>CM062812.1:717218021-718488646 GCA_031772625.1 Pinus tabuliformis | reverse complement strand
CGTAAAACACAAATATAAATAACAATACTTACGATATTTTGTTTCATCTCATTTGCGATTTGTTTACCCAACTTTGTAAATACCTCTCTCGTGTCATACAATAAATATGATAACTGGTATTTAATCCTTTCATGTGACTTGGCAGTTTTGTAAGTATGTAAACAAATTCACTGTCTGGTACCGAACACATGTCTATAACCTTTCCCAACACCTCATAAATTCTAGTATCATTAGGTATATAAACATATAGATATATCTGCACATCATGGCTTTCTTTTTCTTTCACATACCAGACATTTTCTGGAAGTTTCACTTCTTTTGATTTCTTCCAATATGAAATCATCTTCTTATCATTTGAGGCACTTGAAAGATTTGTAGCTATCAACTCAGGTTTGGTTCGTTCAACAATGTTTTTTGAATCTCCACCTTTAATAGTCTTTGGTCTAAAAAGATTCACAGAAATCTTGTTTGATGCCATTCTCTTGAAAAAAAAACACGTATAAATCATTAAATTACAAAAATAATAACTTAAATTAACAAAGAAAATGATAAATGATAATTAATTTTGTGAAACATAAAAATTAAAAATTAATAAATAAGAAATTTAAAAATACAACACCCTGCCGCCCCACCCTAGAAATCGACCAGTAGTTGAGCCCAGCCCCCCTACCCCACCATGACAGCCCAAAACCTACCCCCCCCCCCCCCACTCTAGCCCCATCGCACCCCATCCAACCCTGGCGGTGCTAGCCCCTCCACCCTACCTTGACGGCCCAACGACTGTCCGGAGCGGTGGGTCGTTGAGCCGTCGGGGTGGGGCGGGGTGCTAGGCAGCCAGCCCTCTGCCCCTCACTCACGGGCCCGTTGGGCTGCCTGGAGAATTATTGGGCCCACCATGCCCACTGCAGACGTAGTGGGTAAATATGTCCCACAAAATTTTTTAACTACTAAAAAAAATTTAAATTTCATAAAACTTATTTAATTTTAAAATTTGCACAGCAGAAAAATTAACTGACCTTTCAAATGCGATAATCCTCCATTGAATATGTTGTTGATAGCAATGTAGTTGCTCCACAAATTTTCTCCAAGTCTTTTAACGAACTTCAGAAAACCTTGATGTGATGTGAGGAATAGTGATAATGAAATTTATTATATAGGGGAAATTACAGAATTGTTTTACCGTACGGTTAATGTGGGATTAATTTGTTTTTATAAATTTTAACATGTTAATTTTGTTATGGCGATATAGGAAACTATGATAACAATGAATGTGGGATTAATTTGTTTTAGAAGGTATAATAAAAATTTAAAAAAACATTCAATTGTTTAGTAAATATTATATAGTTTAAGTAATAAATTAATTTAGGTAAAAGATTTAGTTTACAGTTTTAATTTTAAAGATTTATTTCATAAAAAAAATTAGTTAAAATTTTTCAATAAATTGTAGAAGAAAATAATGGAGGGAAATACATGAAACAAAATTTTTGGAGGAAAATTTTCATTCTTTAAGCTATATATTGTCATTAGGAGAGTTTGAATTTGTATCATTCAACCTCTTCTATTTGAGAGGCATGGATTCTTCTGATAGTGAAGTTTCGCTTTGTGAAACATCTACATCTTTGTCATGTAACAAGTCTATTCATATTGATGAATATAACATAAATTATTCCACTATGAATAAAGAGTCAATTCTTCTACTTAGTCCTAATCCTAAGGACTATGAGAGCAGCACCGATGAAAGACGGGATGAAGAATTTCAATTGAATAAAGGGTCACGGTTTCCACTTAGTCCTAATCCTATGGATTATGAGAGCAACAGTGATGAAGAGCATGATGAATAATTTCAAAAGAATGGAGTGTCATGGTGTCCACTTAGTCCTAATCCTATGGACTATGAGAGCAACAATCATGAACAACATGATGATGAATTTCAAAAGAATGGAGTGTCACGGTGTCCACTTAGTCCTAATCCCATGGACTGTGAAAGCAATAGTGATGAAGAGCATGATGATGAATTTCAAAAGAATGGAGTGTCACAGTGTCCACTTAGTCATAATCCTATGGAATATGAGAGCAACAATGATGAAGAATTTCAAAAGAATGGAGTGTCACAATGTCCACTTAGTCCTAATCCTATGGACCATGAGAGCAATAGTGATGAAGAGCATGACGAAGAATTTCAATTGAATAGTGTCACAATGTCCACTTAGTCTTAATCCTATGGACTATGAAAGCAACAGTGATGAAGAACATGATGAAGAAATTCAAAAGAATGATGTGTCATGGTGTCCACTTAGTCCTAATCCTATGGACTATGAGAGCAGCGGTGATGAAGAATTTCAAATGAATAGAGTGTCACAATGTCCACTTAGTCCTAATCCTATGGACTATGAAAGCAACAATGATGAAGAATTTCAAATGAATAGAGTGTCATAGTGTCCAATAAGTCCTAATCCTATGGACTATGAGAGCAAGAGTAATGAATAACATGATGAATATTTTCAAATAAATAAAGAGTCACAGTTTCCACTTAGTCTTAATCCTAAGGACTATGAGAGCAGTAGTGACGAAGGACAGGATGAAGCACTTAGTCCTAATCCTAAGGACTATGAGAGTAGTAGTGACAAAGAACAGGATGTAGAATTTTCAGTAAGTAAACAGTCACATTTTCAACGTAGTCCTAATTCTATGGACTATGAGAGTAGCACTGACAATGCACATGAGGAAGAATATCCAATAAACATTGAGTCAAATTTTCCATTTAGTCCTAATTCTAAGGACTATGACAATAGCACTAAAGAAGGGGAAGATGAAAAATATCCTCCAAGTCAGTATTTCAAAAGCACAATTAATCATAGTGAGGATAACATTTGTTAGAATGATGATGAAAATGCTTATACAAATGATGATCTAATGATGGAGATGTTGACAGGAAATATTGTGTCGAGGAGTAGGAGCAGACCTTTTCATATCAATCCAAGATGTTCTAGTTATACAAGGTGTAGAGCAGAATATCTGATGAGAAGAAGTTCTATCAGCGCTCTCATTTCAAGTGAATGTTTTCAAAAAGATTGCTTGAAACATATGGATTTCAAATTTTCATTAGAGAAAAGGAAGAGAAATTTGTCAATGAAAAAAAGCATGCAAAATTCATCTTTAGTTGGGTGCATGCAATCTACATTGTTAGGTTATATTATCATATTGGGTCTTTATTTATCTGTAGAAAGGATTTCAAAATGTTTCATTCGATGGGTAATTTTCGCCTCTCAAGAATCCAAGAAAATTTGGAAAAGGATCCTACATTTTATTTAGAAGTACGTCGTAAACAATAGTTTGGGCCATTATCAAATACTACAATGTCATGGATAAAAGTTTTCTTTTCAAAGCATGGAGAGTGTATGCCAAATAGAGAGACAATACATATTCCAGATAATTTTTCAAGACGAGAAATCTACAACTGGTACAAAGAATATGCAGAAGGTTCTGAGGGACATGGTCGGTTTATTACATATCAATATTTTGTGAAGGTATGGAAGAAGGAATTCAACAATGTCCGTATTCCTAAGAAGACAAGGATGGGGATTTTCAGTACATGTGCTTCTCTTAAATAAAAAATGGATAAATGTAAAGGGTCAGAAAGAGGTAAGCATTCATAACTTTAACTTTTAAATTTGTATCATCAACTATGAAAACGTATTTCTTAATGATTGTTTTATGTTGTGTAGATTCCATTGTCAAAGAACTTTAGGAGCATCGCAAACCACAAACAAGTGAAAGGAAAAAGTTGTACAAGCATCGAAAGAATTGTTATGATAATCTGAATAAATATTTAAATTTGATAATTGATGGTATGGACCAGAAGAAAGCACTTTTACCACATTTTCTTCGAACACCCAAAAATTTACAGGAGGAAAATTTTATTAAGTATCACTTAGTCGGTTGTATGGTCTTCAATGGGAAAATGTTGCCAAGGGTGTACTTCACAGCTCCAAATATTCATAATGATGCAAATCTGACAATAACCATAATTCATGATGTGCTTTCGCATTGGTCTGGTAATCTTCCTGAAGTTTTGTATCTACAATTGGACAACACTTGCCATGAAAACAAAAATTAGGTTGTTTTTGAATATCTAAACATGCTTGTTGAATTGAGAATTTTTCAGAAGGTAAAGGTTGGTTTCCTTCTTGTTGGGCACACTCATGACCATATTGATCATATGTTCAGTTGTTTTTCAGTCACATTGAGGAGGAAGGAAGTTGGGAGCTTGCCATCATTAATTGAATTTATTAAGAAATCATACATGCCGGAGCCTACTTTTGATGTGTTGGAAGAAATTGTTGACATGCGAATGTTTATTCTGGGATCGCATGGTGAGGAGAAATGAATTGAACAACTTAATGACATTAGCTTCCAACATCAATTTCGTATCAAAAAAATTGATGGGAAAACACTAATATGGGGCAAGAAGTATTCAACTATTGCAGAATGGGCACCGTCCTCAGGTTTGGAATTTTTGAAGTTCATTCCAGATCATCCAATATTTGCATCAAAAATATTGTTATTACAATTAGTTGGTGAAGTTCATAATGCACGCAAACAGAATAGAGATATAAATTATTCTGATTGTTTGGAATAAATTAAAAAATGTATTAGATACACATAGGAGTACTTTGACATTGCTGATACAGTTTGGTGGGAGTCATTTTTCAATAATCAAAGTGATATGATTTCAAGAAAAACAAATGAAGATATACCTTTGAAAAATTCATTTATTTGGCCACAACATGTGTCAAATGAACATGAGGAAAGAAACATTGTTGAAAAACAACAATCTCAAGGTATTATTAATTATTCACAGGTAGAGGAAAAAGAGATGTATATTGGTTCCAGAAGATCTCGCGCACAACGTGAAGCCATGGAAGACCTTTACAGGGGTTCAGTACAGGATATTAAGGAGGGTTGCATGATCGTAATGCTAGAAAATGGAGATCCCAATGGCTATCCATTCTGGGTTGCTAAGGTTATAAAGTTCTTTACAGAAAATGAAGATGTTACAGGCATTGAAGTACATTGGTATGCCACAATTACACACCCATTCAATGGTGTGTATAAGCCAGAGATGGTAGTTGATAAAAAAATTGGCGGAAAGAGAAAAAGAAAGGGTACAAATATAAATCGTCACCGCACAAACCTCTTAAAATTGGAGGATGTTGACATACTTGTTTATGACTTCAATTTAACTAATAGAGGAACTCTTTGCTTCGAGACAATAGAGATTCTGAAAAGGTTGTTACCAGAAGGAACAATGTTCAGATGGGAGTCAGCTGAAACTAGTCGTAGATTCAGAAGAATTTTGAAACCTGAAATGGTGGACATGCATGTGGACTCAGATGGGGCACTAGTTGATGAAAGAGAAGAATATGGAACATCTTCATTTGCATCCAGTCATTCATCTAAAGATGTGAATTTTGATGGTGTGCAAGAAAATATGAGTGAATTTGAATAATTGTCTAAGACAATTTATATAACTGATGTTTGCATTGTATCTTGAAATAAAAATTTTGATTTCCATATGGTGTTAAATTAGAAGTTATGAGTCATTTTTATGTTGTTGGATTATATGTTTTAATTATGATGATTTTTATTGTTTAGAATATGTACAATGCAACAATAAATTAGAGATATAATGTATGTTTCATTCAATGTACAAATAACGGCATTTTGATTATTTTAGTCATGTAATTTGTTCATAATCTCATGGTTTTTTAATTTTATGGTGGAAAATTTTCCAAATTTTTTTGTATCTTTAATGTTATGGTTGAAAACAATTAGAATTTTGGTGATGTTTAGTGTGATGTTATTATATGTTTAACATGGATGAAAACTAATAGAATTTTAATGTGTTTCAGATCCCATTATTTTATCTTTATGGGCATTACTAAAACATGTTGAATTTATACTTAGGAAAGAAAAATGTTATTATACCAAAAACATTAGTGTGTTTTTTTCGTCAAAAACAACTAAATTTTTGCACATAAAAATTCAGTTTTATTGGCATTTTTAAAAAATGTTTAAAATTGACCCTAAAAAAACCATCATTCCACTATCAACGCTTTTCGTTTTCAGGGTGTTTTTTGCACAATTTTTGCACGAAAAATTCGTTTTTACTGCCATTTTTAAAACATGTTCAAAATTGATCCTAAAAAATAAAAACCTTCATTCCAGTATACACACTTTTCGTTTTTAGCACTTTTTTTGATATTTTTACAGAGTTTTTTGGCAAGAGTTCTTGTTTTGAGTTTATAGTTCATCTTTCAAAGTTTACATTGTTTTAGCTTGGTCCTTATTCCTTTTCTTATTCTTCGGATTGTCAGGAAAGTCACTTTTAGAGTGATCCATTTTATGACATTGGTAGCATTCTATTTTGGACATGTCTACCTTCCTTCTTGGTCCTTTTGACTTCTTGAAGTTTCATTTCTTGTGACGAGATGAGTAGGTATTTGAAACTTTCTCTTCTTCATTGTTGGTTACTAATGAGATTCTCATCTCTTCTTGGATGTAGGCATTCTATAATTCTTCGAATGGAGGAGTTTCTTTCCAACTATTGATTCCTAAAGCAAAAACACTTCAAGTAGGTGGAAATCCCAATAATGTAGTAATCACTAGCTCTTTTTCTGGTGAAATATCATTTATGGCTTGAAGGTTATATATAATTCTAGATATCCTTATAAATAAGGAATCCACAATCTCATATTTTGTCATTTTTGTTGTCTTTAGTTCATTCTTAAGGCTTGCTACTTGGCCAATGTTCCTGATAGCGAACAATTTTGATAAAGCTTCATACATTTCTTGAGCAGAGTCTATGTTGGAAATGTATGGGACAAGATTGTCCTTCATACCTTCTACCATTAGTGTCATAACCAATATTTCAAACCCTTTAAACTTCACTTTATCTGCATCACTAGATCCTTCGATAGGTTTCTTCACTTTTCCTCTAACCAAATCTAAGACTTTGTTCTTTTCAAGAATCAGATCAATTATTTTCTTCCATGACCCGTAATTTGATTGTCCTTATATTTTTCTCTCTCCCTTTATTGGGTTAGAAATTTTCC
Source organism: Pinus tabuliformis (assembly GCA_031772625.1). NCBI lineage: Eukaryota > Viridiplantae > Streptophyta > Pinopsida > Pinales > Pinaceae > Pinus > Pinus tabuliformis. Next base: position 718,481,531 of record CM062812.1, on the reverse strand, counting down.
TTGAAGGTAGTAAGATTCTTTCCTTATAATATCTTTGTGTATGATCCTTTTCTCAACTTTTTGAGGTTTCTTAGACTCATTTCGGTAGATCCTCAAACTGTCTTTTTCCTTCTTCACCTTAACTCTGATACCATGTTAGAAAATCAGAAAGGCATAAATATTTTATTTATATAGATAATTACTTGTGACTTTCTTATCTTTATGTTCTTCTTTTTATCTTTTAGTTCATCAAGCAATTACCAAAACCAATAGCACAAATATGACAAACACCAGATATAGGCGGGCAACCAGGGAAAATCCCTATCTAGGGGAAAACCCAATCAAAAACTCTTCCTTAATAAATTCTTAAGATAATCAAAGAAATTTGAACTAGACACAGACTTCCTCCACACCAAGTGGAGGTAGATGACAACCCTTAGGCAATAACTTCATCCTAGTAGCAACAACTTGCAGTAGCAATTTCGACCTAACGACTGGCAACAACAACAACTTCGACTTGACAAAAAAGACTTCAATCTCCTAGAGGAATCCACACGAGAGAGAGATGGATAGCCCAAGATTTCAATCTTGAACCTTTCTTCCTTCTTCTCCAACTTCACACTTCTTTTAACCTCTTTCTTCCAATTTCGTACTTTTATAGCTCTTTCTTTTGGGATATTGAACTTGAGTCAGAGAGTGTGCTCCAAATGAATTCAAATTGCTTCAATATAGGTTTCTGGTAAGGTTGAATTACCCAGTTTGAGGCCGACTTGGTGTGGAGGTGACAAATACCTTATTTTTCTCAATAATTAACCTTTTTACATGATTCAAAAGCCCAAGAAGGGCCTTTAAATGGAAAATCACTCAAAATAGATCCTAGAAGTCCTCAATGGGGACTTTGACCTAAAACATGAATACCCAAAATGGAACCTATGCTTTAATAAGTCGTAATAATAATAATGATAATATCTTTTTCATTCTTTCGATAAATACATTTCATTTTGACTTAAATACATTATATGAATACCGAACCTAGTTGCATTCTTCAACACACACTTCACATTAACAAAAAATTGCAAAAATGCAAGCATTCTTGAATAGTAAGAAAATGTGGGCCCTACAGAAAAAAAAGCATAACCTTAATCAATTAATTAGCAGTAGAAGCAGGGTCTATATTATGTTGCAACTATTCCCTTTATTTTACTATCATTATGAAATGAGATAAAGTTAATGATATAATTATGTAAATGATATTGTCTATCAATGAAAAATATGCCAAATCCTCTTCAGGAGATTAGTATCTTTGATTTTTATATATTTCATACTTTATCTGATTTTTATACATTTAAAATGTTAAAAGTTTTATCTATATAAAATAACAAAAATACAAATAACTCAACGCAACTTAATTTTGTAATATTATAAATTGTGATATTAATTTTGTAATATTATAAATTGTGATATTAGAATTAATTATTAGATATGAATGTTATGATCAAATTTTGAATTTATAAATGAATTTTTCAAAATTTGTAGATTGTAATAAATGTAAATTAATTTTATTAGTTAGGTTTAGTTTATATAGTTAAAAGAGATATTAAACTTTTTCATTTAGAATAGTCTTTTTATAATAAATTAAACATTTTGTAATATTATGGAATCATATAAAAGTGTTCTCCCTCGAAGGAAATATTGAATAAAATATATAATAATAATACAAATATAAAAGACATTTTACATTATTTTAACTAAATTTATGTAAAAATAAATCAATTTATATATAATAAATACTAGTTTTATTGTTTCACAATTTGAGTCCAATCATCCCATTCACATGAAAGGGAAACACAACATCAAACTTCTAAATACTTAGATGAATTGTATCACTCGAAGAAAAGACTTTGCTCAAACTTACCCATAATTAATTAACAACCATGTGTTGGTATTATGTTGAACTATTATCAATTTTATGTTTTTGAATTGTTAATTTGGTTACTCATTTTTACTTATTGAAGAGTTGCATAAATGTAATTTAAAAAAAAAAAAAACTTAAGTACCCATTAATTTCAGATTTTAGGATTACATAAACGACGATAACATTATTAATAGGAAAAATATCAAACTTATTGTAATTAAAGCATGGTTTTAAACATTTTGACATTTACAATTTATTTCTTTTAGGTAACCTAGTTGTTTAGAATTGTTTAAACCCTTAAAATGAAACATTGTCAAAGAATTGATTTTGACTACTGAAAACTATGATTCATGTTTCTTTCTTGCAAGCTACACATTCTATTTAGTACAGTGCAAAGTATAAAGATTTAAGTCAATTATTGATGGAGCACATTAAAAAAATGATAATAATGATTTTCTCTCTCTAACGAACATTCTCAACTTTAACGAATCACTTTTTATGGTTCTCAGGGTATGAACTTGAGGGATGAAATTATTTTGGAAACATTTGGGTTTCATATAGGGTTTTAATCTATTTATCATCTATTTATCATTTTTGTCATTTTGTGTAGCATGTTTTAATGGGTGAAGTGAACCAAACGAGACAAATTGTTTTTATATTTGTTTGGGAATCTATAATGTCATCATTTTTTATTAACATTTTGAATTGAAAAATTGGATCCCTCATTGAGGCAAAGACTCAATAGAAAAAGAGAGCGTTCTAGGCCAATTAATATAGAATGGATAAAGAAGTCTAGAAACTGTTGAAATGGTCCATACGAATAATTATTAGTAAAATAAATTAAAATTAACAAATAAAGTAGTAGTATTAATGTCAAACATTTATTAATATTCATAAATTTATTAAATATAATATTAATTAACATAATACTAAAATTATTGATAATTATTAATGAAAAAGTAATAATATAATAAAAATACTTAAAATGAAACAAATGTGAGTAGACGTTGTTGTATCTATTTTTTAAAGGTAAATTTTTGGCTAGAAACTACGTTAAGAAATCAACTCAACTTACTTTAGGTCCACGCCGGCCCTCGAACTAGAGGGGACTCTCTTAATGTTACGAGGCTTTTTGCCATTCATCGTCATTGAACAACAACCTATGAAGCACAATGGCGAGATTTAGGGGTTTTTGGATGGGCGGTTGATAATGAATCACAATCCCTGCTTAACAAATAAAACCCTCGTTTTCAAAGACCCAATCAAAATGCCAACTTCCAACTATGACAAACTAATCACCAGCTTGAAGACCTAGATAGAAGACTTTAAAGACTATTAGCTAACATTTATACTCAAACTAAATACTTATGTCAGCTAATAAGATTAGAGAACGTGAATAGCGACCCTCAACAATGTAAACAAAGTACAAATAAGAATTGTTTAGATGGAAACAATCTAATCATGCAAAGGGACTAAATCAAACATTATGTTTAATTAGCTAACTCACTATAAACTCTCCCTTTCAAAGACCTAATCAAAGTGTCAACATCCAACTATGACAAACTAATAAACAACTTGAACGCCTAGATAGAAGACTTTAGAGACTATCAACTAACATTTATACTGAAGATGAATACTTATGTCAGCCAATAAGATTAGAGAACGTGAAGAGCGACTCTCAACAACGTAAACAAACTAAAAATAAAAATTGTCTAGATGGCAACAATCTAATCATGTAGAGGAACTAAATCAAACAAATTGTTTAATTATCTAACTCAACGTTGAACATAACTTTGCAGGGATGTAAGGGATGCTAATCCTCAGCCCAACCTCTCCCTAGATCGAGACAACCATAAATGCATGAAGAACAAGATTATGTATTCACAGGAAAGCACACACATATGAAATAAGGTCTGTCAAAAGAAAAAGCAACAGTGAGAAACCTTTGATTAATTATGAAGTCTCACGCAATTTACAAAAAATCAGGTTTTGGTCCCAAAATCCAACCCTTTTACAATCAAAATGAAAAAATATATAGAAATTACAATCATAAAGCTATTACTAGCGTCTAGGAATAAAAATCTAACAATATACTAAAAATAAAATCAATCTCCTCAAATATTGCCTCCAAGTTTGCCTTTAAATATGAAATTGACTCTCTGATGTTGATTCTCCTCTTTAAAATCTGAAGCTATTGAATACTTTTCCTTGAAAATTTGAATTTGTTGAAACTATTCCTTGAAGATATGCTAACCGCCTCGGATTAGGGGAATTTTGAGGTCTAAAATGGGCCTCCTAAGAAAATTGTACAACCAAAATAGACTTTATAAGAACCAATAGGATTAAAGATGATGATGTCAACCATGGGGGATGATTCACCATTTTTGGAGTAAAAAAGTAAAAAGATTAAAAAATAATAAAATAATAAACTACTTTTTTCAACTCGTATTTTCAACTTATCTCCCTAAGGTTTTACTCACATTTTGAGTAGGAGCACTTTTTGGATGCAAAATTTAATTCCTCTTCCAAAGAGAACCCATGTTGCATACTTTCGATGGACCCTTCTACACAGAAAATGAGAAATACATGAAAAAACGTGATTGCAATAACGTTTTTCATGCATTTCTCATTTTTTTGTGTAGAAGGGTTCATCGAAAGTATGCAACATGGGCACTCCTTGGATGAGGAATAAAATTATGCATCCAGCAAGTGTTTCTGCTCGAAATTTGAGTAAACCCATAGGGAGATAAGTTGAAAATATGAGTTGAAAAAACATTTTTTTCATTTTTCCCTCTAAAATTTGATGATGTAATCTAATCTTGTTTTATTATTTCCACTATTATTTTATAATATCCTTAGGAGGCCCATTTTAGACCTCTAAACTCCCCTAATGTTTAAACAAGGTAAACTTTTCCAACTATCTTAACTAGCTGTCATACAACATCTCCACATAGATTTGGTACCATCGAAAACTGTACTTGGATTTCAAGTAATGACCTCCTATTATTCAACTAATTATCAAATAATGCTCATAAAAAATTGTATTGTTTCCATTCCATCAGGAGTGTATTCCACCATAACTCCCTTTACCATCGTAATATAGAATTTAATTGCAAGAGGTTTTCCAGATTTGACTTAGTCATTAAATAAATTTTTAGCTGCCTTAATATCTCATCCTTTTTTAGCATCACTAAAAATGTATTTACGGCTTTGTTACTACCAAAATTAATAGTAGGAATGTTGTTAAGTTCTTTTTGAGTTACATCAATCATTCCATAATTTCCACTGACACTAGACACCTCCATAGATGAAAATATTTTGATTGCTCTACTAATTTAATAATTTTAAAAGTGGTCTCTTATGTTACAAGTTCCCTTTTATTGAAAGCATATATCAAGAGTCAATGTTCCAATGAAGCATTCACATGAATCTATCACTAAACTCATTACAATTTGAAGACATTTAGTTTAATTAATAATAGATAATTCAACTTGTAGAAATTTCCCAAGAACTAACACTTCTTACTTCATGTCTCTCCTCTCTAGCCAACTACAAACTTGAGTATTTTTTTAGCTACATATTTTCTATCATTGACAACAACAACACAACTGAAAAATGGTATTAGCCTGACCTCTTATGACATGGTGCATTCTCCTGAAATCTGATTAAGACCACCTCCGAGGAAACTCCATTGAGTTGGCTGCATTGTAGAGGGCGTAACAAATTGTTATAGTTATTCCTTGGGATGCGTAGGAAAATCATTGTAAAACTAATTTCGAATCTCCTCAATTGCGTTGATGCGCAATTCCAAATCATTTATTTCCTTGGGTTGAAGGCCACTATGAAAGAGTTTTCATGTTGCATGAAGTTTCCTTGTTATCACTCCTGTGCCTATGCAATGTTTTTTTGTTGCTGTATCTCTCAAGAACAATGATCCATCCTTGAGCTTGTTGAGTAAGCCTTGTTTTACAAGAACATTCACACCAACATCTTCTACTCATGAATTTTCTTTATTAACTTCTTCTTAGCCCGTGACAACAACATCCAATATACCCATCCCTCGAACCATTCAAACATTGTAGATGTTGATAGAGGAAAACTGTGGTAATTTCAAATACCATACGCAGAATGGCGAGGGTGGGGGGTAGCGGTGCTAGTTGTATCTGGTTTTTTTGCAAGAGGGGTCTTCTATTCACTTGAGCACGCCAAGTCAACAAATTGGTTTGGATAAAACAATCAATAGTAGATCCCCCTTGGTTAAACCTCAGATAGAAAATGGGTGTGCAATTAGACAATAACCGTCGATCTTTACTAAAATAATCCAACGACCATTACAAACTGTAGTCTTGACAATTTCATGCCACCTACTGAAATTGAAAACTTCGCCCGAGGCATGGGAACAATTATCATACAAAATTTCACAATTTCCCCTCTCTAGAATAATTGGAGAACCAATCCATCCATTTTGATGTCCCTTAGAAAGTGAAATTGCTAATATATATACTATTAACAGTCATTGGATGATACAAGCCTAAAACCACATCTAAATATGCTCTTTATCTCCCTCTATTAATGAATATTCTAGATATATGTAATTCAAGTCGCTGGTACATTATTATTGGAAGTTGTTTCCCTCATGAGTGCTATTCAATGTTTGTTGGTCAGTCTTTAGAAAATACCAAAGTTTTGCCATCAACAAATAACTTTGTATGTTACACTATTGGGGAAAGATGCCCTTCAAGAGGTGATTGAAATTTTGAATCTTCTATTAGAGCCACCAACATCAATGAGTTTGAACTGATCATTAGTTCTTTCCCTTCAGAGTAGTTGTAACAAAGAATTGAACCTGCTGCATGAAATTGGATTTTGTTGTCATATATGCATTTCCTTAAATGCAACCCCTTACTGTGGGAAAGGAAATAGTTTGAAAGAGATAACATTTTAGTTCATTTGAAGCTTTGTGCTTGTGTTGATGTATTTAAGTGAAAAATAAGCAGAGCGGGACATGAATCATCAGTGAACCGAAATGGATTGGACTTGGGTGTAGACTACAACCATTGTCTAACATGAGCCCTTGAAGCATACCAAGTAGAGGTGAATGAGGTAGACCTCATAGTAGTCAATGGATAGGTGAGCTATTGACCCTTTATGGCTAGAGGCCTTGCTTAACCTTCAGAGAGGAGTCAATGGATAACAAAACTTCAAAAGTAAATATTAGATCTGAAAAAAGGATGTAAAATGGGCATGGACCCAAAATATTCTTGAATGCACCTTGGATAAGGTGAAAAGAATACAATGAAAACTCTTTTGGGCATATACTAATTTCCAAGGGGATGAGGACACTGAAGTATGCTGGTGGATTTCTGACAAAGCTAAAAAAATTTGTGTATCATTTTGCCAAGAAAATGTTACAACATAGGCTCCAACTAGGGACTACTTCCCCTTGTGGGATGCTCGAGAGCTATAGAAAAAGTTCCTTGAATCCTTTGAGCATGGAGTCATTGAAGCCATTTCACATAAATTCAAACTGTTTTGTAAATGACTTTGAAGACATGTCATATCAATTCCATATTCTGTAAACTCAAGCTACTGAAGAAATTTGTTTTGTGAACTAAAACAAATTAAAATCCAACTGACCTATTTGAAAGAAACGAAATGAATCTGCTCCAGTTCTTTATCCATTGGGCTATATGGAGTCATTATTCTCTAATCACTACACACTAAATATTTGAAGGATGGGCTTATTAAGTTATTTATATACAATTTCTACTATAATCAAACTATCTGCTTTTCTCATGTATACGCAGAATTTCAAAGTAGTTGCTTCATTAGCTAGATTCTACTCCCAAATTTTAGAAAAATAAAAATAAGAAACATTAAAGAGAACAAAATAAAATCATCCTACAACTCATACTCATAAATCTGAAATCTTGTCCTTATAAATGGCAAGACATAAAATTCATTTTTTCAATTTGACTCCATGTATAAATCCACATGATCCTTAAAAACATAACAGAATACCTCAGTGGATATTTTCTCTTCTTGTTCTAGCTTATTCGATATTCTCTGTGGGTTAATTGTTTTTACCACTCCATTGATGGCGCTACTTTCCTTTTTCTAAAAATTCGAAAAAAAAGTAGAAGAAAATTGTGAAGTGCTTCTACTGCATTCAATGATTTGAAGTGAATTATGTCCTTGACAAATTCCTTCAACATCCTCCTCAAATCATGCTTCATAGTAGTAATATAATGTCTCCTTAAATTCATTGAGTTGCTTAAATTTTGCATGCTCTTGATATTCGACATCATTTTCCTCATAGTTATCAAACAAAGGAAGACTGTTGTAAGGTGCAATGTATGACATTTATTCATAATCTTCATGAATTCCGGATTCTAAAAGAGACTTAATAAAAAGTGTCTGCTGGAAATAAAACTGGTTATCATTCTCAAGAACAATATTTAGTACATCCTCATAATCATCATAACTAGGATGTTCTTTGTAAAGGCTTGGAACAACAACGTCAGATGTATCTATAACATTGTGATCCTTGGTATTATCATTGAAACAACCCATAAATTTTCCTCTTGGGTTGAAGAATTAGGAAATAAATCATATGTGATTGAATCCTCCTCCATTCCTTCAACGATAAAGTCTTCTTGATTCTTAGTGATAAAAGAACAAAATAATGTATGCAGACTACTTGATTCTATTTATTCTCAACAAATTTGAAAGAGAGACTTGGATGGAAAATGCCTTTTACAGTGTTTATGAAATGCTGAATGAAACTTTTTCAAGGAGGATATACTAGAAGATGGAAGAGACCTATACCGTTCACGAGCCTCTCCTTCTAGTGAATACATGAACATTTTCATCATGCCATCTTCTTGGATAATATCCCACTGATGCATAAGTTCATGAAAATTAAACAAGTGCTCAACAAGATGATTATCTTCATTTCCCTTAAATATGGGTAGAGAACGTTCCCAATCTTCTCTAGGAGGAACTAGATGTGAGAACTCAGGAACTGCAGAAAAATTGAAAGGTTCAAACCTTCGGGATACCATAACAACAACTGAATTCACCATTTTGAACCAGTAGAGTTGCCAAAGAAAACTTTAAGCCATAGATTCTTCAGATAATTGAGTCACTATTAATGATTTGAATTATGGATTCTTCTGATAATGGAGTCACTAGGTGAATGATACATAGACAATTTCTTGTGTCTGACTTCTGTTCACCATGATATATTAGATCTGAGCATTGTTGTTCTTTCCCAACGAAGATTTTTTTGTTACCATGCTCCCCGACAATGATGCCAGATGTTGTGTCTATTTCTTGAAGGAAGTTTTTTGGCTAGAAACTACGCTAAGAAATCAACTCAACCAGCTTTAGGTCCAAGCTAAACCTTGAACCAGAGGGGGCTCCCTTAATGTTACGAGGCTTTTTTCTATTCACTATCACTGAACAATAGCCTATGAAGCAAAATGGCCAGATTTAGGGGTTTTTGGATGGGCGGTTTCTAATTTGTCACAAATCCCTGTTTAATAAATAAAACCCTCCCTTTCAGAGACCCAATGAAAGTTTCCTCATCCGACTATGGAAGACTAATCAACAACTTGAAGGCATGGATATAATACTTTAGAGACTATTAGCTAACATTTATACTCAAACTGAATACTTATGTTAGCTAATAAGATTATAGAGCGTGAAGAGTGATTCTCAACAAATTAAACAAAGTACAAATAAAAATTGTCTAGATGGAAACAATCTAATCATGCAGAGGAACTAAACCAAACAAACTATTTAATTAGCTAACTCAGTGTTGAACGTAACTTTGTAGAAGATGTAAGGTAGGATAATCCTCAACCTAGCCTATCCTTAGATTGAGATAACCATAAATGTATGAAGAACACAATTATGTATTCATAGGAAAGCACATACATATGAAACAAGGTCTGTCAAAAGAAAAAACTAGAAACCTTTGATTAATTCTAATGTCTCAGGTAGTTTGCAAAAATCAGGTTTTGGCACCAAAAGACAACCATTTTACAATTGAAATGAAATAATATATATAAAATTACAATCATGAATATGTTAATAGCTTCTAGGAATACAAATCTAACAATATACTAAAAATAAAATCAATCTCAAGATAATCTGCAAGAAATATGGAGCTGATCCTCAAATATTGCCTCCAAGTTTGCCTTTAAATTTGAAATTGTTTCTCTGATGCTAATCCTCCTTAAAATATGAATTTTTTGAATACTCTACCATGTTTTTTTTTTTGAATCTATTCCCTGAAGATCTGCCAACTTCCCTTTAAACAAGGCAAGCTTTCCTAGATATCTTAACTAGCTGTCATACAACATCTATGCGTAAATTTTGGTACTATCGAGAATTGTACTTGGATTTCAAGTAATGACCTCCTATTACTCAATGAATTATCAAATAAAACTAATAAAAAAACGTATTGTTTCCATTCCATCAGCAGTGTATTTGACCATAGCTCCCTTTACGATCGTAATATAGAATTTAATTGCAAGAGGTTTTCCAGATTTGACTTAGACATAAAATATATTTTTAGCTACTTTAATATATCATCTTCCTTTAGCATCACTGAAAATGTATTTACCGCTTCTTTACCACCAAAATAAACAATAGGAATGCTGTAAATTTCTTTCTCAATTATATCAATCATTCCAAAATCTCCACTTCCATTGGAAGCCTCCACAAATAACTAACCTTTTGACTCCTCTACTAATTTAATAATACTAAAAGTGGTCTCTTCTGTTACAAGTTCCATTTTATTGAAAGCATATATCAAGGGTTGTGGTTCCAATGAAGCATTCACATGACTCTCTCACTAAACTCGATACAATTTGAAGGCATTTAGTTCAATTAATAATAGATAATTCAATCTGCAACAATTTTCCATGAACTAATGCTTCTTACTTCATGTCTCTCCTATCTAAACAACTACAAATTGAGTGTTTTCTTAGCTACATGTTTTTTGTAATTGAAAACATCAACACAACTGCAAAATGGTGCTAGCCTGATCTGTTATGACATGGTGTATTCTCCTGGAATCTGATTAAGACCACCTCCAAGGAAACTCCACTGATTTGGCTTCATTGTATAGGGCGTAGGAAATTGATAGTGTTCTTCCTTGGGATGTGTAGGAAAATCATTGTAAAACATCTTTTGAATCTCCTCAATTACCTCCATGTGAAATTCCAAAGCATTGATTGCCTTGTGTTGAAGGTCGCTATGAAAACGTTTTCATGTTGCATGAAGTTTCCTTGTTATCACTCCTCCCGTGCCTATTAACCACCACCTGTGGGTAGTATGTACATGATTTTTTTTCTCCTAGATGATCCTCGGCTAGTAGACAACAACCCCTTGCAGCCAATAACTAGATCGATGTACCATTTTCTCCTCTGCCACCTGAGCTAGCCATTTGTTCCCTCAACCACTTGTCATGATTGTATGTTTGAAGATGGGCCTCCCAACCCCAAAGGTATGGCTTTTCATTAGTATAGTTGAGTAATTTTCCTTACTTGTCATGGGAACTTTCGGGCATGGATTGGTGGAGGGATTTAGCAGAAAGAGTGGGTTAGGTATGTAATCTTGTCTCCACTGCCCGATATCGTGGTTACCCTTGTACCCTAGTCCCATGGGATCTCCTTTACTAGCAATTAGATTTACAGTTGGTACTACATGGGAAATCCCAATTTTGGTTGTGTGGTCCCACTTCCTGATAACACCTACATCACTCCCCTTCCACTCATTTTAGCGCCATTCATCTCTTTTCCCATTCGGGTCCACATGTATTCATTGGGTCTACATAGGGTTAACCTCCCCCTCCCCTTGTCCAAACCTTGGGTTGGGCCTGGAACAATGCCCAGGAGGTTGATGCAACTACAAAGAAAAGAAAAAGCATAATTTGGCAACTCTCAACAGGAAGTGTACCACAAGATGCAAAAGATGGTTGTGACATGCAAATTTAGCACGTGGGAAAAAGCCAAACATGAGATCTACCACTTATTCATGGTCATCACTCTCGTTCCTATGGGCCCTAGATGAACCACCTCTATCATTAAGGAACCCATGATTGTCCCAACCCATTGTGGATGAAATTCCCCATCTTAAGGGGGTATCCACTGCCACATATTACATATCATGCTCTCATCCCCTGGAGCCCTGAGCAATTATAAAGAAAAATCAATCAAAGGTAAAAGGCATATGAAGAAGGGTGGAAAAGCAAAGGTTGGGGTAACTCATGTACCACGATTTTCTCCCTCCTAGACTCATATACCCAAGTGTGAGCTTCTCTTATTATAGCTACCCGTGTACCATGATATGTGGCCTGGATGACATCCCCTGATTCCCACTCTGATCCATTTTATGCCATTTCCACCTACCATTTGAGGGATGTACCATGGAAATGTCACCCCCTTTAAACCACCGAATAGGGTCCTTGGTTAACCCCCAATTGAGCTTGGAGACACTTGTAAATGACAAATCCCACTTTGGAAGGGTATGCCACCATGAAGTGACCCATTGTTTCCATGAATTTTAAGCTACTATACTTAATTATTCTAATGACTTGTTATATTGGAGGGAAATGGGGTGCATTATATATTATGTATGATTGTAGGTGGGTATCCATTTGGGGCTTGGTCTCCCTATACGTGGTACTATCCATCTAGAGGGCCACATTGGCACTTGTAGGGTGAGCGTTGAGAGCCATGGGCCTCCACCATCGTAGAGATTACTTCATGGATCCCCAATAGTGCTCATTTATTGCTCATGTTCGACCTTTTTGATGAGGATGTTGCACTTGGTTTACCATGCCCAGTTGGCTCCACAATTGCGCCATATGATTGGCAGATGTTCTAGGGTCCAAATTATGTCTCCTTCTATAGGGGGAGGGCTTATATAATCATTTTATCCCTTACATATGGTATATAGGCATATTCAATCCATTTGGAGACCCATGAGGATGTCCTTATGCCCCACACCCACTTGGGAGCACCAAAGGTTCTTGCTTGGAAAACAAGGGGCCAACCCTTTTCCCACTATGTTTGGAGCCCATTTCTTCATCATGGCACCCCTTGGACTTAATTAGCCCTCCTCAAAGGCCCAACGACTCACTTGGTTGATTGTTTGACCCTCTTGAGAGGCTTATTCTTGTATTATTGAGCTATTTGGTGGGCTTGTCACCATAAGTATTGTTATTATGAACATTATTTTATTCTAGGGGCATTATTAGTCCAAATTAGGTCATTCAAATCCATTAGGGGATTGTATAAATAGATGAGAGGTGATTCATTCTCTCATCATCACTTGGATTGGGTTATTTTCTCTTGCGAGATTTTCTCTATCCCCTTTTGAGGACAAGTTTGGATGTTATGGATTAATTTTGATTTTTAGATATCTTTCTCTTATCTTGGAGCTTCATTATGGGCATAATTTGATAATTGGATATAATCTTTTGTGCATGTAAGTTCTCTTTTCATGCTTATTCTTGTTATTTACTTTTCCGGATGAATGTTGTTGGGATTTTTGCTATACAAGTTTGAAATTTACTGTTTTTCTATACGAATTAGTGGAAATTGTGATATTTTATAGCGTTGCATCATGTCATGGGCCATGTATGAATGGGTGAATGTTCCTAGAGATAATTTGTGATAAATACATCTCGATAAGTCATCAATTATTGCAAATCGAAGTGTAAAGTCCTTGAAGGAGATACTCTCATGCCCTAATGCCATGCGAAGTTGTTTAAGGCCTCCTTGATTGGGTGTGCTCTTCCCAAACCATAAATTCTCCTTGACTCCGTCTCTCCTAAAAGAAAAGACACTAATCCTCCATAGGTGATCACTTTAAAATTTTATTTTTCTCACCATCCCTCTTTTTATAGGCCTAGCCTCCATAGGTCACCTAGGGCATCACTTTTCTCGTGATTCAACCATCAAAATATTTCGATGTCTTGCCCACAACTGTGAAGGTGTGTCCTCTAGAATCCATCCAAATTTCACGAAATTCTGAGAGCGGGATCTTGAGATATTTCAAGCCCTAACTCATAGATCGATTCTTGCCCTTGGTTTCCCATTGGTTAGTGACCTCATTAGGTTCATATCATTAAATTATCAAAAGAAGATTATTTATTTGATCCTTTTCTCTCCCCCAATTAGGTCAATTACCTCCTTGGTTTATCAACTCCATACCCTTGACCTAGTTTGGGTCTACTTAGGTTCTTTGGGGTCCACAACTCTATAACTCAAACTCCACAAGGATCTCATAGAATCCATTTCTTCACAAGGATCATTGAGCCTAGGAAGCCCCTTGTCAAGGCATATTATTCAACCCTAAGTCTAGGTATCCTCATAGCCCTTTTTAGAGATCCCATCACCTTTCTTCCCAAGAAAGTAAGCTATTTATTTGAGCCTCTCTTGTGTATAGGATTTAAGAATCACTGCTTATAATATCATTAATCAATTCATCATTGTGATTCCTTTTATACCGGGACTCCTCCCATCTGTGAAAGTTCGTAAAGAGCAGGGAGATTTCGCTAAGGTGATAGTGGGCTATCGCTCCATTGTTGCCCCTTGACCTAGTCGTTGTTCTATAGGATCCCCTCCTAGGACCCCTGCTAGTTTAAGCAGTAACATTTTGGCACCGTTGTCGGAGACATGAGACATGTTTAGTTCTCGATATGAAATGTTGACATATCATTATTGGTGACTCCATTGGAAGAACGAAGCCCTAGTTCTTCATTGAGCTTCAAAGTTAATGCTTGTAGGGTGAAGAAAGCATCTATCAAGGCACTTTAATTCACTTTAGTGACTCTATTTTAATCCCAATATGAAAAATCATGAAAAATGGACTATTGTAAAAGAGAGATTAATCTTGGTACTACATTTGAAAAACTTAAATACCAAGACATTCATTAACTACAAAAGAATGTGGATAAACATGCTAAATTTTATCAATATTTATTGGAGGATATGGATAAGGAATCCATGCTCAAGTTTCATGGGCCAACACAAAATCAACTCTAAAAAATGAGTTGTTCCTATGAGAAGGATCCTAGTCATCGCCTTGACTTGGCTGGCCTAACATTTTCTTTTAATATTCTGGATGACCTAATCAATGAAGAATATTATAATCAGTCGCAAAGCTCTACAAAGGGTAAGAAATTGGATGATAAAGGCGACATTGGATAAAGTTCAAATGTGAAGTATCATCATTAAATTGAGGAATATATGGAAGAGTGGAATCAATCTGAGAAAGTTGGAGAGGACCTTGGGAACCTAAATAATGACCAAAAATATGAGTCCTCCTTGGGTCCACATGATGAAAAGGATGATTTCGTGGACACATGTGTTGGGGAAGATGAGGCTATGAAAAGTGAATTTTAGGCTGACCTTACCTTTCTCAAGAATATTACTCCTAATGACTCTCCTTTTGAGAAACGTGGGAAAGGTGATCCCATTAGCTCCTTAGAGGATTACATTGAAGATTAATTCTGCATTGAAAAGGGTAAAGGGTAAATTGTTGGTCCTCAACTTGATCTTGCTCCCATCTATGCTACCGAAAAGAAGGATGATGTTGAGATAGGTCCTTCCATTTCTCTCGGATCTTATTTATGATAACATATCTATCGATACCCTTGGGAAGGAGAATTATTATTTTCCCTTGCATGAAGAGGGAAATTGGAAGTAATTGATTCTCCTTTTAGGAAAGACCCAATTTGTGATACTAATAGTGATGAAATCGAGAAAGATACCACATATCCTCCTTATGGTTCTTTATTCAAATCACTTGAGCCTTTAAGTTATTATTTTGAGGAGAAAAAACCTATTGAATAAGGGACTTCACCCTCCCCTTTGTCTTTTTCTATCGCTCATCATCTTGAGTCTTCTGCAAGTGATTCCCTCACCCATTTTCATATGATCTCTAATGACCTGTGACCTTTCACCTCCCTAGGTATGATGTTGAGGAAGAGCCATCCAATAGATGCATCCCTGCTTACCCCTGATACCCTCAAGGTTGTGAATACAATCACTCCACTAAGC
Organism: Pinus tabuliformis; assembly: GCA_031772625.1. Classification (NCBI taxonomy): domain Eukaryota; kingdom Viridiplantae; phylum Streptophyta; class Pinopsida; order Pinales; family Pinaceae; genus Pinus; species Pinus tabuliformis. The sequence goes on along the minus strand of CM062812.1, from coordinate 718,465,556 downwards.
AACCAATAGGTTGTCACCTTCTGTGTCCAAAGTCTCCTTTCTCTTCCCATCATGACCTTTCGACATCTACAAAGCATAATACTATGAGTGGTTATTATGATAGGGAGTTTTTAAGGGTGATCATTCATTCCACCATTGTGTACTTAGAGGGAAAGCCCCACACTTCTGGATTGACTTATTTTCCTTCTCCTAAAGATTCCTCTTACCTTGTATGGAAATCATATTTTTCGACCTCCCACCCACTTCATCCTCCATGTGATTGTGTCTGCATTCATGCTGGTATTTTCTAGACAAGGAATCATGTAAGCAGACATGTGTATATTGATTTGATGATATGTTGGTTGCACTGGCTTTATGATTACACTTAGCATGGGAATTACGCTATGTGCATGTTAGGATAGGATGCATTGCATGCTAATTTTATCATTAGAACTAAGATCATATGATATTTTCGTGATATATTAGTTGCATCTAAATTTATATTTTACTTTCTTGTTGATTTTACGGCCTGATACTAAGCTTGGGTGATCATAAGACACCACCAAAAACACACTTGCCCGTGTGCTTGGTCTTTGATATGAGAAGGTAACAGGTCTATGGTGCCAAGAGATTGATGGTGTTCTCATGACCTCCCATTCGAGTAGCTTCGTGCACTTCCTGAGATATCATGTACCAGTTGAAGCGAGATGTTACCCACCACCTGTGGGTAGTATGTATGGGAGAAATGCTTTCTGTTGGATGGTCCTCAACTTATAGCCAGCATCCCCTTGCATCCACTAGACAGTTCGATGTGCCATTGGCTTCGGCACCTGATCCAACCATGTGGTCCCTCAACCAGTTGTCATGATCACATGTTTTAAGGTGGGCCTCCCAACCCAAAAGGTATGGATTTTCATTATTATAGTTGATTAATTTTCCTTAATTGTCATGGGAACTTTTAGGCATGGATTGCTGGGGGGATTCAACAAAAATAGTGGGTTAGGCCTGTATTCATGTCTCCACTACCTGATATCATGGTTACTATTGTATCCTAGTCCCGTGGGATCTCATTTACTGGCCATTAGCTTTAGGGTTGGCACTACATGGGAAATCCCGATTTTGGTTGCATGGTCCCACTTCTCGATGCCACCTAAAACACTCCCCTTCCACCCATTTTAGCCCCATTCATATCCTTTCCCATCTGGGTCCACATGTGTCCAATGGGTCCACATAGGGTTAACCTCCCCTTCCCCTTGTCCACACCTTGGGTCGGGCCTGGAATGATGCCCCCAAGATTGATGCAGCTAAAAAGAAAAGAAAAAACATAATTTGGCCACTCTCAATAATAAATGTATCACAAGATGCAAAATATGGTTGGGACATATAATTTTAGCACGTGGGAAAAATCCAAACATAAACTCTACCCCGTATCCATGGCCATCACCCTACTTCCTATGGGCCTTAGATGAACCCCCTCTATTAATAAGGAACCCATGATTGTCCCAACCCCGGGTGGATGAAGTACCCCACCTTAAGGGGGTATCCACTGCCACATATTACACATCATGCTCTCATCCCGTGGAGCCCAAGCAGTTATGAAGAAAAATCAATCAAAGGAAAAAGGCATATGAAGAAGGGTGGAAAAACAAAGGCCAGGGTAACTCATGTACCACATTTTCTTCCTTCTACACTCATACACCCAAGTGTGGGCTCCCCTTATTATAATTACCCATGTACCATGAAATGTGGTGTGGATGACTTCCCCCGATTCCCACTCTGCTCCATTTTATATGATTGCCACCTACCATTTTAGGGATGAACCATGGACATGTCACCCTCTTTAGAGGTTGAAACCACCTAATAAGGTCCTTAGTTAACCTCCTATTGATCCTAGAGACACTTGTACATGCTAAAGCCCACTATGGAAGGGCATGCCACCATGAAGTGTCCCATTGGTTCCATTACTTGTAAGATATTTTACTTGATTATACTAATGACTTTTTATATTGGAGGGCAAGGGGATGCATTGGATCTTATGCAGGATTGTAGGTGGGTCTCCATTTGGGGCTTGGTCTCCCTATACGGGGTCCTATCCCTCCAGAGGGCCACCTTGGCACTTGCAGGGTGAGCGTTGAGAGCCATGCGCATCCACCAGAGCATATATTACTTCTGTTATCACCTCGATTGAACCTCAGGCTGAAGGAGGGAAATTCCAGGGTAACCACAAACCACACTTAGCCAAGTAGCTAGCCCTTCTAGGCCAGGAGAGGGATCTCTCTGTAGGGATCTCAGTCAAAATGAATGGATCAAGAAAATTATATTAGGCTAGGTCTAGTAGCACAAGGTTTGATTTGATTTGAAGGGGTTCTGCTAGATCAGGAGGATCCAGACAGTTAGGCCTAGGAAATTAGGTCAAAATTGCAGGGTGTTCGATGGGCAAGGTAGGTATGAAGCTTAGCACTCTAGGGTCTGACTGGTGAGGTGATTGAAGACTAGTGAGAAGCTAGGAAGAGCATGTGATTATCATGGATCCTTCCTAAACTGCAGAAAACATGAACTGTGAATATTTTCCCAAAGCAGAGCATTAATGTTATGGATTTTGCTTATCAACTTGAAAACATTCACTTAGAAGCAATGAAATGAATAATGAAGTACACAAAACATTTAAACATATGATCAAAAAGAGAGGAAAATTCACTAAACACCATACCACATGGATCCCAAAGAAATAACTGCAATCTCTGATTAATCTCCTGCTAAACTGATACAAAATGATGTACAATCAAGGCATAAGCATCCAGCTGAGTCCAACCCTTTACATTGAGAAAGAAGAAGAAGATATAGGCATTGTTTCAACCTCCTTCCATCCTCAGGGGTTGAATCCCTAAGATGAGGAGCTAATCTAACCAACACTGAACAAGAAACTGGAATATAGGCATCTTAACAACTTGCCTCTAAAAGTGAGGAAACTAATTCATTTGTGCTCAAAATGACTTTTAATCTAATGAATCTACCCTCTACTACTAATTATCCATCATATTTACGAGCCAAGTCATCATTTACAGTAGTAAAACATCATCCATGAGGGAAAATCCTTGAACACAGTCAAAACACAGTAAAATGGCCATCTTGTGCAAAATTTGTCCTACGCGCAGCGCCACTGGTCCAACGCGTAGCGCCACTTTCAGGTCCCTTTTGGAGGCCTTCCCGGCATCCAAATTGAGCTCATGATATCTCATTGGAAATATATTCAAGTCCACATTCCAAAAAACTTATAATTTCTTCATTTGAAGCTCATTTTACCCCTCAAAAGTTGATTCTCCCAAGGCTACTTCTGTGTGTCCAAAAAGTGGCAGAAAGGTCACTTTTGGGGTGTTTTTTTGACTTTTTGGTGGACCAGTTCTGCCCCAAAAACATAGAAAATGCATAGGTTGCATGTACTCATCGATATGAATTCAAAAATTCAAGCCCTTTGTCCATTGGGTGCCCCTAGGAAAAGCGCAACGCCACCAAATTTTTTGTGTTTAGAATTTTCAAAATTTGCAAAAAACAAAAACTGCTCCAAACTTGACCAAAATTGGTGAGCAACACCATCATCAAGTATCCTGATGAGCCAAGGAAACTTCAACAAGCAACCTAAGACTATCCTCCTCTTTTTTTCCTTTTAGAGCCCGTCTTGGCCTTGCTTTCATCTGTTTGAGCCTTATGTTGCAAATTTTGTTCCGGGTCCTGTAGTGGTAGGCCATGTGCCTAATGATCTGATTGTCCCTATTGGCCTTTTGCAACAACTTTTCTAAATGAAAATTTACTTTTTCAAACCAAATCTTTCTATCACACTCAATTTCTTTTTCAATTGGAGTCAAAGTAACGAGTGCCTCTTCCTCTTGCATTGCTGACTTACCCTTGTCACCTTGTCTTTTTATCTTGAGGAGTTCCAGATCCATGAGGACCTGCTTATCACTCAGCTGCTTGTTCTCTTGTTCCAGATATGTGATGACGTACTTGGCTCTCTCCAAGTTGTCCATCAATGCTTGGACTTGAGCCTCCTTTTCTTGTATGATGATGTCCTTTATTGTTGCTTCATCCTGAGTCTCCAAGTCAATTGTCTCCATGCCATGATGAATATAATGTTGCTTTGGCTCATCATGCTCTGTCAAATCAAAGTCTCTTTCCTCCTCATCATCAAGATCTTCCACTTGCATCTTTTCTTTCCCATTGTGCACTGTTGCACCTGTACCTACTGTGTTGATGAAGAAGTCAAGGTCCGTTCCACACCCTGTGGAGAAAACGCTTTCCTATCAGCTGCAAACAATTTTCTTGTGCCCCTCTATTGGCTTGTTGGGACCTGACCCAGGTTCAGAAGTGATTTAGCCAAACAAATCCCAAAACTACCGGCCCTTTTGGCAACAGTCTGCGGTGCGCGGACTGAGGTCTCACTCGAGGTAGTATGGGAGGGTGCTGGAACCAGGTTTTTGCACCCTAGGGATGTCTTGATGAAGTCTAGGAAGTTCATGAACCGATCCTGCATGGTTATGTTGCTCCACGCAGCCGTCTATCCTTCGCAACTCGTGCGGCTGCTTCCGCGTAACTCTGTAACAAGCGCGCAGAGGAGCTATCTAGATCCTTATTCCTGACTGTGTGTTTATTATAGATCTTAACTTAATTATGTGGGCCCAACATTCAATAATCATTGAATATTTATAACCAGTGCGCGCAATCATAAACTGTAAAGAGATGCATAAATATCCAGAAGCAATAAACACATAGTATTTCAGAATCACCTTATCTTTTATTAATCCTCTGTTCAGATACAATCCCAACTTCGCCTTGCGCACTCAGCTGTAGGGGTCCGCGCACACAACTGCGGACTCTACCAGGCCTTTGTACACTCAGCTACAGAGCCTCTTCCTACTACTACAACCCAAGACTAGGACTTACAGACTCAAAGAAAATTCCTCATTCAAAAACCATATTACTTCTCAAAGCTAAGACTTGGACTTCCTTACACTTAGAGCCTCACTCTATTTATACAATCCCATGGTCCGCGGACCATGGGTAGGCCGACACATTCTATAATAAATTACATTATTTTAGGGCGGACAACCCTAGATTCTCACGCTCCGCGCTTGCATTTTGCGGGGTCTTTACATTTCATTGACCAAAACTTGGGCTTTAAGCCCCAAAACCTGCTATGGGGGGATCTGCTGCCCAACAGGCCCCCAACACAAACATGGTGACTCATCCCGAGTCACTCGGTTGGTGCGTTGATCTTCATGCGGGGTTCATCCAACAACCTCTGCGCTTCGCTGACATTCGTCGCATATTCTTCGGCTATTCATTGTACTAGTTGTAAGTGACTCTCCGATGCATCGTTGTCAGGTGCACCTTCTTGCCTTAGAGCATATGTACCCTGCAACTGGGCCAACTTTCCTTCGATCATGGTGGTGACCATGAATGCTTCCTCGAGCCAAGGCTGGAAGCGTACTTTAAGCACTACTTCTTTCTGGTGCACTACGTCCACCTATTCCTTTAGAGCTTGGGCCTCCTTCATCTTGGCAAGTCACTGAGTAAGGGTGACCATCTGTGCAGACCCCCTGATCTTGTCATATGCCCGTTATAACTGCGATGCTTCTGTCTCCAGACACTGTATAGTTGGATCTTCCTACAGTGAGGTGAGCGTGAAGAGGAACTGATCCAACAATCCCGCGCAATCCTGTACAACGTGCTCTATCGCTTCCAACCCCGATTAAATGGCGCGGTGGCGCTGATCTCTAACTTATGGGGTGTAGAGGGCTACGCCTTCAGTCATAGCTTAGTGATCTACAGGTTCAGCTCCAATTTAACCTTCGCAGCCTCCTCTTGGGCCTTGCGGACTTCAGCCACTAGTTGGTGAATATTTTATGTTGTTGGGAGTACTGTGGGTACAACCAACTCCGGTATGCTGCTATAGGCCTCCTCCACAGCCTGTTCCAATCCCTGGGTTTGTGCGACCAGGTTGTTGCGCTGCAGGTTGAGTTGATCTAAATTTAACTTCTGCTCGCTCAAGACTTGGAGGGTGTGACCCTCCCTAGAGCGAAGCTCAACAGTTACCCCATCCTGTAATTGGTATAGGATTTCTCTGGGACGGGAGGCCAAATTCAACCCCCAACCCTTCATTTTACTTTCCATGGCTCTGTCGCCTTTGGCTGTACCTAAGACTGCGCCTTCTGGTAACACCAAAGTGTGTGCTGTGCAGGCGTGCAACATCTGCTCGACTTCGGTTGTTCTTGCTGCAACGTATGGTGTCATCATTCCTAGGGGTCGCACCTGTAATGCCTGCAACTGTGCTCTGAGCGCCCCCAACATAGTTGTTTGCTCCGTCATTAATTCTTCAAAAGCATCCTTTGTCTTTGGTACCTTTGTGTTTTTCCACGGGGCTGACTTCTCCTGGACACACGACCTCTTGAGTTGAGTCGATGTCAGTGTTGGGTTCGTGCGTTCCTCCGTATGAGCCTCCCCCTGTTCCTCCTACTCCATGGACATTTCCTGGCTTCCCTCAGGCTCTCTGACTGGCATGGTTGTAGTTTCTGCCATCTGCGCTGTCGCTGCTTCCTCAGCCTTCTTCCGCTGCATGGCCGCTTCTTGTTCCTGGCGCTTTCTCTCTGCCAGCTATGCGATGAGAAGCTTGGTTTCCTTTTTTCACTGCTGCATTGCGATCTTTTCCAATTCCACCAAGTTCGGAGCACACCACTCTGGAGACCATGATGCCATCACATCGAAGATTGCATCATCCGTTGCAATGAACGGAAGCTTTACCTACGTTCGGGTTGGATCCTTGAATGCCCGAATATACAAGTTATGCATATCCACCTTGAACTTTGCCGCACTCTGTAAGCTGTTATGGACTGTAGGGGACAAGCATGGCTGGCGGTTGATCCATGTTCGTATGCTCACCTCTATGAACACCAAAAACACCTTTATTTCGCGAATCCTTGTTGCGTCTTTCATTGCCCGGAGCGAGGTGTAGTTTGCGGCTTCAGGTAGGTCACCCTCAACCATGGGAAACTGGTTGTCTTTTGGTAGCTCTCCTGCAACCAACATGATGGATAAGAGAAACCACGCATAGTGGAAGGTCTTACCTTGCTCCTAGGCCCCTCTATAGTTTGTCAAAAACTCGTTACAGAGGAACTACTCCCAGTTGAACTGGACCCCCTCTGTGCACTGTTCTGCCAACAGAATTATAGACGCTGGCACTTCGTCTGCGCGACATTTCCTCATCAGCTTGCCAGTGAGCAGCTGGGTGGCTACATGCACCCCTTGGTCCTTGATGCTTGCAATTGCGTACCCTCGCTTCCTCTTCTCCAGCTTATATTTGGCCTTCATAGCTTCTACGAGGGTCAAGTCGCTGCTCTTCCCTGATATGGCTGCAGGGTTGTTTCCTTTGATGGGAAGCCAAGAAATCTGGTGAATTAGATCGGTCATGATGGGAATCGGCTCCTCCAGCCAGAGATACCCATCATGTACTAGACACAGTAGCTGCCAGATGACAAAAATAGTGACAGGTGCGCGGTGGTAGTGGGGTATCCATCGTAGATGGAGTAGCCTAGCCTTCTCTACACCCCGTAGCCATTTTTTCTTTAGTAATTTCTCCGTGGCCAACTGCGGGAACTTCTCACCGTCCACGAGGTCCCAGTCTTCGAACTTCATATTAGGTACCCGTCCCAACGGTGGACCCTCAAACCTTATTTCATCAGGAAGGAGTGGGGTCTGGAGCGCACTCTTCGTGGCCTCCAGATCCTTTGGTATCTTGGCTTTCCCCTTCCACAGGGGGATGTAGGGGGGTAACCTTATCGCCAACGACACTTGGGAGATAGTCTCTACCTCATCATCCTACGCTTCAATTTGGGCGATTAGAGGTTGCAAATCTTCCTCCTCCTCCTCTGTTTCAAGGGTGACGGCTTTTCCCTTCTCTGTCATTGCTAATTTACTAAACCGGGGGTTCCGTGGTGATACCCAGACTGGCCCCACTGTTTTCTTGTCCTTCTGTGGTCACGGTGTGCGTGGTGACTTTGGGACCTTTGGTGCAGCTTCCGCCTCCCCAGGCTCCTCCTAGATCATATGGGGTTCTGGGGTAACTTCCACGAATCGCACACTGGTTCTCGCAGCCATCATCGTGTTTATATTGGATCCATTCGATCGCGTACTCAAGGGTGGCAAGGGTGTTGGGTGCTCAATGCTATGTACTGGCTCAAATCTTAAACAACCAAGTATTGCCTCGAGGCTAGCCCAAGGGATTTTATAGTATGTTTGAATTTTAATTCGACCATTCCCTCCACTTCTGAGTCATTAATACCTTCTTGGTGGAAGATCGTCCCGAATCTAGCTCTTAATTCCTGTCTTAATTTCCCACCGCCCGCTCCTTTTTACCTTAAATTGGACCTCTTGTCATGAACAATATCATCAACGGTCACCTTCCAGCCTACCCGCGTAGCAGCGCAGCCCCTTATGCGCGACCGCAACCCCTGAGACATTCTGACCCTGTGCGTAACCTCCTTCCCACGTAGCTCTCCTACAGACTTGTTTATAGTCCTGCACTCTCTTTCAACTACTGGGAGCGCTGAGACTGTGCTTCCTATAGATAGTCAGGTGGTCGCACCTGTGGTGCGAGGCTTCAAGTCACCTTTCAACCCAGTCCGCAGGCCTCCCTTAGTTACCCTTGCGCCAGTCAGCACCTCGTGTTCTTCCTTATACGGTGCACTCCCCTGGTTACTTTGTTTGATAAGGTGCAGTTGTAGCCATGGTAGCAGGGATAAAAATTCTCGGCGACAATCTTTTAATGCGGTTGTATGGCTGCCTGTATCTTGTCCTGCCCTTTCATTGTCGTGACATGGTTGCGCGATTTCGGTTTCCAGTTTTCTGATTTCTGCGTCTATTACCATGCTTTTCCGTTGCAGTCGTACCTGAGCTTCTTCGAGTTCGCGAAGTTTCAAGTTCTCTCACCAAATGTGTTCCTGTAACTGTATAATTCATTTACCCAGATCCGTGTGTCGGGAGCTATGGTATGGGGATTCTCCTCTGCTCTTATGGTTTCATCTCATTTTGTCAGTGTTGGGATCGCTTCCGTGCTCCGGTTTCTGCTCATGGCCCTATAGGCCCATCGAACCGCTGGTATGCACAGGTCCCAGTTAGTTCATCTCGCATGGTGAACTTTGTTCATGATTCTATAGAGCTTTTTGAATGCCTCGACGTGGAATTGTTATCGCTTTTCCTGCTACCACGCCTGGTTCTGATTTTCGATCCTTAGCCTAGGATGTACTTGCACAGCACACGTCTGCACCCATCAACACAGGTGGGCGTGCAAGCTGCTTCGTCCTGGCTGCCCGACTCTCATTCGACGTTGGGGACTTCCAAACCATAAGCGCATCCATCTTCTACATTCGCGCCATTTTCCAATAGTCTTCTGATGTGTACTCCACCATCATCCAAGTGTCGCGTACAACGCCCATTCCAGTGCACCGTTCCGCTGCTGCTCCGGTACTGCACTTTCAAATTTGTTTAAGAATTCATCCACCGTTGTTGCCCCATCATATGTTGGTAGTTCCCTTTCTTCTGTTGTCACACAACATAGTGATCTAATCACTCATGTTACAATTCATCGTTGTCACTTCGTGCAACCGGTTCTGCCAGCGTTCTACTTCTTCATCTGAATCTTAAGTACAGGAATTGTCGCGTTCCCATGAGATTCTCCCATCTGCAGTCGGGTTCATCCGATCCTGGTCTTGCGCCGTTATCTGGTAAATTCAATCTAGCTCATCGTCACTGTCATTGTCACGCACAGGTTCAGTGTAGAGCGCTCCTTCTACTGGGTTTAGCGGAATGACTACGTGAAGGGACTTTTTCTCAAATATCATCTTCCACTTTTTCAGGTTGATGACTCCATTCATATCAATGGCCCAGTCTATTCCTAGAAACGCGGGATAACGATTGCTGTTAGCAACAATCTCTATTACTTCAAAGTCCATCTGCGTGCTCGCACCTTCGATATCAACTGTTACCCCTTGCAACCTCCCCATGGGAAAAATATTCTGTTGGTTCGCCATTCGTAATTGAATAGGGGACCATTGTAACACGGGCCTTCCCATGCATTCCCATGTCTGCTATGGTAACACATTCACGTCCGAACCCAGGTCAAGGATTACCTGATCCATTTCATATTTGCCAATATGTGTCGTTAATCTCATTTCCCTTCCAGTGCGCAATGTATGCTTTCCTAGTTTTCGGACTACGCATGGTTCACCCGACCCTGCGCACCTAGTGATCAGCTCTTGCAGTCCTTTAACTGCCTTATTGTTGCTAAACAACTTCATGCATCTCTCTAAAAAGGTAGTAAGCATATAAGGATCCATTCCTGGCTCTGGTTGATCCTTACTACCTGAAGTAGAGGCCTCCGTGAAGCTCTTCTTAGCTTCCATAAACGTCTCCTTTGCACGTTCCAATTTAAATTCAGGTTCCTTTGTAGGAGCCTTGCGAACCCATGTATCTTCCTCAAGCTACTTCCCCTTATCTTCCCCTATGGTCGCGCCGCTTCTGAGCACCATATTCACATTTGGGTCTTCTTTGCGTGGTTCAGACCTCATCATTTGAATATTTTGAGTCGGAGTAGGCTGAAATACTCGTTTCTCACTCATCTATGCGATCAACGTAGGACAATCTACTACTTCATGATCGAACTAAGCACAGTATGAATAGGATATTCTTGTCGGGTTGGTACAATCACAGGTGTAGTGCCATAGTCCTCCGTAATTGTAACAAATTAACTATCTGCGGCCCCTTCCTGGTCCCATTCCTCCTCGTCCTTGACCTCGGCCCTGAAATCCAGTGTGTGCCATCCCCGCGGCTGGGTTGAGGCCTCGCGTTTCTGTCTAAATTCTATAGGCTGGGGTCCGCTCCATCATCAATTCATAGCTACAACAAGTACGCTCGTCGTGGCCCACCGACCTACAGAAATTACAAAACAACTGTTGCGGAGTCTGTGTATACTTCTGCAACAAATGAGAGTTATCCATCGTGTGTTTTCCTCCTATCTGACAGGTCACGGGTGCCGCACTTGGCCCTATCTGTGCCTTCGGTCATAATGGTATTGGCCTCCCTCCTGCCAAGTAGTTCACAAATACTGGAAAATGGTCTTTGTCATGGCCCTGGCCTTTGCATTTTATGCACCACACTTATTTGCGCGCCTCTGGTCGTGGCGCCCTATCTTGCTTCAAGCTCTGCATCTCCAAGCATAGATTCTGTAGTTGCACATGGATTTGTTGGACTCCCAATCCCGGATCCTGCATCGGTGTTTTATGCAACCTCATTGCCATTTCCAACGCTTCAGCCTGGGTTGAAAGCTTCTGTTGTGACAGCACCATCCTCAGGTGTGGTGTCAAAGATGCCACAAACCATGCACAATGTTGTGCATCCGTTAGTGTCATATTATCCTTGCGGATCGTACTCTTCAGCTACTGATCTAGATCCTAGGGGTTCTCGCCTAGAAGCATCGCGATTTCTTTAAATCCAATGATTGACTGTGTCTCTGATTTCGGCTGACTAAATTCTCTGTTCAGCGCATTCTGGATCTTTGCTATTCCTGCATTTGGGTGATCATTAGAGTGCTTGATATACCATTTCAATGTGCAATCCTGCAGCATGCTCACCAATGTAGCCTTCTTAATGTTGTCGTCCATGATCCCTTGTGCTTCCCACACTGATCCGGATCCTCATTCCCTACTCCTCTGAATACAGGTAGCTTGATTGCGCTCACCATGATGAACTGCGGTTTTGGTGGAGGTGGGGTAGGTGAAGATGGAGGTGAAGTAGGTGAAGCGGGTGATGGTGTAAGTGGAGGGGATAATTTCAGAATGCACAACCTTATCAAACTGACCGCACTCCTTGGAGAAACCTGAGCGAGCTCTTCCTCGCTCTCGTGCGGAGGTGAAATTAAGGGACTCTTCCCTAATCCCTCGGTACTTTTGTAAATCTTTCTGCTCCGCGTCGTTCCAAACATTAATGTATTCACATCACCCGTTTTTCACATAACAACATCTTAATCCAGGTATTCAGGGATTTAATGTACCTACCTCGCAGTCCCTTGAGAAAACTTCATTATGCTTCGCTATAGCTCATGGTCGTGTCTACCGTGAACTCAGTGATAAACCATCCTATTATCCGGTCGAGCCAATGGTCCATAGCTCACGCGATCTTATCTTCTGATGCCTCTAGCCTGCACACTAACTCTGGAGTCCACACTATCGGTTGATCGAGCTTGTACCTTCCCTGGCTATCGGTTAACCTCGTGATCCAATTGTATAGCTCTGATGGAAAGGATGCAAAGAAGATCTCATGGATTTCTGTATACATGTAGTGATCCAGCCATCACTTCTTAGGTAGTTGAGGAGTTCTGTTTTTCTGTATCACGAACTCATGAATCTTTTGATCCAACCACTCTTCAATTTCCTTCTTCATGGGATTCTAGTGTTACAACATTAGACATCCCTTAGGCAGATCCTGGTCCCGGCAACGGAACCATTTGTTGGCTTGTTGGGGCCTGACCCAGGTTCAGAAGTGATTTAGCCAAACAAATCCCGAAACTACCGACCCTTTTGGCAAAAGTTCGCGGTGCGCGGACTGAAGTCTCACCCGAGGTATTATGGGAGGGTGCTGGAACTAGTTTTCCGCACCCTAGGGATGTCTTGATGAAGTCTGGGAATTTTGCGAACCGATCCTGCATGCTTACATTGCTCCACAAAGCCGTCTATCCTTCGCAACCCGTGCAGCTACTTCCGCGTAGCTCTGTAATGAGCGCGAAGAGGAGCTGTCTAGATCCTTATTCCTGACTGTGCATTTATTATAGATCTTAACTTAATTATGTGGGCCCAACATTCAGTAATAATTCAATATTTATAGCCAGTGCGCGCAATCATAAACTGTAAAGAGATGCATAAATATCCAAAAGCAATAAACACATAGTATTTCAGAATCAACTTATCTTTTATTAGTCCTCTGTTCAGATACAATCCCAACTCCGCCCTGTGCACTCAGCTGCAGGGGTTTGCGCACACAGCTACGGACTCTACCAGGCCTTTACACACTCAGCTGCAGAGCCTCTTCCTACTACTACAACCCAAGACTCGGACTTACAGACTCAGAGCAAATTCCTCATTCAAAAACCATATTACTTCTCAAAGCTAACACTTGGACTTTCTTACACTTAGAGCCTCCCTCTATTTATACAATCCCATGGTCCAAAGACCATGGGTAGGCCAACACATTCTATACTAAATTACATTAATTTAGAGCGGACAACCCTAGACTCTCGTGCTCCACACCCGCATTTTGCGGGGTCTTTACATTTCATTGACCAAAACTTGGGCATTAAGCCCCAAAACCTGCTATGGGGGGATTTGCTGCCCAACACCCTTTGGTATGTCTCGTAGGTCTCAGGCACCTCAATGGTTCTATTTTCTTTGGCCTTCTCATATTTCTTCACTTGAGCACTGCTTGAAGGTCCTCCTGATTCTTGAGACACTGGTGGAGGAATTTGAGGACCCCTGAAGATGTCACGAGCAATAAATGTCTCCTAGGAGATGTTGAGGAGGTTAAGATGATGAAGCACAATCATCTTGATCAAGGAATTGTGGTAGAGACTACTCATCTGCTGACGATATGTCTTTTTCTGTACAAAGTAGGCCATCTTCTCAATATTCCTGAACAAGAAATAACGGATATTTAACATCCTCACCCTGGTAAAATGCATGAGATTCCTGAAGTGATAGGTGTACAATCTGGAAAATCTTCCCTCACAAGTGAAATATTTCATGATGATTTTCATCATGGGGGCATACTTGTCTTCAAGGAACCTGAAAAGAAAAAGCCTTTTTTCTTCATTTCTATACCTAGGTTTGATGTAAGGCTCATAATAGTGTTCATCTAGGTCCTGTGCCTTATACCATTTCTCTCCCACATTTGGAATCATGGTTGCATTCGCAATGATGGAGGGTGAAACTGTGAATTTCACCCCAGCAAGAGTCACCTTGTTGTCACGAAGATTGGCTACAAAAAGCCTAGTGAGCTCAGGTTGGTGTTGAACTCTCTCCACTTTCTCACAGAACTCATAGCAGCCTAAATGCCTCAAGCAAGTGACAACCAAATGAGAAGCCTGCAACTCACTGAGATTTGATGTCTCTTCCCTGATAATTCTGCCTCCTTTGAACTGTCACTGCCAATGTTTTCCTCCTCATAGTCTCTGTCTTCTTTGTCCATGTTTGCAAATTCTGAGGCTATGCACTCCTAGAAAAGGGATGAAGGGAGTGAGCAAGGGTGATTAGGAATAATGGAAGGGGAGGTGACCTTGTGGGCTAGAAAATGAATGGGAGGGTATGAATCATAAAAATGAGGGAGAGGGGCTTGGATTTTTGAGATATTTCTTTTGGGAAGAAGGATAAAGGGATGTGAATGTTATGGAGTAATATAGGGAAAATTTTTAGAGTTTTAGTGATAGGTGATAGGAAGAATAATTGGGGTTATGGTTTTAGGCATAACGAGGGAAGGATTTAGGGTTTCACATTGCCATGGTAAATTATCCTTAAAAGCTTTTATTGCAAACCAATAATGTAGTATGGGAAGAAAACTTGTTTGAAGGAAAGGAGGGAAATTTTGATGTTTTTTAGGGTGGTAGGAGGTCTTTTGGCGCTTGTTGGCCCAATGCACAGTGCCTCCTACAGGCGCGCAACGCCCTTCTAAAAGCGCAATGCAGTTATTTTCTCCACTGCCAAAATTGCTCTACACGTAGTGCTCAGCCTGTATGTGCAATGCTCTGGCCTGAACGCGCATCGCCACCTCCAACTACCCAAATGCGTAGCGCCAATCTCCCTAAGCACAGGGCCACTGCTCCTTGGCCCAAAACTTTCTCAAATTCTCCTCTATTTTTCACTTTTGGACTCCTTCTTTGCCAAATAGGAATGATAAGCTTGGAAATGAAATGTGAGACCTTATATAGGAGTAGATTTTGATTTTTCATTAGAAAAACCCACTTTCTAATGTTTTTTGACCTTTTCAAAATCTCTGTTTTAATGCCTTTCTTCATTGTTCCTTTTCAGGTGGATGATGCTCAATTTGAACTGATTTTTACAGTGGCTCATTGTCTTGTAGCAAGGAGAGATGCATTGATGCAACTGGGATCATTTATTACATAAAGCGACTTCAATTACATAAAAATATAAATTAACCTAAAATACTCCGTTTTCACCTCAAAAACATGTTTTTGAGGTGAAAATTACATTAGTTAAATATATTTGTACAGTGACTGTGACATACTAGCAATCATTCTTGATTTATTTATCATCCTCATCCCTTTGCTGCCCTTTATTTACATTGTTAAATCATGCCTCTGACCTTGGAAATGAACCTTAAGACCTAATGAAAACATGCCCTAATACCTAATGGAAACATGATTGCATTTGACCATGAAACTATGACTGAATACAACCTGGAGATGGGTCCTCAAGTGTACTTTATGAGGGAGAAATTAGATTTTCTGAGGAGAAGACAACCATCAGTGGATCAACTTGACATGACCTAATGAAATGATGCAAAAATTTCAGTATGGGATCCCTAAAATGAAAATGCAAAGAGAAAATTTGATCCCTGATGGAAGTATGCAGATACTGACATTAACATTGGCCTTATTGGGGATGGCAGCGCCTTGGAGGTGTCAAGAACACCGTAGCCCAAGTGCCTAGTTGATTGGGCCAATGTGGTCAAAGCAATAAAAAACTGGAAAAACATCTTTTCTTTTTTCAATGTTGACTCAATACAAAACTGAAAACTGAGTCATAACCGACTCTAAACTGACTCAAAACAAAACCAACCAAACTTAACACAAATCATTCAAGCTTTATAGCCTTCTCTTCGGGCGCCAAGCTCAGATGTTATTGTACTTGAAATCTTGCAGGGAAAAACAGACCGGTATATACAATGACAATGAAACATCTTCAGGGAACAACATCAAAAGTTACTAGTAGTGTTTCAGGAGCCTACCATTCACTGGTCCTCCCGAGAATTCTTGACCATCCATTTCCTTTAACAAAAATTCATTCTGTCCTCGATAGGCTGAGATTTTATATGGTTCTTTCCATAGATTGTCAAACTTACCATGCTTTCCTTTTTCTTCATTTCGTGCATCCCATCGTAGCACTACGTCTTCCAAATGAAACTTTTCTGCCTTGGTTTTGCGGTCATAAATCCTCTTTATCTTATCTTGCAGCCGGAAAGTGTTTTGAGAAACCTCTTCCCTTGATTTCTAAAGGTGAATCATTTGATTAATCCTGCGCTAAATATCATCCTCTTCACTGCCAGTTTCCTGTAATAATCTCATGACTGAAACTGCAAGTGATGTGGGAAACACCATATCAGTACCGTAAACCAACTCAAAAGGTGACATACCTTTTGATTTCTTTCTGCTCACTCCGTCGGCCCACAAGGAATTAACAAGCTTTCGATGCCAATTCTTTTTGTTTGCCTCCAACATTTTCTTGATAATGTTCACCAAGGATTTATTTGACGACTCATCTAATCCATTTCCCTGCGGGTAGTATGCTGTGGAATGACCCAATGTAATGTTGTACTTGTTTCAAAAATTGACCTTCTTCTTTGACTTAAATGTTGTTGCATTATCTGTTATAATCTTGTGAGGGAAACCAAAATGAGACAAGATATTAGATTCTAGAAATTGGATAATTATCATATCCGTGGCTTGCCTTGTCGGAATGGCCTCAATCCACTTGGTGAAGTAATCGGTAACTGTCAAAATCCATTTGTGTTGTGCTGATGATGTAGGATGGATTTCTCCTATGAAATCAAGTCCCCACTGCTAGAAAGGTGCATTTACTTCAACTAGATTTAGAGGAAGAGGAAGCAACTTCCTTTTTCCCTGAAAAACTTGACATTCGTGGCAGCTCATAACTGTCTTATATAAATCTAAAACCAAAGTTGGCCAATAATATCCTTCTCTCAACACCTTGTTAGCTATTGTCTTCCAAAACAAATTACCGCCACAGTCACCTCTATGAAAATCAATCATTACTTGCTGAACTTCATCTTCAATCGTACAATTAAGAAGAACCCCTCCTTGGTCTTTCCAATAGAGAGCACTATTTAAAATGCAGAATTTTGGAGTCTTTAGTTTTAGTGATCTACCTTTACTTCTTGACATTTCAGGAGGCGACGAAAGATGTTGATGAACATATACTATATCACAATACCAAGGTGATTTGAGAAACATTTCTGATACCTGAATGAGCGAGCCACCATCTTCGTCATCTGACATTGCTGCAATGAGATTTATATCTAGAACATGCAGATTTGATTCAGCCATCAGTTTTGCCAAGCCTTGTCCTTTGATTAGTTTGGTAGGCTTAATCTCAAGATCGTACTCCAACATTACTGCTAGCCACTTACCTCTTCTTCCCTCTGGATCAGTTTGTATGAGAACATCTTTGACAACTGCGTTAGGAAAATATGATATGGTATGTGAATGCAAAATGTATACTTGGAAATCCTTCAATGCTTTTATAAGAGCCAGAGCTTGTTATTCAATGATATTGTAGCACAAATCAACATCTCTAATAGTCTGATTGAAAAAAGAAATGGGTTGCTCCACCTAATCCCTCTTTTGCAGCAACACCGCAGCCATAGTGTGCTCAGACGCAAATGAAAATATAATAAAATCATGAGTATAATCAGGATTGATCAACACTAGGGCTGTGGTCAAAGCAAACTTTACCAAGTTGAACGATTTCATGGCATCCTCAGTCCATTTCACAGTGTTATCCTTCTTCAACATATTAGTTAACTCATGTAAATGCTCAGCCAAATTTGGTATAAATTTGCGTAATAAATTCATCTTACCATTGAAAGCTTGAATCTCCTTTTTGTTGCGTGGAAAGTCTATTTACTGGATTGCCTCCACCCTTGAAGGATCAATGCGAATACCATCTTTAGAAATTATATGACCAAGGAGTTTACCTTCTTCCATAGAAAAAAGAATATTTTTCGGGTTTAAAGAAATCCCGAACTTCCTGCATTTCTGAAAAACAATCCTTAGGTGGTGTAAATGCTCATCATCAGAACCAGAAAATACTGTCAAATCATCTTAATAGACTACCAAGAAAACATCCCTCTCATTAGCAAAAGCTATGTCCATCGCCCGCTGAAAAGTGGCTTCGACATTCTTCATTGCAAATGGCATCTTGGCATACTGAAAAGTTCCCCATGGTGTTTTGAAAGCAGTTTTTTCTTGCTCTTTTTCATGCACCAAGATCTGATTATAGCTCGAGTAGCCATCTAGTAGTGACATCCGTAATGCTCCAACTACTCTTTGCAGAATATGGTCCATCTTAGGAAGAGGGTAATTATCCTTCAAAGACACTTTATTTAGGTTCCGGAAATCAATGCACAACCTTATCTCTCCAGTATTCTTTCGTATCAAGACCAAATTCGAAATCCAATCAAAAAATCTAATTGGAACAATGATACCAGCTTTAAAAAATCTATTTACCTCTTTCTCGATGGATGACAACAGCTTTGGATTGATCCTTCTCAACTTTTGTCTAAAAGGTTTTTGATTCGGCTTGATAGGAATAGTATGATGAATGATGTTCCTATCATACACTTTCAAATCTGAATAATCCCACACAAAACATCAAAAAATTCAGAAAGCAACTTAACATACTTATCCTTTGCTTCGGGAGAGAATGTTTTTGATAATTTTACAAGCTTGGGCTGGTCTATTGTTCCAAGATTTACATCTTCAACTCCTTTGTCCGTAGGAACCAAGGTTGGTTTTCTCACCACATCATCTTGATCAAAGAGCTCCTCTAAAGGTATGAGACCTCTAGGAATAATATTATCCTTTAGCTGTAAAACCTCCATCTGATTTACCTCAATATCTTATTCATCGGAATCACAAACATCATCAATGAAAGCATTCTTAAACTTCCCTTCACTCTGCAAAAAGGCATTAATTTCATTGTCATCCCAAAAAACTTGCCAATACCTCAAATTATTAGGAACAGTAGGCCTATGTTTGACATGAATTTCAAATTTATTGCTAGAATTCATTGGAATCTTCAAATTGCTTGCTACGGTAGCAAGGGAATCAACAATGATGTTTTGACTTCGAGGTACTGCTGTCAAGGTGTATTCTGGAAACATCTTCAAAATATCCAGAACTACATTTCTGTAGGCTCTCATCCGCGGATGTTTTGCTTGATATTCTCCTTTTACTTGTTTAATCACCAACTTTGAATCACCATAAATAGAAATCCTTTTTGCGCCCAGTTTCTTCAAAATTTTTAGACCTGTAATCAATGCCTCATACTCTGCTTCATTATTAGAGCAATCAAAAGCTAACTTGTAGGAACATACTCTAACATTACTTGGGACTTTGGCAGGCTAGAAAGCAGGGCTTCGAATCCAAATTCCAATACCGGCGTCATCTTTACCCAAAGCACTGTTGAAGTCCATGCTCCAAAGACCGACTTCATCTTCTAGATGTTGGAATTCTATTTTATTCTCAACCTTACCTTTGCTGATTACTTCATTTTTCTTCTCTTCATTGACCTTTTGCTACTGTGTAGGCTACTAAGAAGAAATTGCTATTTTTTCTTTTTCTTGATTAAGAATTGCTCTAGAATTCTCAGAAATTTCTGCTACATCATCCGCCTCTACAAGCTGAATATCTACATCATTCAATGCACTATCAAAGTACAAAACAAAAGAATCTAAATCAGTATGTACAACATTTATCGGATGATTCATAGGTTTCTCTTTATTGGTGATCATATACTTCATTTTCTTTTCCCGGTACAACTTCCTCAATTGACCGAAAACAAGGATTGTAGCATAAGAGAAGTCAAGCTATAAAGGGCCTTTGAGTTTGGCTCCCCACGATATAGACAAGAGAATACCGAATCGTGGTGGTATACCAACAACTACCACATCCATCAAGACATTTTTGGCTGGGATTTGATCTAAAGAAACCACCAAATCTTTGATGAGACCAATGCAATGAACTCTACCAGAATCAAATGAGTACAAATCATGATATTTCTGGGTGAAATCAAGGCCGAGATTTTCCATAATGGTCTTGGGCATCAAATTTTTGGAAGCTCTGGAATCAAGCATAGCATTATGGAGAATATACTCATGCAGTCTAAGACTCAGATAGAAGGAAGGGACTTCGCTATCTTCAGGCTTACCTTCTATGGCTGGACCAAAAATGAGTTCAGGATGATCATCCTTAACATTCACCATGTCAGACAAAGGATCTATTTGCAGTATTTTAGATACATGATGTTTATAGTTGCTATACGTAACAAGCTCAGTCAAAGGAATGGACACTTTCAATTTAGCAATTTCACTTTCTAAATTTAAAGAGGAAACTTTCTCTACCTCTTTGACACCGATGTCCTTCTTATTTGTTTGCTCTTTCGTTGTGCTGTCCTTTTGCTGATTGTTATTCTCGTTTGCAGCGGTACTTGCTGATGATACCTTGCTGGGATTCAGATCAACAAGATCTTTTACTTTCTTTTGAGTGTTTGAGAGATCATTCTTTGATTGCACATCCTTTCTTTTCTGAATGGGATTGACCGGTACATCTCTACTCCTTAAAGAGTATTGCCTCTGCTGTGCAGTCAAAGCGTTCATGTAACCACGCTGATAATCATCAGATTCAACCTCCAAAACCACATCATTTTCCAAGATGTAGTCCTCATCTTTTTGAATGTCTGGAACTTCTGCATATTCTTCATCTTCGGTCAGAAATATGGGCATACCATCAGCAGTGAAAAAGTGATTTTTTTCAATTACCGGATCATCCTCATCTTCCTCTTCCATTCCTTGAACATAATTCTGTTTTAAGGGAGTTCTGATATGCTATTGTTGTTGTGCTGGTTGTGCTGGTTGCTCTGGTGCTTTTTGTTCTCTTTGATTGATTCGGAATTGGGGCTGTTGTTGGCCTCTAAAATTTGGATTCTGGATTTGAGGTTCAGGTCTATCTGCGATAGATAACCGGTCAACCATCCTTTCAATTGTTTGATTCAGTGTATCCATTTTCACATCTGAAGTAGACGCTTCTTCTTTCACGGTCACTCTTTTCTCAGATCTCATTCTTGCTCTTTTGGCCAACAAGTTCGCTTCCACGCTCATAACATTTTTTTGCATGTCTTCTAGTGTCGTAGGATCACGTTCCCGCAATTGATATGCCATATCCGTATCAAATCCATTTAGAAACTTAAGCAAATCCAATCCCTCCGACGGTTTGATGTTTGTAGGAATAGCATTGTATACTGCATTAAACCTCAAACAATAATCTTGCACACTCTCGCCAGCCTTTCTTTTGATGTTCTCGTATTTAGACAAAATATGAAGGGGATTCTTCTTCACTTCCCATCGATCCAGGAACTGCCTATGGAGGATTGCTAGAGTGATGATAGAAGCTGACTGTAGGGCTCTGAACCATTTTTGAACATCACCTCCAAAACTTTGTACAAATAACCTCATCATCACATCTTCAATTTCTACTTCATGGAGGTCAAAGAAATCATTCATTTTATCTACGTGCTGCTGAGCTGTAATGGTTTGGGTGGCATCAAAGAAAGGTATTTTGGTTTGATAATTAGCGGGCATGGCACCAAGATTTTGAGGTAAAACTAGGGGTGCATACCGAGTAGCCATAACTTGGGGTGGGGGAGGTGGATTTAAAGCAAGGATTAGGGTACTCAGTATATTCAAAGGGGGATTAACAACAGCTGGAGTAGTGTGAAAAATCTGTAAAGATGAAAGCAGTGGGTAAGGGATTGTTTGAGTTGCAGTAGATGTAAAGGAGATATTTTGAAAATCAAAAGATGGCCTATTTTTCACCCAAGTGTCTATGCTTGAAGTAAGGTTCTGCAACTGATCAAGAGCATGAATAAGTTGTGACCCTGATTTACTTTATGTAAAAAAGTATTCAATGGGGTTATCAAGAGATATAGATGAATCAACAACTATTTGATTAATCCAACTCAAGGATTTACTGTGAAATAGACTTTGCTCAAAATGAATATCAAACTCAATATCTTGCAAAGTGTCTAACCTTTCCGGGAGTGAATGAACATGAGGAATGAAAACTTCACTTGATTGTTCTTCTGCTACACTGAATTTCTCTACAGCTTTCTTAGATTTCCGCCCAATTTTATGAGGATCACTGACAATGGTTGGAGGATTCAGATCTGGATTGGATCTAGTGTACTTTCGAGAAGCCAGTATGCTCAATTTTGAAATTTTATATATTGCTTTACAACTTTCCAATTCAGCCTAGTAAATTCTAAAACTCATCATCCACAAGCTTAAGAATTCAAATGAAAGATATTACTAGGGTGATTAATCTTTCATTCCCCAGTATGGTCGCCACTATGTTATCACCTGGATTGAACCTCAGGCTGAAGGAAGGCAATGCCAGGGTAACCACAAACCACGCTTAGCCAAGTAGCTAGCCC
Organism: Pinus tabuliformis; assembly: GCA_031772625.1. Taxonomy (NCBI): domain Eukaryota; kingdom Viridiplantae; phylum Streptophyta; class Pinopsida; order Pinales; family Pinaceae; genus Pinus; species Pinus tabuliformis. Next base: position 718,443,018 of record CM062812.1, on the reverse strand, counting down.
TACTAGGCCAGGAGAGGGCTCTCTCTGTAGGGATCTCAGTCAAAATGACTGGATCAGGAAAATGATATTAGGCTAGGTATAGTAGCACAAGGTTTGATTTGATTTGAAGGGGTTCTGCTGGATCAGGAGGAGCCAGACAGTTAGGGCTAGGAAATTAGGTCAAAATTGCAGGGTGTTCGATGGGGAAAGGTAGGTATGAAGCTTAGAACTCTAGGGTTTGACTGGTGAGGTGATTCAAGACCAGTGAGAAGCTAGGAAGAGCATGTGATTATCATGGATCCTTCCTAAACTATAGAAAACATGAACTGTGAATATTTTCTCAAAGCAAAGCATTAATGTTATGGATTTTGCTTATCAACTTGAAAACATTCACTTAGAAGCAATGAAATGAATAATGAAGTACACAAAACATTTAAACATATGATCACAAAGAGAGGAAAATGCACTAAACACCATACCACATGGATCCCAAAGAAATAGCTGCAATCTCTGATTAATCTCCTGCTAAACTGATACAAAATGATGTACAATCAAGGCATAAGCATCCAACTGAGTCCAACCCTTTACAATGAGAAAGAAGAAGAAGATATAGGCATTGTTTCAACCTCCTCCCATCCTCAGGGGTCGAATCCCTAAGATGAGGAGCTAATCTAACCAACATTGAAAAAGAAACTGGAATATAGCCATCCTAACAACTTGCCTCTAAAAGTGAGGAAACTGATTCATTTGTGCTCAAAATGACTTTTAATCTAATGAATCTACCCTCTAATACTAATTATCCATCATATTTACAAGCCAAGTCATCATTTACAGTAGTAAAACATCATCCATGAGGGAAAATCCCTGAACACAGTCAAAACACAGTAAAATGGCCATCCTGTGCAAAATTTGTCCTACACACAGCGCCATTGGTCCAACGCGTAGCGCCACTTTCAGTTCCCTTTTGGAGGCCTTCCCAGAATCCAAATTGAGCTCATGATAGCTCATTGGAAATATCTTCAAGTCTACATTCCAAAACACCTGTAATTTCTTCATTTCAAGCTCATTTGACTCCTCAAAAGTTGATTCTCCCAAGGCTGCTTCTGTGTGTAAAAAGTGGCAGAAAGATCACTTTTAGAGTGTTTTTTGACTTTTTGGTGGACCAGTTCTGCCCCAAAAACTTAGAAAATGCATAGGGTGCATGTACTCATCGCTATGAATCCAAAAATGTAAGCCATTTGTCCATTGGGTTCCCCTAGGAAAAGCACAACGCCAGTGGCGCTGCGCGTTGAGCCGGATTTTATGTGTTTGGAATTTTCAAAATGTGCAAAATACAAAAACTCCTCCAAACTTGACCAAAATTGGTGAGAAGAACCATCATCAAGTACCCTGATGAGCCAAGGAAGCTTCAGAAAGAAACCTAAGCCTATCCTCCTCTTTTTTGCCTTTTAGATTCCGTCTTAGCCTTGCTTTCATCTGTTTGAACCTTATGTTGCAAATTTTGTTCTGGGTCCTGTAGTGGTAGGCCATGTGTTTGATGATATGATTGTCCCTATTGGCCTTTTGCAACAACTTTTCTAAGTGAAAATTTACTCTTTCAAGCCAAATATTTCTATCACCCTCAATTTCTTTTTCAATTGGAGTCAAAGTAACTGGTGCCTCTTCCTCTTGCATTGCTGACTTACCCTTGTCACCTTGTCTTTTTATCTTGAGGAGTTCCAGCTCCATGAGGACCTGCTTATCACTCAGCTGCTTGTTCCCTTGTTTCGTATATGTGATGACGTACTTGGCTCTCTCCAAGTTTTCCATCAATTCTTGGACTTGAGCCTTCTTTTCTTGTATGATGATGTCCTTGATTGTTGCTTCATCCTGAGCCTCCAAGTCAATTGTCTCCATCCCATGATGAATAGAATGTTGCTCTGGCTCATTGTGCTCTGTCAAATCAAAGTCTCTTTCCTCCTCATCATCAAGATCTTCCACCTACATCTTTTCTTTCCCTTTGTGTAGCTGCTGCACCTGTACATGCTGTGTTGATGAAGAAAGCAATCTCCCTTCCACACCCTGTGGAGCAAACACTTGCCTATTAGTTGCAAACAATTTTCTTGTGCCCCTCTGGTATGTCTTGTAGGTCTCAGGCACCTCAATGGTTCTATTTTCTTTGGCCTTCTCATATATCTTCACTTGAGCACTGCTTGAAGGTCCTTCTAATTCTTGAGACACTGGTGGAGGAATTTGAGGACCCTTGAAGATTTCATGAGCAATAAATGTCTCCCAGGAGATGTCGAGGAGGTTAAGATGATGAAGCACAATCATCTTGATCAAGGAATAGTGGTAGAGACTACTCATCTGCTGAGGGTATGGCTTTTTTGTATAAATTAGGCCATATTCTTGAACAAGAAAGAAGGGAGGTTTAAAATCCTCACCCTGGTAAAATGAATGAGAATCCTGATGTGATAGGTGTATAATCTGGAAAATATGCCCTCACAAGTGAAATATTTCATGATGATTTTCATCATGGGGGCATACTTGTCTTCAAGGAACCTGAAAGGAAAAAGCCTTTTTGCTTCATTTCTATACCTAGGTTTGATGTAAGGCTCATAATAGTGTTCATCTAGGTCCTGTGCCTTGTACCGTTTCTCTCCCACATTTGGAATCCTAGTTGCATCCGCAATGATAGAGGGTGAAATTGTGAATGTCACCCTAGCAAGAGTCACCTTGTCATCATGAAGATTGGCTACAAAAAGCTTGGTGAGCTCAGGATGGTGTTGAACTCTCTCCACCTGCCCACAGAACTCATAGCAGCCTAGATGCCTCAAGCAAGTGACAACCAAATCAGAAGCCTGCAACTCCCTGAGGTTTGATGGATCTTCCATGATAATTCTGCCTCCTTTGTGTGGTTTTCTCTGATGCCTTGGTTTGTCTGTTGAACTTTCACTGCCAGTGTTTTCCTCCTCATAGTCTCTATCTTCTCTGTCCATGTTTGCAAATTCTGAGGTTGTGCACTCCTAGAAAAGGGATGAAGGGAGTGAGCAAGGGTGATTAGGAATAAGGGAAGGGGAAGTGAGCTTGTGGGCTAGAAAATGAATGGGAGGGTATGAATCATAAAAATGAGGGAGAGGGGCTTGGGTTTTTGAGATATTTCTTTTGGGAAGAAGGATAAAGGGATGTGAATGTTATGGAGTGATATAGGGAAAGGGTTTAGAGTTTTAGTGATAGGTGATAGGAGGAATAATTGGGGTTAGGGTTTTAGGCATAACTAGGGGAGGATTTAGGGTTTCACATTGCCATGGTAAATTATCCTTAAAAGCTTTGATTGCAAACCAATAATGTAGTATGGGAAGAAAACTTACTTGTTTGAGGGAAAGGAGGGCAATTTTGATGTTTTTTAGGGTGGTAGGAGGTCTTTTGGCGCTTGTTGGCCCAACACACAGCGCCTCCTACAAGCGCGCAACGCCCTTCTGAAAGCGTAGCGCCGTTATTTTCTCCATTGCCAAAATCGCTCTACGTGCAACGCTCAACCTATACGCGCAACGCTCCGACCTGAACACGCAGTGCCACCTCCAACTACCGAGATGCGCATCGCCAATCTACCTAAGCGCAGCGCCACTACTCCTTGGCCCAAAACTCGCTCAACTTCTCCTCTCTTTTTCACTTTTGGACTCCTTCTTTGCCAAATAGGAATGATAAGCTTGGAAATGAAATGTGAGACCTTATATAGGAGTAGATTTTGATTTTTCATTAGAAAAACCCACTTTCTAATGTTTTTTGACCTTTTCGAAATCTCTGTTTTAATGTCTTTCTTCATTGTTCCTTTTCAGGTGGATGATGCTCAATTTGAACTGATTTTTACAGTGGCTCATTGTCTTGTAGCAAGGAGAGAGGCATTGATTCAGCTGGGATCATTTATTACATAAAGCGACTTCAATTACATAAAAATATAAATTAACCTAAAATACTCTGTTTTCACCTCAAAAACATGTTTTTGAGGAGAAAATTACATTACTTAAAGAGATAATTGTACAGTGACTGTGACATACTAGCAATCATTCTTGATTTAATTATCATCCCCATCCCCTTGCTGCCCTTTATTTACACTATTAAATCATGCCTCTGACCTTGGAAATGAAACCCTAATACCTAATGAAAACATGCCCTAAGACCTAATGGAAACATGATTGCATTTGACCATGAAACTATGACTGAATACAACCTGGATATGGGTTAGCAAGTGTACTTTATGAGGGAGAAATTAGATTTTCTAAGGAGAAGACAACCATTAGTGGATCAGCTTGACATGACCTAATGAAATGATGTAAAAATTTCAGTATGGGACCCCTAAAATGAAAATGCAAAGAGAAAATTTGACCCCTGATGGAAGTATGCAGATACTGACACTAACAACTTCATGGATCCCCAACAACACTCATTGATTTCTCGTGTTCCGCCTTTTGGATGAGGATGATGCACCTAGTTTACCATGCCGAGTTGGCTCTAGAGTTGCACCATACACTTGGTAGATGTTCCATGGTCTAGAATATGTCTCTCACTTCAGAGGGAGGGATTACATCATCATTCTAACCCTTATAGATGGTCTACGTGCATATTTGATCCATTTGAAGACCCATGAGGATGTCCTTATGCCCCCACACCCAGTTGGGAGCACCATAGATTCTTGCTTGGGAAACAAGGGGCCAACCCTTTGTCCACGATGTTTGGAGTCCATTTATTCATCATGGCACCCCTTAGACTTCATTAGGCCTCCTCAAAGGCCCAATGACTCACTTTGTTGATCATTCGACCCTCTTGGGAGGCTTATTCTTGTATTATTGAGCTATTTGGTGGGCATTTCATAAAAAATATTGTTATTATGCACATTATTTTATTATAGGGGCATTATTAGTCCAAATTAGGCCATTCTAATCCCTTAGAGGATTGTATAAATAGATGAGAGGTGATTCATTCTCTCATCATCATTTGGATTGGGTTATTTTCTCTTCTGAGATTTTCGCTATCCCCTTTGGAGGACGAGTTTGGATGTTATGGATTAATTTTGATGTTTGGATATCTCTCTCTTATCTTGGAGCTTGATTATTGACATAATTTGATGATTGGATATACTCTTTTGTATATGTAAGTTCTCTTTTCATGCTTATTATTGTTATTTACTTTGTCACGTGAATGTTGTTGGGATTTTTGTTATACGAGTCTAAAATTTACTGCTTTTATAAATGAATTGATGGAAATTGTGATATTTTATAGCGTTGCATCATGTAATGGGCCATGTATGAATGGGTGAATGTTCCTAGAGGAAATTTGGGATAAATACATTTCGATAAGTAATCAATTGTTGCAAATCGAAGTATAAAGTCCTTGAAACAACTTCTCTCATGACCTAATGCCATACGAAGTTTTTTTAGGGTGATTAGGTGAACTCTTCCCAAGCCATAAATTCTCCTTGAATCCATCTCTCCCAATGGAAAAGGCACTAATCCTCCATAGGTGATCACTTTGAAAGCTAATTTTTCTCACCTTCCCCTATTTTTCTAGGCCTAACCTCCATAGGTCACCTAGGGCATCACTTTTCTCATGATTTAACCAAAAAAAGGTTTCGATCTCTTGCACACAACTGTGCTTGTGTGTCCTCTAGAAGCCATCCAAATTTCATGTAATTCCAATGGTGGTATCTCAAGATATTTGAAACCTTAGATCAAAATCGATTCTTTGCTTGGTTTCCCATTGGCTAGTGATGTCATTAGGCTTATAACATTAAATTATCAAAAGAAGATTCTTTATTTGATCATATTCTCTCCCCCAATTAGGTTAATGTAACACCCTCCTCCTACATCCACCCAAGCAACCATGCCAACCAGGGTAAACATGAGACGAGAGGCTACTATGATTATATTCAACCTCCTCGGTAACCTTAAGGAAGTGGAATCTGTTAACACCCAGGTTGTTCCCTATGACTCCCAAGGGAATACGGCCGGGGTAACCACTAACCAAGCTTTGGATTACAGTCTCTAGCTGAACTGTAATCAGAGAGGGCTCTCTCTTTAAGATTTATCTCTGTTTTGTGAGGATTTTAGGCTAGTTATGGAGTGAGGGTTTGGTTTGAATTTTGGTTGAATGATATCTTTCAATACCTAAGATGTAGTGTTCAGACAGTTGTAATTCATTGGGCAATGGAGTCTAGAGCTCTGAATTGTTTGAAATGCTTAAGTGGGAGTGTTCAGACTGCAGGGCCTATTGGGTATTTCAACAAACAAACTTAAAACTTTGGTGATGATGTAAGATTAGCCAATGGAAAGAAATTAAGAATTTTCCACCAAGCTAGTGGTGTGAAAGTGAAGTATCTTGCTCAGGAGCAAACTTGAATTCCTGAAACAAGGGTCACTGTGAAAGATATATTCTGAAAGTGCAGCAATTAAGAATTACACTTATCAAGATTATAACTGAAGAAAACATTCATTAACAACATAGATTGAGCTCAGGGTATTTCATGAATAAATCCTGAAGCTATTCTTTTTCTTTGCTGCTAAATACTAGAACTTAGAAACATGTATGGATTGTGAAAGACTGAAACACATAACAAAGAGAGTTACAGAGGACTTATTGTATTGTGAGATGCACAGGGATCCTGCAACTTTTAACAAACACCATGAACACATTCAAACAGCTCAGAACTTGAGAAATTCCATCACTTCTTTTATTAAACTCTGAATAAATTACAGCATAGGATCTCTTCAAGAGGAAATCAACAACCCCTGCAAGCTTATGCGAGGGGGAATTTATACAATCGGTTCCAAAATATCTGAACCGCTGAGTTATCTGATAATTAAATACGTTACCAACTTTTACAAAATATCAAAAAAGCAGTTACTGCTGCTATTAATACAAAATGAATTCCCTTTATATCTGTCAGGCGATACTTTGACCCTTGGAGGCCACTTAGTCGGTCTGGACGTTCTGCTTTAATGCTGGAAATGTGCCTTTATGGCTGTTGTGCTGTAGCTTTTCGGCCCTGTTTACCTGTTAGCTGTCAATCTTGCTTTTGTTGGCCGAATATGATCTGCTGAGTTGGCTCAGCCCATTCCTCTCTCATCCACCGTGTAGGCATCACCTTTTCTGAAGGTGATGACTTATGTTTTTTGCTGAAAACTGTGCTGGAAGCCTTTGGATTTACAGTATCTTCTGTATCATGCTAGTCCACCATTCCTGTGTGGGCAGTTGATGTCTAAGAATTGCATCCAAAGTCTCATCTGCCTCTGTGTATTTATAGCAATTGGGAGGCACTTCAAACAGGTGTTTGATTTCATTCATTATAAAGAATAAATTCTCTACCCTGTTGTAGAGAGTTTGTCCAGTAGCTGGCCCTGTTTCGTCTGAGGTGCTGGGCCTTTCATTGATCTGATTTGTAGCGAATGTGTTGACCCTCTTGGCATACTGCTCATGTATAAGTAGCCTTCCTGCGCTGTTCAGTAAGCCAGGGAGACCTCTGTTTTGTAATGCCAAAAATTTGTCCATGAATCTGTTGACCTCTACCTGCATGTCCTGGGTCCTTCTCTCTAGTGTCTGCACCAGGTTTCTTAGTGTTAGGACCCTTTTTACTAATAAAATAGTCTCAGTCCTATTGGAGATTCCCATAGTAGCTAACTGAGCACTTGTTCTATTATTAAGCACATTGATCATCCTGTTGGCAACTTCAGGCATATTGCCTAGAGAGGTCCTCGATCTCTGAATTTCCCTCTGTGCTTTTGCAATGAGCTCCAACTGTTCATGAATTGTTTCAATATACTGCCATTGATCAGTGATGGATTGGCCGATATTGGCCCATAGCAGTGTCTTGAGCTCAGCTGTCACTTTATCCAGTGTGAGCTCCTTCTCCAGCTCTTTTATCTTATCCTTAAGGGCTTTCACTTCCCTGCCCTTTTCTGCCACAGTCTGCTTGGATTTGTCATATCTTTCATTCACCTTGGCTAAATTCTCCCTGGCCTCCTTTAGTTCTGTCATTTGGGCTTCCAGGGCTTGTATTTCATTCTTGAGCTTCTGCATGTCCAGGCTTGGAGCCTGCTCTGTTGTTGTTGGTGCAGTTGCTGATGTAGACGGTGCTGTCTTTTCAGTAGGAGGAGCTGTGGTCTGAGGAGGTTCCTCCAGGTTAATTATTTCTGGAGGAGGCTGAGATGATTGACCTCCTTCCTTTTGCTGTAATGATGCTTGTAATGCTGCCTGTGCAGCCTCTGATTCACCCAGCTTCTCTTGAGTCTGGATTAGCTGTTTATATAAAGACACCAGTAAAGCTGTGGCATCTTGATCATGTCTCAGCTGGGCCACTTCATCTGTTTGAGGGTGAATTGTTGCTGGGATTTTGATCTTTCTCCTCAAAGCTGCCATGTCTGCATCCCTCAATTTCAATATTTCTTGTATGCCCTTGATGTCCTTAGGATCATGTCCAATCTCTATGATTATATCTTCTAAGGCCCTGATCCTGTTATCCTTTGCTTGAGAGGATGCTCTCTCCAACTCAAGTTGGGCAGCTGTATTATTCAGGCTATTTTCTAGCCTGTAGTTATCCAGTGTCTTGTCTTCCAAGGAGGCATACACCATCTCACCCGTTTGTTTATGCAATTCGATTTTATCCATTGGGTGGATGTCCTTGGCAAGGACCTCAAGATTGGTCCTTAAGTAATCTGAAGGGGACTGTGGTTGCAATGCAGTTGGCATGAAGTGACTCATGATCATTTTGCCTTCACTAACATCATATGCAGACATGAGCCTTTGCTGGTTGGTGGGAGCCATTTTCAACAAATGATTATATAGTTGTATCTTTATTGGCTCACTCCTCCTCTTTATGTCAATGAACTGCTGTTTGATGCTCAGTTCACCTTCTCTCTGCTGGCTTGAGGAGCTGACTTCTCCTCCCATCCTCCTCTCTTGTTCCTGCTGGAAGGAACTAGCGGATGCTTCTCTACTAGGTGGGCCCATGCCCAGAGACTGCCCTATTGGCATTTCCTCCTCAGAGAAGGGATTCATTCTATGCCTTTTCTCTCCCTGATTTATGGATGATGTGAGGGGAGTCTCTCTGTCCCTTTTCCTACTTATATCCTCCTTTTGTGGAGTTTGGAGGACTGAGGCTTCAGTAGTAGTCTCTTGCCTAGGAGGCACAGTGTTCTGAGCCTGCTGCTCAGTGAAAATTGGGGCCTCAACTGCCCTTTCTTGCTGTAATGGCTGCTCTTTGTCATGCTGCCCCTCTTCTTGTTATTGTTCCTGCTGTTGTTGCTGCTGCACCTCCTCATGAGGCGGTTGTTCTGGTTCCATCTCCTTTTCTTTGCCTTTGGTAGAGGTTGGCTCAGTTGCTTTAGCTGCTTGCTGATTTGCTGTGGAGGAGGATGCAGCTGTTCCCACTTGAATGCTTGGAAGAGTAAACACCTGTGAACAAAGTTCAAGGTCAGCCATCTTTCTCAGATTTCTTACTGCTCTTTGATTTAACTCTTCTTGTGTGACAGCCTCCTCTAAGGTTCCTCTCCTCCATTTTACTTGATTTGCATATTTTTCTATGTGAGGAATCCTTACATGATCATAACCGGATAGCCTATACTTGACCCTTCTTAAAGTTATGAAGTGATTAGGGTCATAAGGTTTCCAAAGAAAACTGGTCTGAAGGCCAAGGGATTCAAGCATTCTGTCTTCTTCTTGCCAACCTTCCTCCCTCTTGTTATAGATAAAGTGGCCTAATTGGTTCCTGACCTTGAGTTGTGCTTTCTTGCCTCTGCCTGAAAAATGCAGCACATCAGCATTCCCAAATTGCCTGAAGTATTCCAGGGCAAACAATCTCATGGGCACATATTTGGGCAATCTGTAGGGAGGCAATTCACACCCATATATCCTGATGACCGTGTGGTTCTGGTAGAAGTACCAGTCCCCAATGCTGTATGATTTGGACAACTGAAGGACCCTTTGCATCTCATCAGTAAGTCTTGGAGGAGGTGAGCTCATTAGCATAGACATGGCTGGGTGGATGAAGAGATCTATGAACTCACAGTAAGTGTATGGAGATTCAGATCTGCAGTGGAAGGCAGAGGACCAATAGACTACTGACCTTGGGTTTCCTTGTGCATCCACTCTTTTCATAGCAAAATGAAATTTCTCGTGTTGATAGTACAAAATCAAATGGTAGATGTAGGAGGTGTATCTGAACACCCTTTCTCTTGCCAAGTTCATCAATTGCTCATGTATTTTGTCTGATATGTAAGTGGCATAGTCATAGCAGACTGGAGACTTGCCAGGGGCAAACATGAGCATCATCACCAGCACAGTTTCATCAACAAACTCAATTGAATTGTAGCCCAGAATGGGACTGATCATGTCTACTAGGTCTCTGTCCAGTTGATTGAGGTATACATGGTTGATAGGAGGATATTTCATAGAGTCAGAGTCAATGTACAGCTGATTTAATTTGGTGACCTGAGCATCTGTCAACTTGCCTCCTTGCTTAATCAGATCACTCAGTGACAAAGGAACCAATTTCTTCTGAGTTTTGAATTGCAGCATCTCTCTGATGGCTTCAGGAGTGATATAGAGAACAGCTGAGCCTGAAGGGTCAAGCACTGCCCTCTGAGTAGGGTCATAGCATTCAGCACATAGGTGGATTAGCTCAGGAAACTGGTTGACCTATGGGAGTTTGAAGATAGGGAGGAAAGAGTCCCAAATACCTAATACATCTGTTCCAGCTTCATGTTTAATCCTTAACTCATTCAGCAAATGAATGTGGTACTTGCTGTGCATCAACATTTCTTCGGATATCTGATAATCCAGGTCTGCTAGAGGCTGCCAATCCAATTCTCTCTGGGGAGCGTTCAATGGAGCAACGTTCAAAGCTACAGGAGCTACTGGTGGATCCATGATTTGCTTTAGGATTCTGTTGTTTATGGACTGGTGTTACTTGTGCAGAACAACACCAAAGAGTTTTCTTTGAACAGGAAGGTGAATTACTCAGGAACAGAGGACAAAAGGTGAGTTGCAGCAATTGAAATACTGCTTAGAACACGAATAAGGCAAATGTCTGGCCTTACTCTCTCTTTTACAGCAAATTGGTACAGTGTGGGTTACCAGTTCGCGATTGCGCGAACAGAATGCAGTTTTCATAAAATTTCAGGTAAACGAGGCTTAGCTGGTGAATTTCGACGTTCTAGGTGCAAATGGGGACCAGGCACAGGGGATTTGCCGGTGAATTATGTATTTTTTCACTGTTTTAAGTTATTTTGGCAATTTACAGACAAAACCGGGCGCAGAAAGGATTTGCATGGATAAATACCTGATATACAGTCAGCAATGGTCAAGAATGCAGGTGAAATGGCGAGCCAGCGGTCTCCAGGTTGAATTCAGCAGGTTGGCGAAGGCTCGGACGTGAAATTCATGCAGAGGATACAACAACGTTTTTTGCAAAAAGTGTAAAAACCGCGACATTTCGGGCAAAATATTGTTTTTTCAGAACTTTGGCGCTTTTTTTGGATGACGTTAGCATGACGTCATCAGGTGGGGTCAAAGTCGAATGACGTCAGCATGACGTCATCGGGTGACGTGGCGGCATACAAGAGGTCCACAGGGATGGTGAAGTGGCAGACAGGTGGGGCAACTGGAGGACGGGGCGCTGACACGGCGGTGACGCTGGCAGTGCGGATCAACCGAAACCGGAAGTGGTTAGCGGTTTCATATTGCACCGCTTTTGATACGGAAGCAGAAATGTCAGATGTACCTCCGATACGCTGTGGGGGTGACGCGTGGCTGAGGCCTGACGTCACCCTCTGACAGATATCGGAAGGTATCTCTTGGACGTCGGGGCCGGTCCGATATGCACGAGGGCCGTCGGATCAAAAGGGCCCGAGCGACGGTCGACGGATCGTTGAGGTGGCCGAACGATACGGACGGAGGGCGGGAATAAAATAATGTTTCTTTTGAGATTTGCGCCCGGTGGGACCTTTGGAAATTTGGCGGATTACGTGGTTTTTCCAATGTTTTTTATGCAAATGCGCTCTTGCGCCAAACTTTGGGTAAACGGGAAAAAGTGGGTTTTTATATGTTTTTTGCAAACGAAGCGGGTTAGGGGTGGAAATGGGTTTTTCACAAGGTTTCTTAGCAAATGAAGGGTTTAATGGGTTAAATCACTTCAGAAGGGAAAAGAGGGGCAAGGGTTAGGGCTCTTAAACTGACCAGATGCCAATTTAATCCCTACCAGTGAACATATGGCTATAATGCCAAGGGGAGGGATAGTTATACAATGTTTGGGGTTTATACACCATAGTGTTATAATAGTAGGGAAAGGGTAACATAGGGGATTTAGATAATAGAAGTTAGGGGTTAATATGGATGGAAAAGGTGAATGAAGAGTGAGATTACTAAGTTTATTTGAAAATCACTTAGTTTAGGGAGTAGATCAAAATGAAAAGATTTTTAGACAAGACATGTGGCTTTTAAAGGAGTAAGAACCACCATAAAACCACAAATTCTTCCATGAATCTCAACTGATGAAGGGATGTTAGTAATGAATGGGAAGGGGAAAATGGGAAATTAGACATGCTCCTTTGCTTTGCTGCAACCTGATGGAGAAGAAGACCTTCTCAATCCATTGATTTTCCTTTGTGAATAGGTTTGCACACATTCAATTGTAAGGAATGACATTTCTGCAACCCCATCTGCCTACCCATCTACTTGCCTAACATTTTTTGTTTCTTCTTGGAGGGTGCATTTAGACTTGCAGACCCTTATTTGCCTTTTCTTTTCTCTTGGCTTTTTCTTTTGATTTTCTATCTAGAACTACCCTTATTGCTTCCAAGGTCCCAGATTAAGCAGTTGGGAACCTAAATTCTCTACCTAAGCTACTGGTTTGCCAAGATTAAACAGTTTGGACAGACTTCTTTCTCTATTCTACAACAAAAAATTGAAACATGGCATGATCCAGATTAGGCTGTTGGACCATCCATCAAAATTGAGTCAACATAAGGCTATATACACACATTGTTTCCTCATGGAAATATGGGATCTTTGTATCACCAATGCAGAGCATATTTGTAACTTTCTTTGCCAATCATGAAAAATGAAACCTATTGATATAGGTAGCTAACAGAATCGATGGAACATCACACACAGTCATCCAACATCATCAAGAAAACACTCAGGAGACAAGTCAACCACTCAGACAACCTGTCCCTAGATCCCACTGTTGTTCTGGACCTCTGAGGCCATAGTCGCTCTCATGCTATGGGCAAGGGAGCGACTAGAAACCCAAATTCGTTCTCATAGGCCTGCCTACCACCAATTGTGGACTAAAGTTGCCAATTCTATGCCAGCGACCCCAGGATTTGATTTAGAGCTCAAAAATTTGCTCAAAATTCAAAGTTATTGGATTAGTATGGAACCTGAATGACCGCGTAGTGCTCATCATCCTGAATACAGTGAAACTCGTTTCACATGAAACAAACATCGTATGCTCCCAGAAACGTGCTCTATTCATTTTCTCAAACAGGGGAATTTGGAAAAATTGTGACAGCCTAGTCAACGGCCTGTACTACTCACGTGGCAAGATGATGTGACCTGATGACTGGGCATGGTTGACTTGGTTGAACAGTTTGGCAAACCAATTGGGTCGCACCACTTGGCAGGATTTTATTGGTTTGGTTGGCATTGATGTGGCAATGTTTTATTGGTGGCATGTTGGCCAACCACATGCTGCCACGTGGCCCAACCAGAGGCTGCCACGTGGTAGCACGGGGGCCACCAAAATTTTGGGTCAAGTCCGAACTGGACTCCGCAGGGATCGATACCATGACCTCTTAAAAAACAACCCCACGCCCTAACCAATCGAGCTAACCATGGTCCTTGTTAACCATAAGACAAAAACAACTTTTAAATTGTAATCATCGAATGCGTTGGGGGAAGGGGCCATGGATTAGCCTTGCCTCCCCATTAAATGTTGTCATGTGACGACTACCATGACTTAGGGAAAGGCGAAGAGGGGCCAGCCCCAACGATATGGCATGTCAACAAAACCGCGAGCGGAGGAAGTCAGGGCTCGACAAGCGGGGGCAGACAGTTAGCCCTGGATGACCATATTTTTTGGAGTTAAGACCTTTGCAGCCATTTTAATGCGCCCACGTTTTCCTCCATATTTTGGTTAAATTGGCGCTCTGTTAGCACAATTTTGGGTGAAATTGTCGGACTAGTGCTGGATTTGGGGGAATTTGTAGAGCGAATAGTGCAAGAGCTAGGAAAGCTCATATCTTCTTTAGTTTTTGGTCTTTTCAGGAGCAGGAAGAGGCTAGACATGCATTTTTGGGTCTTTTGAAGCTAATGGAATAGGTTTCAGAGCCATTGGAGCACTTCTGAAGAATTTTTTTTAGGTTTAATTCTATGGGTGTTAGAATCAACCAGGGGGTTGAATAAGTTTTTGAAGGCTTTTGAGAATGGAGAGGACCTTGCAGGGGTTTTCTAGCCTTCATGTGTTTTTTGCAGAAACTAAGACATCTATGGTGTAGTTCATGTTTCAATTTTCTCAGTATGTCTTTGAGGAAATCTCTCTTTTAGTACTTCAAGTGAATTTTGTACTTGTTATGCTCATTGTCAGATGGAGTATGGGGTGTTGATTTGAGAAACCTTTTCTTGTTGGTTCTTTCATGAATGATTATAGGTTGTTATTTTTTTAGAGTAAGAGTTATCTACAGGAGAATGTTTCCTTGAAGGGGAAACTAGTCACTCTTTTGGTCAACAAACTTTATGTACTCTTTATCACTGAAGTATTTTGAGCATAATGAGACTGGCTCAAGTCATTGGAAGTTGGACCAATGAGATGTAGCCGATGAGGGGTGAACTCTATCAATTGCTGAGTGTATTACTGTTATGCTGTTGTTCAATGTTTTTTTAATTTATGTTTCCAGCTCATGAATTACATATAAAGACATTAAAAAAACTCATGTAAAACTTGCAATCTACCTCATAATCCTCAAGCAATTTGTTTACTATTCTAAATTGGAATTTAGCACAATAAACACTAACTTTCCCATTCAGATCAAGTTGGTATCATAGCTATTGGTTTTCTTTGTTCAAGGAGGATTTAACTATTTGCAAGTGATTGTGAAGCTTACAAGTTTGAAGCTCAAGAGAGGAGAAGGTTTGGGAAGGAGAGTAAGATTGCTATAATCTCCACCACCAGTCCTAGCTCAAATTGCAGTTGAGGCTTTAGTAAGCATGGGCATGATTTCAAAGCACGATAGTCTCCAAGATTCAGAGGACATTATTGCATTTCTCCAACAAGAGAACATGGATCTCAAAAGACTACTTGAAGCTGCTGAGGAATAGAAGCAAAAGATGTTCTTCATGTTGCAGAATGTTGTGGAGGAACATACTAATGAATGTTGTTCTACCAAAGCAGCAAAGACTCCCTCCAATACTAAGCAATTTTGTGGAGATGGAAATAATGCAACCTATGGCTCTTGTCAAATGGAGTATGCCTCCTATGTACCAGGGACACAAGGAGGTTTCCTTGAAGCATCCTCCACCGCTTCATCTAGAGCAGAGAAGAAGGAGGAATTGTTGGATGAGTACCCACAAGAGGCTAGTGCAGAAAGCCCCTCAGAGAATGAACATGGCCAGTTCTGCACCTTTTGTGCACATGATGTTGAGGTTGAGGTTCTATCAACGCCAAAGTCCAAGGAGCTGAAAGAAGAAAGATCAAGAGTCCAAGAAGACACCTCAAGAATTAGGAAAGAGTTTAAGACCATCTTTGTCCCTCAGTCAAAAGATGGGGAAAATGGTAAGCATTTACATGCAGTTTCTTTACATAAAAATGTTGATTTAAGCTCTTTTTCAACCTCTGAGAAGCATAGAAAAGGCATAGGAGAAACTGTCTTGTCCAAGATGGGTTACAAGGGAGGAGGCCTTGGAGTGAACAATCAGGGCATTATCCATCCAATTGAGGCAAAGGAGAGACCTCGATATGAAGGTTTGGGCTATGTTGAAAAGGAAGAATGGTATTTCAGTGATAGATCTTGGGTATCTTGTTCCTTTTGTCATAAGAGAGGACATGAGGAGGCAAATTGTTGGGATTTGCATCCAGAATTGGTACTAGCTTGGTTTCTAAAGCAAAAGGAGGACATGAAATGCAAGACTTCTCCAAAGAGAGATGAGAAAGTTGAAGAAGAGACTAAGACAAGTTCTTCTCGCCATTCAAGTTCTCCTTGCCAGGCTCATAAGCCAAAGGACAACCATAAGAGGTATAAGCATCCTGATTATTCAAAGTCTTTTGATGATTGCAAACAACATGATGATTTGCATAACATGTTGTGGAATGTTTTTCCATGCACCTTTTGTCATGCACCTAACCACTGTGTAGCTAAGTGCCACAAAAGGAAATCATTATTCAAGAAGATGAATATGTTAATTGGAATTTATACAAAGAAGGGAAATTCTCATCCATGTTTAAAGATATTTGTGCCAAGAAAAGCTCACAAAAAATTTTGAACTCATTGCAACATAAGTGGGCATTGGATTGAAAAGCGTTGGAAGTTGCATCCACATCTTCATCCAAAGAAGAATAAATAGGTAATGGAATCACCCGATAAGGAGAAGGTAGAGGAATGTGCAAGGCACACCATAACCATTCTAGAAGTAGTTCCAGAAAGAAGTGAAGTGCAGAAAGAAAATTCCCTAGCATGGTTGGGTAAGAAATGGTTGGAATATTTGTCTAATTAAAGACTGCATTTATTTTTTATTTCACTTGTTGCATGTCCTCACAGTTGGGAATTTTGTAAAAGTGATGTTTGTGAATAAATCACTTCCATGCAACAATGTTTTCTTTGGCATTGTTATGCTATTTTGGCTTCATGATGAGTCAATTTGTATGGAAATTTGGGAGTCAAATTTATTCCATATTGTAAGATGCATTTCCATTTGTGGACATTTTAGTAAGCATCCTAAACTTTGGGATGAGTAGTTGCAACACATTCAGTATGTTACAAATGTGTCAAGCACTCATTTATACAAGTATTCCCATGTGAAGCTTGTTTGGGTTATTTTCCAAAGTCTTTTTGGATTTGATCCTTAGTAAAGATTTTGTAGAAGATCGCCATGGGATTTCATGTTAGGTGTGGAGCATGATTATCTTCTATATTCAAAGGTATCGCTGCATTGGACCCCAGTTCACATAAAATATTTGCTGCAAGGGGGTCTAGGGGGTGCGGCTGCAACCTTTGGGAGCCCCCCCCCCCCAGCGGGGGGATCGGGGGCAGCACCCTCGAAGCTAAGAATAGATGTAAAATTTCCTTGTAAAATGTTGCTTTCGTAGTCAATCTGGGCCGTTCATTAGGCGGAGATTTGACGGTAGAAGTTATGTTTAATTTAGTGTTTTTTGCCCTAGAAGGCAACCCCTCACTATATATGAGGGAATTGTATTGCGTTTATGTAGATCTGTATTCTGAGTGAGGAAGAGAGAGAGGAGATTGAGAGCGAAGAAGGAATTACAGTGGATCTGCTATAGGTTGTATCTCTTCAGTTTGCTGCATAATATAAAAGGAAGGATTGGTTGTTTCTCCGTGGACGTAGCCCAAAGTGGGTAAACCATGTATATCTGTGTCTCTCTTGTTTTATGTGTTTTCTGTGTTTATATTTTAGAAATATTTTATGTGTTCCATTGCTCTGTAATATATAATTTTCTAACAACTGGTATTAGAGCCGAAAGTCTATTTGGCTGATAAACTTGCAGGAGAGAAGGGTTCTTGGTTCGAGTGGGAGCAATGGCGGAAGATGGTAGGTTTAGGGTCGAAAAATTTAACGGCCAAAACTACCAGCTGTGGAAGATGCAGATGGAAGATTATTTGTACCAGAGAGATCTGTACCAACCATTGAGTGGAAAGACAAAGAAGTCGACGAGTATGACAGACACAGAATGTGATATTCTCGACAAAAAAGCACTTGGAACAATACGGCTGTGCCTAGCGGCGTCGGTAGCGTTTAATATTTCAAAGGAAACGACAACAGAGGGTTTAATGTCGACATTGGCCAAACTATATGAAAAACCCTTGGCCTCAAATAAGGTATTTCTTATGAAGCGTTTATTTAATATGAAGATGTCAGAAGGTGGATCTGTTGTTGATCATTTAAATGAGTTTAATACAGTTACTAGTCAGTTAAGTTTTGTAGGGGTAACTTTTGATGATGAAGTTAGGGATCTATTATTTTTGTGCTCATTGCTAGAAAGTTGGAATGGTTTAGTTATGGCCATTAGTAACTCTATCTCTTGATCTAGTACTTTAAAGTTTGATGATGTTGTCGGTGCAATCCCTAGCGAGGAAATGCGATGGAAAAGCTCCGGTGAGAGATCAGGTAATGCTTTGACTACAGAGACTAGGGGAAGAAAAATGGAAAGAGGAAAGAGCCCTGGATATCGCAGTAAGTCAAGAAAAGGCAGATCCAAGTCCAGATCGGGGATAGTGTGCTAGAAATGCGAGAAGAAAGGACACTTGAAGAAATACTGCAAGTCTCGAAAGGGAAAAGAAGGAGACGCGCAACAAGAAACTAATCATGAAGCGAATGTAACAATTGATGTGTTGTAAGATGCTTTGATTCTTTCATTAGAAAATATTAGTGATTCCTGGGTGGTAGATTCAAGGGCCGCATTCGATGCCACACCTGATAGGAAACATTTTTATGATTATTTTCAAGGAGATTTTGGATAGGTTCGATTGGGTGATGATAAACCCTGTAAAATCATTGGAATGGGTAGAGTTTTCATAAAAAAACAAAATGGAAATCAGTGGCTATTGAAGGAGGTAAGGCATGTTCCAGATCTGAAGAAAAATCTGATTTCAATAGGGCAGTTGGAAGGTGAAGGTTGCGTAACTACTTTCACAGATAAAACCTGGAAGGTCACTAAAGGATCCGTGGTAATAGCGAAAGGAGGAAAGGTTGGTACATTGTATTTATGCAATGGTATTTCTAATTCTGTTAATGCTTTAACCTCTACAAGAGAAGATACGACATTGTGGAATCATAGGCTCAAGCACATGAGTGAGAAGGGGATGCAGATTCTTCACTTAAGAAATTTGTTGCCAGGTTTGAAGCATGTTGATTTAAAATTCTGTGAGAATTGTGTTTATGGAAAATAGAAGAGAGTCAGATTCCTTAGAGTTGGGAAATAAAAGAAGAGCAAAAAATTAGAGCTTGTGCATACAGATGTATGGGGACCTGCTCAGGTATCATCTCTTGGTGGCTCTCGTTAATACGTTACTTTTATTGATGATGCAACCAGAAAAACCTGGATTTATTGTATTCAAAATAAATATGATGTATTTGATACTTTCAAGAAAAGAAAAGCTTTTGTTGAAAATGAGACAGGAAAAAGGTAAGTGTCTCAGATCAGACAATGGAGGTGAATATTGCAGCAAAGATTTTGATAGGTACTGTTCAGAGAATGGAATTCGTAGAGATAAGACAATTCCAGGAACACCACATGAAAATGGTGTGTCAGAAAGGATGAACAGGACAATCATGGAGCGTGCAAGGTGCATGAGATTGAATGCAGGATTTCCTTTAATTTTGGGCAGATGTTTTAGATACTGTTGTTTATCTAATAAACAGAGGGCCTTCAAGTTCCTTGGATGCTGGTATTCCAGAGGAGGAATGGACAGGTAAAAAGGTAAACCACTCTTTTTTAAAGACTTTTGGTTGTGAAGCCTTTGTCCACATTAATAAAGAAAATAGAACAAATCTTGAGGAAAAATCAAAGAAATGTACCTTTATTGGATATGGTGTTAATGATTTCGGTTATCGCTTTTATGATTATGAAAAACAAAAAGTCATTAGGAGCAGAGATGTCATATTCAATGAAAACGTTTTGTATAAGGATCACCTGTAGGAAAAAGAAAACAGAGAATACACAGTGCTTGACGAGATCACAGAAAAAGTGATGGTGCCTGAAAATCATAATGATCAATAGCCAGAACAACAACTACAACAACAACAAGCACCTCAAACACCTGAAAGTGGTGTTAGAAGATCTACCAGGATAAGTAGACCCCCTGAACGATACTCTCCTTCATTATATTATGTATTGTTGACTGATTCTGGTGAACCAGAATGTTATGAAGAAGTAGTACAAGTAGAAACCAGGAAGAAGTGGGAGCAAGCCATGAAAGAAGAGATGGATTCCTTAGCACATAACCAAACTTGGGACTTAGTCAAGTTTCCTGCAAGTAAAACAACATTGTAGAATAAATGGGTTTACAAGTTGAAGGAAGAAGATGGAGGTAGAAAAAGGTATAAAGCTAGACTTGTGGTGAAAGGGTTTGCACAAAAAAAGGGTATAGACTTTGATGAGATATTTTCTCTTGTTGTTAAAATGACTTCAATCAAAACTATTTTAAGTCTAGTAGCAGTTGAAGATTTGCATCTTGAGCAGGTAGATGTAAAGACAACCTTTCTCCATGGGGATTTGGAGGAAGAGATATATATGCAGCAGCCATAAGGATATGAGGTAAAAGGGAAGGAGAAACTAGTGTGTAGGTTGAATAAGAGCTTGTATGGCTCAAAACAAGCTCCAAGGTAGTGGTATCTAAAATTTGACAGGTTTATGTCTGAACAAGGTTATACTAGATGTCACTCTGATCATTGTGTTTATCTCAAAAGGAAAAATGATGGAAACTATATTATATCGTTATTGTATGTAGATGAAATGCTTGTTGCAGGTTCTAACATGCAGGAAATAAATGTGCTCAAAAGAAAATTGGCAAACTCATTTGCATGAAGGATTTGGGTGCTGCAAAACAAATCCTTGGTATGAGAATAACTAGAGACAGGAAGAATCGCAAACTAACATTGTCTCAAAGTGAGTACATAGAAAAGGTGTTGAAAAGTTTTAATATGTAGAATGCAAAACCAGTTAGTATACCTTTGGCCAGCCATTTCAAATTAAGTAAGGAGGAATGTCCCAGACTCAGGAAGAAATGGCTCATATGTCTAAAGTTACATATGCATTAGCAGTTGGAAGCTTAATGTATGCAACAGTCTACACAAGGCTTGATATTGCACATGTAGTGGGAGTTGTAAGTAGGTACATGAATAATCCAGGAAAAGAACATTGGATGGAGGTAAAGTGGATTCTCAGGTATTTGAGAGGTACCACAAATCAAGCATTATACTTTGGTAGTTCAAACATTGCTCTACAGGGATATGTTGATGCAGATATGGCGGGTGATAGAGATAACAAGAGGAGCACAATAGGGTATGTGTTTACTATAGGTGGAACAACTGTCAGCTAGGTCTCAAAACTGCAAAGTATTGTTGCACTCTCAATAACAGAAGCAGAGTATGTTTATGCTACAGAGGCTAGTAAAGAAATGAATTGGTTACAAAGGTTTCAAGATGAATTGGGTAAGAAGCAGGAGTTGGGCAAGTTATACAGTGACAACCAAAGTGCCATACATCTTGCAAAGAACTCTACATTTCATTCCAAGACTAAGCATATACAACTCAAGTACCATTTCATACGGTTAGAGTTGGAAGATGGAAAGTTGAAGCTGGAAAAAATACACACTAGACAGAATCCTGCAGATATGTTAACAAAAGTTGTAACTAGGAAGAAACTGAGAATCTTATCAGTTTCAATTGGTCTTCAAGTATGATGAAGAAGATGAGAAACAACCAGGTCCAAATTGGAGTCATTGTCCAGCAAATGAAGCATCGGTGGAGTTGCTATAATCAGTCTCCAAGTGGGAGATTGTTGGGTGTGGAGCCTGATTATCTTCCATATTCAAAGGTATCACCACATTGGACCCCAGTTCGCGTTGCCGCCCATAAAATATTCGCTGCAGGGGGGGTCCAGGGGGGGGCTGCGACCTTTGGGAGCCCCCCCCCCCTGGCAGGGGGATCGGGGGCAACACCCCTGAAGCTAAGAATAGATGTAAAATTGCCTTGTAAAATGTTGTAATTTCGTAGTCAATCTGGGTTGTTCATTAGGCAGAGATCTGACAGTAGAAGTTATGTTTAATTTAGGGTTTTTTGCCCTAGAAGGAAACCCCTCACTATATATGAGGGAATTGTATTGTGTCTATGTAGATCTGTATTCTGAGTGAGGAAGAGAGAGAGGAGATTGAGAGTGAAGAGGGAATTACATCGGATCTGCTCTAGGTTGTATCTCTTCAGTTTGCTGGATAATATAAAAGGAAGGACTGCCTGTTTCTCCGTGGATGTAGCCCAAACTGGGTGAACCACTTATATCTGTGTCTCTATTGTTTTATGTGTTTTCTGTGTTTATATTTCTGAAATATTTTATGTGTTCCATTACTCTGTAATATATAATTTTCTAACATTTCATTTTTGGGAAGGATGTTGCTATTGATGACCATATCGACATAGACAAAGCCAAGAATTCCATTGAGGATTTGTCTCCTCAGTACCTTGAAAATCTACAACAAGACACCGTTCTTGGTAGTAGAACAAGGGCTTCAAAACGAGGGAGTGTGGACTAAGTTCGTGTGGGGCTTAAAGGAAACAATCCGAGCAAGGCCAAATGAATCGAGATTGGAAAGATGAGGTAACTATACCCTCATTTGTTGAACAAATGAAAGTGACCTTTTGGGGTCCAAAATATCCCTGTGGGGAGGAGTGATCCAGAGCTCACAAATTTGCTTAAAATTCAAAGTTATCAGATCAATGTGGAACTTGAATGACTATGTAGTGATCATCATTTTGAATATGGTGCAACTCATTTTGCGTGAAACAAACATCGTATGCTCCCAGAAACACATTCTTTCCATTTTCTCAAATAGGGAAATTTGGCAAAATTGTGACAGCCCAGTCAAGAATCCGTACCGTTGATGTGGCAGGATGACGTGGCCTGCTGACTAGGCATGGATGACTTGGTTGACTAGTTTGGCAGACCAATTGGGTCACGCCACTTGGCAGGATTTTATTGTTTTGGTTGGCGCTGATGTGGTAATGTATTATTGGTGGCATGTTGGCCAACCACATGCTGCCACGTGGCCCAACCGGAGGCCGCCACATGACAGCACTAGGGCCACAAAAATTTAGGGTCAAGTCTGAACTGGACTCCACAGGGATCGATACAATGACCTCTCAACAAACAACGTCGCGCCCTAACCAATCGGGCTAACCATGGTCCTTGTTAACCATAAGAAGAAAACAACATTTAAATTGTAATCGACGGAGGTGTTGGAGGAAGGAGCTAGGGCTTAGCCCTGACCCCCAATTAAAATTTTTCATGTGACCACTACCATGATTGAGGGCCAAGAAAAGAGGCGCTAGCCCTAGCCACATGGCGTGTCAACAAAACCGTGGGCGAAGGAAGTGGGGGACCGACTGGCGGGGGTGGATGGTTAGCCCTGGCCCTGGGCACGTGGCCCCCCACATGACCATATTTTTTGGAGTTGAGGCCTTCACATCCATTTTAATGCGCCCACGCTTTTTGCCAGATTTTGGCTAAATTGGCACTCTGTTAGAACAATCTGGGGCGGAATTGTAGGACCGGTGCCAGATTTGGGGGAATTTGTAGAGCGAATGGTGCAAGAGCTAGGAAAGCTCATATCTTCTTCATTTTTTGGTCTTTTCAAGAGCAGGAAGAGGCTAGAAATTCATTTTTGGGTCTTCTTAAGCTAATAGAACAAGTTTTAGAGCCATTGGAGCACTTCTAAAGAGACTTTTGGCAAGTTTAAGTCTATGGGTGCTAGGATCAACCAGGGGGTTGAATCCGTTTTTGAAGGATTTTGAGAATGGAGAGGACCTTGTAGAGGTTTTCTAGCCTTCATATATTTTCTGTAGCAACTAAGACATCTATGGTGTAGCTCATGTTTCTCTTGCCCTCATTTGCTGAACAAATGAAAGTGATCTTTTGGGGTCCAAAATATCCTTGTGGGGAGGAGTGATCCAGAGCTCACAAATTTGCTTAAAATTCAAAGTTATTAGATCAGTGTGGAACTTGAATGACTGTGTAGTGATCATCATTTTGAATATGGTGCAACTCATTTTGCGTGAAACAAACATCGTATGCTCCCAGAAACACATTCTGTCCATTTTCTCAAATCGGGAAATTTGGCAAAATTGTGACAGCCCAGTCAAGAATCCGTACCGTTGATGTGGCAGGATGACGTGGCCTGCTGACTAGGCATGGATGACTTGGTTGACTAGTTTGGCAGACCAATTGGGTCACGCCACTTGGCAGGATTTTATTGTTTTGGTTGGCGCTGATGTGGTAATGTTTTATTGGTGGCATGTTGGCCAACCACATGCTGCCACGTGGCCCAACCGGAGGCCGCCACATGACAGCACTAGGGCCACCAAAATTTAGGGTCAAGTCTGAACTGGACTCCACAGGGATCGATACAATGATCTCTCAACAAACAACGTCGCGCCCTAACCAATCGGGCTAACCATGGTCCTTGTTAACCATAAGAAGAAAACAACATTTAAATTGTAATCGACGGAGGTGTTGGAGGAAGGAGCTAGGGCTTAGCCCTGACCCCCAATTAAAATTTTTCATGTGACCACTACCACGATTGAGGGCCAAGAAAAGAGGCGCTAGCCCTGACCATATGGCGTGTCAACAAAACCGTGGGCGAAGGAAGTGGGGGACCGACTGGCGGGGGTGGATGGTTAGCCCTGGCCCTGGGCACGTGGCCCCCCACATGACCATATTTTTTGGAGTTGAGGCCTTCACATCCATTTTAATGCGCCCACGCTTTCTGCCAGATTTTGGCTAAATTGGCGCTCTGTTAGAACAATCTGGGGTGGAATTGTAGGACCAGTGCCAGATTTGGGGGAATTTGTAGAGCGAATGGTGCAAGAGCTAGGAAAGCTCATATCTTCTTCAGTTTTTGGTCTTTTCAAGAGCAGAAAGAGGCTATAAATTCATTTTTGGGTCTTCTTAAGCTAATAGAACAAGTTTTAGAGCCATTGGAGCACTTCTAAAGAGACTTTTTGCAAGGTTAAGTCTATGGGTGCTAGGATCAACCAGGGGGTTGAATATGTTTTTGAAGGATTTTGAGAATGGAGAGGACCTTGTAGAGGTTTTCTAGCCTTCATATATTTTCTGTAGCAACTAAGACATCTATGGTGTAGCTCATGTTTCTCTTTTCTCATTATGTCTTTGAGAAAATCTCTCTTTTAGTACTTCAAGTGAATTGTTGTACTTGTTATGCTCAATTTCAGATGGAGTATGGGGTGTTGATTTGAGAACCCTTTTATTACTGGTTGTTTCATGACTGACGAAAGGTTGCCATGTTTTTAGAGTGAGAGTTCTTTGTAGGAGAATGTTTCCTTGAATGGGAAACTAGCCACTGTTTTGGTCAGCGCACTTTATGCACTCTTTATCACTGAAGTATTTTGAGCATAATGAGATTGGGTCAATGCATTGGAATCTGCACTAAGGAGATGTAGCCCAGATGGGGTGAACTCCTTTATCAATTCTTGAGTGTATTACTGTTATGCTGATGTTCAATTTTTTTTTAATTCATGTTTCAAACTCATGAATTACATATAAAGACATAAAAAAAAAACTCATGTAAAACTTGAAATTTACCTCATAATCCCCAGGCACTTTGCTTACTATTATGAATTGGAATTTAGCACAACAAACACTAAATTTCCCATTCAGATCAAGATTTAAGCCACTTTTTCAGGCCCAAAGCCTAGGCCATTGCCCAGAATGGGATGAAAGCTCAGAATCAAGTAAAGTACATGGAAACAATTATGCAAAAGTAAATAGTTGATGAATACCTTAACCAGACCCCTACTAGCCATGATAGGCATTTCATCAAACATATTATCGACATGTAACCTACATGTGTAAACAACATAATTAAGTGTAGGGATCTCATACTTATTTGAGAATTCCATGAACCATTGTTTCCTTATGTCATTTTTTGACTTGTCACTTATTATGTCATAGATACCATATCCTTTCAAATACAAGTAAAAACATGCTGAGAGCCATACATAACTGTTGTCACAAAATATACATCTAACCAACATAATAGGAAAAAATCACAATGAACATATCAACCATCAAAATCCATATATAGATCAGTACAATTACACATGAAAACCAATGGAATGAATTTCTCATTAATCATTGCAATGACCAACAGGTGACGGGACTACCACGTTCCACTCGACCATAGATTGGTTGAGCCAAGTATCTCCAAGCATGAATGTGGGACTCATAAAACACATAAAAAAACGCCAATAAATGACGATGCCACCAGAGTTCTCCAGCTACACCGTGAGGAATTTGAGTGCCTCTTAGTCTCTCAGGATTTACTGTGCATTTGCAGTCTCATCCAGGGATCACTAGGCCCTAAATCAAGGCATCCTCTCCAGGATTTACCGTGCATTCCATCTTTGAATAACTAGGCCCAACAGAGAGAAAATCCACATCTTGGCTTTACCATATATCCTGTCATTCACTGGCAAGGATTCCTAGGCCCACTGAGGCACACAATCTGGCTTTATCGCAACCCACAATCTGGTTCAAGGGTTACTAGGCCAGTCGCTTCATGTATCCTTAATCGATTTCAGGGACCCTACACCATGTGTTTGTCAATTTAGAGATCCGCCCCACTTAGATTCGAATCCAATCCGACCTTCCCACATAAACCGAATGAGAGAACCAATCTCATCAAATCTATCAAGAAATGGCAAGGATAGCTTGAAAATACTGTCACACCTGGAAAAACCCATGCCATGTTAGAAAAGAAACACATGAAATCCCATGCATTCCAAATCTAGCAAGGAAAATACACATGCAATCCCATGCATGCCAAATCTAGCAAGGAAAATACACATGCAAGTCGATACCTGCAATAAAGCCTACTGTAGTTGCTTGATCATGCCTTTCCTTGCTTTATCTTTGCTTCCTCTTGCCTTCGTTTCCTTCTTGCTCCAATGCCAAAGTGCTCCAAGAAAAATCTAAATGTTCAAGAGTATGAGAGAGAGAGAGAATAATGAAAGAACTCTAAAGCTAAACTGACAAAAGGTTACCAACTAATCCTCAGAAGCCTTTTTATGAATGAGGCCTCTATTTTCTTCATTTTCCATTATTTTCCTTCATTTTCCTCCTCACATGCAACTTGTGACCTTTCACCTTCCTTTTCTCCTAATTTCCTTTATTTTCATAAATAATTGTGCCAAAAATGCCATTTTTCCTTTCTAAAGCCTTAGCCATTACCTTTTCCAATTTCCTTAGCCATAAACAACCAAATGAACACCCCCTAGGATGTCTTGCCCAACATCCAGCTTGGAATAAGTGTCCCATTCATCCGTGGTTATTGTTTTTAACTTTTATTACACGGAGTTTTCACCAGGGCTGTTACAGAACCCTCCCCCTTACGAGACACCTTCCTCGGTGTTCAATAAATCATATACCTAAACAACATGCTAAAAGAAGACATACTTCTCATGGAGCTTTATAACATAACTCATTACGATATTTACATCCATACGCAGGTGTACATATAGCAACATCATAAAAATATAGATACCAAAACATATGCCAAATCGTATACCAAAACACATATCAAAACATATACTAAACACCATGTCTAAGCATATATCAAAACATCATATAACATATATCAAATCATCATAAAGCATATATTGAACCACCATAAATCATTTACCAAACCACCATAAGAAAATACCAAATCTCCATAAGCAAATATCACCACAAGAAAATACCAAACCACCATAAGAAAATACCAAACCACCATGTCAAGCAGCTTTGCCTCAACTAGAAAACAAGGAAGGATACATGGATCACATTTGATCTGCCATCTCCCATGTAGCTTCATCGGGCCCAAAGTGCTTCCATTACACTTTAAATTGCTCGATTGCTCGATTGCTCGGTTCCGGAGCATGAACACCTTTTTCTGTAATATACACTGAGGATCCAATTGGAATTCTCCATTTGGTTCCACCTGCAATATAGATGAGTCAATCACATGATAAACATCCTTAACATACTTCTTAAGAAAAGATACATGGAAAACATCATGGATTTTCACTGTCGGAGGCAGTGCAACTTGATAGGCTACTGGCCCAATCCTCTCAATGATATTGAAGGGTCCACAAAACTATGGTGCCATCTTGGCACATCATCCAATCCGCAAGGAGATCTTCTTCGGTTTGATGCACAAATACACCTGTTCCCGAACTTGGAATCCTTGAACAACCTACTTATGTATGCATAACTCTTCTTCCTATCCTATGCTGCCTTTAGATTCTCCTTGATCACCTGCATCTCTTGTTCCATGTCTACAAACATATTTGGTCCAACCAATACTAAGCCTCCTTCTCTACTGTCAACACTAATTTTCACTCCTTAGTATCTGACTAACATTGATCCTCCTGCTAATTTATACTGTGGGCCCCTGTAGCAAGGTAATGATCCATGAGACAAAAAACACCTCTATGGATCCTGCCCAATTTCTAAAACTCTTGGACTAAGGTTTCATATCGCCCCACCTCAAACCTTTAAGTATGGCTAGATGTGCTCCTTCTGCCCACTTGGCTCAAAATTTCTCCCTACTGAAGGTCTCTGCTTGAGTGGATGGTTCCACCCTGACTCCTCTCTACTTCTCCAACTGTGGCTGCTCCACAACTTGCTGAGGTTGCTTCTGAGGCTCCATTTTGAGAGGTAATTCATGCTACCTATCATCCACCAAATCTCTAGTCTTTGCCTTGATCATCAAGGCTTTGCATGCATGAGTTAAATTTGATCTACTCATACTGTTGTTGCTATTGCTTTGTTGTTGCTTCCACACTGCTACTACAATTACTACAATAATGAGTTTGAACTCCCCAGATCCTAAATTACTAGCTTCCATAGGGATACTCCCCTTTAAATTAGACTCCCTTTGAGTTTCTATCTACCTACGGGAAATCTCTCTACTCCTCAATCTGCCAATATCATTGATCAAAACTCCTTTTTGTGTCACTAAAAATTGGCTCACAGATTTTCCCACTAGAAACCTTCTAGCTCCATTAAGAAGTTTGCACATAGGGTCTTCTGCATCTAAACTGAACTAGAGTTCCATCAATTTGCAAGGGAAACTTTGAATTCTTCTCTTTTATCGTGATTTTAGCTCTAATACCATGTAGAAATTTCTACAAATATACCTCTGATACCATGGGGAGATTTCTACAAATCTAGCTCTGATACCATGTAGAAATTTCTTGTAGATTCAAAATACCAATGCTAAAACAATTGAATTGAATCTACTCTACTCATCAATGGAAACAATAAATGATCAATGAAATCATGAAGCATAAAATAGAAAGAATTCAATAAGACATAACACAATAATTTTATGGGGAAAGCCACAACTAAAAACCCCTACTATCTGTATATTGCATTAATCAGAAAATATGAGAAGATTACAATGCTTTTCTCAATCTTGAGCAACCTTTGCACTACCTCTATCTATCTCACTACTTCCCAGACAAGCTCAATCCAATACTTAGCCAATTATGTTGCCTTCCAAGCTCCTTTTTTCTTGCGCTCACAAGCTCCATGCACAAACTTGTGCTTCCTATTGCTTTGTCTCACCAACTCGTGTTCACCAAAACGATGATTAAGCTTGTGCCTTCATTACTCCTTTTAAAGGAAATTTGAATGGTTAAAATTAGTGATTTTTCTAATTAAGTAATGATTTATTTTATGTTTTCTTCTGACTACATGCACCATCTATTTAATTTAGATGATTTTACAATTGATTGTACACTGTCCCTGAACTCCAATCTCAACTGCGTCTTTCTTTGATCTGAAATGCATGAGTTAATTATGAGTGATTCTTCATTTTATTGGTTGAGCAGTGCTAGTTACACCTCACTACTGCAGGTTACACCCCACTACTAGATCTCCCACTAATTCCTCCATCAGTTGGAACTAGTTTAACTGAATTTAACTTAGTTAAATTGAATTAAATAATTACAACTCAAAAGAACTTAACCTGGGCCCCTAAAATTTAGGAACCACTCTACATGGCTCTAGATAGACTCCCAGCTCGAATTAACTAAGTTAAATTAGTCAAATTAACTTAGTTAACTATTACAAGTTTATATGAGAATTAAAATTAGAATTTAATTCAAGGACAAATTAAATTAGGATTTTTTTTCTTGATGTTATTTTTAGCATTTCTTGTTGCTATTTTCAATAGAAGCAGTTTGGTTGCAGAGATTGTGTTCAAGTATGGGGTTAGTGCAATGAGTTATAATGATAGACTGTGACACAAAAGTGCAATTTTTTTGGCTAAGAACCCTCCCTATCATTTGAAGAAAAAGCACATTGATGTTCATTATCACTTTGTGAGGGATATGGTTGAGGAAAAAAAGGTGTTGTTGGTAAAGGTGGACGCTTTGAAGAATGTTGTAGATGCATTGACAAAGTCTGTGAGCACTTAGAAGTTTTCTTGGTGTAGAGAAACAATGGGTGTTTCAAGCCTGGACCAATTACAAAGCTCTCTTGTGACCCCTTGTGTTGAAAGAAAACAAAAAGTGGGAGAATGTTGGGTATGTGTTGTAATATTTCCATGACTAGAATCAAGCGTTGTACATTGCGTCAGGCAGACCCAAGGATGGGGTGCAGACCCAAATATGGTGGGCGGACCTACCCATGGTTTTGTAAATGGGGTTTTCACATTATTTTGGGCATTATGGTTTTCTGCCCATGGTATTTTGTAGATTCAGTCAAGGGAACTACGTTTATGTTCTAATCCAGAGTTAATGGATTGGGGTTTATGAATGCTTCATCATGTATATATATGTATTGCAACATTGAAAGGAATATAATGAAAAAACAATTTGGTAGTCTTGATTTTGGGATCCAAGGGAAAATATTTTTGTATATTTGTTTTATGTTTTTGCCTTTGTTTATTTTTTTGTTTATAATAATTCATTTGCAGGTAATTTATGTACAAGGTTAAAACCTACATAAAGCAGGGGTCATTGAAAGTACACAAGGTGGGTACTCCTTGGATGACGAATTAAATTTCACATCCAACAAGTGCTCCCATTCAAAAATTGAGTAAAACTATAGGGAGATAAGTTGAAAAAGTAGTTTTTTTCTTTTTTCCCTCTAAAATTTGATGATGTGATCTAATCTTATTTTATTATTTTCACTATTATTTTATAATATTCCTTAGAAAGCTCATTTTAGACCTCAAAATTTCTCTAATGTCTATCAATTTCCACAAATTTCAAATATCCAAATGTGAAAAATTTGTATCTCTATTAAGGGTAAGCATTGGACATAAAAGTTATTTGGATACCTAGATGCAGGGGTTATACATCTGAATCCATATGTCTCAGGTTGATACTAGATGGAACCTATAATATATTTATTTGAACCCTTTGGATGCCTAGATGATATATATCAATATTTGTAGCCTTTTGCCTTGATTTTCCATTAACACTTGGAAAACTACCATTTGATTTTTTTGGAGGATGAATGTGCATCTAACTAACATGGAATTTATGACATGCCATGCTCACATGTCATTTTCCACATCAGTTCACATGGAATATATTTAATGAGTCATACTAAAGTGGTAGGATCAATGTGGATTTTTAATGTGTCCATATGAATTGGTGGTTTTATATATGCATTTGTATCCAACTTAATTGAAAATTTATAAAAACCACTCTGATGTCAGATGCCTTTCACTAAGAATCTTGTATTGATATGTGGGAAGGAAGCTAAGTTAAAATCATTTGAACCTCCTAGATATCTCAAATACCAAATATCATTCAAACTCAATTGAATCTAGATATAGAAGCTCAATAATAAGAATTATTTCAACCTCTCATATGTTGTGAATTATGGTTTGTCTTTCTCATGGATATTGTATCCAGATTTGAGCTCAGTGCCATGAGTCATTAGTCAAACCATCCAGATACCTAGATATCTATGTATCCAAACCTTTATGCTGCATTTAATTTTTTTCCAAGGCATTCCATGTAGTTCGTCAATTGGATTCCATGTCACTTATATATGCGAGGGTTAACCTATGTGGAACCTAGGCTTATCCAACATGTTATTCATTTGTCACTAACATGTTGTTGTTGATATGTAAGTTGGGTTCAAAGTATTCATATACAAATTAGTTATATGGTTAAATATAAAAATAATATAATGTATATCATGGTCCATATTGTATGTCTTGTGGCTCACATGTAATATGTTGAGACGAGATACACTCATAAACCATTTGCTATCATTTCACCTGATAAATGTGGTATTAACCCTTCTAGTGGCATAATGGTAAAACATCAATCACATGTTATAAATGATAGTGCACATTCCTTGTATCTATTTTGGATTCAAATCCATTTTTCCTGGAGATCAAATCAGACAAAGTAAAAATCACAAAGGATAAATCGTTGAACCGTGTTACTTAGTGATTGTTTAATTATGATTTTATGTAAACAAAATTGTTTTGTTCGTGTTTTTCATAAATTATTTTATGATATGCTTACTAATTGTTTTTTTAGTTTTTTTTTTTAACTTATTTGTAGATATATGGGAAACTAGAATAATCCCCATGACTAGTAGTGTGGGAAGAATGAGGAAATAAAGGAAGAAGTGAACAATAAAAAATAGAGATTATTAAAATTTTGATTTACTCAGTTATATCATTTTTAAATTTTTAAGGCCATCTTCATATTCTAGTCAAATTTTTAAGGCCATCTTCATATTCTAGTCATCGAGAGCTTTCCGAATATATAAAATTGTTATCATTCTGATTTCAAAATATGAAGTTATAGGCCTTGGAAGATTTTGTACTATTTTTAAATTTATAGGCCTTGAAAGATTTTGTACTATTTTTATGTTATTAGTAGATGATGTGTACCCTAGATCCACATGGAAAATGATTATATTGAAAATTCTAACATGCAAACTATATGCGATGTATGTCCAATTTGAGCTATTTCCTATATTCTTTATATTTTTTATTATATTTTAATTTTAATTTCATTTATTAAATTTTATGGATATTTGGAATATGTGTAGACAAAACTATAACGTGAACTCCACATTCCATATTTCCTATAGCCTCACATACAAATTGGACTACATATCAAAAACCATATAAACAATATGTATTGCCTTCCCATAATGCATGTGGAATAGAAATATAAGCTTGCAAATTAGCGGTCCAAATTTAATGTATGGACAAATCAATGGTTGTTGAGTGATAACTTCCGAGAGCCATACTTGAGTTTTAGATGGCTAAATTAAGTAAGAAATTGCTCATTTTGAAATTAGAAATGTCAAAAATGTTTTGGGCAAATTATTTTCAAGATTAGCAGTAAAAGTGTGAAAAATTGGAAAAAAAAAAAAAAAACCCAAAAATAAGCCACAAATTTACTGTGTAAAAATTAAGAAAAAATCAATGAAAATTAAGAAGAAATTAATAAAAGTTATAAGAAGTTTTTAAAACTTTTATTTTTCATAATTATTTTTCTTTATTATTTTAGGATAAAAAACTATATTTAGTTTATTTATTATTTGACTTAAATCAATTACAGTTAAACCTAGAAAGATAGAAATTTATTCTAAATATAATTTATTTTATTGATATCATAATGATTATAATGATTATTTCTATTACTTTAGGAAAATTAAAATAAAATCCTAATGAGAAATTTCTTTATATTAATTTAGTTTCTTCCTTGAATATCTTTTTGTTAAATATTGATATCATGATTATATGTAATTTATTTTGTGCAAGAGACAAGTAGATGAATTAAAAAGAGAACGTGTTCATATTCGAATAAAAGAAAGTACAAGTTAAAGATCCCCAATAAGGCCAGTCAAGTGTATAATGATTTTAAACATGTGATATAATGAAAGTCCTTGGATTAGAACGTGAATAAATCTTGTAACAATTTTATTGTTGGAGAAAATATTGACTTGTTTTAGTATAGTTTTTCAATGATTTTATTAAAATTTGTCAAAATATTAGTAAGAAAATAAAAGTATTGTAACCAAAGGAGGAAACATAAGGAAGGAGGAGATTAGATGTAATGCACGCAAAGAGAGTTTAAAACGGGGCTCTTTATATGATAAGGGGTTGGAACCTTTGATATATTGCTTGCATATTTGTATTGGGTTGAAAGGGAGGAAAGGTTGTACTCTTTTTGCAATTTTCTTTGTATATTTCTATCCAGAGAAATAAAAGGATTTTGGGTAGAACATTGTCTAGAATAGCTCCAAGACTTTGATTAAAACTTGTATATTTCTATTGAGTTATAATTCCAAATGAAGTAGATATCTTTTGGAACAGTTGGTTGAATAATGGATGGTATTTTTACATTTTTGTGAAATATGTTTTATGTTGTTATTTTATATTTTTCAATATGATTTTTTTTTGGAATGATTAACATTTTAATTGATGTAATTATTGGATATGAGTAAGAAATATTGTATTTTCCAAATAATTATTTATTTGAAAAATAATGATATATTTTATTGTACTTGAATTATTATTGAACGAATTAGGGAAAATTTTAAGAACTTCTCTAAATTTATATGTATAATAAATGGGTGAATCTCTATGATACATAGGAAAAATGGAAGGTGATTTTATTAATAATATAATATGTATATATAATTTTTTTGGCGAATCTCTCACCAGATTATATTATCTTGTAAAATCATGGCGAATCACCAGTACAAAATGGTGAATCACTAAGAAATCCAAGGGTTGTTGTGGTTGCCAATGTTTTTAAAATCGGCCGATCTGACTTAGATTCGACTGAGCCAACTCAAATTTGGTCGATCCAACCAAACCATACCCCTGGCCAGTCTAACTCGGTAGAAAAATTGGTTCGATGGCTAGTTTGTTACCGAATTGGTCACCGTCTCGGCCAATTCGGTAACAAACTAGCCGTCTTGGCCCTGTCCGTATTAAACTGGTCGAACTGGTCAAAGACGCCCAACGACGCCTTTTTGGAGGGAAATTCAGACCCCAAACACAACTAGATTTTGTTTTTAGGTTTTCTTAAAGCCCATCTACCTCTCCCAATCCTATAAAAGCTACCCAACCTCCTCACATTTCCTCACATCTATCTCATTGCATTTGTGTGAGAATTTTTGAGTAGTTTGTGAAGAGTTGTGGAGTTGGTTTTTGGAGTGTTAGTGAGGAATTTTGGGTAATCATTGGAGCAACATTGAGGAGCTTCTTGGGCAGTTATTGGAGCAGCATTGAAGAGGCTAGAGCCAAGAGGGTTTTTTGTTTTTTGCTTTTTGTTTTGTTTTGTTTTGTCTTTTTTTTTGCAAATATGGAAGTTGAAAAGAGTAATTCTTGTAAAAGAAATGAACATTCAGGATATATATATAAATATTTTCATTTTCAATTTTTTTCCTTTCATTTCCAAGTCCAAATATCATAAAATGTCTCTTAGAATGAAATATGTTGCTTGGGCATATGCTGAGATGATTGATAATCAAATGCATTGCAAATTTTGTCATAGAAAAATTAAGGGAGGTGGACGGGGCATTCATAGGTTGAAATAACACTTGGATAGTGTTAGAGGCCAACTCACGTGAAGCACCATCATAACAAATTTGGGATATTAGGAAGGAGTTGCTAAATAAATTTGAGAAGTTTGAGGAAGAAAAAGCTAGGCAAAAAGAAATAGAGGCTGAAATTGGGAGGAAGACGAATATAAAACACATGATGGCTACCAACCCCAATTTAATTATGAGGGATCTTCATTTATCCCTTGCACTGATGCATCCAACCCCTTTCGTTATGTTCCTCCCTCTTTGGAGTCTATTCAAGAAAGGCGTAAGATTAAAATGAAAAATAAGGGTGATATCAAAAGTTATTTCACACTCTCCTCTCCCTCTGATAGTGCACATGGTCCTCAAGCTAATAGAGGTCAAATGCAACCCACTTTAGATGACCACTGGAAGAAATAATTGAGAGATATTGCATGTGATTACATAATTGGATGATCGTATGATGTTGATATCCCCTTTAATGCTTCTCGTTCAGCATATTATGAACTTATGTTTTATGCCATATTTGTTGCTAGAAAGGGCTTCAAAGGCCCTACTATGCATGAGTTAAGGGGATATCTTTCACAAAAAGAAGTTTTGTCCATTGATGAACATTTGAAAGATTTCAAAAGATCATGGGAAAAAATAGAATGTACCATCATGTCAGATGGATGGACTGATCAAAGTAACAGTACCATCATAAAATTTCTTATCTTTTACCCACAGGGAACCATGTTTCTAAGATTAGTTGATAATGCCTCTAACTATGTTAGAATCTCACTACTCTTGTATGTGAATCATTTCAAGGGTGTTTGCAACCATTTATTATACATATAAATTTATATGCATGCCTCCTAACAAGTGACTAGAATATTTCTTGTTCCCCATTTATTATACATATAAATTTAGGGAGGTTCTTAAAATTTTCCCTGTGAATAACCTATTTTAAACAATACATAGAAATGTAGACGTGTACAAAAAAGATTCATGCTTGAGAAACACAATCATATGCATCTCTGATCCCTGGACAATTTAAAACAACCTGTTAGCGCTTGAAATTTCACCTCAGGCTGAGAAAGGTAAACCTCAAGGCAACATCAAACCATTTAGCCTCGTAGCTAGCCCTACGGGGCGGGAGAAGGCTCTCTCCGGTCTATCTCGTAAAATCTTCAATAGATGAGATGACCAATAAGGTAACACTGATATTAGGCTAGTAAACTGATCAAAGAGTTTGATTTGGGGTTTTTTGGGTTTTTGGTGGCAAATTGAGGAGAGGGCAATTTTAGGTGCGGGGATTGGACACAGTTTCTGCAAGGGGTTCCTTGGGGCGAGGTAGGGGACAACGTTGATGCCTTTTAACTGAGGTGGATGGTCAGGAATGAAAGATGAAGAGCTAAAGAGAGCAAACAATAACTTTGAATTCTCTTTAGACAGTAGAAAACATCGAAATTAAACAAACTTAAAAGCAGAGCATGGCAAGCATGAATTCTTACTTTAACACTTCATTTGTTTAATGTGCAGAAGTAAAAGAAAGGAAATGAGTCACATAACAAGCTTAAAAGTACATTTAGAAACACACCATCAACACATGAGTCCACAAGAATCCCAAAGAGGACTGCAAAACCCTAGTCTTCCTTAGCCAAAAATTGCAGAGATACAGTGAATAATACAATGATAGCTTCTCCCTCAAGAGTCCAACCATGAAAATGAGCAAGAAAGTACATAATATAGATGATCTAACCTCTTTCTCTGCCTCCATGGGTCGAGCTCACTATCCTAGGAGTTGTTTCAACCACTTCTAAACTAAGCACTACAAACTAGGCAGTCAAAACAACTTGCCTCTATAAACTTGGAAACCAATTCATTCATTTAATATTTACCCTTTTCATGAATGAATCTTCTAGAAGTGTTACATAAGAGTAAAAGTGTCTTAAAAGTACAATAATTACATCAAAGAGAATCACATTTCGTCCCAAAAAGTCAAACTAAGTCAAATCTGCGTTTTCTGGGCTGTACAGTGCATTTCTGGACAAAACTGCCTGACAGGTCGCGCGCCCCTGCCTTACGGGTCGCGCGCCTTTGGAGCCATGTTTGGAGCACTTGAAGGTGGCCAAATTGAGAAAAAGTGGGCTTGTTGGAAAGGTCTGTGAGTCTAGTTTCTAACCCAACTAGAATTTCTGAATTTGGAGTTCATTTGCCCTGTCAAAACTCAAATCTCCCAAGACTGCTTTCTGCAACTCAAAAAAGTGGCAGAAAGTCATTTTTTGCTAGTTTTTTGACTTTCTGGAGGCCCAAAACTTCACCAAATCTCAAGTCCATCCATGAGCATATGTAACTTTGCATGACAAATCTGGAAATGCTGAGTTTTGGTCAAAAGGAGTTGCCCTGATGAAGGGTCGCGCGGGGGGTGAGACCCGTTAATGGGAAAAACCTGCAAATTGCCAAAAAATGCCAAAATTCACCCAAAATTCTCAAAATTTCTTGGGATTTGTGCTGTGGCTAGGCTATTTAGTGCCTTGATCCTTGAGTGAAGCCTCAGCCAAGATACGGAGGGGATTTGGCCTCTTTCTCCGTTTTAGTGCCTCGGTCAACCGCCTTTGAAACATCTTCATTTTTGCCTTGCACACATGCATCCTTGCCCAGTAGTGGTTCTTCATGTTCCTCAGCAGTTTCTTCTCTTGGTTGGCCTTAGCCAACAGCCTCTCCAAGTGTGTATTTACCTGGATGAGCATGGACTCTCGGTCAGCGGGCAATGGGTCACCGGGTCTTCTTCGGTTCAAGATTCGGTCACTACGAATCCTCCACAGCTCATCAAGTGCTTTCTCCTCCTCCAACTGTTTGTTGCGCTGCTCCAGGTATGTGATGGTCCATTGTGCACCCTCTAATCTCCTCTGCAAGGCATCATTTTCAGCTCTGAGATGCTGAATGACCTCCTTTGCCTCTTGGCTCGGAGAAATGGCCTCAAGATCAACAAACTCAATATCTGGAACTCCTGATGGCCCCTCATCAATCTTGGGTTGCTTGCCCCTCTGTGCTGCCTGTGCTGCTGAAGAGAGCGAGGCCCCTTCCACCTGATGTGGAGATAACACTCGCTGAGCTGATGATGAAGGCGAGACCCCTTCCACCTGCTGTGGAGATAGTACTCGCCTAGCTGCTGCAAATAAGGCCCTCGGGCCTTTCTGATAGGTAACCAGAGGTGAGGAGCTGACATGTCTAGTGACAGGGATGTCATGCTGCTGTGATGGTCCTCCCTCCTCATGAATAATCTCAGGATGTGGCGAGGGTGGTGCTGTGAAAAACTCACGAGAGATGAACTCCTCCCATGAGATGCCCTGCTGAGTCAACTGATGCAATACTACTAGCTGAATCAAACCATAATGATAAAGGCTCCTGTACTGCTGTGCCGGGCTCTTCCTCTGTAACATGGGCACCATCCTCTGAATGTTCTGATAGAAGAAAACAGGGATGTTCATCATCCTCACTCGGGTGAAGTGCATCAAGAGGCGAATATGATATGAATACACCTGTGAAAATCTGCCCTCACAGGTAAAATAGTGCATGATGAGCCTCATCATGGGAGCATACTCGCTCCTGAGAAACCTGAATGGAAACACACCTGCCAAATGTCTCATGAATGGTGGCCGGACAAAAGGCTCAAAGTGAACATTATCTAGCACCTTGCGCTTATTCCACACCTCCCCAACATTAGGTATCCCTGTGGCATGTGAGATCACCTCGGGTGTCAATGTAAAGTCCACCCCTGCAAGGTTGACATGTCCATCATGCAAGTGTAAAACAAAAAGGCGAGCCAACTCTCTGTGGTGTTGAATCCGAGAGATCCTCTCACAGAACTCATAACAAGACATATACTGAAAACATGTGACTGCCATAGGACAAGCCTGTAACTCTGCTAAAGAGGTGGGCTCCTCTCTCTTATGATGTCCACCCTTACCGCCCTTATGAGGCCTCCTCTGTACCTCAATCTCTGAAGCTGATGACTGGTCATCACTTTGCTCATAGGTTTCGGTTTCTGACATGTTTAAAAGAGCAAAGTGGACAAAATGTACTGCTGCTTCTGCTCTATAAAATGTTGTTTCAAGGGGACAAGGAACATGAGGGAAATGTTAGGGGAGGGGCATTTTTACAAGGAAAATGGGAATACATGTATATAGCAGGGAATTTAGGGAAATACACTGTAAACATCATTGCATATACATCATCAAATTTCATATGTTTACATGGGCATAAGGAGAGATAGGGTTAGGATGTGATTTTTTGTTTTTAAAGGGAAAAGGGGTAGGGTTTATTTTCTTTACAAATTTATAAGGGAAATTGACATGGAAATATAGGGAAAATGAAATGGGAATGAGGAAAATAATTACAAGGGAAAAACCATGAAACAGCACTAAACCCTAGCACTCTTTTACAATGTAACATACAGCCATATGGAGGTCTTGCTCTTGAACATTTTGATCATTAAAAACACATTCATAATATCCATCAACCATAACCAGCAATCATTCCAAGCTTAGAGAACCTACCTCAAGCGATTTGATGGCTTGGAGGGCGTTTGAGCAAATTTGAAATAGGTTTGAAGGGAGACAGCTTGACGGGTCGCGCACCTCGCCCAACGGGTCGCGCGGGCCTGACGGGTCGCGCCCGTTGAAAATTTACACTGCAGGGAACCCTCTGACGGGTCACGCGCCTAGCCTGACGGGTCGCGCGCCTGTCACTTGCCCGAACTTGCTCTGCTTTCGCTCCTTTCACTCTATCACTCACTCAAACTTCTCTTGCAAGTGTCTTGGATGCACAATGAGAGTGAAAGGAGGGAGATTGAGTTTTTATAAGTTTCATTTGAAAAAATTTCATGTTCAAACCCACTTTCTAATGTTTCTCTTTGACACTTTATAAAATTGACTTTTTGGTTTCCTTTGTCCTGAAATTGACTCATTTAGTGCTTTGACTTGATTCTTTTTGCAGGTAGATCATCTGAGGGATCTTGGCAAGGGGACCAGGGTTGCATACTATCCACTGAAGTCTTTTGAAATTTCATCACTTTTTACAAACATTTGAAAAATGACCTTGGCTTTAAAAACAGAGTTTTTAAATCCAAGGTGAAAATTAATTGTACAGGATAAAAAATCTCAAATAAATATCTTTACAATCATCCCTCTGGCTTGCTGAGCACTTATTGACCTTCAAAACATGACCTTGTAGACATTTTTGACCAAAACCCTAGACCTAGGAAATTGACCTCAAGACAAGACAAGACAAGCTTTGAGAGAGCTTAATGACTGAAATGACCTAGGCCAGCAATGCCAAGAGGGGAAAAAGATACCAGCTCCTCCATCAGGGTTATGGCATGCCTAATGGGATGTAAAAAAGTTGACACTGATGAGACACCTACATATGCAAATGCAAAGAGTTTTGATCGCTGATGGAGGGCTCAAGACCGACTCTAAAACAACCAAGATCAAATTCAACACAAAGTTGATTATCTCAATGATAAAATATATGTACACATGGCTCTTTGCTTCAAATGGAGAATGAAAATTACATTCCATAACACCTCCTATATACCATATGGGGAGGATATTGCAGTTAATGCAACCCTCTTTGTGACGGACATTGTACTGATGATGTTGCTTTTGAAGCTAAAAAACTGTACCCAAGTAAAATTTTATTAGCTTATAACTTCACTAGCAAAGATTTACCCCAGTGCACTAAGAACGGTTTGCTTTAACTACATTGACCAATAATGATATAAATATTGGTGATATAAAAATCGAGATATATAAAATAATGACCAACGTTTGTACACACAACATCTAAATATGTCAAAACATGTAACATTCACACTCTGCTTCTGATAATCTGGTTTTCTTCTAAAGATCTGTGGCAACACTCTACAAGCTCTGATGCAACACTTTTGCATGGGGTCATCCTCCATAAGAGTCACCTTAGGAGTCATTAAAACATTTGAAATTTGGACAATTTGGGGTATCTGCAATCCGAGACATTGAGAAGATTCAGTCCAATGCTATGAAGTTTGATTCAGGGTGTTCAAATTTGAGACATCCCATAGAAATAAATAATAATTGCAACTCTTAAAATCAATTTTATCACCAGCTAGATCAGCTATTTTAATTTGTATAGAAGGCCTAGTTTGAGTTGGTGACAGTCTTGGGAAAAACACAATGCATGTTAAAAATGCAGAAACTATCAAACTAAATCCTAATGTGTTCATCTTGAATGTTATCTCCTAATTTAGTAAATATTTTGATTTTTAACTGAGGGAGCTTGGAAGCTCAAAATTAGCTCCACACTTTTTTGGGGTCCACATTCTTAGAGTCACATGGAAGGTGCATAAAAACTGCAAAGAAGAAAAGGGAGCTATTGTGAAAACAATAACAAAACTGCCTATCTAGATAACTTGGAGTAGGGGATGGTTCTAGTCAAAAGCTACAACATTTATACAAAGCAAAATGTGCTTATTACCTTTATCAAGATCCCTGGATACACAAAAGGAAACTGATGATGTTGCTTTTGAAGCTAAGAAATTGTACCCAAGTAAAATTTTATTAGCTTATAACTTCACCAGCAAAGCTTTACCCTAGTGCACTAAGAATGGTTTTCTTTAACTATATTGACCAATAATGATATAAATATTGATGATATAAAAATTGAGATATATAAAATAACGACAAACGTTTGCACACACAACATCTAAATATGTCAAAACATGTAACATTCACACTCTGATTATGATAATCTGGTTTTCTTCTAAAGATCTGTGGTAGCACTCTACAAGCTCTGATGCAACACTTTTGCATGGGGTCATCCTCCATAAGAGTCACCTTAGGAGTCATAAGAACAAATGAAATTTGGACAATTTGGGTTATCTGCAATACGAGACATTGAGAAGATTCAATCCAATGCTATGAAGTTTGATTTAGAGTGTTCAAATTTGAGACATCCCATAGAAATAAATAACAATTGCAACTCTTAAAATCAATTTTATCACCAGCTAGTGTTTGGTAATTTAATTGATGTTAAATTACTTACATGAATTATCAACCAGGGCTAGTAAACTGATGAAATGTATGTAGATTGTATGTGCTAGGAGTCTTTGTCACTTGTTTAGGCAATTCCTGAACAAGTTTCAAGAGACATGATATATTTGGATTGTCATCACAAAGTTGCTTCTTAACTCACTCTAAAAATTCAGAATGCTCCAATCCAAGTCCTTCATAGAGGACCTCAGCAGTAGAAATTATGGACTTCAATCTAGTAAATATCTGTAAATGTAAATTTAGTCGTGACACAGACAACCTCAACATATAATTGATCACACTCACACTTACTTTAAAATAAAATCACTCTTGCTCTTAAAATCACACTTTCTTAAATGAAAAATCACTCTCGAAAACCACACCTTCTTAAATGTAAATCATCTTTTTACTTGAATGAAAATCACTCTAATGTAAATCACACTTATACTTGAATGAAAATCACTCTTGAAAACCACACTTGCTTAAATGGAAATCACACTTGTACTCAAATCAAATCACTCTTTGCAATAAAATCACACTTACAAATGATTTTTTTTAATTTAAAGAAGGATTAGTTATGTAATTGAAAATCACTACAATATAAAGCTTATACTTCTACTGATATGTTAGATTATACTCTATCCATATGCATCTGAAATCTCTCTTGACCTGAGCAATCAAATGAATAGCAAAAAAAATCTCAAACTTGTATCTAGGAATCAAAACTCAAATACTCAAATGAATTGACAACAATCTACAGGACATATGAATTGAAATACTAATTGTTAATAAACGAAGACCTTACTATCTCAAGGGGGGCCTCCTACGAGACGCAGGTAGCACTATAAATATTTCACAAGTTAATTATCCACGCATTGAGATCTCACGGCAGGATGGAATCAAAAAATAGTTTTTATATATCAAAATAAAGTGCTTACAAATAAAATTCAAGTCCCCTTTAGCTATGTCGAGAGGCATATTTATAAAACCCTTACGCAATAAATGTTTTTAGAGCTTTACACCTATGCTAATTGACATTGGCTATAATTAACTTAAGAGATAAGATATTGCAATCTTGCTCATGATTTTCTATCAACGCAACAAATCATAAGGTGGAAAATCTGCATCTCGCTCGCTTTATTCACCTTCCACGATGGTTGACTTATCCTTGACCGAACTGATAGAGTGCCTTCTTCATCGAGAAAACTTCTACAAATAGGAATAAATTGGTGTCCCAACTAATTTTCAATTACCCATGTGCCTTGTTTCTCGGTTGAGGCTCTACAACCTATTGAACTTTGGACTTAGTTGCAAAAACATTCAGCAACTGTAGAATCGTTGTAATTTAGTAGCTTGAGTACATATTAAGTTAAATAATAAATACAAATGATATTTATGAAATATAAGATGATTGTGTACTTGCTATGCTTTCAACCTTGTAAATTGATACCCAAATTGTAGTTATGAAGGTCAAAAAGGAAGGATTAGAGTGAAAAAGGGTTGTCAAAAAGAAGCAATTATGGGGTTCAACATTCCCCCACACAGAAGACATTGCATGTCCTCATGCAAAATTTCAAAATTTGTGAGTCCTTCTTGTTACTGAACCTCCTTAAATACTTGAGCAAGTACATTCAAGTTACTCCTCCTTGATTTCTTAGCAGTGATTGTCATCCTCGAATTTTTCATCATAATTCTGTGTTGCAGGCCTATAATCTTCCTCTTAAGAAATTTGTTCTAAGTTGTCAATTTCTTTTTTTTCTTATACCACAAACCAAGGTGTAGTAGGATGTTGTCATTTTGAGTTTTGTGGATTTCATTTTGTGCTTTTATTGCTTCATTCTCCTACTTTAGATGTCTATTTAGTATTTCTAATTCATAAATTTATTATTTGAGGGTTTCTTCAACTTGATGTTCTCGTGAGATATTAGAATGGATTGCTTCATTTTCTCCTTGGTTTGAGGATGATGCAATGAAATTACCAGTGGATTTTCTTTCCAAACACTCTATATAGTCATAAATTTCTTGTTGCACAGGATCAATCTCTGGAGTTCTTCTATCTAGATTGGAAACTGTGGGTGATGGCATTAG
This sequence comes from Pinus tabuliformis, assembly GCA_031772625.1. Lineage (NCBI taxonomy): Eukaryota > Viridiplantae > Streptophyta > Pinopsida > Pinales > Pinaceae > Pinus > Pinus tabuliformis. Next base: position 718,398,339 of record CM062812.1, on the reverse strand, counting down.
TGATGATGGAATTCTAGGTTCCATTTCTTCTTTCTCTAAATCAACGAATTCTGGGGACTGTCGAGGTTGTTCATACACTTTTATTGAGCCTTGCACTTGTTCTTATAGAAGATGATGGTTTAGACGATGATTTAGTAATAAGGGGTTGCTTCTTAATCTTTCGTTGTTTTGTTTTCTCTTGCTCTTTTTTATCTTTAGGTGAAATTCCTTCCTTAGTGCTAGTTACCTTTCTCTTAATATTTGTCCTTTTAAGATTTACTAACATATCTGCAAGAGGATTCTCATCCTTTGAATGTTTCTCTTGTTCTAGAACTTCCTTCTACATTTCTTTTTTTATCACTGGGCTCTTCTATTTCTGCTTCCTTGAAATGATTTCTAACTAAGAAATCTTCCCAATTGTCTCCAATGTTTCTAAGATGTGCTTTAATCAAGATTTTTACTAGACCGTGATGATATAGAGCACTATCTATAGATTGTGTTTTCCTTTGAATACTACCAACCATTTTTCTTAAGCTTTGAAGTATAAAATATGCTAGGTTAATTTCATATCTATCTAGAAAATTCATCATTAATCTTGCATGATAAAAGAACATATTACCAAATCTTCCTTCACAAGTTATAAAATTTTGAATGATTAGTAGTAGGTTTTTCTATTTATTCTTCAAATCCATGACTGGTATTCCCTTTTTAAACTCAAAAATGTCCATACCTAGATTCTTGAGAAAACCCTCCATTCTCTTTCTTCAATTCTTTTATTCTTAAACCAACTTTCTCCAATTATTGGCAATTTTGTGGCTTCCTATGAAGGATTCTATCAACACTAACTTTGCGTCCCAAATTTCTACTTTAATGTCGTCAAATGACCTAGAAAAATATTTTGTTGCCTCCTTCTTATGGCCATCAAATTTCTCCACAAATTCTAGGCATCGAGCTTGCTGCAACATTTGTTTGACTTGTGGGTATCCCTCCAGAAACCTAATTCAATACAGCTCTGACCTTACAATGACTCCAATGGTAGAGGAAGTCTAACCCAAAATCTCTCTTTTGACAGGTTTATGGAATGGGAATAAATTTGAGTATGAAACAAGTTAGGGAAACATAGTTTAGGCGAGGGTGGTCTTGACACTAAAACAGGGTTAAGTGAAATGGAAGCGTTCGGGATGCGGAAGAATGATGAATGTAGAGGTGAATGTCATTTTTGAATTATATCACAGTTAAACCCCAACTTGGTTGACAAGAAATTGATATTTTAAGTAAACCAAAGTCGTGTGAAAACAATTAAGGGTAATCATTATTCAGTGTGGCAATAGTAATGGTTACTCATCATTTTATTTCATAATTCAAATGTTTTACCTTTATTATATAACTCAATATTTACATACCTTTTCTCCTTTGTCTTACTGATTTTGATTTGTCTTTTGTAGGTTGTCGAGTTTCTTCAGCTACAATCTTCATTGGATTTTTCTTTTGTCAGAATTTCCATTTGCTTTGGTCACAATCTTCCAATTCAGCTGCAGAATTTTGTTAGAGCTGCAGATTGTTGACAATTTCATAGCTACATTATTTTAAAGAAGAAAAAGAGGAATAAAAATAAAATGGGATTAGAATAGGGAAAAGAAATCTAAGCTGTCAAGAACTCTTGTTTTTCAACTTGGATTTTCTGTATAAACATGCCAACAATGTTGGTTTTCATGTATATATATATATATATATATATATATATATATATATATATATATATAGATATATATATTGAAAAAGAAAGTAAAATACTAAGTTAGAGAGGAAGTAGACTCTTCCTTTACCAACTTCAAATCAAGATTGTCTTGCAGATTTCTTATGAATTCCTCCCTTGTTAATGGTTTATGATATATTTGTAATTTATGACCATTTACAAGGAATGTCTCCTTCTCTTCGTCAATAGTTTTGATTCTGATAGTTCCATTATCAAAGACAATTTCAATCTCATATGGACCAAGCCAATGAGTTTGAAATTTTCCTTCAAAATCTTTAAATTTTGAATAAAAAAGCAATCCAATCACTAGGCTAAAATTTATTTCTTTGATAAAATTATCATGTCACCTAGATCTTTGTTGCTGGACTATATTGGTTCTTTGAATAGCATATTGTCACATCTCATCAAGTTCATTCAATTGCTCCATTTTTTACCTTTGGGCTTTTGATAAATCAAGACCCAATTTGGTTGTTGTTTTAAAAGTCTTTATCTGGAACTCAATAGGAAACATGACTTGTTTTCCATAAACAAGTTCATAAGGAGTGTGTCTAGTTGTATTTATCCATGTGGTATGATATGCCCACAAAGCTTCTAGAAGCTTTTCTTCCCAATCCCTTCTATGAAAATGCACATTTTTGGTAACAATTGCTTCAATTACTTTGTTGGTAGATTCAACTTTTCCATTGGCTTGTGGATGATATGGAGTTGACCTTCTATGTTTAATTTTAAATTCATCCATTATCTTTTGTACCAGCTTGGATGTAAATTGAGTGCCTTGGTCTGTCACAATTTCCCTTGGGACACCAAAACGAGTGAAAATGTCCTCAAAAATAAATGAAACTACAACATTTTCAGTAGCACAAGAAAGTGCTTTAGCTTCTACAAACAAGAATATACCTTTTTTTTCTTGATGGCAGATTGATTGTACCAACAAAATCTAGAGATGATTTTTCAAAAGGTTCAATAAGTACTTGAGACTGTAAAGAAATTTCATCTGAAGGAACAGGTATTCCCATTCGTTGACAACTGTCACATATCTTAACATATTCCTTGGCATCCTTAAAAAGAGAAGGTCAATAATATTCGAAGAGAAGGATTTTATAAGCAATTCTTTCATCAGTGAAATGTCCTCCACATCGTTCATCATGAAAAGCCTTCAATATCTCTGGTACTTCATCTTCTCTAACACATCTTCGAATGATTAAGTAATGTCCTGTCTTGTACAATTCTTCATTTACCCACGAATAGGTTGCACTAGTTTGAATAACCTAGTTCTTTTTCTCTCAAGGAGACAAGTATGATGGTAACTTCCATGTAGCCAAATAATTAGCAATATATGAAAACCAAGGGGATTTAATAGATACTGCAAAAAGATATTTATCAGGAAAATCATCCTCTACAGGAACATCATTATTATCATTTTGGATTCTACATAGAAAATCAACAACTGTATTTTGTTTTCTAGGTCTATCCAAAATAGTAGTATTGAATTCTTGTAATAACAATAGCCATCTTGTAATTCTACCATTAGTAATTGGTTTATTCATTAAATATCTAATTGCAGAATGATCTATGTGCATGGAGGTTTCATAACCAGTGATGCAATGTCTGAATTTATTGATGGCATGTACAACAACTAAAAACTCATTTTCTTTTACAGTGTAATTTAACTCTGCAGGAGTCAAATTTTTACTAGTGTAGTAAATGGCATAAGGAGTTAAATCCTTCTATCCTAATACAACTCCTAAAGTTGTATCAGAGGCATTAGTTGAAATGTGAAAAGTTATTTTCCAATTTTGTTCTCTTAAAATGGGTGCTTCAGTAATCTTTTCTTTCAATGTTTCAAAAGCTTTTTGGCAGTCAAAATTCCAGATGAATTCAAAATATTTTGTGAGCAATTTGAAAAGTGGAGATGCTAATTTTGTAAATTTTTCTATGAATCTTCTATAATAACCTGTAAAACCTATAAAACTTCTAACATCTCTTTGACAAGTTGAAACTAATAATTTAGAAATAACTTCTACCTTAGATGTATCCACTCTAATTCCATTTCCTGAAATATGTTGTCCTAAAACAAATCCCTTAGTAAACATCATAAAACATTTTTCATGACTTAATGAGAGATTTGTTTCTTTACATCTTAATGAGAACTTTTTATAAATTTTTGAGCTTCTTCAAAATAATTTCCATAGATAGTAAAATCATCCATGTAAACTTCTACAATCATGAATTAGATAAGAAAAAAAGCCTAAAACTGCCCTTTGGTATGTCGCAGGTGCATTACATAACCCAAAAGGAAGTACTTGGTAAGCATAGGTTCCCATGGATAGGTAAAAGTGTTTTTATCTTGATCTTCTGGAGCTACTTGGATCTGGTTATATCCACTAAAATTTTCCAAGAATGAAAATTATTTTTTCCTGCCAATGTATCTAAGACTTGATCTATAAAAGTAAGGGTAAAATGATATTTTAAAGTAGCTTTATTCAATTCTCTATAATCAATGCATAGTCTCCATTTTCCATTCTTTTTTGGAACAATTAGCAATGGTGAAGCTCACTGGCTATCTGACATTGGATAAATGAAATTCACATTTAACAATTTTTGTAATTCCTTTTTAACAATTTCCCTTAAATTTGGATTCATTCTTCTCTGGGGTTGTTGGATTGGCATGGTATTTTGATCAATATAGATATGATGTATACACATGTAAGGATCAATTCCTTTCATATCAGTGTATTCCCATGCATAAGCAGAGGAATTTTCTTGTAACATATTTATTAATTTTTCCTTTTGAGATTCTTCCAGATTATTATTAATATTTAAAGTTTTCCCTGGAAAATTTTCTATTAAATAATTGCCAAATTTTTCCATAGAATGTAAAGACATTTGACGAGATGATATATATTCAATATTGCATTGTTCCTGAAAAATTTGACTAGATTCACAATATGAAGAAGATTCATTATTTTTCCATTAGATTTAAAATATGATCTTCTTCATCTATTTGTGAAGTAGCAAAAATTTTTCGTATATCAATATAATCATCTATCCATTCTTCACTTTCTTTCTATATTGTTGTTTGTGCAGAAGGTTATAATGTGAATTTATTTTTTGAACTTGCATCAGAGATAAACATATCACCAGATCTACAACTTATAAAAGCAACAAGTTTAGCTAACCATGGTCTTCCTATAATCAATGGTTGTCCTCCTAAATTATTCTTGTGTGTAAAGACTATAAAGTCAATAGGATATTCCTAAGAATCTAAGGATACAAATATATCTTCTAACACACCATCAAGTTCGATAATAGATCTATCTGCTAATTGCAATAATGTAGGTGTATATTAAAGATTATGAAGTTTCAATTGATTCATAGTTTGTTTACTCATGCCGTTTAGGGTTTCTCCTAAATCAATCAATGTGTTTGGGATTTAAATGCCATTGATGTGTGTTTTCAAAATGGAACTTCCTGGATCAAGATATTTCTAAATTGTTGTTTTTCCCATCATGATACCTACAATTTTTCTAACTAACTGAATTATTTTAATTTCTTTTATTTTTCTTGTAGGTTTTTTAATACTTAACTCCCTAATTTTCTTTGAAAATATTGGTATTTCTTTGATAGCTTGTACTAAAGGAATTTTTATGCAAACATTCTTCAGTTCATCTATCATAATCACGCAACATAATCTGTTTTTCTACCCCTTTATTAATTTCAATCTTTCAGGAAAAGGTGGTGTTTGAACAGAAACTGAAGGTTATTCTATGATGGGATTTGAGTTTATTGGAATATCATCAAGATGTACATGAGTGGTTTGTTTCTAAGAATTTTACTCTTGATGAAGAGATGTCTCTTCCTTAGAGAGGTTTTCTTTTTCAGATTCTAGAATAACAATATATGGTGACTTCTTTTCCAATACTCTACCAGATCTAAGTTGGACATTGTTTATATCTAATGGAGTTATCATGTAAGTTTGGAAATTATGTCCTTCCATATTGTGAATTTTTATTATTATTTGGATTTGGAAGTGGCTGGTCAGGCAGTTGATTTGGTCTTTGTGGAAATGGTAATGAAAGTTGTGGATTTGAATTTTGAGGTTGAGAAGGTTGAACAGGTTGAGGAAAATATTGTGGTGGAAAAACAAGATAAGGTTGTTGAAATTGAGGATATTGAGGATGCTTTTCATAAGGATTTTTCCATCCTTGTGCCCAAGTTTTAGGCTAATGTTTCCAAGGCATGGATGCATCCTAATTACTTTGTGATGGTTGTGCATATGTTTGAGTGTTGAAACCCTGAGTCATATTTTATTGTAGATTTTTCCATGGTCTATTAGCAATAAAACAGAGGGGTTCTACTTGATTTGGTATTACTTCTTCTTGCTAGACAACTTTAAGACCTGATATTGAATGTCATTCCTTTGTATCGTGATTTTCTGCACATATAACACATGTTTCTACAATTTTTAAGTCAAGAGGGCATTCTCTCAACGCATGTTTCTTTCTACATTTTGGACAAAAGATAAATAATGCAAAACTTTTAGCCTTTTGCTTGTTTTGTACTTAGAGGGTATCTATTTGTTCACTAAGACTCCCCAAAATATCTATTTTAAAGTTGTCAAGAAAATTGCCTATTTTAACCCTACTTATTGTCCCATCTGCAAGTTTATTAATCCTAGACATAACATGATATCTTAGATTTTTCCCAGTTCTTTCTTTACCTCTTGAAATGTGTATGCATGATTCACAAATATCTCCAAATAATAACTAAGAAATATCTCCTTTACCCATCAAATTCAGAAGATCAATCCACTCATCTCTGATAGATTTTAGTAAGAGAGTTTTCAAATTTTATTCACCTAGATTATTCATTTTATCCCTTTTAACATTATAAGAAAATATTTCAATGAAATATTCAAGATTTTCATCATCTTTTTGCATCATTTTAAATACTTCATCTTTAAGATTTTGGGGCATACAATAATTCTTGTATTTCTCTAAGAATTTAGTTTTCATTTGTTCCCATGTTCTTATAGAATGTACTCCTAAGCCCATAAACCATTTTAATGTTGCATCCTTAAGAGTGGTTGGAAACAAATTCAACTTTTGAGTATCAAGAAAGTAGTCATAGAATCTACACAACACTTCAAATTAAAAGAGAAATGTTTCAGGATCCTCATTCCTTAATCCATGAAAATTAGGAAGGATGGAGGGTGACATATTTTTCATTGTGGCTATGGTATCTTCATTGAGGATGGGAAATCCAAAAGGTTTTGGATCTCCTCTACCTCCACCTCTTCCACCTCCAATCCAAGTTTTTTCACCATTCACGTTATGTACTTCTCCTTCCCCTTCTCCTGCCATTATAGATTCCTCAGATCTAATGTAAGGTTCCAAAATTGGATTTTCTAGTTCCTCTTCTAGTTCCTCTGGTTCTTCTATTATGGCTTCATTTGATGAAGTTGGTGAATCTCTAGGTTGGATTTCAAATCTAAGTACCTCAGGAATTTTGTGTTTGCATGCAATGGATGGAATATGTTTTTGGGTGGATGATGTGGCACTACGAGGTCATGGTGGGGTGAGTGGTGATGTTGGAATCAAACTTATACCTCTACCTACAGATATACCTCCAGAATTTATTTCCCTATGCATTATTTTTTATTTTTAATGAAAGAAAAATAAAGAGACTCCTATATACACTTCCCCCCGACAACAACGCCAAAATGTTTGGTAATTTAATTGATGTTAAATTACTTACATGAATTATCAACCATAGTTAGTAAATCGATGAAATTTATGTGCATTGTATGTATTAGGAGTCTTTGTCACTCATTCAATTCCTAAGTTAGCTTGAGTTATCGAAATGCACATGTTTTTTTATAGCTATGTAAGTAAATAAAACACTCATACAAAATGAAATCAATTCTACTTTACTTGCTCGAATAATGATCACACTCACACTTGCTTTAAAATAAAATCACTCTTTCTCTTAAAATCACACATCCTTAAATGAAAAATCACTCTTAAAAACCATACTTTCTTAAATGCAAATCACGCTTGAAAACCACACTTGCTTGAATGTAAATCACACTTGTACTTGAATGAAAATCACTCTTGAAAACCACACTTGCTTAAATAGAAATCACACTTGTACTTGAATCAAATCACTTTCTGCATTAAAATCACACTTACAAATGAATCTGTTTTAATTTAAAGAAGGATTAGTTATGTAATTGAAAATCACTACAATGTAAAGCTTATACTTCTACTGCTGTTATAGATTATACTCTTTCCATGTGCATCTGAAACCTCTCTTCACCTTAGCAATAAAATGATTAGCAAAAAACAATCTAAAACTTGTATCTAAGAATCAAAACTCAAATACTCAAATGAATTCACAAATTTATACAAGAAATATGAACTGAAATAGTAACTGTTAATAAACAAAGACCTTACTATCTCGAGGGGGGCCCTCCTACAAGAAACAAGTAGCACTATAAAGCTTTCACAAGTTAATTATCCATGAATTGAGATCGCATAGCAAGATGGAATCGAAACAGAGTTTTTATATATCAAAAGAGAGTGCTTACAAATAAAATTCAAGTCCCCTTTAGCTATGCTGAGAGGCATATTTATAAAACCCTTACGCAATAAATGTTTCATAGATTTACACCTATGATGATTGAGATTGGCTATAATTAACTTAAGAGATAAGATATTGTAATCTTGCTCATGATTTTCTATCAATGCAGCAAATCATGAGGCGGAAAATATGCATCTCGCTCGCTTGATTCACCTTCCACGATGGTTGACTTATCCTTTGACCGAACTAATAGAGTGCCTTCTTCATCGATCCAACTTTTGCAAATAGGAACAAATCGTTGTCCCAACTAATTGTCAACTACCCATGTGCCCTGTTTCTCGGCTGAGGCTCTGCAACCTATCAAACCTTGGACTTAGCTGAAAAACATTCATCAACTGCATAATTGTTGTAATTCAGTAGCTCAAGTATATATTAAGTTAAATAATAAAGAAAAATGACATTTATGAAATATAAGATGATTATGTACCTGCTATGTTTTCAACCTTGTAAATTGATACCCAAATTGTAGTTATGAAGGCCAAAAAGGAAGGATTAGAGTGAAAAGGGGTTGTCAAAAAGAAGCAATTATGGGGTTCAACAACTAGATCAACTATTTTAATTTGTATATAAGGCCTAGTTTGAGTCGGTGACAGCATTGGGAAAAACACAATGCATGTTAAAAATGCAGAAACTATAAAACTAAATCCTAATGTGTTCATCTTCAATGTTGTCTCCTAATTTAGTAGATCTTTTGATTTTAAACTGAGGAAGCTGTGAAGCTCAAAAGTAACTCCACACTTGTTTGGGGTCCACATTCTTAGAGTCACATGGAAGGTGCACACAAGTTGCAAAGAATAAAAGGGAGTTAACAAAACTGCCCATCTAGATAACTTGTAGTAGGGGACAGTTCCAATCAAAAGCTATAACATTTATACAAAGAAAAATGTGCTTATTACCTTTATCAAGATCCCTGGATACGAAAAAGGAAATTGATGATGTTGCTTTTGAAGCTAAGAAATTGTACTCGGGTAAAATTTTATTAGCTTATAACTTAACCAGTGAAGATTTACCCCAGTCACTAGTGCACTAAGAATGACTTTCTTTAACTACATTGACCAATAATGATATAAAGATTGGTCATAAAAAAATTGAGATATATAAAATAACGACCAACATTTGTACACACAACATCTAAATATGCCAAAACATGTAACATTCACACTCTGCTTCTGATAATTTGGTTTTCTTCTGAAGATCTATGGCAACACTCTGCAAATTTTGATGCAACAATTTTGCATGGGGTCATACTCCATAAGAGTCACCTTAGGACTTATCAGAACATTTGAAATTTGGACAATTTGGGCTATTTGCAATCCGAGACATTGAGAAGATTCAGTCCAATGTTATGAAGTTTGATTCAGGGTGTTCAAATTTAAGACAACTCATAGAAATAAATAATAATTGCAACTCTTAAAATCAATTTTATCACCAGCTAGATCAGCTATTTTAATTTGTATATAAGTCCTAGTTTGAGTTGGTGACAGCCTTGGGAAAAACACAATTCTCGTTAAAAATGAAGAAATTATAAAATTAAAGCTTAATGTGTTCATCTCCAATGTTGTCTCCTAATTTAGTAGACCTTTTGATTTTTAACTGAGGAAGTTGGGAAGCTCAAAAGTAACTCCACACTTGTTTGGGGTCCACATTATCAGAGTCACATGGAAGGTCCACACAAGCTACAAATAAGAAAAGGGAGCTATTGTGAAAACAATAACAAAACTGCCTATCCAGATAACTTGGAGTAGGGGATGGTTCTAGTCAAAAGCTACAACATTTATGATGGGCCTCCAAATAAGAAATAAATTAATGCCCATATGACCATCTTCAACACATTAAACCTCTTTTTTTGCTTTAGATAACTTATTTTTAACTTTAATATGTTCATTAGGAAGGTTGATGGATAATTTCATCTTTGTGCCTAATAATATTTATTTTTGTGGAACATTGTGAGAATATTGGGCAGATTATGGAGACTTGGAGGAGGAGATAGTTTAGGGACTTGCTCCCTACTACAATAGGATTAATATTAAATAATAAATCAAGAATATATTATGAAGTTATTGCACGAATTCTGGAGCTCCAATGATTGAGAAAACCTATGAATTTGTTCTCTGTCATTTAATGCAGATTCCTAGTATTGGTAACCAGATCCACTATTTGAGGGATTTTGGTGGGGAAAGCTTCCTCTTTTCATGGGGAATGCTTCCTAATAATTTTGTATAAGTACCAAGTCGAATTTTCCTCTAGGGGTGGATTTTTCTTAGTCTTCTTGTGGAGAGAACTCATATTTTTGCAGCTCCACTTTCATTTCTTGTAGGGATGTAATTGTATTGATGGAAATAATGAAGATTGGTGTCATGTTCAGCTTCTAAATCTTGGTCTCCTTCATAGGAATCTAATTTTCCTTGGGCTTGGCCATCCCAGGAGCCTTAGAGCCCTTTTGTATCATTTAATTTTCTTCTTTTCACTTCTTATTCACATGCATCTCTTGTTCTTGTCTTTTTTCTATTTCTGCATTTAGTATTAATGATTTCTTGTTGTAGGATTGGGTTAAATGGTTGAAGTAAGTTATTTTGCAGGATCACAAGCATCATTTCATCATTGGAACAACTTTTGAAGGTCATATTAATCATTGATCTACTTGGATTAGTTTGCTTATTCCCAAATCTAGATTTCTGGAAGTCCCTTGTGGCAAATAACAGTAAATTTCTGCTATTTTTTATAAAATGCTAACAAGCTTCAATTGAGTTGATTCCACTTGCATTAGATCACAAAAACATTCTAGTTAATAACAAAATTTACCCCATTTCATTTTCACTTGATTAGGTTAGGAACTTGATAGATTTACTAGCTTGGTAGTTCTCAAATTTCTAGATTTTAGACTAGTAATTTTCTGCTATTTTTTAGCATGGGTTAACAGAGGCATTTTTGAGTGATTCCACTTGGAATGCAGACCTAATATATCATATTCAATAACAAAATTTGTCCCATACAATTTGGATTTGATTTTCTTGGCCATTCTTGTAGTAAATCTGTAACATCATGTAGTTTCATGTAGTACTCTTCCAGCGTGTATATACTTGCCCAAATTTGTGCAAAAAGATTGGTTTTGGTCCCTTAAGGTTGAATCATGACCTCTAGACTCTAAATCAATCGTTGAGGGATAAACAACACTTAGGAATTTCCTTTTCACTCAAGCAAAACATCTCAATGGTTTGGGTTAATAGACAAATTTATGAATTGGATAATACAATGATGATTTTTTTGATTGCCACATCCAATGAACTTTGTTAATGGATCTAAAATATTTGAATTTAATGGTTGACATTTAGTTCATGATCTTTACTTTATCCAATTAGAATAGGTTTCTTTCATTGTATTTTCTTTCTTGCAATAGGTTAAGGTTTCCATTCCGAGCATTTAATTTTTTGCAATTAGTTTAGGATTTGATTGCATTACATGCACTCCATTACATCATGACAGCAAAGAAACGACACATTATATGTTTCACATATAGTGCCGATACCTCTTAAGTTTGTATGAACCTCAGGTTGATAATTAAAGTTGGTAGCCTTGGGAGTTGCAACATTCTTGTTGCAATACCGAGGTTCATCAGTTTATACAAATCAAAATGTGCTTATTACCTTTATCAAGATCCCCATATACACAAAAGGAAATTGATGATGTTGCTTTTGAATCTAAGAAATTGTACCCAAGTAAAATTTTATTAGCTTACAACTTCACGAGTGAAGCTTTACCCCAGTGCACTAAGAATGGTTTGATTTAACTACATTGACCAATAATGATATAAAGATTGGTGATATAAAAATTGAGATATATAAAATAACGACCAACATTTGTACACACAACGTCTAAATATGTCTAAACATGTAACAATCATACTTTGCTTCTGATAATATGGTTTTCTTCTGAAGATCTTTGGCAGCACTCTACAAGCTCTTATGCAAGACTTTTTCATGGGGTCAACCTCCATAAGAGTCACCTTAGGAGTCATCAGAACATTTGAAATTTGGTTAATTTGGGCTATCTGCAATCCGAGTCATTGATGTTGGCATTATGGTACATGTGTCGCCCTTGATGGCAGCCCACATACAGGTTAGTGCAGAAATGATAAAGGGCAAGTCACATTGTAACAAGTCTATTCAGAGGTAACAAAGTAATGGTACAGAAGAACAGGATGATGGGACAAAGGATTACATATCAAAATCAAGAAATTAAAGAAAGAGAATGGTTTAATCTATATATGTTGTTTACCCTAGTCCAAGTAGCGTATACACCCGGGTACACTGAATAAAAAGAGCATATAGGCATGCACACAGTTTCACAGAAGGAAAAGAGTGTACAGGATGGAAAATTAAGGTTATAGAATACCAAGGGTCCATACCATGGTATTAGTCCACAATATTGAGCGAAATAATGGTTATTTCATCTCGTCTAAGAATACCATAGTTTCTATGTGTGTTTTGGGTGCACGATATTGACAAAGGCTCAAGTATATAAGGAGGAGAACATCAAAGGACTAAGTGTGCAAATGAAAGGATTTTTCATGAATACTTCTATTTGAAGTATATTTTGTGTTGTATGGGCTATGGTTATGATATAGATCTGAAATATCTTGTGCACCCTTGGATATAATATTGGATCAAGATCATGACACCTAAAATGACTTATCATTGTATGATTTGATAATGGATAGTCTAGATATGATTGCTAACACATGTTTTATCCTTTATATGCTATGATCCGGGTATATCTGAAGTCTTGAAAAGTTACGAAGTTATAAGTCATTATTTGCGGATCTATACGTAGGTTCACCTCAGTGAAGGCGTGCATACACGCGGGTTTGACACCTCCAAGTAGCAGATGCAGAGGAAGGGCTTGTTTTTCATAAATGACTGATCTATCTTATTAGTGTTTCTAGTTTATTGATGTTTGTCAATGATGTCTTCATTAGATCTGAAGTAAAATTGATTGTATAAGGAGATTGAATCTGGTTTACCGATTGATTGAGTAAGAAGGGTGATCTTTGTTGTTACCTGTTTAGAACTCTATAATATGAAAATAGATCTTCAGAATGCCTTTGGTTAGTACAATTTTGGTTCAAAAGTTTTATGATTAGTATCTTTAGAGGTATATGCAGGTTGGGTTACAAAATGTGGCATATACACGCAAGTTGGCCTCATTGAAGTAGCGTATAGATTCTAACATATGATTTTTGAGGTTGCAGTTGATTTTGGTTGTTGATGCAATGTTTTGGGTTCAACCCTGTGCTCTGGTGACAGTGATCTGAGTATTCAGATTGATTGATTGCGTTTTGCTTCAGAGATGATTGGGTTTTAGTGATTGGTTGATGCAGTTGTATTTGATGGTTGTATTATAGTTGTGGTGATTGATTTTGAGCTTCAATGTTACTGATGGGTCCAGTATGAAAATTTGATGAAACGTGGCCTACATATTGTGTTGATGTGTACCAGGAGTATCCAATCTGAAAATTTATGAAACGTGGTCCCTTGAGAAAGAGTGAAGGTGGTAGCCTTATGTAGGCTGGTGCCTACGTACTAGTAAACATATCAGCTAGTACAAGAGCTAGGGGGGTTGGAGCTTCCTTCAGTAGAAGTTGGAAAACGAGTGAAGGTTGTAGCCTTCAACAGGTAGATGCCTGCATACTAGAAAAAGTTTGCACCAGTACAAAACCTGTAAACACTTTTTATAATAAGAAGATTGAAGATCGAGACAACAACAGTGGTGGTCTTTTCCCACATTGGGTTTCCACCTGAAAAATATTGGTGTTCATGTGTGTTGATTTATTATGTTTTTACTGCATCTGTTTATTGCTCAGTAAATGCATCACATTCTGATTTAAATTCAATAGACAATGAATTAGTTTTTTTACACATTTATTATATATACGCTAGTTCCATTCATTATATCCGCGGGCATACATTGTTTGGTATCTTTAAAGTAGCATATACAATTTGAAAAAGAAAAATTTATTATTGTGAAATTTTAAATACTGATTCACCCCCGCCCCCTCTTAGTATTTTTCCCAACAATTGAGAAGATTCAGTCCAATGCTATGAAGTTTGATTCAATGTGTTCAAATTTGAGACATCCCATAGAAATAAATAATAATTGCAACTCTTAAAATCAATTTTATCACCAGCTAGATCAATTATTTTAATTTGTATAGAAGGCCTAGTTTGAGTCAATGACAGCCTTGGGAAAAACATAATGCATGTTAAAAGTGTAGAAACTATAAAACTAAAGCCTAATGTGTTCATCTTCAATGTTGTCTCCTAATTTAATAGATCTTTTGGTTTTGAACTAAGGAAGCTGGGAAGCTCAAAAGTAACTCCACACTTGTTTGGGGTCAACATTCTTAGTGTCACATGGAAGGTGCACACAAGCTGTAAAGAAGAAAAGGGAGCTATTCTGAAAACAATAACAAAACTTCCTATCTAGATAAATTGGAGTAGGGGATGGTTCTAGTCAAAATCTACAACATTTATACAAAGAAAAATGTGCTTATTACCTTTATCAAGATCCCTGGATACACAAAAGGAAATTGACTATTCTATGCCAAATCAGTAATGTTTTCACACAAATTATTATCAGGATCTCACAAACCGCAGGCACCACTAACTAAATCATTGACTTCTACCTACCCAACTGGTATAATGCCATAAATAATTACATGAGTAAAATATATGCTTACAAGGGTATAATATGGATGCTTATTAGTGTAGTCACTGTTGCAAAACCATAAGAGGAATCCTTAATAGGATCTATATGCACTAGTATGAAAATAATAAGAATAATGCCTGAGTATGAAGAATGCAGGTGAGATCTTAGGTGCCTAATATGCTCTATTTAGGGGTTTAATCCCTGAGATCTGAGCCTTGAAATTTTTCCAACTCTAAATAGAAAATAATTAGAAAAGTGATGGGGAATGCCCTAGAGGATCTGTAAGGGTTGTTGCGAAAAAAGAAAATAAATAGCTATGTCTAATTGGATCAGGATTTACAGGGACCACTATGAACACTGAAAACATAAGATGACTTTTCATTAGGATGAACAAACATAATAAGAAAGGAATCCTTGTCAACCTCAGCAAGGACCATTTCAAAACATAAGAGGAGTGCCTCTCTGCACAGATCAGGGTTGCTACCACACTACTTACCTCCAATGTAACTGGACAACTTGCAGTGTTTAATGGCTCCTTGAATGGCACTCTATACCTCCATCAATGTGCTCTCACTACTATAGTGAGGAAGCTTCTGCTGCATCCCAGAAGGTTGTTGTTTCCCCTAAATTTATATGGATGCCTCTAACTATGTTAGAATCTCACTACTCAAATTACTAAATTCCTGTAATTTTGTTGCACACATCTAGGATTTCCTTGTGCTTTCTATATTCTCTCTCAGTCCCTAATCTGAACATAACCTCAACTAAGATCAAATTCTCTTGACCATTTCTACCAACAATGACACGAAGTGATGTCCCCTTCACCTACATTTGTAAGTGGAAGACGCAGTCACCTTCCCCAAGCTCCTCTAGTGACCTTTGCAACGGTGATTGTGACGTTGTTTTCTATGTTGATGATCCATTTTCTTTCCCTATCCATGGGATCTGGTGGCCTTCACACTAAACCAATTTTGAGGATTTAAGCTCATCTAATAACCATGGTTGAGCATAACTTTGTAATTGTTGTGCCAAGGGATTTTATGGATGTTGCACCATTTTCCCATGTCCTTTGACTACCACGTTTTCTCTATATGTTGCTTTCACTAGGTATCTTGAGATAGGTTTGCACACTAGTGATTAAACTATCCAAGAAAAATCCAAGGGAGTTTTCACACTAGTGACTAAACTATCCAAGAAAAATCCAAGACCATAAATTTTCTCTTCTTGCTCCATTTAAAGTCTTCTTTAACTTGTTGGAAAGAGGAATTGCACATTGAACCAGATGCTTAATCATTGGGCATCAAAAACTCAAAAAGTGAGTGGGAAGGCCCCAAAATATGTATCAACCGTATATGGCCCAAAAACTACCAATATCACGACCATTTTTTAGATGGCCCTAGATGGGCACCTAGATCATGGCAAGTATGAGGAAAACCATTCCTCTAATAGATTCCTCTAGAAACAACGTATTTGGTATGATTTAGAGGGAAATTTGATGAAACGTATAGAGGATTAGTAGATATTTTAAAGAAGACTTTACATTTATTACTTTGAAGAAATTATGTGCGTAATAAATTTCAAATCTATGAAATCACTTGATTTCACAAACCTCTAGCAAGGTGTGGGGTTATAATCCTACATATTGAATAGTTTTAAAAACATGTACTCTTTAGTTTTCATGCAAACTCAAAAGGAATAGGAGAAATCTTATAGAAAAATAAAAGATAATATATACTAATAAAAGAGAGTAAGAAAAACAAAAAAGAGAAGGTAGCTTATAAATGAAGCATAAAGGTGATTTCCCTTTGCACAAGGGAGAGAACAATGACATTGATAGGAACAATTTCCAATTCTTGTGTTTGATCTCTTCCAGATACATGCAACTAGATTAACTTTTTTCTTATTGGATAGTGAAACAAGTTCCTCTTTTGGACCATCCTGAAATATATTTAATAGATCTCTCCCAAATTCAAAGGGGCATTCCATCATAACATAAACTTCTAAGAAACATGATGCAACTTTTTTCGCAGCATAAAATGGCACAGTAACTAAACCAGATTTTACTACACTATTTCCTTCATATTCATTGACATCTATTATGTTATATTGTGCTGAGTCTCCCAAAACCATCAACAATCAAATTTTGTGTTCAGTAGTTACATTGTGCAAAGTGATGTGCAAGGTAATTCCAATAGGCACGCCTATTACAAAATTAAGATGATGCTCATAACTATTTTCTCAAACAAGAAAAATTGCTCTAATTTCTTTAAGTTATTCACTGAGAGGTATGGGTTCAAGGAAAAAAAATTAGGTAATTCCTGAACAAGTTTCAAGAGACATGATATATTTGGATTTTCATCACAAATTTTCTTCTTAACTTGCTCTAAAATTTCAGAATGCTCCAATCCAAGTCCTTCGTAGAGGACCTCAACAGTGGAAATTATGGACTTCAATCTAGTAAATATATGGGAATGTAAATTTAGTCATGATGCAGACAACCTCAACATATAACTGAGGGAAGCTCTTGTTCTTCACCTAGACCCAAAAATAAATTCCCCATTCATCTTAATGCTTTGTCTAATTGTTGCAGAAATAATTCTAGTGAATTTATTCCAAAATGATATGTATTTCGACAGCTTCCAAGTATCAATTTGGCCCATAGCTTTGCTAAAAATTGAATTGAATATATAGAGAGAGAAGAAAAGGCTATCACAGAGCTAGGCCCTTTAAAATTTCTTTCAATTTTTCCCAAGTCTTCTCTCGACTCACTATGTTGCAATCTAAATGGAAGTTAGTGCTAAAATATATGCCATGCAAATAGAAAACAGAGGAATGAAAACTAATTTTACATTATCAATATCTTTTCTACTCAATGTTGCATGAACAATGATAATGCAATAAGTAGACAACTAATATTCAGATTGGTATATCTGCATTTTCATAAATGTTTACATTCTTATGCAAGCTTCAACACATACAAGACGCAATAAAGTAGCGAGCATAGAAAAAAGGAATTAAAATGATTTCATAGATGGAACTATATTTTGCACCTAAAAATAAATTAATAATTTATCCCCTAATAACATTCATGGTATAACTAATCTAGAAGTTAGAATACACTGAAGGGATAGAAACCAAAGGAAGATTCTCACCTCAAATTCTTTAGGACATCACTTAATGCCCTTTGTTTAATCAAAGGTCGGGTCCCAAAAACAACAACACTCCACCCTTCAAATTTTGTCCAACAAACCTCAAGGATCAAGCATTGCCTAGAAAACAACAACATGAATATAAGCAGTCAAAGCAGGAACACATGTACTAGACATCAGCACCCTGTATAACAGATTATCCTCACTATATAGTATAGAAAAATTGGAAAATAAAAATCATTATAATCACCTTAGAACAAAGCTAAAAACAAGCTCCATCATTATATAGAATGCATATACATCTACAAATTCAACAGAATCTAGCCAAATGGAGAAATTCTAATAAAAAAATAGCCAAAAACCGGGCTAGAATTATTACGTTAATTTTTGTGCCACATGTTTTCTTTCTGTGTTATCTCAAAAGTTCAAAGGATAGAGTTAGAGTCTTAAGTGGCAGATCTTAGTTTTGGGAAAGAGATGGATTCTCCTTGAAGCCATGGTTTCCAAAATCCATTCCAGCAAATGTTTGTCACCACCAGACCATTATGGGAAAGACTTCCAAAATTTTCCACTCCATCTTTGAAAAGAAGAATTTTGTGAAATAATTGGGAATCCCTTTGGAAAATATATTGACTCAAGCAGTAAGAACAGGAAAACTAGAGTATTCACCTATGCCAAATTAACCACTAAACTAGATCTCAACAAAGAACTGCTAGATGGTTATTTTGGATCAAATGTTGGAGTAAGGACACTTCCATCAATTGTAGTTCCTATCACAACACATCCACCTTAGGGAAAACAACCACAAAAGGTAGCCCAAACAAGATCCAAAAAGTATACCCCCTTGTTCTAATACAAATTCGTCAATTTTGTCTATGTTTATCTTGGCGCCTGTCGGCCCTGAGGTGCAGCGCTGACATTTTTGAAGGCTAAAGGAAGGACAGGGGCTGCTTTGCTATCCTAAAAAGGTCCACACATGGGCCATTACCCCACTTTTCTCACTCTTCCACTTACATTTCATTCCGCTCATTTCTTAACCCAACCCTCACATCCCGACAAAACCCTCTTTTGCCTTAGCCTTAAGCGAATTAACCCAAAACCCCCAAAAAACCTTACTTTTCTGCCCATACGTGCCCTCCGCACATTTCCCAAGGACATCTCGTACCTTCGTGTCCCTCCACTATTGATCTTCCCCCGGCCGATCAGATGGCCCACGTTTCACCCGATCAATGAAACATGCCCGACTGTTCCCCATCGTTAGATCACCCTCGCCAGATCTGACGGCTATTGCTCATATCGCACAGGCAACTAGCGAGAAGAGTACCCACCCGATAAAGGTGATTTTTCTCTTTCTTCCGCTAAATGGAATTGGGCGGACTCTGCCATTTACCACTTACTACCTGATGCCCTTCTGGTAGAAACCATAACCTTCCAAACAAAACCACCCTCTGGCATTATCATCCGTGCATCTCCTCCACTTAATAGCCATCTAATCTGCTCACCTGAGATCTAATGGCCCGGACATGTTCCGCTCCCACCACGACCGCAGACCTCCTGCGCTCGATCTCCACCGTGCATTCCCCGTGATCCAATGGCCCTCGTTCATGATCACTCCCGCTTGTCCTCCTCCACTCTGTCATTTCTCCATCCGTCCGATTTGGCACGTCCCTCTGCCCATGCACCTCGTACTCCACTCCCTATCAGTTACCCGAGGAAGAAGGTGGTCGACTCTGACAGTATTGTAATAGTCAGACTGCTGAACCGAATTAACAGAAAGCATGGCCGAAGGAAGAAGGACACAGCACGATCCAGCAAACAAAATTAAACAATCATGGAGCTCCACTGGCACAATCAAACCGGCCACCTAACAGGGCAGCTATGTAGTAGAATTAATTACCGTTTTCATGATGGAAGGAGAATTGTGTCCTTGTATGTAATCAGGTAGTTGAAGACAATGGGGGATATATTAAGACAGCTCCAACCCCAAAGGTCTGGAGAGCATTGTAAAGAGCTATAAATACCTGAAAGCAAGATGTAATTAGGGTTCAACTTCTAGAGACTATATATACTTTGTTCCTTGCAACGTCTCATCTTCATAGGAATAAAAGCTTATTTTGTTGTTACATGTTTAATGTCCATTTCTCTTCTATACTAAACTTGCACCTCGATAGGTTTATTCATGTTTTCTCCTATGTCTAATGCTAGATAACTGTCATCTTATCTCTGCATTGGTAAATTGGATTTGCCATTGAATAGGTCATCTATGTTTCTTCTGTATCTAACGCTAGATAACTGTCATCTTATCTCTGCGTAGATAGATTAGATTTGCAAGCTTCATTCACTGGCTGTAGCTGGCCATCATATGTTATGTATGCATCTGTTGGTGTGGTTAGTATTCTTCATTCATTCACTTAATCTGCAAACTATTGAGCATTAGTGGTCTAAAGCCTTGTAGGCTGAGGGTGTTCATGCATGTCTGGAGTGAAAATAGAGTTGAAGTGGTTATCTGGCTTGAACCAAACCATCATCCAATCCAATAGTTCATAGAACAATATTGAAAATTATATGTTACTAGGCATCTCCGAGCTACAACCTAGGAGAGTTTCCTGGAGTGATAACATAATTGGTGTCATTGCTGGGGAGAGGAGATTGAAGCACATCTTCCCTGGGAGATGACACAGATCCAGCTATGATGATAAACAAGGTCTGGACACATTTTTGGTTGTAATCATCTATCTGGCAACTCTACTGGAGGCCGAACCTCTTAGCGACTCCACATCTTAGTTCTGGCTCAGTTTGTGAGGCATACTCGGAGAAATCCTCAGAATTCAACAGCTAACCCAGTACCTAACCCTGAAATGATCATCAAAGAAAGAAAGGTATCACAAAAAGGAGCATCAAGATCAGGTAAACCCAAACAACCTTCTATATCTCTGCAAGAAAAGCTTGTAATAGAACAAATACATGTCGAGAGTATAGCCTCTAACACTAGCAGTGAAGAAAAACTTTCAGAGATTCATAAAACTTCTTATTCTTTAGGTTCTCCTCTTGCTTTAAGCCCAAAGGAAACCTCACTTCCTATCCCCCATACTCCTTTAGTCCTGTCAGTCACTCCTCAACTCTCTATCTTTCATACTGCTAGCAGTCTTCTATCCACAACAGCCATGGCAGGTCCACAAGCACTCACCAAAATGGAAAGAATCATAGCTGCTAGGCATGGACCTCTAGTACTGCCCACTCCTTTGAATGCAATTCCTACTTGAGAATATCATAAATATGTTCACTGGGACTGAAGGAGTTACAGCTGAAGAACACCTTGAGTCCTTTTATAGCTATGCTGATAATCTAGACATCAGTGAAGATGATCTGTGTATGAGAGTATTTGTCCAAAGCCTAGATGGAGAGGCCAGAAAATGGTTCAGAGAATTGACCCCTAGATCTATAACAGATATTGAGGCCTTAGATGATGTTTTCCTAAAGCATTGGGGGGATAAGAAAGATCTTCTCTACTATCATACTGAGTTTGGGAACCTAAAAAGGGAAAATGGGGAGTCACTTTTTGATTTCAATAAAAGGTTTAACCACATGTACAACAAGATACCAGCTAAAGTGAAACCCACCCCTACCTCTACTAAGCTCACCTATGCCAATGCCTTCGATTTTGATTTCTATCTACTATTGAGGGAGAGAAGATGTGCTTCTTTGGCTGAAATGCAAGATGCAGCCTTGGAGGTAGAGTCCAACATCATGGTTGCAGAGAAACTCAAGGGACATGTTGACCGAAGGAGACAGAGGGGTGAATCTTCCTCATCTTCAGACCCCAAGATAGATAAGATGACCAAGATGATAGAGTCACTAGCCTCTGAAATCTCCAAATTAAAAGTGGAGCAACACCCTGTGAAAGGAAGAATTCCTAATACTTTTGCCCTTAGAAATCTAAATCCATATAGAAGAGCAAATGAGTAGTTGCAGATCATGCAAAGGAGCAAAGATGCCAATGAAGACCAAAGGGTGAAGACCCCTTTCCAGAATGTAGTCATGGAAGAGGAGCAATTTGATGAAGATGATGAGTTCCATTGCATGGAAGACAAAGGTAGTGCCTCCTTTTTTACCTTAGCTGCCTATGAGAAGTCATTATCCAATGACCAAATCAGCCAAGAGTGGGACGGTGAAGATGTTCTACAAACTGAAGATCAGCAAAGATATAATCTAAGGTCAAAGATGAACAGTGCCAAGGAAACCCCTGTCCAAAGAGCCGTTGTCCTTGCAGAACAATAGGCTAACAAGAAGAAGCAACCAACAGTTGATCCCATCATTCTCAAAGCTCTAGCTCAAGAGGTAAGAGGCCATGACAAGTCCCCTTCTCCCTTCAGTTTTGAATAAGAAATATAGAAGCTGAAAATATCTATACCTCTTATGGAACTAGTAAAGAACGAAGCCTTTAAGAGACCCATCCTTGAGGCCCTTGAACTTAAGTCCACACAAGCATCAAATGACTGTGTGAATGTGCAAGATGACCAACCTGCAGTTGTGCTTAGCCCAATGACTGAACCTTTTGATGACAATTCCCCATCATTCTATGTATCCTTGACTATTCATGGAAAAATTCTTCACAACTATCTGCTAGACATAGGTGCCAGCCATAATCTAATGCCCAAGGCTATCATGGATGAGTTAGGCCTTGACATCACTAGGCCTTATCATGATTTTTTTTCTTTTGATTCTAGGAAGGTGAAATGTTTGGGGTTAATCAAAGACCTAGCCATCACCTTGCCTTAGCTGCCCATGAAGAGCATGATAATGGATATAGTAGTAGCAAATGTCCCCCCTAAGTTTGGCATGCTTCTTTCCAGGGGATGGATCAAAAGATTGGGTGGAACATTACAAAATGATCTGTCCAATGCTACTGTCCCAATTTTTGGAGGTGAAAGTAGGAGATTATACAGGGAAGCTCAGATAGCCTATATCATTAGTGATGAGAGGAATCCCACTAATCACCCCATCTATGTTGTTGACAATGATTTTGGAGCTTGTATTCTCCAAATTGAAGAATCCTAGTTGGCCTCCATGCAGCTCATGAAACCAGTTTTTCAGATCACAGAGGAAGAAGGCCCACAAATTTGGTACATGTTCTTTGATGGAGCTTGCTCTAGGGAAGATGCAGGAGTGGGTGTAGTTTTGATATCTCCCACACAAGAATGCATTCATTTATCTTTCAAGTTGACTTTTCAAGTCACAAATAATATAGTTGAATTTGAGGCTTTGATCGTAGGCTTGAACACTACTAAAGAAATGGGCATTAAAACATCTGAAGGTGTTTGGAGATGCAGACCTCATTATTCAACAGGTGAATAAGACATTCCAGGTGAGGAACCCTGGGCTGAAAGCATATAGAGATGAGGTATGGGAGCTCAAGGACTCATTCAATAGCTTTAGTATTTCATACATCTCTAGGGATAAGAATCAGCTTGCTGTTTCCCTTGCTGTGTTTGCTAGTATGTTTGTTCCTCCTTTACCCCCTAGATTGACTTATGAAATTCAAGTAAATTACAGATTGTCATTTCCTGATAATGTCAAGTATTGGAAAGTCTTTGAAGATGATGATGAAGTCAATATTTTTTACTAGTCATTTATGAATTCTCTGAAATGCAAATTGATCAAAAGAATAAAGCCATGGAGGAATGCCATCAGTCCCAACTGAGAAACAAAATTGGTCAAGAAAGCATTGTACAACTGCCTAGTAACCATATACCCAAAGGGTTGGTGCCTCTAGAGAAGTTGTTTGATCATAATGATGTACCTTATAAGCCTACCCATAAATAGAATGAGTCTACATTCCATAGACACAATATAGGGAGTCCAGATCATCCAAAGTACATAAACCTGTCCACCCACTTGTCTGTTGCCCAAATTTCTGAATATTGCACCCTGATGAAGCAATTTTCCAATGTCTTTGCCTGGGAGTACAGTGACCTTAATACTTATGACAAAAACATCATCTAGCATAAGATTCCACTGGAGAAAGACACCATCCCTTTTAAGAAAAAGCTGAGACCTATCAGCCCTCTATTAGTACCTTTGGTTGAAAAGGAAATTAAGAAACTGTTGGCTGCCAAGATCATAGTACCCCTAAGGTATTCAAAATGGATAGCTAACTTGGTGGTAGTAAGGAAGAAAAATGGAGAAATCAGGCTTTGTGTTGACTTTAGAAATATGAACAAGTGCTCTAAGAAAGACAACTACCCCCTGCCCAAGATGGAACATTTGCTGCAAAAAGTTTCAGGGGCTAGAGTTATGTCTTTCTTAGACGGTTTCTCAGGTTACAATTAGGTTGTTGTACACCCAAAGGATCAAGAGAAGACTGCCTTCACTGCTTCGTGGGGCATTTTCATGTACTCCAAGATGCCTTTTGGACTGATGAATGCTGGGGCTACTTTTCAGAGGTCCATGGACACAACCTTTGGGGAGAGAAGGAGAAGTTTGTCCTTATTTACCTTGATGACATAACAGTCTTTTCCAGCAGTCACATGGAACATTTGCAGCATTTGAAGAAGGTGTTTCTGAAGTGCAGAAGGTTTGGCATCTCAGTAAATCCCAAGAAGTCACGGTTTTCTCTAGAATAAGGTAAGCTTTTAGGACATATTGTTTCTGCTGTGAGTGTCAAGATTGATCCAGAAATGGTTCAAGCAATACGGACATTTTCCATCCCAAGGTCAAAAAACGACATTCAATCGTTTTTGGGTACGATTAAATTTTTAAGGAGGTTTATTCTAGACTTTGCAGAACTAGTGATGCACATCACCTCCATGCTAAAGAAGGGGCCAGAGATAAAATGGATAGAGGTTACAAGAAGATCTTCTGAAGCCATCAAAAGAGCTATCATGGAGGCTCCCACCTTGGTCAGCCTAGACTACACCAAGGAGTTTTATATTTTCTCTTTCGCTTCTTATGATACACTTGCAGCAGTCTTGTTGCAGAAAAATGATGAAGGTATAGAACACCCAGTGGCCTTCTTCAGCAAAACTTTGAGGGATGCTGAATTAAGGTATGACCTTATTGAAGAACATGCATATGCCCTCATAAAGTCTTTAAAAGCATTCCAAATCTACATTCTACACTCAAAAGTAGTTGCCTATTTACCTTCAGCTTCAGTAAAGGATGTCCTAACACAGCCATATGTTGATGGAAGAAGAGCCAAGTGGATTGCAAAACTCATAGAGTTCAGAATAGAGGTAAAACCCACCCATCTTGTCAAAGGCCAAGGCTCGGCTCGGCTTATGGCTGAGGAACATTGTAGTCTGCTGGACATAAATTACATAGGTGCAGAGTTAGGTTTTGAATAGGTAGAGGAGGCAACAGAAGAACAAGGGCAGAACCAGTCATTGGCTAAGAATTTGGCTACTTGTGAGTGGTATTATAGTATAGTTGAGTTCTTGTTAAAGCTAGAAGTCCCTCCAGGGCTTAGCTCAAGTCAGGCCAGGACCATTAAGCTCAGATCATCCAAGTTCTGTATTAATAAAAATCTGCTTTATTGGAGGGACCCATTTGGAATCCTCTTGAGATGTCTAGACAAGGAACAATCGGTGGAATTCATGCACCAGTTTCATTCCAGCGTCTGTGGAGGGCATCGTTATTGGAAAACCACAACCCACACGATCCTAAGGGTTCGGTGTTATTGGCCTACTCTATTCTCTGATGTGTTTTCATTTGTGAAGTCTTGTCACAGATGCCAAAGGTTTGCAGGAAGACAACAACTAAAACCTTTTCCTTGAAGCCAATACACACTAATGGTCCCTTCCAGCAGTGGGGTTTAGATTTCATAGGGGAGATTAATCCACATTCCAATGGCCATCATAGGTGGATTTTGGTAGCCACTGACTATTTTACCAAATGGATTGAAGCCATGCCCACTAAGAAGGCTGATCACCAGGTTGTCATGAAGTTCTTAACTGAGAATATTTTCACTAGATTTGGATGCCCAACCAAACTAGTTACTGATAATGCAACAACTTTCAGAGCAAAGGAATTGGTGGACATGTGTGAATCAATGGGTATTAAATTAGTGCATTCTACCTCATATTATCCTCAAGGCAACGGCTTAGCAGAATCATCCAATAAAAGCCTGGTAAGGATAATCAAAAAACTGCTGGAAGACAACAAATGAAACTGGGATTCCAAGTTGAAGTTTGCATTGTGGGTTGACAGAGTTACCACTAAGAAGTCCATAGGAAAATCTCCATTTAATCTGGTGTATGGTACTGAGATTGTTTTTCCAATCCAATTGACCCTCCCTGTGGCCAAATTCTTGCAAGAGGAGCAGGATGAGGAAAGTGACATGGCAAGGAGGATGAGTGACTTAGTTGAAGTTCACCAAGTCAGAGATCAACTAATTGAGAAGTCTATAGTACATCAAAAGAAGATCAAGGAGGTCTTTTAATATTAGGGTGTTCAGTTGTCAAAGGTCCTCACATATGCTATCGAGGTATGCCACCAACAAATTATTCATGCAGAAGGTCTCTTATCATCTTTCCACAAGTTTATTAGGAGTCTTTCAAAGGAATAAGAAATCACCTTTGCCCACTCTTCCTTTGTAGATATGATCGTACGAGATTAAGAATCTGAAGGTTCATAAACCGAAGGTAAAAAGTTAGAGAACTTCAGGTTCGTTCTTATGGAATACAACCTGTATGATCCCATGAGTGTTTTCAAGAAACATTGTGCAAAGTAACATTTCAATTGGCCAAGTGAGATGTATTCTAGACTAGAGGAGAAAAATATCAAGAATTTTTTTAATGCCTCTAAGCCCCGCACACCAGTCAACTTTGCAGATCCATTGTAGATCACTCCACAGAAGGAAGCCGCTCCGAAAGCATAACCATTAGAGAGTTGCAACCAAGTGTGCACAAAGTCTAAGAGGAAGGTTGTGAACAATCCAATAGAAGAGCAGAGCTGCAAATTCAAAGCATATCCAGTTATCTTGAAAGCGGCTATCGTAGTGGAAAGAAGGAGGAAACAAAAGAGGCAAAAGGAAGAATTAAGGTAGAAGGAAGAACAAGAGTAGAAAAAACAAGAAGAGATATAGATTCAAGAAGAAAAAATACGGAGAAAATAAGAGGAAGAAACAATGTTGAAGCAAACCAAGGAAGAAGAGAAAAATAGACTACTTGAAGAAGAAAGTAAGCAGTTGCAGGATAAATAACTTGCCCAGGATATTGAAGACTTGATAGTGATCTAGGACATGGGGGTAGAATTGGAGCGCCAAAATTAGGATTTCAATCTCATGCCTTGCACATAGAAGATCACCACGTATTCCCCCCTTCCTCCTACTGAAAGGAAAGCTCCAGTGATGAAGAGGAAATTGTTCCTCTTGATGAGGGTCTAGTGATGAATATCTGCATTTTAACTTATGATGAGCTGCAAAATAAGATTGTAGAATCTAGAAAGAAACACTTTTTGGATGACCTCACACATCCTGATTTTATCAAGGAGAAGGTGATCATGATGGACACCAGGAAGAATCCAAAAGCTATTGTCGCAACCAACTTGGCCTTCGTAGGAGCTTATAAGTCAAACACGTAATATTTGATGGTCGAGAATAGACAAATTGTGAGGAACTTAGAGGCTACAAGGCAACATATTGAACAAATCCAGGAAAAGGTTTATAAAGTAGCTCTCACACAGGTGTACTTAGAATAAATCTAGGCAACTATACGTGGTGAAGTATCAACATTAGTAGAAACAATGAGGAACCTCTATGAAGAGTTAGTCACCATGCACAAAGTAGTTGTCTGCTTGCATGGCATGCAGCAGAAATCAAAAGAGAATGCAAAGACTCTCAAGGTTGTTCACACACGTATTGTTGCAGTGCATGAGTGGGGAATGTGGTATAGAGGTGCACCTCCTGAGTTGGTCAATAAGACAAGGCAACAAGCTGAGTTGGAAAAAGTTGAAGTTTGGATGCTTATACAAAGAAATAAAGAGCTTGGTCTTTCATCACCAACATTGTTTCATTTTATGCACAGTTGCATAACAGTGTGGATTTTATGGTGAAGTCTCACAAGATCCCTTTAGTTGGCACACTCACTGAAGCTAAAGGAAGAAATAATCTTAGACAGGAAGTTGAATAATACTTGGACCAGTTTAGGTAGATTATTACCAAAGGGGACTTGGAGGTCAACAAATATGATATGCATAAGTATATCGGTGGCCCCGCCAATATCAACACCATGGTGTTCTTGTTGAATAAGGAAACCCAAAGCGGTTCCAATAACGTATACCCAGATGCAATGGGGGCTAGAGTCTTCTTTCAGCCTAATCCCATCGCAAAGTTTGAGGGAATCATCGAACAATATAAAGCTTGGCATCTCTATTTGACCGAAGAACTACAAGTTGAAGTTGTTGAGCTCGATTTCCCCAAACTTAAGCTTGACATGTTGTTTATATTATTGGGCTTGTTTTGTTTGACTCTACCCAATTTTGTCCTATATGGGTATTTGTAATATTGTATTTGAAATAATTTTGTAAGTGGAAGTCCAAGTGTCAATTTTGGAATATGAAAATCCATTATTTAGAAAGAAGTCCAAGAGTCACAAAGGAATATGGATAGTCATCTTATATGTTATAAATATACCCTCATAACTCATGTAAAGGGTTCTGAACAACTTTTGGCTTAGGATTGAAAGCTTGGGAGTATTTTTAAGAGCCTTGGCTTCTCCTTTAGCACAGAAGGATTATATTTCTTTGGAGAAGCAAATGTTGGCTTCATGTTCCACTATTGGGGCTAGTGGTTTATCGATTGTAAATGTATGTTTGAAACTTTCGCTTTTAACAAAATCTTGGAGCTGGCACGTCTTCATGCATATGTTGTGGATATAGTAAGATTATTCTTGTTATGTTTGTGATATGTGTTATTTCATTTATGCTAACGCTTATGTACTATTTCATTTTCCTTAGAAAAAAACTTGTTGGATGCATGTTGTTATGTTATTTAGATCATGGTTATCTTGTGAACTATTTTGTAGGTTAACTTATCATTCCTTTACTGCTCATGTGTCCATTTTAAGCTAAGTATTATTACATGCTTCTAATGGACACACTCTCTTTCCCTTCAATGTGATATATCTTTTCATGCATTACACTTGAAACTTCACAAAGTTCATACACTTGTTTCTACCAAAGTCACGTATACATCATTTTATGTGGTTATTGCAGCTAAGGCACACTATTAAATCCACCACTTCGGCAACCAACCTTATTCCAGTTGGGGTTCCTACTCCAGTTGGTGTGGGGTCTAATTAAGACTTCACATCGGGGAGATCCCCTACCCTGTTGATGTCTTCCAACACTTTTAATAAGTACCAACCTCCTATCTTTGGTCTGAATGAAAATCAAGAATTTCAAAAAATTGGAACTCCTCCTTCTAATAGTTTTACAATATTTATAGATTTAGTTAATAACTGCCCCTTGTGAATGTTAAGCTTTTTTGGGGTCATTTATAGCTCTTGAAATTCTCATGATTTACAAATATAATAAACTAAAAAGATAAAATCCCTCATAAATGAGGTTTGTAGCTATTATAATTCAACCAAATATTCAATTGGTAGCTTTATGATATTTTTAAATAATGAATCCATATAGTCGGGGAGGCTTTTTTAGATAAGAGAGGAATAATTTGTTTATAGAGTTTATTTAACCCAACGTTTTGGACTTCCAAGTGAGTCCATCCTCAGGGGATATGCCAATTGATTATGAGGAGATTAACGATGTATCATAGAGCTAATCTTATGTATATATATGTTTTATGGGAAGGTTCATTATGAAATGATTTAGTCAGCCAGGGTTATTTGTTATTTCGGGTAAAATTACATTTTATTAAATTGCTTATTAATTTATTAATTGAATTGTGTGATTCAGTTAATCAGTTGATTTAATTAAAAATGAAGATTCCATTATTAGTGATATTTTAATTGGATTTATTATTATTATCCAATTTAATGTATTTATTTTAATATGAAATTAGGGTTTAATTATTTATTAGGGTTGTTATGAAATTGGAATTTTTATTAATGTTCTTTTCCATTTAACTTATTTAAATTACGATTCTTATTACAATCATTTAATTTTATTTCAATGGATTTCTTATGAGGCTATTAATTATAATTAAGATATCCTAAAGATAGGCCACTCATGTTTCAAAATGTTATGTAACCATATTGATATTGTTGGGTAGCAATCCCTCGATGACTACGTGATACTATGTTGTATTATGGGAGATAACAAACATCCCCTTCTTCGGTGAAACTAGGAAAGAGTTCAAGATTGTTTGTTTCTTAGCAAGGTCAAAAAGGTGCTGCTTCAGATTGTCCTTTGTGAGCCTACTAGTGAAGAAATTAAAAGATGGCTCTTTTTCATTTAACAACTCCTCCAACTCCTTGCTTACTTTCTAACTTGGACTAGTTTCTCCTTGGGCCCCAATTGATTGAAGTCTTTTAAGTTGTAGTGTTGTTTATATTGTGCCACTGATCGAGCTATAACCTTTTCTAGTTTTTCCTATAAATTTATAGCTCCATTGATAGCAATAAAATCATATGTCAATTCTGAAGTGTTGATTATGGAAATTTTTGTTGGGTCCTAAGTATATTTCATGGGCCATTGTTTAAGTTAATTTACAACATTCAAGACTAGTTAGCCCCTTAGCTAGCTACTAAAGTGGTAATAACATGGTTGATGTCTCCTACCTTATCTATAAATAAGGGTATACTTGTAGGAATAAAGCCCTATAGAAATCATGTACTTCTAAGGAACATTCAGTACCTCACTCCTTAACTAGCTACTAAAGTGGTAATAACCTGGTTGATATCTCCTACCTGATTCATAAATAAGGGTATACTTGTAGGACTAAAGCCCTCTAGGAATCATTTACCTCTGAGGTACATGCCTTTTAGTAATCTACCTTGAGGTTATCCTATTTTATTGTCATGTTTTTTGCTTTTAACAATTTACCTATTGTTATAGCTCATCTATCTATGTATCCTTCTTCTTCATCTTCTCTAGGAAATCCCTCGATTTTATCTCAGCGTATTAAGAGAATGTTGTACTTTTTGAGTCCATCGAAATAGGATCCTTCCTTGTGTTGAGCACTATGGGCCTCCCAGTAGTAACTTGCACTAGTGGTAGATGCAGTGTGACATATGTTACACTACAACAGATGGGCATGGAAATTAGTAACTTTTTTTTCAAGTTTTTTATATGTTTTGTCTTGTTATTTTTTTTCTTAATCAATGTGTAAGGTAGTGAACTTGCTAAGCCTCTAAATAATATAATAGGTAAGACAAACTATAGAGGAAAATTGTTAAGTTATGGTATGTTCTATGCTTATAACAGTTTATTTCTTTTTCTTATTATATTCCACCGATTAGCAATCACATGTACATAAAGTAAAGTGTAGATAGAACATTAAACGATCGACAGAAAACAAGCCAAGACAAGAGACACAAGATGTGGCGGCTAGCCAGGGACAAACCCCACAATGTGTGGGGAAACCCTTTGATCAAATCTTCTTTTATCTTCAATAATTCAGCAGAGAGAAATAGTACAATAAATCTGATTCATATCAGCAGTAGCAAACCCTAGATCAGTAGCATCAGCATTAGCGGCTTCATTATAAAACTAGGGCAGACCATATCTCACCAACCGACAGTCGGATTGACTTCATTCCACCACCAAAAGTTTCGGCTTCCAGAGGAGGTTCAGATGAACCTACAACGCAGTTCAGATGAGGAGATCTTCTAGGCCACGCAAGTCAATCTTTACTTCTGCAGTTGCAGCTTCAGTTTCAGCAGTTTCCGGCTTCAAACTAGGGCAGTCGATATCTTGCAAACCGTTCGTCGGATTGACTTCATTCCACCACCAAAAGTTGCGGCTTTCAAAGGAGGTTCAGATGAACCTACAACGCAGTTCCAAAGAGGAGATATTCTAGGCCATGCAAGTCAATCTTTACTTCTGCAGTTGCAGCTTCAAATTCAACAGCTTCCGGCTTCACATGTGTGAGAGAGAGAGACCCATTTCAGCACAGTAGAGAAGAGACTCATATCTGCGCAGTAGAGAGAGAGAGATGTGATGAGATGAGTGAGTCCAAATGAGGAAAAGTCCTCTTATATTTATACACAACGTTGGTGGGTGAATAGATGCGACTGTTGGGCTTCTGAGCCTACATGAGTTGTAGGTCGGCTTGATAATAATTCCATAATCAAAATAAATTCATATCTCCATGAATACTTATCGGAATTGGATGATCTTTATATCAATCCTACACCTCTCGACGAGAGGAATCTAATAAAAATATTATTAGCCATGAATAAGATGACCCACATGAAGTTTTTCCCTGGTTGCCAATTTTAACACTCCCTCTCAACCATGGAGAACTTCATCTGCAATCTGTCTATCGGTCGTTACTATTCATCCATCAAATGCACTGCCTTGTACAGCCTGACCCTTGCCCTGCTCTGCTCTATTTTGTCTGTTCTGCTTTGACTTGTTCTTCCCTGCACTGATCTGCATTGTTTTGTTTTGTTCTGCTCTGCTCTTGCATTGTTCTGTTCTACTCTGCTTTTGTCCGAATTATGAAGAAGAATAAATGATCGAGGATGTATCATACTGACTCAAAGTCAGTCTCAGAGTATGTACCACTGGTCCCAGACCAGTCTCAACCAACCCAAAGTCAGCGTCATAGTGAGTACAACTCCAATGGTCCCAGACCAATATCATCCTCCACTGACTCAAAGTCAGTCTCAGAGTATGTACCACTGATCCCAAACTAGTCTCAACCGACCCGAAGTCAGCGTCATAGTATGGTACAACTCCTACCACTGGTCCCAGACTAGTATCATTGATCCCAGATCAGTGGAGGTCATCCTAGCGTAGGGAGTACGGTAGTTACAACGATGCGTCCATCGGTACTACTATGGTCCCTAACTTCATTTCCCTGCTCATTGATCAGATGAGAGGTACTTCCCATGAGTCGCAGACTGCATGGGTAGGATGCCTCGACAGGAGAACTAATCAATCCTGTCCTCACAGGAGAACACATCAATCCTGCTACAATTGCCATGGAGAACACATCAATCCAGGCCTCACAGGAGAACTAATCATCCTGCTACACAGGAGAGCGAATCATCCTGTTCCACAAGAGAGCGAATCATCTTGTCCCACAAGAGAGTGAATCATCTTGTTCTAGTGTGCACCACTAGGGGAGGGTGAGTCACCCTGTGGTCATATGTTGCTCCAGTAGGAACAACAAGCCCTCAGAGCTACTAGAGCTCAATGTATGCAACATGCAGGACCCTTGTACAAGGGTTTCTTACCGACTCCAAGTCGTTTGGGAAAATCACAGATTAGATCTTTCCTCGGGGCTTTGACAAGGTGTATCAACCTGTACATCATCTTAATGCGATGGAGCCTCCTTGCTCATCAACTTACCATATCCAAGATGATGTCTATCTGTTGGAGCAATCAACGAATACGGGATTCCTCAATAATCGAATCCCACCTCTGGTTGTTATAAAGAATCACAGTGGTATCCAATGTAAATCCAAACAGCTCACTGAAGAGCTTTCGCAACCAGACGACCTCACACGAGGTTATGCTAGCAACAATATATCCTGCTTCGGCGGTGCTCAAAGTCACCGACTTCTGCTTCCTGCTCATCTAGGATATCAAAGCAGATCCCAAGGTGAAACAGCACCCGGAAGTGCTCTTATGGTCCACCACACTGCCTGCCCGATCAACATCAGTATATCCAAGTAGTCTCACATCTCCGACAGTGTACCTTAATCCTTGAGAGATTGTGTCCTGAAGACATCTCAGAAGATTCCTGGCATTAATCCAGTGAGGCTCAACCAAATATGAGCTCACAATGCTAACTGCAAAAAATATGTTTAGACTGAGGTTCACCAAGAACATCAATGTGAATGAGTTTATGAAACTCAGAGGCATTTCCCAAATCTCGTCCGACATCACTACCATATAACTTCTAAAAGATAAGATCCTCGAGGTAGTCACAGGCTTGCAGTCCATCATACCAAATCTTTCCAATATCTTTACCACATATTTCCCTTGAGATAGGAAAATTTCCCTTGGCTTCTGTCATACTTCAAATCCTAGGAAGTAGTGCATCAGTCCTAGGTCTTTCATTTCAAATTCAGAGGCCAGCTCCCTCTTACATTTGTGAATGAGAGGGTTTGCACCTGTTAGAAAGAGGTCATCCACATATAATACCAGTATGAGAGGCTTGTCATCTTCAACCTTAAAGTAAAGGTTAGGATCGGCTTCACTCCTAGTGAATCCCAGCTTCATCAAGTAGCTATCGATCCTCTCATACCATGCTCGGGGTGCTTGCTTCAGCCCATAGAGAGCTTTCTTCAACCTGTATACATGAGATTTTCGATCATAAATCTCAAATCCTTCGGGTTGCTCCATGTAGACCTCTTCTTTGATCGAGCCATGCAAGAACGCAGTCTTAACATCCATCTGATGTAGGTTCCATCCTTGTGAAGCGGCAAGGGCTATGATCGAGAGGATGGTCGTATATCTGGCAACAGGTGCAAATATCTCATCATAGTCTATACCTTCCTTTTGGGAGAAACCTCGAGCAACAAAATGAGCCTTATACTTTTCTGTGCTTCCATCTGCTGCATGCTTTATCTTGTAAAGCCATTTTGAAGTAACAATTGTCTTGTCCAGGGTCTGGGAACTACTTCCCAGACATCATTCTCCATAATAGACTCATATTCTATGGTCATAGCATCCTTCCATACTTGATGCTTGACGGCATCTGAGAATGAAGAAGGCTCATTTTGTATGATCGTGCTCATGATGGTCAGGTATCCTTGATACCTATTAAGTTTCTTACTTTGACGGAAGGTTCCTCAAGGTGCAGCATGTCCTTTAGCATCATCAAGTATCCCCCTAAGCCATGAAGGCCTCTTCCTAGAAGAGGAAGGCTCATGTGGATGAGAATCTATCAGATCCATGGGTTCTTCTACATCAGGCATTGATTCATCATCCTTTTCTTTCGGTTCCCTGGTGTTGGCTTCTTGAGAGCTCCTCAAAGTCGAAAGATTGTTCACCTTGCGGTGAACTTTTCTTTAGGAGTCTTGGAACCCAATGCTTGATGAGGGCATCAATTTTGTACATATACGACGGTGATTGTAGTTTCAGCCCATAGAAACATCAGAAGTCTTTGATCATGTAGCATGGCCCAGACAACTTCCATCATCGTGCGGTTCTTCCTTCCCACCACACCATTCTACTCAGGAGTATGTGGTGTAGTAGTCTCCCTCTTAATGCCAACCTCAGGTATGCCTGAGTGAACCAATTGTAATATATCATCGGTCTTGCTTTGGCTTGAGGGGAATGGTCCCCTTTTGAGCTTTCCTTCAGCACATCTTGGACATACACCTTCATTCTCTATTCAGAATTCGAGCATCCCTATCACCATTTGTCTTACACCGAGTATAGCTTTATAATGAAGGGTGGAAAACCTCTAATGCCAAAGTTCGGACTGAAGAGATGTGTCATAAGACACGACACCTAGCAGACTTCCATCGACCTGATATAATGAATCAACACTAAACCCAAGAGTAAAGGCATCTTTAACATTATTTTTCCATATACATACCTTGCCATCGCTGAAGGTTACCTTGTAGCCTTTGTCTTCCATTGCTGAGATGGACACTAGGTTCTTTTTGAGGTCAGGTGCATTTAATACATCTTGGAATTTCTAGCCTTCTTGAATGCTTGTCCTCTTCCTTGATTCCCAACTCTCCTCTTACCTTTGCTGTTGAATTTGTCATTCCTTTGATTGCCATCAGAGGGATTTCGAGTTGCACCACTGCATACTGTACCATGCTTCTCTAATCATGATTATCATCATGCTGCCCATGTCCATGATTTTATCCATCATAATGCTGCTCAAACTAGTGTGCATCATCATCATGCTATCCTATATGTCCATGATCTCATGTTGCCCTTTATGTCCATGATCTCATTCATCATGATGCTCATGATCTCATACATAGTGACTTGCTTTATCGCAAATGTAACATCGTCATTTTCTTCTAGCCTTAGGTCCAACCTTTCCTTTTGATTTAGTCCCAGAATTATTTCTTTTCTTTGCATGAGAAGAAAAGGCAGCAGGAGGACCTTTAGGCATGGGCATTTCTTGCACTTCTTCCCTTGTTTCTTCTTGAATGCATCTAGCCATTAATTCCTCGAAACCAGGAATTACATTATAGTTCAAAAGAGTAGTCCTGAACACATACCATTCAAATGGCAATCCTCCAAGAGTTGTGAGTGCCATTTCTCTATCAGTAATAGTTTCCCCAATAGATAGGAGATCGTTCTTGCTCTCGGTGATTCTTAAGAAGTATTCTTGCATACTTTCATCTTTACCCTTCTTGATTTCCCTCAGCTTATTTCTAAGAAACAAAACTTGATTTGCATCATTAACTTTAAATAAACTCACCAGTCTATCGTAGATTTCCTTGGAGGTGTCCAGTTCAGAGATGTAGGCCACCAAGTGCTTGTCGATAGAGTCCCGTATGATCTTCTATTGTTTTGACTTCTCCATTTTTTCATTTGTTCTAGGCAGTAGCAGATGCATTTGATGAAGGCTCAACAATACTGCCTCTTACATGGTCCAGCACTCCTTGATCTTCAAGGGTTAGATCGATAGACATCTTCCATCCGTGATAGTCAGCTTTCTCACGGAGCTTGTCTTCGGCAGGAAAGAGTGTTGAGGACCCCATAGTTCTTTTAGGATAGCCTTGCCAATCTTCGCTTCAATGATTGCTCTTGCTCTTGCTCGGGCTTTGTCTACATCTCAGCTCTGATACCATGTTAAGTTATGGTATGTTCTATGCTTATAACAGTTTACTTCTTTTTCTTATTATATTCCACTGATTAGCAATCACATTTACATAAAGTAAAGTGCAGATAGAACATTAAACTATCGACAGAAAACAAGCCAAGACAAGGGACACAAGATGTGGCGACTAGCCAAGGAAAAACCCCACAATGTGTGGGGAAACCCTTTGATCAAATCTTCTTTTATCTTCAATAATTCAGCAGAGAGAAATAGTACAATAAATCTGATTCATATTAGCAGTAGCAAACCCTAGATCAGTAGCATCAGCATTAGCGGCTTCATTATCAAACTAGGGCAGACCATATCTCACAAACCGACAGTCGGATTGACTTCATTCCACCACCAAAAGTTTCGGATTCCAGAGGAGGTTCATATGAACCTACAACGCAGTTTAGATGAGGAGATCTTCTAGGCCACGCAAGTCAATCTTTACTTCTGCAGTTGCAGCTTCAGTTTCAGCAGTTTCCGGCTTCAAACTAGGGCAGTCGATATCTTGCAAACCGTTCGTCGGATTGACTTCATTCCACCACCAAAAGTTGCGGCTTTCAAAGGAGGTTCAAATGAACCTACAACGCAGTTCCAAAGAGGAGATATTCTAGGCCACGCAAGTCAATCTTTACTTCTGCAGTTGCAGCTTCAAATTCAACAGCTTCCGGCTTCACATGTGTGAGAGAGAGAGACCCATTTCAGCGCAGTAGAGAAGAGACTCATATTTGCGCAGTAGACTGAGAGAGATGTGATGAGATGAGTGAGTCCAAATGAGGAAAATTTCTCTTATATTTATACACAACGTTGGTGGGTGAATAGATGTGACTGTTGGGCTTCTGAGCCTACATGAATTGTAGGTCGGCTTGATAATAATTCCATAATCAAAATAAATTCATATCTCCATGAATACTTATCGGAATTGGATGATCTTTATATCAATCCTACACCTCTCGACGAGAGGAATCTAATAAAAATATTATTAGCCATGAATAAGATGACCCACATGAAGTTTTGCCCTGGTTGCCAATTTTAACAAAAATGGATAGACATGTCTACATTTTAGACCCTTTAACTAAAAACACCTCTTATCTTTTTAATGTTACAAAGTTGTTTAGTTCAGCCACAGAGTTTTCTAATATAAATTATACTTGTACTGGGAATATGAATACACATATACATACATGTATATGTATATGTGTGTGCATGCACATGTGCACACACACACACAAATATATATTGGCGGAGGATAGATGTGCACTAACCTAAACAAGATGAATTTAACCATTCATAATTGCCCAATTCAAACAATTTCATTGAGTTTAGAATTTTTTTGGTTTTATAAAGTCATATTAGAAGGCTAATCATAGGGTTTTATGAGATAGCAACCCCATTCCATAGGTTGATTAGATTCAACAAATTGTTTTGGTGGGAATAAGGTCATGGTAAGACATTCAAAGCATTGAAATAGAATGCATGCAATGATCCAACATTGAATCTAGCAAATATTTGAATTCCTTTCAAGATTGAAGTTGACACTTTAGATCATGAGAGTAGTTATGTTTCAGTAAGGTAAGACAATGGCTTATCATTTTAATACTTTCACATAAAAAAATTATTAACTAAATGACCTTTGATATAGAATTATATACAATTATGCTAGAAATTAAACATTTCAGACAAATTTTCTATATTAATATCGTCAACTATTATAGTTTCAATGATTTTTGTCCTAGCTAAGCAAAGTCAACATTTCAAATAGATGCCATAACAACAATAGTTCAATATAGTTATTCAATACAACAAGAGTACTCAAACTAAGATTGGATTTTCTTAAAAAGACCTCTAACAATGTCACTAACAATTATAATATGACTTAGACACATTTAAATTATAATATTTCTCGGAATTTCTATATTGCTAATTTTGAGTTCCTTCTATTCATGGAAGTAGCAGAGGATGACGTTTTATATGAGGTTTTCTTCCATGAATAAGGATCAAGATGGAAGGTGTTAGATTTTACTATTATATGGATTTGTGTTCCTAGAGGGAAATAATGACTATTCCTAATAAAATGAGAATAATTTAAAGTTAGATGACATTTTAATATGTATATTAATTAAATCTAAAAATAAATATAAAAAATCCATAATTTTTTTTTATATAATAATTTTAAATTTAGAAACATGAAATTCACATGGAGGATGCCTCTTCATATATTTGTTGAAACATATGAGAGAGTATTTTAATGTACTTTTTTGGATGATTTCCTAAAACTTGGCTACATCACAACTATATTTTGTAGCTATTAATACATTTAGTAAAACATTTATGTCTAATCCTCTCTAAACAATGGTGTCAAAGATATGAAATGAACTACTATGTGTACATTTTAGGTGTATTATGCAAAGGTGTACTCAAACTTGCTTCAAATAAGTTCTTAAGTTTGAGGGCTTACCCAGTTCCTCTCTCTTCTTGATGGATTTCCATAACCACCCAAATTCTCTTTCCTCTTTGTGCTCAAGTCTGCCCTTCGACCCTTCCCTCTTGTCTGGCTCATGACCCATTTTAGAAGCCTCGACTGGGGTTTCTTTTGGTTACTTCCCTCCTTCCCTCAACCCTTCATACAAAGATTCTCTCCTCCTTTCTCTGATCCCCTCTTTTCCCTCCTCGCACCTCTATGAAAACCCTCCTGCGGATCTTTCCTTCTCCATTCAAGATGTTACTACTCACAAGAAAAAACATAACAAAAAAGAATTGGCCAAAGAGGGAGCCAGTATGGGTGACATGCTTTAGAAGACCTCAATCTCTCATTATCTTTTGGGTTATTTAAAGTTGGGAAACCCTCTTCCAAGGGTTTACCATGACAATTTTGTCTCTAAACATCATGGGATTGGGAGGGCCTCCAAAATGTGTTCCCTTTGCAGCTTGATTGATAGCCACTGCCCCTCCATTCTTTTCCTTAAAGAGACTATGGTCCCTGGGGATAAAGCCAGGGAGTTATTACACAAAATCTATCCTGATTGGCTTCTCTAATATTTGGATTCCTCAGGTTGCTCTACGGATCTTGCAGTCAGGTGGAATGCTTAGGAGGATTATCTCAGGCCTTTCTGCTCCAGCGCTTAGATTATTATGGAAAGACTTCTTAGGGGTTTGGACTGTCTTATTATCCTAGTAAATTGTTATGGACCCTATGATAACAAAGAAGATTTCTAGGATCAACTCTATCAGAGTGGCCTACTTAGTGAACATTCTCTCCTCTTTACTGGTCACCTAAATTTCATTGTATTTGCCAATGAAGTATGGGGTTTAAACATCTGATTAGGTCCTTTTTCCCCTTCCATTTCACATATTTTATAGGTATCCAAGAAAATAGATGTCTTCCCTATACCTCTGGCTACCATATGGAACAATGGAAGATTTGGTGAACATGGGATAGAAAAATGTCTTAATCACTTTTTGATCACAAAGGACTTGGCAGCTTGTATATATAAATAAAAGTCTTGGATTGTTTCTGATACCATCTCCGATCATTCTCTTATCACTCTCCAATTATATTTTTAGGATATCCCTTCAAGGATCCCTTTTAAATTAAACTATTACTAGTTAAAGGAGGATTCTTTCATCTCTTTGGTACATTCCATAAGGAATAGTATTCACGATGAGAATTCAATGTCTGTTATGGATTCTGTTGTAACATTTTCTTACACCCATTATCCAGTGAAAATGTTATAAAATGTGTCGATTTCTTTTCCAGCTAGACCCTTTGGCATGCAATAAGTTTCATAAAGTTTGTTAAAATAAATTTTGGTTTTTATAAGCTTCTCGGGATCAAGTGAAAATACTTTTGAAACATGCCAGGAAAATCTCAGGTAGATACAAATTTGTCGTGGAAAAATGGGTCTTATACAATGGCTTAATTATTTTAAATAAATTTAATTTTATAAAAATATAATTATTTATTTTTATGAAATGTTTATTTAACATTATTAAATTTAATGAAAAATTTTAAGCATATTCCCAATCTTGAAGTCAATTATTTTATATCATATTCCTATTAAGTATGTATCCAATGCTACAACATGCCAAGTCCAAGCAACAACTAGCATCGACCAAGCTACAAATCAAGGCAACGTGATATTGTTGAAAATCTTATTGGATCAACACCCAATCCACTTTTGTCAACGAACAACCACCGAGAATTCACCAAGGGACAAAGCCTAAATACTAGCAATTGATACGAGTCACGAGCTAAGGCCAAGTGGGATGAATATGGTTTATGTGTAACCCGGTAGCAAAATTGGATCTCTTGACGATGTCCTAGATAGATTGCCACCTGCGATGTCTGCACATGGTCATTGGGTTATGACAATATTCCCACGTTATGATCAGTGTAAGAACTCAAGTGATACCAAACATTTGTCAAACAATTGATATGCGACAAAACAAGCACATAAATGTTTCTTATGTTCTTTATAGCTAGTTTCTTCCAAAGATTATTGTTAAACATGAAATTTTCCTAAATTATGAGTTTCGAATGGCATATGAAGAAGTGAAGGAGCATATGAATATTGAATTTGTTGCAACTTTGCAGACTTCCCTGGAATGATGATATGCAACTGTTGAAACTAAAGGAAATAGAAATATTCTTGAGGAACAACTCCAACAGAGTTAAACTTGAAGGAGGAGAATCAACATGATTCGGATATTTCAGTAAAAAGGTCAACAATTAGTGAACTAACTCCAATTTCTAAGGTAGAAGACTTGAAAACAAATCCAAATCTCCTGCAATTTTTTAGAGATTATTTTTATTTTTGGTGCATTGTTTAGATTTGTTTCTTCTATGTTATACTTATGTATATTCATGTTTATCCTTAGATATTCTTCTATGTGCTTCTGATCTTATTAGATAATTGGATATTCAGGGAAGATATGTTAATTATCTAATTTTCCTCTTCTACTCCTCTATCAAAACTTTTCAATCTATGTTATTATGTCATAGCTGAACATTAGCACTTTGATAAGACCTCTGCAAGAGAAGGCATTACTTTTTAAGCATGGATTTGTGACTCATCAAAAACCATTATACAACAAACCTGTATATGGCCATTGTGCTTTATAGGTTATTTTTCAGTGACAGTGAACAACATTAAAAGCCTCGTAACATGAGGGAGCCCCCTCTGGTTCAAGGGTAATCTTGAA
Organism: Pinus tabuliformis; assembly: GCA_031772625.1. Lineage (NCBI taxonomy): Eukaryota > Viridiplantae > Streptophyta > Pinopsida > Pinales > Pinaceae > Pinus > Pinus tabuliformis. The sequence goes on along the minus strand of CM062812.1, from coordinate 718,355,996 downwards.
CCTAAAGTTGGTTGAGATGGTTGCTTGGCACGATTTCTCAACCAATAGATTTCCTTTGAGAAATAGATACAACATATTCTTGGGTGCATAAAATGTCTATTCTTAAACCGCGGATTAAAAAGTGGGCTAAAGTTTATACACTTGAGCAAAGATGTGAATTGTACAACATTGAGAGGTATATTGAATATGTCCATGATCTCTTCTTATATCTAGGTTTTTCGAACCCTATCAAGCAACAACTTATTTCCATGACTGAAAGGGAAGCCCAAATCCATAAAGTTGAAGAAGATCGTTGGTGACTAAAAAGCAGGGCCTTATGGATAAAATAAGGGGACGACAATTCAAAGTTCTTTCAAAAATTTTCCAATCATCATATGATTAAGAACTCTATTTTGGAAATCCAAGATAGCTATGGAAATGATTTATACTCTCAAAAATAGTTGGTAGTTGTCATTGTGAGTCATTTTTACAACATATTCAAGGACCTTGGTAGCCACAATATTCATGATCAGCTAAAGGTAATTTAACATTTGCCTCGTTTCTTCTTGGATGCAGATTTTGAGAAGCCCTAAATATTTATAACTAGCACCAAGTTCTTCCTTAACAACTACTTCTTTGACTCACCAATCCCAGAGGCAACGTTGCAATGCTAGTAACAGATATAGTCCCAAATCGACAGATGGTTTTAGTTCCTTTAATCAAATATCTATAGCCTTTTGTTTCCCTTTGAACATTGTCATCCAATGATGCTCCAAGGAGTGGAACACATGAACGAAGCATCGAAACAAATTACCCCGTAATGTAGTGCTGGTTAAACCACCATAAGTAGGGGCAATTTAGTTCCTCCCTTTACCTTTCTTAGGTGAACGAGTACAGACAGATTTCCTCCCTCTACCTTCCTTATTAACTAGTGATTCTAAGTTATCTAGTGAGGCTTAAGTGATTCTCCTTCCTTTAGCCTTCCTTCTTAGCTAGTGGTTCTAAGCTAGCTAGTCAGGCTTAAGTGATTCTCCTTCCTTGAGCCTTCCTTCTTAGCTAGTGGGGTGGGATGCTCGGTTACTCTAGATGAATTAAAATTTGTGCTCAACTCCTTGGCAAAGGGAAAAAGTCTCAGTCCAGATGGCTAGACTGTGGAACTTTTCCTTACTTTTTTCAACATTATTCGGGGAGACATCCTTCGGGTTATTGAAGAATTCATAATCAAGGGACTAGTCTTAGGGGCAATAAATTCCACCTTCATTTCCCTTATCCCCAAAAGCTCCAAGCCCATCTCTTTTAAGGATTTCCAACCTATTTCCCTGTGCAACATGAATTATAATATTATTGCCAAGGTCATCTATATTTGGTTCAAACAGAAGCTTTCAAACTTGGTCTCTCATGAACAACTCGGTTTCCTTCCTGGTGGACTTATCCACGATGCCATTGGAGTGGCTCAAGAAGAATTTCACTCAATTAAGATGAAGAATCTCAATTCTATGGTTCTCAAATTGGACTTTGGAAAGCCTATTACTAGGTCAGTTGGAATTTTCTTTCACAAATTAGTCTAGATGTGTTGACGACTAATTGTGTTATGGGATGTGTATCTTTAGAAAAAAAATTGGTTCTAGTTAATGACTCCCCTACTGAATTATTTCCAAACTTTAGGGATCTGAGGTAGGGCTTCCCTTTATCCCCTCTTTTATTTATGCTTATTATTGAGAGCCTCAATTTGATAATAAACTGGGAAAAGAGAGAAGGTCATAGAAGAGGGGTTAAGGTCGCTAAGTCCTTCATCGTCTCTCATCTTATTTTTGTACATAGTGTACTCAGTCTCTAAATGGGAATCCTATTTCTACATCTTTCACTCCTTTTTCTCAACAATAAATATGGAGATCAACGATAAAAAATCTTCGTTTTTTTTAGTGTAATACGCAGGATCATTTTATTTCATACGTTGTCACTTTTCTTCCATTCAAGGTGGGGTCCCTGGCTGATGGACTCACATAATTTGGCTTCCCACTTAAGTTGAACTACTACCAAATCCATGATTGGATTAAATGGGTATAAATGAAAATTAGTCACTGATGTTATCATTTTCTATCACTGGGAGGTAGACTGATCCTTGTGAAGTCTGTTTTAGAGAGCATACTAGTTTATTGGTTAACTCTCTCAAAAAATCCTAAATACATTGTCAATAAGATTCAACATGTTAGCTTTAATTTTATCTAGATAGGGAAGAAGTCTAGAGCTAGTATTCACTGGAACAATGTTGAGAAATGGCAACAAGCAATTCCAGTTTAATTTTTCCTTGAATTAAACTATGAATTAAAATCGAATTATACTCTCATAACAACTTGTAAATAGTTAATTAAGTTTAATTAACTTAGGAATTTTGAGTTGGAAGTCTTTCTGTAGTCATGTATATGTTCTCCCTAAATTTTAGGGGTCTAGGATGAGTTTATTTGAGTTGTAATTAGATAACTTAGTTTGACTAAGTCACTGGACACTTAAACTAGTTCTAACTGTTTGTGGAACTAGTAGAGGTCTAGTATTGATTTGGTGCATTGGTGCATCCTCAGTGCTCCTCCAGCTAACTAGAGATTCACTCAAGAGAAACTCATGCATTTCAGTTCAAAGAAAGACCCAGTTGAGACTATAGTACAGGGACAATGTACTATTAGTTGTAGAATGATCTGAGTTGTAAAGATCATGCATGCAATTAGAAGAGGACCTAGAATTGGATTGTGCAATTATGGAATAAGGAATTCCCAAGTAAATATGTGTTATTCCCTCAAGAATTGTGCAAAGAAATAGGGTTCAGCATGCAAAGAAATTAGCTAAGTGTTGGTTAGTGCTAGCTTTTGAGGTAGAGATTTGATCATACTTGTGCGGAATTGTTCTTGCCAGAACAAGCTTTGTATTATCACTCAGATTTCTAATTAATGTAATAGATAGTTGAGATTTTGAGTAGTGGCTTTCCCCAGAGAAATAATTGTGTTATGTGTCTTTGATTATCTTCCTCTTGTCGATTATTGTTTTCATCGATATATTGGTTTTCCTTGTTTAATGAGTAGAGTAGATTCTTGTCGTGTGTTTTAGTACATTACATGAGCTTTGAATCTATAGGAAAATGTACATGGTATTGGAGCTGAAGACAGTATACTAGAGGAGATTTCAAAGTTTTGAATTTTGGGCTATGTGTGAAATTTGAATTTGCAATACATACTTCAGGATCGGAAGATGGTGTTCTACGATTTGCGGCTCGAGTATGCCTAGGAAGGCAACACAAATTATATAGCATGAAAGGACAAAATGGAGGTTGTGTTGGAGGATAATGGCCTTAAGGAATTTTTTGATCAAGGTATTCCTAAGCTAGCAACATCAAATGCACAAATTCTGGTTGAATTGAATAAGTGTGTGGCGAAGGCGAGGCAGATAATCCTTAAGGGAATTCCAGACCAAATTGTCTCAAGTCTCCATGGGAAGGAAACTGCGTATGGTATGTGGAAATCATTGGCAGACCTATTACAGAACAACAATGACCATACGAAGTTGGCACTAAAAGACAAACTTCGAAAAATCAAGATGGAGAAAGGTGAGACCATTCCAAAATACTTGATGAGCTTGGAAGTGTTGGAATAATCGTTGTTGAGGATGATATGGTAAGCCCAGCTCTCCTAGGCCTTCCTAAGGGTTGGAATAGATATTGGGACTCCATCGATGGGAGGGAGAAGCTTCCATATTGGGAACAACTTTGGTATAATTTGATGCAAGAGGATATCAAAAGGAACACCAAATATGGTTCCTCATCAAAGACTGATGATGAGGAAAACTGTGCCTTAGAAAGTAAGGCAAGGAAAGGGAAAGGGAAGTCATCCCACTCCAAATCGGATTCTTTCCATGGAGGTAAGAAGAAATACATGATGAAAGTTAATTTATTTCATCTTCACAAGTTGGGCCATTTTGCTACAAATTGTCTGCTCAAGAAGTCAAGAAGAAGTCCTCAGGAATAGCGGTGGGTGAGGCTTTGGCCTCTCAATTCAAATTAGACTTTACTCTCATTACATGCATGGTGTTATCAATAATGGGTAGTGTGTGGTACCTTCACAATGGAGCTTCATTCCACATGAATGGTGACAAGGAGTTGTTCAATGACTTGGAGGAGAAGGATCTCCAAATGCATATCGAGATGGATGACGACAGGAGGTATAGTGTTATTGGATTGGGCACAGTTACTTTTCAGAGTGTGCAAGGTGATCCTATCACCTTGAGGGATGTTATGTATGTGCCTGAGTCGAAGAAGAACTTAGTATCGATCGCCATGCTTGAGGATAGAGGCTATGATGCGATTTTCTCGAAAGGAAGGCATTCCTTCAACACATAGCCACGGGCCAAGTAAAGAAGATAGGGATTTGAGTTGAGAATCTATATAAGCTAGAGGTAGAGTATTATCCTTCTTTGAGCACGCAAGTTGAGAAGGTGCAGAGCCAAGACATTGGCGAATTGTGGCACAAGCAATTGGGTCACTTTTATTGTGGGGCTTTGAAAATCATGCAACAGATCTCTACCGGTCTTCCCAAAGGTACACTAGAGAAATTTGATACACGCAAGGGGTGTACTTTGGGAAAATACACAAAGGCTTCCTTTCACGAAAAAGATAGTCGAGTAGAGAAGATTCTAGAGAGAGTCCATTTATATGTCTGTGGATCATTCTTGACAACATCCACGACCAAACACAAGTATTATGTTATATTTGTTGACGAATTTTCTCGTAAACGCTGGACATTTTTCATGCAGAAAAGGGATCAAACTTTCACAAATTTTTGTGAATTTAAAGCATTGGTCGAGAAAGAGTCTGGCAAGAAGGTTAAATCTTTGGGGAGTGATAACAGTGGTGAGTATGTCTCAAATTAGTTTAAGAACTTTTGTGCAGCAGAAGGGATTAAACGAGAGTTTACGACACCCCATAACCCGCATGAGAATGGGGTGGCCGAGAGGAAGAACAGAAGCAGTGTAGGGGCAACACGGGCGATGTTGCATGATCAGGACCTACCACTACACTTGTGGGCTAAGGCATGCAACACAACAGTTTATTTGCAAAACCGTGCCCGCATCAGATACTTGGGATGAAGACACTAGAGGAGGCTTATTACAGTAAGAGACCAGATGTTGGTCACTCTAGGAATTTTGAGTCATTAGTATATTTCCATGTGACCAAATATGCATGGAAGAATATTGAGCCGACAACAGAGTTGGGGATATTTGTGGGGTACACTAAAAAAACTCACAACTATCAAGTGTACTTGCTGACCAGTAGGATGACAGTGATTCGCAGGGATGTCAGATTCGATGAGGATAAGTACATGCAAGTTTCCATTGAGAGGGAGCTTGAGCTACATACGGTTGAGGAGATTTTAGCTCCTAAGGTTGAGGAGCCTCAGAGTGATGTGGAGTAGCCACATGCAGAGGATCTATGAGTGGAGGAAACAACTCAGGAAGAGACTTCCAGAGATGGGAGAAAGCACACCAGATAGGTTTACAGGCTATTGCATGATGCATGGGAGAATGTGCGAGCACCCACATCTTAGCGCAAGAAAAGGAGGTCACCTGAGAGGTACATTGGATACATGGGTGTTATGAGCAGATGTGTTGAGACAAAACCATATTCCTTTGAAGAGGCATTGCAGCAAGCGGTTGTGGTTGTTTCCATGGTGGAGGATTATGACTCCATAGTTCTTAACAATGTTTGGGATGTGGTCCCAAGACCGAAGGACAAGTCAATGGTGAGCTCCTGATGGATTTACAAGGTAAAGAAAGTTGTAGATGGTAGTGTGGAGAAGCATAAGGCCAGGTTTTTGGCCCGTGGATTTTCACAGGTAGAGGGGATTGACTATGATGAGACCTTTGCTCTTATTGCAAGATACTCATCGATTAGATATATGTTGACACTATCAGCGCAGATAGGTTGGAATATACATCAGATGGATGTAAAGACAACCTTCCTTAATGACACGATTGAGGAATAGGTGTACATAGAGTATCCTGAAGGTTTTGAGACCTTCGATCGTGATTCATATGTGTGATGTCTCAAGAGGGAGTTGTATGGGCTAAAGAAAGTACCCCATTCTTGGTACACCAAGATCGATAGCTACTTTACTAGGTTGGGACTCACCAAGAGTGAAGTGGATGAAAACTTGTACCACATAGTGGTGGAAGGAATTTTTTTTTATCATAGTGTTATATGTCGACAATTTGGTTTTGACACATGATGGTCAGTTGATCAAGTCTTGCAAGGAGGACCTTGCAAGCGAGTTTGAGATGAAGGACATAGGGCTTATGTATTATTTTATGGGCATGGAAGTATGGCAGGGTGATGGGGAATTATTTGTGTCTCAGGGCAAGTATGCTAAAGAGATAATCTAGAGGTTTCGCATGGAGAGCAGGTAATTTGAGGAAAGAGGATGTTACTTCAGGGGAAGTAGTGGAAGCTACTATTTACAAGAAGCTTGTGGGTTCACTCATGTATTTGGCGAAAAAATGATTGGATATGTGCTATGTAGCTAACCAACTTAGTCAAGTGATGGTTAGGCCTACCATCTGAATCGGAAGGCGCAAAGCATATGTTTAGATACCTTAGGGGTACTACTCAGTATGTATTGTGGTAAAAATGGATAGAGGGTGTGATCCTTCAAGGCTTCACCGATGCAAATTGGGCAGGGATTCTATCTGACAGGAAGAGCACATCAGGATGGATCTTCAGTATTGGGTCAGCAACATATTCTTGGTATAGCAGTAAATAGAGATCAGTTGCACTCAATTCGGCAGAGGCAGAGTACATGGCTATAAGTCAAGGAGTAGTGAGGCCATATGGATGAGGAAGATCCTGGTTGGTTTATTTGGTTAGCAGATGGAGCCAACTATGATTTATTACGATAATCAGAGTTGTATCAAACTCTCTGGAAATCCATTTTTTCATGATCGTTCCAAGCGTATTGATATCTAATATCATCATCTCAAAGATTGTGTATTGAGGTGGATTATGTTGTTGGAGTACATTCCCATGGAGGAGAAAGATGTTGACGTTTTGATAAAGGCATTGTCAAGAGGTAAAATCGAGTTTCAAAGAGATAGAATCGAGGTAGTTGATAATCCCTTTCTTGTTAAGAGGGAGTGTTGAGAAATGGAAACAATAAATTCCGGTTTAATTTTTCCTTGAATTAAATTGTGAATTAAAATTGAATTCTATTCTCATAGAAACTTGTAAATAGTTCATTAAGTTTAATTAACTTAATTATATTAGGAATTTCAAGTTGGAAGTCTTTCTGTAGTCATGTATATGTCATCCCTAAATTTTAGGGGTTTGGGATGGATTTTATTTGAGTTGTAATTATATAACTCAGTTTGACTGAGCTATAGAGAGTTAAACTAGTTCTAACTGTGTGTGGAACTAATAAAGGTCTAGTAGTGAGTTGGTGCACTGGTGCATCCTTAGTGCTACTCCAGCTAATTGGAGACTCACTCAAGAGAAAATCATGCATGTCAGTTCAAAGAAAGACCCAGTTGAGACTAGAGTGCAGGGACAATGTACTATTAGTTGTAGAATGATATGAGTTGTACAGATCATGCATGCAATCAGAAGAGGACATAGATTTGGATTGAAAATTTATGGACGAAATCATTCCCAATTAAATATGGGCTACTCCTCTCAGGAATTAGGCAAGGAAATAAGGGTTCGACAGGTAGCAGAAATTGGCTAAGTGTTGGTCAATGTGGGCTTGTGAGGTAGAGAGTTGATCATACTTGTGCAGAATTGTTCTTGTGAGAAAAAGCTCTGTATTATCACTCAGATTTATGATTAATGCAATAGATAGTCGGGGTTTTGAGCAGTGGATTTCCCCAAAGAAATAATTGTGTTATGTGTCTTTGATTATCTTCCTCTTGTCGATCATTTTTTTCATCGATCTATTGGTTTTCGTTGTTTAAATAGTAGAGTAGATCTATAGGAAAATCTACACAAAATGGGAGTTGTTATCCCTTCCAAAGAATCTTGGTGGTTGGGGCTTCAAATACCTCACTTATTTTGGTCACACTCTTGCTATGAAGTGCCTTTAGTGGGCTACTATAGGTTCAGGCTATTGGAGCAATTTAATATGTGCAAAATTCCTTAAAACTAGATCCTTTTGGGAGTGGCTATAGTCAAGTATTGCTCAGAGACCTTCTTTCAGGTCCATCTCTCGGAAAAGTCTAGTATCGACCATTCTATGGGTAATTGAAGGAATATATTGGAATTTTGGTAATGTTATGAACATTATTCTTAGGAAGAATTTGTTTTTGGGAGGGCCTTCATGCTCTCACTTCTCCCTGAAACTCATATATGTTTTGCATTCAAAAGGGATTCTTAAAATTTGTTAGGATGTGAGTGATAGGTCATTGGCTTTGATTCTGATAATTGGAAATCTACTATGGACTTAGGATTACAAGGCTATTTGGCCCTAGAATGGGACTACTTCATCAAATTCCTCTCTTCCATTGGAATCATTATATCAAGTGTAGCAGAATTTCTTGTGTGATATTGAAACAAGGCTTCAGATTAGATCATTGCTAAGCTGGCCTATGACTTTATCTTCAACAAGGATTCTCATGACCGATATAAGTGGTGGTTCAAGAAGCTTTGGCACTAGTATCTTCCTCAGAAGCTTAAGTTTTTTGTATGGCTTGTGCTAGAGAAGCATGTTCTCATCTGGGACAATTTATTGCATAGGGGTTTTTGTGGCCCAAATTCATGTTTCTTGTGTCATTATGGGCTAGAGATAGTTAACCATCTCTTTCTTCAATGCTCCTTGTCCAGGACTTTATGGTATGATGTTATTTCCTTTTTCCTTCTGTTGGATTTTGGTCCTTTCTCCTCGTTTTCTAAATGTCTTCATTTGTGGGATCGTAGGATGGGCCCCTTTAAATTCTTTCCCATGTTTATTTCTTAGGGAATTTGGAAGGTCAGGAACAATCATATCTTTGAGAACCTCCCTATTAAATGTTAGCCCATTATGCCTCAGGTTATATGTTTATTCAGGGACTATTGGTGTCCCCCTCTGCCCAATTTCATCTACCCTCTTTGTTATCCTCTTATCTACAACTCTAATCATCTTAGTTTTTTGATGGAGCTTCTCAAAACTCTTTATGCAGGTAGTGCTTTTATTCACCTTCAAGGGTCTTCCTCCTTCCTTATTTCGGTAAACCTTGGTGCTAGTTCTAACACTAAGGCATAGATCTATGCATGTTGGACCCTCCTAGTCTTTGCCTCCATCCTTCATATCTCCTCTCTTCAAGTCTTTGGAGACTAAATGTGTCATAGATTGGGTCATTGGTAAATTACACTTGCAAGTTCTTTGCTTAAGTCGCTGGATGGATTGAATTATTGCCTTGAAAAAAAAATTCTATTCCCTCAAATTTTCAGCATATTCACAGGGTGTGGAATTAAAAGGAAAACTCTTTATTGAAGAGGGCCTCAGGGTAGAATAAGGATTCATCTTTTTTGAAGAAATCATGGGAACACAAATCATTAACAGTGGGAATTTCTCATTTTTTACGTGTCAACAATCTCCATGTCAACAACTAAGCACACAATAGAAGATCTCAACTGGGACACATTGAAGGATACATGTTATATTTTATTAATAGTTTGTTTTTTCCCTGCATATTTATGTCTTTTTTCCCATATTTACATATAGGTGTACTGGCAAAGAGTATTTTTGCCAACTTAAGCTTGTCTTAGAGAGTTTTTTTAGTTTTGTTTTGTGAACAAAATTTGGTTATCTTTGACCACCATCTATGTTGTATTTAATATATCTGCAAATGGGGTCATAAGGCCCTTATGGTCATAAGTTTATTATATACATCCAAAAAAAGGGGCTTTGAATTTGTACTATGATTATTTTATTAATAGGAAAGAAGTTTTTTTGTTTTTGGAAAAAAAATCATGATCTTAGTTCTTCAATTCCATGATGGTCGTTAACTTTATTATAAATGGATTAATAATTCGAAGATGGAAATGAGATGATAGAGGGGATGTTAGGTCATCAAACAATGTGTGGGTCATGGAAAATGGTTAAGTTGGAATTAAATGTTGTAGTATTTGCAATTTTTGGTTTGTTTCTTAATAGTTATTCACATTATAGAGTATATATTGTTGTTAAGTGGAATTAGTTGAATTGGTTATGATTTATTTATTTAGTATTATTATTTTTAAGGTTAAATATAATATAATGTGTATTTTTAATATAATGTGAGGAAGTTTGATGGCAAGGATCCTACAACATGGATATTACAGATGGAGCAATTTTTCGATCTCAATAATGTGAAAAACACACAAAAGGTACGTATTGCAACTTTATATTTGGAACCAAATCAGTTTGTATGGTATCAATGGCTTTTCTCTCGTAAAAAAATTATCACTTGGGAAATTTTTATGGAAGAATTGACAACACATTATGAGGATACAAAAAGCAACACTTTTTTTAGCCAATTGATAAGTCTCAAACAAAAGGGTTCAATAATGGAGCACATTGAGGAGTTCCAAAAATTGAACATAAGGGTAAAAAATATTCCAGAGGAGCATAGGATTGATGTGTTCATAGGGACTTTAAAGGATAATATGCAACATGATGTTCGCCTTTGGGAACTTGACTCATTAGAGAAGGCATTCAGGTTAGCAAGAAAAATGGAAAGCAAAATTATGGCAACCAGGAAGCATACCACTCACAACTATAAAGATGGAAGTGTTGTTGCCCCTAGTCTTCCACAACCTATAAGGTTGACACCATAACAATTGGAAGAAAAAAGAGCAAAAGGGCTTTGTTACAGTTGTGATAGCAAATACACTAAAGGTCATAAGTGTGTTGAGAAGAAATTATTCTACATAGATTGTGAAGAGGAAGAAGAAAAGGAGCAAGAAAGGTCAAAAGAAGAGGATATACTCCAGGAACAAAGCCTAGATAAAGAAGAAATGAATTCGACCATATCTTGTAATGCATTGGCGGGAATTACCATTCCTCAAACCATCAAGATAGAAGGACAAATCAAGAAGAAAAAGGTAATAGTGTTGATTGATTCAGGAAGTACCCACAATTTTATTCATTGTAAGGTAGCAAAAGAATTGAATTGCTTCTTATATCCAGCACCAGAGTGTCAAGTGATGGTTGCAAATGGACGAACAATAAATTGCTCTGGAAAGTGCCATATTATCAAGCTATCCATGGGAGAATATTTATTGACTAGCCCAATGCTTTCCATTCCAATGGGAGGTGTTGATGTTGTACTAGGAGTCCAATGGCTACAATCCTTGGGTACAATAGCTTTTAATTTTCAAGAACTTTTCATGAAATTTTCTTTAGAAAGAAAGGAAGTTGAATTAAGGGGTATTGCAGGGAAACCGAGAAAGATAATCAGCTCTAACGGTATGACAAAGCTTCTAAAAAAGGAACAAAGAGGTGTAATTGCACAATTATGTTCGCTAGATGTTTCCACATTGGAATCATCTATTTCTCCAGATCTCCAAAAAGTCTTGGACAATCATTCCAAGGTATTTGAGACTCCCAAAGGTCTCCCACCTATTCGTGATCATGATCATGCTATTCATCTGATTCCAGGAAGTGTTCCTCCAAACAATAGGCCGTACAGATATCCCTATGCCCAAAAGAGTGAAATTGAACGTATGGTTGTAGAAATGCTAGAGGCTGGTATAATTCAACCGAGTCAAAGTTCTTTCTCTACTCCAGCAGTATTGGCGCACAAGAAGGATGGATCATGGCACATGTGTCTGGATTATAGGGAGCTCAACAAGCTCACTATTAAACATATGTTTCCCATTCCTGTCATTGATGAATTACTGGATGAATTGCATGGATTAATTTACTTCACCAAGTTGGATCTTCATTCAGTATATCATCAAATCAGAATGAAGACTGAAGAGATTCCGAAAACAACATTTAGAACTCATGAGGGTCATTATGAATTTTTGGTCATGCCTTTTGGCCTTACCAATGCACCTTCAACATATCAAGGTTTGATGAATTCCATTTTCAAACCATTCCTTCGAAAATTTGTGTTAGTATTTTTTGATGATATACTAATCTACAACAAGTCTTGGAAGGATCATGTTGAACATGTTGACAAGGTGCTACAACTATTGGAGGAGAAACAATTATATGCAAAAATATCCAAATGTTTCTTTGGAGTACAAGAGGTGGAATATCTGGGTCATATTGTATCTCATGAAGGAGTTAAGGTAGACCCTAGAAAAATTAAAGCCATTAAGAAATGGAAAATCCCCACATCCATAAAGCATCTGCGAGGATTTCTCGGGTTGACAGGGTATTATCGCAAGTTTGTTAAGAATTATGGGAGAATAGCAGCACCTCTAACAACATTATTGAAGAAAGATGCATTTTCATGGACTCCAGAAGCAACAAAGGCCTTCGAGCATATTAAAGAGGCAATGTGCCAAGCACCGGCCTTAGCTACACCAGACTTCACAAAAACCTTTATTGTGGAATGTGATGCTTCGGGAAATGGAATTGGTGGTGTTTTAATGCAAGATAAAAGGCCCATTTCCTTCAAAAGTCGTCCAATCAAGGGAAAGTTTTTACACAAAGCTATTTATGAGAAGGAAATGTTGGCAATACTCCATGCACTTAATAAATGGTGACCCTACCTAATGGGAAGACACTTCAAGGTAAAAATGGATCATGATAGCCTTAAATGCTTTTTAGAACAGAGATTATCCTCTAAAGAGAAACAAAAGTGGGTCACAAAGATGTTGGGTTATGACTTTGAAATCATCTACAAAAAAGGGAAGCAAAATGTGGTGGTAGATGCACTCTCAAGAAAGGATGAGGATGTGGAAGCATTGTTGTGCGCCATTTCTATTATCCAACCAGATTGGATAAATGAAACAATGGAGAAATGGAAGAATGACGAAGAAGTGTGGGCACTTATTCGAAAGTTACAACAAGACTCCAATACGTCTGATACATTTAGCTGGAAAAATGATTCGTTATGGTACATAGATCGCTTATACCTTTGTAAGAATTCCCAGCTAAAACAAAAGATTCTTATGGAATTGTACACTTCTCCCTTAGGAGGGCACTCAGAATTTTTAAAAACTTACCACAGGGTTAAGAAGGAATTTTTTTGGGAGGGCCTTAAATAAGATATTCAAAAGTTTGTGGCGGAATGTTTGGTTTGCCAACAAAATAAAGTTGAAACAATTAAGACACCGGGTCTATTACAACCTTTATCCATTCCAAGCCAACGTTGGGAGGAGGTTTCAATGGATTTTATCATAGGTTTACCCAAGTCTGAGGGAAAGAGTGTCATCATGGTGGTAGTTGACAGACTTACCAAGTATGCACACTTTTGTGCATTATCACATCCATTTAAAGCCAGTACAGTTTCTACTGCATTTATGGAAACAATTCAAAAGCTACATGGAAACCCAAAGATTATTGTAAGTGACAGAGATCCCATTTTCATTGGAAATTTTTGGATAGAATTATTTTCTTGTCTTGGTACTCAGTTAGCTCATAACTCATCTTATCATCCTCAATCTGATGGGCAAACTGAGATAGTAAACAAATGTTTGGAAGGATATCTTCGTTGCTTTGTATCTGATAAACAGACACAATGGGTCAAATGGTTGCCTCTGGCTGAATGGTGGTATAACACTTCCTTCCATACAGCAACAAAAATGACCCCATTTATGGCACTTTATGGATATCAGCCACCATCCATCACATCATATTTAAGAGAAAATTCTAAGGTTCAAGCAGTGGAACATCACATCAAACATCAACAACATGTCCTCTAACTCTTAAAGGATAACCTCGTGTTGGCACAGAATAGAATGAAACAACAGTCAGATCAACATCGCAGTGAAAGAAGTTTTGATGTAGATGATTGGGTATTCCTACGGCTACAACCATATAAGCAATTGTCCCTCAAGCAAGCTAAGAAGGATAATAAATTATCACCAAAGTATTATGGTCCGTACAAGGTGTTGCAAAATATTGGTACTATGGCATACAAATTGGAGCTTCTTGCAGCTTCTCGATTGCATCCAGTTTTCCATGTTTCATGTTTAAAGAAGGTTATAGGCGACAAGCTCCCAGTTCAAACAATATTGCCAGAACTTGACGAGGAAGGAAAAATTGTATTGGAACCAGAAGCAGTCACAGAAACAATAACTCGACAATTACGAAATTGATCAATTTCGGAGTATCTTATCAAGTGGAAGAACTTATCCTATGAAGATTCCACATGGGAGGATGAGAATTTTATACAGAAGCATCCAGAATTACTGAACCGTTGAGGACAACACTTTTTTGAAGGAGAGGGGCATGTTGGGTCCCTATAATACTAGTGATTACCCCATTACTATTGTAGTTGTATCCCTTATTAATATTGTTGTGCTCCTATTTTCCCCATATTGTTATTACTGTGCCCCATAGAATCCCTCTATTGTTATTTTTGTGGCTTTATATTATTATTGTTAGGTCGGATGGGTTATATTGTGACTCCTTAGACTCCTATATATAGAAAGGAGGTTTTGTCATTTGAATCATCCAAGAATTTCTCATTTATGTAATGTAAAGGAGGTTTCCCCCTCGAAGAGGCTGAATTCTAAGGTGTGGATCTCTCTTTTCTATCTTTTGTTGAGCTGGTTTCATAACATTATAACTCTAAAATCTTAAAAGTAATTTTAAAATTTAATAATTATTATGCAAATTTATAAGTAAAAAGTTTAATTTTTAAAATATAATGGTGAATAATTACTAGCAATTGTCTCAAAAGGTACAAAGAGAGGCCGATAGGATTATTAAATTGGAATTGTTAAATTTTTCTAGAAGAGTTAATTGGTTTGTGGAAAACCTTGTTTTCTTGGACTGGATCATTGTGAAATTACTTTTCTTTAGATGTTTTGTTTATATCTATATTACAAGGAACACATTGGATGTCTTATTTCATCTTAGAGTAAGTTAATTACCCAAAATCAAGAGGTTAAGTTAATTACCCAAAATCAAGAAACCTCTATAGATGGTCAAACATATACGAAGAATACATCTCATTCATATGCAATACCAAATCCATCTTTTCTTTTCTCTGAGTAAAATTTCAAAAGCATGAAGACATGCCATTTCATATGCACAATAAACCCAACCTCTGAAATTTCAATGCTTGGATGCATCCCATTCATATGCTACAGTAAACCCATATTTTCCTTAAATTTCAATCCATAAACACCCATTCATGAGCCATAACAGAACCACAAAAAACAAAACCCCCTGACCCGTTCTACTCAGAGAGAGGTAAGACGAAAGGACAACACTGTCTATGGATCCTCCATGTCTCCGAAGGAGATGAGGAGCATCCCGTGACCCATTAATGCATTGTCTTTTTAGGAGTGCAAGGTAAGACTAAAGAAAATCATTAGCTACGGATGTTTCATGTCTCTATAAGGGCTTGATAAATCTTTGTTTATTTTGTAAATACAATAATTTGATTGCGTTTTAACACTGTAAATACTAAAAATGAGTGCATAAAGAGAAGATAATCAAGAAGGAAACACTTCAATCACACACTGGAAATCAGAATTTGATGTGGAAACTTGTAACGCATCAGATGCAGAATTATCTAATACGATTTCTTTTTTTAAATTACAATCTTGAAAGACTTTGACTGAGGACTAATCTAGCTCAGTCTGACATTTATTCAAGCCGGTTGTATCTGAGTCCTTGTCTGCTATGTTTACTGGCTTATTGTCATTGTTGCCATCATTGTGAGCTGAAATTGGTTTAGAAGTGTTAGGCTTGGAAGGATCAACCTCTGATACGAAAGAGGCAGTATTTGCATCACAATCAGCCTGAAATCCAAAGACCGAAGGTAGACTAGAAAGCATAGGAGAAGTACACGTCTCCTTAGGACCTGATGGGTGGATCCTTACTAAATCCATGTCTGACCCAAATGTATAATCCATCCTTTGGCTTCAAGATTGTTGACAATATCTTCTACTATATATGTGATACTCACTCAATACTCTTATCAGCAATTGTCAGCTCCTTACAATCTTGTTCAAACTCATTATTATCATGTGTTCTGGTGCTTTCCCATCGTGCATAAGAAGTTTGAGAAGACTCTCTAGAACACAAACATATTGGCTTTTCAAATTTATTGTTAGACAAATCTTCGGCCATTCCAACTTGTCCGCCACGGAATTTTCTTAACTTTTCCAAAGCTTTCTGCCTCAGAAGTAATTCTAAATTCTCTGCCTTCGATTCATCAATGCGTTCCTCCATATTACACTCTGCATGGCAAGAAAATGACTTGCTTGACTGACTTGAATCCATATTCGAATAATTTGGCAAAATCTTCTTTTTGTTTTTTTCCACAGGAATGGATAGACTGCGACTCTCTTCTACATGGTTCCTGATTCTTTTCTTTGTTTTAACCCTTTCTGGACTACGTACCGCTTTGCTTCTGCTATTTACTTTACCATTGCATTCATGTACGTTCTTCCCATTTGGGCTTATAATGCCAAGCTCATCCGCGCCCTTTTTGTACAGATTGCCCTCCTTTTCTTTCATCTACTGCAGCTTATACTAACGCTTCTTCTATAACGTTGCCTGCTTCCTCTTGCTCAGCGCCTTATAGGATGTTCTTTATGCCTCTGTTTTCTACTTTTTTTCTTCTTCTCGGTTCCTGCCCTAGTGGTTGAAGTCTGTCTTTTACGCTTCTGGGAATGCTAATCACTAGAATCAGTGCTCCTGCTGCTCCTAACTCTCTTCCTCTTAGAATCTCTTCCTCTACTTCTTCTTAGACTTGTACGATGATTACTCTTGCTTGAATCAGAAGATTCATATGAAGAAACAGAAGGAGACCTCTCCCGTTTGGATTTATTGGATTTCTGCCTTGATCTACTAACCTGCTCAGATGCAAGATACTTATACATTGTTGAAGCTGCAATTTTGAGAGAAGTAATTAAAAGGAACGAAGATACTAGCATCAATAAAGAGGGTGTTTTCCAGGAGGGGTGTGTGCCTTTCAAAAGAAAATGGAAGCGAGGCCTGCATTTTGTCATACACTTGACATTTTTTCCATAATAACATACACGACAAAGCAACAAAATGGTGTCCGCAAAATCTTACAAACATCCCCGTGTTGCTTAACACTATACTACGCATCCATTCAATACCAAATTTCCATACAAATCTTGCAAAAAAAACCTAAACAAACAAGTCGGAAAAGAAAGAACCCTACCTCCAATTTCCTGCCTTTTTTTCACGATTTTATAGATTCCATTGAGAGGTCCCGGAAAATAAAAGTAGAACGCCCTAGCCGAACTCCTCAAGGCGCAAATTATGCGTTACAACGCCAGGAACCCTGCATTTCCATCCCTAACAAAAGCAAACACAAGACTGATTAGCATAAAATCAGATATTTAGATCACCTGTAATACCCTAATTGCTTACTGAACTGCAGATGAAATCCGGGAGCGATCAAACGCCTGGATGTATTAATAAGATAACGGAATCCGTTATAAAGATCGTGGATTGCGAATTTCCAATTGAGGGTTTCCGTTCTTTGGCTTCCCTACAATTATTCAATCGTCCATGGATATGAATATACGGATGGAAATGGATATTAGTTAATTTAGTGGATACATCGATCGATCTCCTGCTGCTGCTCCTCCTTCGAGCACAACAACCCGCCATGCATATTGCATATACTCGTTTCTGGTTGAATATGAAGAACACTGCTCGCCAAAAGCCAGGAAAGAAGAACAGCACACTGGCAGGGAAAAAGCAGTAAAAATATCTTCAAGAGTCACATAAAAAATGGGAAAAAGCAGTGAGCAACTTAACGTGTATTTGGAAAAAGCAGTCACACTTCAAATCAATGGTTGAAAGTCTCTCACCTGATCCAACGGAGCAGGGTAAAAGTGTTGACGATTGTTGATGCATAGGAAGGCCTATCGGCCTAATGAGATTTATGGCTGGCTAAAATGTTGGGATATGATTATGAGATAATTTACAAGAAAGGGTGTGACAATGTAGTAGCAGATGCTTTATCAATTTGAGGATGAAATCACCCTGCTATCAATCTCTCTTCTCATACCCGATTGGATTGAAGAAGCCCGCAAGGAATGGTTTTCACACCCCTCTCTCTCCCGACTCATTAATAACTTAAGAGCAAGTCCTCTTTCCTCAGTTGGATACCTTGGAAGGATGAGATTCTTCACTAAAAGGATAGAGTAGTTATATCGCCGACATCCACCCTCAAAACGCGCATTTTGGCAGAGATGCACTCATCTCCCCCTACAAGCCATGCAGGCTTTCAGAAGACTTATGCTCGCACTCATCGTTCTTTCTTTTGGACAGGCATGAAATATGACATTCTTACTTTTGTAGCTGAATCTGAGGTGTGTCAATGCCACAAAGGAGAAATAGTCAAGTTACCAGGAACCTTACAACCATTTCCAATCCCTGCCTCCATTTGGTTGAATGTTTCTATGGATTTCATTACTAGTCTCCTGAAGTTAGGCAACAAATTAGTCATCATGGTGGTTGTGGACAAACTTTCTAAATATGCTCATTTTTGCGCTCTACCCAACCCATTTACCCCCACTTTGGTGGCTCAAGCTTTCATGGACCAGATCTTTAAACTGCATGGCTTGCCCACTTCCATTGTGTCTGATCATGATCCAACTTTCACCAATAAATTTTGGCAAGAACTTTTCAATCTACAAGGCACCCAACTCCAGCTAATACTTCTTATCATCCCCAAACTGATGGTCAAATAAAGAAGTCAATAAATGTTTGGAGACATACTTAAGGTGCTTCACTTCAGAAAAGCAACATCAATGGGTACAGTGGCTACCTTTAGCTGAATGGTGGTATAATACTAACTATCATGCAGCGACCAAGATGACTCCATATGAAGCAGTGTATGGCCAACTCCCACCTTTACCTATTTCTTATATCCCTAGATGCTCTAAGGTGCAAGCAGTGGATCAACTCCTACAGAATCGTGCAGCCATGATAGCCCATTTCAAAGATAATATCCATCAAGCTCAGAATCGAATGAAGCAACAGGCATACCAACATCGTTCAGAGCACACATTTCAAGAAGGGGATTAGGTATTCCTGCGGTTGCAACCATATAAGAAAACATCACTCAAAGAAAAGGGATGCCAAAAATTAGCTCCAAAATTCTACAGACCTTATCAAATAATTCAACACATTGGAGCAGTAGCCTACAAGCTGACCTTGCCACCAACTTCAAAAATCCATCGCGTCTTCCATGTATCATGCCTCAAGAAAGTGGTGGGGAACAATTTCTGAATTCAAACTAGTCTACCTGAATTGGATGAAGAAGGTTCACTCTGGCTCCAACCTGAATAGGTCCTCGATACGCAAGAACGAAATTTGCGTAGCCGCACGATCAAGGAAGTCCTCGTCAAGTGGAAAGACACTTCTATAGAAGATGCGACTTGGGAACCAGCCACTATTCTTTAGCAGTTTCTGCAGTTTCAGCCTTGAGGACAAGGCTACTTTTGATGGGGATGGCATGTTAGGGTCCAACCCTAACCCCTTTATTTATGTAATAGGGTTGAGTCATAGTTATAGTTAGTTAAAGAGTCAATAAATCCCGTATTAATAATTGTAAGTGGTTGACCCGCATTTAAGAAAGGGACCATAGTTAGTTGCAAAGGGGCCATGGTATTAGATAGATGGTATTGAGATAACCATGGTAATGACCCATGGTATTGTATGTATGAATCCTATATAAAGGATAGAGACCCCATTGAGAAATATCGAGTATTATTTTGTAATCGAGCTCTACTCTGCTCGAGGTTGCCCCCTCGAAGAGGCAAGTGAACATTTCTTTCATCTCTGAATAATAAAATACTTGTAGTTTTTCTCATTTTGTTCTATGTTCTGGGTTGTATTTCTTCGCATATTTGGTATTCTGGATTTTCTCACAAGTCAAGAGCATAACACTCATCCACTCTCTTGGAAATGAATACATTTGAATCCACACCACAACTCCCTTGAAGTCTTGAATCTTTATTTGGGTTTAAATATTTATGTCCACCAATGAAGGTATAAACCAACAAAATTTAAAAAGTATGGGTTATTCTCAAATACTTTATCGTGATTTCTGAGATTGGAAAATATTATAGTAAAAACACCTCTGGCACAAAGCTATAACTTGATATATCCCTTTGACTTCCATTTTGATATGGATCCACTGAGAAAGGGATTTCTATGTAGGCCATATCCTAAATAATTTCCCTAAGAGCGCATCCTCTTGCATGCACTGTATAAATTCCTTGCTTTGGTTAGATTGGAATTCATATTTAGGATCTATAGTTGCTTTCAACAAAAGCTACCTTTTCTTCATATTTGGTCTTGGGTTCCTTGTTGCTAAAAATATGGTTGATCAAGAGTGAAAAAAGATCTAGAAGAGTTTGAATTTGAGGCCTCTTACTTACCAGCTGCATGTCCATCCATGATTTTCCATCTGATGAGGGATTGTTGCTCCCTCTAGTGGAATTCACCATAGGAAGCAGTTGAGGGCAGAATTTTTTCACAACACTAGGGTTTGAAGAATTTTTCCAGTAGGTTTTAGCAGAGCTCTCCGCAAGTAAAAAACAATAATATTTTTTCACAATATATTTAATATAAATAATTAACATAGAAATTTAAAATTTATAGAACAATAATTTATATATTTGTATTAAAAAGTTATAATTTTACATTACACATTTAAATGTTACAATTATTCATGGAGGAGGTTTTTCAAAATAAGAAACCATCTCCTCTTCCAATTTTAAAATCATGTGTCTATCTATTGTAACAAATTCTTTTTGTTTACCACTATGACTGCTGACTAAACAACAATACGTATCAACTTAGGATAACAAATATAAACTATATAATAATATATCATTTCGACTTTAGATAGGTAGGGGCAAGACAATATCTTCTAGGGATTGGTCCACTGAATGGTTGACATCCCTTTGTTCTTCTTGCACTGTGGTAGAAGGTTGGGGGCTTCATCAATGTAGATTACATTATCCTATGTGCCATCACAGCTATGAAGATCCTATTTAGGTCTGAGGGATTTCCTCATCTTCATTAACTTGAGAAACCACAATTTTGATGCTACACAAAGCATGACAGGTAACTTCAGATTTCCCTTAAGAAATTCAATTATGTACATGATACCTTTTTGTGGTATGATGCATTCCTCGAATACTTGAGCTATCATTGCTCTTACCATCCAATACATTTCTATGATTTGAAAGAGTTTTGTCTCCTAAGTTCTAGAGAATCCTAAGCCCTTAATCCATTACTCCATTCCCTCCTCGATAGTGATCAAATATAAATATTTACTATGCTTGGAACCATCGAGAGCCACCATTCCTCCTTTGTCCTCCCCGAGTTGAGTCTCCACCATTAAATTTTATTTAAATAGGTCATGCCAGCTGCTTGTTATATGGCCCAATGGGAGGAAACATGTTGGTGCTTCGTAGAAATCCAATGGGAGGAGACATGTTGATGCTTAGTAGATCCAAATTTAATGGATCAAGGCTGGTTTATTTTTAAAAATATGAGATGTATAATGAAATAAGTGTTTTGATACTCATTGTGATTCATGTTTATCAATGTCTACCAAACATTTAATTTACATGACAACACTAATAATATTAGTAGATTACACTATACTAATAATACATAGAGGATAACTTTTGATGAAAAAGAAACATGAGGTGAATGAATTTTAGTTTTCTCCAGAAATTAGGTAATCATGCTAACCAAAATTGTTACGAAGGCTAAGATATTGATTTAGATGCAAAAGCAAAGTAGAAAATTAAGGGGAAGTGTAACTTACAAAATAGCTTGAATGCATAAATAGATTTAGCGCCCTAAAAAAACATGTGAGACATTCAAATTCTATAGATTAAACAACCTAAATTCAAGTGTTTAAAATCTTTGAAATAATTTAATTAAAATTAACCCAAAAAAAATAACATGAAAAAAAAACTATTTCTATAAATTAAACTAAACCAATAAATAAACAAATTACTGATTTTAAATATTATTTCTTTTTCTCTATAGTTAGAATATATATATATATATTCATTCCAACACTAACTAAAACAAAGTTTGAAAGTCGCCCTCTGTATTCGTGGTAGGGTTTATGCACCTCGGGAACAGTGTTTTAAAAGTTGGAGGCACTAATTCAACGTCGTCAATATCAAATGGTCATCCGTCATCCAACCTAGCATGTGCATTAATTCCAATGCTAACTAGACAAAGTATCGCCCCCTCTATTCCTGGAAAGGTTTACACACCTCGAGAACAATATTTTGAGTGTTCCGAGGCACTAATTCAACGTCCTGTATCCTTCCTTGTGATTGTATCTAGGGGTTTCAAATAACAACTACGATTTAGTTATAATGAAAAGGGTTAATACGTAAATATACATGGTTGTTATATATATATATATATACACACATGGTTGTTATATATATATATATATATATGTTTATTTATAATATTTTTATTTGTTTAAATAGATTATATGCATTTTTAATTGGGTTAATATTGCAATAATATTATTTGGAAATTTTTATTTAAATATTTTATAATTATATATAGATTATTTTTGTAGTTTTACTTATTTTTTATTTATGTTTTCTTGGGTTTATATGGAATTTGTTTATTTAAGTTATATGTAATTTCATTACTATATTTTTTAATTGGAATGTTTACCACTATAGATCTATTTTAAGTATGGATTTAATATGAGTTTAAACGAATCAAATTTCTTTAGAGTGTAAAATATAATGTGTTATTTTTCATTGTTTAAATTGTATTTTTGAATGCTAAATAGAGTAAATATAAGACCAAATAAAAAATTTAACCATAAAAACTTAATTTTTTCTATATATTGATATATATGAAGTTGATATCAACATAAATTAGTTGACATAAATCTTCAAATAGTTTATTTAATTTTTTTTTTTAAATATTTTTGAAAAGTATAAGATTTAAACATCTTATTCAAACATTTCTTTTTACTTCTAATTACTTTACAACATAATCATTTTTATTTTATTTTTCTGTTTAGACCATTCTTTAGTTTTTATTTTTATTTCAAAGGGGCAACTTACACATCGCCTCACACTCGGTTGTAGAATTAGCCCCTCAACTCAACAACTTGCTTGAAACATTTGTAGTATTTTTGTTTCTCCATATAAGTTATTTCTACCTCCAGGAAAGTTAGGTACTTTAATAATTGCATATGGATTGCCTTTACAACCCTTATCTATCTTCCCAATTGTATTCTTTACAGCTTTCTTGGGCTTATCTAGAATTTGTCCATCTAGGTTTTGTGTAATTCCATTACCCATCTTTAGAACCTAGTTTTTTACAACTCAATTCAACCTAGTTGCAACATTCTCATTTTCTCCATTTTGTTTCTCTACACCTCTAATTGGATTAGCATTATGTAACTTATGCAATTGGGTTATCATTATTTGGAATTTCTCACAACTATACATGCAATGAGCCCCAATCCCTCTACCCATCTTTATAATCATGTTCTTTGCAACTCGATTTGGGTTTTCTTCAATTTGTCGATTTGGATTTTCTCCAATTCCACTACCAATGTCTCCTCCAATTGGATTCTTTAAAGTCCTATTTGATTTATGTATAATATTTAGATTCAGATTTTTTTTTTAAGTCACTATAAAAACGTTTTTCTTAAAATTGGGTGTAAATCTTATCTCTTCCTTATATTCAAAGTGGAAATTGATTTCTTCCAAAATAAACTTTGAATAGTTTGAACAATTTCATTTATTTTTTCACTACAAAAATTATTTATGACCAAAAAATAATAATTTGATTTTTAACTTTACACTAATCTTATCTTTAACTTTATACGGATGAATAACTCTTTTAAAAATTAATTAAAATTTATAAAAACATTTATAAATATAAAAAAAACCATAATAGGATAAAATTCTAATTATTAATATAAAATAAAACAAATTATAAACTCTAAATTAATACACATCTGATAACTCATATCTTAAAAGATATTGAGTAACTCATTAATAAGAATACATTACAAAAATAACACATCACAAAAAGCTAATACCAATCTTTTTAAACTAAGATATGATTCCTTCAAAGCTTTAAACACCCAAAACCCTAAGCCAAGAAACCCTTCCCCAAAACCCTAACCCAAGAAACCCCTCCCCAAATAATGGATGCCCAACCTTCCGGAGCCAAGCTTTCTTGAAATGGTTACAAAACTTCACCCATTCTATGTATTTTGCAAGGCAATCCACGCAATCAAGTATTGAGTGAAGTGAATTACCCACAACACACAAGGAAGGAGGAAAATATGGAATGGCAGACATTGGGGCATTGAGAAACTGTACTCCAGCTGGCGAGCTTTGGTTTGGAATAGGTGGGTGGCCCGTGTCCACTTGATCATTTTTTAGGAAAATGTTGGCGTCTCATAAGCCTGGGCGGCAAATTGGCAGATCTGAAGGGCTGACCACCCACCGGACTGCTTTGCCTGGTGATCTACCCGCCCATCGGCCATAACCGCAGGGATGACGCGCACGGATTGGCTCTTCCCACAAATGCTCCGCATTTAAAATTGAATCGAGGGTAGATGCAAGTTAAACGTTTAAGTATGGGTGTTTTAGATATTTATTTATGTCCGTCAAATTTTAGAATATTCAAAGACTCTATAATTATACAAAAATATATATATAAATATTTATCGGAATATTTTTTAAAATACCATTAAATAAAAAATGATTTTTCGATATTTATTGTTGGAATATTTTTTTAAATACCATTAAATAAAAAATGATTTTTCGTCTTATTCTTCTTTTTGCTGATAACATCTGACATTTCTATAATATCTTCCATCGCAGAGAAAAATAAAAAATTACAATAAAAACCAAACCAACCAAACTAGGAGTAACCTTAAATTATTGGAAATATCTTGATCTAGCCACGACCTGCCAAGTTTGCTGTTGGCCAATTCTTTAATTTTAACACCCCTAGGCTTGAAGGTGGTAACCTCTATCTCTATACAATATGTGTTTTTTATTAAAATTTAAATGTGTTTTTATATGCATGTTTTTTTTGGTTGGTTTTTTTATGGTTGGGAAAATCTATCATAATTTAATTGTCAATCTATCTCTGGTTGCTAATCAAGAATGCAAGCTGACTCATCACTGTTATTCAAGGAAAACAATGTCACCTGGAATAACCTAGTGGTGCGTAAGGGGAGCGAATGCACGCTGACTCATCACTGTTATTCAAGGAAAACCATGCCACTTAGAATAACCCGGGCGATGGAATGCAGGTTGACTCATCACTGTTGTTCAAGGAAAACCACATCACCTAGAATAACCCGTGCAAAATACCTCTGGGTCTTGGGCGGCTAACCTATTTCCTTAAGTCCAAGAAAAACAAGCTCTTAGCCAAACAAAAACAGTGTTAAGACATACTCCAAACTCTGGTTTGATTAATTGGTTATCTCTAATCCTATTATAGGTTTTAGGAAATTTAAAAAATTTAATAAATAAAAATAAAATCAAACCATTAATTTTTACACTCATTAATCAAATTCCAAAATATTACAAAACAGTGTGAGCCACCTATTACCAAAAACCACCTATTTAGATGTGTTTGGTTTTCTACCCATAAACATGAACAAATTGAAACAGTTGATCTTGCAAGGGGAGTTCACACAATTTTTGTGAAGGCTGCGCGTTTCGTAGACTCCCACCAATAATGTGGGGGCATTTGATCAAAAGGTTTGTATGGATGCTATTTGCTTGATTTCTGATAGTCTACAAATTATAGAGGTTAAAGTGGTGTTGCGAAAAATAATTATTTATTGATGAGTTGAAAATTATAATCGGAGTAATTTATTTAGTTGATGGGAATAATGTGTTTAGTTGATGGGAATAATGTGTTTATTTTTTTTGGCCGTAGTTTAATTAATGGTTTTTTTGTCTTGAAAATCATGAAAATTTTGGTAAGATTTTGATAAATTTTGGCAAAGATTTTTGTAAATACAATGGTTAAATTTCAAGGTTTTGGGTGCTTGGGAGGTTTTTGATGGTGCTAAATCCATTTCCACCATCAAAAACATATTTCAAACACTGCTAATGCAAAAAAAAATGAATTTTTTTTGCCCAAATTCAAGCCATTTTTAAAAATTTCATAAATATAATGGTAAAATTAATCTATTTTTATCTATCAAATTTTGAAATATTTAAAAATTTATAATCAAAATATAAGAATTTTGTAATTAATATTATATTTTAATTTTTATTAATAAATATTCTGTTTTTTTTTTTTCAATTAAAAATCGCTCAAAACCATAATGTTGTTCTATAAAGCTATAGAAAGTTAAAAAGCTATAAAAAGGTTAGAGTGTTTTAGTAACCAAAGATAAAACTAGCAATTGCACTGAGAGGCATGTAATGCCATGCTGAAGGGAACAAACTTATGTTGTTTTATAAAGCTATAGAAATTTAAGAAGCTATAACAAGGTTGGAGTGTTTTAGTAACTTTAGGTAAAACTAGCAATTGCACCCATGTTGAAGGGAACAAACTTTTTGACCTTCACACCTTAGGAACCATTCCAGTCTTTGCAATCAAAGGGGGTCATGTTATTGAGTTCAATGGAAGGACTATTAGAATTATCCCCACCACTTGCCTTCTTATAAACCCAGATATTGTTGAAACACGCTAGCTCCAACAATGGTTTCAGGAAATAGGTTTCAATGCATCCTTGCCTTCACCGAGGCAAAAATACACAAGCGTCTCTAGCAGGTCCCTCAAAATTAAAATAATCTCTGAACTTGTTGCAATGTCCCGCTCCGAGAAAGTTCCATGGGTTGTCGTTCGTGCTACTACTACAACAATTAACATGGAATTTTTTTACTTCCTTGCATGCCTATTCAATGCAGAAAGAGGCGGTCTGGGCATACCAATGCAAGACGTGAGCTGAAGGGAAAGATAAAGATGTGGGATGTATTTCCTAACAATATGGGTTTCTACAACAACATTGAGTTGGCATTAGCCAACTTGGATCTCAATGAACGAATGCTACAACCAATCACTTTTAATGATGGTGATCCTCCTTAGGGGTCATCCTCCACACCACTAGATGCAAGTATTGGATAGGATCTAGAAGGGGAGGAGGATGGAGTAGAGAGCAATAACAATGGTGGTGATCTTGATGATTTTGACATCGAGGAGGACGACAAATGAATTTAGAGATTTGTCCATCTATGGTTCTAGTATCTACCCTATTTTGTATTTGTCATTGGCATTTCCATCTATAGTATCAGTAGAATATATGCCATACATTTTGATTTGATGACATCAAATAACTCAATGAGAAAACTACAATTTATGGTTTTAAGTTCTAACCTCTATTTTATGTGTAATGAATATTTCTAATTTCTTGTGTGTTTAATGTGGTAATTAGTTGTATCAATATTTTGTGGATGCTCTAAAAGTTTTGGATCTTTATGTCTATATTTTGTTTTTATATTTGTAACATTTTAATAGAGATATATATAACATGTTCCTCAAGTCACATTTCAAGGGTCAAAGTGTCCCATGTTGGACACTCATATCCACATGTCATGTGTATCTTGTATCCCAGTCTCATGTGATTTAATTGATGACCTGTTAACTTGGTGAGACATTTTGAAGGGTAGGATAATGTAATTAGTCTTGTTGGAAGCAATAACAGGGGTGCTTTAGTTGGTGAGGCAATGGAATTTTTTATCCCCTTCCCCAAACTCACATGTTAAAGAAAAATGTTGCTCATAAATTGACCTTATTTCTCTTGATTCTATTATATTTATAGAGACACACACATCATATTCTTGAAGGAAATTATTTGTAACCCAGGCAACTCCTAAGCTCCAATAACTTATCACACTAGAGGGTTGATTGGAGGTACAAGCCCGGTCTCCCCTTATTCATTGTGAAATTGGGCTTGGTATAATGGTGCATCAGTAGTATTTGTTGTCTAATCACTATGAGTCCAATTTTGTGGTTTCAGACCACTTGAGTTGTGAAAATATTTTTTGTACATTTGGGGATTCTTCCATATGATTAACTACAATATTACAAGGAAACTAGGACATAGATAGAATAAGGTCATGTTGTTTGCAAGGCACTAGTTTGAACTCCCCAATGGTTAATTATCCAAACTCATTGACATGAACTGAACACGTTAGCCGGAAACTGCACAATCTTCAATGTGGATATGGATCTCTCAAGGGGTAGATATGTTTAACTACACTATTACCAGAAAAGCTAGGGCTTAGACCAAACACTCCAGGGTGTTTATGTACTATTGTGGCTCTCCCAAACATGTTGGCTCCTTCACCAAGCCTCAACACCATCGACTCCATTTACATTCTCTCGTCCATGTAGCTATGTGACCTTTATTTCACTATGTCTCCAACTCATGTTATTCTATAATTTGTACGTACTCCTTAACCCCCACTCAACAATCATTTGTTGCACCCATCTCTCTAGGTGCCCACTAGGGCTCTCACCATGCCTTGCATTCTACTAGAAGCTCCTCGTCATCCTTGGTGACATCTTTTATGCTAATGGATGCAAGTTGTTTTCGCTTTCAATAAAATACCTCACCACATATTCGATGGCTACCTTGGAGATTTATATCCATGTAACTACATGGCCTCCTTACTATAGCTCGATTATCGTCAATGCAACCTAGATGTACTACAACCATCTCTCCATGACCCATGTAAAACCACAGAGCCTATTGTTGAGAAATGGCAACAAGAAATTCCAGTTTAGTTTTTCCTTGAATTAAACTGAGAATTAAAATCGAATTCTATTCTCATAACAACTTGTAAATAGTTAATTAAGTTTAATTGACTTAATTAGCTTAGGAATTTCAAGTTGGAAGTCTTTATGTAGTCATGTATATGTTCTCCCTAAATTTTAGGGGTCTAGGATGAGTTTATTTGAGTTGTAATTAGATAACTTAGTTTGACTGAGTTATAGACAGTTAAACTAGTTCTAATTGTTTGTGGAACTAGTAGAGGATTAGTAATGAGTTGGTGCACTAGTGCATCCTCAGTGCTACTCCAGCTAACTGAAGATTCCCTCATGAGAAACTCACGCATGTTAGTTCAGAGAAATACCCAGTTGAGACCAGAGTGCAGGGACAATGTACTATCAGTTGTCGAGTGATTTGAGTTGTACAAATCATGCATGCAATCAGGAAGAGGACCTAGTTTGGATTACGCAGTTTTTAGGAAGGATTTCCCACATTATAAATGGGTTGATCCTCTCAAGAATTACACAAGGAAATAGGGGCTCAGCAGGCAGAAAAAGTTGGCTAAGTGTTGGTCAGTGCAAGCTTGTGAGGCAGAGAGTTGATCATACTTGTGCTAGAATTGTTCTTGTGAGAACAAGCTTTGTATTATCACTCAGATTTTTTATTAATGCAATAAATAGTCGGGGTTTTGAGCAGTGGTTTTCCCTAGAGAAACAATTGTGTTATGTGTCTTTAATTATATTCCTCTTGTCGGTTATTGTTTTAGTGATCTATTGGTTTCCGCTATTTAAAGAGTAAAGTAGATTCTTGTCTTGTGTTTTAGTACATTACATGAGTTATGAATCTACAGGAAAATCTACACCTATGTTGTATAGAGTGCTCAACCACAAAGCCTCTATTGTATAGAGTGTTCTTCCCTTAGCTTTGATACCTTTGTTATAAAAAGATAGATAAATAAAAACATAATAGCAACATATAGAGGCGACAATGCATGGACCATAAATTATCTTGGGAACCTTTGCAAGAAAACCAACTCCTAGTAATAAATTTATTATTATCTCGCCCAAAAACATCTTACAATAGAGTCAGCATGCCTTTAAATAGATTATATTAAAACCTCCTACAATGAAATCATTGTACCCTTAAATTATTTCAATACTTCAAGGCGTTTTTTTTAAATATACTTTAATAACTACAAACCCTTTTTTTAATATTTTAATATTACAAAAACAAACCCAATAAATACCTCAATGAAACTTATAAGAACCTACTGCATTTATTCTTGAATTTTTTAATACATATCGAGAGATGTCAAGATAGACATCATGCCTTCCATCTAACTTTTACTTTTGCAAAGAATGACTCTAAACTAAAAGGTGCAATTCATGCTTTCCATCAACCTTTGTTCTTGCAAACAATGAGCTATAAACTAAAAACTCACATAGAGAGTGCTTTATAGTAAAAATTGCAGCGGCCTTGCATCGCAATAATCCTGTAGACATGAATACAAGATTAATGATACATGTACCTTGTTAATCACTTCCTTTGAAGTTTTGGTTTTCATATTCATGTGTAAAAAGGGTGTTGAGGTCCTTCCCCATTTTGTTTCATAATAATTTCCAAAAGCCAACTACTTTTTAGAGTAATCGATATAAAGAGCTACATATATAGTTAGGGGCAGTTGCAGAGGTGGGGTCTAGCATCAAGATGGAACCTAGTACTTAGAGCACTTATATCAGTGATGAGAAGGTGGTTAGTTCCCATTCCCGCTTTCTCATTCCTAATTGCCCAATTGAGCCTAATTCACTTCTTGAGGATAATTAACTTGGTTACCTTGGTGAGCCCAGTTACCCTAATATGCTAAAAAAATGTTCTGTTATCATATTTTAGCTTTTAAAAGAAAAGAAAAATCATTTCTTTTTCGTGGATTGGGAAGAAAATTTTAAAAATAAAATAAACACCTGAAATATCGATGAAACCTATTACTTCGAGCACTTATCTTAGTGATGAGAAGGTGGCTAGTTCCCATTCCCACTTTCTCATTCCCGATTGCCCAATTGAGCTCGATTCACTTTTTGAGGACAATTACCTTGGTTAACTTGGTGAGCCCAATTACCCTAATATGCTTAAAAAGAGTTGTTATCATATTTTAGATTTTAAAATAAAAAAATATAATTTTTTTCGTGGATTGGGAAGAAAATTTTAAAAATAAAATAAACACCTGAAATACCTTATTCATAGATATCTCTTCAGAAGCTTGTTGTTGGTTTTGGAAGGAAACCAAAATAAGTAGTCCAGT
Organism: Pinus tabuliformis; assembly: GCA_031772625.1. Classification (NCBI taxonomy): domain Eukaryota; kingdom Viridiplantae; phylum Streptophyta; class Pinopsida; order Pinales; family Pinaceae; genus Pinus; species Pinus tabuliformis. The sequence goes on along the minus strand of CM062812.1, from coordinate 718,324,780 downwards.
GGGAAATCTTGTTTGCTTAAAATATATTAATTTCATCAGAACCTTCAAGTCCCTGAGAGAAGTCCAGATACAGAGAAGGACAAATACCACACATGAAAGGTTCTTTCCCATCAAAAATTTGGCTGAGATTTCACTAGACCTGAGTAAAAAAAATGAGGAGATCTGAAAATCCATTTAGACTCTTTCCCAACAAAAATTCGTCTAGAATTTCACTAGACCCGACTTAAACAATTAAGGAGATCTGAAAATCCATTATAGAACCCTTCAAATCTTCTTCGCATCTTTCAAATCAGCTATAAATCCTATATAGCTACAAATTACAGTACAATGGAGAAGAAAATAGATGGAATATAAAAAAGGCCAAAAAATAGTTTTAATTCACTGAATTTGGCAGATGAGTTTTGCTAATCTGTAACAGATCCAATTTGGATGTTGTAACCTCTCCTGCTTTACACGTAAAACCAAGATTGGAAATGCAAACTATTATAAAAAGAATATGAGTTTTTATTGCAGAAGCCTCATGGGATTGTGCATTCTTCATTGGCACGTGTAATCAAAGTCACCAACGTCGATGTGTGGTGCATAGTAGGCAGATTAGAGTTGGTTGTGTTATCCTACCAAATATGGTTTTCACAGAAACAATGACTCTAGTTAAACTCACTGTTTTCTCTAGGGACCCCAGGGTGGCCACATTGTCTCCTCAACAAGGTCCAACTCTAAAAATTAACTCACAAAATTTTGGAACTCATTAAAATTTGTAATGGAGAGTGCAGATAAAAGCTAACTTCATATTTTAAACATCCTTGTAGAGAAAGATAAGCGAAAATATGTGATCTAGTACCAAGTTCATTAAAGAAACATCTGAAAACTACAAATATACAGGGCTTTTAGAGTTTGTCCACAATCCACTGCAATTACATTCCTCTGTATTGATTTTTTAATGCCTAGCATATTTGGAACAATTTATGTCAACGAAACATCAAAGCATGCCACAGGAATCCAATGAGGTAACTAGGCCAATAAAGCTTCAACTACTTCAGAGCCAGAAATAGGATCACATCAAACTGAATCATCTTCCATGGAGACCACTAAGCTCAAACCTATGAGGAACCAGATGGAGAAAAATGGCAAAGATTCATGTCCCAATTTCCGGTTAATTCTTGTATCATTCAAGTCACAACATTAAAAACTAATTTTCTTACACCTCCCACAACTTCCTTCTTTTAATCAAGGTCTTGAAACCAGAGATAAGGAAAACACTTGGAATTTATGTCAAAATTCGACAACATGCCACTAACAAGTAGTCACAAAGAAATAAATTTCAGTTTGAATTAAAAAGTTGCATTTCGCCATGTTATCCTAGTTGTTGGGAATGGGATCCCCCAAGGATCGTTTTTGGGCTAAGAGGCCATGCTTTGGGTCAAGTTTTGTAATAAAGTTGTAAAGCCTCTTAATTTTGTGGTCGCGGAGCGTGAAGGTGTCATGAGTCATAAAGGGTTGTCCGCCCTTATTTTGTAAAGTGTAAAGTCAGCTGTAAAGATCTACCCATGGTCTGCGTACCATGGGATTTTATAAAAAGAGCTATGTAATTAAGCTCTAAGTGGTAGTAAGTTTTGGGGAGATGTAAGAAGTCTTAAGCGATAAGGAGAGAAGTCTAAGTTTTGAATCTTAGTGTAGGTAGAGGCTCTGCAGTTGAGTGCATAGAGGCCTAGGGTGGAAGTCTGCATATGAGTGTGTGGACCCCTGCAGCTGTGTGCGCAGGTCGGATATAATCTCTAATCATCTGAAGATATCAATAAAAGAGAAGCATTTGAAAAATTCAGTGTCTTTGTTTCTTGTTAATGCATTTTTCCATATTGTGTATGAATTTCATTTATAATGCTTATGTGATGCGCAAATGTATGTAATTATGTTAGATAATTGAATGCAAGTAAGGATATTTGTTTACGCGGTGCTAATCGTGATTGTTTAATAAGATAACTAAGACACTCAAGCTAGTTTGGGAATCTGCACGATATGCTGCCCTAGCAATGCGAAAGTACCTGAACCACAGGTTAGGGTTGCGCGAACATCAATCATGCCCCTTTGTGGAGGTACTGAAGGGTGAAAATAGGGCTAAATAGACAGAGCCCTAGAACTTAACGACCTACGCGAAAGCAAGAACAAAAGGAATAAACTGGCATCATGACTATCTCAGGGTGCAGAAACTTGATTCCAGCATCCCCCCATACTGCTTTGGGTGAGACTTCGGTTCACACTCTACAGGATGATGCAAAAATGGAAAGTAGTGTAGGGATTTGTTTGGCTAACTAACGCTGAACCTGGGTCAGGCCCCATGCAGCCAACAAATGGTTCCATTGCCGGGACCAGAATATGCATAAGAGATGTGTGATGTCATACCATTGGAATCCAATTAAGAAAGAGATCGGAGACTGGTTGGATAGGAAGATCCACGAATTTGCGATTTAGGAGAACAGAAACCCACGACTGAAAAAGGAACAGTGGCTGGACAGGTAACTATATAAAAAAATCCATGAGGTCTTTTTCTGTTCCTTTTCGGTTGAGCTATACGAGTGGATCACGAAGCTAGCAGATAGTCAAGGAAGGTGGAGACTTGACGGTCCTATTGTCTGGACCCCGAAGTTAGTATAGAGATTGGAAGCATCTAAGGATAAGATCGCCCGGGCTGTCGATCATTGGCTCGATTTGCATCATATGAGGATTTATGACTGAAGTCATGGTCGATACCTTAGTTATCTACAGCGAGGCAGAGCGACACTTTTTCAAAGGTCCATGAGGTAAGTACTTGAAGTCTTTGAATACCTGGATTAATATATTATTGTGTGAAAAATGGGTTATGCATCTACCTTGATGAAGAGGGAGTAGCGTAGGCTTCTCCGCGAACTGATATTTAGATAATAAGACAAGTATTCCCATGACTTCCACCTCCACCCACACCACCTCCAACTTCACCACCATCACCTACGACTTCACCCATACCACCTCTGCCTCCACTGCAGTTCAGCATGGAAAATTTAGTAAAGCTTCCTTTGTTTAAAGGCTTGGGAAATGAGGACCCGGACCAGTTCTGGTTCGTCGTGAAAGTTGTATGGGAAGCTCAGGGCGTTACAAATGATCACATGAAGAAGGAAACACTGGTTAGTGCTCTGCAGGATCACGCGCTAACCTAGTACATTAAATACTCTAATGATAACCCAAACGCTGGAGTGGCAGACATCCAAACTGCGCTGAATAAATAATTTAGTAGGCCTAAATCTGAGGCACAGTCGATTGTGGGGTTCAAGGAAATCGCGATGAAACTAGGCAAGACACCTTGGGAATTAGATGAGAGATTGAAGTGTAAAATTCACAAAGCTAATATGAACTTAACAGATGGACAACACCGTGAATGGTTCGTGGCTTCGCTCCTGCCACACCTAAGGGTTACATTGTCACAACAGAAGATAACAACTTAGGCAGAGGCTTTGGAGATTGCAATGAGACTGCATGAAACACCGATGCAGGATCCAAATCTGGGGGTTCAACAAATACATGCGCAGTTGCAAAATCTTTGCCTTGAGATGCAAAGTTTGAATGACAAAACAATTCGACCAGAGGTGGACAAAGAGGTATGGTGCCTAAAATTCAAGGGTCAGGGGCATCACAAAGACCATTTCCCAGTCTTTGCGAACTACATTATAGGAGGGGGACTAATGCCTTTGAGGCCAAAAGCTCAAACAGGACCAAGTGTAGGGCCTGCATTATGGTGCGCTACATGTCAGGTAGCAGGAAAACATATGACGGATATCTGTCATTTGCTACAGAAGTTTGTACAAACACCACAACAATTTTTCTGCAACTTCTGTAGGTCAGTAGGGCATGATGAGCACAACTGCAAAAGCTATGAATTGATGATGGATAGAACACCGGCCGATAGGGTTCAGGCAGAAATGCGGCCTCGAGGCCAGAGCATGGGAATGGTGCGAACATGCTTTCAGGGGCACGGACGAGGCCGAGGCGAAGGAGGACCTGGCAGAGGCCAGGGACTACTACTTTGCTACAATTCCGAAGGACTAGGACACTACGCTCGCTACTGCACTAACCCAACGTGTCTGTCATACAAATATTGCACTTTGTTTGATCATGAAACGAAGGATTGTCCTACGCTGATAGTGAGGATACACGACAAAGGGGTGCTACCACTGTGGAGCTATAAAAAGGGTCTCTTTCACCTCTAATTACCTCACATTAATATGTCAATCTGGGAACGTTTTGTTATTTCAAAGAGTGTCTCAGTCTGAGGCTATCATTTTCCAGAGTAATGCTAGTAGCACAGTGTTTGAAAATACAAGAGTAAACGGGTGCTTGTTTACAGCTAACTACTTCAAAATATTAAACGACACATTCAAAAAACTAAGCAATTTATCAGTCAAGGGTTCGGTAGCAATAACCCATCCCTTTGTAAACTGATGGAAAAGGAAACCAGAGAACAGATCATGGATCTGGGAGCCAGACAGTAGATGTCAATGCTCACTACAGCTTGAGATCGTTCTTCACACCAAAATAACAAATGAAAAGAAATGAAACGACAGATAAGAAATGGAACAACAATTAAGAAATAGAACAACAAACCTGAAATGGAACAACAATTAAGAAATAGAACAACAACTAAGTCTAACAAGCAGTAACACCTTAGTCTATAAGATCAAATGCACTAATCGTAATCTACAGGAATCAAACGGAAATCCTTCACTCTAAGGGCGGATTGAATAACACACCAAAATGGAACAACACTGATTAATGATGAATTATCGAACAGCGCCTGAAAACCATATATACACACGGCACACTTGAATAGTAATCTGATCCAATTATCAACCTTAGTTAGAATAAGTACGACTGCATTTCAAAATAGAACAACATTGTTTATAGATCTAGCAATCGCAAAGAACATAACTCCCAAGATGAATTCTGTAATGTCAATGAACAAGTGCACAGCACAAAGGCTCTGTAATTGAACAACAATAGTATTCTGTAAAGACTAGTAGTATTATATCAACACCTAAAGGAACAGCTATACGATGCGGAGTCAATACAATGGTTTTGTCTTTAGAAACCTTAATAAATTAAACATAACAGAGCATGTGATGTAAACTTACAAAACACATCAGATTACCAAATAACATCGATAAGCAAACCACGCATAAACCAAACGTAATGGTACAGAAGCAAGTGTCCTCCAGGGCCAGGCCCTTAGCCTCTAGGGGTACACCGCTTGAAGTTATTCTAGACTCAGAGATGAAATAGTAACCAAGTTTGTATTAATGCATAAAGCGAAATTACAATAGATCGGTTCTTAACGAGACTCGATGATCAAAGTTTTGATCTTAAAGGAAATTACATAAAACATAACCAACTCCTCGAGCTAACAGTGTTGCCCCTTTTATAAGGGTGAAGGCGGAGATATCTAAGTGCATAAATAGATAAAACAACGATCCCTCAGGATCAAGGATCCTGAGGGATTCACCAAACCGTTAGTCCTCGGTCATCTCTTTCCTTTCCTGCGCCGAGCCGATATCTCCACTTCCTTTCCAGGGCTGATTCACTTTGATTTGCTTTGCCTTGTTTGCATATGGTCTCCCGTCAAAGGGACAGCGGTTAACCCGTCCTTGTCCTTTCCTTTGGAATGACAACTTCTCGTTTTTCCTCCTTCCTGCATAAGGAAATGACAATTGTCAGTGTTTTCATCTTGCATAGTAATATCACATGTTTTATTACAATTCCTTATCGTTTTCTGAGTTCATGATGCAAAAGGTTTGTAAGTTCTAATGAAAAGATGTTGAAATAATTACCAAAAACATACCTTCTTTAGTACTCCACACACCCCCCTGCTTACCCTTTTTCATACCCTCATGAAAACATTGTAGTTGACGTGTAAGGCAGTGAGTGAGTAGGTTGGAGATGGAATCTCATGTGAAGGCCTACAGCCATGATGCATAACTAGGTGTTCAAAGAAACGGTCTGTCTGACCCTCAGGCATCTCATACAGGGCTTGGTATCCTGGTGCAGGGTGCCAAATAATTGGACTCTGGAACCTATATCCTTACCATAATGGTCCTGCCCTCAAAATGAATTCGCCATAGAGGTGCAAGCGGTTGGCGGCTACTTTAAAATTTTCATACTTAAATGGTTCCCTAAGCTGGATATTCGGATTAGAGATTTGATACCGAAATTTAGCCGCATCAATGGCAGGGTCTTTGATAGAGAAAAAGTATTCTAATCCCCGTCGAATGATTGCCTCATGCATGGGTCCTAATGCTTCAATTACACCTAGAGTCTTCATGAGGTTTCTATATTTTCTCCACAACTGTACTGGATCCCTAGGCTCAGCTCTTATCCACAAATCTAATCTGTTTTCTTGTCTTTGGAAAGAATTACAGGCTTTAAGCCATTTAATTTGATTAACCCCAAATGAAATAAATGCCTGTAATTGGATATCCCCAACAAAAGGGCCAGGGTTCAGCTCGGTCTCCTAGTCTAATACAAGTTTATGCAAATAAAACTCACGCAGTAGTCTCTGAACTTTAACCCCGTAGTGTTTACAGCAGTTTATCAAATCATCGATGGTGTTAATTTGTATGGGAGCACCTGCTTTAACAACCTTTATTTTCAATTGCAAATATCGTTCCATTAAAAACAAGGCATAATTCTTAGCAGGGGCTCTACATGCTAGGACGTCATTGTGTAAAGAACATAAGGTATCCATCTGCTTGATAACTATATCTAACATACGAGTTACCTTCGCGACTTTTTCTTCTTCCCTTCGCCACCCTTCAAAGGCCTGGCTTTCGGATAGATCGACGTTCCTAAGCTGCTGCTGTAGCTCTTAATACTTTTCTCGAGGGACCATTTACTCTCTAAGATTTTCTGCTGATTGCTGAGCTTGCTTCAAACCCTTTCGTAGGGTTACCATTTTTGGATCTCTTTTCCATGCGGCAGTGGAGGCTGGGAGTTTTACCTGAATTTTCCTATTGAATTGTTTTGAGTTCATGAATCTTATCACTCCCGAAGGTGTTGTCTCTGTTTGAATTTCCTTATCGTTGGTCAACATCTCATCCATTTCTATCTTAACGTGGATATCAGTCCATTGCTGTTCCTTTTCAATTGGAACAAAAGTCTCCTCCCTAGCATCATTTGGAATAGCAGCCTGGTTTCGACAGGGTTTTGAACAGCAGGATGGAATCTGGTCCTCCGCCCCTTTGTCTTGAGGGGTTTTGTTGGAGTGGTTGCATCTTTCCTTCCCGAAGTCCTTTGTACCCTTTTCCTTGTTTTAGAATCCTAATCTGCTGGTGGAGCTGGACTATTATATTCAGTAATCTCTACTGTTCCTTTCGCAATTCCTTAATTTCCTGAATTTGCTTAAAAGGAACAGCAGGCTGTTCACTGCGGCCTGGACTGTGACTAACTTCCTGATTTTCTCTCTGGGGTGCTTCTTTGTTGCTATGCTCTGGTTTCTCCGGGGCAAGAACCCTAACTGGTTCTATTATTTCTTGGGTGACCTCCTTTTCTGCCCCCGTTTCCTTCGGAATTTCTTCTGGTGTCTTTTGGCTAGGAACGGATTGTTCCTGTTCAGCATCTCCTGTCATATTTTCATCATGAACAGGCAGACTCTCTTCTTTTGCCTCCTTTGCATGTGATTCTTTAGGTGTATTTTCCTCCTGAGGTTTCTCTTCGACATGGAGGTCTGATGGATTGGAAGGTTGGCCATATTCACCCATATTGGCCAAAACTTTGGCCAATTCATCTTCTCCCAATGGGTCCTGTAATGGGCTACCTTCCTGCTGTTCCGTTTCCTCCTCCTAATCAGATTGCTTAGCTTCTTCTTCTTTTTCTCCTTCTTCTTCAGATTGCTCGGCTTCTTCTTCTTTTTCTTCTTCCTCTTCTTCCTGCACTCCTTCCTCATCGTCTTCCCCTTCTAATCGTGGGGGTCGCTCATCTTCTATTTCTATCGGCTGGATGGTGTTTCCTTGGGGCTTCTCCAGCCTCCCTCGTATTCGTGCTAACCGGACTGATTTCCTACGTTTTTTTGGACGCTCGGGTGTACTGGTGGCATGTTTATGTTTTTGGGATGGTGTGGTAAATCCTCCATTTATCATGGCGATTACCTCTTCCCAGCTGCTCTACTGCTGGGTAAGGCTATGGCTGACTATTAACCGAATCAACCCATGATGACTAACAACTAACTCTACATGCTGTGCCTTATTTATGCTCCGTGCAACGTCATGAAGTAATGAATTAAAAAATGCAGATAAATTTACAGAGCATTTTTGCTTTAGTATAGCTAAGAGTTTAAGATGTCGTGGTCTTACCACGTCTTTTCTGCCTTCACAGGTGATGTATCTTTGAATGGTCTTCGCCAATTCTGCCCACGACTCTCCTAGTGCTGCTGGTAGAACCCCCTTTCCTCTAATTGTCAGGCTTTGGCCTTCGTCCTGGAAGATTTCTATAATCTTCTACAATCTCACCTTCTTTAACGTCCATACAGGTCTAGCGATTGGTAGTCCCAAGACTTCTGCGATTATGTCGTCGGTGACTGCTATGCGTCTCCCCCATTGTGGAGTGATCCTCTTGCAAGTTTTGCAAGAATTCAATTGCCACAGTCTCGTTAGACTCCTGCAAGTGGTTGAGAGAAGTCATCCACCCTGCTCTTGCCAAGATTTCTCGAGCAGCAGCAGAAATTGTTAACACCTGCGGTTCTCTCCGAATCGATCTTCCTCCCATGTTTATCGTTTCGCTGTAAACTCTCAATGGAACGACAACTGTTCATGCTGTTAAAACACAGAGAGGCTGACAAACGCAAGACTCGCTCAAAATCTAATGCTGCAGAGTATACAATGGAAATGGCTTATGAACAGCAAGTCATGCAGAAAAATAAAAATAATAAAAAAATAGTATACCGTTGAGCCGTGCTATACCCTAGTACATAGCTTCCCGAATAGTGATCTGACACGTAATCCAGGGAATGATGAGGTTAACCTCCCCCCCCCCGCAATGTGATAGGTTGTCCCGGCCGTCAAATAAAGGAGCGGCGCCCGTTCTGAAACAGAGTCCTTAAGGAACAGCGTATGGCAATATGCCATGTTTACAAAAGTAGCAAATTACCGAAATCGAGGCATAGAGTTGGGTCGCTTAATACGTAAGAGACTGCGGTGATATGATGCGAGGCTGGGGATAGGACATTTGCCTTGGATACCGAGTCTCATGCGGTCATTGTCAATTGTTCTGTCATGATTGGTGATAATAGATATTCATGCATTGTATGGTTTGGGAAATAATATATAATTGATTACTAAGGCATAAGAAACAGAAGGGTGCTAATAACTGCCTATTGGTGTAAATAATGTGACTTCAATACCATTAACAGTGCTCTGCTGCCGACAGGTGTCCATAACCTTGGCAGAGTTGTTTATTTCACCCATGGAACCATGATCCTTTGTGTATGCTTAGGAAATGTCGTGTGAAGTCAAAATGTAGGCCATTATGCTGGCTTGGTGACCAGTTAGCCATAATGCCATTCACAAGGAAGGAGCGAAAGGTGGGCAGGCCGACTCGTGATGAGAACTCCTGTTTCAAGGTTTCTTTATTTGATATACCTTTTGGACCATATCCCTGGTGTGGTGGCCATAGTGGGAATGCCACTTCGCTTTCGTCCTCATGATCATGGTAGGTTGGCTCTTGATGAGACCCCCTATCCTGCATTTGACGACTTATAAGTCATTAAGACATCATTATTTGCTCTTTTTTCTTTCTTTTTCATAAAGTACTTTCCCTATTTATATAGAAATGGTGGTTCAACACTCCTTAAGAGTAGGAATGGTGGAAGAAGTTTTAACATCTCAATAGGAAGATATAAACCCTTTGCTCTTATTCCTGAATAATAATCAAAGAGGAATAAAAGGGACCAACATGATAAAGATAACCAATCAGAGCAGAATCAGTAGAACAATGACAGCAAAAGATAATGAATAAGTGTGTCCTTCCTTCTATCCTCTTACCAATTCAGAGCAATTCCTTATAAAGATAGCGATTTTATGATTCACTGATTTCAGTATGTTGTGATTTTGTATCCATTGCATAAGTGCATAGCTGTATTCTAAAAGACTTGAAAGAACAGGAACAGTAAGCATCCTTAATTTAGAACAGCAAGGGGAACAAGTTATTTCAAAGGGAGAGCAAAAGAATGCAAGTGGTGTTCCTTTTTGAAAAAGGAACAACAAAAGACCACAAATGCTATTCCTTTGGAAAAGGAATAGCAAAAAATGCAAATGCCGTTCCTATGGAAAAGGAATAGCAGAAATCGAAAATGATGTTCCTTTGGAAAAGGAACAGCAAAACACACAAATGCCGTTCCTTTGGAAAAGGAACAACAGAAATCGAAAATGTTGTTCCTTTGGTAAATGAACAGCAAAACACACAAATGTCGTCCATTTGGAAAAGGAACAATAGAAATAAAAAACGTTGTTCATTTGGAAAAGGAACAACAAAACACACCAATGTCGTTCCTTTTGGAAAAGGAACAACATAAATCGAAAATTATGTTCCTTTGGAAAAGGAACAATAGAACATAGAAATAAAGAAAAGGAATAAAATTATAGCAGAATGACGGCTGATTCAAAGGGTGTTGTTCTTTTGAAAAAGGAACAGCCGGAAGAAAATGCTGTCCTTTTGAGAAAATGAACAACAAAAAATAGTAATGGCAAAACAATATGTATAAAAATCTACAAAAATGATTCAACAATATGTACAAAAATGATTCAACAAAAGAAAAGAAATTATGTACAAACTGTAAAAAGAAATCAATTTCTTAATGAATTACAGGTGAGGAAGACTTCTCTCCCTCCCCCAAAATTTACATATCAAAGTCTCGGCGTAGCTGCTGGCAGAAGGAGTCCCGAGTGAGTGGTTTGCAATAGAGACGAACTCGGTGGCCATTTGCCTTGAAGGCATATCCAGAACCGTCAATAGTGATTAGAGTAAGGGTACCATTATTATGTACCTTCTGGATTTCATATGGTCCCAACCAACGAGTCTAGAGTTTCCCGAGGAAGTCTTGAAACCTAGAGTCGTACAAAAGAGCCCAGTCACCTTCGTGGAAGACTTTATTTTTAATGAGAGCATCATGCCATTTAGCTCGCTGCTGCTGGATCAGGGCAGTGTTTTGAAGTGCAGAGAGCCTAATTTCGTCCAGCTCATTGATTTGCTGTAATCGATTAATTTGGGCCTCAGTTAAATCTAAGCCAACTTCCTGTGTTGTTCGCAGTGTTTGGATTTCGAATTCTATGGGAAAAATGGGTTTCTTTCCAAATGCTAATTGATAAGGTGAGTAACCATTGGTACTTCTCCATGTTGTTCTGTAAGCCCACAGTGCCTCTAGTAGTTTGGCAGCCCAATCACGTCTATGTGATGCGATTGTTTTTGTTAGGATTGCTTCTATTAGTTTATTGCTGCTTTCTACCTGACCATTTTCCTATGGGTGGTATGTAGTAGTGATTTTATGCTGGACATGATAGTTTTTGAGTGTTGCAGCTATTTTGTTCCCAGCAAACTGTGGTCCACCATCTGTAATTATATCTCTTGGAAGGCCATAACACACAAATATATGGAACAAGAACTGTATGACAGAATCTTCTGTAGCTCTTGGCAATGCCTCTGCTTCAACCCACTTGGTGACATATTCTGTTGCCACCAAAATATATGTTTTCTGGTTTGATGATGGGTTAATTGGTCCAACGAAATCAAGAGCCCATCACTCGAATGGTTCGATGACTAGCTGTGGTTTCAAAGGCATCTCATCAGACTGACCAGGGTGTCCTGCTCTCTGGCAACTGTCACAGGCTTGGATGAATTTCCTTGCATCTTTGAAAATCGTGGGCCAATAATACCCTGTTTGCAGCACCTTATGTCCAGTTCTGTGATTGGCGAAATGTCCGCCACATGGTCCGTCATGGCAGGCTTTTAAAATTTCAAAGATTTCATCTTCTTGAACTCATCTCCTGATATGCATGTCTGCCCCTGTGTGGAACAAATGGCCCCCAATCCAAGAAAATCGAGTACTCCACTGAACAATCTGTTTTCGCTCATTAGGGGTTAGATGCTTTGGTAGTTTACCTACTGCTAGGTAATTGGCAAGATCAGCATACTAGGGTGTTTGAATAACCACAACAAACAGATGCTCGTCCGGAAATTGATCTTCAACTGCTGCTACATCGATTGGCTTTGGCATTCTTGAGAGAAAATCGACTACATGATTTTCTTTTCCAGGCTGATCCTTGATTGTAATATCAAATTCCTGCAATAAAATCAACCATTCAGTTATTCTACCATTGTGATAGGCTTGTTTGCTAAATATTTTATGGCAGAATGATCTGTGTACAAGATAACATGATATCCAGTAATGTAATGTCTGAACTTATTGACAGCATATATTACGGCTAGGAATTCATTTTCAGTAACAGTGTAGTTTAATTCAACAAGGGATAAGTTTTTGCTGATGTAATAAATTGCATATGGTTTTTTATCCTCTTCATGCCCAAGGACTGCTCCAATGGCTGTATATGAGGCATCAGATGATATCGGAAATGAAAAATCCCAATTTGGTCCTCAAAGGACTGGGGCTGTGGATACGAGCTTCTTTAGATCCTTGAAAGCACATTCACATTTTTCTATACAAAGAAAATCAATGTTACCAGTTATTGCATACAAAAGTGCAGCAATATGCGAATAATGTTCTATAAACCTCTTGTAATAACCAGAAAATACAAGAAAGTTGCGAACCTCCATTTGAGTGGTAGGAGTGGGAATAAGCAAAAGTATTTGGATTTTGGCTGGGTCTACCTGAATGCCAGCTGCTGAAATATAGTGTCCTAGGATAAGTCCTTCTGTCATCATCATATAACATTTTTCATGGCTTAAACAAAGCCTGGTAGCAATACAGCGTTGTAGGACTTTTTCCAGTGTATCCAATGCTGGATCAAAATTGTCTCCATATGGTGTAAAGTCATCCATGTATACTTCAAGTCCTTCATTTATTAAGTCTGCAAAAATGCTAAGGATAGCCCTTTGGAATGTGGCAGGAGCATTGCATAAGCCAAAGGTAGAACTCGGTAGGCAAATGTTCCCCAAGGACAAGTAAAAGTAGTTTTGTCTTGGTCTTCAGGGGCAATCTGAATCTGATTGTATCCACTGAAGCCATCCAGGAAAGAAAAGAATTTCTTTCTTGCCAAAGTGTCTAATACTTGGTCTATGAATGGGAGAGGGAAGTGGTCTTTTTGTGTTGCTTTATTTAGCTCCCTGTAGTCCACACAGATTCTCCATTTCCCATTCTTTTTTGGTACCACCACAAGCGGAGAGACCCATTTACTATCAGACATAGGATAGATGAAATTGACATCTAAAAGTTTTTGAAGTTCAGCTTTTACCACATATTTTAGATGAGGATTTAGTCTCCTCTGAGGATGACGTACATGTCTCGCATCTTTTTCTATGTAAATATGGTGTGTACATAACTGGGGGTCAATTCCTTTCATATCAAGGTAGTCCCATGCAAATGCTTCTTTATATTTCCTCAATACATGGATGAGCTTCATTTCTTGATCAGATGTGAGGTTGACATTAATGTTTAAGGTTTTTCCCGGTTCAATTTCTACAATTTTAATATTTGCAACAGAGGTAACAGGTATTGTATGATCATGTGTATCTTTAAGAGGATGTTCTTCTAATTCACTATCAAATGCTGCTTTTATCATGTGACATTGTGTGCGGGATGTGAGTTCAGTTTGACAAATGAAATTATTAATGGCATCATCTTCTGTTTGGTCTTTGAAATCAAGTGCCTCTTGTATAGTTAATGGAGATCTAATGTTATCAGTAAGATATGATATAGGGTGCCTATTAGTTTTGACTATTGTGACACTTGGCTGCGCTGAAGGATATAGAACTAAGTTCTTGATATCTGCTCCTCTGGTTATGGTCATATTTCCTTGCCGACAGCCAATATAGGCATCGACAGTGGCAAGCCAAGGTCTACCTAAAATCAATGGATGTCCATCAAGTCGGGTTTTGGGATTTATTATCAGAAAATTGGTTGGATATTCCCAGGAGTCAACAGAGACCATGACATCATGTAGTTTGCCCTCTGGCCTAACCACAGATCGGTCAGCCAATTCTAGCAAGGTAGAGGTGGGTTCTACAGATGTAATGCCTAGCTTTTGGCAAGTAGTGGTTGTTAATATATTGATTGCAGCTCCTAGATCAACTAAGGCATTGGAAAGGGTCTGACCATAAATTTGCACAGTTACTATTGGATTTCCTGGGTCTTTGTATTTAATGGGTGTTTCTTTTCCTGATAATAAGTCAGATAGAGTGCCGACTACTTGGACTCTTGGATTATTTTTTATATTCCTCCTTGGTTTCTTTGTACACAATTCTTTGATAGTTTTTGTGTATATCGGGATGTCTTGAATGGCTTGGAGTAATGGAATTTTTATATACAAATTTTGTAATTCTCCTAGTGTTGGAAATAATACTGAGAGGGGGGGGGGGGGTGAATCAGTATTATCAAATTCTTTTCAATATATATTCCTTATTTATACTTTGAATAATTCTTCAAATATTGATCATTAGTCAGTATCATAAAATAATGAGCAGGAACAAGAAATGCAAATAGTCACACAAAAGAACACCAGATATAAGGTGGAAACCCAATGTGGGTGAAAACCACCTGCTGCAATATGTCTCTATCTTCTTTCAATTAGAAACTCCTTTTACAATGATTTTGTACGGGTGCAGTCCTTTACCAGTACGCAGGCTACAACCTGTAGAGAGCTACAACTCTCTCTCGTTTTCCAGTCTCTCCTGGAAGGGAGCTACAACCCCCTACTTCTTTTCTTTCAAGGACCACTTTTCATAAATTTTCATCAAACATCAAGTACATGTGAATCAACCAATCCCCTTATACAATCAAACCAATGAGCCACCCCAAACTTCTCAGAATGCTGTAAACAGAAAATCAACACCAGTAACCTAAACCCAAAACACAGCAGCAAATAGAAAACAGGCAGCCAACAAATATTTCAAATAGGTCCGCAATTTCACCAAAATAAGCCTGCGGATACCTGCACTTCACCTTCAACTGTGCTGCGTATACCCGCACTTCGTTTTCTTCTGTACTGCGTACCCCGCACTGTGCCTTTAGCTGCGCTGCGTATACCCACACTGCGTCTTCTTCTATATTGCGTACCCCGCACTGTGCCTTCAGCTGCGTTGCGTATACCCACACTGCGCCCTCTTCTGTACTGCGTACCCCCGCACTCACGCTGTAGATCGCCTGCGAACCTCTGATTTGGGCCAAATTAACAGTCCTCCAATGTACCACAAACAGTCAGATCCACAGATCTGATCATGCACCCGAGAGATCACGACTTAGCAATAGATTCGCCTTTAAATTTTTACCTTGATTTAGATCTAGCTTTTAAAACTGATAACCCAAAATTTAGATCTTAAGATATTCAACTTTCAAAGATGTCTCAGCCAAGAGATCTCCTTCCCTATTTATAGTCAAGTCCTTATTCACACCATGGGACAAAACCATCAATAATCAATACAAGGGATCCAAACCGGGGCTAAAATAGATCCTATACCACGGGCCAAAACCATAGGATCATGAACGACGGGCTAAATACCACGGGCCAAACATAAGAAACCCCACGTGAGCACACTTCTCTGCCTTGAAGTGAGTGAACTGGGGGACCGCACTTTCTGAACGGGTAACCTGCGAGTATGACCGCACTTCATGAACGACGTGCCTGCGGGTCCGCACCTTTTGAACCATTCACCTGCGAACCTCTTAATTTCCAACATTTTGAGAGCCTGAACAAAACATTTCCACTAGAGTGAGTTGCCATCAAGTACAACACCTGTAACATAGAGCCATACCAGAATCATAATGCCAACAATCTCCCCCTTTGGACTTGATGGCAACCTCAAGATCCTCAACATCATTCTCCCCCTTTGACATCAAGGGCAAAGGGTTATGCTCCCCCTAAGAACATGCTCCCCCTGACTATAAACCAGATCTGCAAAGAAGAACCATAATCCATCAAACACCATAAATGACCATGAAAGAGATAGAGACATATTGCAGCAATATTCAGACCAGCATCCATGATCTCCTTCTGTACTTCCTCCATAATGCCAACAATGCATGATATGCTCCCCCTGAACCTGTGCCATTCGATCTTCGACCAATCCGCAACCCAGCACATGTACGCATATACTTCAGATGAACCTTGCGTACAACCAACAATTAGAAGAGATTCAACAACAAGATGATGCATCAACAACCCCCAGCTTTTGCCTGAGGTATTCAAAGGTCTCCCTAGGCAATGGTTTGGTGAGTATATCAGCAACCTGTTCCTTAGAAGGAACATACTCCAACTTGACCTTTTGTTCAAGCACTTGTTCCCGGAGAAAGTGATACTTGATTGTTATGTGCTTGGTTTTTGAATGCATGACTGAGTTCTTTGAAATGCTGATTGCACTTGTATTATCACATAAGATGGAGATAGGTGGTGTACAAGTGATTTGAAAATCCTGCAAGGTCTGCATCATCCAAAGGAGTTGAGTGCAGCAAGATGCAGCAGCAACATATTCTGCTTCAGCTGTAGACAAGGCAATCGAAATCTGTTTCTTGCTGAACCAAGATACTAATCTGGAACCCATAAAGAATGCACCACCACTTGTGCTCTTCCTGTCATCCACGCTTCCGACCCAATCTGCATCAGTATAAGCATGAAGTGTGAGATATGTATCTCTAGGATACCATAAGCCATAATTTTGAGTCCCTTGAAGATATTTGAAGATTCTCTTTATTGCCTGAAGATGAGTTTCCTTTGGATTTTCCTGAAATCTTCCAACTATTCCCACTGCATGCATGATGTCTGGTCGGGTACCTGTCAAATAAAGTAGACTTCCAATCATAGATCTGTAGGTTGGTTGATGTACTGCTGCTGATTCATCATTTTCACTGAGGCTACATCCTGTGACTATGGGTGTACATACTGGTTTTGCATCTTCCATGCCATATTTCTTCAAAATCTGCTTGAGATACTTGGTTTGAGACAAGAAGATCCCCCCTTCCTTTTGTTGGATTTGCAGGCCAAGAGAATATGTCAATTCTCCAAGCAAGGACATTTCGAATTCTTTCTGCATCACCAAGGCAAAGCTTTGACTCATAGATTCTTCATTGCTACCAAAGATAATGTCATCTACATACACAACAAGTATTAGCAATTTGTCATTTTCAATTTTTATATAAAGATTGCTATCTGCTGATCCTTTTGAAAAACCTTGTTGATGAAGATATTTGTCCAAACGATAGTACGAAGCCCTTGGAGCTTGTTTAAGACCATAGAGAGCCTTTTTCAGTCTGCATACAAGATTTGGATCATTTCCAAGAATGAAACCATCTGGCTACTCAATGTATACTTCTTCTTCTAAGTCTCCATTCAGAAAGGCTGATTTCACGTCCATTTGAAATACTTTGAACTTTTGAAAGCTTGAGAGAGTAAGGAACATTCAGATGGCCTCAAGTCTTGCAACAGGAGCAAAAGTTTCCTCAAAATCTATTCCTTCTTGCTGCGCATACCCTTTACAAACAAGTCTTGCCTTGTTTCTAATTACTTCCCCATTTTCATTCAACTTATTTTTGAAGACCCATTTTGTCCCTATAACATTCTTATCCTTTGGTCTAGGAACCATCTCCAAAGTGTTGTTCTTTTCGATCTACTCAAGTTCTTCATCCATTGCTTTGACCCAACATTCATGTTTGCATGCCTCTTTTACATTTTGTGGTTCAGTGGAGGAGAGTAATGCCAAATAGCTTGAAGCTTCTGCAATTGTTCTTCTTGTTTGTACACCTACTTCTTTCTGTCCCAAAATCTGAGATTCTGGATGATTCTTCTGAACGTACCGGGATGGAGTCTTCTCTTCTATCCTTATCTGTTCCTCTGGTGCTTCTTGAGGTTCTTCTTCTTCATCATTCTGTATTTGAGGGTAGTCTTCATCTTCTTCAATATTTTCATGATTTACTTGCCTAGGAATGTATCCCTTTTCATCAACCACTACATCAATGTTGTCAACAATTCTTCCAAGTATTTTATTGTAGCACTTATATGCTTTGTTGTGTGGAGAATAACCGAGAAGAATGCCTTCATCTGCTCTAGGTTCAAGTTTGCCAAGTTGCTCATTAGTATTCTTAATATAGAATTTGCTCCCAAAGATTTTGAAGTGCTTTACCGAAGGAGTCTCACCATACCAGAGCTCATGAGGAGTTTGAGTGTTGTTCACTCGGACATTTGTTTTGTTGAGAATAACAACCGCAGCATATGCAGCTTCACCCTAGAAAGTTGCGGGAGTTCCAGACTCATCCAGCATAGCACGAGCCATTTGTTGGACTGTTCTGTTCATCCTTTCCACCACTCCATTTTGCTGAGGAGTTCTAGCTATAGATAAGTCTCTTCTTATCCCATGTTCTTCACAGAAATCGAAAAATTCATTTGAGGTAAACTGCCCACCTCTGTCAGACCTGAGGCACTTAATTTTGTAACCTGATTCATTTTCAACCAAGGCTTTGAAGGATTTGAATTTATCGAATGCTTCGTCTTTGTGCTTCACAAGTCCTAACCAAACAAACCTGGAGAAATCGTCAATGAATAATATCAAGTATTCTTCTCCTCGAGGTGTCCTTTTCCTAAATGGACCACATACATCTGTATGGACTAGCTCAAGAGGCATGCTAGTTGATCCTTCCTTCTCTGGAAAGTTAGTTCTGGTTTGCTTTCCAAACTGACATGATTTGCATATGGTGTTGTCTGGAATTTTGATATCTGGAAGACCACGAACTGCCTGATATTTGCATGCTTTCCTTATTTGTGAAAAGCTTAGATGCCCCAACCTCCGGTGCCATAACCAGTGTTCATCATCCTTGCTCAAATAGCATTGTTGTTGTCCTTCTTCAAATATGTATAGATTATTTGGAGTTCTTCTACCTTTAATCACTGTTTCACCTATATCAAGATCACGAACACGACATTCGTTTGATCTAAATATCACCTCAGTTCCTTGATCACACATCTGGCTGACACTTAGAAGATTATGCTTCAATCCATCAACATACAAAACATTTCCAGCTTTTACCTTTTCTTTTAACTGAGCAGTGCCTTTTCCTTTTATAGTTGCAGGAGTATCATTTCCAAAAGAAACTTTCTTTCCCTTTTCTAAAGCAGAATATGATTCAAGTTTTTCTTTATCACCTTTCATATGTTTCGAACATCCACTGTCAATGTACCATAGATTTTCTTGTCCCTACGCATAAAATGCTATCCCACATCTTTCTGTTTGTGGTTCCTTTATTCTCCATGTTCTGGTGCTTGAGGCTTGTTCCTTTGTCTACTGAAACCTGCTCCTGCATTCAGAATCTTCATGACTAAAGTTATTGCAAATAGAACATTCAACTTCATTTTCAAGAGCCGAAAAGTTGTTATAGGTCCTTTTTGTAATCCCGATCATACTTCTTTGTTTTTGAGCTTCTCTAGTCATGATTGTTTTATATGCAACACATTGAGCTACTCTGTGACCAAAGTTATGGCAAGAGAAACATTGCCCATTGAAGAAACTTCTGCGATTATCAAATCTACCGGCCAAATGATTGTAATTTCTATTTTCATCCATTCTTGAAGCAAATTGAGAGGATTTTACCTGTGGCTGGTTGTAGCTTTTGTTCACCCTTAAGACAGATTACCCCTGGTTTACCTGATAGTCTTTGTTCGTTCTTGATGTAATTCATCCCTGCTTACCTGGTGATCTCCATTGTGCTTTTGCTCATTCCTTCTTGTTGCATCAAGATAACTCTTTGAGGTGGATGCTTGAGATGTTTCTCCATTATACCCCAGACCTGTCTTGTTTAGCGTAGAACGCTGTACATTGATGATCTCATCCAGAGTTTCAGATCCTTTGACAAACTTAAGATTAATAGCCTTTGTTTTCTCAATTTCTTTTCTAAGGCCAACAATTTCACCTTCTAACTTTTCAAGATATTTTTCTTTTTCATCAATTTGAAATTGTAGAGTATCAATGATCATATTCTTTTCTTCTATACATGTCTTGAGTCTAGAAATCTCTTCATAAAAACTATCCACATCTATAGCATCCATGTAATCATCATCTTCAAATGCCATTAAAATTTTATAGTCATTACCTCGTTCATCTTCATCACTATTTGATAGACCATCACTGTCTTCATGAGTGTAGTAGCTTTTCTTATTTGCATTCTGTTTCTTGTTCCATCTAGCAGGTTCCTTTCCTTTGTCAATCTTATCCTTATGAGGACATTTGGCAGCATAATGACCTACTCTTCCACAAGCAAAACATTTAAAAGGTAGCTTACCTCTGAACCTTCCAGTACCCCATTGAAGATTTCTGACAAAATTTGATTCTTCTTCTTCTTCTGGCACGTGACTTGATTCATAGTAGTCTCCTTTGCCTGAAGCCTTAAAAGCAGCTTCTCTCCTGTCTGATGGACCTCCTTTTCTCATTTCATAAGTAGTTAAAATTCCGTGTAGCGGAGACATAGTAAGAGTTCGTAGATTTTCCTTTTCTTCTATTGCAGACACTTTAGATTCAAACTTGGGGGACAATGATCTTCGGACTTTTTCAACCACAACAGCCTCTTTTATTTCTTCACCCAAGTTTTTCATGCAATTAACAATCTCATCTACCCGAAGGAAATAGTTAGCCACACTTTCATCATTATACATTCTGAGATTCTCATACTGAATCCTGAGGGTTTGAAGTTTTGCACGTTTTACCTGTTCATCTCCTTCGTAGCTCAAAACAATCTTGTCCCATATTTCTTTTGCAGATTTATATTGCATAACCTTCATGAATTCAGATTGAGATAGACATCCTAGAAGAGTATTAACCGCCTTTGCATTTGTTTCATATTTCTTCTTCTCAGCTGAATCTGTAGGAGTAGCTGATGGAAAAGTATACCCTGTTTCTATAATGTCCCATACTTCTGTACCCAAAGATTGAAGATATGCAGTAACTCTTACCTTCCAATATACGAAGTTTGTCCCATCAAAAATCGGTGGCCTGATTTATGCTTCCCTCTTGTAGTTGCTCACGATGTTAGATCTTCCTTCAAGCGATCAAGCTTCTTCAGAAGGACCGGCTCTGATACCAATTGTTGGAAATAATACTGAGAGGGGGGGGGGGGGTGAATCAGTATTATCAAATTCTTTTCAATATATCTTCCTTATTTATACTTTGAATAATTCTTCAAATATTGATCATTAGTCAGTATCATAAAATAATGAGCAGGAACAAGAAATGCAAATAGTCACACAAAAGAACACCAGATATAAGGTGGAAACCCAATGTGGGTGAAAACCACCTGCTGCAATATGTCTCTATCTTCTTTCAATTAGAAACTCCTTTTACAATGATTTTGTACTGGTGCAGTCCTTTACCAGTACGCAGGCTACAACCTGTAGAGAGCTACAACTCTCTCTCTCGTTTTCCAGTCTCTCCTAGAAGGGAGCTACAACCCCCTACTTCTTTTCTTTCAAGGACCACTTTTCATAAATTTTCATCAAACGTCAAGTACATGTGAATCAACCAATCCCCTTATACAATCAAACCAATGAGCCACCCCAAACTTCTCAGAATGATGTAAACAGAAAATCAACACCAGTAACCTAAACCCAAAACACAGCAGCAAATAGAAAACAGGCAGCCAACAAATATTTCAAACAGGTCCGCAACTTCACCAAAATAAACCTGCGGATACTCGCACTTCACCTTCAGTTGTGTTGCATATACCCGCACTTCGTTTTCTTCTATACTGCGTACCCCGCACTGTGCCTTTAGCTGCGCTACATATACCTGCACTGCGTCTTCTTCTGTACTGCGTACCCCGCATTGTGCCTTCAGCTGCGCTGCGTATACCCGCACTGCGCCCTCTTCTCTACTGCGTACCCTCGCACTCACGCTGTAGATCGCCTGCGAACCTCTGATTAGGGCCAAATTAACAGTCCTCCAATGTTCCACAAACAGTCAGATCCACAGATCTGATCATGTGCCCGAGAGATCACGACTTAGCAATAGATTCGCCTTTAAATTTTTACCTTGATTTAGATCTAGCTTTTAAAACTGATAACCCAAAATTCAGATCTTAAGATATTCAACTTTCAAAGATGTCTCAGCCAAGAGATCTCCTTCCCTATTTATAGTCAAGTCCTTATTCACACCATGGGACAAAACCATCAATAATCAATACAAGGGATCCAAACTGGGGCTAAAATAGATCCTATACCACGGGCCAAAACCATAGGATCATGAACGAAGGGCTAAATACCACTGGCCAAACATAAGAAACCCCACGTGAGCACACTTCTCTGCCTTGAAGTGAGTGAATTGGGGGACCGCACTTTCTGAATGGGTAACCTGCGAGTATGACCGCACTTCATGAACGACGTGCCTGCGGGTCCGCACCTTTTGAACCATTCACCTGCGAACCTCTTAATTTCCAACATTTTGAGAGCCTGAACAAAACATTTCCACTAGAGTGAGTTGCCATCAAGTACAACACCTGTAACATAGAGCCATACCAGAATCATAATGCCAACACCCAGAATGTCAAAATCAGGATATTGTATAGGTCGAGGTATGACTAATCGTTCTGGGAACGAGGGAAAGGATGTGGTTGCTTGATTATGAGCTTATTGTTTATTCACATCCTCTTCTTGTGACATATGTTCTCTGGGTAACTGATTTTGAACCTGAACTGTCTTATCTCCCTCAATTTCAATAATTCGCCCAGATCTTAACTGAAGATCATTACACTCCCTCAGATCGGTTCCTATTTCTGGTGTTTCTATGATTTGGACAGATTGGACTAGTCTGTTATTTGGATTGGGGTTGGGTTGGGCTGGGAGTTGCGATCTCAGATTAGACTAGGGATTTTGTTGTAAGGCTGGCGGTGTAGGTTGAGGGAGCGGAATGGTTCTTACTGGCTGATGCATTGGTCTCTGCCAGTTTGTCTGCCAGGCTGAAATTTGTGAAGTAGGGGGAGTCCATTGTGGTGGGTATGCATTACTTTGCCAATATGGTGGGGTATAAGGAAGATTCGGCCAACTAGATTGGCTTGCCTGATTCAGCTATGGGGTTGAGGAAGGAAACGACTGTGGTGACCAGTTTGGAAACGGGGATTGAAATTGACTTTGCCACATATTATATTGTTGAGCATTATATTGCGGAGGCTGAAAAGAAGAATTTGGGTTTGGAAACATACCAGATTGTTGCGGCTACCACTGACGGCGCTGGTTGAGCAAATACATTGATTCTGGCTCTTCTTCTACTTCCTTATATACTGCTTTCAATCCAGGAAGTGAGGGACACCCCTCTGTATGGTGATATTTTGTGCAGATGGAACATGTTTGGACTGCATCTAGTGGACACTCCTTATGGCTATGCTTTTTCCTGCATCGGGGATAGAAGATTGCCAAATTCTGTTCTGCCTCCATTTGCTTCTGTTTGGCCTGCATAATGTCAAGTTGTGTAGTTAGTGTCCCTAGTATATCAGTTTTAAAATTTTCCAATAAATTTCCAATTTCTACACGCGTTACTCCTTCTGTCAAAATTTTATTATCTCTTACAAACCGATCATGTTCTGCCAGTTTTACTCTTGTGCTGCCTCTCGAGCTCTTGATACATAAATCAATAATGTCAGCAAAATCTTCTTGATAAATGTCTCCTTTTTCGATAATGTTTAATGTTTCAATCCATTGTTCCTTCATGCCCCTTATTAATGTTGTTTTTAATACGTTATCAGGTAAAGGCAGTGATGCATAAGGAGATCTTTGTAGATTATACTGAAAACGTTCCACATACTCCTCTAATGTTTCGTTTGGTCTAGCTATCATCTGGAATATTTCGTCCTTCAGTTCTCTAGACCTGCAATAGTCCTGATATTTTTTTAGAAAAGATTCTTTCATTTGATCCCAGTTATTTATAACCCCACCACCTAATCCCATAAACCATCTTAAAGCAGCCCCTTTTAGTGTAGAGGGGAATAGTTTCATTTTCTGGGGGTCGGTGGTGTAACCATATCCCCTACACAGCACATCGAATTCAAATAGAAATGCATCCGAGTCTTTATATGTAAGACCGTGGAATGTAGGGATATGTTGAAGAGGGATTTCTTTCATAGGCGCATTTGCTGCAGAATCCACTATGGAGTATTGTAATGTAGAGGTTTGGATGTTTGGCTGGTTTTGAGCCATTGGGTCGAATATATGCCAATAACCTTCTGGGATATCTAGGAGAGTATTCCTAGGTTGAGAGGGAATGAATTTAATAGGAATAGTTTTAATAACACTTCCTCTATCTGGGATAACGAGAGTGCCTAATCTCTGAGGAGATTGAGTTTCTTCAAAGATTATTTTTGCAGCACTTCCCTTGTCTGGGTTGTTCAATAGTTCTAGAGTAGAATTTTCAATTTCTTGAAAGTCCTGCTCTTCAGTTTGACTATGCACCTCAGCAAAGGCTACATATGGTGATCCTGTGGCCTGAAGGGAACTAGTAAGCTGTTTAGAAATAACTTTCCTGGGTCCTACTGAAGGCTGAGATTCTGCTTTCTTGAATATTTCGTCTATGAAGGTTGGTCGGCCAAGGGTCACCGCCCCCTTAGCTTTTTCTGGCTTGGGTAGAGGTTTGGAATTATTTTCTGGCTTTTTTTGCTTAGTCATGCACACAAATTAACTACTAAATTCTACTCAAACAAAACAGCAGCAAATTTGTAGGAAAGCGGGCAGGGGAGCAGGGCTGTTACATGCTCCACACGTAGGTTCTTACCTTCCGTTTTTAAAACCCAATTCTTCCCTAACAGGTTCTTACACTACTCTGGAAAAAACAAATGGCTACACTCTTTCCCCGGCAACGACGCCAAAATGTGGAGCTATAAAAAGGGTCTCTTTCACCTCTAATTACCTCACATTAATATGTCAATCCGGGAACGTTTTTTTATTTCAAAGAGTGTCTCAGTCTGAGGCTATCATTTGCCAGAGTAATGCTAGTAGCACAGTGTTTGAAAATACAAGAGTAAACGGGTGCTTGTTTACAGCTAACTACTTCAAAAGATTAAACCACACATTCAGAAAACTAAGCAATTTATCAGTCAAGGGTTCGGTAGCAATAACCCATCCCTTTGTAAACTGATGGAAAAGGAAACCAGAGAACAGATCGTGGATTTGGGAGCCGGACAGTAGATGTCAATG
Source organism: Pinus tabuliformis (assembly GCA_031772625.1). Taxonomy (NCBI): domain Eukaryota; kingdom Viridiplantae; phylum Streptophyta; class Pinopsida; order Pinales; family Pinaceae; genus Pinus; species Pinus tabuliformis. Next base: position 718,299,386 of record CM062812.1, on the reverse strand, counting down.
CTCACTACAGCCTGAGATCGTTCTTCACACCAAAATAACAAATGACAAGAAATGAAACAACAGATAAGAAATGGAACAACAATTAAGAAATAGAATAGCAAACCTGAAATGGAACAACAGTTAAGAAATAGAACATCAACTAAGTCTAACAAGCAGTAACACCTTAGAATATAAGATCAAATGCACTAATCGTAATCTACATGAATCAAATGGAAATCATTCACTCTAAGGGCGGATTGAATAACACACCAAAATGGAACAACACTGATCAATGATGGATTATCGAACAGCGCCTGAAAACCATATATACACACGGCAAACTTGAATAGTAATCTGATCCAATTATCAACCTTAGTTAGAAAGAGTACGACTGCATTTCAAAATAGAACAGCATTGCTTATAGATCCAACAATCGCAAATAACATAACTTCCAAGATGAATTCCGTAATGTCAATGAACAAGTGCACAACACAAAGGCTCTGTAATTGAACAACAACAATATTCTGTAAAGACTAGCAGTATTATATCAACACCTAAAGGAACAGTGATACGATGCGGATTCAATACAACGGTTCTGCCTTTAGAAACCTTAATAAATTAAACATAACAGAGCATGTGATGTAAACTTACAAAACACATCAGATTACCAAACAACATCGATAAGCAAACCACACATAAACCAAACGTAATGGTAGAGAAGCAAGTGTCCTCCAGGGCCGGGCCCTTAGCCTCTAGGGGTACATCGCTTGAAGTTATTCCTAACTCAGAGATGAAATACTAACCAAGTTTGTATTAATGCATAAAGCGAAATTACAATAGATCGGTTCTTAACGAGACTCGATGATCAAAGTGTTGATCTTAAAGGAAATTACATAAAACATAACCAACTCCTCGAGCTAACAGTGTTGCTCCTTTTATAAGGGTGAAGGCAGAGATATCTGAGTGCAGAAATAGATAAAACAACGATCCTTCAGGATCAAGGATCCTGAGGGATTCGCCGAACCGTTAGTCCTCAGTCATCTCTTTCCTTTCCTACGCCAAGCCGATATCTCCACTTCCTTTCCAGGGCTGATTCGCTTTGATTTGCTTTGCCTTGTTCGCATACGGTCTCCCGTCAAAGGGACAGCGATTAACCCGTCCTTGTCCATTCCTTTGGAATGGAAACTTATCGTTTTTCCTCCTTCCTGAATAAGGAAATGACAATTGTCAGTGTTTTTGTCTTGCATATTAATCTCACATGTTTTTATTACAATTCCTTATCATTTTCTTATTTCATGATGCAAAAAGGTTTGTAAGTTCTAATGAAAAGATGCTGAAATAATTACCAAAAACATACCTTCTTTAGTACTCCACAACCACCTCAGCCGACGCAGAACCTACAGATGATGAGGTCTAAGCCTTGCGAAGATGATCTGAATGTGAATATAGTGCTCCGAAGTGGAATTGCAACAGGGGATGATAAAGGGAAAAAGTTTGAAGTTAACGCATGGGTTTGCAAAGCCCCGGTGAAGGAGGCTAAATTTGATTTGGAGTGCGCCTGCAAAATGTTCATGGAAGTAAAGAAGAGCTTCACTGAGTGTTTTGGGAAAATTTAGTGTTCTTGGATAAATGCCTAACCCTCTAGACTAGTAGCTCAATCTAGAAACAATAGTACAAAACATTCTCTACTTCTTCTATAAACAATAGATAAAATAAGAGAACAAAGAACCTACTTGTAGCTTCCACTTGTTCCTTATCTCCCTTGATCGATTTTGTTGCTCCTTCCCGTACTTAAGACGCTTGAGAAGTACGTGCACACATATAGAAATAAGAACCCATCAAAGCATATGATAATGATATATTGATTAAAAATAGCATGGAATCAGATACATGATAAGCATATGAAAGCATCAAAAGACAATACAAGCATATGGAAAAAACTTTGAATACTTTATTAGTAAAAAGAAGAGTTACAACCCAATTTGCTTGATTTAGCATCACTCCTCCAGTTCAATCCCATCCTCTCCTCACAACAAGCAAGACACTTTGACATCATTACAATACTTACAATCTACTCAAATCTCATACCAACAAAATCTCTCTACCATGTCCAGCCCCCAGATCACTTTTATAGGTGAATGAAGGAGGCTATGACATCAATGGTGATAATGAATGCCTTTTTATATTTAGAAATCAGTTCCATGGAAGAAGGGATAGGGGATTGATGTTCCTTAACTCCCTTCCCCATCCAAATGCAAACTCAAAGTAGTGGTTAGCCTTGAGAAACTTCTAGAGGCTTCCAATGGATAAGGAATCTTCAAATCCTCATGGAAATTCGCTCAAATTCACCCAGCGTAGACCAAAGGGGGACCAAGTACGCTGCATAGCACCCTGATAGTGTATGGTTTGCATTTCAGCGCACCCTAATGAAGGCCTACCTACGCTGATCTTCTTAGAGGCAGTTTTTGGATGTTTTCAATGATGGAACTTCTTGGGAAGTGAGACATTCTGATGTTCAACTTCTTTAGGGCATGTAACAACTGCATTAGGGGTTGAAGGGCCCTAATAGTATCGATCTGTAAGTTGGGGTTGATGTGCCAAAATGGATCTGTAACAGTTGCCCCCTAAAGCATGAAGTCGAAAATATATATGTCTAGTGAAATGCTTTATCATGAGGAGAGGAGGTTTCGAAATGGAATGTGACCTACATCAATTAAAATACATATAACATGATAATTTGATTTTTCTCATGAACTAGTTGAGGGAAGGTATACCCATGCTCAGCTCATAAACTTTCATTACATGTACAAATATAGTCGTCTACAGATATAGACCCATGAACGGTTGACCATGAATGTAAGGCCATTGTACATTTGATTTAGTACTCCTAAAAATATCGCAGCCCGGATGGATGAAACTAGATCCAGGGTCTTCAATCTCATTCAACCTTTTCCTCAAGTACAAGTCTAACCATGTGAATAGATGTTCTGAAGTCGAACATGGAAAGACATCGTCTGATTACCGGCCAATGATGTAAGTCGTTAACAGATGCGAGCGGAATCATAGATAACTATAATGACCCTCAAGGTACTATAATACATTTCGCATGGTGTGAATAAATGATTTGATGTTGAAAACCATACAAAGTCTTCTAGTCAAAGGCCAGTGATCTCAACCTATCGCGAGAAGTGAGAAACCTGCCATTGATGTATGCAAGCTTCAAGGTGCTGAAGGGGTGTTTCTAAGTCAACTTCTTAGATGATGTGTTGATGTCAACAAGAAGCGACTCATCACAAGAAAGCCTTGATGTATCCCACATCTACGACACAAAACGAGGTAAATGATTTTGGAGATGAAAAATCGACTGATGACAAAAAGGTTCAGGAATGGCGGTCATGAAAATGAAGGTTTACAGTATTGCAAAGGATGAAATTTGAACTGAATGACTTCTATTGAACATGTCTGTGACACTAAGATGAATTGGTAGCATTGACCCAAAACAAAGCAATGGATGGTATGATAGACAAACAATGTGATAACAATCAAGCTGAATGACCCAACCCACATAGTCATGATGATGAGGTGAAAGTGTCATGTTCAAGAGCGACTTGCTACCATAAAGTTTTCTCGGCTTTTTCCCATTTTCCCCAATAATTGCTTACCAGTACCTCTTTATTTTTTATCAAGCTTGAGGAGGATAAAATATGCTTGTTGTATAATTTCACCCTTCAGGCGAATACACCGCTATTTGATGCTTTAACGAGTCTAGCGAAGGTGAAACTCGGTCTTGTCTAGATGGACAAGTTTGTCGCTATTTGATGTTTTTAACGAGTTTAACGACAAAGAAAACTCAGTCCTTTTCATGTTTAGAGAGTTTGAAAAGGGATGAAAAGGAAACTCCACAAGTTCTTTTTCGTAAAATAATCTCTCAAGTCCGAAAAGGCGTAAAATAATACAAGAGAGATATCGTTTCCAATCCTTTAACGAGCTGGAAGGGACAAGCGCTCGACAATCTTTTCGTATTTAGAGAGTCTGAAAAGAGCTTAAAGAGGACTCTATCTTGACGAACGAGTGGTGTCTAGGGTAGCAACTGGTTCCGGTGATGTTGGAACTTCTCAAAACATGTTGATTTATGTGAAGAGGTTGGCTAATAAGACCACTCATTGCAACTGTTCCTTAAAAAGGGTAAAACAACCAAGTGAAAGCATATGATCGGCCTAGAAGATAGTGATGATGGAGGGAGAAAAAACCAAGGCTCATCTTGATGGAAGAGGCTAATAGAATGGCAATTACGAGGGTTAAAAATGGAAATGGGTTCATTTTACACAAGCTTGAACCATAGGGAACTATGCTTGGGTTCAGTTTCATGTTTACACAAGCTTGAAACGAAAAACTATGCTTGGATTCAGTTTCATTTTTACACAAGCTTAAAACTAAGAACTATGCTTGGATTCAGTTTCATTTTACACAAGCTTAAAACTAAGAACTATGCTTGAGATTGGTTTACATGCCCCCAACATGATGAAAGGAAGAGTCTCTTGTAACTAGATGGAAGTCGCTGCGGTGAAGCAAGACGGTTATCTAACACCTTTTTGGCTTCATCCAGATAGGGACAAAGGTGAATGGGGTGATTCCCTTCACATAACCTACAGGGAAACTTAACTTTACCATTAGGTGCATGCCCCCCAAGCTTCGTTACATTCACCTAAGTAGACTACTCATGGCTATTAAGTGGATGGAATGAAGGTTCTTTTGCAAGATCAAATGAAAGACTTGACTGGGATTTTACGAGATCTACTCAAAGACTCAAATTGGAACTTTGCTCCAGGGGTCCTTGTTTCATTTTTTAATGAGCTAGACACAAAACAAGGAACTCTGCTCATACCCTTAGTTTCAATTTTTAATGAGGTTGACACAAGACCAAGAACTGTCCTCATAGTCCCTTGTTTCATTTTTTAATGAGGTCGACACAAGACTATGAACTGTCCTCGTTGACCTATTTCATTTTTTAACGAGGTTGACACAGTAAAAGAACTATACTCATACTCCTTGTTTCATTTTTTAACGAAGTTGACACAAGACAAGGAACTATCCTCATATTCCTTGGTTTCATTTTTTAATGAGGTTGACACAAGACCATGAACTATCCTTGTGGGATTTGTTTCATTTTTTAATGAGGTTGACACAGTCAAAGAACTATCCTCATGTTCCTTATTTTATTTTTTAACGAGGTTGACACAAGACCAGGAACTGTCCTCGGATTCCTTGTTTCATTTTTTAATGAGCTTGACACAAGACAAGGAACTATGCTCATATTCCTTGTTTCATTTTTTAACGAGATTGACACAAGACAAGGTACTATCCTCATGGGAGCTGTTTCATTTTTTAATGAGGTTGACACAGTAAAAGAACTATCCTCATAGACCCTTGTTTCAATTTTTAACGAGGTTGACACAAGACCAAGTACTGTCCTCATGGGGCCTGTTTCATTTTTTAACGAGGTTGACATAAAACAAGGAACTATCCTCATATTCTTTCAATCACAGCCCATAAGAGGTCATGAAGGAGAAATTTGGTTCCAATGCCCCCAGTACATAATGTACAACATCACTGAATTGATCTTCAGTTGATGTAGGTATGGAACGGGTTGCCACATAATTAACCCGTGGTGGGGATGATACCATTGGTATAAATGGACCATTTAGGGAAGATGGTTGACTGGAAGCTATATTTGGACTAAGAAATGAAAGCTGGTCAACGGTGACAATTCTACCTTCATGTGGGAAACAAATCACAAGAAAGAGTGTTGAAACAATAGCTCCCATGTCATAAACATAGTCGCGCCCAAGAAGTAAATTGTAATCTAAAGGTCCTAGGATTACCACACGTTCATATAAACGATTTTTCCTCCCAAATTAATAGGTAACCGAGGGAGGATCCCTAATGGTTGACTAGCTCCTCTATTAAAATCCAATAGATTCTGGGTAACTGGTGTGAGCAGTGGCGAACCGAGTGCTTGCCAAGCAGTTGAGGAAAGGATGCTCACTGATGCACCTTCATCTATAATAGTGCCAGATACAATCATATTAAAAACTTGTACTATGATATGGAAAGGCACATAAGGAAGGCAGAATCCTTCCAGTTGATTCCAATCAAAGGAAGTGACTAGTCTACTTGGAGGGGGTACCATAGAAATGGGAAAATTAACCCCTTTAGTTACGAGAAATGCAGGATTTTCCTCCTGTCTTGATGGAACAGGAGGATTTCCTCAAGCTTATTAGAATCTGAAGAAACAAAAAGAACTTGAGTGGTATCATATTCACTCTCTTTAGGAAAGGTATGATAAACTAAAGGTGAAATCGGGTCAACTGTTACCTCGACTTGTTGATTTGGGTCGAGTATAGACTCATAGGATTCACTTTCAGAGAGAGTGGGTTTGACCAATGGTTGATTTTGGTCAGTCAATTCATCAACTAGTGAAGGATTTAGGGAGAGTTTACTGAAACCAGATGGAAGTCATTGAGGTGAAGTAGGACGGTTATCCAACACTCTTTTGGCTTCGTCCAGATAGGGACAAAGGTGAATGGGGTGATTCCCTTCACATAACATACAAGGAAACTTGACTTTTCCCTTCTCTCCATGAACTTTACTATCACTAGTTGATGGCGCGTCACCAGCATGATCTCGAGAAGTTGATGGCACAGGATGATGTGTACGAGAAGACCATTATTCTAAGATCTGAGGAATATCAGGACAATTTCGAAGAAGATGGTCTCCCGCACAAAGTTTTCATGGATATCGAACTTTGTGAGGCTTGATGGATGATTTCTCATCAAATGTTGCATTCAAAGCAATGGTTGCTTGATTGCCCCTTTGCTGAGTTTTCTTCTTCTTCTTCTTCTTCTTCCCTTTTTTCTTCTTCTTAGCCACTTGGTTACTAGTACCAATACTTTCACCAAGTGAAGAGGAAGAAGGGGAGGAAGAAGGAAACAGTCAACTTTAGGATCAACTCGAGGTTGATTTTGTCTAGTTGGAGGTGTACTCGTTTGCAGACAAATCATGACATTTTGAAACAAGGAGGTTGAAAACAACCATACTGGCAAGCCAATGGTAAATCTAGGAATGGAAAATGTAGCCATATAAGGAGAACCAATATTTCCGAAAGGGGGAAAAGGACTAGGATTCCCATCAAAAGGAATTCCTTGATCGGTGGACTCTGGATTTGTTGCCATATGTTTCAACCTAAGATCAACTAAGGAGTGAGCATGGAGGATGTTATCCGTGGTCAATTAAATTTATTTTAATCAAATTACCATAACAAAACAAAAGAGGGATAATCTAGGCAAAAGGTTTACCAAGCAACTGTGAATTACAGAATACCTCCTGGCGAACCAAGAAGTATAGGCAAGAAATCTCCCTAAATGTTGTGTTTGGTGTATCATAGTGTACAAGGTGGCCGACTCAGTTACCTAAGGATGGATAGCAACATAGATTTTTCCTCCCATATATACCCGAAGGTACGTGGAGGCCCAGTCCGTATAAGAGCTGTCTAATGCAAAACCACATAGTGAGAGCATTCCCATATACTTTACGTATTGTAACACCACCCTATATACCCGAAGGTACGTGGACGAGCTACGATCTCCTCACATATGTGGAATGAGTTATCACACTCAGGATGTATTGCAAACAAGTTAGAGATAGCTACTGTGTTTTATGACACCGGAGCACATCTCTAGCCTAGACCTCTAAATGTTTTTCGTTAGGTGACAATGCTCCATTAGGTAAATTCAGATAAATTTTAAGTTGATCTTCTTTAGAATTTTCCTTTCAAGGTTCACCGCATGATTTATGTTTGCAATTCCTAAAATGCAACTAATATGATAAGCATTCTTCCCATTCAATTTAACGATGAAAATCCTAGCTACTAGGGATAGAGCAAACAAGTATTTCTTGATCAATCAACAAAGAGCACAAACTAGATGCAATTCCCTAAACCATTCCTTTCAAGCATTTACAAACTTTAATATGCATGATGCAAGTTTTTCTTTTCAAATCCCTTAATGTTATGATGAACAAAAAGGAAATATGCACAATCGATCAAAAATCTCTTTTCATAAGAATGATGATTTTGCGACAATTTCTTTTCAAGGAAAGGAAGAATTTACGACACTTTCAATTTCAAAGAAATGAGGAATTACAACAATTTCGACGAAAAGACAAACCATATGCACATATAAATCAATTGAGATTTTATGAACGAAGACTTTATGACAGTTCAGTTTTCGAAGGAAAAGATGACTTTACGACACTTTCTTTCGAACAAAGATCAATTGATCAAAAAACTAACTTTGACTATAGATTGATAATGAAAAAGAAAACATTAAAGAAACAATTAATCAATCCAATCAAAGTAGGGATGACTAAGGAGATGAAAACATTGTTTTCAGAGATAAGACATCATTGATATTTAGCAAGCAAGCAATCAGAATAATTTTGGCAAAAACTCAAACCAAAGGTGGGAATTTAACCTAAGGTTGATCAGCGTAGGTCAAAGAGGGGTTAACTACGCCACAGAGCACTGTCTCTCACTAAATCCTGCACTGATTTCAATGATTTCAAGATTGATCAACGCAGGTCAAAGAGAGCCAAACTGCACTAATTAAAATATTCCAAGGTTAATTAGCACATGTTAAAGAAGGCCTAACTTCGCTGCAGAGCACTGTCTCTAAGGCTAGCCTACGCTGATTCCTGTGAGGCCACTCAAGAGTCATCTAACCTCAAATTTTGACGAAAATTCAATGCAAAAGGTTGAATTACAACAAGTAAATTATGTCAAGGTGTCTAAGGAGGTGGATAAGCTACTAGGAAAGGTGATCTTCCCCAATGGAGTCGCCAGTTTGTTTTGGGAAAATTTAGTGTTCTTGGATAAACGCCTAACCCTCTATACTAGTAGCTCAATCTAGAAACAATAGTACAAAGCATTATTTTCCTCTTCTATAAACAATAGATAAAATAAGAGAACAAAGAAACTACTTGTAGCTTTCGCTTGTTCCTTATCTCCCTTGACCAATTCTGTTGCTCCTTCCTGTACTTAAGTCGCTTGAGAAGTACCTGCACACATACAGAAACAAGAACCCATCAAAGCATATGATAATGATCTATTGATTAAAAATAGCATGGAATCAGATACATGATAAGCATATGAAAGCATCAAAAGACAATACAAGCATATGGAAAAAGCTTTAAATACTTTATTAGTAAAAGGAAGAGTTACAACCTAATTTGCCTGATTCAGCGTCACTCCTCTAATTCAATCCCATCCTCTCCTCACAATAAGCAAGACACTTTGACATCATTACAATACTTACAATCTGCTCAAATCTCATACCAGCAACATCTCTCTACCATTTCCAGCCCCCAGATCACTTAGATGAGTGGTCTTTTTATAGGTGAATAAAGGAGTTTATGCCATCAATGGTGATAATGAATGCCTTTCTATATTTAGAAATCAATTTCGTGGAAGAAGGGATAGGGGATTGATGTTCCTTAACTCCCTTCCTCATCCAAATGTGAACTCAAAGGAATGGTTAGCCTTGAGAAACTTCTAGAGGCTTCAAATGGATAAGGAATCTTCAAACCCTCACGGAAATTCACTCAAATTTGCCTAGCGCATGCCAAAGAGGGACCAAGTGCACTGCATATCACCCTGACAGTGTATGGTTTGCATTGCAATGCACCCTAATGAAGGCCTACCTGTGTTGATCTTCTTAGAGGCAGTTTTTGGATGTTTTCAGTGATGGAACTTCTTGGGAAGTGAGGCATTCTGATGTTCAACTTCTTTAGAGCATGTAACAACTGCATTAGGGGTTGATGGGCGTTAATAGCATTGATCTGTAAGTTGGGGTTGATGTTCCCAAATGGATCTGTAACACTGAGGCATCCACCTGAGGGAACAATGATAAGCCTAATCAGGAGATGGACCCTTCTATGCTTACAACCTTTCTAGAGACCTGCACAAAGCTGCTACGCGATAGCGAGGTTGTGAAGGGAATACAAGAGCTTATAAATATATGCGCCAAAAACACTCGGGGTGAACTACACATGGTACAAAAGATTGGTAAGCATAAAACAAGGACAGGACAAGAGATGAGGCTAACCAGGCAGATAGGAGAATACGAAATGGATCAGGTTATTTTAGATCTGGGGTTAGACACGAACGTCCTACCAAAGTAGACTTGGGAATGAATGGAAGACCCGCGCTACAGTGGTCTCTGGTTCAGCTAAGGATGGAAAATCAGCAAAAGATCACCCCCATGGGGCGGCTGCAAGGGGTGACTGTAGATATTGAAGGCACAAGCGTGGTAGCTGACTTTGAGGTAATAGAAATTGTGGATGACAAAAACCTCTACCCTACGCTCCTTGGCATTGATTCAGATACTGATATGAACGGGGTAATCAACCTCAAGAAGCGAAAGATGATATTTGAAAAGAAATCGCTTCACGTAGTAGTACCCATAGATCCTACTGAAGGATCGCGCTATACTGAATCAGTCTGCGACTATGAGAGCGATGAATATTTGGACTGTATATATAAGATAACAACGCAAGACCAAGTTTGGGTGAACCCAACAATGGATGGACGAATTACATGGGATCATGAGAGTTCTTGCACCTTGGACTCCAATGAAGAATTAGAGTGCTGGCAGAATCAGTTACATGAAGTAACCACACTGAGCTATAACATGATGACCCAGTTGCTGCACTGTGTGTCATCAGAGGTAAGAAATCTGCCCACTTATGATGGCCTGAATGATGTAGATATATTTTTGGATGCATTTGAGAGGGAGGTACCAGAAAAGCAGTGCTTCCAAACTTTGGACTAGGCATTGCGCACTATGCCATCAAGGTGGTGGGGTACGCACAAGGTTAGCTTTGAGGATTGGCGCGAGTGTAGGAGGATGATGAGAACATGCTTTGGGAAGCAGAAGGTACGCATGATAGACAAGTATGATGGGAAGGATGATTTGCATGCGCATTTGGCCAAATGGGCTCAAGCTTATGGAGCAAAGCCCCAACCTAAATGGGTGCACTTGTTCTGTCACACCCTAGATGTCATCCTGATTAACTGGTACTTAGAAACATAGCTCCTCCATTGTACAGGTGAATGGGATATTCTACGTGAAGGATTCATAATTACATTCAACTTTGAAGATGGCTTTGACTGTATTGACGAAGCGCTACAAGAAGTGAAAGCAATAATATTTAGGATATCGCAGGATCCTTTGGACCTGATTCAACCCAATTGGACTACTCGGCTCAGCCACGTGCTGGAATGCCATAACGTAACGGCTGAAGAAGAATATGAGGATCTGCGAAATACTAACATCCCTGAAACAGAAGGTCACCACGAGGTTGAGGGACCACAGATTGAGAATCTTGATATAACCGTGCCACTAAAAATGAAACAGGTAAATATTGGTACAGAGGCAGAACCCAAATTCGCGAAGATTGGAGATTACTGGGATGACGCGACGTTGGATAAGGTCGCTGAATTGCTCCGCGAATACTAGGGTTTGTTCCCTACCAAGTTTACGGATCTAAAAGGGATAATCGGGAACTTGGGTGTTATGAAGATCATGTTGAATCCTGACGCAAAACTGGTTAAGCAAAGACCTTACCGTCTCAATCCGAAGTATAAGGAGAAGGTTCGCTTGGAGCTAGACAAGATGCTCGCAGAAGGCATCATTGAGCCTGTAGAAGAATTTGATTGGGTAAGCCCAATGGTGGTACAGGAAAAGAAGCAAAATGATGAAATAAGGATATGTGTAGATCTCAGGAAGTTGAACGACGTTTGTGTACATGATCCTTTCCTGATTCCATTCACCGATGAAGTGTTGGACAATTTAGGTGGCTAGGAAGCATATTCCTTCACTGATGGGTTCTCTGGGTAGAAAGACGACCTTTGCGACTGAGTGGGGGTGTTTCTAGTACACTGTAATGCCTTTCGGATTGAAGAATGTGCCTGCGATTTTCTCACGTGTAGTCGTTGCGACGTTCAAGGAAATTATTCATAAGTTACTAGAAGTGTACTTTGATGACTGAACTGTGTTTGGGCTGGTGAAACGCCATGTGGCAAGTCTGCGGCTAATGCTATATACCTATGGAAGATACGAGATCGCGCTCAATCTGAAGAAATGTTTGTTTTTTGTTCCTTTTGGGACCCTGTTGGTTCATGTGGTTTGTAGATAGGTACTGATGGTAAATCCTATGAAGATTGAGGTGATACTTAAATTGGAAGCGTCGTGGAGTGTGAAATAGTTTTGCGCTACTCTAGGGCATACTGGATATTACAAAAAGTTTATCAAGGGTTATGCCCAGATCACCGCGCCTATGGAGAAGTTGTTGAAAAAGGATGTCACGTTTTGTTGGAACGAGGACTGTAAGAAAATCTTGGATGCATTAAAAGAAAATATGGTCACTGCGCCAATTCTAGTCTTCCCGGATTCGAAGAAGAAGTTTCATGTACATGTCAATGCATCATGTATAGCGCTGGGAGAAGTACTGACACAGGTTGGCGGAGGAGACTTGGACCATCCTATAACATTCACAAGTGGAAGGTTATCCAAGGCAGAGAAGAACTATTCCACCACCAAGCGCGAAGGGTTAGCCATGGTATATGTACTCCAAAAGTTTAGGCACTATTTGTTGGGTGGTCATTTTAAGATGTATACAGATCATTCAACATTGGAATACATGGGCAATAAGCCTGTGTTGGGGGGGAGAATCTGTAGGTGGTTGTAATTGTTCCAGGAGTATGATTTTGAAGTTATTATGAAGCCTGTATGACTAAATGTGGGACCAGACCATCTGTCGTGCATCGAAAGAGGGGAAGAGCCCACTAATTTGGAGGAGGGATTTCCTGACGTATAACTATTTGCAGTGTGTGTCGCAGATGGCCATTTTGAAGATATCATACATTTACTAACGACAGGAACTACCCCGAAAGGATACACCATCCATCAGAAAAAGAAGTTAGTGGTGCACGCGATAGACTTTTCTGTCATCATTGGGCATCTGTACAAAATGGGGTCCGATGAGATATTGCAACGATATGTATTGGAGTTTGAAAGGAGTAGTATCCTTGCGGATGCTCATGGGGGCGCCGCGGGAGGACATTATGCAGGAAGAGAGACTGCGCAGAAGATTCTACACACAGGGTTGTGGTGGCCAACCCTCCATCAGGAATCAAAAGCTTACTGCAAAGCCTGTGATGTGTCTCAAAGGAATGGTAGGCCATCGCAGAGGGATGAGCTGCCTCTGAATCCATAGATGGCATTACAACCCTTTGAAAAATAGGTGATACATTTTGTGGGACCCATTCAGCCCCAAGGAAAGAAGACGAGAGCGAGGTACATTATCACTGCAACAGAGTATTTGACTCGATGGGTGGAGGCACAACCTGTAAAGGATTGTATAGGCGCGACTACTGCAAAGTTCCTCTTTGAGTATGTACTGACGCGATTTGGGTGTCCAAAGATTTTGATGAGTGATCGCGCTACGCACTTTCTGAATGAGACGATCAGCGCGCTGACATGGGAATTTCAGGTATATCACTAGAAAAGCATGCCTTATCACCCACAGGCTAACGAGAGGTGGAAGCATTCAATAAAGTGCTAGAAAACGTGTTGACCAAGGTTTTCAACACTCAGCAAAGTGATTGGGACCTATGCATACCCGTAGTACTATGGGCCTATCGGATGACGTGCAAGAAGTTGACTGGACAAACACCCTTTAGGCTTGTCTATGGTGTTGACGCAGCAATGCCCATGGAACACACTGTGCCTAGCCTATGCATAGTGAAACTCATGGGTATGATGGATCACGAAGCCCTGGAAGAGAGGCTTGCGCAGCTAGCTGAGCTTGAGGAAGAAATATTTCTAGCTGGATTTCACCAACAGGTCCAAAAGCAGCGCGAAAAAGCATGGCATGATCGACACATTAAGCTGCGCACCTTTAAGGTAAATGACCTGGTTTTTTTATATGACAACAAATTTGATAAATTTCCAGGGAAATTTAGAATGCATTGGTTAGGGTCCTATGTCATTAAGGGGATTACATTGGAGTGGTTCACCTGGTCAAATTGAATGGAGATACCTTCCCAGGAAAGGTAAATGGAAGTCGATTGAAGTCATACATTGGTGGTCTGACCATGTGACTATATGAAGGTAGCATAGTCTTAGTGCTCCAGGTAGCTGAAAGGAGGCACGGGACTATAAACTACACTAACCTGGTAGGGGAGCTACGTGATTGGAGGATTGTATAAAGTAGGGAAGTGTCACAGGGTTCGCGGCATCGCAATGGGAGTTGTGCTACCCAGGGAGAAATCGCGCAGGTTGGCCGGAAAGTGACCGTTAAAGTCACTATTCATGATTTGATGGTAGAAATGCAGCCAAATGGAGTGGGTGACCGACATTTAAGATGAAATTTATGGGTCAGATCCTTGAAAATCTACCGCCAATCTGGCATTAATGAACTGAATGTGGGGGGCGGGGGGGCACAGTCGGATTTGAATTCAAAATTCCCTATAAATTATAGGTGGCTACCCAGCGAAAAGCACTTGGCATTTTAAGAATTGAGTTATTGAGCTCTCAGGTGCACATGAACCAAGAATTCTTTGAGGCTTTGATAGCGAGTTCAGCGTTTGAGAACTTACCAGAGACGACACGAGCATTGCTGAGTAGTGTTATGTTGACACTTGCCACAACTATGGACACTAAAGTAGTGACATCTGAGGAGGATATGCCGGAAATTGTTATGGAGGTTGAAGAAGTTGCTCCAGAGGTTTCTGAAGTATTAGCAGAAGTCCCCAAATCACCAAGGATGTCGAGACCAAAGCCCACCCCAACCAAGGAGAGCGCAAAGGATAAGAAGGGAAAGCAGCCTACAATACTGGTGCGCACATCACCGAGAAGAAACCCACCGAAGGACAAGCCCACTGCACAGGAAAAGGGAAAAGCCATCAATCTGGAGCTGGAGGAGGAAGAAATCGAAGACATCCTGATGGATGATGAGGATGTGGGGATAGATGTGGAGGAAGTTGAAGCGTAGGGTGCTAACCCTCTCACTCAGTTTCCTAAGTACGTCCCTCCGTGCAAAGGCAAGACCAAGGTACCGAATGATATTGACGAAAGCAAGGTTCCCTTTCAAACCCCTCTGCTATCGGATGAGATTGTCTTCGAAAGACCGCACTTGGGGCGAGTTCTGCTGTTAAAACTCGAAGCTTGGGACTTGGCTAACCATGAGAAGTTCCTGCACTTGGCTATCGAGCAACTGATGTGACGCATTATCGATACAATCACCGAAATGACTGCATTAGAGCCATGGAGGTGGCTCAGAGGAGTAGACAAAGCAGGTCTGCTCAACATGCTATGGGTGTTGCACTACAACCGCACCCCAATTATAGTCTTGGTCATCAAGAAAATGCTATGCTTGGTGTATGATGGGTTTCTGTGGCTAGACAAGCCAATACCCATCACTGACAGATTGATCCACACGATCATGCAGTTGCCCTACACATGAGAAAATCTAGCCATGATGTTTGGTGGGAAAGGTGGTGAGTAGGCCCTTGTGGAGGCCATGAAGGAGAAGCTTAAGGTAGTGAAAAAGCCACGTGGATATGCCATATCTAGTATCAGTGAATCTGCCATAAAGGTGGCCACACAAATTTTGGCAAGAAAGGTGATGAGGAAGTGTCATGCCAATGAGGTGTCAACGCTTGTCGTCGCGCTAGCAACCCAGTGCACCGAAGGAGTCCAGTTCATTGGGCAGACTATCTCTGCGGTGAGTTTCTTGTGAACTGCCGTGAGGCACAGGATCTCAGCAAGACATTCCATTACGTGTGATTCTTGATTTCTATTGTGCTGGTAGCATAAGAGCTTCAAGGGGACATATAATTCCGTTCAGCCACGTCAGACCTACCAGAAGCAGCAAAGTATGCTTCGTTGTGGGCGACCAACAATGCACAGTGCATCAAGGACAACAAGATCTTCTAGATCTTGATGGAGATGAACATCTGCATGTCCATCAATCACAAACCGTGGTTGTTGCCTATGGTGTTTACTAACCCGTAGGGCTATGCGAAATTTAAGGTATATTTTCACCCTGTGTCCATCAGGGCACGAAAGAACCCTGCACAGACATGGTATGACTTGCCTTACCTGGCAACAGATGACGCCATTGATGCAGTACTTGATCATTGGCTGGCAGAATGGCACACTACAGTAGACTTGGTGGTGGGAGGGAGCAAGTCCGCCGCGCAACGCAAGAAGGAGGAGGCCAAGCTCAAGATGACACAACTGGCCGAAAAGAGAAAGAAGGAGGATGCTGACAAGGCCTAGGTGGAGCGCGATGTCGCTCAGTAGATGGAGAAGAAAACAGGTGGAACAGAGTGGGGCTCTGACAAAGGCGCGAGGTCACCTTCACCTGAGATAGAGGAAGAGACGGACGAGAAGACAGAAGCGCGTGAGCTGCAGTAACGCTATGATGAAGTCAAAGGCACAACATAAACCATCGTGCTCACACAGAGTCTGGAAAAGTTGCAGGAGTCCAAGCAACTGAAAGAACAGGTGGATGTAGCGTAGTAGAAGGAAGCAGTGTTGAAGGTGCAACTAAAGCCCTGGTTGGTTGAGGCTTATGCAGTGACAGCCTCTCTTGAAGGAAAGCTTGCAACTTTTCAAGAAACTCAACAAAAGCTTCAGTTCGATAGTTCAGGAGTAGCGACGGAGAAGATGGTTGAAGATGCAAAGCAGGCGGCTGCACAATGCGCTGTTGAGGTTGCGGTCATACAAGTCGAGCTGGGAGGTCTTCGCGCTAAGATCTCAGCGCCTGCAGAGTGACTCGAGGGCGAGTCACAATGTTTGTGTTGGGGGCCTATTAAGAATAGGATCCCCCAAGGACAGTTTTGGGGCTAAAAGCCCATGTTTTGGGTCAAATTTTGTAATAAAGTTGTAAAGTCTCCGCATTTTGTGGTCACGGAGTGCGAAGGTGTCATGAGTCATAAAGGGTTGTCCACCCTTATTTTGTAAAGTGTAAAGTCAGTTGTAAAGATCTACCCATGGTCCACGGACCATGGGATTGTATAAAAAGAGCTAAGTAAGTAAGCTCTAAGTAGTAGTAAGTTTTGGGGAGAAGTAAGAAGTCTTGAGCGATAAGGAGAGAAGTCTAAGTTTCAGGTCTTAGTGTAGGTAGAGGCTCTGCAGCTGAGTGCACAGAGGCCTAGGGTGGAAGTCCACAACTGAGTGTGTGGACCCCTACAGTTGTGTGTGCAAGGCAGATAGAGTCTGTAATCATATAAAGATATCAATAAAATTGAATCATTTTACAAATTATGTGTCTTTGTTTCCTGTTAATGCATCTTGTCATATTGTGTATGAATTTCATTTATAATTCTTATGTGATGCGCGAATGTATGTAATTATGTTGGATAATTGAAAGAAAGGATATCTGTTTACGCGACGCTAACTGAAGACACTTAAGCTAGTTTGGGAATCTACACAATACGCCGCCTTAGCAGTGCAAAAGTACCTGAACTGCAGGTTAGGGTTGTGCGAAGGTCAATCATACCCCTTCGCGGAGGTAACGAAGGGCGGAATACAGGGCTAGATAGATAGATCCCTAGAACTTAATGACCTACGCGAAAGCAGGAAGAGAAGGAATAAACTGACATCACGACCATCTCTGGGTGCAGAAACTTGGTTCCAGTATCCCCCCATACTACTTCGGGTGAGACTTCGGTCCGCGCTTTGCGGGCTGATGCCAAAAGGGCCAGTAGTGTACGGATTTGTTTGGCTAACTAACGTTGAACCTGGGTCAGGCCTCATGCAACCAACACTATTATCAGAATTTCGGCTCAACTCTGTCTTTCATTCAATTATAGTATGACACAATACTTTGTGAATAGGACCTTTATCTTCTCAGACAAATTGGGATACATTATAAAGACATCGAATAATGCAGTCATATGCAAAACATTAAATTGTAGTCAAAATCAACCAAAATGGAAAAAGAAATGAAAATGGATGCAGATAATTGCTTAGGAAAGGAAAAAATTAGTCACATATATCTGTTGAACACATCATTTGCAGAAAGAATTGGTAAAAAAAAATGAATTAGCTTTGATCTTTGAAATGCATTCTAGGCTTCTCAAAATCCACTAACGAATTTCTCTTATTCCAATATAATATACAATCCTTACATCAATGAAAGATTTAAAGTTTGTTGCTCACTAATTTCTTCAAGCATTTAAAAATATATATGGTATTTAGTCCAAAACAATTGACAACTGAAATGAGATTGGTCAATTTGTTCAGACTGAAAAAGAAAATGTGTATAGAGCATGTTCGTAAGTTGGACTCAATGTACAAACTAAATCAGTAGGTGCTTGGCTGCAGTGCTGAGGGGGAATGCCTTGAACTTTGAAGTGCCCATATAGCACAAGATTTAGCTCTTATTGTTTGATGAGAACTACCATTCTTTCTCTCTCAATATGACCCTTCAAAATGCACAGACAAAGGGAGGAAAATTGAAAAAAAATAATCTCTTTGGTTAAAAACTTTGTACTTCTATCTTCTACCAAATATATTCCAAAGGTGGACTCTTTGCAAACAATCAAGAAGTTTCTTGGCAGCACAATCCAATTCTACAAGTTTTTCCAAGTGAATGCAGACTCCAACTGCTATCATATGCTTTTTGCACTTAAAATTGTTGGAAAGGCTGAGTAGAATGGAAATTGGGTATTTCTTGTTTATATTGATATTTGATGGATCTAGGAGTTGCATTGTTTTGAGAATATTGTTTGGTTCCTTCTTGTAACATTGAAAGGAATATAATGAAAAATCAATCTGGTAGTATCGGTTTTGAGATACAAGGGAAAATCTTTGTCTATGTTTGTTTTATGTTTTATGCCCTCGCCATTGTTTATTTTCTTCTTTTAAGAATTTTTTTGTAGGTAATTTTTGTACAGGGTTAAAACATACACCTTTGCACAAGGGAGAGAATAATGAGATTGACAGGAACAATTTGCAATTCATGTGGTTGATCTCTTCCTGATACATGCAACTAGATCAATTTTTTCCACATTGGATAGCGAAATAAGTTCCCTTTTTGGACCATCATGAAATATATTTAATAGAACTCTCCCAAATTTAAAGGGGCATTCCATCATAACATAAACTTATAAGAAATATGATGAAACGTTTTTTGCAGCATAAAATGACACAGTAACTAAACCAGATTTCACTCCACCATTTCCTTGAGATTCATTGACATCTATTTGGTTATATTGTATCGAGTCTCCCAAAACCATCAACAACCAAATTCTATGTTCAATAGTTACATTGTGCAAAATAATGTGCAAGGTAATTCAAATAGGCATGTCTATTACAATATTAAGAGGACGCTCATAACTATTTTCTGGAACGAGCAAAATTGCTCTAATTTCTTTAAGTTCTTCACTGAGAGGTATGGGTTCAAAGAATAAATGTTCAGGTAATTCCTGAACAAGTTTCAAGAGACATGATATATTTGGATTGGAATCACAAATTTGCTTAACTCCTCTAAAAATTAGAAACGCTCTAATCCAAGTCCTTCATAGAGGACCTTAGCAGTAGAAATTATGGACTTCAATCTCGGAATGTAAATTTAGTCGTGATGAAGACAACCTCAAAATATAACTGAGGGAATTCAACTCAAGTATGTTTAGCTCTTGTTCTTCACCTAGACCCAAAAAGCAATTCCCCATTCCTCTTAAAGCTTTGCCTAATTGTTGCAGAAATAATTTTGGTGAATTTATTCCATAATGATATGTATTTAAGCAGCTTCCAAGAGTCAAGTTGGCCCACAACTTTGCTAAAAATTGAATTTAATACATATAGAGAGAAGAAAAGGCTATCACAGAGCTAGGCCCTTCAAAATTTCTTTCAATTTTTCCCAAGTCTTCCCTACACTCACTATGTTCCAATCCAAAGGGAAGTTAGTGCTAAAATATATGCTATGAAAATAGAAAGCAGAGGAATGAAAACTAATTTTACATGATCGATATCTTTTCTACTCAATGTTGCATGAACAATGATAATGCAATAAGCATACAACTGACATTCAAATTGGTATATCTTCATTTGCATAAATGTTTACATTCTTATGCAAGCTTCAATACATACAAGAAGCAATAAAGTAGTGAGCATAGAAAAAAGGAATTAAAATTATTTCATGGATGGAACTATATTTTTCACATAAAAATAAATTAATAATTTATAACCTAATAACATTCATGGTATAGCTAATCTAGAAGTCGGAATACATTGAAGGGATAGAAACCAAAGGAAGATTCTTACCTCAAAGTCTTTAGGACATCACCTAATTCCCTTTTTTAATCAAAGTTCAGGTCCCAGCAGCAACAACACTCCACCCGTCAAATTTTGTCCAACAAACCTCAAAGCTCAAGCATTGCCTAGAAAACAACAACGTGAATATACACAGTCAAAGTAGGAACACATGTATTGGACATCAAATCAAAGAAACAACCTGTATAAAAGATTATAATCACTATAGTATAGATAAATTGGAAATTAACAATCCTTGTAATCACCTTAGAAAAAAGCTAAAAACAAGCTCCATCATCATATTGAATGCATGTACATCTACAAATTCAACAAAATCTGGCCAAATAGAGAAATTGTAATAAAAAATGGTCAAAAACTGGTTTAGAATTATTACATTAATTTTTGTGCCAAATGTTTTCTTTATTTTTTATCTCAAAAGTTCAAAGGAGAGACTTACAGTCTTAACTGGAAGAGCTTGGTTTTGGAAAAGAGAAGGATTCTTCTTGAAGCCATGGTCTCTAGAATCCATTCTAGAAAATGTTTGTCACCACCACACTAGTGTGCGTGAGGCTTCCAAAATATTTCACTCCATCTTTCAGAAGAAGAAGTTTGTGAAATAATTTGGAATCCATTTGGAAAATATATTAACTCAAGCAGCAAGAATAGGAAAACTGGAGTATTCACCTATGCCAAAATAAGAACTGAAATAGATCTTAGAAAATAGCTGCTAGACGGTTATTTTGGATCAAATGTCAAAGGACACTTCCATAAGTTGTAGTGCATGTCACAACATGGACACCTTAGGGGAAACAACCACAGAAGGTAGCCCAAACAAGACCCGAAATGAATACCCCCCTGTTCCAATACAACTTCGTCAATTTTGTCTATGTTTATCTTGGCGCCTTCCAGACATTTCTTCACTATTTACATGGAATTTCCAAACAAATCAATGTTGAGATTTCAAACTTGGGTCTTGTGATATTCATGTTAAAATCTAATCCTTTGTAGAGAAAATCAATATCTATCAGTTGTAGGTTTTAACCTCGTACATAAATTACCTGCATACGAATTCTAAAAAACACAGAAAATAAATAATGCGAGAGCAGAACACATAAAACACATATACACAGAGATTTTCCCCTGGATCCAAAAACCCGGACTACCAGCTTGATTTTTTTCATTATGTTCCTTTCAATGTTATAATACATATTTATACATGCCGAAGCATCAAATACCATGGACCAAAAACCACCACGTCCAATACCATGGACCGAAAACCATTGCATCCAAAAAACACGTGCGAAAATCATGCAAAAAACCATAGGTGGGTCCGCCCAACCTAACATAGGGTCCAAAACCAAAATTTTCTGGGGCGCTGCCCCGGATCCCATAAATTGGGGTTACGGGTGCCCCTATAACCCCCTGTTAACTACGTGGAAAGAATATAACACAACCCAACATCAGTGTCCATTGCGAAAGATAGAATTCTCTTTTCCTTCTCACATTTTGAATGAAGTATTCAAAGAGTTATGGCACTCGTGCTCAATTGCTTCTTGATTTTTCTTTCTAAGTGTCGAACACAATGACTGAAAAATATGTTTTCCTTCACCTCAAATTTAACACCATGAAATTTTAGGAATGGAGTTGTCAAAGGTGCCTCCACCTAAGTTAAAAAACAGGATTGTCTTATTTTTAGTGGAAGAATAAACAATTGTGTGAAATCCATAGGCTATAGTTGTAGTGGTGAGTTTGTTAATAATTTTCATTACACTAAGATCAAAAAAAATTGTCGCATCTTTGGTAGCCCTCCTCTGGGAAATGTTAAATTAGGTAGGCACAGTCAGCCCCACATTTTTCACATCACAACCCAGGAAACCTTCAACTATATTTTGCATTTTCATTAAAATCATAGAAGATTCCAAATATATCTTATGTTGGGAATAGTTCATTGTTGGCTTCTCAAACTCTCATCGATTGAAAAAGATTATGTGGTTCTAGTATAGCCGCACCTAATGTCCATGTTATGCTCCCAGATCCAACAATTATTTTCTCATGTTTTAAGTGCAAGTTTCAACCCATCTGTAAGGAGTGCTAATACATACGTCGCACGAAAACAATACTCTTCTACAAATGGTTGTGGAACTACACTTTTCTAAGAATATTTCCATCTTTTTTAATAGAAACGCCCACCTTTCTCTAATATCTCATGATAGATGGCAACAAAATACATATTATAAAATTTGTAAACAAAAAAGAAGCTAGGCTGCATAAAAACTCCCCTGTGGTGGTGGATGATGCTTTTTAAGGGCACAAGGGTATTGCTCACAATTTTTATCTACAGATGAATGTGACCATAAATAGGCATTAACAGTGGATTTAGCCAGTGCTTGGCTTTCGGCCTAGTCAGAGTCACCAACCAACTCAATCTTTATTCCAGAATTTCTTTCCTTGTAATCCTCCACCACTACTGGAATATTTTCTTGAACCTTCCTACTATCATGTGACCACTCATACACATGGACAAAGTATCAAAGATTAAAGAGGATCAAATTAAAGGATGTTATGGCCATACCACTATATATGTTGATGCTTCAAGCGAAGAGACTCTACAACACCAAGAACATAAAGTTCCCTCCAAGCATTGGTCATCAAATCCAATGTATTCATTGTGGTTTGTAGAGAGTCTTCTTGATCTAACATCAAGCTCTTCAAACCAACTCTACACAAGGTCATTAAAAATGTAAAAAGTCAGCAAGACACAAATTTGGTAGTCAATATGACCAAAATAAGAACTAGTTCAAATAATTTTCACAATCCTACTTTTGAAACCAATATTATAATCTCCTTAACATTAATATCACTTGCCACTATTCTTCCCAGGTCAGCAAACTCAGCTCCGCCTTGGAATTAAAAGTGTAATTGCATAAAAGGAATTTCGGTCTCATGCCAATAGGTATCCTACGATGAATGTGCAAGAACGTAGTGCTTTCTCTTCGCATAGCTAACCAGGGCTTATTTCCCTTTCCAAATGTCAATAATTCTTTTCCAAGAAAAAATAAAATAATAATAATATTTTACTATATTCTAAAAGTTCAAGATGTTGAAATCATGCCACAAAGTGAAAGGAAATAAAATATATTTCCTCAAACCACCAAATATATAAAGAAAACAATAATAATTATAAAAATAAAACTATATCTATCGATCTATGCATGAAATGAGAACTATAGGCATTCAAGGGGCTAAAAAAGTATTTGACCAAAACAAACCAAAAATTTACTACTTGACAAAATCCTCTAAACAAGAGATAAACAAACCACTAAAATTTTCTAAGATATCAAAGCAAGACATCAATGCAATTTCATGTACTTGAATAAGACCATTGTTACTTAGCGTTAGACTTCTTAAATTAGTTATTTATCATTTAATACTAGGACATTATATATGTGAAAATAAATAGGTCCTAGCTTCATCAAATCCAACTTCATTTCCAGTCAAAGATCAAATCCAGCTTCATTTCCAATACCAATATAAAATCACACTCTTTATAAATCTTAACACCTAACCACTTACACCCCTCATATAATATTTTTCATAGACAAAAAACAAGATATCCCTGACAAAAATTGAAATTTTCTAAAACATAACATGATCACGTAAGACACTAAATACTAAATATGAATATTAGATAGGCAACAATTCAATGTCAGTTCAATCAACCTTCATGCAATGAAGAAAAATCACTAACTCATTTTGCGATATTGAACGTCAAATTCTTGTAATCAATAATTATGCTGACACTTGAGTTGCTAGTGTTGTGTCAAAGTAACCATTTCTCACTACCTACAAATGTTGAAATACAAGATGGTGCTAAAGTTAAAGACACAAAATAACAAAGCTCAAATCATTGGCCCAGTACTGGATGTATCTTTTCCTCCAGGTAATATGCCTAATATTTACAATTCATTGATAGTTAAGGGTCAAGGTACAGCCGGTCAAGAAATTCAGGTTACTTGTGAGGTACAACAATTATTAGGAAATCATAAGGTTAGAGTTGTAGCTATGAGTGCTACAGATGGTTTGACGAGAGGAATGAGAGTGATTGACACGGAGCTCCTCTAAGTGTTCCAGTTGGTGGAGCTACTCTCGGACGAATTTTCAATGTTCTTGGAGAACCTGTCGATAATTTGGGTCCTGTAGATGCTTGCATAACATCTCCTATTCATAGACCTGCTCCCGCCTTTACAGAGTTGGATACTAACAAAAACAAATGTATTACAAAAAATATACCTACAATAATATATTGGTTGAATGTGTCAGGGACACCAATAAATAAGACTAGAGAGATTTATAGAATGTGGTAGTTACTAGTGTGTGTCTATTGTGCGATTAGTGGTATGGTGGGGAGACCTACCAAGAAGGGACGTTGGTCTCAGGAAAGTATAGTAGGGATATCCATAGAGAATCTATGTAAAAGGAAGATGAGAAGTGTTGTCTTTAAGTTGGGTTGTGTTATGGTAGAATTTTGTTGGTGATAACAAGTGGTAACAAAACACTTACATCAATAAGTGAAAAGAATATTCGGGGCATGAGTTGGACTGACTCATGTTATCTCATCCCTTAATGGTCCTAAGGACATGTGGGGACCCGAACAACTTAGTACCTAAAATACTTGAAAGCATGGCCGACAAATGACTGACAAGACTGTACAAAAGAATGTTGTTTTCATGTCAATAGGTCTCCTATGATGAATGTGTAGGGACCTAGTACATAAACCATTTTTATCTTCGCTTAGCTACCCATGGCTAATTTCCCTTTCCAAATATTAATAATTATTTTCCAAGAAAATATAAAATAAGCATAGTCTACTAGATTCTAAAAGTGAAGATGCTAAAGTCATGCATAAAGAAAATAAATAAAAACAACTTTCTTCACACCACCAAATATATAAAGAAAACAATAATAATTATAACACTAGATATATGAACCTAAGCATGAAGTAAGAACTAAAATAATTCAAGGGACTAACATAATCTTTGACCAAAACAAAACTCCAAACTCAACAAAATGCCCCGAACACAAGCAACATATAAACAATTAAAATTTTCCAAGATATCAGAGCTAGACATCAAGGTAGTTTCATGTACTTGAATGAGCCCATTGATGATTTGTGTTAATCTTGTTAAATTAGTTATTTATCATTTAATACTAGTCAAACACTATCTATGTGAAAAGAAATAGGTCCCAACCTCATCAAATGTAGCTTCATTTGCTATCACAAATAAGAAACAAACAATGTAATGCTTAAATATGAAATATCAATCTTAAATGATACCATATTTACATTTTCCTTTCATAATTATGTGTACCCATTTGTACCCAAATTGCTTCAATGAGATATGCTTCATATAAATTCACTTGTTCATAGAAAATATAATTATACTTTGCAAAAAATTGTTAAGTAAACATTGAAAGAACATATATCATAAATTGAATTTTGAGGCAAAATGGAATTTCGCAAAAAAAGAAATCGTTTAACAATGGTAATGGGAAACTATTAAGACATAAAATATAATAATTCATTTGTATAACATTGAAACACCATCATCCTTGTAGGTCTATCTAAGTACTTTTGGTTTACTAATTTAGCTTGTGTCAATATCCATTCTAGATATCTATGGATGGGCTTTGAGTCATTCCCATTCCTATGCATTCCATTTTTTGGACAAATTCTATTAGAAATATTAGTGACTCTTTGAATTTTGTACAAAAAATAGTATATTAATCCTCATAGATTTGAATGTAGGCTTGATCTAGCATGAAATCCATTGTTAAATGGGTAAATTTCATATGGATTTGTTGTAGATTTCCCTTGATGTTTTACATTTTTTGTATCCATCTAGCATGCTAAGAAGTGGGTGAATCAATGAAATTTGCACGTGTTAAATGGGAATTATATGTGAGCATTTGTAACTCCATCTACAGTTTTCATTATAGTATTATTGAATGCTCTTAAATAACCCCAAATTTGTTCATAACTAGGAACCTTGACTGGACCTTGAGGAAATTCTTGAGATAAGGTGAAGTGGATATCTAGTTACCACTACAGAAGCAAGGTTGGGTTCACCATTTGTGAGCACAAAATTGAAAAGTTCATCTCCCTGTTAGCGCTTGAAATTTCACCTCAGGCTGAGAAAGGTAAACCTCAAGGCAACATCAAACCACTTAGCCTCGTAGCTAGCCCTACGGGGCTGGAGAGGGCTCTCTCCGGTCTATCTCGGTGAAATCTTCAATGGACGAGATAACCAATAGGGTAACACTGATTTTAGGCTAGTAAACTGATCAAAAGGGTTGATTTGGGATTTTTAGGGTTTTTGGTGGCAAATTGAGGAGTGGCAATTTTGGGTGCGGGGATAGGACACAGTTTCTGCAGGGGGTTCTTTGGGGCGAGATAGGATACAGTATTGATGCCTTAGATTGAGGTGAATGGATGAGAAATACAGGTGAGGAGCTAAGGAGAGCAAACAATAACTTTGAATTCTCCTTAAACAGCAGAAAACATTGAAATTAAACAAACTTAAAAGTAGAGCATGACAGTCATGAATTCTACTTTAACACTTCATTTGTTTAATGTGCAGAAGGAAAAGAAAGGAAATGATTCACATAACAAACTTACAAGTACATATAGAAACACACCATCAATACATGTAACCACAAGAATCCCAAAAAGGACTGCAAAACCCTGGTCTTCCTTAGCCAAAAATTGCAGAGATATAGTGAATAATACAATAAGAGCTTCTCCCTCAAGAGTCCAACCATGAAAATGAGCAAGAAAGTACATAATATAGATCATCTAACCTCTTTCCCTGCCTCCATGGGTCGATTTCACTATCCTAGGAGCTGTTTCAACCACTTCTAAACTAAGCACTACAAACTAGGCAGTCAAAACAACTTGCCTCTATAAGCTAGGAAACCAATTCATTCATTTAATTTTCACCTTTTTCATGAATGAATCTTCTAGAAGAGGTACATAAGAGTAAAAGTGTCAATAAAGTACATTAATTACATCAAATAGGATAATAATCTACCCCAAAAATTCAAACAAGGTCAAACTGTGTTTTTCTGAGCTGTACATTGAAATCTGGAGAAATTTGCCTGACGGGTCGCGTGCCTTTGGGACCACTTTTGGGGCACTTCCAGATGTCCAAATTGAGTAAGAGTAGGCTTGTTGGAAAGGTATGTGAGTCTACTTTCTAACCCAACTAGAATTTCTGAATTTGGTGGTCATTTTCCCCTCCAAAATTGCAATCTCCCAAGACTGCTTTATGTGTCTCAAAAATGTGGCAGAAAGTCATTTTTTGCTTGTTTTTTGACTTTCTGGAGGCCCAAAACTTCATAAAATCTCAAGTCCATTGATGAGCATATGTAACTTCTCATGAAAAACCTGGAAATGCTGCGTTTTTGCAAAATGGAGTTTCCAGGATGAAGGGTCCCGCAGGGGGTGAGACCCGTTAATGGAGAAAACCTGTAAATTGCCTGAAAAAACCAAAATTTACCAAAAATGCTCAAAATTTCTTGGGATTTGTGCTGTGGCTAGGCTATTTAGTGCCTTGGTCCTTCAGCGAAGCCTCGGCCAAAATGTGGAGGGGATCGGGCCTCTTTCTCCTTTTTTGTGCTTTGGCCAACCGTCTTTGGAGCACCTTCATTTTTGCCTTGCATACGTGCATTTTGGGCTCAATAGTGGTTTTTCATGTTCCGGAGCAGGCTCAACTTCTGGTGTTGACTCACGGTCATCACTTTGCTCATAGTCGGTTTCGGTTTCTGACATGGTTTCAGGGGCAAAGTGGCTGAAATGTACTACTGCTTCTGCTTTGAAATCTGTTGTTTTAACTGTTTTGAAAGGCTGTTTCAAGGGGACAAGTAGCACAAGGGAAATGTTAGGGAAGGGAGACTTGGAAGGGAAATTGGGAAAAATATATGAAACAGGGGTTAAAGAGAGGAATCATGACATCAACATCATCATACAATTTGATTTACAAGGATATTATGAGAGGTAGGGTTAGGGTGTAATTTTTTGATTTCTTGGGAAGAGGGGTAGGGTTTAGGACTTTTCACATATTTGGAAGGGAAAATTACATAGAATGATAAGGAATATGAAATGGGAGATGGAAGAAAAATGAGAACAATGGGATACCTCAAAACAGCATATAAAACCCTAGCAATTTGACAACTTCAAACCAAAATCAATGGAGACTTTCACGTGCAAATGGAGACTTTTACAAATACAATCATGACCTTCTTGAACTGTAGCAAGCAATAATTTTTTATGATGGAGGGCCTACCTTGCAAAATTTGGCAATTTATGGTTCCTTGGCAGCTTGCTGGTAATTTTCTGTGGAGGAAACACTGAAGGGTCGCGCGCACTTCCCAACGGGTCGCGCTCCCTCAACGGGTCGCGCCTGTGTAATTTTTACACTGCTGGAGGTGCCCTGACGGGTCGCGCGCCCTCAACGGGTCGTGCGCCAGGCTCAACGGGTCGCGCTTTTGCAGGAGGATTTTGGAGGCCTTCCCAGTGTCAGAATCAGGTGCAGGATATCTCGTTGGAAAGGTCTTTGAGTCTAACTTCCAACCCAACTGGAATTTTTCAATTTGTAGTTCATTTTCCCTGTCAAAAATCAAATCTCCCAAGACTGGTCAAAAAGTACCAAATGTGGCTGCCTCAAGGAAGAGTGTGGTTGCAGTCAACGTTTGAATGCCTTCCTCAACCCAAAATTTAGCTCATGATAGCTCATTGGAAAGATATTTGTGTCTAGTTATCATTTTACCCATCAAGAAAATCATTTGGCCAACCAATCTAGGAGAAAACTTGATTTTCCCAAGGTCACTTTAGAGGTGTCTTTGATTCTCCTAAGGCAACAGTATTCTTGACATTTATCTCAAACCATGACACCTGTGAAAAAAGTGAAAGAGGTTTTTCTTCCCTGGCATGTTGTGGACAAAAACCTCTCTCAGTTTCCCAAAATTCATCTTTTATTTCTCTAAAAAATCTTTTGAGTGAAACTTGTCCCGTTGTGTGAAACAAGGAATTTTGTCGAAATGAAGCGAAATGAAGGGGATAAGGGGCTTCTAAATTCTTGGGGAATTTTTTCGAAGTAGGGAGGGATGTTAGGAAGCAGGGGAAAGTGGAATCTCAGAGATTGAGTGAGGGGAAGGGGTCCAAAAGGGCAAAACACAGGCCAAACCTAGAAAATTGCCAGGTTGTAGCAAAAAACTAGGGTTTGTGCAAAAATGAGGAATTTGGGGGATCTCAGTGATGGAAAGTGTTTGATAAGGTACATGAAGGATAGGGGAAGGTGTATGAACATCTCGATACATGTTTCGCTAATGATTTGACTGTCCAAGAGATATTGCCATCAAAACCCTAGGAGAGGGAAATGAGCTTGCCTAGGTGCGACTGAAGCATGAACAAGATGTAAAATGACTCATTAGACACTGACATGATAATGACAACCCTATGAATGATGATAGACTCAGCTGAATAGTGACATAGTTTGGAATTTTGGCAACTTTGCAAAGAGTGAGAGCCAACCCTAGACCTAATGCCTAGTGACCAAATTTTGCTTGAAGACTCACTGAAATGACAAAATTTGACCTTGACACTTCAAAATCACTTTGTAAGAGCATATTTGATCACTGGAGGAAGGCTGGCAAGACTGACACTAACATTGGCTCCAATGGGGATGGTAGCTCTTTGGAGGTGCCAAGAACCACAGATCTCTGTAAGAGCTGACCAGTGCCTGATCTATTGGGCAATGGAGTCAAAAACTCAAACTACAATGCATGACTGAAAACCGACACAAACTATCTTAACAACAAGACTGAAAATTGACTCACAAAGGACTCATGACTCAACTAAAAACTGACTCAATACTTAAACACAATCGACCAACTGAAAATGATGCTCAAAGGGGAGCTTATTCATTAAAACCTACTCTAACAGTTTCATTCATCACCTGATCAAGTGAAATGAAACAACCAATGCAACCAAGTAAGTATTCTGTCTGCTGGTTGGATTCTCCACAAGTTCTTGCTTATGAATAACAAGAGAGAACTATTGAAAGGCAACTCCCATGACAGCTTAGAAACAGATCCGTTGAAAGATATGAATTCTCTATCCACCTCCAAAAACACTGCATAAGGATCTTGAAATTCAAGCACACTGGAACTTAGCTCATCCAATGGATTACTTCTCTTTCCTTCATACCATGAATGCAAACTTTGATCTGAGCCTTGTGACGAGACCTCTGCTGAAAATAAGAAAGAAACTGGTTGCCGAATCAAATTCATATCAGCACATGTTTCAAGCTCACATGTAGTCAATGGAGAAAGACTTTGACTGCAAACCTCATCCAAAACATCAGCTATTGGATCATGAAAAAATTGAAAAGACTGCGGTAATGTATCCCTTGAAAATGCATGACATCCTTCTTGCTGTTCATCTTTTTCTTGAGAGATTTTACGAAGATTCTGCCTTATAAACTGAAATGCTTCGAAACAAAAGGGCATAGAATCTTCTTGCTTCATCAAATCATGTAATTCGTCCGCCATACCTTCATCTGTAATATGCCCTTCAAGTTCATTTGGTGGCTGCAAATATGATGCTACAGGTTGCTCAAGAACTTTGTTATTTGTCTCGTCCTCAACATTAACACTGAGAGATTGTTGATTTGTTACAGGTTGTTCATTTGAAGATTTACTATGCAATCTACCCTTCAAAAACTGAAATGATTCAAAACAGAATGGTACAGAGTCACCTTGAATCATTAAATCATGTGTATCCACTTCCAAATCTTCAGCTGCAACTTGACAATCAATGGCTTTCAGGGGTTGCAAATCTGAATACGAGAAGTCTTGAACAAAATTTCCATTGCTCTCAAGATGATTCAAACCAAGACTTGTTGACGTTTGATTTCCGATTGCATGGTAGTTATCTCTGATGAACTGAAACGAATCAAAACAAAAAGGCAAAGATCCTTTACTTACTTCAAATTTTGCTGCACTTTCCTCATCAATGTCATAGCTGATATGTGATGGCTGAACATTGTATTCAAGCTGCTGAAAATGAACTTTTTCCTCCCACAAACTAGTTGCTTGTTTGATTGCAAGATTAGCTTCTGTTTGGAGAACATAATCATCATCATACTGATCAAACTGAGGCAAATCATCAGTATAAACGACATCATCAAGCATACATGTCATATCAACAGTGCTTTCTTCTTCGCAAGGATCTATAAAGCAATCACTAACAGATCTATGACAACTAGGATAAGAAACAAAATCTTTTGGATCAGCAACTTGTTCTTCTTCAATCAGCGAGCCATGAGCTTGAACATCATAATCATTCCTTGCGTTGATCTTGTCCATCATCTTTTCCACTGTACTTACCAAAATGTCAAGCTTCACCTTTAGAGATGTTGATTCGGCCGGATCTATGTTTTTCATCTCTTCTTCCTTCAACCTTGCCCGTCGGATCGCCTCTACATTTACTGCACTGTTTTGCATCTCATGAAGCGTTGCAATATCCCTTTCTCTCAGCTGAAACTCCATCTCCAGATCAAAGGCACCCGGATAGTGCAAGAGAGCAGATCTAGGAGAAGGTCTTATATCAACTGGCATCGAATAATAAAATTGGTTAAATCTGGCTGAAAACTGTTGTACTGTCTCCCCTGGTAATATTTTCAGCTGGTTATACTCTTCTACAATCAAGAAAAAGTTCTGCCCGATCATCCACCTGTCGAGAAAAACTTTGACAAACTGCTGGAAATCTGAGATGCTTGCATCAGGCAGGGCTTTGAACCAACTCTTCACTTTCGCTTGCAAAGAAAGAGCAAAAAGCCTTATACTGACATCTTCTTCATCAACTTCAAAAATATCTAGAAAATTCTCAACATTCTGCACATGTTGCTCAGCGTTGACATTCTTACATTCACCACCAAACCTCGGCAAGTATAGATCATAGTTTTTGGGGAAAGCATGAAGAACAGAAGTTAAAACAAGAGGTTTATACCGATCTGGAATTTTACAAGGTGTAGGAGTATGTACAACAGGTATAGAATCAGTCTTGGTTGCTTGGGGCTCATCAATTTGAAGATGGTCATCACAAAATTCGAAAAAAGGATCCTAATCAAGCTCAAAGGCATGCAAATCTTTGGTATTCACAATCTTCAAAGGGAAAGAATCAATTGCATGCCTGGGATCTTTTCTCAAGCATAGTATACTTTGCAACGCCTTCTTGACATTCTTGGGAAAAGAGAAGAAATAATTTATGACAAAGAACAAAATCTCTTGGATGAAATTCCAACTTGAGTACCTGATCTGTCCATGTTGTCCTTTCATGTTTCTGCTGGTCGGGATCATCCTCCAGTGGAGTCTTTGGATCTGATCTTGAAAATGATTTAGAGTCGCCAAGTGAATGATTTCAGCCTTTCAAGTGTCTGATCGTTGTCCACTATCAACAATCAGATCTGAACTTGATACAAGTACTGGGGTAAAATGCAATCGAAGTGTTGTATTCACAAGCTCACGGAGATTGACTGAAGCAACGTTTATCTACTTCCGCTTATGCAAAGCAAAAGCGTTTCGAAGGCTACCTGACATAACTTCAGGCTCCATCTAAGACTTATGAGACAAACACATCAATCCATAAACAAGTTTGTTCTCCCCAGTATGGTCGCCAATATGTTAGCGCTTGAAATTTCACCTCAGGTTGAGAAAGGTAAACCTCAAGGCAACATCAAACCACTTAGCCTCGTAGCTAGCCCTACGAGGCTGGAGAGGGCTCTCTCCGGTCTATCTCGGTGAAATCTTCAATGGACGAGATAACCAATAGGGTAACACTGATTTTAGGCTAGTAAACTGATCAAAAGGGTTGATTTGGGATTTTTAGGGTTTTTGGTGGCAAATTGAGGAGTGGCAATTTTTGGTGCGGGGATAGGACACAGTTTCTGCAGGGGGTTCTTTGGGGCGAGATAGGATACAGTATTGATGCCTTAGATTGAGGTGAATGGATGAGAAAGACAGGTGAGGAGCTAAGGAGAGCAAACAATAACTTTGAATTCTCCTTAAACAGCAGAAAACATTGAAATTAAACAAACTTAAAAGAAGAGCATGACAGTCATGAATTCTACTTTAACACTTCATTTGTTTAATGTGCAGAAGGAAAAGAAAGGAAATGATTCACATAACAAACTTACAAGTACATAGAGAAACACACCATCAATACATGTAACCACAAGAATCCCAAAAAGGACTGCAAAACCCTGGTCTTCCTTAGCCAAAAATTGCAGAGATACAGTGAATAATACAATAAGAGCTTCTCCCTCAAGAGTCCAACCATGAAAATGAGAAAGAAAGTACATAATATAGATCATCTAACCTCTTTCCCTGCCTCCATGGGTCGAGCTCACTATCCTAGGAGCTGTTTCAACCACTTCTAAACATACACCTCTTTCCTTGCCTCCATGGGTCGAGCTCACTATCCTAGGAGCTTGTTTTTTGACTTTCTGGAGGCCCAAAACTTCATAAAATCTCAAGTCCATTGATGAGCATATGTAACTTCTCATGAAAAACCTAGAAATGCTGAGTTTTTGCAAAATGGAGTTGCCAGGATGAAGGGTCGCGCGGGGGGTGAGACCCGTTAATGGAGAAAACCTGTAAATTGCCTGAAAAAACCAAAAATGCTCAAAATTTCTTGGGATTTGTGTTGTGTCTAGGCTATTTAGTGCCTTGGTCCTTCAGCGAAGCCTCGGCCAAAATGTGGAAGGGATCGGGCCTCTTTCTCCTTTTTTGTGCTTTGGCCAACCGCCTTTGGAGCACCTTCATTTTTGCCTTGCATACGTGCATTTTGGGCTCAATAGTGGTTTTTCATGTTCCGGAGCAGGCTCAACTTCTGGTGTTGACTCACGGTCATCACTTTGCTCATAGTCGGTTTCGGTTTCTGACATGGTTTCAGGGGCAAAGTGGCTGAAATGTACTGCTGCTTCTGCTTTGAAATCTGTTGTTTTAACTGTTTTGAAAGGCTGTTTCAAGGGGACAAGTAGCACAAGGGAAATGTTAGGGAAGGGAGACTTGGAAGGGAAATTGGGAAAAATATATGAAACAGGGGTTAAAGAGAGGAATCATGACATCAACATCATCATACAATTTGATTTACAAGGATATTATGAGAGGTAGGGTTAGGGTGTAATTTTTTGATTTCTTGGGAAGAGGGGTAGGGTTTAGGACTTTTCACATATTTGGAAGGGAAATTTACATAGAATGATAAGGAATATGAAATGGGAGATGGAAGAAAAATGAGAACAATGGGATACCTCAAAACAGCATATAAAACCCTAGCAATTTGACAACTTCAAACCAAAAGCACAATGGAGACTTTCACGTGCAAATGGAGACTTTTACAAATACAATCATGACCTTCTTGAACTGTAGCAAGCAATAATTTTTTATGATGGAGGGTCTACCTTGCAAAATTTGGCAATTTATGGTTCCTTGGCAGCTTGCTGGTAATTTTCTGTGGAGGAAACCCTGATGGGTCGCGCGCACTACCCAACGGGTCGCGCGCCCTCAACGGGTCGCGCCTGTGTAATTTTTACACTGCTGGAGGTGCCCTGACGGGTCGCGCGCCCTCAACGGGTCGCGCGTCAGGCTCAACGGGTCGCGCTTTTGCAAGAGCCTTTTGGAGGCCTTCCCAGTGTTAGAATCTAGTGCAGGATAGCTCGTTGGAAAGGTAGTTGAGTCTACTTTCCAACCCAACTATAATTGTTCAATTTCGAGTTCATTTGCCCTGTCAAAAATCAAATCTCCCAAGACTGGTCAAAAAGTGCCAAATGAGGCTGCCTCAAGGAAGAGTGTTGTTGCAGTCAACTTTTGAATGCCTTCCTCAACCCCAAATTTAGCTCATGATAGCTCATTGGAAAGATATTTGTGTCTGGTTATCATTTTACCCATCAAGAAAATCATTTGGCCAACCAAGATAGGAGAAAACTTGATTTTCCCAAGGTCACTTTAGAGGTGTCTTTGATTCTCCTGAGGCAACGATATTCTTGACATTTCTCTCAAACCATGACACCTGTGCAAACATTGAAAGAGGTTTTTTGTCCTTGGCATGTTTTGGACAAAAACCTCTCTCAGTTTCCCAAAATTCATCTTTTATTTCTCTAAAACAGCTTTTGAGTGAAACTTGTCCCGTTGTGTGAAACAAGGAATTTTGTCGAAATGAAGCGAAATGAAGGGGATAAGGGGCTTCTAAATTATTGGGGAAATTTTTGGAAGTAGGGAGGGATGTTAGGAAGCAGGGGAAAGTGGAATCTCAGAGATTGAGTGAGGGGAAGGGGTCCAAAAGGGAAAAACACAGGCCAAACCTAGAAAATTGCCAGGTTGTAGCAAGAAACTAGGGTTTGTGCAAAAATGAGGAATTTGGGGGATCTCAGTGATGGAAAGTGTTTGATAAGGTACATGAAGGATATGGGAAGGTGTATGAACATCTCGATACAAGTTTCGCTAATGATTTGACTGTCCAAGAGATATTGCCATCAAAACCCTAGGAGAGGGAAATGAGCTTGCCTAGGTGCGACTGAAGCATGAACAAGATGTAAAATGACTCATTAGACACTGACATGATAATGAAAACCCTATGAATGAGGATAGACTCAGCTGAATAGTGACATATTTTGGCATTTGGGCAACTTTGCAAAGAGTGAGAACCAACCCTAGACCTAATGCCTAGTGACCAAATTTTGCTTGAAGACTCACTGAAATGACAAAATTTGACCTTGACACTTCAAAATCACTTTGTAAGAGCATATTTGATCACTGGAAGAAGGCTGGCAAGACTGACACTAACACTCCCAATGAGTACAAAAGAAAATATAGACATAGAAGAGCCATAAGAAACCATAATTATTGTAGGTTGTTGATTATAAGTACATTCTCAAAGTAGGAATTGATTGTAAGTAAAAGGAACAACCACTTTTGTCCTTAAAGCCAACAACTATAATGTACACTTTTAGAGCTTATCTCCCAATGTATCTTTGAGAATGGCATGGGATGATGGGTCCCCTAGGGAGTGATTCACGATAGTCTTTCAATGTGATTGCTGAAGGGATTTTCAGCTCATATTTATTTATCTATTTATTTTGCATTATATATTCCATACAATTTTTGAAATGTACTTGAAGAAGAAGATTGATTTGAGAGGAAACACATTCATGTTTAGATTCATTTTATCACTTAATATACTTAACATCAATAGTAAAGTAAACATCAAAGGATGAAAATAAATCAAAGAGATGAAAATGTAAATAAGCATTGCCCATCCTTAAATATAGTTTTCCTGTACTACAATTTCTTTTATATCTCAATCCCCAACCCCCATAAGAAATATTCTCCCAAGAGTCAACTATTGTAGTGTGTTTAAAAACCAACATATTTCCCTTTACTTATATCCTGCAATGAAGGGGATCATTGAAGAGACTTATGAGAAAGTTAATGTTGAAGGGCACATCATCCTCTATCATCTACATTTGTTTTGACTCCTAGATCTTAGCATTTCACTCACGGAAAGTTGTTAACTAAAATTATATTCATGCATATAATTTAGATCCCACTACCTCCATAAAGGAAATATGCAACCACATATATTGTAGGAACATTATTTTTAGCTACAACAAGTCATCCCATGGATTCATTACTATAACTCCAAGTATGGAATGGGTATGTTTCAAGTGAAGAGGCATAGTATAGGAAAATTAGACTTGATCTGGTTGAACCCCAAGCTTCAAATGTCATAGTGTTGCATGTCCTCAGGAATGCACAAAGACACAATGTTTCAAGAAGGTCCTTTGCTTGTCTTGCAAACTCCTTAATGGAAGCAAAGATTTCCCATATTCACTAATGGTTATTCAGAAGGTTGCAATAAATGCAAACATAATGACAAAGTAGGTCACTCCTATATCATGAATAGTTGTATCCCATATTTGTTGAATCCTTCATTTTCACCCTTTCAATATTGGTCTTGCAAGTTATGTTTGAACCCTATGACTTACAAGCTCAAAATCAAGATCTATAATGATCTCACAAGGCGTTGCAGAGTCCCTTGTTGGTC
Organism: Pinus tabuliformis; assembly: GCA_031772625.1. Taxonomy (NCBI): domain Eukaryota; kingdom Viridiplantae; phylum Streptophyta; class Pinopsida; order Pinales; family Pinaceae; genus Pinus; species Pinus tabuliformis. The sequence continues at coordinate 718,261,865 of CM062812.1, read as the reverse complement.
TTGCAGGTTGCTTTACTTGCACAGTATTGTGACAAAGCATGTTATATGTCACTCCTATATCATGAATACCTGTATCCAAAATTATCTCACAATTATCTATTTAGTCATCATATGCTAACTAGGGTTATTACCATGGTAGTGTACTAATATCAAGCATCAAATGTAATTGTGAAAGCCATCACTAGCATATTTATAACTAGTTCTGTAGGTGGACTCTTAGACACAAATAGAGCAGAAAAAATCTCCTTAACGAAAGACTAAATTTATAGGTATCCTCTTCCTTGATGCATACTTAATGGTATCCCGATCTCAAGTCAATCTTAGAGAACATTGCTGCTCCCTTTAGATGATCAAACAAATAATCAATTCTTGGCAAAGGGTACATGTTCTTGATTGTTACCTTATTCAGCTTCCTGTAATCAATGCACAATCTAATAGTACCATCTTTCTTATTTACGAACAACACTGGTGCACCCCAAGGCGATACACTCGGCCTAATTTACCCCTTGTCCAACATCTCCTTCAGCTGCAACTTTCACTCAACCAACTCAGATGTGCTCATCCTGTAAGGTGCTTTCAATGTTGGAGATGCCCTTGGAACCAACTCAATAGAAAATTATACCTCCCAGTAAGGTGGAAACTCTAAAATATCCTCAGGAAATACATCCCGAAACTACTGCAATATTGGGTACCTTCTCAACACATCATCATCCTCAACCTCCTTACCCTTGTCATTGGAAATGTGTACTGCAAACATCACACAACCTTTTCTGCAACTATGCTTAGCATACATAGCGGTAACCATCCTCACTGATGTAGGCTTCTTCTTTCCCTGTAAGGTCCTTTTTTCCCCACTATCATCCATACACTCAATGGCCATGTCGAAGCAATCCACTTTTGTTCTGTGAAGGTATAACCAATCCATACCCAAAATCATGCTATACAACCCTAGTGGAAATACATTCAAATGCGCTACTATAGGCATACCATTTAGCTCAAATGCACAAGCTCTTACCCAATGGTGAACTCGCTTCTTTGTACCAGTAGCCAACTGTACCAACCAAGATTCTTCATGCACTTCTTTTCTCAAACCACACTTATCCACCAAGTCAGGATTAATATAACTATAGTTAGATCCAGGATCAATCAAAATATAAACAACTTGATCACAAAGTTTACCATCCATCTCAATGATCGATGCCTGATGATCCGCCTGCATGTTTTCCACAGCTGCATAAATCTGAGGAATGCTATGACCAACATCACCAATTGTATGCACCTCCTTAGCTATATCTGGAGTCTACCACCACTCTGATACTGCAGACAATCCCTCTTACGATGATCCTTAGAACATATCCAACACTGCAATGGTTCCCTACCACCGCCTCTACCCTGCTGCTATCCATGTCCCTTCTCCACTGTATTGAATCTCTTGTAAGGAACTGAATTATATTTGTAGGTTTTAACCCTGTATAGAAATTACCTGCATATGAATTCTAAAACACATAAAATAAATAATGCGAGAGCATAACGCATAAAACACATATACATAGAGATTTTCCCCTAGATCCCAAAACCGGGACTAACAGCTTGATTTTTCATTATGTTCCTTTCAATGTTACAATATATATTTATACATGCTGAATCCTCCAATACCATGGACCAAAAACCATCGCGTCCAAAACCATGGACCGAAAACCATCGCGTTAAAAACCATGTGTGAAAAATCATGCACAAAACCATAGGTAGGTCTGCCTAACCTAATATAGTGTCCAGAAACAAAATTTTCTGGGGCACTGTCCCGGACCCCATAGAGTGGGGTTACCTGCACCCCTCAAATCCCCTGTGACTCCCCTCGCTACGCAATCAGCGCAACGAAGGGGGGCTTCGTCCCCCTTCTAACCCCCTGGTTAACTACGTGGGCTAGTCATGGAAAGAATATAACACAACCCAACATTCTCCCACTTGTTGTTTTCTTTCCACAGGGGGCCACAAGAGAGCTTAGTCATTTATCCAGCCCTGTAATGCCCATTGTTTCTCTACACCAAGATAACTTCTTAGAGCTCACAGATTTTGTCAATGCCTCTACAGTATTCTTCAAAGTGTCCACATTTACCAGCAACACCTTTTTTTCTTCTATCATATCCCTCACAAAGTGATACTGAACATCAATGTGCTTTGTCTTTGAATGATATGCAGGGTTTTTTGCCAAGAAAATTGCACTTTGGCTGTCACAGTCTATCCTTAAATCTCCCTGTACTAACCCATACTTGAACACAATCTCTGCAACCAAACTCCTTCCTTTCTTGCATGAGTGGCTGCCATGTATTCTGCCTCTGTAGTTGATAGTGCCACTACATATTGTTTCTTACTCATCCAACTAACTGCACCTCCAAATAGGTTAAACACATATCCACTTGTAGAACTTCTCTGATCCAGATCTCCAGCCTAGTCTGCATCAACAAAGCCACGAATATCCAAAACTCTGTCCAATCCTAGTCTTCCTTGGTAGCGCAAGCCATAACACTAGTGCCATGTAAATACCTGAAAACCCGCTTCACTGTTGTCTAGTGCTCCCTCCCTAGTTTTGACATAAACCTGCTAAATACTCCCACTGCATGTGCAATTTCTGGTCTAGTACATACCATCGCATACATTAGGCTACCGAGTGCACTTGCATATGGAACAAGGGACATTTCCTCTTCCTCTTCTTGTGTCTTGGGACACTGTTCAGCAGATAACTTTACACCTACAAGAATACGAACCTTCACCGGTTTACTATCCTGCATATTAAACCTCTGCAGTATTGTCTCGACATACTTCCTCTGATTTAACCAGAGCTTCCTCTTTGTCCCATCTCTTTTAATTTCCATGCCCACAATATAGTTTGCAACACCAAGATCTTTCATGTTGAATTTGGAGGACAAATGGGTCTTCAAATCCTGGATAATTTCTTCGTCATTTCCAACCAGCAACATATCATCCACATACAAGACCAGATAAATAACACAGTCATCAATTAATTTAAAATACACACAGTGATCTGCTTTGCTTCTAGTGAATCCAAGTCCCCGTATAAATGTATCAAATTTCTGATACCACATCCTTGGTGACTGTTTTAACCCATACATAGACTTCTTTAACTTGCATACCAGTTCTTTCTTACCCTTCACCGCAAAGCCTTCAGGTTCCTTCATGTAGATCTCCTCTTCCAGATCCCCCTAAAGAAATTTTGTCTTCACATCCATCTGTTCTACCTCAAAATAATAAACAACAACAACAGATAAAAGTAATCTAATAGAAGTTGCCTTGGAAACAGGAGAAAAAATATCACCAAAATCAATTCCCGGCACCTAGGAATAACCTTTTGCTACCAATCGAGCCTTGTATTTCTCCACCTTTCCTTCTGCATTTTTCTTCTTCTTGAACATCCATTTGTTGCCAATGGTTTTCCTTCCAACCGAAAACTCCACCAGATCCCAAGCCTCATTTTTGTGTAAAGATGCCATTTCATCAACCATGGCCTCTTTCTAGAGTTTTCCATCCTCTGAATCTACTGCTTCCTTCACAGTTCTAAGATTATCATCAGTAATATATAAATAAAAATTTGAACAAAAAGCAGATGGACTATACCTTTTGGGCTATCTTCTTTCTCGAACTGATCTTCTCACACTCAAAGTTTGTGGCTCTTCATCTTCTGATTCCTCCTCTATTGTAGATTTTGATTCTTCCTCCTTTAGCTCAAACTCTATCTTCTCAGGTTCCTTTGGTTGGACTTCATGTTTAATAACATCTTTCACCTCTCTGAAAACCACATCTCAGCTGTACACAACCTTCCTTGTCACTGGGTTCCAAAGCTTATAACCCTTTAAACCATCCTTGTACCCAATAAATATGCACTTTTCATATTTACTATCCAACTTGGTTCGTTTCTCCTTTGGAACGTGTACATATGCATCACATCCAAATACCATTATATGTGAAAGAGAGGGTTTCTTACTAGTCCATACCTCTTGTGGAGTCTTATCCTCCAACGCTGATGAAGGTGATCTATTGACCAGGTAACATGATGTCTCCACCGCCTTTGCCCATAATTCATGTTCGAACCCGACACCACTGAGCATACTTCTTTCCCTTTCCATCAATTGTTCATTATTTCTACAACTCCATTTTGCTAAGGTGTATATGAAGTAGTCTTCTATCGTGCTATACCACACTTCTTACAGAATTCTTCAAATTCCTTACTGCAAAACTCTCCACCGTTATCTATCCTCGACACCTTTATCTTCTTCTCTGTCTGGTTTTCCACCAAAGCCTTAAATTATTTAAACCTGTCAAAGACTTCAGATTTCTTCTTAAGGAAATACATCCATGTATTCCTTGAGAATTCATCTATAACCGATACATAGTACATAGACTTACCCAGTGATGGAGCCTTCATAGGTCCAAACACATCACTGTGCACAAGTTCTAATATCTGTTTCGCCCTCTTACCACTATAGGGGAAGCTCACCCAATTTTGCTTCCCATATACACAATTTTCACAGAAATCAAAATCCAGAGAGCTATTACTCATACCTTCTACCATACCTTTACCATGAAGTATTTGAAGGCCCTTCTCTCCAATATGTCCAAGCCTTTGATGCCACAGCATGGTCTTCTCTCCAGAGACCACTAGATTTTCTGCTCCACTTTCAGGAACCACATAGATGTTGCACCCATCAACAATAGTGATACCTTGTAGCTTGTATAGAGTTCCACTCCAAACTCCCTGCATCAATACCAGCGCTCCCCAAACCATATTGCAGGTATCCTTCTCGAACACTGTTTTTACACCTGCATCATCTAGCTTGCTTACAGAAATCAGATTTTTGGCTAATGCAGGAATATGCAGAACACCCGGAAGTGTTATAACCCTTCCACCTTGCAACTTCAACTTTACTTTTCCGCAACCAACGATTCTAGCCTTCCTATCATCCCCTAAGAAGACATCACCACCATAATATTTCTCATACTCGTAGAACCAATCTCTATGGGGAGTGAACTGAAAGGATGCACCTGAGTCAATCAACCATGCCTCATGATCCACATGTGTACTTGAAGAAGCCAAGTACACATCCCCACCTTCATCTGAGGTGGTTTTCACCTCTGCAGAAAGAGCATCATCATATCCCTTTCCTTTCTTGGGAGATTTAGATTTACAGTCCCTTTTGTAGTGCCCTTCCTTTTCGCATTTCCAACACACCACCTTTACAGGTTTTCCTAGAGATTTAGATCTCCCACTCGATGACTTATTTTTGTTTCTATTTTGGGACCATCCTCGTACAGACAAGGCATCACCATTCTGGCTCTCCATATTTTTCCATCTCATCTCCTCCGTCAACAAGGATGAGACTATTTCATCAAACTGCAAAGTTGCATTGCTACTTATTGCAATAACCATACTATCCCACGAATCTGGTAGAGAACACAACAAACTGATGCACTTATCTTCATCTGAAATTTTAATATCAACAGATAATAACTGACTTACCACAATATTAAATGCGTTCAGATGCTCTGTCACCAAGTCTCCATCTTTCATCCTCAGGTTATACAGCTTTTTCCACAGGAACAGTTTATTCACCAGAGACTTAGATTGGTACAAAGTCCCTAACTTGTCTCAAAAATCCTTAGTCATAACTTCCCCTGATACATTCAGTAATACTGAATCTGAGACACATATTGTGCTCTTTTCCTTCCAATCTAACTTTTTACATTCTTCATCGGACACTCCCATTGGTTTAGTACCCAGATCTACCGCGATCCACTGATCTTTATCCACCAATAGATCCTCCATCTTGAGTTTCCACAACTCAAAACTCTGACCATTAAATTTCTCAATCTCTATCTTTCCACTACTCACCATCTTCTTTCACCACCAGAATCAATCTCACAGATCTCCCATTGAATAGGGTCTACCATAGGCCCAAGCGAAACCCCTCAGCAACAAAGGCGTCCCCTTGAAGCCAAAATAGCTCTGATACCAAATGTATGTTTTAACCCCATATAGAAATTACTTGCATACGAATTCTAAAACACATAAAATAAACAATGCGAGAGCATAACAAATAAAACACATATACACAGAGATTTTCCCTTGGATCCCAAAACCAGGACTACCAACTTAATTTTTCATTATGTTCCTTTCAATGTTACAATACATATTTATACATGCCGAAGCATCCAATACCATGGACCAAAAACCATCGCATCCAAAACCATGGACCGAAAACCATCGTGTCCAAAACCATGTGCAAAAAATCATGCACAAAACCATAGGTAGGTCTGCCCAACCTAATATAGGGTCCAAAAACAAAATTTTCCAGGGCGCTGCCCCGGACCCCATAGAGTGGGGTTAGCTGCACCCCTCAAATCCTCTGTGACTCCCCTCGCTACACAATCAACGCAATGAAGGGAGGGCTCCGCCCCCCTTCTAACCCCCCAGTTAACTATGTGGGCTAGTCGTGGAAAGAATATAACACAACCCAACAATATTTCTCACTTACATCTTGAGCTCTTCCTCTCTTTGGTGGCCATTTTCCTTTAGCTTTTTCATTTCTCTTCAAGTTTTGCTTCGGCTCAAATTTGTGCTTCGACTGCTCATAGCAATGCTTCAACTTTTGGATGGCCCCCTCCAACGATCTAGGCTCATCGAAATCAATCTACTCTCTATATGCAACTGGAAATTCATTGATGAATATCTTAAGCTTGGCCTTCTCCTCTCTGAGGTATGGCACATATCTCAACAACTCCAAAAATATGCTAGTATACTCCTCATCTATCATAGAACCCATATGCATCTCATAAAACTCCTTAACTTTGTCATCATAATACCTCTTATATGATTACTTCTTCTTGGAGAGTCTTTCAAACACATGCTATGTCAAATAATCCTCATGTATGTCCTTGACATTCTTTGCGTCTTCCCACCAAATATTCGCTTTACCTTTCCGCTGCAATGATGTGATAGGATATGAAATGCATGAGAAGTTCCTGATGAACCTCCTATAGTAACCCTCCAGTCCCATGAATGATCTCACCTTATCTACATTCTTAGGATCTGCCCATTCCATGATGGCCCTTATCTTTTCTAGATCTACTGATATCCCTTCCTTGGAGACAATATGTCCCAAGCAGTGTACCTAAGTCTGAAAGAAGTTTCACTTGATCAGCTTAGCATATAACTGATGCTCTCTTAGCAATCTAAGCATCGTTGCTAAATGTTCAGCATGTTCTTCCTCATTCTTAGATATACCAGTATGTCATCAATGAATACAATAACAAAGTTGTCCAAATAAGGGAACAACACATTATTCATAAAATACATGAATGTAGCTAGAGTATTAGTCAAATTGAATGGAACAACAACAAACTCATAATGCCCATACCTAGTCTTGAACGCAGTCTTGAAGATATCCTCTTCCTTGATGCGTACCTGATGGTATTCCGATCTCAAGTTGATCATAGACAAAATTATTTCTCCCTTTAGATGATCAAACAAATCATCAATCATCAACAAAGGGTACCTATTCTTGATCGTTACCTTATTCAATTACTTGTAATCAATTCATAATCTAAGATTCCCATCTTTCTTCTTTACGAACAACACTTGTGCACCCCAAGGCAATACACTCGGCCTAATGTACCCACATTGGTGCCCTTCTTTTCTCAAACCACATTTATCTACTAATTTAGGATTAATACAATTATAGTTAGATCCAGGATCAATCAAAATAGAAATAACTTGATAACAAATCTTACCGTCCATCTCAATGATCGATGGCTAATGATCCACCTACATGTTGTCCAAAACTACATAAATCCGAGAAATGTTATGACCAACATCACCAACTATATGCACCTCTTGCGCACTATAGATCTAGGGTCTACCACCACTCAGATACTGCGGAAAATCCCTCTTACGACGATCCTTACCACATATCCGCACTTGCAATGGTTCCATACCACCGCCTCTAATTTATGTTCTCCGTGTCCATTCTCAGTTGTATTGAATCTCTTGTAAGGAACTCCATTATCTTTCTCACTTGCATCTTGAGGTCTTCCTTGCTTTGGTGGCCATTTTCCTTTAGCTTTGTCATTTCTCTTCAAGTCATGCTTGGGCTCAACTTTACACTTCGACTACTCATAACAATGCTTCAACTTTTAGATGGTCTCCTCCAACGATCTAGGCTCATCGACCTCAATCTAGTCTCTGTATGCAACTAGCAATCCACTGATGAATATTTGAACCTTGGTCTTCTCCTCTTTGAGGTAAGGTACATATTTCAACAACTCCAAAAATATTCTAGTATACTCCTTATCTATCATTGAACCCATCCAAAACTCATAAAACTCCTTAGCTCAGTCATCATAATATCTCTCAGATAAGTAATTCTTGTTGAAGAGCCTTTCAAACTCATGCCAAGTCAAATCATCCTCATGTATGTCCTTAACATTCTTCAAGTCTTCCCACCAAATATCCTCTTTACCTTTGAGACTGAAAAGGGTTATCCTCGCTTTCATGTTTCCTGAGTAATCATGCAATCTAAATAATTTCCTCATGCCAAGCAACCAAGCCTCTACATCTTGAGATTTCTTCATCTCTCCATCAAAGGTAGGTGGCTCTGCCTTCTTGAACTCATCTAGCAAGTATCCACTATCATTCCTCCTGTATGGATGATAATGATGATGATCATGATGTTTATCAGAACCAGAATTAGGATAATACATGCATCTATCACCCCTCCTATCCGAAGTGTCCAACATCCTACCATCTCTAATAGTGTTAGATCTATCTGACCTATGTCTACTATGAGACTTGCTGCCATATGCCCCATTCCTCATGTCCATGTCTGGTTCGAGGAGGTCCCTATCACTGCAAATCTGAAAAACTCTGAAGTAATCTCACATTCACCTCTCCTTGTTTCTCTTGTGCCTGCATAATTTTGTCATTGTCTGCTTTGTAACTCCCTATTTCTTCCTTCATGCTTCTCAATGTGTCTTCCAAGTCATAACAATGCCCCACACCATGCTGCCCATATAATGCATAGGGAGATTATATGTAGTCTACCACCTTGCTATCCATTCGATCTCTTTCCTACAAGCCATACTATGTCAGCTAAAGAAAATTACCATAAATCAACATACCTTAGCATTACTTGGGGAGGATACCTTGTCTGCAAGATCATCAAATCAGCATGATGCATGTACAACATAACCATAATAACATATAAGACATACATCAATAAGTGCATCAACGCATAACCATCATACTACTAGGGTTCAGTCATCAATGGAAGGCCATATCAACAATGTATGGTATGACCTCATGCGTGACAACAACCATTACTCCAGTATACACATTGCCTCATGAAACTATACACTTGCATAAGAAATGCCTAATCAACTACACATACGCATAACCACATATAGTCGAGCATAAGCGATCAATTCTTGTAGTCAACCTACAAGACTGATGCATGCAATAAAATAACCAAGAATGCAACCCAATGTACAAGAATGTAATCAAGCTTCATATAATTGTATAACCAGTCATATACTCATGATGATGCATTCCGTAAAATCAACATCAAGTACCTCATGATAACCTTACTACTGCCATGATCAATATGATGTAGTGCAACAAGCACATGGAATGCAAATGTAAGAGCCACACATGCAACTGACATGCATGCATGGCCAACACATTCACCCATATCTATAGCACCAGATATGACACCAAAGAGAGAACAACCATGCTTTGATACCAATTTGAAACACCCCCTCCCAGGTCTACCCAAAGTAAGCATGCCAACTGGGGTGAATATGAGGTGATCTAGGTGGATGTTGGTGGCCACCCACCTATTCCACTTGGACCTCCACCATTGTTTCTTTCAATTTTTCAGTTTCCTTAATTGTATCACAATTTACTATGTTTGGCAGCTTTTCGGGTCCTGAACTTCCAGGGCCGTTTTGAGGCCCTAAACAATGTTTTTTTGGAAAACCACTTGGCCGCAAATAATTTTTTTTGTTTGGTATTAGTTGTCATCAATTGTAGTCCTCATATAGATCTTTCTAACGAGGTATCATGTGTGTCAAATGGAAATTGTATGCCAAAGTTACGACCTCGTGAAGTTGATGTACCAATTTACCCCAACGAGGCCCCTAGTTTGGTGTTTCATCTCCTAGGGTTAAGTTTTTGGATGTTTGGGGTTTTACATTGTTTCTCAATGATAAATAGGCCTTCAAGCCTCATTGTAACATAGTTCATGGGTATGTAGCCACCACATCTCTTCTCAAAAATAAGCTACCATCTCCCGAGCTAGTCTTATTTCCATTTTGTTTGTAAACATATTTCGGTATCTGATATTAACGAAATGAAGTGTTATTTCTATCGCATATCTATATTTATGGTTATATATGTAATTTATTGTGTTCCTTTTTAAATTCAGATCAATGGTATCAGAGCAATCTTCTCTTTCTCGGTCCTTCTTTGCATGTCCCCAACGAGGTTGGGGTATAAGGAGTTAGGCTCGATGTGGTTGAACCTTTGCAATATCACCCTTGCAAACCCCAACGGTCGCCCATGGGGGAAAAATGAAAGATGAGGGAGTAGGATATTTTATCAAAATACAAAGGAATGTGATAATGGATAACTTTTCCCAGATCCTCCAACGATAGCCCACCGACGATGCATCCACATCTAGCAACCACTCTATAGGCACCACTCCTTTTAAGGTACAAGTAAAATTTGACATTTCCATATTTGAGGGCAAAATAGATGCAGATGCCATAGATAAATGGTTGAATCTACTAGAGGGATATTTTTTTGTTCATGATTTTTCCAGCGGGGAAAAGATTACTTTTCTCTTCTCAAAATTGTCCCCCACAACAAGGACTAGTGGGAAACCTACTGTGAGCAGAAGGATGAAAGTACGCCCTCACTATTTTCAGCCGCACCCATTTGGAATTCATTTCAGGACACCATCAAGGAGCAGTGGTACCCTGTTGGGAGCTATGATGATAAACACATAAAGTGGATCATGCCATGCTAGGAAAGGGACCAAGAAATGTCGAAGTTTACCAATGTTTTGCATACCCTTCACATGAAGTTGGGTATCAAGGATTCTGAGAAACATTTGGTACTCAAGTACCGTGGTTGCCTACACAGGCACATCTAGGATGAGATGGAGTTCTTTGACATCTCCTTGCTCGACACAACGTACCGATACGCTATCAAGATTGAGCAGAAGCTTAAACAAAAAAAGCGAGACTTTGGATCTGCGAATCCAAAGCAAGGGAAAGGTGCCCCCAAACTGCAAAATAAAAGTTGGGGCAGCCCAGGACAACCTGCCAAATCTGCAAGCAAAGAACAACATCGTGAAGCCAAAGAAGGACATGAGAAAGTGGTGTGATTTCCATAAGAGTTCCACTCTCAACACAAGTGAGTGTCGGGCCAAGCAGTCACTAGTGGCCGAGCTAAAGGCTTCTGAATCAGATGTTTTAGGATCTATATTTCATAGGAGGAGTTGTTTTTACCTGATGATTTTATATTTGAAAAATGTAAATAATGTTTCCTATTTGAAATTTATTTCCAAAAAATATATATAGAAAAAAGAAAAAGAAAATAAATTGTAGGGGATAGAAAAATAGAATAAAGAAAAAATGAAAGAAAAGAAAAGAAAAAACAAAAATAAAGAAAAGACAAGACCAAAGGAAAAAATATATGAAAAATGTCCCCCTAGGTGAGCAAGTCCAAATGCCACCAGAAAAAACAAAAAATGCATTGAAGACCTTCATTTAGAAATGTTTGTATATATGTGTGCAGCTTGTTTAAATGCCACTTAGAAATAAATGATTCAGTTAATCATCATGGCTAATCAGGATTAAACTGGGTACCATAGGTTAGATTAGGGAAATAAATCGACCATCTAGCTTAATCTTGGTTGAAATGGTTTGTTAGATTAGAGAAAATTTAGCCAACTGTTTAAACTTGGCTAAAGTTCAATAAAGTATTTAAATAGAATTTCATATTATGTTGAGTAGGAAAAATAAAATAAAAGGCATGCAAATCACAATGCACCTTTATAATATATTAATCATGCTTAGGATAAGTAATTAGGTTTCTAAAATTAATTGCGTTATTTAATGACGATTAAAAATATGTAATAATATGTGTAGGGTACTAAATATGTGGTTTTCTTATAAAGTCAGAAAATGAAAAAACACTTTGTCATCATGTGATATATCGGGTGCATGATTTAACGGTCGCGATCTACCCTGCTCAGGTCAACGACAGGGGATCATTTTCAGCCCTCCCAATCCATCTTGTCGTTGTCGGCGGAGGAGGGGGAGGGGTTCCGAAGAGCGGTAATACAGTCCCCAGGCCCCATGTTATGTGGCAGCCACTGGTGACTTCGCACCCTCCCCCCTTCCGCCCCCTGAACATGATAACTAACCTAATATCATTAGTAAAACAAAGTTAAATCATATAGAGAGATCCCTCTCTGAAATTGGAAGTGTTGGATTCCCAGTTTCCAAAGTGGTTCTAAGGTTAGCTCTGTGATTTACTCTATAGCCTAAAAAATTACGGAGCGATAATTCCTGGCGACCATACTAGAAAACTCGAACATATCTTTGTTTAAAATTTCATTTCCCTAGTTCAGAAACTTTATTTCAGCACTTTGAAGAGTTATTTTTAAGAAATAAATGTTTTTGAGGTTGTAATTTTTGTACATACTGTAATTGTGTGTTAAATACTATATAGATCTAGCTCCTAAAAGAATTTATGCTAGAGCTCATCCAGATCTGAATCCTCCCAATATCCTTGATAATCCTGAGAAATAGATAAGGAAGAAAATCTTGACCAAAAGCCAAAGGAGTAACAGTCCTCTGCTAAGAGAAAATCCTTTTCCAGAGATTTTTGTAACCATACAAGACATTCAATTTGATCTACCCTTTGAACTTAGTCTGTTTGGAATCAAATATGAAAGCTTAGTAGCTAAAATTGTCATTGATGAGTCAGTATTAAAGCCATATATATCTGAAAATCGGTCTATAGACCAGGATTTTGACAAACAAGCTCTCCAGCAGTTTGAAAAAATAGAAGACTTAGTGTCAGACCTAGATCAAACTATCCAAAAATCCTACATCCAGCAATTAGTTGAACTTCCATCCCTATCATTCTCTATTTCTTCTCCCGTCACACAAACTCTAAATCCTGTTTCCACTATTTCCACCTCCTCAACAATTTCCACTACCTCTCCATTAATATCTCCAAGCATAATTCATATTGTCTTAATCCCTTCCACATTTACACATCACATTGTTTCATCTGTTGTTCCTCCACATATACCATTCATGGCAACCAGATATGCTCCCCTGGCTTTACCTGCCCAATTACATAACATGCATCTAGAATATCAAAGTAGGATTCCTAAGTTTGATGGCACTGGGGCCCTCACTGCATAACAACATGTATATAAGATGAACGACTTCTTTGACCTCTAGGAGGTTAATGAAGATGATGTGAAGATGAGGTTTTTTTCCCAAAGCCTTAATGGAGAGGTAAGTAAATGGTTTAAATCTTTACCAGCATCTACCATTAATGATATTATTTCCTTTCATCAATCTTTCCTCAATAGATGGGAAACTAAAAATAATCCCCTCCAAGTTTTAAATGAATATAAAAATCTAAAGAGAGGTCCTAATCAGACTATTGACGAATATTGTGATAGGTTTAATCGAGTTTATAATGCCATTCTAGCTGCTATAAAGCCCCCACCAAGGTTAGCTCTTATTCATTTCCCTGAAGGGTTTGATGTTGACATGGCCTACCAATTAAGAGAAAGAGATCCTACCACACTTGAAGAAATGCAAAGTAATGATGTCAAAGTAGAGGCTAATTTATTAGCCAAAAAAGCCAAACTTAAAACTAAAAGAAGGGTTACCATCAAGGAGGAACCTTCCTCCTCTTTATCAAACTTAAAAATAGACAATCTAGTCAAAACCATGGAAAGAATGATGGAGAGGATGACAGTGGTTGATAGAACCCCTCCTAGGGATAACCCAACAAATTCTCAAAACAGAAAGTAGAATCTTAGAAGAAATCCACCTCTAATAAAACAAAGAGAACAGGGGGGCACTAATGATCATAAACTTAGGCCTCCTTTTCAGGAAAACTATGCCAAAGAAGAAGTGGATATAGAAGATTTTCCAGACGAAAACCAAATCAATTTGTTCGGGGAGACCGGAATTGATCATATTTTTTTAACTAAAGAAGAGCAAGATAAAAAATTTCTTTCACGGCGAGAAACAATTCCTTTAGAGTTTGAAGAATACAAACAAGGATATCAGAATGCTATAATTGAAGTGCATAGGCAATATAACCTCAGGAGTAGAAAAACCATTGATGCTCCTCCTAAGAAAAGTTCTGATACTCCTTCCCAAAAGATTATTGATAATCAACCAAAGAAAAATCAGACTGATACCCCTTCTTCTAGTCAAACTAAAGATGTTCCTTCCCATAGTCAATCCAAATAAAATAATCAAAGAGAAAACCTTAAGAAATGGGATCAGAACCTCAAAGAAATAGAGAAGCCACAAACCTCTTTTAGCATAGAAAATGAATTTGCAAAAGCTAAAATTTCAATCCCCGTCACCTAATTGATGAATAAGAATGTGTATAGGACACAAGTAATGAAAGCATTAAAGATAGGAGAAGGAACCGATATTGTAAACCTTAGATATATTTCTTTTGGATTAATCACATAATCAGGATTTGATCGACATTTCGAACCAACTAATGTGGTCCATCCTCAAGACAAGGTTCAAACCAATTGATGTGGTCCTCACCTTGTCTTGAGTATGGAACACATTAGTTGGTTCGAAACATCAACCAAATCTTGATTATGTGATTAATCCGAAAGACATCTATATACATTATGGATCACAAAATTCTTAGATCTAACACTGTAAACCTTTTTGATGACAAGCCTGAACTGTTGTTTGGTCCAAAGGTAGAAGGTAAACCCCAAGATGGAAATGTTCCCTCTTCTATGCCAGTCTCAATATCCTGGATAAAATCCTTCACAATTCCATGCTTGACTCTATTTCCTCACACAATTTAATGCCCCAAGCCATAATAGAGAAATTGAATATTGACATTACTAAGACATATAAAGACTTGTATTCTTTTGATTCCAGCAAGGTAAGGTGCCTTCGTCTCATTAAAGACCTATGTGTCACCCTAGCTCAAATTCCTTCTAGAAGCATAGTCATGGATATTGTAGTGGCATATATACCCCCAAAATATGGAATGCTTCTTTCTAGATCATGGGGGCCAAAGTTGCAGAGCACATTGCAAATGGATATGAGTTATGCTACCATACTTGTTTTTGGTCAGCCTAGGAGACTTTACAGAGAAACCCTAATGAAATACATGGTTAGCAGTCAGGATAGACCAAACAACCATCCCTTGTATTTAGTTCATTTAGACCTAGACTCTTTTATCTTGTATAATGATGGAGGTATATAAGGAAAACTCCCTAACCTAGAAACTAATTTGTGTGAGATAGAAGAAAACAAAACAGACACAGTTAAACTGGATGAAGATAATGAGCCTTTATGGAACATGGATTTTGATGGGGTTGTAAAAAAATAAGGATCAGGAGCACGTGTATGGGTTTTCAATACACAAACTAGAAAATCTAAAGGACATTCATATAAACTAAACTTCCAATGTAGCAATAATATAGATGAGTATGAAGCCTTAATCCTAGGATTGCAACTTTTGAAAAAATTAGGTGCTAAAAGAATTTTAGTTCATGGAGATTTTGAACTCATAATTAAACAAATCAAAGGGGAATATTTAGCTAAGCATACAAGGTTAAGGGCTTATAGGAATGTTGTTCTAGATTTCCTTGAACATTTTGTTAAGTATGAGTTATCGATAGTTCCAAGAGGTAAAAACATTATAGTTGATGGTTTGGCTACTTCAGCTAGTATTTGCAAAATGCCTTATCGCCCTAGTCACCAGCACATAATTGAAGTTAAAACCTGACCAGATGTCCTAGATAACATTAGGTACTAGTAGGTTTTTGGTAATGATGAATAGATTGAAATTTTTTTGCAGTCAAAAGATGAATTCGAGTGTGAAAATATAGACATAGATTGTGATGTAGAGAATAATGTACATAAAATAATGCATAAAGTAGAATTGAATGAATTGGATAAAGATTAAGAAGAGTTAGAAATTTTGCAATTGAAGGATAATATTTTTCCTAGAGGGTTAGTTCCCTTGGAAGAATTATTTGATTTTAATGATGTGGCTAAAAAACCTAAAATAGAACCCACTGGAGCCGATGTGGAAGAATGTAACATAGGAACCAAAGAAAAGCCTAAAATAGTTAAATTGTTGAAATATTTGCCTTTAGCTAAAAAGAAGAAGTATATAGATATATTCATGTAGGAATTTACAGGGTAAGTTCCTTATATAGAACACCAGAGGACACTGCTCACAAAAATATCATAGATCAATACACTAGTATTCTTGATGTGGTTAAAACCCTCAAAGAGGGAAACATTCCATGGCCTGAGCCAACGTGGCCACTTCAGGCAATTTATTAATGTAAAATAAAAAAAATTTACATAAGCCTATCTTATGAATGGTCACCTTACAAATGACCCTCCATGCTCTTTAAATAGAGATCATGGACCAATCAGGTGTTAAGCCACAGATCAAGTGTTGGTAATACCAAGGAGATAATGAACCGTCAAATCACTTCCTATCTAGAACATATCATGACCGTCGAATTGTAAGTTACAAAAGTACACAGTAAAGAAACAAACTTTACCTAACTCTAAACTAGACCAAGTTATACTTAACTATTTCCTATGTGTCAGAATATCCTAACATCCCCCCGTAAGAACAACTTGGCATAGGGTTGAAGGATGTAAAAATATGACACAATAGGAGAAGGAAGGATGAATTAGAGCCTATCCCCCCTTAATAACAACTTCCTAAACTCCAACCATAAATCGAAGTTTAGTAAAATTCACCTCTGTGAGAGCCTTTGTAAACATGTCTGCAACTTGATCATCGGTTGAACAATATTAAACTTCAAGAACATAGTCATGAATGAGCTTTCCGATGAAGTGCATGTGTAGTTCAATGTGTTTTTTGTGCTAATGTTGGACTGGATCTTTGCATAGTTGAATGGCACTTTGATTATCACACCAAAGTGTAGTCGGATGCTCCTACGGAAAGCCAAACTCTGACAGGATCTGACGAAGCCATAGGGTTTCCTTACTAGCTTCTACAGTGCCACAATACTCTACTTCTACTGAAGAAAGATAAATGGCACTTTGTTTCTTGCAATCCCATGTAATAGGTCCATAACCAAGAGTGAAGACATAACATGCAATAGACTTCCGATCATCGGGGTCACCAGCCCAATCAAAATCAGTGAAACCAACCAATAGAGGAGATGCTTCTGCAATGTAATGAATCCCAAACTGAATTGTACCTCAAACATAACGAAGTATTCTTTTAGCTGCTTTCCAATCTTTCATGTGGGTTTTTCATAAACCGATAAATAAGTCCAACAACAAAGGAAAGGTCAGGATGGGTATGGGTCAGATACAAAAGTTTTCCTACAAGCTGACAGTATAAGGTAGCATCAACTTTAGGGGAAGTACAAGTGACTGAAATTTTGGCTCTAGACTGAAAGGGAGAAGGGTTTGGCTTATAGTCTTCCATGTGAAATTGGCGTAGAAGATCATAGACATACTTGGAATGGGAAAGGGAAATACCTTCCTTGGATTTCAAGACTTGAAGACCAAGAAAATAATGCAAGTGTCCTAAGTCTGTCATTTCAAACTTCTTTTTAAGGTTGGGCTTCACATGGTGTATAAGGTTGGGATCTCTACCAGTAAGGATAATATCATCAACATAAAGAACAAGAATGATAAGAGACTTACCCACTTTCTTGGTGTAGACAGTATTGTCAGAAAGATACCTCGAAAAGCCAATATCTAAAAGAAATATATCCATTTTCACATACCAAACCCGAGGGGCTTGCTTGAGACCATAAAGGGATTTCTTAAGCCGACATACAAGGATGGAGTCTCTTTTTATAAATCCAAGAGGTTTTTCCATATAGATTTCTTCATGCAAGTCCCCATGCAAGAAGGCAGATTTAACATCCATCTGATGGAATTCCCATTTGAAAGAGGCAGTAAGGGAAAGGACAAGGCGAATAGAGTTTATTTTGGCAATAGGGGAGAAGGTTTTAGTATATTCAATGTGTTCAACTTGTAAAAAACCCTTAGCAACAAGATGATCTTTATGTTTATCAACTTTTCCATCTGGTACAAACTTGGTTCTGTAAACCCATTTGCATCTAACAAGTTTTCGTCCCTTTGGAAGAGGAACAAGATCCCATGTATCATTTGAAAATAATGAACGATATTCTTCATGCATAGCTGCGTCCCATTTTGGATGGCCTGAAGCTTCTACAAAGGTGTCAGGATCATATTTTGTTGAAGCTTGAGCCTGTAAATAAGAGGTTCTATCAAACTAAGAACGTGTGCAATGATGATCTATAGGATCACCTACAAGGGCTCCTGCTACATCCCGAGTAGCGCAGACCCATTTTGGAAAATGAGGAGTTGAAGGAGGATCCGAGAAGTTGGGGGACGATTTTCATCCTCGTTGTCATCATCTGAAGAATAAATATTTTCAAAAGTAGAAGGGATAGAGAGAGGTAGCACATTTGTTGAACTAGGCTCGTAGGCCGATATATTTTCAGAAAACTTTACATCTCTTCTAATGATAACATTTTTGGATTTAGGTGGAAGAATTCTATATCCTTTGACATCTTCAGAATATCCAACAAAAATATATGTTTCACTCTTAGGCTCTAAGGCTTTATATTTCACATCTGAAATATGGGCCCATGCTTCACTTCTAAAAACACGAAAGTGACTTACATCTGGTTTAATTGACCTCCATGCTTCTGGAGTGATTTTCTTTAAAACCTTAGTAGGAGTGCAATTTACTATGTATTTTTCACAATTAATTGCTTCTGCCCAAAAATTAAGACTAAGTCCTTTAGGTTTAAGCATACAATTAACCATTTCCTTTAAGGTGTGATTCTTCCTTTTAGCTACACCATTTTGTTGTGGAGTATATGGAACAATATGTTGCATTTGAATTCCATGCTCAGTGCAAAAGTTGATGAATTTGTTGTTAACATATTCTTCGCCATTATCAGATCTTATCTTAATAATTTGATGTCTACATTGTTTCTCAACAAAGGCCTTAAAGGCCAAGAAAATATTAAATACTTCACTCTTGAGTTTTAAGAAGTATAACCAAGTGCATCTAGAGAAATAATTAATGAAAGTTAAGAAATACTTGTAGCCAGAGAATGAAACAACTGGAAGTGGACCACATAAATGAGTAAGCACAAGTTGTAAAGGGGCTGAGGCATGCCAAGAGGCATGCTTTTCAAATTTATCTTGATGATTTTTTTCGAGTACACATCCGGAAAAAACACCATCTCTGCAAGATACCATAGGAAGACCTGTCACCATATTTTCTTTACATAGATTTTGAAGGGAGCGATAGTTTAAGTGACCAAATTGTTCATGCCAAAGTTTGCTCACTTCATCATTATGAGAAACAAATACTGAGGTAAGATTTGATGACCCAAAGTTGTTAAAATTATACAACCTTGTAGAATCATCAGCAATTCAGGTAGCTAAAATCTGTCTAGGATCTCTTATGTCCTTAATTACAACATCGTGAGGTGAAAATTCAACGGTTTTACCTTCACCTGAATGAGTTATCTGGTATATAGATAGAAGGTTGCAGGATAAGGTTGGAACACATAGCACATCATTAAATTGACCATTGTCTAGATGAATAATTCCAGTCCCTACAACACTAAGAGATCTATCATCACCAACATATATATTTTTGGTATTACAATCATTTAAAGAAGAAAACATGGCTTTGTTTTTTGTCATGTGATAAGAAGATCTAGAATCAATGAGCCACCTATGAGAATTAGAAGAAAAAAATGCATTTAGTGCATAACCAGACCAAGATGCTTGACAACCACGTGTAGAAAGTGTTATTCCTTAAGATGAAGTTGAAGTTGAAGAGTGCTCCAAATGAATGGTATGCTTCTTCATTGCTGCTTCCAAGTCTTCCATCTTCTTAAAGCATTTGGATTCTAAGTGGTCATCTCAATTACAAAAGTTGCAATGTCTATCCTTCTTCTTCCCTTTGTTTTTATTTGCCTTATCATTTTGTTGAATTGATTTTTCATCTTGAGGCCGAAAGTGCTTAGGACCCTTGGTTGGTTTAGAACCATTATTTTTAGGATGTTTCTTCTTAGGATTTTTTGAAATTGGTTGCTGTTAGGCGGCTAAGGATTTCTTAGAAGAGTTTCTAAGATTATGAAGACCAAGATGTAATATTTTTTCTCGTTCTCTTATTAAAGAATCACAAAAGGCATCAAAAGAGGGGAACTTGTAGTATTGTCCTTGAGAAATAAAGGCTTCTTTAATAGAATGGAAGGTGGCAACAAACACAGAGTAGGTTGGTCCCAACTTAGTAAGAATGGAATAGAGAAGCTTACCATCTTCTTTCTTAACCTTAACACCTTCCAAGAGAAGTCTAAGGGTCTTGAACTTGGACAAAAAATATAAAATGGAAGAAACATTATTGGGGTCCAACGTAAGCAACTCATTTTCGAGTTGATGGGCTCTAATTTCATTTTTAATTCCAAAAACTTTAATGAGTTGTTCCATTACTTTATGTGGGGTATCAAGTTCTGTGATATGGAATCTAAGGTCTGGAGAAATAGACATTCCTATCAACCCACGTGCTTGATCTTGCATATTTTCCCTTTTGGAATTATCTTCATCTTTAGGTTTAGACTCTTGGCCTGAGGCTATTCTATAAAGACCTTTACTTCTAAGTAAATCCTCCATGTAGGACACCCATTGGAAGTAGTTGGTGCTGTCAATAATAACTTGGAATGGACTTTCCATTTTAACAAAAATTGATGCTGTAGATGTTGAAACTAAATTTTCCAATGGAAAGATCTTGAAAAATTAGGCCGATTAAAAAAATGGCTCTGAAAACAACTTCCAGATGAAGAATTTATGGTTTTTTTAAGAAAAGTTGTTGAAGATACTAATGGAGTACGTGAATATGCAGAAGTGAATGATAATGTTATATTAAAAAAAAAAATCCCTCCCCCCCTTCCAAACTTAATCTACTTAGCTCACTTTAAAAAAAAAAAAAAAAAAAAAAATGTGACCCACTTTTATAAATAAGTGAAAGTAACTTTTATAATGGTACTTTATGAGCTACCCACTAAATTGTAACTTAAATAAAAGATAAAGCTACTTTAGAATTATAAGTAACTCACTTGTTATAATGGATGAAAAAACTTTTACATAAAGTAATTTTAAAACATAAGTTACATGTGTTTTTCGAAAAAGTAACTCAACAAAAAGAAAGACTTCAACTCAAGACCTCTATTCTCATAAAATAACTTTGGACTAAGTGAGCTAGTTTAAAAGGATAGTAATTTTTGGAAAAGAGGAAGGTTTTTTTTTTGTTTTTTGTTTTAGTCACTGAAGCTTTGGATTGCGTTCTTACTTGAGAAAGCCCTTTTTGCCTATGAAATAAAAAACACACCACCCAAAACGGACATGCAAAAAAAACCAAACCTTACGGCTTGAAGTTATATTTCGCCCGAAACTAAATATTTTTCTCAATGTTTCTGATTTTCTGAGATCACATTAAGGCATGGTGGAAAAGAGCATACGCATGAGAAAAATCATTCCTTTCTGTTTCTGATTTGCCCAGATCGCATAGAGTCGTGGGGCAAAGAGCATACGCATAAATGAAAGGTATGGATCTGGTAATAAAAAATAGAGAGAAATAAACCAAAATAAATAGAGAGATAAATAACGAAAACTGAAAATAAATAATGTATATCTCAAGATCTTAAAAATGACGTAGCTAGGGCTACCAGAAACCTTTTTGCGTGAAACGAAAGGGTTTCCTCACTGGAACAGGTGCTCCTAACACAATAGAGCAGTCTTCGCGACCCGAAAGCAATCATAAATAGTATATATAGGAAACGACAGTCAGATGCAGTTATATTGGCTTCAGATTTGGATCACCAATGGATCCAGCCCTCAAATAGCTCTAATACCGTGTAGGATTTTACATGTTAAGTTCCTCATATAGAACACCAAAGGACACTGCTCATAAACAGATCATAGATCAATACACCAGTATTCTTGACGTGGTTAAAACCCTCAAAGAGGGAAACATTCCATAGCTTCAGCCAACACGGCCACTTCAGGCAATTTATTATGTAAAAGAATAAAATTTATATAAGGTTCTCTCATGAATGGTAACATTACAAATGACCCTCCATGCTCTTTAAATAGAGATCATGGACCAATCGAGTGTTAAGCCATGGATCAAGTGTTGGTAATACAAAGGAGAGAATGAACCATCGAATCACTCATGTCTAGAACATATCATGACCGTTGGATTGTAAGTTACAAAAGTACATAGTAGAAAAACACACTTTACCTAACTCTACACTAGACCAAGTTATACTTAACTATTTCCTATGTGTCAAAATATCCTAACATTTCAAATAATTTATAGATGTATTTGCTTAGAGCTATGAGGATTTAAAGTCCTATGACACCAGCATTATATAACATAAAATTCCTATAAAAGAGGGCCATAAACCTTTTAAACATAAACTCAGAAGGATCAACCCAATACTTTTACCCCTAGTTTAGAAAGAAGTTAAGAAATTGTATGATGCCAAAATCACTATACCCCTACAATTTTCAAAATGGGTATCAAACTTAGTTCCTACTAGGGAAAAGACTGGGGAGATTAGACTTTGTGTTGATTTTAGAAATCTCAATAAATCTTCTTTGAAATACAACTATCTGCTGTCCAAAAAGGACCAAATCCTGCATAAGGTAGTTGGATAAGCAAGGATTTCTTTATTAGATGTATTTTCCGGTTATAACCTGGTTCTAGTACATCTCGATGACCAAGAGAAAGCAACATTTACAACACCTTGGGGGACTTTCATGTATGTGAAAATGCCTTTCAGTTTAATGAATGTTGGGGCTACATTCCAAAGAGAAATGGATTTTACCTGTGCAGATGAATTAGGTAGGCTTATAGTCATTTATTTAGATGATATCACTATATTCTCAAAGACATATGAGGAACATTTGCTCCATTTAAGGAGAGTTTTCGAAAAATGTAGAAAATTTGGTATCTCTCTTAACCCTAAGAAAACATTATTTGGTTTAGAAGAGGGAAAACTACTAGGACACATCATTTCTAAGGATGGTATAAGAATTGACCCTAGCAGAGTGGAAGAAATATTGAAAATATACCCCCCTAGGAACAAGAAATAGGTCTAATCCTTTATTGGAAAAATAAACTTCCTTCAGAGATTTATACCAACTTTGGCTGAAATCCCAAAAGTAATAACAAACATGTTGAAGAAGGATACTAAAACTAAATGGCATAGTGATGCAAAGGATTCTTTCACTAAGGTTAAGAAAGATTTAACAACTAAACCTATTTTAATAAGTCCTAATTTTACTAAAGATTTCATGGTATTCTCTTTTGCATCTGATCATACAATAATAATTGTGTTGTTGCAGAAGAATGCTAAAGGAAATGAATAACCAATTGCCTTTTTCAACAGAGCATTGAGAGATGCATCACTGAAATACAACATCACGAAAAAACAAGCATTTGCATTGGTTAAGGCAATCAAGGATTTCAGGGTTTATATTTTGCACTCACATATTATTGCTTTTGTCCCTAGTGCAGTTGTCAAGGACATACTCACACAAGTAGATCCAGATGGCAGAAGGGGAAAATGGATTGCCACCATTCTAGAATATGATATTGAAATCAAACGAACAAAGATTATCAAGGGTCAAAGGGCTAGAAAAACTCATGGTAGAGTCCAATTGTAATGTGTTAGACCTTAATTTTAATGCAGAATTAAATGAACAAAAAGAGCACTCGATTCCACCGATCCCAGAAGTTTTCAGCACATCAACATGGTAAGTTGATATAATCTTTGTTTTACAAAACTTATATGCTCCTCCTAGTTAAACTAAAACAAAGGCAAGGTTCCTTAAAATGAAGTCTTTGAAATTCTTCATTATTGAGAATAATTTATATTGGAAAGATGTTGGATGAATGTTACTAAAGTTTTTGTTGAAAGATGAATCAGACAGGGTCCTCGAAGAATTTCATCAGTGAGATTGTGGTGGCCATCTATATTGGAAATCTACAACCAATAAAATCCTTAGAGCCAATTTTTACTGGCCAACCCTGTTCTCTGATGTACATAATAAGGTCACCTCTTGTCATCAATGCCAAATATTTGAGGGTAAAAGAAAGCTACTACCTCTACCTTTGAAACCAATTTCAATAGAATTCCCTTTTCAACAACGGGGTTTAGACTTCAGAGGTGAAATTCAACCTAGTTCCTCGGGTCAACATAAATGGATTTTGAATGCAACTGACAATTTTACTAAATGGATAGAAGCCATTCCCACCAGACAAGCTACTGACTCTGTTATCATCCAATTTCTAGAAGGAAATATACTGTCTAGGTTTGGTTTCCCTCATAAAATCGTAACTGACAATGTTGTTGCTTTCAAGTCCAAAAAGATGATAGATTTCTGTGACAAATATTAGATCAGGTTAGGGAACTCTACTACTTATTACCCTCAGGGGAATGGGTTAGCTGAGTCCTCAACCAAGAGCTTGGTTAACATTATTAAGAAATTATTGTTGGAGAACAAAAATTCATGATAGAAAAAATTAATTAATGCACTGGGCAAACATGGTTACTTCCAAGAAATCCATTGGAATGTCACCATTCCAGATAGTGTTTGGGGCAGATGCTTTTTTCCCAACCTCTTTGGGAATTCAGTGTTAAAAATTATGCAAGAACCTCAGGTGGAGACCAATGACATACAAAGAAGGATCAACCAGACTATTCAGTCGCAACAATCAAGAGAAGAATTCTATCATAAAACATGAGTCATTCAAGAAAACATTAAGAAAATTTATGATAAAAGGATAAAGGCGGATGATTTTCAACTCAATGATCTTGTTTTTAAATGGGATTCCAAAAATGGGGACAAGGGAAAAAGTGGCAAGTTTGACAACTTATGGAAAGGGCCTTTTAAGATTGAAGCTTTCAAGGGCAACAATTCATTTCTATTAATCAATTTGAATGAATAAGGTTTGCCAGGTGGACCAGTAAATGGCAGGCATCTCAAGCATTATTTCCCATCAGAGTAAGATAATTCATTCATCATCATTGTAAAATACCATTTTATTTTTATATTGAAAGAGTGCAGGTGACTATCAGCAAATGTTGAAGCCCGCAGTGAATGCCTTGAGATTCTATTTAATGTGTTACCATATATAAGGATAAAAGACAAGTGAAGCAATTCAATTGGAAGATCTTTGCAGCATGCCCAATGGACCAAGGCTATTGAATCTACGGTGTTCTTGGCACCTCATAAGGAGGATTCCATTCCCATTGCCATTGTTTGGGTCCTATACTTCATAGGAGGAGTTTTTTTTACCTGGTGATTTTATATTTAAAATTTTAAATATTTTTCTATTTGAAATTTATTTCCAAAAAATATATATACTGAAAAAACAAAAAAAAAAAAAACAACAAAAAAATTGTAGGGGATAGAAAAAATAGAATAAAGAAAATATGAAAGGAAAGAAAAGAAAAAACAAAAATAAAGAAAAGACAAAACAAAAGGAAAAAATATATGAAAAATGTCCCCCTAGGTGAGCAAGTCCAAATGCCACTAGAAAAAACAAAAAATGCATTGAAGACCTTCATTTAGAAATGTTTGTATATAAGTGTGCAGCTTGTTTAAATGCCACTTAGAAATAAATGATTCAGTTAATCATACTGGCTAATCATGATTAAACTGGGTCCCATAGGTTAGGTTAGGGAAATAAATCAACCATCTAGCTTAATCTTGGTTGAAATGGTTAGTTAGATTAGAGAAAAGTTAGCCAAACTGTTTAAACTTGGCTAAAGTTCAATAAAGTATTTAAATAGAATTTCATATTATGTTGAATAGGAAAAATAAAATAAAAGGCTTGCAAATCACAATGCGCCTTTAGAATAGATTAATCATGCTTAGGATAAGTAATTAGGTTTAGAAAATTAATCATGTTATTTAATCACAATTAAAAATATGTAATAATATGTGTTGGGTACTAAATATTGGGTTTTGTTATAAAGTCAGAAAACGACAAAATGCTTTGTCGTCATGTGATATATCAGGTGCACGATTTAACAACCGCGATCTGCCCCACCCGGATCAACGGTAGGGAACCATTTTCGACCCCCCCATTCCATATTGTCATTATCAGTTGGGGGGGGGGGGGGGGGGGGGGGTGGGGGAAGAGTGGTAATCCAATCCCTGAGCCCCATGCTACGTGGCGACCATTGGTGATTTTGCAGCCACCCCCACCCCCCCCCTCCCCCCCACCTAAAACCACATACCACTACCACACCCACCCCCACCCCCTCCCCTCCCCCCCACCTAAAACCACATACCACTACCACGCCCCCCCCCCTGTTGGGGGGAAAAGTATCTAATGCAGAATGCCTCTATCCCACTCTAAGGGTGATAGTACCTCAACAACAACTGAATGCAAAGCTATTCAAGGATTCTTCTTTATGAGATGAGAGAGGGAAGAAAAGGATGATCTACTAACCGTTATCTTGCGCTAATAGTCGATCCAGTCTTCACTCCTTGCTGCTTGCTCCTAGCTCCTTGCCCTTTCACCGGCCCAGCTACACACAGATCCTGTAAAAGCACAAGAAAAGGAAACTACAAGAAGCATACATCCATAATCGATCTAAGGATTAGCATAAACCAAATATACAAGCATCAATTCATCATCAAGATACATGCATATAGAAGAACCTCAAAGCTTTATTAGTAATAGAAGTAAAGTTCTGAGAGAGTTACAACCATAATAGGCCCCAATCCAGCAACACCTCCCAGCTGAAATAAATCTCCTCTTCACCTCCTTTAAGCAAAACACCCAATAGCTCTGTTCTCAAACCAACAACACTTCCTTACTTGCACAAAATTCCAACCTCCCTAGACCTCATGAGAGAGATCTATATATAGGGTTTTGGAGAAAGGATGAGTCATCTTGAGACTGGCCTGAAGCTGACTTGTGTCCTCTCCCACTTTAGTTAATCTTCAGTTCTTGAGTCCACTTGGAGAATCTTGCTTCCACTTGGAGTTCAAGACCCTCTTACTCATCACTAGGCGAATTCCTTGACCCAAGTGTCAGTTTGGAAGCTTCCTGGGCAGTTGACACCTTGCAGAATGACTGTGCCACTTGGCCAATCTCGTCCAGCGCAGGTAGCCTTCATTGATTTTGACCTTCAGCGCAGGTACAAGGAGGAGCAGTTGACATTCAGCGTAGATGCTCAGTGGAGCAGCTGACATGATCCAGAAATAGCCTGTTTTTGAGTGTTTTCAGGTGGAGAACTGATTTTCAGTGTTGTGGTTTGCTGACCTTGTTCCTTTAAGGGTAAGAACAACATGTTTAGGGACTTTGGATCCCTCAGATTATTGACATTTCATGCTCCATGCTGATAGGCACAAAAATGTCTATAACAGTTGCCCCCTAAAGTATGAGGTCGTTTATCGGGTGAAATGCTTTATTAGGAGGATCCGAAGTTCATTCAATCGCTGAGAGGTGCCCTGCAATAAAATACAATACAATACATTATTTTTCATTCTGCTTTTCATGATCTAGCTGAGGCGGGCATTCCCATGCTCAGCTTTATAAAGTCATTTTGGTACATATAACAGACGACCGTCTGATGATAGACTGATAATTCTCTGCTGAAATTATCATCCTTTGAGTAGGATGATCATCTGCTGCAACGATGTACATATCAAATGTCTTTATATTTCCTGAATATATATCGCAGCCTGGATGGATGAAACTAGATCCGGGGTCTTCAATCTCGTTCGATCTTCACTCTAAGTACAAGTCGATCCATGTGAGAATTGCGTTGAAGTCGAACATGGAAAGACATCGCTTGATTACCGGTCAATAATGTAAACCGTTAACAAGCGCGAGAGGAATCACCAATAATGACAATGACCTTCAAGGTACTGCAGTACAATTCACATGGTGTGAATAAAGGACTTGGCGTCGAACACCACACAAAATCTTCTGGTCGAAGGTCATTGATGTATACCTGTCGTCGGAAGTGAGAAACTTGCCATTGAGGCATGCAAGCTTCAAAGTACTGGGGGGGGTGTTCCTAGATCAACTTCTTGGATAATGAGCTGAAGTCGAAAAGAAGCGATTCGTCAAAGGAGGGCCTTAATGAATCCCACTTCAGTGACACGGAACGGAGCTAATGATTTTAGTGGAGGTGAAAACAATCTGTGAGATATGATTCAGGGTGGCGATCATGGGTGGATGAAGGATAATGTATGGCAGTGGATGGGACACGGTTGACTCTTTCTGAACACATCTCTTGAACATATAACGACACTAATGTGATGGATCGGTAGCATTACCCAAAATACGGATGGTTTGGCGAGGACCATGGTGATGAGACCGGTGAATGAAACAACCCAACCCGATGTGGTACGGAGGACAAAGTGTCATGTTCAAGAGCGACTTGCTACCATTAAGCTTTGAGGTTCTCCCAATTTTTCCCCAGTCATTTCTGACCAGTACCTCTTCGTTTTTGTCAAGCTTGAGGAGGATAACATATGCTTGTTCTATAACCTGCCCTTCGGGCAAGCCCATCGCTATGTTTTAATGAGCCTAGCGATAGGGAAACTCGTTCTCGTCTAAAGACAAGTTTGTCGCTATTTAATCATTTTAACGAGTCTAGCGACAAAGACAACTCGGTCCTTTTCATTTTTAGAGAGTCTAAAAAGGTACAGAAAGTTAACTCCAAAATTCCTTTTTCATCATCTAATCCCTTAAGTCCGAAAAAGTATAAAACAATACAAAAGGGATGAATTTTCGATAACTTTAACGAGCCGAATAAAACAAGCGCTCGACCTTTTTGTGCAATAATCCCTCAGGTCCAAAAAGATTAAAATCTAGAGGAGGGATAGCTCTTCCGGTCACTTTAACGAGCTGGAAGGCCAAAAACTCGGCAAACTTTTCATATTTTACGAGTCAGATGAAAAGAGCTCAAAGAAGACTCGTCTTTTGAGGAACGAGTGATGAACAGGGATAGCAGCAGATTCCAGGTACAGGTTGGAATTTTCCAATCTCGGCAGTGTCACAAGGATGGCTAAGTGAAATCACTCTTCGCAGCTGTTCCTCAAAAGAGGTAAACAATCATATGGAGGTGAACGATTGGCCAAATGAAATGGAGGTGGCGGGTGCAAACACGACCAAGGCTTTTATGGCTAATAAATTTACGATCACAATGGTTATTTACCGGGAAAGGTTCATTTTTTAATGAGCTTGAACTCTGGTGGAACCCTTGCTCACGCTTTTCTATTTTTTAACGAGCATAAATTCCACGGTAAAACTGCTCGGACCTTGCGTTTATTTTTTAACGAGCATGAACTTTATGCTAAAACTGCTCGATATACCAGTCATAAGATAAGAATGTCTCCTGCAAGATCCCATTTTTTATAGAGCTTGCGCCTTACCAAAGCTATGCTCCCTCTCATCCTTTCTTCATGCAAGTTTGGAAACGGCTAATCCTACGAGTTTAAAGGGTTAGACCTACAGGTTTAAAGGGAGGACCTAAAAATTTAAAAAAATAAATAGTCGTCCCTTGCTTGCATTCCAAAAGGTTGCATGCCCCCAGGTTTAAAGTACAATTTCAAAGCTGCCCCTACTTATCCGATAAAACATTTGTTTTAAAGGGTGAGGCTTGCCTCTTTCTGGTTACCCAAAGATTGTTCTGTTAATCTTTCAAACTGAACACTTCCTCGGCACTGCCTCCCATAGTAGGCAATGGTGAATGACCTTTGTCAAACACGCGACCTTGACAAAAGAATTCTATTCTAGAACAACCCCTCTTCCATCCACGGACGGGGTACGGACTAGTCATATTCTTTCGCGGAAATTCTACTCTATACCCAAGGTTTCCTCTGCCCGAAGCAGACCAGGATGCATGCCCCCTGGGTTCCAGTCCTATCTTTCCGAATCACTCACATTCATCGGGAAGGAGGACTGGGGGTAGAGACATTTCTTGAGTAAATAGACCATTGAGGATTGGTATTTGACTATTTGCGATGCGTGATCCCGGAAATGAAAGTTGGTCTACGAGCTTGACCACCCTTCCTTCGTGTGGAAAACACATTACTCTAAAGAGTGAGGAGACTATAGCTCCCATGCAATATATATAGTCATGTCCAAGGAGTAGGTTATAATCCAAGGGTCCTTGAATGACCATCACGTTCATATTAACGGTCTTCCCTTTCAATGTAATAGGCACATTGGGGAGGATCCCTAATGGTCGACTGGTTCCTTTATCAAAGCCTGAGAGATTTCTTATCTTAGGCAAAAGCGTCGGGGAACCCAGTGCTTTCCAAGCAACAGAGGAAAGGATACTCACAGATGCCCCTTCATCAATGATAGTTCCAGCCATCACCATTCTATAAATTTGGACTATGATTCTGAACGGTATACTGGCTGGTAACCGGGGTCTGCCGAGTTGGTTCCAATCAAAGGACACAACCAGGTTGCTTGGTGGTGGGACCGAATACACGGCCGGATACGATCCTGACGATGTTCCTTCCTGCGATAAAGGAATGGGCGCATTGCCCTGATGCTCATCAAAATCTGTGTTGATGAAAAGAATCTGGATGGTGTCATCCTTATTCTCTTCCGTGAGGGTGCCATTTGAAGATGAATCTTCAGTGACGGTGTCATTTGAGGATGAAACCTCTGAAGGAAGAATTGGGTCAACTGCCGTATCGACCTTTAGACTTTCTTCTGGTCTGGATTCAGTAGGTTCATTTTCAATGACTGACGCTTCAGCTGACCACTTGAGCGGGCCAGCTGTGTTTTCAACCAACGAAGGACTTGGCACGAGTTTTTTGTATCCAGGAGGAAGTCTCAACGGTGAAACCGGACGATCTTCCAAAACTCTCTTCGCTTCGTCTAAGAAGGGACAACGGTGGATGGCGTGATCGCCTTCACACAGTCTACAGGGGGATTTTTCTCCCCCCTTTTGTCTTGATCCTTCACTTTCGCTGGTTGACGGTAAGCACTCAACCTGACTATCAGAGGTTGAAGCTCCCGAATTGTGCAATCGAGGGGACCAGTCCCTTAGTATCCGGGGAATACAGGGACAATCTCTATGGAAATGGTCTCCTCTACATATGACACACGGCGATTTAGGCCCGGTCTATGCTGTGTGTGGGTTTTTGTTAGATGTCTTTTGCTTGCCCCCAGTCGCCTTAGGCTCCTTCTTCTTCTTCTCTCTCTTCTTCTTTTCCTTCTTCTCCGTGGGAGCTTGGCTTTTTCCAGCTTTACCTTTTGAAGATGAAGGATCGGAGGAAGGGTTAGAGGAAGTAGAAGGCTGGTGGGAGGCTCTAGACTCATCTAACTGTTGACTCGACTGCTCAGGAACCATGGTGTTCTGAACTACACTAGTTGAGAATAGCCAAACAGGTAGGCCAATTGTCAGTCCTGGAAGCGACAATGTGGCCATGTGGGGCGCACCAACTTTTCCCCAAGAGGAGAAAGGACCAGGATTTCCATCATGTGGAGTTCCTTGGTTGGGGCGTTCCATGTTCTCAACTTAAAGATCAACGCGGGAATAGGAGGTGATTATGTTCCGTTTAAAATAAATTTTATAACGATGCTTAGACACAAATTGCTTTTTCACTTTTTAAGAGTCGAGAAAAAGCTAAAGATGACTCTAGTCTCCTTCAATGTTTTAACGAGCCCGAAGTGACAAATGCTCGGATGGAATTTTTCAGTTATAGAGTTTGAAAAAGGCCAAAAGAAACTGCTCTGGAGTTCTAGGCAGAGGGTGTGCCAAACCTTTCGCAAAACCACAGAATACGTTTTACGGTACGAGTGGTCGATCTTCGTGAATGTTGTGTTCACTGCATTGCAATCAGTAGGGCGGCCGACACGGTTTCCTATGGATAAAGGCTTTGATCCTATAGGGGTCTCCCAATATATACGCGACGGTACGTGGGAGCACAAGTCCGTATTGATACTTATCGCTTCACCGTGGAGGAATCACCCAACCACTCAACGCTAAGATATCACGTTTAACGACGCCGGAACACGTCTCTAGCTTAGACCTCTAGATGTTTGCGTTACGTTTCAATGCGTTGTTATGTAAATTCAATTTATTTTAAGGTTGATCTTGTTTAGCAGTTTGCCTTTATGGATCACCACGAGATGTATAGAAACACTCCTGAATGCAATCTAAGATGATAAGCAAGCTTTTCAATCTTTCAACTTTGAAAACCTTAACTACTGAGGGAGAATGAAGATAACACCTTTTCACACAGATCATAGAGCACACACTAATGCATTTTCCTAAATCGACATGCAAACTGTCATAATGCACATGCACAATGCAAGTATTTCTTTTCTCTTTCTTAATGTTGATGAAATGCAAAAAGAAAGCTGTTGTATAACTTTGAATTCAATTTCAAGCGAAAGCAAACAAGTTTGTCCAAAAATCGAAAGACACCTTTACGATTCACTTGTTTCGACACTTAGAAATATATAAATCCAAACCATATAACGAAAGCGACAAACTCAATCAGCTATGAACAGCAAATAAACTAACTCTTAAGATCAGAACGACACTTAATCACAGGTCTAGATCTAAGAGGTCAATGCAAGACTGGTTCACTTTCGTTATGGGAAACTGTAAATGACACAAGAAATACAAAAGAACAAATACAGTTTCTTTACACAACTGAGGCGGAATAATGACAAAGGAAGTTGGTTTCAGATAGGCCTACTGACTGGCAACAAACAACAAAAACAACAGTGAAAACAAGGCAAGACACAGCAGGAAACCCCAGTAGCTCAAGCCAAGACTGGTCCAGCGCAGGTGGAACACTGCCTGTTTGACCTTCAGCGCAGGTAGCCCCTTCGGGAACTGCGCTGAAATGCAGACAGCCTTTGTACAACCTGCACTGAAGAACGAGACTTTCGTCCGTCTTGGTTTCCGGGTCACAGATTGCTCAAAAATTCACAGTTTTTGCTCAAATCAGAAGCTATCAGTCAAGGAAACACTAAGGGATGTAAAGGAGGATGAAAAGCTATCACTAAGAGCTTATTAGAGTCCTTGTGGATCAGCTCTTCAAATCATAAACTTGCCCAGAAACTGAGCCAGAGTAGCTGCCCTCTACTTTGTATTTGATGGATTCAAACACAGTTCGATTCGGTACTCTCCTTGTTTATGAAATGAATAGCAAGAAACACAACAAACCAACAAGATACGCTCCCCAGCGGAGTCGCCAATTTGTTGGGGGGAAAAGTATCTAATGCAGAATGCCTCTATCCCACTCTAAGGGTGATAGTACCTCAGCAACAACTGAATGCAAAGCTATTCAAGGATTCTTCTTTATGAGATGAGAGAGGGAAGAAAAGGATGATCTACTAACCGTTATCTTGCGCTAATAGTCGATCCAGTCTTCACTCCTTGCTGCTTGCTCCTAGCTCCTTGCCCTTTCACCGGCCCAGCTACACACAGATCCTGTAAAAGCACAAGAAAAGGAAACTACAAGAAGCATACATCCATAATCGATCTAAGGATTAGCATAAACCAAATATACAAGCATCAATTCATCATCAAGATACATGCATATAGAAGAACCTCAAAGCTTTATTAATAATAGAAGTAAAGTTTTGAGAGAGTTACAACCATAATAGGCCCCAATCCAGCAACACCTCCCAGCTGAAAGAAATCTCCTCTTCACCACCTTTAAGCAAAACACCCAATAGCTCTGTTCTCAAACCAACAACACTTCCTTACTTGCACAAAATTCCAGCCTCCCTAGACCTCATGAGAGAGATCTATATATAGGGTTTTGGAGAAAGGATGAGTCATCTTGAGACTGGCCTGAAGCTGACTTGTGTCCTCTCCCACTTTAGTTAATCTTCAGTTCTTGAGTCCACTTGGAGAATCTTGCTTCCACTTGGAGTTCAAGACCCTCTTACTCATCACTAGGCGAATTCCTTGACCCAAGTGTCAGTTTGGAAGCTTCCTGGGTAGTTGACACCTTGCAGAATGACTGTGCCACTTGGCCAATCTCGCCCAGCGCAGGTAGCCTTCATTGATTTTGACCTTCAGCGCAGGTACAAGGAGGAGCAGTTGACATTCAGCGCAGATGCTCAGTGGAGCAGCTGACATGATCCAGAAATAGCCTGTTTTTGAGTGTTTTCAGGTGGAGAACTGATTTTCAGTGCTGTGGTTTGCTGACCTTGTTCCTTTAAGGGTAAGAACAACATGTTTAGGGACTTTGGATCCCTCAGATTATTGACATTTCATGCTCCATGCTGATAGGCACAAAAATGTATACAACCCCCCCCCCCGCCGAAAACCTCCTTTCTCACCAACAGTCATCCACGACAACTCCCATATCCTACTCTCCACTCCCATCATCGTGCCACCTGTCTCTCCCTCATTTTCCTAACAAAAGGTTTGTTACATCATATGCTCATTGCGCTCTCTCGTTACAATTAATTGTTTGATCATGTATGCCTTAATCCGCTCGGTGACAGACCTGTGTGCAACGACCACCAATATGATCACTACAAATAAACCCTAGTAAACCTGCATGGTCCTCCTTTGCAATCTTCATTTTCTATTTTACAAGTAATCGTATTTCATATTGCATCTCCCACCCACCACCAGCACCTGTCATTTCCTCAAATTCAACGCTAAAATTGCCCATCTAGGTAGTGTTCTGATCAAATCTCTGTCCCCTTTTCTCTTTCCACAGTTTGTAGACATGTCACCCAAGGGAAAGGGAAAACCTGTCGATCCCAAACCAAATAAGGAAGACCCTTTGGACCTTGACCATATACCCATGGTTGACCATTATTACAAGATTGTTGATACTGAGTGTGAATTCGACTTGTTCGAATTGCACCATTGGTTGAAGAAAACCTATCTAGACTAGGGGGACGACATTAATCTCTAGGAATCCCTAGTTCCCTTGTTCATGTTTCCACAGATCCCTAATTTCATCATATAGTGTCAACCCAAATGCAATCCAGTTCAAAGAACCATTGTGGCCCGGAATAGAAAAATTCTAGTCACTGTTTCACCATAAACTATAAACCAAATGTTATTAATCCCTCAAAATGATTCTCTCAATCAATTTTCTGTAGCTTCCCTGATGGATCTGTATCATAAAATCACCTTCCCTCGGAGAGCCCAAATATTTAAGATTTTCCTCCCAGAGGATGCTCAACTTCCCAAGAAAATCCCTCCCTATCCAGCTTCCATGTTCCCAGAAAAAACTAAACAGATCATCTCTTTAGTGTCTTGCCTTCTAGGGTACCAGTTAGACCAATGGGTGGATGGTCACATTCTAGGTTTTCTTTCCATATTTTCTAAGGAACATAATCCAATATTCATGTTAAATTTTAGTCACTTTTTGGCTAATAATATCCATGAAGAATTGATTAAGATCACTATCGTAGGCATGTTCAAGTACCCATCTGTATTAGTTTATAGGTTCCTTTTTCGGCAAGATGACAAATTTCCAATAACATTGCAAAAGCAAGATGATCAAGGAATCAATCAGTTAGTACTAGAGTGGACCTCATTAGTGAGAAGAAATTCAATGGAGTTCAGTTTTACAGATTTCGTATAAAGGCTTATTCATACAGCTGCAGGGCTTCTCAACAACCAAATTGAGCCAAGGATCAGTCCAGAAATTAAGAGGATTTTGCACCTAAGTGATCAGACCAAAACTGGAGACTGGTATCTGTACCAGAGCTACATAGAAATAAGAGTATATGGGTGTGAATTACCTTCATATAAGCTACCCAAATTTTGTTCCAATGAGGATCTTTTCTCTATAATATATTAGACAAATGATTAATATGGATGAACTTCATTTTGTTTCAGGTAAAAGAAAATCACAATTCAAAATCAAGTCACAAGTGGGACCTTTTATATGTAATAGAAAAGAAGTAGGGAATGAGGCAGATTCAATCCTCAAACAAATGAATTTCCACCTAATTTTTACCTAGTCTTATGACCCCTTCAGTATAATTTCCAATTTAAGGGTGGAACACAAAACCACACCTTATAATCATACCCCTAGACCAAAGATCGAAAAATTCATGAGTCAAGATCAGTGGGAGGAAAACACACTATAAGAAGCAGAGGATCACACTATGTCAACAACCACCTCCCAAACTCCAGTGCCTCAAGAGAAGCAGAACAAAAGACCAAGGGAAGAAATATCTTCACCAGTTACAAAAATCAGTGCCAAAGAATTCATTATTTATCAGAAAAGGAAAAAGACTGACCCTAAAACAGTCACCATTCAGCAAGAAGAAGGGCAGGAAACCATTTTCATGATTGGTACACAGGTCTCAACAGGGTTAGAAGACAGTTTCTATGAAAATCCATACTCCTCGACCTCACAGGATCCCTCAGAATTAGTACAATCAACAGAATTGGTAGATAATCAAGATGAGCCAAACATCTTCAATAAATTTATGAAAATCAAGCAGAAGAATGAATCACTCAAGGCCGACACATATGCTCAGTTTTGGAAACATACCTCTACTTCCCAGCATAGACTATTAACAACATTTGACAATGAGCAAGGAAGAATGCAGATGGCATTTTTACAAGCTCAAGTTCCATTCCCAAAGTCCCCTTCAAATTACAAAAAGACTATTTTTTCATTTAATGCAAAGAAGATATGTCCTATAGATCAAATGGATATGCATAGAAAGTCTGGAGAAATTATTTTCTCCACCATGACCAACACTTCTATGATAGCTTCAAAGTTAAGGACATCACTCAGCAATGTCCAATCATAGTTAAAGTTGGAGAAAATATCCTCATTAGAAAAGGACAACAAAATAAAATCATTGGAGGACCTAGTGATAAAACTGGGTTATGATCCCAGTGATGTTAAAGCAGTGGAATAAATCCTAAAGAAAAAGAATACAGATATAGAAACACTTAGAAAGTAGCTTAAATTACCATCTACAGAGGATCCATAAGAAAAATAGATAGAAGAAAATGAGCAAGATAAAGAAGACATGCTCAAACTCATCATTGAGCAAAATGTACAGATTAAGGAGATGGAAGATAAAATAGAAAAGTTACTGAAAGAAAAGGAATATGTTGCGCAATTAGTTATGACTACAGTCACAGTTGTACCGATTTTTGTTGTAGGGACAAGTGAGGATTCTACATCAACATCAAGTGACCTGAACAAACTCATGCAAGAATTGTATCTTCAGAGACAAGATAATGATAAGTTAAAGAATAAATTGAAGAATCTGGAAGATCAAAAGTTGAAAATTGACAACTTATATGTAGCTAAGTTGCAGAAATCTCACCAGCTTGCCCAAAATATTCAAAGATTAGAAAATGAATCTTTAATGGCTCAGACTTTGGCACGGGCCAAGGAAAATGTTTGGCTGGAAATTAGTCAAGCCATGACTAATATTTGGCCATCCATTCAGATCATTTTTTAACAAGAAGAGCTAATAGAAAGATCTAAAACAACAATAGAACAGGTTAGAGATGCCCTGGGACACAAAACAAGTGAGGCCACAACCATGATTAAAGTGTTGAATTCAAAGACCATATCAGAATTAGAACAGATGTAGATAGCAGACAAGACAAAGACTATCTTGGAGATCAAGAAAGTATTGTAGAAAAGGAACTTGATGACCCAATTGGAGACCAAAACTCTGACTCTGGAAAATGTTGTCCAGAGATTTCACACCAAGTTCAACCTATTGAACCAGAGGGGATTACCAGGATTAGTAGCACCAGATGATAGATTAATCAGCTTGGAGGATTACTGTCAGAAACTTTATATTATTGCTACAGATAAATCCAAATTTGTAGGTATCAAGGGACATATCACAGGGAAATATTTCTTAGAAGCTTTGGAGTTTGATTTAACTATCAAACATGAAATCAAACACATCTTCATCAACAAGCCAACCTTTGAGAAGTATACAGAAGTCGATGAAGTGTATAGAAAGTTACTCAATCTTTCTATCCCTAGTGATGAAAGATGGGATCAATTGTGTGACATCATTGAGTGAAATATTTTCATCTCCAACAAACAAACAACAAGGCAACACATTTTGAGGCCAGGTCATAAACAATTTTCATCGATGTTAATACTAGTAGTTCCAGTAGTTAGAAGATCCCTAGATTTTTGTACTACTTTTGTAATTAGTTGTTAGGATCCTATCTTGATATTGTGAATCAAGATATTTTGTAATTTTTTCTATAAGTACTTCATAATTCAAATTATGAAGGGTTGGGATTAGTTTTGAAGAAAGGATTTATATTGTAAAGAAGCTCATAGAGCTACCTTTGATCATTTCTCAGTAATACAACTCAAGCATTACAAGATTCTTGTGTCAATTTCATTGGTGAAGTGCATCTTTCTCTGTTAAATGTTTTTATTGTTTTTCACATATGTTTCTATAATCTAAATTATTCTAAGAAGAGTATGAACAAAATTTGTTTAAAAGTACACTATGTATCTGACTTATGAATGATTTCCACGTTTTCTTTCGAAAATTAAAATTGAATTCTTAATTTCTCTATTTATTAATTGGATTGTTTTATCTTTTTTTTGC
The DNA here is from genome assembly GCA_031772625.1 of Pinus tabuliformis. Classification (NCBI taxonomy): domain Eukaryota; kingdom Viridiplantae; phylum Streptophyta; class Pinopsida; order Pinales; family Pinaceae; genus Pinus; species Pinus tabuliformis. Next base: position 718,222,882 of record CM062812.1, on the reverse strand, counting down.
TCTTTCACACCATAAATATTAAAGGATCCAGTGAAGTTTCCTAACCTGCCCTATAAGTTTAGATTGTAAACTCTGTGTTTGATCAACCTAAATCTATGACTCCATTGCCAAATGGCCTAATTCCACTGTCTCAACCCAACTACACAAAAAAACCTAACCTGAACATGATAACTAGCTTAATATCATTAGTAAAACAAAGCTAAATCATATAGAGAGATCCCTCTCTGAAACTGGAAGGGTTGGATTCCTAGTTTCCAAAGTGGTTCTAAGGTTACCTCTGTGATTTACTCTACAACCTCAAAAATTACGGATTGATAACAATATGCATGTTCCGACTATGAGTCAGAACCCGACAATGGGAATGACAAAGGGAAGAAAATTATTGATGCAGATGCCAATGCCATTGTTTCCACCACAAAGATCTAGAAGGAGGAACCCGAAGATCCATAGGGGGATCAACGCCTCTTCCACTCCCAGATGTGGGTAAAGGGTTCCCCGATATAGTTCATTGTCGACAGTGGGAGCCAAAAGAACCTCCTTTTAGCAAAGTTCATGAAGCGGTTGCGCTTGCCAACCACAACACACCCACAACCGTACATCATCGGGTGGCTTCACCAAGGACATGATATTCACATCAGCTAGCAGTTCTTCCTTCCATACATCACTGAGCCCTTCACAGATGAGGTATTATGTGACGTTGCTCCTTTTGATGTTTGTGATGTATTATTAGGCTAGTCATACTTTTGGAAGAAACATGTTGTGTATGAGTTAAGGCCTCACGTTGTTATTGTTACCTTGGTAAATAAGTTGTACATGATACCAGAGGTAGCATCGCCTACTGCCATATCTTTGGTTACTGCAAAACAATACAATAAGCTCATTTCCAAAACTGGGAAATTTGTTTTCCTGATGATACACCCTCGAGGAAAGAAGAAAATGGTGGCCACGACCTCCAAACAGGTCCCCTCTGCATGACAACAATAAATGGATAAGGTCGTGGACGAGTATGAGGACATATTCACCTCCCTCGCAAGGGTGCCTCTACACTATCAGGTCAAGCACTCTATCAATCTGACCCCAGGTGTGTCGTCGCCAAATGGACCAATCTATTGGTGCTATGTTCTGGAAAACGACGAAATCAAGAGGAAGATTAAGGATTTGTTGCCGAAAGGTCACATCCGGCCGAGTTCATCGCCCTGTGGGAGCCCGATTGTGTTGGTATAGAAGAAGGATGGGACTTGGAGACTATGTGTTGACTATTGGGCGCTGAACAAGATCACTATTTGGAATAGGTATCCGATCCCACGGATTGATGACATTCTGAACCAACTCAAGGGGGGGGGGGAATATTTCAGCAAGATTGACTTGAAGTCCAAATATCACCAGGTACCAATCAAACCCTCTGATGTGTGGAAGACTACCTTCAAATCCAAGGAGGGCCTTTTCGAATGGTTGGTTATGCCTTTCGGGTTGACGAATTCTCCTACAACCTTCATGAGGCTGACGGATGACATATTGAGGCCATTCAACAACTGATTTGTAGTGGTATACTTGGATGACATCTTGATCTTTAGCTAGAGGTAGGAAGAGAACCTCCACCACATCCAACAGGTTCTCCAAACACTGCAGCAACACAAACTGCATGCCAATTTGGAGAAATGAACTTTTGGCATGACCCAGGTTTAGTATCTAGGATACATTATTGATGAATGGGGGTGCATGTGGATCCAGCCAAGATCCAAGTCATTCGAGATTGGCTAGCCCCAACCACTCTAATAGAGATCTGCAGCTTTCTGGGTCTTGCCAATTTCTACCACAGGTTCGTATTGGGGTTCTCTCATATCACTTGGCCCTTGAGTCAAGTCACCAAGGGAAGAGCGAAAGAAAAATAATTTTGTTATGAGTCTCAATAGAAGGCATTTGAAAAGTTGAAACATAGCTTCTTCTCTGCACCAATGCTCACATTACCAAACTTGCTACAACCATTTGAGATCAAGACAAATGCCTCAAACTATGTTATTGGGACAGTCCTTACTCAACAAGGACATCCAGTGGCATATCACAATGAGACACTTTCACAGACAATCCGAAAGTATCCCACTTATGACAAAGATATGTATTCCATTATGCAGGCCTACTGAAAATGGAAGCATTACATTTTGGGGAAGGAAACAGTCATCCACACAGACCACCAGCCCCTGTAGTTCATACAGACGCAAGGGAAGTTGCAAAATGATCGCCATAAGAAGTGGTCCACATACTGACAACAGTTCCATTTGATATCATGTATAATAAGGGAAACACCAATAATTTTGCAGACTACCTCAACCGGCCACCGATCATGGCGTTAACCACCATGCTCAACTCTTGTGGGCACGAGACTTCTAATTGGCCACTTCTCTACAAAAGCAACCCGGAATTTTGCCACACATACCAGATGCTCTTGGAGGATCAACAAGTTCCATATGTTCACCTCCAGGATGCACTGTTATGCCACCTGGAACACCTTTGTGTTCCTTCAATTGAGCGTGCCAAGATGATTTGGGAAGCGCACTACAATCGGGTCACTAGGAATTTCAGGGTTGAGAAAACAGTGGCAATACTGTAGAAGTATTTCTATTGGTTGAATCTTCGATAGGATGTTGTGAAGTACATCAGATCCTGCATTACTTGCGCCATTACCAAACTAACCATCAAGAAGCAAGGCCTCTATACTCTGTTTCCTACCCCTAGTTGACCTTGGGAATCCATCTCCATGGATTACATGTCAGGCCTTCCTTCTACTAAGCATGGAAACGACTGTGTTTTTGTGGTCGTCGACAGATTCTCAAAGATGTCCATTATGGCAGCCTACAAGAAGAATATCATTGTAGAAGCCACTACTAAACTCTTCTTTGAACGAGTGTGGGTACACTTTGGGATCCCACAGTCTATCATCTAGAATCATGACAACAAGGTCCTCAGTACATTTTGGTCGATGTTGGACACCAAGCTCACTAAGTCCACAACTTTCCATCCCCAAACTAATGGCCAGACAGAGGTCATCAAGAGGATGATCGTACACATTCTGCGCATGTAAAACGCAAAGCACACACAATGGATGAGAGCCTCCCCTATTTCCAACACAGCTATAATTGAGCTCTCCATAGCTTGACTGGCCACAACCCTTTTCAGGTGGGCTTGGGATTTCACCCACTATGTCCCATTGATGTGGACATACCATTTGCAGCTACTCAGGTAGATTCGACTCATGTCCAGTCCAAATCTAACAAGGCAAATAGCTTCATTGAGCACATTCAGTACATCCTCCAAAAGGTCCATGAAATATTGGACAATGCCAATGCTAAGTACAAGTAGTGGCATGATCGTCATTGGGTGCCACACAAGTTCCAGGTGGGTGACAAAGTTTGGCTACATTTGCAGAAGGAGTGCCTTTTTGGGCCCCACCGCAAGCTTTTCCTACTCCGATATGGGCCATACACCATCACCAAGGCAGTAGGAGACAATGACTTTGATCTCAGTATTCCACCATTACTTGGTTTGCACCGAGTGTTCAACGTGGACCGCCTTCGACCCTACTTTCCACCATTGTTGGAAACATCCATCATTGCAGAACAACTCACACCAACAACCCAGACTACATGGAACAAGCCACAACTGCTCAGATCAAGAACAACCAACAAAAAAGGATCCAACTGGATCGAATTCTCAAAGCAGACCAACTCCTTCATCAAGGCAAGTGGTTCACCAGGGACCAAGTTCAGCAAAAGTTTCTGCATCTCATGGAGGAACTTAACACAATGGGGAACATTGCTTCCTAAGGGGGGAGGAATGATCCAGGTGGATATTTGTGGCCACCTACCTATTCCACTTGGACCCCCACCATTGTTTCTTTCAGTTTTTCAATTTCCTTGATTGTAGCACAATTTACTATTTTTCGGGTCTTGAACTTTCGGAGCTGTTTTGAGGCCCTAAATGACGTTTTTTGGAAAAACACCAGTGGTGAATACAAATTTATAGCTCAATATTCACGGAGATAAGTTTTATTCCTCATATAGATATATCTAATGAGGTATCATGTGTGTCAAATAAAGATTGTATGCAAAAGTTACGACCTCGGGAAGTTGATGTACCAATTTACCCCAACGGGGGCGATAGTTTGGTGTTTCATTTCTTGGGGTTAGGTTTTTGGATGATTGTGGTTTTCCATTGTTTCTCAATGATAAATAATCCTTCAAGCCTCATTGCAACACAGTTCAGAGGCATGTAGCCACCACATCTCTTCTCAGAGATAAGCTACCATTGCCCGAGCTAGTCTTATTTCCATTTGTTTGTAAGTATATTTCAGTATCTAATATTAATGAAATGAAGTGTTATTTCTGTTTCATCTCTATATTTATGGTTATATATGTAATTTTTTGTGTTCCTGTTTAAATTCGGATCATGAGGAGAGATGCTACTACAATCAGATTCGAACTCCTATGTCACCTTAAGGAAGTGGAATCGACAGAACATCACATATAGTCATCCAACATCATCAACATAACCCTTAGGAGATAAGTCAGCCACTCAGACAACCTATCCTTGGTTCCCACTACTATTCAATAGCTCTTAGGCCATAATCACACTCATTCTATGGGCAAGGGACTGACTAGAAACCCAAAGTTACTCTCACGGGCTTGCCTGCTAGCGACTATGGACCAAAATTTCTAGTTCTGTGCCAATGACCCAGGGATTGAAGCCACTTTTCTAGCCCAGAAACCTGACCTCTACCTAGAACTTGTTGTAACTTTGAGAATTCATTAAAAACATAATAAAAATTCCAATCAATCAAAAAACACCCTCAGGACTAGGCCTGAGCATCCCCAACCAAGACTGACGTTCTTTCAAACACTTGGCATCAATGCAACGTACAAGCCTAGGATACAAGACAGAGCATAAACGATTGAAAAACTTATGAAACATAACCAGAAGGATCACCTCCTCCATTTAACTACTACATCATCAATTAGGTCTTGTATCCATTCATTTAATAGTTACAAGTAAATACATGAACTGACCATGACATAAACCAGTCATTCAGCCATGCTTATAACTAACATAAAACCGTATAAATATCAAAGATATAACAACCATTAAATCCACATATAAATCAGTGCAAAAGTAAGAGAACTTACCTTTTATTAATCATAGGAAAATCTGACCTGTTTCAAGACTTCCACATAAAGCGGATATTTGGTGGGAAGATGTGAAGAATGTCAAGGACATACATGAGGATGATTTGAATTGGCATGTGTTTGAAAGGCTCTTCAAGAAGAAGTACTTATCTCAGAGGTATTATGATGACAGATCTAAGGAGTTTTATGAGTTGCAGTTGGGTTCTATGACAAATGAGGAGTATACTAACATATTTTTGGAGTTGTTGAGATATGTACCTTACCTCATAGAGGAGAAGACCAAGGTTCAGATTTTCGTCAGTGGATTTGCAGTTGCATATAGAGACCAAATTGAGTTCGATGAGCTAGGATCATTGGAGGAGGCCATCCAAAAGTTGAAGCGTTGTTATGAGCAGTCAAAGTGCAAATTTTATTCAAAGCGTGACTTGAAGAGAAATAAAAAAGATAAAGGAAAATGGCCACCAAAGCGAGGAATACCTCAAGATGCAAGTGTGAAATATAATGTAGTTCTTACAAGAGATTCAAAAAAACTGAGAAGGGACATGGAGAGCAGCAGGCTAAAGGCGATTGTAGGGAACCATTGCAGTGTTGGATATGCAGTAAGGATCATCATAAGAGGGATTATCTATAGTATCAGAGTGGTGGTAGTCCCCAGATCTACAGTGCTAAGGAGGCGCATAAAGTTGGTGATGTTGGTCATAGTATTCCTCGGATTTATGCAACTGTGGAAAACAGGGAGGCGGATCATCAGACATCGATCATTGAGATGGACGGTAAGCTTTGTGATTAAGTTGTTTCTATTTTGATTGATAATGGATCTAACTATAGTTATATTAATCCTGACTTGGTGGATATGTGTGGTTTGAGAAAAGAAGTCCATGCAAAATCTTGGTTGGTACAGTTGGCTACTGGTACAAAGAAGCGAGTTCACCATTGGGTAAGAGCTTGTGCATTTGAGCTAAACGGTATGCCTATATTAGCACATTTTAATGTATTTCCATTAGGGTCATATAGTATTCTTTTGGATATGGATTGGTTATACCTTCACAAAACCAAATTGGATTGCTTCGACACGGTCATTGAGTGTGTGGACGATAGTGGGGAAAAGAGGATCTTTCAGGGAAAGAAGAAGCCTACATCAGTGAGTATGGTTACAACTATGCAAGCTAAGCATAGTTGTAGAAAAGGTTGGGTGATGTTTGCAGTACACACTTCAAGTGAAAAGGGTAAGGAGGTTGAGGATTTTGATGTGTTGAGCAGGTACCCAGTATTGCAGCAGTTTCGGGATGTATTTCTTGAGGACATTTTCGATTTTCCACCTCACAGGGAGGTATACTCTTCTATTGAGTTGGTACCAGGGGCAGCTCCAGCATCGAAAGCACCTTATAGGAGGAGCACACCTGAGTTGGTTGAGTTAAAGTTGCAACTGAAGGAAATGTTGGACAAGGGGTACATTAGGTTGAGTGTATCGCCTTGGGGTGCACCATTGTTGTTCGCAAAGAAGAAAGTTGGTACTCTTGGGTTGTGCATTGATTACAGGCAGCTGAATAAGGTAACGATCAAGAACATCTACCCTTTGCCAAGGATTGATGATTTGTTTGATCATCTAAAGGGATACGTAGTGTTCTCTAAGATCGACTTGAGATCAGAATATCATCAAGTACACATCAAGGAAGAGGATATATTCAAGACTGCGTTCAGGACCAGGTATGGGCATTATGATTTTTTTCTTGTTACATTCAATTTGACTAATTCTCGAGCTACATTCATGTGTTTGATGAATAGTGTGTTGTGTCCTTATTTTGACAAGTTTGTTATTGTATTAATTGATGACATACTGGTATATTCTAAGAATGAGGAAGAACATGTCGAACATTTAGCAACAATGTTGAGATTGCTAAGAGAGCATCAGTTATATGCCAAGCTTAGCAAGTGCAACTTCTTTCAGACTGAAGTACACTACTTGGGACATGTTGTCTCCAAGGAAGGCATAGAAGTAGATCCAAAAAAGAGAAGGTCTGTCATGGAATGGGAAGCTCCTAAGAATATAGATGAGGTGAGATCATTCATGGGACTGGCAGGTCACTACAGGAGGTTCATCAGGAACTTGTCAAGCATTTCATATCCTATCACATCATTGTAGCAGAAAGGTAAGAAGTTTGAATGGATAGAATAATGTGAGGCTAGTTTTGAGCAACTGAAGCAGATGTTGACACATGCACCAGTGCTAAAGATTATGGATCCAAACATGGAGTTTGTAGTTTTTACAGATGCTTGCAAGAGAGGACTTGGTGGAATTCTCATGCAAGAAGGATAGGTAGTGTGCTATGAGTCATGGAAACTGAATGATCACAAACATAACTGTCCAATGCATGTTCTTGAGCTAGCATAAATTATACATGCATTGAAGACGTGGAGACATTATCTTCTGGACAGGAGGTTTACAATGATGATCGATCACAGTGGGTTGAGGTATTTGTTTGACCACCCGAATCTAAATGCTAGGCAAGATAGATGGTTGGCTACCCTTAGTGAGTTTGACTTCGAGATCAGATACATCAAAGGGAGGGAGAATTAGGTTTCATATGCTCTTAGCAAGAAGGTACAGGTAAATTATATAGAAGCCATAAGCTCCTATGGGACAAAGTTATAGGATAGGATCTTGCAAGCAGGACAACGAGATGACAAATACATGGAGATTATGCACAGGTAACAGCAGAGTACAGGCACATCTATAGTTTTAGGTGCACGTACAAGTGAAGGTATAGGTACAAGGGATCAGGATGCAGACTATTGTCTCACGGCAGATGGCTTGGTGAGGTTTCGAGACAAGATCTATGTGTCGAATTGTAGTGAGCTCAAGAAGCTTATCTTGAGGGAGTTTCATGTGAAACTGTTTTCAGGTCATCCAGGGCATTAGAAGACATTGACGGTGGTGAAGAAGTCTTACTATTGGTTGAGTATAAAGAAGGAATTAGTAGAGTTCATGGCTATATGTTTAGATTGTTAGCAGGTAAAGCCAAAATGAAAGCATCCAGGTGGTTTACTACAGTCGACAGAAATTCCAGAATGGAAATGGGAGGTCATTTCCATGGATTTCAACACAAGTCTTCCGAGAACAGTGAGGCAACATGATTCCAATATGGTCGTGGTTGACAGGTTGAGCAAGGTAGCTCACTTCATTCTGGTGAAGACTAGATATTCAGCCAGTGAGGTAGCACATGTGTTCATCAGAGAGATAGTGACTACATGGTGTTCCAAAGAAGATTGTGTCAGAGAGGAATGCGAAGTTCACTTCCAAGTTTTGGAAGGAGATATTTGCAGGCTTGGGTAAAGATTTGGCCTTCAGTACAACTTATCATCCACAAACAGATGGTTAGATAAAGAGAGTCAACAGGATGTTAGAGGATATGTTGAGGATGTATGTGATGCACCAACAAAGGAAATGGGATGAATATCTTCCATCGATGGAGTTTGCATATAATAACGGTTATCAAGTGTCATTGAGGATGAGTCCTTTTGAGGCATTGTATAGACGGAGTTGTAACACTCCCATCAGCTGGAGTGATCTAGTGAACATGGTACTTATTGAACCAGACATGTTGATGGACTGGAGTAGGAAATGCAGGTTATAAAAAATAATCTAAAGGAAGCACAGGATATACATAAGAGTTATGCAGATCATCATAGGGTGTTCAAAGAGTTTCAGGTTGGGTAGCATGTGTATTTATGCATCAATCCCAAGAAAATATATTTGAGGATTGGTTTGTGTGCCAAGTTGGCACCATGGTATTGCGAGCCTTTAGAGATCCTTGATAGGATTGGACCAGTGGCATAACGACTTGCACTACCTCCAACCGTGAAATTCAATGATTTTTTCCATATTTAATTGCTTAAGAAGTATATAAAGGATGTTAAACATGTTATTGATTGGTATGTATTGCAGATGGAGCAAGAAGGAGAGTTCTAGTCGAAGCTTCAGTGCATATTGCAACGGAAACATATCATGCTCAGGACCAGAGCCATATAGCAATTTAAAGTGTAGTGGAAGCACTTGGGGCCTGAAGAAGCTACACGGGATATGGTTGATTAGATGCGGGCCCTATATCCTTCATTGTTTGTCGGTTGAGGCAAAGCAGTTTTGGTTTGATGTCGGTTTATGTTTGTCATGCTGATGTTTTGATATTTGTATATGTATATGCATATGGATGTAAATATCGCCATGAGCTAAGTTATAAAGCTCCAATAAGTGGTACGGTTATTATCTTGTCATGTTGTCATGATGTTTTTATTTTGAGCGGGTTCTTTATTGTAAATATTGCAACGAGCCAAGTTATAAAGCTCCATAGGCATTATGTTTTCTTTAGCAGTTTTGCTAAAGTCTTGGTGTGGTTTAACATCGAGGACGGTGTTCCCCAAGGGGGAGGGTTCGTTAACATCCCTGGTGAAAATTTCATGTAATAAAATTTAATAAAGGAAATATAAGACCATGGTTGAGGGACACTTATTCCAAGTTGAATGTTGGGCAAATATATCCTAGTGGGCATCACTAGATGTGTGTTTTGGCTAAGGAAAATTGGAAAAGGCTAAGGCAAAGGCATTTTCGCACATTTTTTTAAGAAAATAAAGGAAATTAGGAGATAAGTAAGGTGAAAGGTCATAGGTTGCATGTGAGGAGGAAATTGAAGGAAAATAATGGAAAATGAAGAAATTAGAGGCCTCATGCATAAAAAGGCTTCTGAGGATCTATTCATGGATTTTGTCAAGTTCAAGTTTGGATCTCTCTCATTATTCTCTCTCTCACTCTCTTGGTCACTTAGATTTTTCTTGGGGAACTCTATTTTGGAGTAAAGGAAAGGAAAGGAAGGCAAGCAAGGAACAAGGAAAGGAAAACAGGATCAAGCAGCTTCAACAGGATGCTTGCAGGTAACCTTTTGCATATGTGATTTCCTAGCTAGTTTGGACATGCATGGCTTTTCATGTTGGTGTATGGTTCTCTTGTTGTCGGTGGCATGGTTTTGTCAGGTTATGATAGTGGATTTAATCCTAGCCTAGCCTTTTTCCGGATGCCATGGTATGTTGGGATGTTATTTCTGTTTTTGAGCTTTGGAATTGCTGCATAGATTTCAGAATCCGTGGTGGAGGTGGTCTCAAGGTTCACTCCCAAAGGCTTAGGAATCCGTTGACCGGTTTTGGTGGGATACATGATAAAGCCTAAGGGAGTAGTCTCGGTTTAGGGCCTAGTGATTCGGGTTTGGATTGTGGTAAAGCCTGAGAGACAAGGAGATGAAAAATTCCTCAAGGATAGTGATGGATTCTAGATGGCATCTAAGTTCTGTTCAATTGCGATCAAAGCATTGGTTTTGGTGTGATCACGGTTTGATGAGGGTGGAGGTGGTTTAACCTCTAGATTCCCTTGGTTTCTCTTGGATTTGTTGTTCTATGAGATCCCACATTCATGCTTGGAATATGGCACGGGGGTGACTGGCTGAAAGAGAGATTTGGTTCAGCCATATCTATGGTTGGGTGGTACGTGGAAGCCCCAAAACTGATCGAATTTGACTATTATTAATAAAATCTAAGTTCTCTTACTTTTGAACTTATTTATATGTGGATTTAATGGTCATTATATCTCTTATATTTATATGGTTTTATGTTGGTTATAAGCATGGTTGAATTTTAGTTTATGTCATGATTAGTTCATGTATTTACTTGTAACTATTAAATGGATGGATACAAGATCTAATTGATGATGTAGTAGCTTAATGGAGAAGGAGGTGATCCTTTTGGTTATGTTTCATAAGTTGTTTCAGTCATTTATGCTATGTCTTGTATCCTAGACCTGTAGGTTGCATTGATGTCAAGGGTTTGACAGAATGTCAGTCCTAGTTGGGGATGCTCAGGCCTAGTCTTGAGGGTGATTTTTGATTGATCAACATTTTTATTATGTTTTTAATGAATTCTGTAAGTTACAACAAGTTTTGGGTAGAGGCCAGGATTCTAGGCTAGAAAAGTGGCTTAAATCTCGGGGTCGCTGGCACAAAACTAGCAATTTTGGTCCACAATCGCTGGCAAGCAGGCCTGTGAGAGCGACTTTGGGTTTCTAGTCGCTCCCTTTCCCATAGAATGAGAGTGACTATGGCCTAAGAGCTGTAAAATATCAGTGGGACCCAGGGACAAGTGTTGATAAGGTTAATCCTCTCTATGGACAGAGACGATCCCTTTAGCCCAATGAGTGGGTATAGCAACTAAAGTGACAATCAACTAGGCATCTTCCTATATTATAATTGAAAAGTAAAATGAAAGACATGACCTACCTCATTCTGATGTTATTCTAATTTCCTTTGTTGAGGTCCTCAAACCTCTTTTGAGGAACTTATTCTTGCTTTACTCAACTTATATGTACATGCACAAGTGATCAAGAGACAACAAAGCATGCCAAAACCAATAGAAAATCCAATAACAACCTACATAACTGATCAAGGAATGTCAAGCTAAATAAATACATGAGCATATATATTTTGGGAAGATGAACCAATAGTTATATATTGTTAGGAAATAAAGGGAATCTTACAACCAAAGCCTTGTTGTTGAAAGGCTCTCCTTGAGTGGTAATCCAAGTCCAAGCCAAGAAACTCTCCAAGCACTCCTTCTCCAAGTCTAATGATTAGCCCCTATGCACAAGCTTAACATAAGGGTGCAAATAGACATAGATCAACCATTTGGCAACGGGAGAAGAGCAATTTATAGGCTGGGAGAGGGAGTTAGGACTTCTACAAAGATAGGATTAGGCCCACATCTCAAGGAGGTAGCTCATAGGAATAAGACAAAGAGGTCAAGTTAGGAGGATTCAACCTCATCTATTTGAAACCACCTCTAGCTCGTTGCTCTGGAAGCTTCCAAATCATTAAGCTTCTCATCTCCTTCGGTAAAATTACCTTTTTGGGATCATCACGGGTATGCAAGGGAACAGAGTGATGCCATTTCTAGTCAAACACAGTGCAACAAACGACCATCTTTGTTTTGAGCCTCCTAAGAGTGATGACTCTCATTTTAGGGTTTTAAGAGCTATTTCTTCAGGGAAAGCTCAATGCATTTTCCAAACAAAGTCTTAGGATGGATCTGAGTTGTACACATGGATGATTATACTATATATTGGTCATGTTTTGGGAACTTCGGGGTATGTCATAGGAAAGTGCAGGAGGAGTGACAAAATATTGTGTAAAAACAGGCTTTTTGATGGCTAACTTGTCTCCTAAGGGTTTTGTTGATGATGTTGGATGACTGTATGTGATGTTTCAACAATTCTACTTCCTTAAGGTGCAATAGGAGGTCAATTTGATTGTAGTAGAATCTCTCCTCATGTTTACCCTGGTTAGCACGGTTACTTTGGGTAGACCTGGGAGGGCGTGTTACAGCCGAGACATTGGAAAGTTGTGGCATAGGTGATTGGGTCACTTGCATCATGGTGCTTTGAAAATCATGCAGCAGATCTCTATTGGTCTTCCCAAAGGTATGCTAGAGAAAGTTGATACATGTAAGGGGTGTACATTGGGGAAATACACCAAGGATTCCTTTCACGACAGAGACAGAGGGCATAGAAGATTCTAGAGCAAGCCCATTTAGGTGTGTGTGGAATATTATCAACAAAATCCACATCCAAACATAGGTATTATGTTATATTTGTTGACAAATTTTCTCGTAAATGTTGGATATTTTTCATGCAGAAGAAGGATCAAAATTTCACAAAGTTTTGTGAATTTAAAGCGTTAGTCAAGAAAGATTCTGGTAAGAAGGTTAAAGCTCTGAGGAGTGATAACAGTGGTAATTATGTCTCAAATGAGTTTAATAACTTTTGTGCAGTAGAAGGGATTAAACAAGAGTTGATGACACTACATAACCCACAACAGAATGTGGTGGCCGAGGGGAAGAACAAAAGCATTGTAGGGGTAACATGGGCGATGTTACATGATCAGGACCTACCACAACACTTGTGGGTTGAGGCATGCAACACAATAGTTTATTTGCAGAACCATAGCCTGCATTAGATATTGGGATGAAGACAATAGAGGAGGATTATTCCGGTAAGAGACCAAATTTTGGTCACTTCAGGATTTTTGAGTTATCGGTATATTTCCATGTGACCAAAGATGCATGGAAGAATCTTGACCTGAAAACAGCATTGGGGATAATTGTGGGGTACACTAATACACCTCACAAGTATCGGGTGTACTTGCTAACTAGTAGGATGACAATGGTTCGCAGGGATGTCAGATTCGATGAGGAGAAGGCCATGTGAGTTTCCCTTGAGAGGGAGATTGAACTACATGAAATTGAGGAGCTTTTAGCTTCCTAAGGTTGAGGAGCCTTAGATTGATGTGGAGTAGCCACATGCAGAGGATCCGGGAGTGAAGCCAACCAAGCAGATAGATACTTCCAGGGATGGGGAAAAGCACACTAGAGAGGCCGACAGGATATTGCATGCTGCACGGGAGAATGTGGGAGCACCCAAACCTCAATGCAGGTACAGGCCACCTGAGAGGTACACTGGATACATGGATCTTATGAGCTAATGTGTTGAGACAAAGCCATCTTCCTTTGAGGAGGCAGTGTAGCAACTGGTTTGGGTTGATGCCATCGTGGAGGAGTATGACTCCATAGTTCATAACAGTGTTTGGGATGTGGTCCCAAGACCAGAGGAAAAGTTTGTGGTGAGCTCCCGATGCCTTTAGAAGGTAAAGAAAGCTACAAATGGTAGTGTGGAGAAGCATAAGGCAAAGTTTGTGGCCTGTGGCTTTTCACATGTAGAGGAGATTGACTATGATGAGACCTTTTCTCATGTTGCAAGGTAATTATTGATCAAATCTATATTGGCACTATCAGTGCAAATGGGTTGGAAGATACATCAGATAGGTGTAAAGATAACCTTCATTAATGGCATGATTAAGGAAGAGGTGTACATAGAGCAACCTGAAGGTTTTGAGACCTTCGACCGTGAGTCGCATGTGTTCCGGCTCAAGAGGGCATTGTATGAGCTGAAGAAATCACCTTGTGCTTGGTACACCAAGATCGATAGCTACTTCACCAGGTTGGGCTTCACCAAGAGTGAAGCGACTGTGAACCTATACCACATAGTGGTTGAAGGAAAATTGTTGATCATCATGTTATATGTTGACGATTTGATTTTGACAGGTGATGATCAGTTGATCAAGTCTTACAAGGAGGACCTTGCAAGAGAGTTTGAGATAAATTACATGGGGCTCATGCATTACTTTCTGGGCATGGAAGTATGGCAGAGTGATGGGAATTGTTTGTGTCTCAGGGAAAGTATGCCAATGAGATACACTGGAGGATTCGCATGGAGAGCAGCAAACCCATGGAGACTCCTCTAGCAGGTAACTAGAGGAAAGAGGATGCTACTTCAGGGGAAGTAGTGGAAGATACTATTTGCAGGTAGCTTGTGTGTTCACCCATGTATTTAGTGAACACACGATGGAATATGTGCTATGAAGTTAACCATGTTATTTAAGCGATGGTTAGGCCTACCAAGCCATATTGGAAGGCGGCAAAGCATGTGTTGAGATACCTCAAGGGCACTACTCATTATGGATTGTGGTACAGACAAATAGAGGAAGTGAAGCTTCAAGGCTTCACCAATGAAAATTGGGCAGGGGGCCCATCCAATAAGAACACCACATCAAGCGGGATCTTCTGTATTGGGTTAGCAGCGATTTCTTGGTACAGCAAGAAATAGAGATCAGTTGTACTCAGTTTGATAGAGGCAGAGTACACAGTTGCAAGTCAAGCAGCATGTGAGGCCATCTGAATGAGGAATATCCTAGTTGGTTTGTTTGGTTAGCAGATGGATCCAACTTTGATTTTTTGCAATAATCAGAGTTGTATCAAATTCTCTGAAAATCCATTTTTTCATGATCGGTCCAAGCTTATTGATATTCGATATCATCATCTAAGAGATTGCGTATTGAGATGGATTATGTTGTTGGAGTACATTCCCACGGAGGAGCAAGATTATGACATTTTGACAAAGGAATTTTCAAGATGTAAATTCGAGTTACAAAGAGACAAGATCAAGGTAGTTGATAATCCCTTTCTTGTTGAGAGGGAGTGTTGAGAAATGGAAACAAGAAATTCCAGTTTAATTTGTCCTTGAACTAAACTGTGAATTAAAATCTAATTCTATTCTCATATAAACTTGTATATAGTTAATTAAGTTCAATTAACTAAATTAGCTTAGGAATTTCGAGTTGTAAGTCTTTCTGTAGTCATGTATATGTTATCCCTAAATTTTAGGGGTCCGGGATGATTTAGTTTGAGTTTTAATTAGATAACTTAGTTTGACGGAGTTATAAAGAGGTAAACTAGTTCTAACTCTTTATGGAACTAGTAGAGGTCTAGCAGTGAGTTTAGTGCTACTCCAGCTAACTAGATATTCACTCAAGAGAAACTCATGCATGTGAGTTTAGAGAAATACCCAGTTGAGACTAGAGTCTAGGGACAATGTACTATTAGTTGTAGATTGATCTGAGTTGTATAGATCATGCATGCAATCAGAAAAGGACCTAGATTTGGATTGCGTAGTTATGGAAGAAGGAAATGCCAATTAAATATGGCTATTCCTCTCAGGAATTGCGCAAGAAAATAGGGGCTCAGCAGGCACTAGAAATTGTCTAAGTGTTGGTCATTGCAGGTTTGTGAGGTAGAGAGTTGATCATACTTGTGCAGAATTCTTCTTGTGAGAAAAATATTTGTATTATCACTCATATTTCTGATTAATGTAATAGATATTCAGGGTTTTGAGAAGTGGCTTTCCCCAAAGAAATAATTGTGTTATGTGTCTTTGATTGTCTTCCTCTTGTCGATTATTTTTTTCATCGATCTATTGGTTTCCGCTATTTAAAGAGTAGAGTAGATTCTTGTCTTGTGTTTTAGTAAATTACATGAGCTGTGAATCTATAGGAAAATCTACACAAAATGGGATTTCTTATCCCTTCCAAAGCGTCTTGGTGGTTGGGGCTTCAAAAACATCAATTATTTTGGTCATGCTCTTGCTATGAAGAGCCTTTAGTGGCTACTACAGGTTCAAGCTACTAGATCAATTTAATCTGTGCAAAATTCCTTAAAAATAGATCCTTTTGGGAGTGGATATAATCAAGTATTGCTCAGAGACCTTCTTTTAGGTCCATTTCCTGGAAAGTTCTCATATCAACCCTTCTATGGGCAATTGAAGGACTATATTGGAATGTTGGTAATAGACTAAACATTATTCTTAGAAATAGTTCATTTTTGGGAGGACCTTCATGCTCTCACTTCTCCCTGAAACTCATATATATTTTGCATTCAAAATGGATTCTTAAAAAAATTTAGGATGTGAGTGATAGGTCACTGGCTCTGCATTCTGACAATTGGAAATCTACTATGGACTTAGGATTACAAGGCTCTTTGGCCCTAGAATGGGACTACTTCACCAAAGTCCTCTCTTCCATTGGAATCCTTATATAAAGTGTAGCAAACTTTCTTGTGTGGTCTTGAAACAAGGCTTTAGATTAGATCACTTCCAAGCTAGCCTATGAATTCATCTTCAACAAGGATTCTCATGACCGATATAAGTAGTGATTTAAGAAGCTTTGGCACTAGTCTCTTCCTTAGAAGCTTAAGTATTTTTTGTATGGCTTAAGCTAGAGAAGCACATTCTCATCTGGGAAAATTTATTGTGTAGGGGTTTTTGTGGCCCAAATTCATGTTTCTTGTGCCATTATGGGCTATATATAGTTAACCATCTCTTTTTTCAATGCCCATTCTCCAAGTATTTATGGTATGATGTTCTTTCCTTTTTCCTTTTGTTGGATTTTGGCCCTTTCTCCTCGTTTTCTAAATGTATTATTAGTGGGACCATAGGATGGGCCCCTTTAAATCCTTTCTCATGTTTATTTCCTGGGGCATTTGGAAGTTCAGGAACAAGCATATCTTTGAGAACTTCCCTATTAACTGTTACCCCATTATGCCTCGAGTTATACATTTCTTCAGGGACTATTGGTGTCCCCATCTGCCCAATTTTGTCTACCCTCTTTGTTATCATCTTGTCTACATCTTGGATCATATTAGCTTTTTCGATGGAGCTTCTCAAAACTCTTTGCGGAGGTGGCGCTTTTATTCACCTTCAAGGGTCTTCCTCCTTCCTTATTTCAGCAAACCTTGGTGCTAGTTCTAACACTAAGGCATAGATCTATGCATGTTGGACCCTCCTATTCTTTGCCTCCATCCTTCATATATGCTCTCTTCAAGTACTTGGAGACTCTAAATGTGTCATAGATTGGGTCATTGGTAAATTCCACTTCCAGGTTCTTTGTTTAAGTCACTGGATGGATCAAATTATTGCCTTGAAAGAAGAATTCCATTCCCTCAAATTTTTAGCATATTCATAAGGTGTGGAATTAAAAGGAAAATTCTTTATCGAAGAGGGCCCTTGGGGTAGAATAAGGATTCATCTTTTATGAAGAACTAATGGGAACACAAATCATTAACAGTGGGAATTTCTCATTTTCTACATGTCAACAATCTCCATGTCAACAACTCAGCACACAATAGAAGATCTCAACTGGGACACATTGAAGGATACATGCTATATTTTAGCAATAATTTGTTGTTTCCCTGCATATTTATGTCTTTTTGCATATTAACAGATAGGTGTACTAGCAGAGCGTATTGTTGCCAACTTAAGCTTGTCTTAGAGAGAATTTTGAGTTTTGTTTTGTCGACAAAATTTGGTTATCTTGACCACAATCTATGTTGTATTTAATCTATTTGTAAATGGGGTCATAAGGCCCTTATGGTCATAAGTTTATTCTATACATCCAAAATAAGGGCTTTGAAATTGTATTATGATAATTTTATAGATAGAAAAGCAGTTTTTTTCCTTTTTGGAAAAAAAAAAGGTTTGTGATCTTAGTTCTTTAATTTCATGATAGTCTTTTGACTTAGTTACTAGAGAATCCACAATAAAAACCATTTTCCGTCAACGTTTCAAATCCCAACCAGGATCCATCATCAGGACTTCTTGAATGTTGATAGTAGAAGAGCTTAATTTAGGTATTTAAATAGTTATGAGAGTAGATTTTAAGGAAGAGATTAATGTCGGCTTGTTTTAATAATATTAAATGCAGATTTTTGAATAATCTTTTGATTAATTACAGATGAGTTAATTTATTAATTTAAATTATTATTATAATCCTTAATTTTAATAAAAATCTTAATAATTAATATTAATAACTAAGGTGGTAATCATTATTATAAATATTTAGTAATTATTATACTAATAATTCATATGAACATTTAATATTTAATAGTTAATAAACGTTAATATTTAATAATTAATAAATGTTAGTATAATATTATTAATTTTAAATTAGTATGTGAAATATTTATTTTTAATATATATTAGTATTTAATGAATATTAATATTAGTATATTGCGTTAATATTGAAAATAAATATGTTAACTTGATTATAAATGGATAACAATTCGAAGAGCGCAATGAGCTGATAGAGGGGATGTTAGGTCATAGAACAATGTGTGAGTCATGGAAAATGGTTAAGTTGGAATTAAATGTTGTAGTATTTGCAATTGTTGATTTGTTTCTTAATAGTTATTCACGTTATAAACTAGATGTTGTTGTTAAGTGGAATTAGTTGAATTGGTTATGATTTATTTATTAAGTATTATTATTTTTAAGGATAAATATGATATAATGTGTATTTTTAATCAATTATTTATTAAATAGTATAACTCTAAAATTTTAATAATTACTGTGCAAATTTATAAATAAAAATTTTAATTTTAAAATACAATGGTGAATAATTAAAATTATATGAAACAACTCATGTTTAATATTTTATATATAAAGGTTTTTAATTTAATAGTTTATATTTTAGAATTTTTATAAAATTGATTTTATAACAGAGATTTTATTTTTATTTTTATTTTTTAAATAATGATATGAATAAATAGTTATATATAGTGAATTTTATTGTTTCAAAAAAATGGGATTATATAAAAAATTATCTTATGTCATATTAATCTCTTGCTTGGGAGACTGGACCATAACCAACATTGTACCATTCGAAGGGAAATAAGAAAAAAATAGAAGCTAATACAACTGCACCAAATCAAACCTATGTGAGGATATTGGCCTCACTGCCCATAGACATAATCAACTACAAAAATAAAATCATGCACATAATCCACCAATAATAAATGAAGTGGTTTAAAGTCTGAGCCTACTACTGGGATAGGGGTTTTTGGGTTTGCCAGTGGTCTATTAGCTGTTGGAGGAACGCCAAGATGTCGTTCAATCCTTGCCAACTTGTGGTCCATCATCTCCAACCTATAATCATAGTGTTTTAGGTGTTCATGCATATGATCCAAAGTTGTAAAAAATCCCTCCTAGACTATTATTTTTAAAAAAAAATGTGTCCCAAGAGGAAATTCAACTTCCATTATAAATTTATTGTTTGCAATTGGCTCTTCCTCTTGTATGTTTCGTGCTTAGGATCAACCTATCCACTATGTGATCACCTCAGTGTCTGAGAGGGAATTTCTTTGAGATGAAGCTTCCCCTTATGACCAAATTAATTCTTCCTACGTATGCAAAGGCATCTACTCCTTGTACCTTGCTGCAAATATTTCTGCTCAATTATATAACTACAAATTTCCTTTGCAGGCTTTCTCCTCATATTAGAGAGCTCCCCTCCTCGTTTAGCCTCTCTCCCTCAACATAGTGAATATAATCCTCGAGATCTAAATTAGAAGAATTTTTTTTACCGCACAAATAGGGTCTTTTTGGCCAGTAGAGCACCTTGAAGAGAAGGGCAGACATCAATTTTCCCTAATTTCCTATTTTTCTCCCTACCCAATTTCCAATATGAAATTTCCATTGGGCCATTAGGCCTTCTGCTCCACCATCCTGAATTCCATCGTCCACCTAAGGAAGAATAATGAGACTTCCACCCAACACACATAGATTCAAAGAGATAATGTTGCACCCTCCTTTTAGCCCACACTACAGAGAGGTCCTCAAATTTCTAATCACCCCCAATGGATCCCCACCTCAATACATGCCTCCCTTTTTCCAGTAAACACACCAGGAAATTCCACCTTTGCCTATTCTCAATGAGGTTTTCAATGGCATAGATCCCAAACTATAATTCAAGGTGGAAATATATCGTAGATATTCCAATGAAGACATAGTCATAGCCTCTCACTAAACATCTTCTCCTTATCTAAAAAATTCCAAACCAAATATACTTCAAACTTTGCGACTTACTCCCCTTCCAACTCAAGAACAAAGAGGCAATACATTCAAATTCAATAGGAAGAAGGAAAACCTAAAGGAAAGGTGCTAGATGATATGATAAATATTACCTGGAGAGACTATCGAAGCTTTCCTCCTATGTCGTTTGCTAATACCAACATATAAGGAAGATTTCCTCCTTTTTTGAGTACAAATTTGGAAGGCTACCCTTCACATCTGTGACCTCCCATCCACTGGTGTTGAGAAGCCCCAAGTTTGCCAATTCTTATCTAAAAACCAGTCAAATTGTATGTATTATTTCCCCTGTATGAGAGCTAAAACTCAAATATCTATGACTCCATGTTTAATTAACTTCCTCCCTATTCTAAACATTCCCTGGCCTAACCTCTTGTACCAGATCTCAAGAGTTTAAAATTACTCTCTCTAATACTCTAGGATATTGAGCCTTTCTCTCAAATTAAACTCTCCATGCATACCATAATTATCACCTTTGGATTCACACGTGTAGTGTCACTCTTATCTTCCCTCGTCATACTTACTTGAGGGTATAACTATAGATAAAAAATTCCATGCAATGTAGATTTACACCTGTCGAGAGTGCGGTGCCATGTCCGCTAGCCTATTGGTCTAGTGGGGCGGTTTCGGCCCTCCCCCCTCCTCTCTATACTCATCATCCCATTCGGAGAAGGATAATCCTCTTTAATCATCTTCCAACATGCTTTCTTGATAGGAGACTCTAGAAGATACTTCTAAGTTGATCCCAAGGTTGTATATGTCTCCAGGCATCCATAATTCACTAACAAGTCCATGACCCTATATATTTTTTGCCTTACATAATCCAAAATAATAGTTGAGGTACTATTAGAAATGAGAAACATAACCTATTCTAGGATGGATTCCAATCTCCAACTCTTTGATATCTTGTGAATATGGGACCCTGCTTGTAATCTGTGTACCATGTTAATGATAATTTGGGAGTCCCCTTCTATAAAGATGTTCTGATATCCTTACTTTTTTCCATATTCCAATCCCATTATTAGGCCTAATAAATTTGCCACATTGTTAGTGTTAATGCTAATTATCTTTGAATAGATGAACATAGGCATCCTAGTGATGTCTCTTATTATTCCCTCATACAAAGTAAGGCCAAGGTTCCACTTAGTTAGCTCATCAAAATTGAGTTTCACAAAGATGTCGAGGAACTCTAATTGGCTATATTAGAGACAATAATAGGTGAGGGGAATGCTAAGGAGAGGCCCTCGGGTATGGATGGAAACCATTCCAGCATAATCCTGAATTCCACTCCCGACACTTGCCAATCTTGGGCCAATCATTTCAATGCAAGAACTATTCCCAAAACATTTTTTACAAAAGTGTTCTATGTGGTTTCCATTGTTGTTGCACTTTCTTTGAATATCCTCCTTTTTCTTTCCTTCTAGATACCCCAAAGGAGGAATCCAAGGGAAATATTCCAAATGCATTTGAGTGTAGGTTTGTCAAAGGATTTCATCTACCAATTGCTTATTGTGTTTTGAGGACACTTTGGAATTCATATGATCTATAGAGGCATTCCCCCAAAATTTTCTAAAGGCCCCAGGAGAATGAACATAGGCTTAACAAATGCTCCAAGCTTTCACTATTTAGTAGACAAAGCGGGTAGTAGGAGGGTCCCCGAAGATTTCACTTCTGAATATTGTCCCATGTGATAGGTTTATTTTGTGTTAACAACAAAATAAATATTGATACTTTTGGCCATATATTTTGTATCCAAATTTTTAACCATACCTCCTTCGTCAGTGGGTCATAATGACCTCTTCTAGATGATATTCCTCCTTGGCAATGAAAGTGAACTTAGAACCATGACCCCATCTAAGCTTATCCTCATTGAATGAGACAAGAATCTATTAGTATTGAAATACCTTCTAGAAGTTTCACCAGACTCCTTCCACTAATTTAGGGTTCTAATTTTCCAGGCCTAACCATTTGCGACAGTGTTAATCATGTGTATCCTCCATCTCGTAATTCTTTATTTTGACTTTTCCCTAGGAATTCATCTGTATTCTGAGTTGTTCAAGCTCACCTCACTTACACAATTTAGGCAATTGTTTCCATGAATCCTCCCAAAAAAGCATTGAGTTTCCATCCTTGATTTCCCAAAATAAATCATTTTCAATAAGTCCCATCCCTTTCTTTGCTAGTGTCCAGATCAATGATCTGGGGGAAAGTCATTCAATCTTATCAATTGTTGAAGGGGAATTGTAGGGGTATATTTTTCCAAATATATCTACCTCCTTGAAGCCATATCCACCAAATTTTTGCACCAAGCACCATGGCCATCATTACAGGGCCCCTCAAACCCATACCACGCTTCATTTTTTGCTAACACATTTTGTCCCAGGCCACCAGGGGCCATTTCTTTTCCAATCTAGATCCTCCCCATAGAAAGGATCGTTGAATTCTTCATCGTTGTTGAATAATGGACCTAGGAGCTATCATAGTAGACAAAATATATACAAGTATAGTTTGTAACACAACTTTGAGTAGGACTAAATGACTTGCCATGTTTAGAGCTCTAAAGGTCCAACTTGTTAATTTCTTCTGAAATTTTGTTAACAATTCCTCCCACATGCTCTAGTAGTGAGAGTTATCTACTATAGAGGCCCAAAGATATTTTGTGGGAAGTTTGCTAATCTAAATTTCCCGGACCCAGCCTCGTATTTTCACATTCATAGGAGTATTTAAGAAGAAGACTTGGGATTTCATTCTATTTATTTCCATACCTAAGGTCACCAAAAAAATGTTTAGGATCTCATTGAAATTTTTTTCTTCTTGCATCATTGGCATGCCTAATCGCATCATGTCATAAACAAATTGTTGATGGTTTATGGGGATATCTTCTCCATATAAACAAAGCATTTTCAATCTATGCTCAACAATTGTTGTCTTAAAAATGTGACTTGATCTTCCACTACTAGAATAAATAGAAAAGGGGATATCAGGTCCCCTTATCGAATCCCCCAGGTAGAATGGAAGGTTGTGGATAGTGAACCATTGATCATAATTGAGAAGGATATAAAATAAACCAAGTTATATACCCATGGGATCCAATCAGATGCAAACCCAAAAGCTATTAAGGTGCAAGATAATAAGTCCCAACTTAGTTTGTCATAAGCCTTCAAAAAATCTAACTTGAGCATCATACCTAGTTTTTTAGTAATGTTCAATGAGTGTATGACCTCATGGGCCACCATGATTCCATTGCGAATTTGTCTTCCACAATACCTACCTATTTAGGAGAAATTAATTTTGGAAGGAGTGATTTCAGCCGGTTGGCTATGATCTTGGTTATTATTTTATAAACTACATTACATAATGCAATTTCCTGGTATTCACTAGGATCTTTCACTTTCTCCTTTTTTGGGATTAGTGTTAAGAATGTGGCATCCAATACTTTGAGTATAGTTTTAACTTTCTATGGTTCTTCCATGGCCCTCAAAACCTCCTCTCTGATTGTTGGCCAATGGTGAACCCATCTTGGTCAGGGACCTTATTACGGGAAATTTCCTTAACAGTTGCTTCAACCTCCTCTCAAGGTTATTTCTTGATGGAGTACATCATTCTGCTCATCAATTATGATTGAGGGGATGAGGTTGGTAACCTCCATAATGGCCTTTTTTCTGTCCACTCTAGGTTCTAAGAGGATGTGTTAAAAATGTTGGGTCAACTCTTAGGATATCTCCTAATGTGTTTTAAGATTCCAACCATTTGATCCTTCTAGAGAAGAAATTTAATTATGATGTTTGTGTTGTAACATTGATTTGTGGAAAAAGTTCATGTTCTTCTCTCCCTATTTTAGCCACTGAATTCAAGATTTTTGCCTCCCTAACATATCTTCTTGTTTCCTGTGTTATTATAAAGCTTGAAGAGTCTCCTCCTATGCCTTTATCATGTCCTCTGATCAACCATTTTCTATGGCCTGTTATTGTATCTCTAACATTTTTAATCTCTAGCTCTTGTTTTCCTTCTATAATGTCCCCAAACTACCCTTTGTTCCATCCTTTTAATTCCCATTTATATTTTTCAACTTTTTATATAGAGAGAACATTGTTGAGCCTTTGATAGTTCCTATTTCCTCCCACCATTTCAGAATATTTGGGAAAACTCTTGATGCTCGAGCCAAAAAATTCAAACCTAAAATCACTATTACCGGGGAAAGTCTTCATATATATATTAAGACTTGTTTCCCAATGAGCTGAACTATGCCTGGGGAGTATTAGTGTTTCCATGAATATATCACAAGACAAAATGTTTTCTGATATGAGGAAATGGTCCAACTTTGAGGCAATTTGGTGTTGGCCTCCCCACCTATTATTCCACATATACACCTCATTTACTATCTCGATCTCTATGAGTTCTAGGCCTTTTGTGGTTTCCTGGAACGAAGTGGCCTCTACATCCAATCACCAAATTCCCCTTTTTTACTCATCCAAGGACTTAATTAGGTTAAAGTCTCCACCAAGTATCCACAAATTTGGGGATATCAGTGCACCAGTCCAAGTTATTAACTAAAGAAATAAGGCCTTAACATATGGTATATTTGGTTCACATATATTTGAAACATAGCACCCCTGTCTCGAGCCCATAAAATGGATTTTCACAATTAGGACTTAGAATGTATTAAACATATTTATCACTCTTACATCTTACTTATTCCTACTATCACTATTCCTCTTGAGTGTCCCTGGCCATCTATTGCGATTGAATTACATTTTCTTCTCGAATTCTTATTAGGTTAGCGAAGGCTTCCCCTAAGATCTTAGTTTCATGAATCATCTTAATAGTGGATTTTATTCTACCCATTTCTCTTTCAAGGGCCTTTCTTTTCCATGGCTATTTAGGCCCCTTATATTCCAAGAAATAATCTTTATGTCAAATTTTTGTTGGAGCGACAAAATACCTCCATGATGACCCTAACCTGCCTAGAATTTACCAAGTTACCTCCTATTTAATCCAACATTTTTAATTTTCTCTTTTGGCCTCACTTTTTTTCTTCTTTATGTGGTTTTCCTAATTCCTTCAATGCTTTTTCCTCAACCCCTAATGATGTGGAACTTGAGCCCTATTTGGTAGCTATATGTTTTTACTTCAACTACACTCAAACTAACATGGACACTTGTTGTTCAAGGAGGGTGAATGAGTCTTTACCTTGCCAATATTTTTCTTTTTCTGGTAGATTCAGTGCCTCCATATCTGTCTCCATATCATTGGCATGTTCTGGGCTTGCATAAGTGTCCTTTTGTTGAAAATAGCAACAAGAAATGCTAAAAATAAAAGTGCTAAAAATAGCACTGCCATAAATAGCAGTTTGGGTACCAGTGCTAGATTGAACAACAGGGAATGAAAAATGGAAGTGCTAAAAATAGCATTCTATTTTTAGCAGTTTAGGATGGATTCCTATTTTAGTCAGTCCCTGGACTAAAAATAGGAAGTAAAATTCGAATTTGAACTTAACAACTATTTGAAAAAATAAATTAATTAATTCACCGTGAGTTAATTAGTTGTGAAAAATCAAACATGAAGTCTATGTGAGGACATGCAACAGTTTTTCTATTAATTGAGGAATTTATCCATCAGTTAAAGAGATAAGGATGAGTTCTAATTTGAGTTGTAATTAGTCGGCTCAGTTAACTAAGTCAAGTCCAGTTAGATTGATTTAAACAGTTTGTTTAAACTAATGCGAGTTCAGTTAGTTAATGCTTGCATGCATGTAACTGTTGTTCTTTAGATAACTGAATATTCTCTCATGAATAACTCATGCATGTCAGTTCAGACAGAGACCCAGTTGAGATCAGAGAAGGGATAGTGTATAGTCAGTTGGATGAATTTTTTTCCTATAAAGGAAGCTCATCCATGGAGAAGGATTTATCTCCTTCAAGACTTTGTAGTTGGATCAAAGGTTAGTGAGTGTGTGAAGAGGCCAATTCACACAAGTGGCTGCACTGGACCCCAATCAAAATTGCGCAAAGAAATAGGAGGCTTGGAGGGCAGACCAGAGGTTAGATAGAGGCCTTTGACTATCTATGAGCAGCAGAGGTATTGCAGAGAGAGCATGATAACTTTTGAGTTGATTCTTTTTGTAATATTGGCTATTTCCACTTGTATGATAATACAGAGTTGGGGTTTTAGGCTAAGGCTTTCCCCGGGTTATATCTTCTGTGTTATGCGTGATTGATTCCTTCTTGTCAGTTATATGTGTTCTTAATGATGTTGCTCATGTTCGATTAAGATTTTTCTAAATTGGTTGTAGAAGTAGATCTTGTATTTTGCTTTAGTATATTGCATTATCAGGTGATCTATAGTGAGAATTTCTACATGGTATCAGAGCAAAGGTGATCAAAGGAGAGAACAGTATACTGAGAGGAGATTTCAAAGTTTTGATTTTTGGGCCGAGAGTTTGCAGAGCAGATATGAAAATTTTTGTACAAAATTTAAAAAAAAAATAGCAGATTTGGATTCCTTACAGAAAAAGACTCAAATTCAAAAAAAAAATCGGTTGAATCGGAGTTTGGTTGAGGGAGATATCGGTGATTTAAAATCAGCGCTTTTTCTAGAAAATTTCGTGACAGCGGGAAATATGAAAGAGATTGGTGTGCTAGCCAAGAACCTGCATGCACTTGAGGTACAAGATGCATGCAAAGCCTTGAGGAGCAAGGCAAAGTTTAGATACTTGGTGGTTGAGAGGGAGAGTAAATTACCTCTCAACATGCAACGCCATAAGAAGTCTCAAAAGATTGTGGAGGAGCCACGATTAGTGAAATAGCTTCAGGAGGTTGTGGAGTAGTCACAACTAGAGAAGTTGAGAGGAGATCAAGCAGAGACATCTACTCATGTAGAGATCTCCAGTAGGGGGAAATTTCGAGCCAGGTGGGCACAGGGATCACATGCATCCATACCTCCAAGTAGGAGGTAGGGCGATGTGGAGTGATCGTCCCAAAAAGGTTGGAATAGGGGCAGGATCCTTGAGGTACCCAACCTCTTTGATTCAACTTTGCTACAGGAGCCCCAATGAGGAGCATCAGGACTCACTAATTGGGTAGAGACAGATGCGAATGGAGCGGCAGAGAGCGCTACAGTGCAGGAGTCCCAGGACTGTGTAGAGCTAGTAGGCTGCAACGATGTGAGAGGCACAAGAGTGTTGCACCAATGCAGGATGGCACAAAGAGGTGTGCAACGGTGCAAGATTCATGGGGTGTTGCAGCAGCTCAGAGGTCAGAGAGGGAGCACTTGTCAGCAGCAGGTAGAGCTTCAACATCAAAGTATGTTTCTAGACCAACAGAGAGGTTAGTGGGGAGTTTTTTTGTTCTAAGAGTTGTTGGAGCAACCACACTTGGTAGAAGTGTTGCATGCAAAACATTCCAGAGGTACAGGATCGAGTTCGAGTTGAATGCCTTTCTTGTTGAGAGGGAGTGTTGAAAATAGCAACAAGAAATGCTAAAAATAGAAGTGCTAAAAATAGCACTGCTATAAATAGTAGTTTGGGTACCAGTGCTGGATTGAGCAACAAGGAATGAAAAATGGAAGTGCTAAAAATAGCATTCTATTTTTAGCAGTTCAGGATGGATTCCTATTTTAGTCAGTCCCTGGACTAAAAATAGGAAGTAAAATTCGAATTTGAACTTAACAACTATTTGAAAATAAATATATAAATTCACCATGAGTTAATTAGTTGTGAAAAATCAAACATGAAGTCTATGTGAGAACATGCAACCGTTTATCTATTAATTAAGGAATTTATCCATTAGTTAAAGAGATAAGGATGAGTTCTAATTTGAGTTGTAATAAGTTAGCTCAGTTAACTGAGTCAAGTCCAGTTAGATTGATTTAAACAATTTGTTTAAATTAATGTGAGTTCGGTTAGTTAATGCTTGCATGCATGTAACTATTGTTCTTCAGATAACTAAATATTCTCTCATGAATAACTCATGCATGTCAGTTCAGACAGAGACCCAGTTGAGGTCAGAGAAGGGACAGTGTACTATCATTTGGATGAATTTTTTCCTATAAAGGAAGCTCATCCATGGAGAAGGATTTATCTCCTTCAGGATTGCGTAGTTGGATCAGAGGTTAGTGAGTGTGTGAAGAGGCCAATTCACACAAGTGGCTTCACTGGACCCCAATCAAAATTGTGCAAAGAAATAGGAGGCTTGAAGGGCAGACCAGAGGTTAAATAGAGGCCTTTGGCTATCTATGAGCAGTAGAGGTATTGCAGAGAGAGCAGGATATCTTTTGAGCTGATTCTTTTCGTAATATTGGCTATTTCCACTTGCATGATAATACAGAGTTGGGGTTTTAGGCTGAGGCTTTCCCTGGGTTATATCTTCTGTGTTATGTGTGATTAATTCCTTCTTATCAGTTATATGTGTTCTTAATGATGTTTCTCATGTTCGATTAAGCTTCCGCTAAATTGGTTGTAGAAGTAGATCTTGTATTTTGCTTTAGTATATTGCATTATCAGGTGATCTACAGTGGGAATTTCTACACCTTTGTCACTTCATGAAGTTCAATAAGAAGATAAAGTAATGTGAGAGAAGAATTACAAGTTGGTAGATCATAAGGAATTGAGGTTTCCAATGGAGGCAAAGATGGGGCTATTACATGCTTTGGGTTTCCCACAACCTCTACATGATTTCTGCCACAGGAAGAGGAATATCATGTTGTCTCTCGCATTTCCACATCCACCAATTAGTCTGGGCCATGGTTATCCCATGGGAGCTTCACTCAATGAACCTCTCACATATCATGTGTGTTCATGGCATATTAAACAATATCCTTAATTTGACCACATATTGAAAAATACCTCTAAAAATACCATTATTTAACCCCCTACAAATATGAACCCAATACACCTTTTCAATTTAACAAACCCCTTCTTTCACTAGATATTGTACATATCCATTTTTCATTAGAAAAATTTATACCCCTTTATATTTTTCATTAACTTTGAACTCCATTTTTTATACCCATCAATATAAAAACCCTTTACCCCTTATTATATGCTCAATATATTAGGTAATTTTTTATTCAATATATATCCCCCAATATGATTGCATGTGATATGATATTGCTCCCCCAGTGAATCCCTCATGGGTTATCCACCTTACTCAATGACACCAATGGATTGAACCAATTCGCCAAACCTTCCTTCCTTTCTGTTGTATTTTAACACTGGGGTGAGTGCTTTTCATTATGTCGACCTCAATTTATTACTTCAAACCCATCTCCAGCCTGGGCTAGTTTTTCCTGCAAAGTGTCAATATGCTTAATCGTTGGGTATTATTGATCTAAGTGTCTATACTCATGGAAATTTCTGCATCTGAAGGGTATGTCCCCATAGTGGATTATTTGATTTCCCAGCTCATCCTTGAAAAATATATCAAAATATTTTGGAAGGGGCTTGGATATGTTCACATATGAAACAAATGTGAGCATATGAGATATATCAGTCTTGCTTCATGGACTTAAACGCTTTAACATAATGGCTAAGGGCATTTCAAATTCTAGCTAGTGCCTCATCCTCCCAAAAAACTCTTGGAAATGAATACATTCAAATCCACACCATAGCTGCCTTGAAGTCTTGAATCTTTATTTGGGTTTAAATATTTGTGTCCACCAATGAAGTATAAATAAATGGAATTAAAAAAGTATGGATCGTTCTCAAATACTTTATCCTAATTTTCGAAATTGGAAAATATTAGAGTAAAAACACCTTTGGCACCAAGCTATAAATTGATATCTCCCTTTGACTTCCATTTGATCTAGATCCACCGAGAAAGGGCTTTCTATGTAGGCCATATCCTAAAGAATTTCCCTATGAGTGCATCCTCTTGCATGTACTGTATAAACTCCCCACTTTGGTTAGACTAGATTTCATATTTACGATATATAGTTGCTTTCAACGAAAAACTACCTTTTCTTCATATTTTGGCTTGGATTCCTTGATGCTACAAATATTGTTGATTAAGAGTCAGAAAAGATCAGGAAGAATTTGAATTCGAGGCCTCTTACTTACCAGTTGCACGTCCATCCATGATTTTCCATCTGTATGAGGAATTGTTTCTCCCTCTAGTGGAATTTGCCATAGGAAGCAGTTGAGGACAATATTTTTTGGAGCACTAGGGTTTGAAGAATTTTTCTAGTAGGTTTTAGCAGAGCTCTCCGCAGGTGATAAACAATAATATTTTTTCACAATATATTTAATATAAATAATTACCATAGAAAATGTAAAATTTATAGAACAATAGTTTATATATTTGTATTTAAAAGTTATAATTTTACATTATACATTTAAATGTTACAATTATTCATGGAGGAGGTTTTTCAAAATAAGAAACCATCTCCTCTTCCAATTTTGAAAAATCATGTGTCTATCTATTGTAACAGAGTCGTTCTATTTACCACTATGATTGTTGACTAAACAACAATAAGTATCCTACCTAGGATAACAAATATAAACTATATAACAATATATTATTTCAACTTTAGATAGGTAGGGGTAAGACAATATCTTCCAAGGGTTGGTCCACTGAATGGTTGACATCCCTTTGTTCTTCTTGCATTGTGGTAGACGGTTGGGGGCTTCATCAATGTAGATTACATTATCATATGTGCCATCACAGTTATGAAGGTCCTATTTAGGTCTGAGGGACTTCCTCGTCTTCATTAACTTGAGAAACCACAATTTTGATTTTACACAAAGCATGAAAGGTAACTTCATATTTCCCTTAAGAAATTCAATTATGTACATGATATCTTGTTGTGGTATGATGTGTTCCTCGAATACTTGAGCTATCATTTCTCTTACCATCCAATACATTTATATGATTTGAAAGAGCTTTATCTCTTAAGTTCTAGAGAATCCTAAGCCCTCAACCCATTCCTCCATCCCCTCCTCGATAGTGGTCAAACATAAATATTTACTAAGCTTGGAGCCATCTAGAGCCATCATTCCTCCTTTGTCCTCCCCTAGTTTAGTCTCCACCATTAAATTTTACTTAAATGGGCCATGTTGGCTACTTGTTATATGGCCCAATGGGAGGAAACATGTTGGTGCCTGGTAGAAATCCAATGGGAGGAGACATGTCGACGCTTAGTAGATCCAAATTTTATGGATCTAGGTTGGTTTATTTTTAACAATATGAGATGTATAATGAAATAAGTGTTTTGATACTCATTGTGATTCATGCCTATCAATGTCTACCGATCATTTAATTTACATGACAACACTAATAATATTAATAGATTACACTATGCTAATAATACATAGAGGACAACTTTTGATGAAAAAGAAAGATGAGGTGAATTTTAGTTTTCCAGAAAAATTAGGTAATCATGATAACCAAAATTGTTACGAAGGCTAAGATAACAATTTAGACGCAAGAGCAAAGTAAAAAATTAAGGTCAAGTCTAACTTAGAAAATAGCTTGAATGCATAAATGAATTCAGCACCCTAAAAAAACCCTTGGGATATTCAAATTCTACAAATTAGACAAGTTAAACTCAACTTTTTAAAATCTTTGTCAAAATTTGATTAAAATTAACCAAAAAAAAAATAGCATGGAAAAAACTATTTATTCTATAAATTAGACTAAACCAATAAATAAACAATTACCAATTTTAAAGATTATTTAAACAACTTAAACTCACAATTTTAAAATATTTACTATTTTTTTTTGTAAGCTTTGTAGTACCCTCTCATTTTCAAGTTTTTACATGTCCGTTATATCTCAGATTCGGTTAGACTTCATTTCCACAGCCATTGCCACTTGAGCTACCCCATGAAGACCTTTTTTTGTTTTTGGTAGATAAGCACACAAGGGGGATTTGAACCAGTGACCTATCACAAGGAGTGTCTTAATAGTGCACCCATTCACCGTCAATCCAAAACCCCATAGCTAAATCTTTACTAAAATTTAATTAAAATAAAAAATTTAAATTAAACTAAACCAATAAATAAACAAATTACCATTTTAAATATTATTTATTTTCTCTCTCGTTGGAATTAAAGCGCATATATAGATATGCTAGCATGTGCTTTAATTCCAACACTACCTAAACAAAGTTTGAAAGTCGCCCTCTGTATTCTTGGTAGGGTTTATGCACCTCGAGAACAGTGTTTTGAAAGTTGGAGTTCAACGTCATCAATATTCAATGCTCATCCGTCATCCATCCTAGCATGTGCATTAATTCCAACACTATTCGTGGAAAGGTTTACACACACACGTCGGGAACAATATTTTGAAAGTACCGAGGCACTAATTCAACGTCCTGTATCCTTCTGATTGTATCGAGGGTTTCAAATCACAACTACGATTTTTAGTTGTTAATTTTTTTTGTTATATATATATTTTAAATAGATTATGAGTATTTTTAATTGGGTTAATATTGCATTAATATTATTTGAAAATTTTTATTTAAACATTTTATAATTATGTATAAATTATTTTTGTAATTTTATTTATTTTTTATTTAGTTTTTTTTGGGTTTATATGGAATTTGTCTATTTAAGTTTTATGTAATTTCATTATTACATTTTTTAATTGGAATGTTTATTATAATAGATCTATCTTAAGTACAGATCTAACATTACTCTAGAGGGATCAAATTTCTTTGAAGTGTAAAATGCAGTGTGTTATTTTTCATTGTTTAAATTGTATTTTTAATGCTAAATAGAGTATATATAGAACCAAATAAAAATTTTAACCATAAAAAAACTTAATTTTTTTTTTTTCTATATATAAATATATATGAAGTTGATATTAACATAAAGTAGTTAACATAAATCTTCAAATAGTTTATTTAAATCTTTTATTGAAATATTTTTGAAAAGTATAAGATTTAAACATCTTATTCACACCTTTTTTTTTTACTTCTAATTACTTTACAACATATTCATTTTTTTTACATTATAGCCAACATATTGTTCTATTTAGAACATAATTTTTATTTTTTATTTTTATTTTAAAAGGGGCAACTTACACATTCCCTCATGGTGGGTTGTAGAATTAACCCCTTAGCTCAACAACTTGCTTTGAAACATTTGCACTATTTTTGTTTCTCCATATAAGTATATAAGTTATTTGTACCTCCAAGTAAGTCAAAGTTATGTATGATTTTATCATTTAGATACTTTATAATTGCATATGGATTGTCTTTACAACCCATATAGGTCTTCCCAATTGGATTCTTTACAACTTTTTTGGGTTTATCTAGAATTTGTCCATCTAGGTTTTGTGTAATTCCATTACCCATCTTTAGAACGTGGTTTTTTACAACTCAATTCAACCTAGTTGCAACATTATCATTTTCTCCATTTTGCTTCTCTACACCTCTAATTGGATTAGCATTATGTAACTTTTGCAATTGGATTATCATTATTTGGAATTTCTCCAATTGGGTTCTTCACAACTATACATGCAATGAGCCCCAATCCGCCTACCCATCTTTATAATCATGTTCTTTGCAACTCTATTTGGGTTTTCTTAAATTTGTAGATTTGGATTTTCTCCAATTCCACTACCTATGTCTCCTCCAATTAGATTCTTTAAAGTCCTTTTCGATTTATGTATAATATCTAGATTCATTTTTTTTAGACCAACATTTTTAGTCACTATAAAAACTTTTTTCTTAAGATTGGGTGTAAATCTTATCTTTTCCTCAAATTCAAAGTGGAAATTGATTTCTTCCAAAATAAACTTTGAATAGTTTGAAAAACTTCAATTTTTTTTTCAAACCAAAAAACATAACTTGATTTTTAACTTTACACTAATCTCATTTTTAACTTTATACCGATAAATAACTCTTTTAAAAAATAATTAAAATTTATAAAAACATTTATAAATATAACAAAAACTCATAATAATATAATAAAATTCTAAATATTAATATAAAATAAAACAAATTATAAACACTAAATTAATACACATATCATAACTCATATCTTAGAAGATTCAGAGTAACTCATTAATAAAAATACATTGCAAAAATAAAACATCGCAAAAGCTAATACCAATTTCTTTTTACCTAACATATGATTCCTTTAAAGCTTTAAAGCCCCAAAACCCTAACCCAAGAAACCCCTCCCCAAAACCCTAACCCAAGAAACCCCTCCCCAAATAATGGATGCCCAACATTCCGGAGCCAAGCTTACTTAAAATGGTTACAAAACTTCAACCATTCTATGTATTTTGCAAGGCAATCCACGCAATCAAGTATTGAGTGAAGTGAATTACCCACAACACACAAGGAGTAAAATATTGAATGGCAGAAATTGGGGCCTTGAGAAACTGTACTCCAGCTGGCGAGCTTTGGATTGGAATAGGTGGGTGGTCGGTGTCCACCTGATCATTTTTTAGGAGAATATTCGTGTCCCATAAGCCCGGGTGCCAAATTGGCAGATCTGAATGGCTGACCACCCACCGGACTGCTCTGCCGGGCGATCTACCCGCCCTTCGGCCATCACCATAGGGATGACGTGCACGCATTGGCTCTTCCCACAAATGCTCCGCATTTTAAAATTGAATCGAGGGCAGATGCAAGCCAAATTGTCTAAGTAATTTTGCGAATCTAGTCATTCTTATGTCTATTAGCCAAGTTTGTTGTTAGGTTAATTAATCTATTTTTATCTATCAAATTTTGAAATATTTTAAAATTTATAATAAATATATATATATATATATATATATATATATATATATATATATATATAATATTCAATTTTTATTTTTATTAATAAATATTACATTCTTTTCAATCAAAAATCATAATATTGTTTGATAAAACTATAGAAAGTTAAAAAGCTATAACAAGGTTAGAGTGTTTTAGTAACTAGAGGTAAAACTATTAAGTTGCTACAGACTGAGAGTAAGGACAATTGGCAGATGAATGGGCTGTTCATTATTGATGGTTTAAAAGCTGCTGGGATTTGTAGGGAGGTCCATCATGACAGACTTATTTGGTCTGGGAAAATGAAATCTGCAAATGTTGTGGTTGCAGACATATATGATAAACTGTGTGAGGTAGAAGGCGGATATGTGGTGGATCCGATGCTATTTGATTTATGGAAATGTCATGTCCCATGTAAAATCATCTGCTTTACATGGCTTGTTTTCCACAACAAGAATCTAACATGGGAGAATCTGCAAAAACGTCAATGGCATGGTCCTAGCATATGTGTTATTTGCAAGCATGAGGAGGAAAACAATGCACATCTATTTCTGTCATGTCAACATGTTTCCAAGGTATGGTTTAAACTTGCTGCTTATTATGATTTTCCTCACCTTCAATTTCAAAATGTTGCAGATTGTTTGAGATGGTGGCTCAAGCAAAAATTGGCATGGAGGAACATTCCTCTATTTGTATTCTGGACTATATGGAAATGGAGGAACAAACGTATCTTTGAGAACTGTTTTGAAGATTTTGGAGTTACATATGAAAAGATCATTTCATTAATGGCACTTTATCTAGCGAAGGAGACTCTCCAAAAACAGAAGCAGAAAAAGAGTGTTGCTCCTCCTATGGTATATCCGATCGCCTTCTTCGATGGGGCTTCACAAAACCAAATTTGTGGATGTGGCATATGGCTGGTTATGTCACCCGATTTGCAGTACAGGGCATACTGGAATAAGGGACAGGCACCAACAACAAGGCTGAGGCAATGGCGCTTTGGGGTATCATTTGGCTTATAAGTTTTTTAAATATCCCAGAGATCCATATATATGGCGACTCCAAGATTATTGTGGATCATGTTAAGAGAAATGCCAACATAAATCAGCCCTCCCTTTTGGGCTGGTTAAGGAGAATTGACTGCCTCTGGACACAGATAGGATGTCCTCCTATTAATTACATAGGAAGAGAATATAATCAGACTGCGGATTTGCTCTCAAAGAAGGGCCTTCTGGGTGAAATGGGTAAAGTTCAGATGGTCATTTACATGGAGGCGCAACAATCACACTCTGTGGTTTTTTCATTCCCCGGATAAGTTTTTACATCAGCAATTCTCGATCTATTTTGCTTTTTGATAAAACTGTTAATTCCATACTTGTATGTGTAGATAATTGGAACTGTATATATGGATGCTATATTTATTTGTATTTTTTTTATAGTTCTGATGATGATTTAGAAGGAACAAACATTTCTAGGATGATCTTTTTGCTTAAGCTTCTTTTCTTAAGCAACAGGATTATATCTGGGTATATGGCAGTTTTGAGGGGATTGACTATTTCAAGCTATTTGGTAATCTGGAATGCTACAGTGTACATTCTAGAAGACAATTGATGTATATGATCCATCAGTTTTTTATTATCTAATATACAACTTTTTTCATACTAAAAAATAAAAAAGAGAGAAAAAAAAAAAAAAAGAAAGAAAAAAAGAAAAAAGAAAGAAAGTGAGAGCAAGTAGTTAAATTTTTTTTATATTATATTAGAATATTTGTGTTTTGAAGTTGATATATTCAGCAGCTCTTCAAAATATATTGGAAAATAATAAAATTATTTAATAAGTATTGCAAAATGAAAATTTGGTATAAAAGTAAAAACTAAATTCATTGAGCTTTATTTATATACTCTTATTTATGGTGTATGATGTATAGTTGTTAAAGTTGTGAAAATTAATATATATATATATATATATATATATATATATATATATATATATATATATATATAATCAGCTATCAAATAACCAAATCAAAGGCTATAAAAAAATGAAACTAAAGTTTAAAAGTATTAGCGGATTTGGAAGTGAAAAGCCCTAATATACAACTTTTTTATTGTCTAATATATATAGCTTTTTTCATACTGAAAAGAAAAAAAAAAAAAAAAAAAAAAAAAAAAAAAAAAAAAAAGAAAGAAAGAAAAGAAAAGAAAAGAAAGAGTGAGAGTAAGTAGTTAAAACTTTTTTATATTATATTAGAATATCTGTGTTTTGAAGTTGATATATTCAGCAGCTCTTCAAAATATATTGGAAAATAATAAAAACATTTAATGAGTATTACAATATGAAAATTCGGTATAAAAAACTAAATTCATTGAGCTTTATTTATATACTTTTATTTATATGATGTATAGTTGTTAAAGTTGTGAAAGTTAATATATATCATTGATCACCTATCAAATAACCAAATCAAAGTTTATAAAAAAAATGAAACTAAAGTTTAAAAATATCAGCGGATTTGGAAGTGAAAAGCTCTAATATTTTTAGGTAATTTGATTTTCCATCAATTGTAAACAATCTTTAGAAAGGATATTTGTGTAAACATTGAGCGAAAACATGCTTGAAACACAGTTTTTGAAATTGTCTTCAAATTTCCTTCAAATGCTTAGCCAAAAGGGTTAAACTAGCACTATGGAGTCATAAATTATTTCTATGGGAAGATGGTTGAGAGAAGGCATTCAAAGAATTGAAAGAGAATTTATGCAATCATCCAACATTAAGGCCACAAAATCATAGGCCTCCTTTCAAGATTGAAGTTGATGGCATAGGTTATATCATGGGAGTAGTTCTATTGAAATAATGTAACACAATGACTTATCACTCAAAGACTTTAACAGAAGAAATTCTTATTACATGACTTTTAATAAGTATATATGATTGTTCAAGAAACTTAACATTTGAGACCTTACCTACCATATTCATTTCATCAGCTATTGTAGTTTTTGCATACCATATCCTAGCTGAGAAAAGTCAATAACTCAAATGGATGACATAACTACGATATTATAATTTGGTTATGTTTTATAGAAAAAGTACACAATGTAATATTGTTGATTGATCTAGATTGGATCACTATATAATTTTTCATCCATATTTATGCTTGTAGAGTGGAAAACTTGAAGGAATCAACTTACAGGAGCAGTTTAGCAGAAGGACCCAATTTGGAGAATTGGGATTTAAAACCTTTTGAGGTTAGTCTAAGGACTTAAACACCATTTTTTTGGGTTAAAACTTTGTTTCTTAAGTGGACCACCTCGTGACAATCTTACACATACAAATAACTTTCCAACGGTTTAAGAAATTTGTCATTCAAAGTTTGCACTCAAATGTTATGACTCCCGAAAGTTGAGTTATCATGATTAACCACCATAATTTGAGAGGATGCAATGTCACCCTTCGTTACTCATGGAAAAATTGCTAGCCACGTGGGGACTATGAATAATACTCTTGAAGGGTCGAATTGTAACTCATGTTGAGGGTTGAATGGGTCAAATTTAATCCCTAGTTAGCTATCAAGTTGTGTTATAATTGAGCCACTAGGAGGAAAACATGTTCAATTATTTGAGTGCATTTTGTTCCAAAGTAGAGCAAAGTAACTTAGAGTGGATAAACAGAGATAGAGGGAGATAAAGGGGGTTTATGTTATGTAGTAGCCCACGAGCCACAAGTCTCAAGAAACTCCATAGAGAGTGCCTTCTCTTTTATGTTTGCATCATTACCATTCCATATAAAATATAGTAGAGTGGCCTCACCTTCTAGATAGGTTTTCTTCTAAAAGAGTTTCCTATAGCATACCTCAGTGTTTGTTATGGTTTGTGAGTGATTATATTTACATGTTGTTTAATTTCCGCATATTAACTGTTGCATGCACAAATAATAAAATAGTAATAACAAAATCTGGAATCTACAAGGAATTAACCCTTCATATTGTGGAATTTGGTTTATTTTCATAAATCTGTTGTGACGAATTGTCTAATGGAAATCCATGATAGTTTAAAGATCATTAGTTTTCCATCAAGGCATCCAACAATGTCATTGAAAATTACAATGCAACTTGACACATTCAAGCTATAGGAATTCATGGAATATGCATGTCATTGATCTTGAGTTCCATCCATTCATGGAAGCAATAAGGGGTGATGTTGTACACAAGGCCCTCTCTCCACAAATAAAGATACCATGTGGAATGTGGTAGACTTTACCAATTCATGTAGATCCATGTTCCTCAAGGGGAACAATTAATGTTTCTAATGAGGGGAGCTCATAGTTCAATGGTTAGGACATTTTGGTATGCATAAATCCTTAGCCAACCTTTAATAATATGTTTGTTGGCAATATTTCCAAGTGGATGTAAAAATATTCACTGGAAGTTATTCTTTGTGTACTAACTTGAAATCTACAAATTTGAGTCCCAATACATTGAGAATACCATCTAAAGCACTCCATGAGACAATAGTTGAATCAACACTAGTTTTCCATATATTTTTCCTAATATTTAAAGCATCTCCTTCACCTAATTTCATTTCTTGTATTAACAGTGGGATTTTTTAATTTTATAAAAGCCTTTAAAGCTTCTTCCTTGATCTTGCATCCCATGCCTTTGCAATTCCATGATATTATTTCCATTGTAATTGGGAATGGTGAGGCTTATATTCCAATGTGGCTAATGGAGTGCTAACTTCAAGGCTCTTTTCGTTTTTGGGGCCCCACACTGACGGAAAATATTGTTGTGTTCCCATAGCTTTGTTAGAGTTAGTTGCCTCTTCTCTCTTCTTTTTTCCCCCAGTTTCTCTGAGATTCTTTCTTTCATGACTTTTCCTTCCTCAATCACCTACTAGGATCTTCTTCTAGTAATAATTTTCCTTGGTGGAGTTGGAATGTCCAAGGCTATCTACTCCTAGTCTCCTATTCAACATGGCGGTCAACCAAAAAAGTGTCATTCCTTCCAATTAAGACCTAGGTGGGGGTTTCCAGAGGGGCTTAGTTGGATTAGTACTAAACCTGTATTGGCTTGTCGAGGTGTTGTTCCTCTTGATCTTCTAGAATCTATTCTTAAGAGACCAAATTTGTTTAAAGTAATTGGTGAGCATTTCAAGATGACCCTAGGGGATGAGAATGACTTTCTTTTGAATTGATAATCATCTCTTGATTCTTTTAAGAAGGATTATAATAATTATTCATGTATTCTATGTTGAATATTGATTAGGTCCCTAGAGCTTGGTGCCTTATTCTTTTTTAGACTTGGCGCCATCCTTCATTTTGTTCTTGAATCTCTTTGGTTTCTTAGGGTTTCAAAAAGTAATTTTTAGAAAAATTCCCATATTCATGAAAATATCTACTCTTGATAGGGAATTTTTCATATTCAACTTGTTGAATGTAAGTCTATTCGTCAAGGGAAAGCTTAACTGCTTCTAGGATTATTGTCTCAAAATATGCTTCCACATACATCCTTGAAGAAGTGAACGTTAGCATTTTGGCTTAGATTTGTCAATGTACTTATCGATAGAGTCCCCAATACTTATCAAATATGATGTCTCCCCAAAGAAGAGGAAGGTGGGTGAGATGAAACCACATAAAAACAATAGAAGGAACATCGACTTATGGATCAAAGTTAGGGGTCCAACAATTGAGATACATAATTCTTGATCCTTAGAAATAGGGATGAATTTAAAATATTAAGTCTCTATCTCCTATGAGTTCAAACAAGAAGGAATGATATCCTTTACCACAAATAATTATTAACTTTTCATTTGATTAATGGTTTATACCTATTGATTATCAAGGATTCCATCCAATGATGAGAGGGCTAGAAGCTAGTAAACTAGCCAACCAATCCTTTCTCATCAAAATTCAGAGCCTTGCATTTTCCAGAGACTCAGTGTAGGAGAATTTTAGGAATTTGGTTGAGTTTTTGGATAAAATAATCCTATATGGGCCTAAGCATGGGTCAACTTGTCAAATCCAATATTTTCTTGAAGGTTGTAACTACTATAGAAAAATATTATGAGTAGGAATGAATCTTCCCTCTACCATGGAAACAGGCCAATAAAATGAGAGTGAAATGGAAAGGGAAACACAATATTAGGGTTTGCAGAGATATTTTACACTGAACCAATTGAGAGGAGGAT
The DNA here is from genome assembly GCA_031772625.1 of Pinus tabuliformis. Lineage (NCBI taxonomy): Eukaryota > Viridiplantae > Streptophyta > Pinopsida > Pinales > Pinaceae > Pinus > Pinus tabuliformis. Next base: position 718,181,477 of record CM062812.1, on the reverse strand, counting down.
TGTTATCATGATATAAAAATATTTTACTTAAGGTGGACATTGAATATTTTATTTATTTATTTTTCTTACTAATATTTTCTAAATGCCGCATGTCAAATCCATATCGATCATGGAAGGAATTACACATCTTCCTTATACTTGGTTGTAGAAAGAACCTCTTGGAACAATAACATTTATTTTGTATGAATATTGTAATATGTTAAGTATTTATTATTCATAGGTGGTAAAAACTATCATAATTGAGTTGTCAATCAATTGTAAATATATGTTGACACAATGCTATTATTTAAATATCAATTGACTTTTCATTAATTTATATACAAATAATGTATTTTCAAATGTACATTTAATTTTTTTAAATTTATTAAAAAAAATTGTAAGCTTAGCAGGACCTTTCATTCATTCATTTGCAAACAAGTAGGTTACATCCATGAAATACATTCTGTGGCCTCAACCTTCCCATTGGGAAATTAGGTCTATATTCCATCAAATCGCATTGTATGCATTGGAGGGCCCAACAACCTTGAATGAAACATTCAGAAATAGAGTTTGTTGGAGGCGAGGAGGGGAGAAAAGAAACATTACATACCCGACTACCATTTCCATGAACCTGATGTTTAGTCAATTTAGTGTACTAAATTGCTACATAAATTATCAATCCGGGTGTCGTAAACTATTGAAGTGTAGTGCACTATATGTGCTAGATAACCCTTTATTACCTCACTACTTTCAATTTTATGTTGTTTTGGGGTTTTGTTCTTTTGACCTCCTAGAGTGCTGCAATGTAATTGAAATCCTAATCTACTACTAAAGTGGGAGTTTAAAAGTACTTTTTAGGTCAAGTTTGGAAGTGGAGTTTTCAAGAAGATGAAGACAAAGCTTATTTTCTTGCTTATTGTAATGTTTTCCAAAATATGAGCTTAAAAGACTCTTGAAACCGTTATCTACAAAATTAAAATTTGAATGAGAAAATGAATGTGCAGCTATCTATATCAAACTGAGAATGAAATACTAGAAATGAAACTACTACTTCTGTTGTCTATTCTATCTGCAAAATTAAAGTCTAATGAACTACTGCAATTAAACTAAAGGCAAAAGTAAAACTTGAAACTAATTTTAAACTAATGATCAGCCAGTAATCTCATCCATAAACATAACACTTTGCCAATTAACTTGAAAATCAATCATCAGCTAAAGGCTCTGGAAATATCATCTTATAGCATGAGAGAATGACATTAAACTATCTAACTCTACACTAATGAACAGCAAGTAAACTCATTTATAAACATAATACTTTGCCAATTAGCTTGAATTCATCAACTAAAGGCTTCGGAAATATCAGCTTATAACATGAGAAAATGACATTAAAACTATCTAGCTCTAAACTAGTGAACAACAAGTAAACTCATTTATAAACATAACACTTCGCCAATTAGCTTGAATTCATCAACTAAAGGCTCCAGAAATATCAGCTTATAACATGAGAAAATGACACCAAAACTATCTATTTCTAAACTAATGAACAACAAGTAAACTCATTTACAAACATAACACTTCGCCAATTATCTTGAATTTATCAACTAAAGGATCTGGAAATATCAGCTTATAACATGAGTGACTATATTAAGAAAGAAAAGGTATTGAACAACAAGAAAATCTCATTCATAAACTCCATATTTCACCAATTAGCTCTGAAGGTAAACCATGAACTAAAGGCTACGGAAACATGTACTTATGTAATGAGTATCTATCCTATTGAGAAAAAGCATAAACAACTTGACTTTTGAAACTAAAGTACAGAAGAAGAAGTGAATCCCAAAAATGCTACTTGATGCAAGTTTAAAACTACAACTAAGAAGCTCGAGCATAAACAAATTTAAAGACCTACTGCTACTCTGAAATGCATCTATCAGGGTTAGTAAAAACAAGTGACAAGCTGCAATACATATACAATGTTAAAACGATTATGAACATAAACAAAACACAAGCAATATACAATTTGAACGAAAGAAAATACACAAATAAATATACATAAATAAAAAGAAGAACCTCATCCACGCAGGGGTCCTCTGCACAGCTTCGGATTAACAATGCAGTTCTACTTCACACGCTCAGACAACCATATAAAAACAGAGTTTTTGTATTATGAAAACAAAATTGTATGTCTCTTGATCACAAAACAGAAATCACACTATTTTTAACAGTAAAAACGTTAACTTGTCTGCATTCCAAACACTTGAATTTATAGGAGAAATTGATAACTATGTCTAAGAGGAAATTCTTCTATGGTGGACACGTGAACAGGTCATGCATCCAAGGATTCAGCCTTCCGGTTGGCATAAACAGTAAATCTTTGCATAGTGGGTGTTGGATTTGGTTATACAGATGGCATGTAGATGGAAAACCGAATCCTCAGGTTCAAGAACAGGCTTCGGACTCACTTGTGTGTCAAAACAGAGTTCTAATCAGTATAAAAATTCTTCGTTGACTCCCCTTTGACCGGGGTCTTTTCCTTCGAATATGATCAAGTGAATAGGACCCTATCCATGTGTTGATAATTCCTGAGCTACCCATGTGGCTCATTCCTCTTCTTGACACCTGTAACTTGCAAGAGTATGAAAATGGCTGCGGAATTTCTAGTTAGTTGCGAAAAGTGGCTACATTCCATAGCTAAAAAACAAAACCTGATCCAAATAACACACATAATGATATAATTTGAAAATCACTAAAATACACTCCTGGAATGCACATGCAATGAATTTTGATGGCTTAGGATGCACTCGCATGGGAAAACAGAGGAAGAAGGATGACGAAAATTCTTGAAAAAGAGGTAGTTTTGGGGCTCAATATACCCCCATTGTGAAGTTATTGCATGTCCTCATGCAACCAAAATTGTAACAAGCCTCCTTCTACTACATTTTCTCTGAAAACTCTGCTAGAACATCCAAACTCTTCTTCTTTTTCCTTGATGCCACTGCCATTCTAGGCTTCCTCATTAGGCATCTATATTTAAGTTTGATGAGGGGCCTACTTAGTTTCTTATTTTTCCTCTTCAATTTTCTGTTTTTCTTATGCCATAATCCCAAATGCAGCATTGTATTGTCATGGATGATTTTTTCCAGCTTGTTTTTCTCCTTCAAAGTTTCATTTTCCCTCTAGATATGTCTATTTAAGACCTTTAATTCATAGATTTCTTGCTTTAGTGAATGAATCAAAGTTTCCTGTGATGTATCTGGTTGGTTAGATGAGGTACCTTGTTCTACTGTTGTGTTCTTCTGATCCAATGATTCAATATAATCATAGATCTTCTGTTGGGCTTGGTCAATCTCTAGAGATGCTTTTCTTGGACTACTTTCAAAGTCTAGTTGAGGAGAAGGAGAATATTGTGGACTTTGCTCGAATGAGGTGTTATCTGGTGATTGGGTTGGAGTCTCCCCTCCCAAGTCTATGAATTGAGCTTCTTTTGTTTGTGTTTTCTTCAACTTGCCTTTAAGCCTAGAGCTTCTTCTTAGACTTTGTGAGCCTATATTCTCTTTTTCTATGACCTGTCTCCTCTTCCCTTTTTCTTTTGCTTTCTTGGACTGTTCTTTAATATGGACTAATTTTTCAGAGAGCAATTGTTCTTCTTTTGATGAAGGCTCAGGAGTTTGGTAGATTTCCTCAACTTTTCTTTTCCTTTCTGTTTTGTTTGCTTCATGATTTCAGTTAGAGTTTCAGAGGGCAGTTCTTCCTCACTGTTTTCTTTTGCTAAACTGGTAGGAGTATCTTGAATTGTTAGAGTTGCTCTTCTTCTCCTACTCCTCTTTACTGAACTCCCTTCAGGTAACTCAGGTGGATCTTGGAAAAAGTTCCTGACCAGGAAGTTTTCCCATGTGTCTCCCATATCCTTCAAGTGATTTTCAACTAAGATTTTTATGAGACCATGGTGGTAAAGATGGGGTTCTATATCTTCTATGTTCTTTTGAATAGTGGTAGACATCTTTCTTAAACTATTCAATAGAAAGTAAGGGAGATTGATGGTCTCATTTTCCAAAAAGTTCATCAATAACCTTATGTGATACATGTACATTGAGCCATATCTGCCCTCACATGTGATAAATTTTTGAATGAACAAGAGCAAACAAATCCATTTATCCTTTGATGCTAAGATAGGAATTCCTCTTTTGAAAATTGAGATATCCATACCTAGGTTTCAAAGAATAACTCTCCAAGCCTTTTCATCGAAGTCCTTGTTTTTGAACCACCTTTCTCCATCCTTTGGAAGTTATGTTGCAGCTGCAATGGAAGATTCAGTCACTGAAAACCTTATATCTCCAATTTCCACTTCTACTCCATTAAAAGATCTTGCAAATGTTTTGGTAACTTCCTTGTGATGGCCATTGAATTTCTTGATAAACTTTAGCCAACCAACCTTCTTCAATGTCCCCTTCAACTGAGGGTATCCCTCCATGAACTTAACTCCTATGGGCTCTGTCCTTACAATGAGACCCATTCTGCCTCTCTTCACTGTGTAGATACCTCTGTAAATGACAGTTATATGGAAACAAAACGGTTATAGGGACGAAAATGGAAGAAGACTGTGGAGAGAATTGATGGGTATGAAACTGGGAAAAATGATGAGTATGAGGTTGAATTAAGAAGGGTTTACGAAGTAGGAAAACTCGTATGCACAGAAACATTATGAAGGCTATAAGGTTTTGTGCACACATAGACTGCGTGGTGGCAGAGCATTACTCATGCACAAAACTAAAAGATTGAATGGAGTCCGAGTGTTTTGCGTTTATAAAAAGGTTGCAGGAGTAAGAAAACGAAAACTCGGTGAGTGAAAGAGTCGTATTCAACTAGCTTACATTCACATAATTAGCCATTTCAACAGGTGGAGTAAGGATGTATGATGAAGTATGAGTTAGAATCGGAGTCAAATTATGAGATCGTTAAGGATTAAATCAGAGAGCATGGTGGAGTTATGACAGCAATCAAATCACATCATGACATGTTAAGGAGTAGTGATTATTCAAACTATATAATTTATGCTTTTTATAGTGCTATTTGAAATAGGTTTTTTTCTCACCTTTGGAACCATGCTCTTTTCCATTTGCTAATCTTTGCTTGCTTGCTTTTGTAGGTACTTTAGGTGCTGATGTATCTTCAAAAAAAAAAATCTCCTTCAATAGCTGATGTGTCTTCAAGATATTTCTCCTTCAATACCCGCATCTGGCTTGTTATTATTTTTTTTGGCTAATAGTCCAACTGTTACTGCAGAGTAATAGGATTAGCTGTGGAATCAGAAAACAGCTTCGGAATTGGAAAATAGCTGCAGAATTGGAAAACAACTGCGGAATGGAATATGTCTTGATGAATGAAAATGGAAAATGACTGTATGAATGGAAACATGGAAAAGTGGATGAAGAAATATCGAAAGAAAGTTTATTGATGGAATGTGGTGGGGAGATGGAGTGAAATATGCAAAAATGAAATGGAATAGAATAAAACAAGCCATGAATAAAATGAGAGACCTTCTTCTTCTTTTTTTGGAAAATATAGGGTGTCAGAATATTCTGATTTTCACCCTTTATTTTTTGTATAAGAATGCCAATCAGTGATTGGTTTTCAAGCTTATACACATTTTTTTTCTTTCAATGATGAAAAAAACAAAGACTAAGTTGGTGGAGAAGAATTATTCTTCTTCACTAGCTTCATTTCAGAATTATTTGAAAGGCCTTGATAAAATCCTCCTTTGAGATTGGCTTCTGATAAATCTTCAATCTATGACCATTCACAAGGAGAGGAGTTTGGTGCTCATCGATGGTTCTGATTCTTACTGCTCCATTACTGAAAACATTTTCAATCTCATATGACCCAAGCCAATGAGTTTGAAATTTACCTTGAAAATCCTTGGACTTTGAATCGATTAGCAATGCCCAATCTCCTTCTTGAAACCTTTTGTCCTTGATGTAGTTGTCATGCAACTTAGTTCTTTGCTGTTGAACTAGACCAGTTTTTTGAACTGATTCTTGTCTGATTTCATCAAGTTCATTCAAATGCTCCAGTCTATGCTTTTGAGCTTCTGATAGATCCATTCCCAACTGAACTGCCATCTTGAAAGTTTTAACTTGGAACTCAATGGGGAACAGAACTTTCTTTCCATAAACAAGTTCATAAGGTGTGTGTCCCATTGTGTTCCTCCATGTAGTTCTGTAGGCCCACAAGGCTTCAGGAAGCCTCTCTGCCCAATCTCTTCTATGTAGATGCACAATCTTGGTAATGATTCCTTCAATCACTTTATTTGTGGACTCCACTTGACCATTTGCTTGTGGATGATAAGGAGTGGATTTCCTATGCTTGATCTTGTATTCTTCCATAAGCTTCTCCATCATTCTGGATGTGAATTGAGCTCCTTGATCTGTCACAATTTCTCTTGGAACACCAAAGCGAGTAAAAATATCCTCAAAAAGAAAATTAACTACTATATTTTCGTTAGCAGAAAATAATGCTTTGGCTTCTACCCATTTAGTGACATAATCAGTACATACCAATATATAATTTTTCTGCTTGGATGGAGGATTAATAGGTCCAATAAAGTCTAAAGCCCATTTTTCAAAGGGTTTGATAAGTACTTGAGGTTGTAATGGCATCTCATTTGAGGGAGCAGGTTTCCCTACCCTTTGGCAGCTGTCACACCTTTTGACATATTCTCTTGCATCTTTGAAGATGGATGGCCAATAATATCCTAAAGAAAGGATTTTATAGGCTATCCTTCTGTCAGCAAAGTGTCCACCACACGACTCATCATGACATGCTTTAAGAATATCAGGCATTTCATCTTCCTTGACACATCTACTGATCACAAAGTTTGGCCCTGTTTTATACAATTCATTAGAAATCCATGAATATCTTGAACTATCTTGAATAATCTTTCTTTTCTCTTTAGGAAATAAATGTGGAGGTAACTTCCCTATAACCAAATAGTTAGCAACATTTGCAAACCAAGGAGTTTGAGTTGTTACTGCAAATAAGTACTCATCAGGAAACTTATCCTCTACCGGATAGTCTTCTTTGATATTCTGAATCCTGAACAAGAAATCAGCAACTGTGTTTTGTTTTCCAGGTCTATCTAACATAGTAATATTGAATTCTTGCAAAAGTTAAAGCCATCTTGTAACTCTGCCATTAGTAATAGGTTTGTTCATCAAATATCTAATTGCAGAGTGATCGATATGAACAAAAGTTTCATAGCCTATTATATAATTTCTAAACTTGTTAATTACATGAACAACAACTAAGAACTCTTTTTCAGTCACAGTATAATTCAACTCAGTGGGAGTCAAATTCTTACTTTTATAGTAAATGGCATAAGGAATCAAGTCTTTTTGTCCCAGTACAGCTCCTAGAGCTGTATCTGAAGCATCTGTATAAATATGGAAAGGAAGTTTCCAGTTTGGTCCTCTTAAGATAGGTGCTTTAGATATTTTTGTTTTCAAGGCTTAAAATTCTAGTTGGCAATCAGGATTCCACTTGGATTCACAATCTTTTGTAAGCAATTTGAAGAGTGGAGATGCTATTTTAGTAAAGTTTTCTATGAATCTTCTGTAATATCCTGTAAATCCTAGAAAACTTCTAACATCTTTTTGGCAATTTGGAATAGGTAACTTGGAGATGACTTCAACTTTAGATTTGTCCACTTTAATCCCATATCCTGAAATATGATGTCCTAAAACAGAACCTGTAAACATCATAAAGCATTTTTCATGGCTTAATGAAAGGTTTGTTTCTTTACATCTTTAAAGGACTTTTTACAAATATTCCAAGGCTTCTTCAAATGTGTTACCATAGACTATAAAATCATCCATATATACAATTACACAATCATGTATTAGATCAGAAAAATTCCTAGTACTGCTCTTTGGAATGTTGCGGGTGCATTACATAATCCAAAAGGAAACACTCGGTAGGAAAAAGTTCCCCATGGACAAGTAAATGTGGTCTTATCTTGATCTTCAGGTGCTACCTGAATTTTGATTATAAGCACTAAAACCATCCAAAAATGAAAAGTATTTTTTACCTACTAATGTATCTAATACCTGATCTATAAAGGGCAAAGGAAAGTGATCCTTCAAGGTTGCTTTATTCAATTCTCTATAATCAATGCACACCCTCCATTTACCGTTATTTTTAGGCACTAATACCAAGGGAAAAACCCATTGGCCATGTGAGATTGGGTAGATGAAGTTTACATTGAGTAGTTTTTGGAGCTCTTCTTTCACAATCTCCCTAAGATTTGGATTCATCCTTCTCTGAGGTTGTCTGATTGGTCTACTATTTTCCTCAATATAGATATGATGGATGCAATTATTAGGGTCAATACCTTTCATATTAGTATATTCCCATGCAAATGCAGTAGAATGTTTTTGTAAGATTTTGGTTAGCTCCTCTTGTTGTAATTTCTCCAAGTTTTTGTTTATATTCAATGTTCTACCTAGAAAAATTTCAATTGCAGAACTGCCAAACTCTTCCATGGAATAAAGAGACATCTGCCTAGATGACAAGTATTCAATATCAGAATTTAACTGAAATTGTTCATGATCATATTCTGAAGATGTTTCAAAATTTTCTAATGTGTTCAAAATTTGACTATCCTCACTAATTTCTGATATAGTAAAGATAGGTTGTATAACATCTTCATCATCGACCCATTCATTGTCATCTATTTCTATAATTGCTTTTGCTGGAGGATACAAAGTAAATTTCTTTGTTGAACTACCATCAGAAATGTACATGTCACCAGATCTACAACTAATAAAAGCATCAGTTGTGGCTAACCAAGGTCTTCCTAAGATGAGTGGGTGTCCTCCTAGATTATTCTTGGGAGTCAAAATCATGAAATCCACAGGATATTCCCAAGAATCTAGGGAGATTGAAATGTCTTCTAGCACACCATCTGATTTGATTATTGATCTATCTACAAGTTGTAGTAAGGTAGGTGTATAAAGAAGATTAGGAAGTTTAAGTTGTTCCATAGTTTGTCTACTCATAATGTTTATAGCTACCCCTAAGTCAATTAATGTATTTGGAATTTCAATCCCATTTATGTGTGTCTTAACAATTGGACTTCCTGGATCTACATATTTCTGCATGGTAATCTTTCCCATCATGATATCTTCTATTATTCCTACCAGGTGAATTCTTTTTATGTTTCTTGGTTTCCTACCAGGGCTTTTGATACTCAACTCCTTTATTGTTTTTCCTAGAATAGGAATTTCTCTAATGGCTTGTAACAAGGGGATCTTGATACAGACATTCTTTAATTCATATAGGAAATCATAATCGGGCAACAAGATCTGTTTTTCCACTCCTCTATCAATTTGTAATCTCTCGGGAAAAGGAGGTGTGGGTGTAGATACAGGTTACTCAACTATAGGAGTTTTGTGGATTGACTCTTTTTTTTTCTTCTTCTTGAATGGTTGGGCTTTGAAGGGATGTATCCTCAAAAATTTTATTGACTTTTAGAGAGTCCTCCTCAGAAGCATCTTGCTCTTGAATATCTATAGAAGGTTTTTCCTTTTCTAAAATCCTACCAGATCTAAGTTGAACATCATTAAGTTCTAGAGGAACAATCATGTAAGTAGGAAATTGTTGTCCTTCTACCATGTAATCATTCTGAGGGCTTTTATTAGTGGGGTTTGGTAATGGTTGGGCTGGTATTTGATTTGGATTTTGTTGACATGGAAGTAAGAGTTGAGGATTTTGACTTTGTTGAGGAGGTTGTTGTTGTGGAAATGACAATGAAAGGTGAGGGCTTTGATTTCGAAGTTGTGGTCGTGGATTTTGCTGTTAGTATTGTGGGGGAGGATAGCTCTGATAAGATGGAGGATATTGATAATATTGAGTGAATCTCCCATAAGGATTTTGTACCCCTTGTGCCCATGATTGAGATTGATACTGATTTTGAGGTTGAGGCCAAGGTTGTTGCCAAGAATTCCAGTTTGGTGGGGGTTGAAAATTCATTGGATTGTTAAATCCTTGATTTTTTTGCCCTTGCAAGGTCTTCTTGTAACAAAAAAAATAGGTTCTACAAATTTTGGGACTACTTCCTCTTGAAAGACAGCCTTAAGACCTGGGATTGAAGGACAAACCTTGGTCTTATGACTTTCTGAACAAATCATACAAGTTTCTACAACTTTTGCATCTAAGGCGCATTCCCTTAGAGCATGTTTCTTCCTGAATTTTGGACAAAAGATGGCTAAATAATCAGCTTCTATTTTTTTGCTTGTTTTGGATTTTAAGGGTGTCTAACTGCTCACTAAGGCTCCCTAAAATATCAGTTTTGAACTCATCAAGCATATTTCCAATTTCTGCCCTACTTAGAGTTCCAGTTGCAGATTTGTTTGCTCTAATAGGAGAAGGATCTCTAGGCCCTTTCCAAATTTTAGATTTCCCTCTTGAGAGATCGACACATAGTTACGCTATGTCACTCAATGGAAGTTGAGAGATGTCTCCCTTCCCCATCATGTTTAAGATATATATCCATTCATCTCTAATGGCTTTCAACAAAAGGGATTTCAAGGTCTCTTCATCTAAATTGTTCATTTTTTCTCTTTTCAAATTGTATTGAAACCTCTCAAGCAAATCCTCTAAGTTTTCATCTTCCTTTTGCATCATTTTGAATACCTCATCCTTATGATTGGTAGGCATACAGTAATCCAAGTATCTATCCAAAAATGCCTGCCTCATATCATTCCAAGTCCTAATGGATTGAGTGACTAATCCCATAAACCATTTCAGAGAAGCTCCTTTTAGTGTTGAAGGGAACAAATTGAGTTTTTGAGAGTCTTCTAAATAGTCATAGGTTCGGCATAAGACTTCAAACTCAAACAAAAATGTTTCAGGATCCTCACTTCTCAACCCATAAAAGTTTGGGAGGACGGATGGTGAAATGTTTTTCATTGTTGTATGGGTTTCCTCATCTACTATAGGGAATCCAAATGAGTTATCTCCTTCCCTATTTCCTCTACCTCCTCCATTGTTACCTCTACCTCCTCCATTGTTTCCTCTACCTCTACCTCTACCCCCTCCTCCAAATAGTGAAAATTCTCCATCTTGCTCTTCTTTTGCCATGATAGTTTCCTCAGAACCTTCTGGTTCTTCTATTAATGGCTGATGAGAGAGAGTTTCTATTTCCTCTTCTTCTCTAGGTGTTCCTACTTATTCAACTACAATAGGATCCCCTATAGAGGTGAAAAAGTGTTCTTCTCCTAGATCTGGTTTACTAGATGGAGTAGGAGAATCTTCTACTTGAGTTGTTGCCCCTTGAATTCTAGGAATCCCAAGGCTGGGAGTACGAGTCTGGGATGGAGGTGTGTCCTTTCTAATCCTTGGTGGAGTAGTTGGAGTTGTGAAAATTGAACTTCTACCCCTAGCTATAAATCTTCCCCTAGAATCTCTTTCTCTATGCATGTCATTTTTTTGTTGTTTTTGATGATTTTAATTGGACTAATAATTCTTTTTCTGATCCTCTAGATCACACTAAGTGCAAGAGGAGAGCATACTCAAGAAATTATTAATTCCTTTTTTTTTTATGAATGTAAGAGATAGGCTACCTAGTTACACTTCCCTGGCAATGGCGCCAAAATGTTTAGTCAATTTAGTGTCCTAAATTGCTACATAAATTATCAATCTGGGTGTCGTAAACTAATGAAGTGTAGTGCACTATATGTGCTAGATAACCCTTTCTTACCTCACTATTTTCAATTTTATGTTGTTTTTGGGTTTTTTTCTTTTGACCTCCTAGAGTGCTGCAATGTAATTGAAATCCTAATCTACTGCTAAAGTGGGAGTTTAAAAGTACTTTTTAGGTCAAGTTTGGAAGTGGAGTTTTCAAGAAGATGAAGACAAAGCTTATTTTCTTGCTTATTGTAATGTTTTCCAAAATATGAGCTTAAAAGACTCTTGAAACTGTTATCTACAAAATTAAAACTTGAATGAGAAAATGAACGTGCAGCTATCTATATCAAACCGAGAATGAAGTACTAGAAATCAAAATACTACTTCTGATGTTTGTTCTATCTGCAAAATTAAAGTCTAATGAACTATTGCAATTAAAATAAAGGCAAAAGTAAAACTTGAAACTGATTTTAAACTAATGATCAGCCAGTAATCTCATCCATAAACATAATACTTTGCCAATTAACTTGAAAATCAGTCATCAGCTAAAGGCTCCGGAAATATCATCTTATAGCATGAGAGAATGATATCAAACTATCTACCTTTACACTAATGAATCAGCAAGAAAACTCATTTATAAACAGAATACTTCGCCAATTAGCTTGAATTCATCAACTAAAGGCTCCAGAAATATCATCTTATAACATGATAAAATGGCATCAAAACTATCTAGCTCTAAACTAGTGAAAAATAAGTAAACTCATTTATAAACATAACACTTCGCTAATTAGCTTGAATTCATCAACTAAAGGCTCCGGAAATATCAGCTTATAACATGAGAAAATGATATCAAAATTATCTATTTCTAAACTAATGAACAGCAAGTAAACTCATTTACAAACATAACACTTTGCCAATTAGCTTGAATTTATCAACTAAAGGCTCCAAAAATATCAGCTTATAACATGAGTGAATATATTAAGAAAGAAAAGGTATTGAACAGCAAGCAAATCTCATTCATAAACTCCATATTTCGCCAGTTAGCTCTAAAGGTAAACCATGAACTAAAGGCTACAGAAACATGTACTTATGTAATGAGTATCTATCCTATTGAGCAAAAGCATAAACAACTTGAATTTGGAAACTAAAGTACAGCGGAAGAAGTGAGTCCCAAAAATTCTATTTGATGCAAGTTTAAAACTACAACTAAGAAGCTCGAGCATGAACAAATTTAAAGATGTACTCCTACTCTGAAATGCATCTATCAGGGTTAGTAAAAACGAGTGACAAGCTGCAATACATATACAAGGTTAAAATGATTATGACCATAAACAAAACACAAGCAATATACCGTTTGAATGAAAGAAAATACACATAGAAATATACATAAATAAAAAGAAGAACCTCAGCCACGCATGGGCCCTTTGCACAGCTTCGGATTAACAACGCAGTTCTACTTCACATGCTCATACAACCATATAAAAACAGAGTTTTTGTATTATGAAAACAGGATTGTATGTCTCTTGATCACAAAACGGAAATCACACTATTTTTAACAGTAAAAACATTAACTTGTCTGCATTCCAAATGCTTGAATTTATAGGAGAAATTGATAACTGTTTCTAAGAGGAAATTCTTCTATGGTGGACACGTGAACAGGTCATGCATCCGAGGATTCAGCCTTCTGGTTGGCATAAAAAGTAAATCTCTGCATAGTGGGTGTTGGATTTGGTTATGCAGATGGCATGCATATGGAAAAATGAATCCTCGGGTTCAGGAACAGGCTTAGGACTCACTTGCGTGCCAAAAAAGAGTTCTAATCTGTATAGAATTTCTCTATTGACTCCCCTTTGACCAGGGTGTTTTCCTCTGAATCTGATCAAGTGAATAGGACCCTATCCATGTGTTGACAATTCTTGAGCTACCCATGTGGCTCATTCCTCTTCTTGACACCTGTAACCTGCAAGAGTATAAAAACGGTTGCAGAATGGCCAGTTAGCTACAGAAAGTGGCTAGATTCCGTAGCCGAAAAGCAAAACCTTATCCAAATAAAACACATAATGATATAATTTGAAATCGCTAAAATACACTCTTGGACTCAACATGCAATGACTTTTGATGGCTTAGGATGCATTGGCATGGGAAAACAGAGGAAGAAGGGTGAAGAAAATGCTTGAAAAGGAGGTAGTTTTGGGGCTCAACACTTGAGGCAAGTAATGTCCCACGAATAAAACCTACCTACTAAGCTTATGACCAGAGGATAAAGACCCAGGTACCGTCGCTTACCTCCTGAAACTAGTCTCCAACACAAAATGAATACATGAATGGGGCTACACGCCCTCACCACCTAGAGATTATGAACCTTGTGTCATATCACTCCCACATTAAACTCACCCATGCTATATACCACCCCTCCATATTGATCACGCATGCAAGTCCCTCGTATGAGATGCCCTTTTGCTCTGTCACCTGTCATATCACTGTTGTCGAGAATCTAGAGAGGGACAACGAATTATCTCACACCTAGATCAGGGATTACTTTTAAATATTAAATAAATGAATTATTTACATTCAATTGTTTAATTAATTGTTGGCTAGATTATTTTTTTTTGTTTTTTTTTTTAAGCCAAAAATTGAAGGAAAAAATTCATATCAATCATAAACACTCTATTATATGTTATATTAAGTTGGAATGGATTTTCCTATCACAATTTCGATAGAAGGACAATTTGTCATTATTTCCACTAAATGATGTGAACTATCATTAAACCTTGAAAATTCCCATTTCTTACCTTCAACTCTTTTTTTTTTCCAACTGGGTTAGCATTATGTGCAATTCCTTCATTTAAGCACTCTATAATTGTATTTGGATTTCCTTTACAACCCTTACTCATATCCCAAATTGGATTCTCAATTGTATCTAGACTTTGTCCATTCGGGTTCTTTACACCTCCAATTGGGTCAATGTTGTGCAATTTCTGCAACTATGCTAGCATTGCCTGCATATTTTCCATTTGGACACTCTATAACTACATAGTGAATTGATTTTATAGTTTTCATCCATGTCCAAAATTGGGTTCTCTTCAACTCTATTGGGCTTATTGGAATTTTCCCATTTAGATTATATGTAATTCCCTTACCCAACCCTAGAAATTGGATTCTTCACAACTCAATTCAACATATTTTTAATAATTTTGTTTTCTCCATTTAGGTTATTTTCACCTCTAATTATGTCAACATTTTTTTATTTATCCATTTAGGTACTTTGTCTTTGCACATGGGTTTCCTTTACAACATTCACCCATTTTCCTATTTGGACTCTCTACAAATTTATTAGGCTTATCTAGAATTTGTCCATTTGGTTTTTATGTAAATCCATTACCTATCTCTTTGGTTGGGTTCTTTGCTACTCCATCTAAATTATTTGCAATATTCCCATTTTCTTTATTTGGGTTCTCTATAACTCTATTTGAGTTATATTTTTGTCTATTATTTCTCCAGTTGGGTTAGTGTTATTTGGAATCTCTTCAACCGGGATCTCCATAACTATACATGCACTAATGCCCAATGTTATATCCATCTCTCCAATTGGGTTCTATACAAGTCTATTTAGCTTCTTTACAATTTGTCAATTCGGGTTCTCTCCAACACCATTACCCATGTCTGCTCCAATTAGGTTCCTTGGAGTCCTATTTAAGTTATATATAATATTTCCATTTAGGTTCTCTATAAAATCGACATTTTTTTATCCCTATAATGTCATTTTCCTTAGTGTTTGGGGCAAACCCTAGCTACACTAATTTGTATTAAAAATGGAATTTGATCTCATCAAATATCATCCATGGAAAGGTTGAATAGATTTCACTCATTCCTCACTAAAAGTACTACTAGTGGCAAGAGGCAACTTGGCCTCGACCTTGTATCTGTGGTCGAGGTTGATGACTCTCTCGAGCCTAAATAATTTTTTTCTAATTTATTTTATGTAGAGAAGGAAATGAATTATATATGAATAGAAAAACAAATAGATATCGCATATCACAAAGATAACAACAATATGACAAAATAAAAATTCTATTAATAAATGAAACGAAAAAAAATTGTAAAATTCAAAGTCATTATAATGGTTGTAGTTTATCTTTGAAGAAAGATATGTATGCTATCTCCAAGAGGCCAAAACAATCTTTGACATAAAATATGATTCCCTAAGATCCAAAAACTTTAAACATCCAAAACCCTAGCCACATAAGCCCTAAGGTAATTAGTCTATATGCCAATTCATAGGGGTGCAAATTTTTAATAGAAAAATTATAGGGGCCCAACGTTTGCATACAAACCCTATTTAGAAGCCTAGACGAATTACCCAAAACACAAGAAAATGTTCAAAACAGATTTCGAAAGTTTGTGTGGTCATTGTTGTTCTCCTAATCATTTCCTTGGAGAATTCTAGTGTCCCATAAGCACAAGAAGCAAATTCCTAGTTTTAAAGTGATTCCCACGCAACGAGCCACTCTTCCTACCCCTTGGCTTGCAAGAGATTGACCACATCATAGGGGTGACATGCATGAGCTTGTGCTTACAACAATGCTCTATATTATTAATTGAGGGAAAATGCAAGCCAAACTAGCTAAGTTATGGGCATCATCTTCATGTCTTGATAATATGTTTATCATAGTGTCCTCTAAATTTTCATTAAATGAATAATCCTCTTCTAATTCTTCTTCCTCTGTTATTACATCTTTCATGGGAAAGAGAAAAAATAAATATAATTGAAAACAAACTAAACCAAGAGTACCTTTAAGATTACTAGGAATATCTTGATATATCCATAGCTTGCCATATTTTCTTCTTGTTAATTCTTAATTTTAACTTCTTTGGAGGTTGCAATCTACTTCTCTTTACAATGTGTGTTTTCACAACAAAACTTAGATTTGTTTCCACATGCACGTATTTACCATTTTTCTAAGCATGGCAAGGTGCTTCCTATGGCAAGGAACCCCAAAGATGAAGTTTTTTCAAGGTCTACCCATAAGTAAGGAGAAATTGAGGTGGTTGTCAATACAATAGGAGTTCATGCATTTTTGGGGAAGGTTGCTCATTTGGTAGAATCTATCAATAATATGGTATTTTTCAAAAGGTTTGCATGGACATTATTGTGCTTGATTTCTAGTATTTTATGCACTCTTTAGGGAAAATTGGTGTTGTGAAAACTAAATTATTTATTGATAAGTTGAAAATCCCATATAAGCAGTGTGTTGTATTTAAATTTTTTTTGTAATGACAGGTATCAACATTTTCTCTATAATTAGTGTATATATATTTTAAAACTAGATCTATCAAGGAATGAGAGGGATCAAATTCCTTAAGATATATATATCTATATATATAATCATTCCATGCTATGCATTATTTCTTTCTTATGAAATGATGGAAAAATTACACCTTTAGAAATTTGACCCCTTTAGGTGCTTGATAGATACGAGTTTAAGATGGATTTACATTGTGTTTTTTTTTAGATGTTATCATGTGCATACATAGTTATTTATTTTTTCTTTCTTTCTTTATTAGTGAGTTGTAGGGAAACTTGCTATGCTTGGTGCTATAACATAGGATCTTATAGTCATTATAAAATTTTGTATTCGTTCCCTCACAATAACAATGGTAGTAGACATGATTGTGATGTATCCATTCAATGAAATAAATAAGGGATGGGATAGACAAGCTTTCAAATTTTATCAATGGGATTCCTATTTCCATGTTGTTATATAAAACACTGGTGATTAACTCCCATTGGCTCTCTCGATATGTATTATCGCTTTTTCTTTGATGGAAGACTTTAAACAATGCTTCAAACTATTTTATTTGAAGCTTATAATGTTTTACTACATGATGCAATATACAGGGGGCTATTACAAAAGGAATGATTGCTAGTGAAACAATGGTAGGGATGGATGTGCTTTATAGTGATAAGATTAGAACATTTACACTTAATACATTGAGTTTTGATAAAAGTTATAGCAAGGGGATATTTATTAACAACCTTAAGGCTTTATCTTCTCATCTATATATATTTTGTGTAGCTTTTGTTTTTTATTTTTCATTTTCTAGCCAGGCCAAGCTTAGGCGAGGGTCAATTTCAATGTTGGATGGACGAATAATATTCCCACCTACAAGAGCTATAACCAGGATTGTGGTAGGCTCAATGGAGACTAAATGATACTTTGTGCTGCTTGTTTTCACTATGCAATATGGGTGATTTGATTGTTTGATTAGTAGAACCATAGGTCGATGAATTAAACCCTAATAGAATTTTTAGGAAAACCCTTTTTTTCATAATAGCTCAGTATAAGCTATCTACTTTTGAAAAAAAATTCAAAAGTATAACTCTCTATAGTTTTAATTGCAATATAGATGTTAGTAAAATATGTGAACAAATACTACGTTATTTACTTGCAACTAGAGCCTCCATACTAAAAAATCAAGATGCAAATAAGGTTTCTACTCTCAAGTATTTGCAGATCGAAAATAGATATTTTGTGTCAACTGTTTTATTTTTCATGTGTGCTTGACTTGGCCAAGGGTACTTCTCAAATTGGAGTTGCATTTATTCTTATTCTCTATCACAGGCCGAAGCATGCATCACTAAGCTCCATTTCTTACCTTTTAATTTGATTGACAAACAAATTATACTTACTTATGTTAATGCTCATGAAAGTTGACATTGTGCTAATTTAAGTGCACCAAAGTAGGTAATAATTGATACCCATCTAGATGCATGTTTTTGCTTTCTATGCAAATTATAACTAAAGGAAAAAATAGTTAATATAATTTTTCTACTTCTCATTGTGGATAAACACAATAACCTTTTTTCCCTTTTCTAGTTGCTAAAAGTATTATAATGTCCACAAATGTTGTTTTATAAAACTAATAAAGTTAGAAAACTATAACAATATTAGGCTTGAATTAAGTTTTATTAGTAATTAGAGGTAGAACTACGAATTTGCCACGAAGTTATAATAAGTGACAACATCCCATAGGTGCACAAATCATTCTTTCATCCAACATTGGAGTTGGCCCCAGTCTAAGCTCAACCTAGCCGCGAAGAAAAAGAAAAACTAATTTGCATAAGAATATATGTGTTGTGGAGTTGACACATGGAGCAAGTTTCCATATACGTGTCTCTTGATTTTATTAGATTTTATCATATGATTTTAATTTTATGTTTTCATTTTCCCTTATTGGAAACATGAAACAAATCTTAGGAATGCAATAGTTTTGCTCAATGTTTAAAGAGAAGTTATAGTTATTTTATATACACAAAGGGTTGTGTGGAGGGTTATCTATATACATGTTTATTTTTCTATATTTTTTTATTTTGTGGAAAAAAAAAAAATTTCATACTAATAAATACATTTTTGAAATTTAAAGATTATATATATATATATATATATATATATATATATATATATATATATATATATATATATATATATATATATATATATATATATTTTAAAAATATATTTTTTAGATTTTTGAAATTAGGAAGTTGGTAGGAAGTCTGTTAAGGAAAAAAGAGAGGAAATGTCTAATAAGGAAAAAACAATGGATGCCAAGACAACAATAAAAGGATCTCTTAGGGTTAGGGTTAAAAACCAAACTTATAAGAACTAAGAGCTTAAAGTGATTATGCATACTTGAGGAGGTGGATCCAAAACACCCCTAACCAAATAATCGTTGTGTTCTCCTAGAGATACAAAGGCCTAAGCAACAAATACAAAGTAGAATCCCATACAGATATAATAAGGGTTGAAAATCCTGTAGTGGTCCTCATCTAGGAGACAAAGTTCAAGGAGTATAGAGCACTAACTATTGGTATGAAACAATGAAAAGTATGCAATGGTGTCATGGTCAGTGTTCGTGAGGCATGGAGAGGAATATGCACCTTCTATGATAATTCCTGTTAGCTCTGCTACATACTTCAGCATTTGGAGGACCAAATATCAGCTCGACCATGTGTTTATGCAGAAAGGGAAAATCGCAGCAGTCTTTTCCTCCTTCTTCCTCATTTTCCTCATACTCTCTTAGCCCTCTGTATCTTGTTTTTCCTCCAAAACCCTATACAAACTCACTTTCCCTCAGGTCCCCGGGCTCAAAGTTAAACCCATGAGACCGTGATCGTGTGACCATGCGCTTTTCATAAGCCCTTTTCCTCATCACAATAAGCAAATCACATATGTGAGTATAAGCCTACCCCTTGACTTCCTTGATGTGATATTCTCTTAAAAAACATTTAATTCCTTTATCAGGTCCGCAGGTTTAATCGCAATCGGCAGACTGCATGTGTATAAGGCCCAAAGAATTATCAAAGGAAATTATCAATCCGATGATCCAATGGCCCGCGCCCCCAAACCAATCTCCGATGTCCGATCATCCACCAAAGCGATCCAATGGCAGTCGCTCCTCCTTACCCTGCGAACCTAACCGTGCGTTAACCAGCGGGGAAAGCGGTTTTGGCCTCGTCACATCCACCACGTGTCGCGTGATGATTGTGATCGCGCGCCCGTTGTATGTTTACCACCCATCCCCATAAGTGGTGCAGGGAATACCTCTTACCACCTATCGTACCATTCCCTGCTTACTATCGCCCGTGCACCTTATCTGCCCTATAGCCATCAGATCTATCCGCCCGCGATCTGATGGCTCACGGTTGTCCATTCCTGTTTCCGCCCGACACCCTCTGCAAAGTGATCTTCGCCGTTCATCTGCTAGATCCAACGGCTCACGTTTCACTGCTCCTGCTTCTTCTCGATGTCTCCTGCTAGGAGATTTCTGCAGCTGATCTGCGAAAACTGACGATCAGCCTTGTTCCTCCATTCAGTTTGTTTTCCCACCAAGAAGTCCAAGCTCCTTAATTTCTCTGTGCATCCCAAGGATGAGCATAACTAGTCCCTGTACTGTTTGTATCAAATCCTCAACTACCTCACTCAAAAGTAGTATGGCAGAAGGGCGAAAAGGACAGAGTCCGAGCAGGTGGATGCATTTAACAGTTATGGAATTTTGTCCTCCACAACACTCCACCTGCTCGAGAAGGACAACAGAGCATCCAAGAAGATCAAATCCATTCACTAAAGCAGGCAGACTGCACCAAAGACGCCATCAGACAGTTAAAGCGGTTGGTGGTCTATTATGACCCCTCCACGCCTGGAATAGCAAAATATCTTTGTAATGAAACCCTATATATACCCAACATACAGATGTAATCAAGGTTGATGGTTGTTGTTTTGATGTAAGGTTCAACTTTTGGAGACTGTAACTACTTTGATACTTGTAGCGTCTGGTCTTCATTTTTAGCTAATACAAGATTATTTTGTTGTTAATTGCTCACTTTCCATTTCTATTATGTTCTAGGCTGTGCCTGTTATGCATTTTTCATGTGCTCTTGATGTTTAGCATTAGAGGGGTTGTCATCCCACCTCTATGTTAGAATTTAGTATGTATTATTGAATGTGTTATGCAGGTTTCTATTTACTTAGTGCCAGATAGTTGTCATCATGTCTATGCATTAGGAAATAGATTTGCATATCTCTTTACTGGTTGCAGCCGGCCATCACATGGTCTTGTGCATCTGCTGGTGTGGTCAATATTCTCCATGTTCACCTAATCCTCAAACTGTGAGTAATTGGTGGTCTAAAGCCTTATAGTCTGGGGGTGTTCACCCATGTCTAGAGTTAAGCATAGTAGAAGTGGTTATCTGGCTTGAATATGCATCATTCCTTCCATTCATCCATTTCCAACATTATGTTGAGTTTGTAATGTTCCCGAGCATCTCTGAGATACAACCTAGGAGAGTTTCTTGGGGTGATAAAAATTCCAAAATTACATTAGATTTATTTCAATGTTCATAGTATTGAATTACGACCACATTCTAACATGTTTCACCCATTCATCTATAAGTATATAAATCCATCTCTTTAATGTTTATGTGCCAGTTCATTGTCCAGATAAAATAGCATGTTGGGACTCTTTGTAGGTCCATAAGGAGTTTGAAACCACTAGGAATAATGTGGTGATTTAAGATTTCAAAGAAGTTCTAACAAATAAATAAAAAGTAGGGGATAGATGTTAAACCTACCAAAGGAAAGCATTCTTGGAGCAATAGAAGAATTGGACCGGGATCTATAGTATCCAAATTAGTTAAATTCCTTATCCGTAGTGATTTTTTTCAAGAGATTAGCCCATATCCTCTAAGATTATTCGCTTAAGGATTCATAATCAAAGTTATATCATTTTTTCCTTTGGATAAACTCAAAACTTTGGTCCCATTCATTTTTTATTTAAATGCTAAATGGCTTCAAAATCCTAACATAATTGAGGTTATCTCATTTTCTTGGAATTAGTTTGTTATAGGCTCCCCGTCATTCATTTGGGAGTCTAAAATTTGAGTTGTCAAGCAAGTGCTCAAGAATTAAGTTCAAAATTATTTCATTCCTCTTATCAAGAATGATGAATTCTTCATAATTGATTAGGAATTTTTGAAAGTGATATGGAATTCGGGGCCAAAAAAACAAAAACTGAGCTTACTAGAAGGAGGAATAAGAATGGAGGCTCAAATCCACAATTTTTTGCTTGTAATATGGAGACAAAAACATGACATTTTATCACAACTAGACCAAAGAAAGAAGGTAGAAAGACACTACCAAAGAAAACAATGTTGAATATATATAGGTTATGATTAAGAAACTTTTTGACAATTAAAGAGGTATTCCATGTGCATATCAAAGCTTTCTACACTAAGGAGGATGAAACTAGCACTAGTCATATTCAACAACTATTAAAGGGAATGTAGATATAATAAGAGAAATATAAAATCAAGAAATAATTCAAATGGTTCAGAGGTTAGATTCAGCCAAAGTTCGAGGACTAGATAAATTCTAACTTCATTTCTTTTGGGCTTGTTGGTACATCATAAATCATGATCTAAGGGGAATGTTGATCCACTTATGAAATAAAAGGAATTATGTGGGATGCACCGACTCCTCTTTCTTAGCCCTTATCTCTAAAGCGACAAATATAACCTGACTTGCTAGATTGTAGCCCATTTCATTATCCATTTTTTCATTCAAAATCCTGACAAAAATCATCGGCAATAGGCTTAAGAAGATTATCCCAAAACATATTTCCAAGAATCAAGGAGGATTTATGTAGAAGTGGAAAATTATGGACAATATATAATTTGTATAAGAGGAAATCCACTCTAATAGGGTAAATAAAGAAAAATTAATGAATATAAAAATCGACATGGAAAATTCTTTTAATGAAGTTCAACATTGTTTCCTTCTTGATGTGGTCCTTAAATTTCATTTAAATTAGTCTTATGTGTACTAGATTAAAGGTTATATTTCTTTTCATTGGATTTCCCCTCTTGTAAATAGAAGATCACTATTCTTTTTTAAATAGTAGGGGCATATGCCAAGGCTTCCCTTTGTCCCATATGTTGTATATAATTATGGTTGAAACTCTGAATATAAAACTAAAGTTAAAGTGATTATTTGATTGATTTCATTGAATATGTTTTACCAGAGGTGTCAAAGGAATCAATTATTCCCAATTTTTAAGATGATATATTGTTTCTATGAGGAATAATGACTATCATTTAAAAAATATTCAAAGTAATTCCATATTTGTTTCTTGATGCCTCTTGATGACAAGTTAATAATGGGAAAATTCATAATTATGTATAAAATATCTCTACTTGTCATATCTAGGCCATTTAAATAATATTGTGTACCCTTTATATGAATTCATAGACATCATTCAATTATTTTGGGATGCTTGTCTCTCTTAGCAATCCAACTTTAGATTCTTGGTTTGGGGTGTTAGGTAATTAAAAAGTTAGTTGCAAGAATGGGGGTCAAAGTGATTAAAACCTAATAGGAAGAATTGATCTTATCAAATCAATTTTGTTAGCTTCCCCACTCTACATGCTAGCTCTTGCAAACATAATGAAAAGTGTACATTTGATTTCCATTTGAAAATAATATTGGTGTGAGAGAAGGTATGTTATGGT
This sequence comes from Pinus tabuliformis, assembly GCA_031772625.1. NCBI lineage: Eukaryota > Viridiplantae > Streptophyta > Pinopsida > Pinales > Pinaceae > Pinus > Pinus tabuliformis. Next base: position 718,157,749 of record CM062812.1, on the reverse strand, counting down.
AATTTTTCAAGGAAAAGCTGATTGTGTGTTTTGCAATACCAATATTGATAAAAACACACTCAAAATACCCTGGACAATGGAGAAAATTCCAATGTGTTCTTCTTTAATAACAAGCATGTGGTTTAGGCTCATCTTGCCCTCATTCTTGTATTCCAAATTAGTTGTATCCCAACGAAATACTTGGGAGTCCCACTTATAGCAAACTCCCTAAGAATAGCTTACTAGAAAAGTGTCCTTCAAAAGATATAAAACATGATTGAAAGTTGGGATTTTGGATCTCTAAATTTGGTATGTTGCTTATTATTGATCAAATTAGTGCTTCAATATATTCCCATGTATGAATTGTTTCTGCTTGCTGTAAATTCCATTTACAACTCTATCACTACTTTGTTTAGGAATTTCCTATGGAGGGGAACTAAAAATGTGAATAAATGGCTATTTGTATCTTGGAAAAATCTTTGCATTCCTAAACTGGAGATTGGTTTAGGCCTATGTGGCCATATGATTTTGAACCATGCCCTTAGAGTGAATTTGTGGTGGAGATGGCTCCAAGGAGTAGTAGATCTTTGGAAACAAATATGGACTAGAAAATATGAGCTTTCTTATTCCCAGTCAGAGAAACTAAGAGCTGAGAGATTCTCTCTAGGCTCCTCAATTTGGAATCTTGCTCAAGCTAATCAAATTTTAATCCAACTTCATGCCTTTTTGGAAATAATAAATGGGTGCACGACTTGTTTTTGGCAAGATTCTTGGAAATAGATGCCAAGACTAAGCATGAGGGAAGACATGAATGAGCTATAAGTCTTCACCATTGAACAATGATGCTTGAAGTTAGCTTCCTTTTGGAAACTAAATTGAGTTGAAACTCAATGGAGGATTTGGAAAATAAAGGTAGATTGGCCAAATTCTCCCCCCAACGTCTAATGGCATACTTTTGACCTGGAATTACAAAATAAAAAATTCCTCACTGACAGAGAACCAAATACGTTTTGCTGAGGTTATCATACGATAGGAATGTTCAATCTAAAATAATCTTACTCCTTACTATCTAGTCACCAAACACTACCCTAGGAACACCTATGGAGTAAAATATGGAAGAATCGGTTATGGCCTAAGGTTGCTCAGTTTATTTGGTTTGTGGGACGACTTAAAATATTGACATAGGATCACATTCAAAGAAAAGGTTTCCATGGGTTGTCCTTTTTACCTCTATTCCAACAACAAGAAGAAACAATGGAACATATACTAAATAAATACCCAATATTTATTCAATTTGGAAGAATCTCTTGGAGCTCTTTGGTCATTTTGATAGTTACCATCACAACTTGATAGAAACCCTAGAAAAATGGTGATCCAATGTTTTTTCTATCCCAGTGGTAAACATAGCATGGTTTCTAGTTGTTGGGTTTGTTATGTGGGATGTATGGAAGGAACGAAATTGATGAATACTTAAAAATAAACAAGAGTCTGGCAAAAAATACTATAAAATCATTAGATAGAACATTTAGGAAACCATCCTAGCAGAGACTTTGTATTAAGATTACTGGAAGACCCAACCTCAAGAAGCAACCATTCTGATTAAGCTAGATATGTCCCCCTCAAAGCTATCTCCTACCTCATTGAAGTCACCCACTCCTCATAACTCCTTGCATACTTCTTATTCTCCTCCTCCTGAGGGTTTTGTGAAGCTCAATTTTGATGGAGCCTCGACAGGTAATCCTGGAATGGTTGGGTATGGAGGCCTTATATGGGACCAAGAACATAATGTATTAAGAATCTGTATGGGTAATTGTGGTATAACAAGTAATAATGATGTGAAATTATTAGCTCTGAAGAATGGCCTCACGCTGGTTATTTTGGTAGGCTACTAAAATCTTGAAATAGATGGGGGTTCGCAATTGGTTATCAAGATAGCTCAAAATTTAATCAAAGGTGCCCCAGTAGAAAACAAATTTCCAAAATCAAACAACGGTTGTTATCCATTAACTATGTTACAACTTCCCACATGTGGAGAACTGGAAATAGAGTAGTATATTTCCTGGCTAATATAGGATGCATTCAAAGAGGAATATGTTTTAATGCAGGTTGGCCTCTAGAAACCCAAGTAGAATGGCACAATAACCTGCATCACATTTTGGAAGATGATAAATATCCCTCAAGGGGGGGGGGGGTAGCCAATGAGGAATAGGTCTCCTCGATGGGGGTGCAACTCGAGGAATATAGTGGGTTTGGGGACTGTGCCCAACTCCATGAGGAGAGGATCACATTAAATGGGGGGGTGGCATGGACACCCCCATGCATGAACAAACATGTGAGTTATTGATAGCCCAATTGTCATGGAATATATCATTTTGAGAATTGAGGGAGGTTGATGCTTCCAGCTGCAAGGAATAATTGAGGGGAAATAGCTCGGGGCCCTAGCAAAGGTAGTTTGGCTTGGTGCTAGTGAGACTCTAGAGAGGTTCGTGAGCAATTGGTTGCCATTAAAGTTGGGAAAATTGTTTATGGCACCCACAAGAGATATTTTGGAGAGAATTACAATAAGATTGAATTTGTTGCAAGACAAGTGTCTTCTCCAGTATCACAACCTTGGTGTGCAAAGGCTACCACTACATGGGTAAACTTGAACTCCTCTTGCAATATTTTTAATTTATGTGGATGCATTCTGCCTAGAGTTCGATATGGATGTAATATGGTGTGGCTCAAAGATCTGGTGGTAATTTTTTATCTTTTTCTTAGTCTAAAAAATAGGGTGGCGTCCTTGCACTATGGTGTTTTTTCATCTCGAACTAATATACCCTGCATATATCAGTGTTATCTCTCCACTTGTTATTGGATGTACATGTTCTCAAGTTAGGTTTATGTCTTCTTGTGCTACCAAAATTTAGTCATGTCACCAATCTTGGTCTTGTTTAACCGATACATTTAACCCTTTGTCACAATCCACACCTATGTTGACACCAATTACAAACACTTGACAATTAATGTACATTGCCAAAGAGTAAGAAGTCTATGTGTGCGGGTGGTCACAACCCGCATGGGTTAAACCGAGCCCAGTAGTAGGTCCAAGAGGCTACTAAAACATATCATTAATGCATCCCCTTGAAACCCAAAATGAAATATGTTAACTAGAAACCCTTGTTACTAGGGACAAACATGCTTTCCCAGAATATGAGATTATGGAAGAAGTGGGTCACTGGATTCCTAACTCTACTCATGCCAAGAGAAGGAGGAAGGAATATTTTAATGCTATATAACTATACTATCAAATGAAATGTAACAACCCCTGGTTAATTTCCTATGTAAATAAAATAAGTCCAAGGTCATGGGACACATATTCAAAGTTGAATGTTGGGTGAAACATAGCAATGGGTATCATTGGTGATTAATAAATGGCTATGGAAATTGGCAAAGGAAATTGCAAAGAGGCATTAATTGGCATTTATTTATGAAAATAAAGGAAAATAAGAGAAAAGGGACATGAAAGGTCACAAATTTGCATAAGAGAAAAATGAAGAGAAAATGAAGAAAATAGAGGCCTCAATGATAAAAGGGATTTTGGCACACATTGGATTTCGAGAAAGAAGGCAAAGGAAAACAGGAAAGTGCAAGGGCACAAGTGGATCAATGACTACAACTATATTACTTTGCAGGTAACAGGTTGCATGTGTGTTTTCCTTGTTGATTTATGGATGCATGGTGTATGCATGTGATTATCTAATTATGTATTGTCATTGGCATGGAGGATTTCCTGGATTGATAGTGGTTTTAGGCTTGCCTTGCCATTTCCTAGATATCCATGGTGTTTTGTGTTTTTTCCACTTGATTGTTTTATGGTTGGTGCTCATAATTCCTTATGGCCGTGGGTTGGAACAAACAATGTGGAAGCCCTAGAACAACTTGGGTTAAGTTACTAGTCCTGGAGCCTAGGTTGGGATAAACACTCTGGAGCCTTTGGTGGGTTGGGTTACTAGTCCCTAGATCCCAGTAGGACAAACGCTCTGGAGCCTTGGAAGGTTGTGGGTTGAGTTACTAGTTCTTGGAGCCCTGGAAAACTTGGGTAGAGGTTGATCTGGTTGGTGTTAGTGATGTATGACCATGAGGTGGAATAACTGGTTGAGGGTTGAGGTGGTTTGGCCTCTGGAAGACCTGGTTTTGTTTTGGTTTTGTTCATTCCATCAAATCCCACATTCATGCTTGGAATATGACATGGGGGTGATTGGTTGAAAGAGAGATTTGGTTTAGCCCAATCTATGGTCAATTGGTACATGTAAGTCCATGACTTGGTTGGTATTTTCATATCATAATAAGAGTTATACTTCTACTGTGATTCATGTATACTTGTAGAGATTATGTTGGTGATATTATGGATGAGTTTCCATGGTTTTTATGGTGGTTATTTTCTGGTTATATGTTGGATATATGATGTGTATCATCTATGGCTCTTGTCATGAATGATTTAGTTATTGATTGGTTGATAAATCTATGGACTAATGACTGTTGTTGCAGCTATGTGAAGACGGAATAGGGCCTTCTTGGTGATTCTCATATGAATCTCAATCCTTTATGATCATATATGCATTATGACCTGTAGCTTACATGTTTTCCATGTGTTTGACTAAATGCCTAGTTTGTTCTGGTTAGTCTAGGTCAAGTTTATGACTCAAGTTTGTATGTTTAGCCTTGTTTTCATGTCATTTATGATCCTAAGAAGTCTCAGGAAGTTCTAGGAAGTAGTCTATAAGATTACTTGGAATTGTGGCTCAGAACTCGGGACTGCACCCTCTAAATTGGACAATTTGGGTCACAACCACACGTAGGAAGAGTTACGCATGTGGTTGGAGACCTTCAACCGCACCCAATCCTTGACATGCATGCAGTTGGGTCTAGGTCAATGAAAAAGAGCCCCATCTCAATTTTTGATCACCTGGCATGGTTCTTTGTCTCTTGAGTTTTTTGTAGCCCTGAGGGATGAGGTGAGTTGTCAGTTTGTGGTCAATTTGTTAGCTCGACTTCCATAACTAGAGCTTGGAGTTCAAGTCATGTCATGGTAACTCTTCATCTCATGTTTATCCTAGCTAGACGATGAAATTGGGCAAATATGGGAGGGGGCTTACATGTTGGTATCAGAGCCCCCAGATTAAACACTTGGACTAGATGAGTGGAATGTGTTTTATGATGCATGGATGTCAACATTTATGTGGTTTTTATGCATGTGTTGTCATGGTTATGTTTTTCATGCATGAGGTCATTGTATGCAGTTAGTGTTATCATGCATGATGTCTACATATTGATATTATTATGTATATATATGTGTCATGATAATCCAGATTGATTGTGCAGACGAGATAACCTCCCCTGAACTTCTCTGAGGTGTGTTTCATCATGTTTTTATTTGGTTTATCTGACATGTTATGTTTGTAGGAAGAAGAAGATCAAGATGACTAGAAAAATGGTGGACTACAGTTCACGTGATTCTCCCTAAAGATCAAATTAACATCATGATGATGAGTACTCCCCTGACATAGTGGATACATTAAGAAATTTGAAAGTAAAGATCAAAAGTTGTAAGGCATATAATGACAGGAACATTCAGTCACAGGAAAGAATTTCCAGAGTGCAGGAAAACAAGGAAAAATTAATGTAGTCATCCTTCAGTGTCTATCGAATTTGCACAGATAGGGACCACTTAGGATCAGTCATGGGTAAGAGGAAAGGACCATTAGGGCATATGGAAGCAGGTCTCAATCAGGATACGGGTTTGACAAGGATGACATAGAAAATGAATGTAGGTTATCGGATACACTTGACAGTATGGGTAAAGACCATGGGTTCTATTCTAGTTCTAGTTTAGAGAGGCACCATCATCATCACTGCCACCATCCATATAGGAGGAGTAAGAAGCAGTACTTGCCAGAGGATTTCAAGAAATAAAAGGATCCTACACTTGATGGAGAAATGAATATCTCACAAGATGTAGAAGGCTAGTTGCTTGGGATGAATGAGTTATTCAAATTGCATGATTATTCAGAAAAAAGGAAGGCCAAGATAGTTACTTTCAGTATTAAAGGGAAAGAAGACATTTAGTGGGAAGATGTAAAGAATGTTAGAGGCATTCGAGAACAAGAGCTGACTTGGACTGAGTTCGAGGTACTTTTCAGGAAGAAGTATCTATCTGAGAGATATTATGATAACAAGGAAAAGGAGTTATATGAGTTAAAGATGGGATCTATGATTGATTAGGAGTATACTAGAAGATTCTTGGAGTTGTTGAGATACTTTCCTTATCTTAAGGAGGAGAAAGCAAATATTCATAGATTCATTAGTGGGTTGTCAATATCGTGCAAATACATAATTAAGTTTGATGAGCCTAGATCGCTAGAGGAAGCCATCAGAAAGTTGAACCACGGTTATGAGAAATCAAAGCACAAGACTGAGTCTAAGAAGGGTTGAAAAGATAATGAGAAGAATAAAGGAAAGTGGGTTAAGAAGAGAGGAAAACCTCAGGACACGAACGAAAAGGAGAATGTAGTGACACACAAGAAGTTCATTATAGCTAACAAAGAATACAGATTTTAGACAGAAGAGAAAAACAAGGATGATGAAAGGAAGCCTTTGCAGTGTTGGCCTTGTGGCAAGGATCATTGTAGGAGATATTGTCCACAGTATCATGGTTGTATACCATAGATTTATAGTGCTCATGATGCACAAATAGTTGGGGATGTTGGACAAAGTATTCCTCAAATTTATGCAGCATGGGATAATAGGTAGTCTGGTCATCATACATCTATTATCGATATGGAAGTTAAGCTTTGTGATCAAGTTGTTTCTATTTTGATTGACCATGGATCCAACTATAATTATATCAGTCTTTACCTAGTGGATAAGTGTGGTTCTAATAAAGAAGTGCCTGCAGAGTCTTGGTTGGTGCAGCTAGCTACAGGTACTAAGAAAAGAGTTCATCATTGGGAGAGATTTTATGCATTTGAGTTGAACAGTATGTCTACATCAGTGCATCTAAATATGCTTCTATTGGGATCATACAGTATGTTGTTGGGTATGGATTGGATGTACATTCACCAGACTAAGGTAGATTGTTATGATAAGGCTATTGAGTGCTTGGATGATGATGGAGAGAAGATAACTTTACAGGGTAAGAATAAGACTACATCAGTGATAATGGTTACAACTATGCAGGCAAAGCGCAATAGAATGAAAGGGTATGTATTGTTTACATTTCGTATTTCCAGTGACAAAGGGAAGGATGTTGAGGATGAAAAAGTCTTGAAGAGGTATCTAGTTTTTTAGTAGTTTTAGGATGTATTTCCAACAGAGATTTCAAAGTTACCACCTCGTAGGGAAGTTGACTTTTCTATTGAGCTGATGTCGGGAGCAACAACAACATCAAAGGAACTATATAAAAAGAGCACTCCAAAGTTGGTGGAACTCAAGCTGAAATTGAAGGAAATGATTGACAAGGGATACATTAGGCAAAGTGTGTCACATTGGGGTGCACCAATATTGTTTGTAAAGAAGAAGGATGGTACTCACAAGTTGTGTATCAATTACAGGCAGTTGAAAAAGGTGATGATTAAGAACATGTACCCTTTGTTGTGGATTGATGACCTATTTGATCAGTTGAATGGAGAAATAATGTTCTCAAATATTGACTTGAAATCGGGGTATCATCAAGTACACTTCAAGGAAGAGGATATCTACAAGACTTCTTTCCAAACTAGGTATGGGAATTATGAGTTTATTGTGGTTCCTTTGGTTTGACTAATGGTCCAACTACTTTCATGTGTTTGATGAATAGTGTGTTGCGTCCTTATCTAGAAAATTTGTGATAGTATCCATTGATGACATATTTATATATTATAAGAATGAGGAAGACAATGCAGAAAAGCTAGCAGCAACCTTGATATTGCTAAGAGAGCATCAATTTTATGCCAAGCCTAGTAAGTGCAGTTTCTTTTAGACAAAATTTCATTACTTGGGGAATGTGGTTTCTAAGGAACGCATAGCAGTGGACTCGTAAAATATCAGAGTTATCATGGAGTGGGAAACTACTAGGAATGTGGATGAAGTTAGATCATTCATGGTGTTAATAGGTTATTACAGGAGGTTTTTCAGGAACTTCTCATGGCTTTTCTTTCCTATTACATCATTGCATAGAAAATTAATGAAATTTTAATAGACATAGGAATGTGCAGCTATTTTTGAGTTGTTTCTTACACACATTCCAATTCTAAATATCTCAGATCAAAATAAAGAGTTAGTGGTATGTACATATGCTTGCAAGAGAATACTTGGTGGAATTTTGATGCAGGAAGAGCATATAGTATACTATGATTCAAGGAAACTAAATGAGCAGGAGAAAAATTATGTGACTCAAAATCTTGAGTTGGTAGCTATTATTCATGCATTGGAGATGTGGAGGTACTATATTCTTGGTATGAGGTTCATTTTAATGAGTGATCACAATGGGATGAAGTACTTGTTTGACCAACCTAATATGAATGCTAGGCAAGCAAGTGGTTGTCTATGATCAATGAGTTCAACTTCAATATGAGGTACATTAAGGGAAAATATAACAAGGTTGCAGATGCTCTTAGTATAAGAGTGCATGCAAATCACATTGCAGCTATGAATTCATATGGGACAGACTTTTAGGAGTGGATTTTGCAGGTAGGACAATAGGATGACAGGTACCAGCAGCTTAAGAACATATTACAATAGTAGGGTACAAATGATCAGGATGTGGATTATCATCTCACGACAGATGGTTTGGTAAGATTTAGGGACATGATCTATGTGTCAGAAAAAAGTGAGATCAAGAAGCTTATCTTGGGGAAATTTCATGTTAAGTTGTATTTAGGTCACCCGGGATGTTAGAAGAATTTGACAATTGTGAAGAAGTTTTGACATTGGCCAAATCTGAAGAAAGAGGTGGCTAAGTTCATTTCTAGGTGTTTGGATTGTCAACAGGTAAAAGAAAAGTGTAATCCTTCAAGTCGTTTATTACAGTTGATTCTGATCTCCAAGTGGAAATGGGAAGTCATTTCCATGGATTTCATTACAGGTTTTTTGGGCACATATAGACAACATGATTTCATCATGGTTTTGGTTGATAGATTAAAAAAGGTAGCTCAATTCATTCCAGTGAAGTCTACTAATTCAACTAGTGAGGTAGCTCAAGTCTTCATCAAGGAGATAGTGAGATTGCAGGTTTTCCTAAGAAGATTGTATCCAACAAAGATGCCAAGTTCACTTCCAGGTTTTGGAAGGATTTGTTTGTAGGTTTGGAGACAAAGTTAGATTTCAGTACAAACTATCATCCACAAACAGATGGACAAACAAAGAGGGTCAATAATATTCTTGAGGACATGCTGAGGATGTATTTCATACATCACTATTAGAAGTGGGAAGAATACCTTCCACTAGTAAAATTTGCGTACAACAATGGGTATCACAAATCCTTGAATATGAGTTTGTTTAAGGAACTTTATGGTTAGAGTTTCAACACTCCCATTAGTTGGAGTGATCCATTGAATAGGGTATTGATTGGGTTGGACATGTTGGCAGAGATGGAACATGAAATGCAGGTTATCAAGAGGAATTTGAAGGTAGCACAAGAAAGGAAAAAGAGTTATGTTTATCAACATAAGATATTTAAGGAGTTCAAGGTTAGGGAACATGTGTGCTTATGCATCAAGCCCAAGAAGATCTCCTTGAGGAATGGGTCTTGTGCCAAGCTGGCTCCTCGATATTGTGGGGCTTTCGAGATCCTTGATTCGATCGGATCAGTGGCATATAGAATTGCATTGCCTCCGACTGTGAAACTCCACAATGTATTCCATGTTTCATTTCTTAAGAATTATGTGAAGGATATTCATCATGTAATTGATTGGTCTGTATTATAGGTCGAACCAGAACGAGAATTCCAGTCAGAACCTCAGTGCATCTTCAGTGAAAGATTCTCTTGCTCTAGAATCGAGAAATCAAATAAGTTAAAGTGCATTGGAAGCACTTTGGGCCTGATGATGCTACATGGGAGATGGATGATCAGATGAGGGTTATGTATCTTCTCTATTCACGGGAGTTGCACACAGAGGATGGTGTTGCCCCAAGGGGGAGGGGTTTGTAACAACCCCTGGTTGATTTCCTATGTAAATAAAAATAAAACCAGGGCCATGGGACACATATTCGAAGATGAATGTTGGGAGAAACATGGTGATGGGTGTCATTGGTGATTAATAAATGGCTATGGAAATTAGCAAAGGCATTGGCAAAGATAAAGAGGCATTAATTAGAATTTATTTATGAAAATAAAGGAAAATAGGAGAAAAGGGAGATGACCGGTCACAAATTTGCATGAGAGGAAATTGAAGGAAAAATGAAGGAAAATAGAGGCCTCAATGATAAAAGGGCTTTTGAGGATCAGATCATGATTTTTTTCTGGTGGATCCTTTTGAAAAAATTTTGGGTGGAGATATATTATATTCTCTAATTTTATCATACTCTTGCACACTTAGAGAAATCTTGGAGTACTTTGGCACAAATTGGATTTTGATAAAGAAAGCAAAGGAAAGCATGAAAGCGCAAGGGAACATGTGGATCAATGGCTATAACTAGATTGCTTTGCAAGTAATAGGTTTCATGTGTGTTTTCCTTTCTGATTGATATGTGTTGGATCATTATATTATTTTTAATCCATGTTGATGCATTTGGAGTGGAAAAAGTGGAGGAATCATCTCATGGGACCGTTTTTACCAGCGGGACCCAGTTTTAGAAAACGTGGTCTAAAACCTTTTGGAGCATTTTGAGGAATCAAACAATTTTTTTTGGGAATGAAACTTTTTTGTTTTAGTTTGACACGTTTTCATGCTATTCTACACATAGATATCTTTCTAATGGCACAAGAAGCGCGTCAATCAAAGTCTGTATGAAAAATTTATGCGACCAAGAAGTTGACCTTCCTATTTTCACACCTATAATTCAAGAATATGTCATGTGAGCCCCCATTATTCATGGAAAAGGGGATATCCACATGATAATGATGTAAAATACTCTATAAGAGTCTATATTGTAACTCTATTTACGAGTTGATGTAGTCAAAATTAACCACTAGTAGGCTATCGGATTGTGTTATAACTGAGCCACTAGGAGGAAGAGGCATTCCATTATTTCAAGAGCATTTTGTTCCATAGTTGACAAAATATGCCAGGATAGATAGGAGGTAGAGAACATAGAGAGTATCTATGCACTGTAGTGGCCCATGGGCCACATACATTACTTCTTTGTACCTGCAGCCATATTTCTAGACAATGAAAGAGAGCAAAGCGACCTCATCTTCTAGTTGTGTTTTCTCCTGAAAGAGTTTCCCAAAGAGCATATATTGTGTCGTATGTGTGTGAGAGAGATTATTTTGTCACACTCTACTTTTCTGATTAATTTCCATTCGCATGCATGCACTAATTACAGTTAAATTTACAGATATTTAAGTTTAATAAAACTCTAATAGTGTAGCATCTCAAATTAGATTTGTTGTGACAAACTGTCAAGTGTTGTCATTGACATGGAGAATTTCTTGGATTGTCAGTAGTTTTATCCTTTCCTTGCCATTTCCTAGATAGCCATGGTGTTGTGGGTTTTCCCACGTAATTGTTTTCTGGTTGGTGCTCATAATTCCTTATGGTTGTGGGTTGGAACAAACGCTCTGGAAGCCCTTGAACAATTTGGGTTGAGTTACTAGTCCCGGAGCCTAGGTTGGGACAAACAATCTGGAGCCCTTAGTGGGTTGAGTTACTAGTTCATGGAGCCCTGGAAAACTTGGGTAGAGGCCAATCTAGTTGGTGTTAGTGATGTTCGATCATAAGGTGGAATCATTGGTTGGGGGTTGAGGTGGTTTTTCCTTTGGAAGCCCTAGTTTGGTTTTGTTTTAGTTCATTCCATGAGATCCCATATTCATGCTTGAAATATGGCACAGGGGTGATTGGTTGAAAGAGAAATTTGGTTCATCCCAATCTATGGTCGAGTGGTACGTGGAAGTTCCTTACTTGGTTGGTATCTTCATATGATAATAAGAGTTATACTTCCACTGTGATTCATGTATACTTGTCGAAATTATGTTGGATATATTATGGATGAGTTGCCATAGTTTATATGTGGTTATTTTCTAGTTACATGATGGTTATATGATGTGATCATCTATGTCTCATGTCCTGAATGGTTTAGTTATTGATTGGTTGATGAATGTATGGACTAGTGATTGTTTTTGCAGCTATGTGAAGAGTGAATAGGTCCTTCTTGGTGATTCTCAGATGAATCTCAGATCTTTGTGATCAAATATGCATTCATGACCTGTAGCCTACACGTTTTCCTTGTGTTTGATGAAATGACTAGTTTGTTTTGGTTAGTCTAAGTAAATTTATGACTCAATTTTGTATGTTTAGCCTTTTTTTCATGTCATTTATGATCCTGAGAAGTCTCAAGAAGTTCTGGGCAGTGGTATGGAGGCTGACCTGGAACTGTGGCTTAGATCTTGGGACCGCGCCCTCTGAACTGGACAATTTAGGTCACAACTCCACTCAAGTAGTGTTGTGCATGCAGTTGGAGGCCTTCAACCGCACCCAGACTTTGTCATGCATGTGGTTTGGGATCTAGGTCAATGAAAAGATCCCTAGCTCAGGGTTTGGTCATCTGGGGTGGTTCTTTGGCCCCTGAGAGTCCTATAGCCTGGAGAGATGAGGTGAGTTGTCAATTTGTGGTTAGTTTATCAGCCCCACTTCCATAACTAGAGCTTGTACGTTGGGTCATGGTAACTCTTCGTCTCATTTTTACCATGGTAGGCCAGTGAAATTGGTAAATATGGGAGGGTGGTTATATGAAAACCTCGTTGGGTGGGGTGGTCACAGAAAAATAGGATGAAAGATATATTGTCTTTGTAAGCTTGGAAAATGTAAAATTTGTATAGAGGAATCAATGGGTGTGCTTAGAAAGAATGGACATAATACTGGATTACATTGAATGTCGTATATAGTGTGTTCTTGATCTCTCAACTCCTCCTAGATCTATCCAGAGATCCGATAACTATTACCTCCTCAGACTCTTATTTTCCTGCATGATAGTTGGTAGTTTTTTTTCTTTATAATTCAACAATAGGTACTTTAATTATGTTGAAGTTGTTAAAAATTTTATAATTTTGGATAAATTACTCTATTAGTAGGTGGTAAAAACCATTTGGTTTCCCACAAGGCAGATTGAGACCACCTACGGTAAAGCATGTTTAAACTAGTTAAATGCTTGATGTATTTGGTTGACATGATTTTTTGATACAATACAACTTAACTTAGGAAAAAAAATAGTTAAAATACTATTTATTTTAAGATATTTGAAGGGGAATATGTTTGGCATCATATAACCTACATTAAATGGAAAACCTCATTTCTTGATATCAATAACCTTGTTCTTCTAAAATTTAAAAAGAGATGTATTTGTAGTGGAAGTAGAAAATGTATCAAGGTTATAACACTTAGCAAACTAAATGCTAAAAATATATCATAATAAACAAATATATCATAATAAACAAATATATATATCTATATATATATATATATATATATATATATATATATAGCAAATAAATATATTTAACACTTTCATGTGATTACAAGAAAAAAATGTTAGTGACCTTATAGAATACCATGGCAAGGTGCTTAGTGCAATGACATTCATATTAGTTTATAAATTAAAATACATAAGAGTAAAGAAATATTTAAACCTTAAAAATGGAAAATAATGCCTTAATTTAGAAATCCGCAATGCCTTGAGTAATATATATTATGTTACAATGCCACAATTGATTAAAATTTCGACAAGTGGATTGTGATTATTTCTATATACAAGTAGTAGTTGGTTTCATAATAACTTCGCTATGATAACCATGTCATGTAGTGACACCTTCCCTATCACATGTCCCAAAGGCTATGACCAAACCATAACACATGGCCAACTTCTTATATTACACACTCAACCTCCATTGGAGTTGCACACATACAATGTAGAGCAATAAATATCATGGAAGCACAGTGCAGTTTCTCCCTTCAAAGGATGATTTTTGTAGTATATCCTATTTCAAATGCTTTGGTAGCATTTCTTTTGAATGAATTATTGAGAAGTGTTGAGTTTTTTTCCTTCAGAATGTAGTAGTAGGGTTGATAGGGATACCACCACATGACAAAGATGGACAATAAAAGGATGAGAATAAAAAAATAGGTATCCATTAGCCTTAGGTTTTTAAGGGTGCTTGCTAGATTAGTTGTTGAAGCTGCTAGGTAAACTGACACTACAAATGACTCTCTTATGGGTGGGTGAGTGTTTGGCCTTCAAATTGGTGAGGATGTTGTTTAAATAACCAGTGATTTGCATCTACTATTAAAAAGGATCTTGGGAAAGGTGATGGATTTTAAATAATCAAACAAATTAGAAGGATGAATACACAAGTCTATAAGGATAACAACATAACGTAGTCACTGGTAGTACTATGGTGGGGTTCAATATTAGGAATAAAATAAAAATGGATGTAGAAATAAAACATAGAATGGAACAATACAAAGGAGACACCAATATACATGGTTCATCTGATCTAGGCTACATCCATGGAGAAATAATCAATCCTTCCTTTTATTTTTTGTCCAAAACAATTTAAGGGATTACAACTTGCAACACATTTGTTGCAACCACCTCTTCTCTCTCACATATTCTACTTTTTCTCAATTGAAATGTTATCTCAATAATACATAGTTGCAATACAATTCCATCATTAAAATAGTGTTGTGTTCTAAGGAAAAAAAACCTTAGCATAACATCTAACATCAAATATGTGACCCAATGATGAATGATCTATATCGACTATGAAATTACAATATTTTACAAGGCAATTTTCCAAAAATTTATCTTCAGGGGCATTTCCCCTAAACCCCCACCAATGGAAGCTCCAAAGAGTTATTTCCACCCCCTCTTGGACCCCTTGGAAAAAATAGTGGGGGAATGTGGGGGGGGGGGGGGGGTGGGTTCCAGAGCCCCCTGACACCCTTGTTAGGAACTTGGGTCCAAACGTGGCTAAAATAAAGACCTCTAGATCAAGTAGATAATCAAGCTCCAAAATCAACAATCTCCCCCAACACCCTTGTTAGGAACTTGGGTCCAAACGTGGCTAAAATAAAGACCTCTAAATCAAGAAGATTATCAAGCTCCAAAACCAACAATCTCCCACTTAGAGACTAATTACAACAACTCCATTGCTAGTAAACTTGCTAGAATATGCTTCAAATTTGCACCTAACTATCTTCTCATCTTCATCAACATGCTTGAACAACAACTAAAACTAATCTGAAACTTTGTTTCTCCTTCGTTACTACCTTCATTAACATGTCTGTAAGATTTTGGCTAGTGTATATCTTTTCCAATTTCAACTATGCCTCTTCCAAAATTGATCTTATGAAATGGTAACTAAGTTGTATATGCTTAGTCTTAGAATGAAAGGATGACTTCTTTGGAAGATGAATGGAACTCTCGTTGTCATTATATAGCATGTTATTCTCTTACTTCTTTCCCAATTCATCATGAACCTTTATAGCCAAACCATCTCTTTACTAGCATCTATAGCAACAACATACTATGCTTTTATTGCTGAAAGTGAAACAACCTTTTGCAATTTGGAAATCCAACTTACTACTATTCCACTTCTAACAAAAACATACCATATGGTGCTCCTCTTTCTATCTATATTGTATACCATATTTGAGTCAACATATCCTTGTAGAACAATGTTTAAACCTCTAAAGCATAATTCTTTAGTAGTGATACCTCTTAAATGCTTGATAATCCACTTTACTACTTTCCAATGCTCTTTACCTAGATTGTTCATATACCTTCTCACAACTCCCATTTGATGTGAAATATCTAACCTTGTGCACACCATCACATACATTAAGTTGTCACCTATGGATGAATATGGAACCTTGACATGTAGTCTCTATTGTCTTGTACCTTGGGACACATCTCCTTAGTCAATTTGAAATCAATAGCTAAAGGCATACTAACTAGTTTTTCACTTTTCATTTTAAATCTTTTGAGCTCCTTTTATATGTACTCACTCTGAGACAATGTTAATTTATGGTTTTTCTTGTTTCTTATTATTCTCATACCAAGGATTTGCTTTGTAGCATCCAAATCCTTCAGATCCAAAATATCTGAAAATAAAAATAAAAAAACTATAGAAAATTGAAAAATCGGGAGAAAATGAATCTAATTTCTCAATTAATAGAAAATAATGATTATTACTTAGAGGTAGAGTTTACATACCAAATGAGGTAAATTTGAAGACTTTTGTATTAGATTACCTGCATAAAATCCCAATAGTTGGTCACTCTCATTATAAGAAGCTAATTACAGTGTTGAAGAAATATTTTTATTGCCCAAACATGAAAAATGAGACATCTAAGTATGTGGCAAGATGTCTTGAATTCCAACAAGTTAAGGCATCTCATCAACATCCTACTAGTTTATTACAACCATTTCCCATTCTTGAATGGAAATGGGAGACTATTTCAATGGATTTTATTACTAGGCTACCAAGAAGCAGAAAACAACATGATGCTATCATGGTTGTGGTTGACAAACTCAGCAAGGCAACACATTTTATTCCAGTCAAATCCACCTTTAAGGCTATAAATATTGCAAAAATATTTATGAGAGAGATTTTCAGACTTCATGGGGTACCTAAGGTTGTAATTTCAGACAAAGATGCTAAGTTTACCTCCAAATTTTGGAAGGGATTATTTGAAAACATGGGAACCAAGTTAAACTTTAGCACATCCTATCATCCTCAAATTGATGGTCAAATAGAAAGGACCAATCAATATTGGAGGATATGCTAAGTATGTATGTGAAAGACAAACAAACCAAATGGAAATATTTCCTACATTTAGATGATTTTTCCTACAATAATGGATATTAGACTTCTTTGAAAACAAGTCCATTTGAAGTTATGTATGGGAGAAGATGTAAGGTGCCATTAAGTTGGGATCACCCTAAGGACATATTGATACTAAGACCTGACATGTTAAGGGAAATGGAAGAGATAGTCAAGAAAATCAAATAGAAATCCTTTTATATGTACTTTTTAGCTCCGCTATGTAGCGTTGACTTTCTAAGGTCAGAAAGAAGCATGGTCTGTTTTGTTGTGTCCAAAGAGGTCTCGCATTGGTCACTTTTCCCTTCCTCTTCCTCCACCCCGCTCACCTCTAAACCCTTCCCATTCCCTGAATAAGCCTTCTAAAACCCGACAAAGCCCCTTTTGGCCCCAGCTCTAAGCACAAAGTCAAACCAACCATAAAACCTTACCCATACGCCCTCACGTGCTCATAAACCCCTCATTGCTTTCCCGCCATTGATCATTCCCCGATAATCTAATGGCCCACATCAGACCCAATAAAGGTGACTCACTCAACCAATTTTCACTGTCATATTTATCTCTGCCCGATCTGATGGTCTTTGCATACATCACGCCGTCAACTTGATCAAGTGATAGCGCACGATGAGAGCAGTTTTTCTCTCTCATCTGCTGCTACGTGTCGATCATTGAGTGGAATCGCTTGGCCCCAGGCATTTACCACTTAGCACCCGAAAGCGGTGTGATGAAAACCATTACCGCCGACCAAACCACCCTCACCTGTTAAATGCCCGTGCAACTCTGTCGCCTGATGACCGTCCGATCTGTCTACTAAATATCCAACGGCCCTAACACACCCCGCTCCCACCTTGGCCGATAGCCTCCGCTGAGACATCTCTGCTGCTCATTTCCCCGATCCGACAGTCATTCTTCTCGCTCACCCAAAACATCCACCTGCCCGTGCATTCCACCTCCCATGACCATTCTATTTCCTGAAGAAGGAGATGACCAGCTCTACCAGCATCAATTACAGTAATATCCCCAACAACCATATTTAACATAAAGCATGGCCAAAGGAGAAAAAGACACAACATGAATATGTAACTGAATTTATCAGTCATGGACTCCACCGATACAAGCACTCCAACTACCTAAACGATAGCACAACACCTAAATAGATCGAATTCACCCACTGAAACAAGCAACCTCATTCAGAGACTCGATCAGGTGGTTAAATGTAGTCGGTGGTCAAATATGACCCCTCCATACCTAAACAGCCAAGTTCCATTGTAACGAGAACTTATAAATATCCAAGAGCAAGATGTAATCAAGGTTGGAATTTGATGTAAGGTTCAACTTCTGGAAACTCTAGACATTTTGTCACTTGCAGCATCTCATCTTCATTTTTCAGCAAACACAAGCTTCTTTTGTTGTTAACTACTCACTGTCCATTTTCCTCTATTCTAAGCTTGTACCTGATATGTTGTGTTCTTGATCTCTTGATGTTTAGCACTAGATAACTGTCATCTTATCTCTGTGTTAGAATCTTGAATGCATCACTGAATAGGTTGCTCAGGTTTCTTTCTATCTAATGCAGGAGAGTTATCATCCTGTCTTTGTATTAATAGATTGGATTTGTGGGTTTCTGTACTAGTTGCAGCCAGCCATCACATGGTCTTGTGTATCTGCTGGTGTGGTTAGTATTCTCCATATTCACCTAATATCTAAACTGTGAGCATTGGTGGTCTAAAGCCTTGTAGTCTAAGGGTGTTCATGCATGTCTGGAGTGAAACAGAGTAGAAGTGGTTATCTGGCTTGAACCAAACCATCATTCCTTCCATTAAACCTTGCAACAATAGTTGAATTTATATGTTACCAGGCATCTCCGAGCTACAACCTAGGAGATTTTCTTGGAATCCTAACATAATTGGCGTCATTTACGGGGAGAGGAGATTGAAGCTCAGCTTCCCTGGGAGAACAACACAAATCCAGCTTTGATGATAGACAAAGTCTGGACATATTTTCAGCTGTAATCATCTATCTGGCGACTCTACTGGAGGCCTAACCTTTTGGTAACTCCACATCACAGTTCTGGCTCAGTTTGTGAGACACACTCGAAGAAATCCTCAGAAATCACCAGCTGACCCAGTGCCTGACCTTGAGAATATTTTCAAGCAGAGAAAGACATCACAAAAGGGAGCATCAGGATCAGGTAAGCCTAAACAATCTTATGTATCTCTGCAAGAAAGGCTTGTAACTAAGCATGCACATGTTGAAAATATAGAGCCTAGCACTATCAGTGAAGAAATACTCTCAGAGATTCATAAAGCTCCTTGTTCAATAAGTTCCCCTTCGGATCTCAGTCCAAAGGAAACCTCCCTTCCAGTCCATCATATTCCTTTAACCCTGTCAGTCATTTCTCAACTCCCTACCTTTCAGACTGCTAGCACCCTTCCATCTACCCCATTCATGGCAGGCCCACAAGCACACACCAAAATGGAAAGAATCATAGCCACTAGGTATGGACCCCTGGTCCTGCCTATTCCTTTGAATGCCATGCCTACAGGAGAATATCAGAAATACATGCCTAACTTCACTGGTATAGAGGGAGTAACAACTGAAGAACAACTTGAGTCTTTTTAGAAATACGTTGATAACCTAGATATCAGTGAAGATGATGTGTGAATGAGAGTATTTGTTAAAAGCCTTGATGGAGAGGCTAGGAAGTTGTTCAGAGAGTTGACCCATAGCTCTATAGCAGACATTGAAGCATTAGATGATGTGTTTTTAAAGCAATGGGGAGAAAACAAAGACCTTCTATACTACCATACTGAGTTTGGCAACCTGAAAAGGGAAAATGGGGAGTCATTTTCTAACTTTAATAAAAGATTCAATCATATGTATAGCAAGATACCAGCTGAAGTGAAGCCTACCCCCACCTATGCCAAACCCACCTATGCCGATGCCTTTGATTATAATCTATGCCTGCTATTAAGAGAGAGAAGATGTACCTCTCTAGTTGAAATCCAAGATGCAACCTTGGAGGTGGAATCCAATATCATGGCTGTAAAAAAACTCAAAGGACATGATGATAGAAGGAGGTAGAGAGGTGAGTCTTCCTCTTCTTCTTCATCTTCAGAACCAAAAATAGACAAAATGACTAAAATGATAGAGTCATTGGCTGTTGAAATATCCAAACTGAAGGTTGAGTAGAGTTCTGGGAAAGCAAGGCTTCCTAATACATTTTCTCCTAAAAATTCAAATCCATTCAGAAGAGAAAATGAACAATTGCAGATCATTCAGAGGGGAAAAGAGGCTAGTAAAGAACAAAGAGTTAAGACTCCTTTCCAGAACGTAGTCATGGAGGAGGAGCAGTTTGGTGAAGAGGATGAGATTCACTGCATGGAAGACAAGGGTAGTGCTACCTTTTTTACATTAGTTGCCTACAAGGAGTCATTACTCAAGGACCAGACCAGTCAAGAGTGGGATAGAGAAGTTGTTCTACAGACTGAAGACCAGCAAAGATATAACTTGAGGTCAAGAACGAGTAATGTCAAAGAGAATCCTGCCCAAAGAGCTGTTGTCCCCACAAAGCAGTAGATCAGCAAGCAGAAGCGACCGACAGCTGATCCCATCATCCTCAAAACACCGGCTCAAGAGGTAAGAGGCCCTGACAAGTCTCCTTCCCCTTTCAGTTTTGAATCAGAAGTCCAGAAGTTAAAAATATATGTACCCCTAATAGAACTTGTAAAGTGTGAGGTATTTAAGAAGCCCTTCCTTGATGCCCTTGAGCTGAAAGCCACACAAACATCCAATGACTATGTGAATTTACAAGATGATAAACCTGCAGTTGTGCTTAGCCCAACGACTAAACCTGCTAATGACAATTCCTCATCATTTTATGTCTCCTTGACCATTCATGACAAAATCCTCCACAACTACCTGCTGGACACAGGTGCCATCCATAATCTGATGCCCAAAGCTGTCATGGAAGAGTTAGGCCTTGATATTACTAGACCTTATCATGAATTGTTCTCCTTTGATTTGAGGAAGGTGAAATGTCTGGGGTTAATCAAAGACTTGGTTGTCACCCTAACTCAACTGCCCATGAAAAGCATGATGATGGATATTGTGGTAGTAGATGTCCCCCCTAAGTTTGGTATGCTACTTTCTAGAGGGTGGATTAAGAGGTTGGGTGGGACATTGCAAAATGACTTGTCTTATGCCACTATCCCAGTTTATGGAGGAGAAAGAATAAGACTATACATGGAAGCCCAGCTGGCCTATATCATCAGTAATGAGAAGAATCCCACTAATCATCCCATTTACGCTATGGACACTGATTTTGGAGCATGTATTCTCCAAATTGAAGAATCCCATAGGGCCTCGGTGCAACTCAAGAAACTAATATGCCAAGCCATGGAAGAGGAAGGGACACAAGCTTGGGATATGTTCTTTGATGGAGCCTGTTCAAAGGAAACTGTAGGAGTAGGATTGATGCTGGTATATCCAAAAGAAGAAAGCACACATCTGTCTCTTAAACTTACTTTTCAGGTCACCAACAATATAGCAGAGTATGAGGCTCTGATATTGGGCTTAAACGTTGCCAAAGACATAGGAATTAGAGACGTAAAGGTGTTTGGAGATGTTGATCTCATCATTCAACAAGTGAACAAAACATTCCAGGAAAGGCACCCAAGGCTGAAAGCATACAGAGATGAGGCATCGAGACTCAAAGATTCTTTTGATAGCTTTTGTATCTCATATATTCCTAGAGTAAAAAATCAGCTTGCTGATTCCATTGCTATGCCTGCTAGCATGTTCATCCCTCCCATGCCCCCTAGATTGGCTTATGAAGTCCAGATAAAATATAGACCATCCTTGCCTGATACTCTCCAACACTGGAAAGTCTTTGAGGATGATGATGAATTCAATAGGTTTTTGCAAGTCATTGATGAATTCTCTGAAATGAAAATTGATCAAGAGAATGAAACCTTGGAGGAATGTCCCTAGCCCCAGCTAAGGAACAGAATTGGCCAAGAAAGCATTGTTCATTTGCCTAGCAATCATATACCTAAAGGGCTAGTGCCTCTAGAGAAGCTATTTGACCATAATGATGTGCCTCATAAGATTTCCCAAAAAGAAAATCAGTCTGCAATACATAGGCATAACATAGGGAGTCCAGATCATTCAAAGTATATAAATCTGTCCGCCCATTTGTTTGCTGCCCAAAGTTCTGAGTATTGCACCTTAATGAAGCAATTCGCTGATGTCTTTGCCTGGGAATACAGTGACCTTGAAAAAAATGACAAAAATATCGTCCAGCATAAGATCCCATTGGAGAAAGATACCATTCCTTTCAAACAGAATTTGAGACCCATTAATCCTTTGCTCCTCCCTCTGATTGAAAAATAAATCAAAAAGTTGTTGGCTGCCAAAATCATAGTTCCTCTGAGGTATTCAAAGTGGGTAGCCAACTTGGTAGTGGTGAGGAAGAAAAGTGGAGAAATTAGGCTATGGTTGATTTTAGGAACCTGAACAAATGTTCCAGAAAGGATAACTATCCCTTGCCCAAGATGGAACATTTGCTACAAAAAGTCTCAGGGGCCAAAGTTATGTCTTTCTTGCATGGATTTTCAAGGTATAACCAAGTTGTTGTACATCCAGATGACCAAGAAAAAACTGCTTTCACCACTCCTTGGGGCACTTTTATGTACTCTAAGATGCCCTTTGGGCTGATGAATGTTGGGGCCACCTTTCAGAGAGCCATGGATATAGCGTTTGTAGGAGAGAAGGATAAGTTTGTCCTTGTCTACCTAGATGATATAACAGTATACTCCAGTAGCCATCAAGATCATTTGCAGCATTTGAAGAAAGTGTTTCTGAAGTGCAAAAGGTTTGGGATATCAGTGAATCCTAAGAAGTCACAGTTTTCTTTAGAAGAGGGCAAGCTTCTAGGACACATTGTTTCTGCTGCAGGTGTCAATATTGACCAAGAGAGAGTGAAAGCGATACAGACCTTTTCTATCCTAAGATCAAAAAAGGACATCCAATCCTTTATGGGCAAAATAAATTTTGTAAGGAGGTTTATTCCTAATTTTGTAGAATTGGTAAAACACATCACTTCTAAGCTGAAAAAGGGATCAGAGATCAAATGGATTGATGCAACAAGAATATCTTTTGAAGCCATCAAAATAACTATTATGGAAGATCCCACTTTGATCAACCCAGACTATAGCAAGGAATTCCATATCTTCTCCTTTGCTTATGGTGACACCCTTGCAACAGTCTTATTGCATAAAGATGATGGGGATTCAGAACATCCAATGGCATTTTTAGCAAAACCTTAACGGATGCTGAACTAAGGTATGAAATTATCGAAAAACAGGCCTATGCCTTTATCAAATCTTTAAAATCTTTCCGAATATACATTCTGCACTCTAAGGTAATTGCATATGTGCCCTCTACTTCAGTAAAGGGTGTCCTAACACAGCCAGATGTTGATGGAAGGAGGGCTAAATGGATTGCAAAGGTAATTGAATTAAACATAGAATTGAAGCCTACCAAGCTTGTCAAGGGCCAGGGCCTTGCTCAGCTGATGGCTGAAAAAAATTGCAAAATGCTTGACATAAACTACATGGGTACAAATTCAGAGGATGGACAAACAGAAGAAGCAACAGTAGGACATCATCGGTTGTTGGCTGAGAATCTAGCTTCTTGTGAATGGTATTCTAGAATAGCTCAATTTTTGTTGAAGTTAGAAGTTCCTCTAGGCCTTAGTTCAAGCCAAGCTAGGACTATTAAGCTCAAGGCAGCCAAGTTCTGTATTCATGAAAACTTGTTGTATTGGAGGGATCCATCTGGAATCCTTTTAAGATGTCTGGACAAAGAACAATCTGTGGAGGTCATGCATCAGTTTCATTCCAACATATGTGGAGGACATCACTATTGGAAAACCATAGCCCACAAGATCCTCAGAGTTGGGTATTATTGGCCCACTCTGTTTTCTGATGTCTTTTCATTTGTAAGATCCTACGAAAAATGCCAGAGGTTTGAAGGAAAACAACAGTTGATGTCCTTACCCTTGAAGCCAATACATGCCAGTGGCCTTTTCTAGCAGTGGGGCTTGGATTTCATAGGGGAAATTAATCCAAATTCTAGTGTCCAACACAGATGGATCTTAGTATTCACTGACGACTTCATTAAATGGATTGAGGCCATCCCTACTAGGAAATCTGATCACCATGTTGTCATGAAGTTCTTGACAGAAAACATTTTCACCAGGTTTGGTTGTCCACACAAATTGGTTACAGACAATGCAGCAGCCTTCAGGGAAAAAGAGTTGGTGGACATGTGTGACTCAATGGGCATTAAGCTAGTGCATTCCACCTCATATTACCCTCAAGGTAATGGTCTAGCAGAATCATCCAATAAGAGCCTGATAAGGATAATCAAAAAGTTGTTGGAAGACAACAAGAGGAACTGGGATTCCAAACTAAAATTTTCATTGTGGGCTAATAGGGTAACCACTAAGAAATCCACAGGGAATTCTCCATTCAAGTTGGTGTATGGCACTGAGGCTGTATTCCCAATCCAGTTGACCCTCCCTGTGGCCAAGTTCTTGCAGGAAGAGTAGAATGAGGAAAATGACATGGCAAAGAGGATTAGTGACTTGGCTGAAGTACATCAAATCAGAGATCAATTGATTGAAAAATCTGCAACACATCAAAAGAGAATCAAGGAAGCCTTTGACAGAAAGGCAAAGATGGACAATTTTCAAATTGGAGACTTGGTTCTTAAATGGGATGCACTGAAGGAAAAGAAAGGCAATCATGGGAAGTTCGATGCTCTGTGGACTGGACCTTTTGTCATTGCTCAGGTCCAGGGGAACAACACTTTCATGCTGCAAAGTATGGAAGGAGAAACAATTTTTGATGGCCCAGTCAATGGGCAGTTTTTGAAAGTTTATGTTAATTAAGGCCTTTAGGCCTCAGCATTGTAAATATGTTATTTTTACAAGTTTTAGTGTAGGCTTAATTAGACTCCATGCCCAATGGAACACTAGGAAATATTGCTGATCTTTTTTTTGTATGAAAGGCAGTGGTCTACTGTTCTTGAAACCTCACAGGGAGGCTTTCATCCTCAGAAGGAGCCAGTGTTAGCTCCGCTATGCAGCACTGACTTTCTAAGGTCAGAAAGAAGCATGGTCTGTTTGGTTGTGTCCAAAGAGGGCTCGCATTGATCACTTTTCCCTTCCTCTTCCTCCACCCCACTCACCTCTAAACCTTTCCCATTCCCTAAACAAGCCTTCTAAAACCCGAAAAAGCCCCTTTTTGCCCCATCTCTGAGCACAAAGTCAAACCAACCATAAAACCTTACCCATATGCCCTCACACGCTCATAAACCCCTCATCGCTTTCCCGCCTTTTATCATTCCCCGATAATCTAACAGCCCACATCGCACCTGATGAAGGTGACTCGCTCGACCAATTTTCACCATCAGATTTATCTCTCCCCAATCTGACGGTATTCGCATACATCGCGCCATCAACTTGATCGGGTGATAGCGCACAATGAGAGTGGTTTTTCTCTCTCATCCGCTTCTACGTGTCGATCATTGAGTGGAATCACTCGACCTTAGGCATTTACCACTTAGCACCCGAAAGTGGTGCGATGAAAACGTTACTGCCCGACCAAACTGCCCTCACCCGTTAAACACCCGTGCAACTCCATCGCCTGATGACCGTCCGATTTGTCCGCTGAAGATCCAACGGCTATAAAACACCCCGCTCCCACCTCGACCGATAGCCTCCACCGAACCATCTCCGCCGTTCATTTCCTCGATCTGACGATCATTCTTCTCACTTACCCAAATCATCCACCTACCCATGCATTCCACATCCCATGACCATTTTTTTGCCCAAAGAAGGAGATGACCATCTCTACCAGCATCACTTACAGTAATATCCCCAACCATATTTAACATAAAGCATGGCCAAAGGAGAAAAGGACACAGCACGACTCTGTAACTGAATTTATTAGTCATGGACTCCACCGATACGAGCACTCCAACTGCCTAAAGGATAGCACAGCACCTGAACAGATCGGATTCACCCACTGAAACAAGCAACCTTGTTCAGAGACTCCATCAGGCAGTTAAATGCAGTTGGTGGTCAATTATGACCCCTCCATACCTAAACGGCCAAGTGCCATTGTAACGAAAACTTATAAATATCCAGGAGCAAGATGTAATCAAGGTTGGCATTTGATGTAAGGTTCAACTTCTGGAGACTGTAGACATTTTGTCACTTGCACTGTCTCATCTTCATTTTCAGCAAACACAAGCTTCTTTTGCATTTAACTACTCACTATCCATTTTCCTCTGTTCTAAGCTTGTACCTGATATGATTTGTTCTTGATCTCTTGATGTTTAGCACTAGATAACTGTCATCTTATCTCTGTGTAAGAATCTTGGATGCATCATTGAATAGGTTGCTCAAGTTTCTTTCTATCTAATGCAGGAGAGTTGTCATCCTGTCTTTGCATTAATAGATTATATTTGCAGGTTTCTGTACTAGTTGCGCCAGCCATCACATGGTCTTGTGTATCTGCTAGTGTGGTTTGTATTCTCCATATTCACCTAATATCTAAACTGTGAGCATTGGTGGTCTAAAGCCTTGTAGTCTGAGGGTGTTCATGCATGTCTGGAGTGAAACAGAGTAGAAGTGGTTATTTGACTTGAACCAAACCATCATTCCTTCCATTAAACCTTGCAACAATAGTTGAATTTATATGTTACCAGGAATCTCCGAGCTACAACCTAGGAGAGTTTCTTGGAATCCTAACAGTACTCACTCTAAGGCAATGATAATTTATGTTTTTTCCTATCTCTTGTTATTCTCATACCAAGGATTTTCTTTGTAGCATCCAAATCCTTCATAGAAAATGAATTAGCTAATTTTCTTTTGAGAACATTTATATGTTGCATGTTAGACCCTGCAACAAGCATGTCATCTACGTACAATAACAAGATAATATAATTGCCATTATCCAGTAATTTAAAATAAACACAGTGGTCAAACCAACACCTACAATAACCTTGTTATATCATAAACCTATCAAAATTCAAATACCATCACCTTGGAGCTTGATTTAAACCATATAAGCTCTTTTTCAGTCTACATACTAAGTTTTTCTTCCCTTTAACTTCATATCCCTATGGCTATTGTATATAAACATCTTCCTCCAAAGTCCCCATGGAGAAAAGAATGTCTTTGTATCTAACTGTCAAAGATGCAAATATTCTACTATCGCTAAACTTAAAATAGCTCTAATTGAAGTCATTTTGAAAACCAGAGAAAATATTTCATCAAAATATATATAGTTCTTATCTGTAAACCCCTTTACAACAATTTTTTTCTTATACCTCATTTTTCCTCAATCTTCTTCCTCCAACCTATAAAATCATTTATTTTGCAATGCTCTTTTACTTGTAGGAAATGATACCAAGTTCAAAGTCTTTTTATGTACCCAAGAGTTCATATTTTCTTTCAAGCCTTAATCCCATTTCTTTCTACTTTCTACTTGCATTGCTTCTTCATATATTTAAGGTTCACCAGAATCAGTCAATGATACATAGTACAATGAAGAAAAGTATCATTTAGGGAGTCTACTTAACTTGATTGATCTTCCATTAACACTTGTAGGAGTTTGAGGTATGTGTTGTTGTTGTTGTTAAACATTTTAATCTTCTGGCACTTTGGGAATTTCTTTTTGTGATTTCATCAAGCGTTGTGTATTGTGTGTTTTCATCTTCTTGTTTCTTTCTTTGCAACTGATCTTTGTACACGATATTTTCATTAAATACCCCATCTCTATGCCTAATTATTCTTTTATTTTCATAATCCCATAAACAATATCCAAAATAATTAAATCCATATCCAATATGAACACTTATTGGATTTTTCATGAAGTTTTGCTCTATTTTCTCAATCGATATGGAAAAATGCTTCACAACCAATTATTCATAAATGAGTAGTTTACTTTTTTACCTATCCATGCCTCCTCTAGAATGCCACCATCCAAGGAACTTGAAATCCATCTATTTATTAAGTAAACAATAGTACCAAAAACATCTGCTTAAAACTGTAAGGAAAATCCTATATATGATCTCATCCATCTTGCAAGCTCCATGATTATCATATTCATCCTTTTTGATACACAATTTTCTTGTGGTATTCTTGGAACTGTCTTCTCTCTACAAATCCCATGGTATGAAAAATAACCATTAAATCCTTTGCTACAATATTCACCTCCATTATTTGATCTTAGTCACTTCAACTTATTTATTTCATTCTAAACCCAAACTTTCCATTTCTTTAAAATATCAAAGACATCAATTTTTTTTCTATGCAATAACCTAAATTTTTCTAGTTGTATCATTAATAAAAGTAACATAATAATAACAACCACCAAGAGTTGGTACCTAAGTCAGTCCCCATACATTTGTATGCACAAGTTCTAACTTTTCACTCTCCTTTTCCTTCTCAACTTTTAGAAACCCAACTCTTTTCTATTTTCCATAGACACAATGTTCATTGAAGTCTAAATCAACCTTCTTCAAACTGAAAATAATTTCCTTGAGTGGAGAATTGACATCCCCTTTTCACTCATGCGCCCAAACCTATGATTCCAAAATATTGTATCTACTCTTTTAGAATTTAACGAAATAGAAAAGTTAACGTTACCAATACATAAATACAATAAACCTACCTTCTCTCCTTTTTTTATTATCAAAGATCCTTTAGTGACCTTCCATGAATTTCCTACAAATGTAATTATTTACAACATTCACTTCCTAACTAACATGTTGAAATTAGATTTCTTCTTAAATCAGGAACATGCCTTACCTCTTTTAGCACCCATTGGTTTCCTTTCTGTAATTTTATCCATACCTACCCTTTCCCATAATTTTACATGGTTCATCATCACCCAAATAAACCTATCCAAAAGCAAATTGAACATAATATTGAAAATATCTCCTATGGGGTGTGAAATGAAATGAAACCCTTGAGTCTATCTTCCAAGAGTTATAGATTTATCTATTGAAAGGATTAAAGTATCTTGTAAAATATCACTTGCTACATTTTCTTCCTTATTATTCTCATGTTGTCCATCTCCTTTTATTTTTTCTATTAACACCAACAATATTTCTTCTCGTATCATTTCTTCCCACAATGCTAGCATTCCATCCTCCCTCTGGATTTTGAACTTCCCTTCTTATACTTTCCACTATTCCTTGGCCTCTTTCCTCTCTCTCTTTATCTTCCCCTGTTTTCCACAATCAAATAATTACCTGACATCTCACCTATGCTAATCTGTCACATTTCCTAGCTAAGGATAACGTCAACCACAACATCAAACTTTAAAGTGTTTGAACCAAAGATAGAATTACTCACAACCATGGTGAAGTCATTCCAACTATCTTACAATGAGCATAAAATCAAGAGAGCCCTAACCTCATCATCAAAGTTTGCTCCAACAAAAATTAATTAATTGGTTACCATGTTAAATTAATTTAAATGATCAACTACATACCCACCTTCTAATATCTTCATATTAAATAAATCTTAGGAAATACTTTGTTGGAAGCTTAGGGTTTTTCATACACTTTAGCTCAGGCCATCATCAATCCCTTCATTACATTTTGTTTCTAAATGTTGAAAGAAGCAATGCTTGCAAGCATAACCATATTATTCTAGTGTCTTTTTGTCAAGAATCTCCCATTCTTCGTCTTTCATAGTCATTGGCTTCTTTACTATTCTACCTAATGGTAGAAAATATTTTTTATAATATATATATATATATATATATATACAATATTCTATTCACATCTTCCATAGCTCGTACTTTGGTTTGTTAAAATTCTTGACCCTAAAACCTCCTTCTGCCATTGTTCCCACTCAAACCATCAACCCTCCTTTCCTGTGAATTTTATTAGCCAAATAAACTTTTGAATCTAATCCCATTTGTTAGGAATAAAATCACAGAGCAATAAAATCAAAATGAACGCATAAATAAAACATAGAATGAAAAAATACAAATGAGACATCAATATATGAAATTCAATCAATTTGGGCTACATCCATAGAATAATAGCCAATCCTTCCTTTTATTCCATCCAATAAAATGAAGGGATTACAACCTGCAACAGATTAGCTACAACCTCCTCTTCTCGCTCTCATAGTCTTCTCTCTCTCAATTACAATGCTATCTCAATAATACAAAACGAAAATACATTTTCCCCATAAAAAGAGGGTGTCACCCTAGGGTAAAAACCATAACATAAAATTTGCAGTCAAATTTGTGACCTAACAACTAACAATCTAGATTGAATATGAAATTACAAAATTTTACAAGGCAATTTTTCAAACAAGAAAAAATTGGTGGTGCTGCCCCCAAACCCCTACGAAGGGGGGTTCCAAAGAGTTTTTATTACCCCTGGAACCCTTGGTGACAATAATAGGGGGGAATTTCCCATACACTCCCCATAAGGAACTGGGGTCTAAATATGATTAAAAAAAATACCTTTAAATTAGGAAGATAATCAAGCTCCACAACCAATATTTGATTCTAAATCAATATAGGTCGAAGAGTAATTGTTTAGTGATGGCACCACCTTTCCATTGATTGGTGACATGTAAGAACTCTACGTGAATATTGTTGTCATC
Source organism: Pinus tabuliformis (assembly GCA_031772625.1). NCBI lineage: Eukaryota > Viridiplantae > Streptophyta > Pinopsida > Pinales > Pinaceae > Pinus > Pinus tabuliformis. The sequence continues at coordinate 718,127,063 of CM062812.1, read as the reverse complement.
AATGATCAGTGAGGATGTAACCAAACTTTAATTAATTTGAGACTTGACTCAAGCTAAAACCATAGAAGAAGAAGACTAGGAGTTCTTTGATCAAAAGATGGAATAATGAAGTGGTTATGACACCATTAGGTTTAATTTTTCAACTCAAATGTAGTATGAGTGCAACCTTCCCATTCACTTCAAGTTTCTTGTCATTTCTTAAGAAACCAAAGAATTGGAAGCAAGGTAATAACTAGATTTCATGATTTATAGCATAACATTGTTTTTTATTTGGTTTCATGTATAGAGAGTACTCTCTATTGATGTGTGGGATATACCTTAAGATGAAGTTCCAATGTAAGAAATAGAAATGATTTGTGTTGTTATAAAGGACAATATTTTGGGAATTGTGTTTCTCTTCTGAGAGCTAGTGCATGTCACTTCCTTTTCCTTGTGAGAATTTGGTAGTTTTGGAAATGCTTCTTAAAATTTTATATATTTGAAAAAAGTTCAAGAGACAATCTTAAAATGCATTCCTTCACTCATTCATATAATAATATAAGGTAATAAAATTTCGCTAAGAGAAATTCATGTTTATGGCTTATTTAATTTGGGACAAGCATTCGATATTTTGGTTTAATGATGCATAAGCATTTTGGGATAAGTAGTGAGTATTTTGGTTTAATGGTGAAAGCTGAATAACCAGATAAAAATGTAAGCTTTGGGACAAGTACTATGCATTTTTTTTGTTGGTTTAACCTACAAGGATTTGAAATTTGAATCTCATGCTTTACATAATACTTCATAACAAGGCAATCACCAATTGAGCTATACCCCATGGGCACAGGTACTGTATAGTTTGATTTAGCGGTGAATGGTGAATAAACATATAAAAAATCAATATTAAATTTTTAATTTATATTAATTTTACAATAATATATATAGATATATATATATATATATCTATATATATATATATATATATATATATATATATATATAGATAGATATATAGATATAACATAACATAACATGTCAAATAAAAATGTCGCATATATATATATATGTATATTATTATCAATATTTTAATAAAACTAAAAATAAGACTATTTCTATATACATAGGTGTGAAATTTATATAAATATAAATAATAGTATTAAGAACTAGCCTAGATTCATCCTAACTTCAAATCTACCAACCACAAAGTAACATCAATCTCTTGAGGTGCAAACCTTTCCTCAATTTTGCACTCAAAAATAGGTTTACATTTTGAGAGATTTGATCTCTCTCAGCTTGGTAAGTTCGAAGTTAAGATGGATCTATTTTGTTGTTTTTATTGTTTTCTTTGTATAGAGGAATTGACAACTAAATCAGACTTGTACTTGCATGAAATGGGGTCAATTTCGATAGCTACCACTAAACCCCTAGCTAAACCCACAAGCACCGCCTCACATGGCCCACAAGGTTTTCAATGGGTATTTGAACCTCGAACAACACACTTCACAAAGATTACATATCATATCGATCATTAATTGAGCTGTACCCTGAGGGGCTATTTATTTATTTATGATTAAAACACAATATTATATTAATAAAATAGTAATAGTCTAAGTTTAAGATCACAATTAATTTGAACACTAAATTGATGTATGAGACCCTATGTATGAGACTCTTGTTTGTAAAATAAGTGTCCCTCAACGTAACAATTTGACCATTAAAGTTTATGAAAGTGCACATACTAATTCATTATTGCTGTGCAAGAAATCCTTTCTACGGAAAAAAAACGATCCCTCTAGTCCTATGGGAGGATCTAGTAACAAACGAAGACAAATATATGTAAACTTTCCTAGTTTATGCTAGAAAACACAAAGGAGGATAAATGACCTATCTCACTCTCATGCTAACACCCGTTGGTGTCATCCTTGACTCTTTCGCTTCCAAGTTCAATCTCCTCTTCATCGTTATGGATGAATACCTACCAGGAAGGTCGCGTGGAGACAACAAACGTATACATAGAAAATTCATTCCAATATAAACCATGTAACAGATAAAGGAGTATTACACTAAATGAGCAATAATTAACACATTTAAGGAAAGAAAAAACATAATGTATTATTAATATATGGTAAAGGGAGCATTACAACCACTTAAGCCTTGATGTTGGAAGCCTCCTTTATGTGAGTTTCCAAGTCCTAGACTTAACCTTTAAGCACTCCTTTCTCCTTAGCAAAATGGGCAGCGTTTGGGCATATTCTAGCACTAGTAAGTAAACCCATCAATAGCCAACCATTAGTGGATAGTAGGGATCTCATTTATAGGGAAGGAGAGGGAATTGAGGATCTATGAAAGGAGAGAGAAGTTCCACATTTCAAGGGAAAGATCCATGAAAGTAGGATCAAGGACCAGGAATGGGAGGTCTTGTTCCAATCCTCATTCACCTGTAACTAGCTCGTCGTTCTTGAGACTTCTAGTAAGAGAAGATTCTCCTTCATTTTAGGAAAAATTGTCTGAAGAGGTTCAGCACGGGTTTTCTTGATAAAAGTCACGATGGCAGTGCTAGGATTGTATAGTGAAACAAGTTACTAGCATAGGTCACTAGTCATGCAAAATGCGTTGATCCTGAAAACAAGGTTTTTTTACAAGTTTCTTCAAAATTATTTCAAGGCAAGTTTTCTTCTTTTCTTCAGGGATGCTTCTGAACATGTTTCATGATGAATACACTGACAACTTTCTCCATCTTGCAACATTTGTGGCATTAACAACACAAAGTTCAACACTTCAGGATACAAGATGGGGAGTGTAAAAAAATATTGTATAACAATTATATTGAAATCATGAAGATATAAAAATGAAACTTTATACAATGATTACAAGATACATTTTAAAAAACTGGACACCTAGCTAGAAAGTGAGGACTATAACTTTCTATTTTCTTCTCAAACATAAAAGTCGAACACAAATAAATATGAGCTCATCATAAAATTACAATAAATGTCTTTTCCTAATTGGCCACTATATGATCTTTTACTTCCTTGTTCCATGTATAATATCCCATGTCCTTGCCTAACTCATTTATGGAACAATAAATCAATATAATAGAAACAAAACCACTTAATTTCAATGTACCTCATTACTTATGCGTTTTGATAGTAATCTAGGTTTAGGTTATGATTTTTGTGTGCCTTTATTCTTAATTAGGGTTAGGGTTTTAGACCCTTGAGAATATTTTTCAAAGTCCACTTATGACTAGCTCCACAAGTGTGAGTAATGGGTGTTGACATAAAGTTGGTATGATGGTCGTCAAAGTACATGTCAACTTATCATGGAGATAAATTCCTCATATAGGTTCTGATTAAGATGATCTTTGAACAATTCTAAAATCTCTTGACAAATAGAATAAAGTGAACAAAATAAGAGGATTGAAAATTTTATTCACAAAATTTTAGTTGTAAAACAAACTATTTATTACTCAAAATAGGTTTTAAAAATTGCAGACAGTAAATCATCAATATAGATTATGTTTAAGGTATACTCTATGACATCCATATCTCTATCTTATTATTTGAAAAATATTAAAAATAAATAAATAAAAATATGTATATAAAATATAATGATAATTAGAAGAAAAAAAAATTAACTATATAAATACAGAAATTTAACTATAACTATTTATGTTTGGAAAAGAGTTTGTCTTCCTTGGATGTAAGGAAGCATGTTAACAACCCAGGACCCAGAAGCACCTAGAAAGAGTGAAAGCCTACCCCTTATAGACCACTAATGTGTAATTACAGGTGATGTGGTTTTCCTTAAATAACAATGATGAGTCAACTTGCAATTTTGGATAACAGATATAAAAATATAATATATATATATATATATATATATATATATATATATATATATATATATATATATATATATATATATATATATATATTAAAAAAAAATTACCTTGAAGTGTTTTTTTTTGGGGAAAGAATCGAACATCATTACTTTCATTGTATTACCATCATTTTTATATGACTATGTTGATAGACATATTAGGTTTAAAAAATAATACATATTTCTTTAGAAAGATAATATTACTAGATGATAATATTAATAATGCAATATATTGAAAGTTTTGAAGGTTAGCTTAATTGGTCAAGTCCTTGTCATTGAAAGCATCTTTTCTAATGAGAGGTCATAGGTTTAATTTATCTCGACACTTTCGGGGTTAAGCTCTGTGGTTGAGCTGACAAAAAGTGATCCCTTTGGGTGGATCTGCCTGATACAAATATTTCGTAGACGTAGTAATCACTGATCTCCAAAATTTGTGAACCACATAAAAAAAATATTATCATATAATAATAAAATATTTAAATATAGAAAATAATTACCTGGAGATCTTTAATTTTCACAAACTTAAAATATCTTTGCAAATAATGGTCAAATAATTACAAAGTTTGTCTTTAAAATGTTGTACCATTGTATTCATAAAAAGATATTGCGAAACAACTCTTTATTATCTATATGGATTTGAATGTTAAGTAAGGATATCATTTATAAGTGGAAGAAATGTTTGTCACTTTACTAAGCCAAACATCCAATATTGAATATTATATAAATTTTCTATATATTCAATGAAATTTAGTTATTTCTATCAATGTTAATGTCATTCATTTTTTTAAATTTTGAGTTATATAAAAAGGAGGCATCACATTCACACCTATGTTTTATATTATTTATATGTTTAGATTTATTTATAATTTATAGTTTTTTTTTTAAATAGTTGGAAATCCTATCATAATTCAAGTCAAGTCAATGGTGCAGATAGTCATTACTCTGTTACAACATTTAAGCATAACATATTGTGATGAGAATATCACAATGCATGATAATGAAGCAATCATTCATGATTCCTCTATACGTATTCAACCCAAAGGGTTCTTTATTTATAGTGTCTAAACTTAATCAATTTCCTTGAATTATGAAAGATTTGGTCCATAAATGAGCGTAATTGCTCCAATTTTTGTGGCATTCCCATTGTTTCGTTCTCTAGTTGACTAATCTAGTCGACTCATTTTTTGTCAGTTATTCGAATACCCAATTCAACTTTATTGTCAACTCGATTCCTTCAACCACTTAATTTGAGGTCCCTCTAGTCAACCAATGGACTGACTATTTGCTAGCTTGTTACTCAACCAATCCATCGATCACTCAATCCACTACTCCATTAGTCAACCACTTGACTGATTATTGGTTTATAGTTGATCCTTCGACCAATTGTCTCTAGAAGGTCCAAAGGTGTGAGGAATCAACATAACCTTAAGTTCGAACACTAATCTTGCTTATAACATGTTTGATCCTCATGAGCCAGTTTTAGCTGGAAAGGTGTTAATGATCTTATGCTTACTTAAATGCTTTAGAGTGGGATGTGACACTCTAAACATATTAGTCCAAGGGATTAGTTAAATAGATGGTTGTCACCTTTTTAGACATCTGGCTATTTCTATGTTAATAGTTACCTAGTTTGAATGTCCCTAGGTTAAGTGCACTACTTTAAGCCAACCTATTTACTAAAAATACCATACAAGAGTGAAAATTCATCTTTGTGTTCCTTGAAGATTTTCATTGGGAAAAAATTATGATAAAGGGATGGGATAAAAATATATTGTTTTTTTTTATATAGATAAGTAACATACTTACTATAGAACATCGAACGAGCTCTGCTAGGGTTTCTGAGACTGTGTCGGCGGCCTCGGCCCTCTGGGCGACTGAACGGGCTCCCTCACCATGTTCCGCTTCACTCTGTTGCGCTGCGCCTTCGGCTGGGCGTCTATCTGAGCCGTGTTCTGGATCCAAGCTTGTTTTCTCGGATTTGAAGGGGCGCTGGGGTATGAGCTGAGATCCCTGGTTGCGCTCCTTTGTGGCAGTCATGGGTGATCCTGGGGGTGGGGAATCCTCTCCCACCCCTCCACTATCCTCTGAAGAAGCCTTCCAGAGATTATTAACGCAGAAAGGAAAGAAACATCCTGCCCCAGATATCCCAAAATTCATTAAAAAACTCGAGGAAGTGCCTGAGACAGCCCTGCAAGAAGATCAGTCGATCAAAATTTCTCTTGCCCTTGCTGATAGAGGATTGGTCGGGCAATTCATGGGGTGTTGGCCCTCTACAAAAACCACGGACGATTGGATTCAACGCAACTGGAGGCCCCAGCTGAAGAACAGTGTGATCTGTTATCCGGTAGGGAGAGGTTTCTTCATTTTCGAGTTCACCACCAAAGAAGACCGGGATCTGGTTTTCAGGAATGGACCGTATTTCATGGGAAATCAGGGTCTGTACCTCAATAAATGGACCCCGGACTTCGATCCCTCAGTAGATGTTCCGAAGGAAGTTCCAGTCTGGGTTAGGCTCCCCAACCTTCCGATCCACTGCTGGAGCTATCAGTCATTGCAAAAGATTGGGAACGGTCTGGGCAGATTCATTGACAAAGCAGACAATAAAGGCCAATACACTTGTGCAAGAATCTGCGTGGAAGTTGACTTAGAGGCTGGTCTTCCCGAAGCGATTAAAATCACAGTGGGAGAATGGCATCACTATCAAAAGCTGGACTACGAACAACTACCGTTCAAATGCAGAACATGTCATGAACACGGACACTTCCAACGGAATTGCCCCAAATCCCAAGCCGGGACTAAGGAAGACGAGGAAGGATGGAAAGAAATCAAAAGAGGCAAGGCTATCCCAAGACCAACAGAGAAGAAAAATTCTGGTTCAGGGGAGAAGCCGCAGTCCAATCTGAAGAACAATGAAGATCCAAAAGTTGGAACCTCCTCCGGAGGGAACGCAGAAACCATCGAGACTCAAGAAGCACCTGAAAACTCAATGAAGGAAGCAAAAGAAACGCGGGTACTGAAATACTCACCCCCCCCCAGCCTCAGGAGGCATTGAAGGAAATAAAGATAATGAAGAACACATAAGCCTGGCCTCCGAATCGGATGAAGACTCAGAAGGAAGAACCGATGAGTCAGACAACTCTCAAGTCACTCCTATCAAGTTAGCCAGGGGTCGAAAATCCAAGAAGAAACTAAGAGAGGAGAAAACCTATAGGGATGTTCTCCAAGGATCCCAAAAAACTCTCAAGGGAATGATGAATACAAGGTCTGGGCGCAAGCAGGGCTCGGCTCCAAAAGGAGCCACATTCCCCCAAGCCAATAAATAATGAAGTACGTCTCCTGGAATTGCAGAGGACTAGGCAGCAAGCTAAAAGAAGATGCCCTCAAAGATATAGTCAGAATGTACTCCCCTGAAATCCTTCTAATCCAGGAGACAAAGTTGGAGGAAAATCTCCTCCTTAATGCTAGCAAATCCTTCTGGCGAAAAGGTATTGGATGTGTTGTCAGTGCAAGAGGCGCCTCCGGTGGAATCGCTACCTTCTGGGACAGCACTATCTATGACCTGATTCAAAAAGATAACTCCTCCCACTGGATATTCACAAAGCTCCTCCATAAAGACTCCGACCATCAAGTAAGTTTGTTTAACATTTATGCTCCTGTTCTTCCTTCTGAGAAAAAATCCTGCTGGGACTCAATTTCGTCCTATCTCTCGCTGAACAACCCTGAAAACATTATTATAGCTGGTGACATGAATGTTACTCTTGCTGCAAATGAGAAAAGGGGAGGATCCCCGGTCAGGGACCCAGCAAGAGAATGGGTTGAAGATCTCATATTGGGATGGGAACTAGAGGATATCAAGCCCTCATCTGGGAAGTTCACATGGTCCAACAAAAGGGTGGGCCCAAATCATATCGCAGCTCGGTTAGACCGATTTCTGGTTCAATCCTCTTTCCTGACTTGTGGTCTCATGGCTTCGTCCAAAATTCTGCCAAACAGCACCTCGGATCACAAACCCATTCTTCTTGAGCTTTCCACGGAGGAAAATCTTGGGCCCATTCCCTTCAGGTTCAGCTCATTATGGCTTCAGCATGAGGGGTTCCAAGAGATGGTTTCAGAAGCCTGGAACAGACCGGTTCAAGGTTCCCCCTTCTATGTGTGGGAAGAAAAGCTGAGGGGGCTCAAAAGAAGACTCAAGGAGTGGGCAAAAACGCTGAAATCTCCCTCCTCCAACAGAAAGACGGCCCTGGACAATCTTGCTACCCATCAAATGTCTTTGGAAAATACTGTAGTCACCCAAGACCTTCTTCAAAGAGAAATTGACCTGCAAAAAGAATTTCACAAAGCAAGCAGGGAAGAAGAAGAACTCTGGAGGCAGAAATCCAGAGCTCTCTGGTTACAAGCTGGGGACAAAAATACCAGCTTCTTCCACAAGCAAGCTGAAGCCCGCAAGCAATTCAAATCCGTTAAAGAAATTCACCACCAAAATGTAGTGGTTAAAGACTTCGAAGAAATCAAGCGGGCAGCTCACATTCATTTCAAAGATCTTTACTCAGCCCCGGATGAACCACCATTGGATCCTCAGGTCTATCCGATGAATTTGATCCCTCATTGTGTCCAAGATCCTACCAACGCTATGCTGACGGCTCCGATCAGCATGAATGAGCTCAGAAATGCCTTGGACAGTATGGAACCGGACAAAGCTCCGGGTCCGGATGGGTTCCCTGTTAGATTCTATCTTTCCTGTTGGGACATAATCAAATCTGACCTTCTGAGAATGGTTAAGAAATCCCAATCTTGTGCAAAGATCGGAGGCGGCATCAATTCAGCGTTTCTGGCCTTGATTCCAAAAGAGAAAGGAGCAGCTAATTTCAGCAGATTCAGGCCAATCTCGTTGTGTAACTCCAGTTACAAGCTTATAACCAAAATTATAGCCAACCGCCTCAAAAAAATCTTACCTGCCATTATTCCTGAAAATCAAGGTGGTTTCATCAAAGGGAGAAAAATTCTTGACAATATAGTGCTGGTGCAAGAAGCGGTTCATTCAAGCTACCATCGTAAGGAGAAAGGTATGGTGATTAAGCTAGACTTGGCAAATGCGTTTGACAGGGTAAAGCATGAATTCCTGTTTATGGTTATGAAGAAAATGGGCTTTTCTCCAGCTATCATTAACTGGATAAAAGCCTGCATTGCCTCTCCTTGGATTGCGCCTTTAGTAAATGGGCGACCTTCAGACTTCTTCCAAGCCTCTAGGGGCCTCAGACAAGGTTTCCCTTTGTCCCCGCTTCTTTACGCGATTCAAGCCTCAGTTCTTAGCTTTCAACTGGACCATAACCTCCAGACTCAAATCCTTCCTGGACTCCGCATGGTTCACCAGGTCAAAGACATAAATCATGCCCAATTTGCTGATGATACGCTATTATTGGGTGGGGCAAGCATAAACTCTGCAAAATCCTTCAAGAAGGAGCTGGACAGCTACAGAGAAGTCTCGGGCAGCAAGATCAACTTTACAAAAAGCATAGTCTATAGCTGGAATTGCTCGGTCAAGGAATTATCTGATATTGCTAGGATTCTCCATATGGAAGGGTCCTGGGCCTGGGACTCCTTCAAATACCTGGGGATCCCTATCTTCAGGACCATTCCCAAAGTTGCCCATTGGATGCCCTTGCTGGACAAGATCAAAAACAGAATTCATGCCTGGGGAGCTTCATGGCTAAATAATGCGGGGAAGATCATTTTGATGAAAGCGGTCCTCTCAAGTCTACCGTTATATCAGCACTCTATCCTCCTGGCCCCTAAAACCTTCATCAACAAGATGGAAGTTCTTCTCAGGCGCTTCCTGTGGGAAGGGGGAAAAAACAACGAAAGAAGGTTGCACCTTGTTAAATGGGATACTATTAAAAAGCCATTTATGGAAGGAGGATTACAAATCCGCGATCTGGCTGCTCAAAATCTGGCCTTGGGAACCAAGCTGCTCTGGGACATTGTCTCTGGAAAAATTAGTTGGAGCAAGAAGGTCCTGTGGAGAAAATATTTCCATGGGAAGCGCCTCAGATGCCTGGATCATCCTCCTCGTTCCCCCAAAGGTTCTCCTGTTCTTAATCTCTGCATCAAAGCTTTGGAACATTTTAGTCATAAACTGTATTGGATTCCAGGTAATGGGCGAAAAATAAGAATTTGGGATGATACTATACTAGGTGACCAACCGTTGAAACAGGTGGAAGAAATCTCCAATATCATAGCCTGGCTTCAAGATCGCAATCTGAACACTCTCTGGGATATCTCCTCTTGGTCGGAGGATGGTCTCTGGGAAAGCTGGCAATTGGGGGAGGTCCCTCAGTGGCTGGAAGGTGAAGCCTCTGTTCTTTTGGATAAGCTTCAAGGGAAAGCTCCAGTAAAAGCCTCAGCAAAAGACAAACGAGGGTGGGGTTCTGTCTCCGGTTCGTATTCTGCTGCTGAAGGATACAAAAGTATTATGGCCATCCCGAATGTTCCCCCAAATCCGGCTCAATGGCATTTTATTTGGGTTTCCCCCTCTCTTCCCAAAATTGATTTCTTCTTGTTGGACATTAGCCCACAATAGTATTCTCACTCGAGATAATCTCCGTAGGCGCGGAATGGAAGGACCATCTTGGTGTATTCTTTGCAAGTCAGAGGAAGAAACAGCTGATCACCTGTTCTTAACCTGCCCTTTTGCATCAGAAGTCTGGAAGGGGGTTCTCATGCTAAATTCTGATAATTTCGAGCTCCCCAGGAACATCCAACACCTTTTCCAGTCTTGGAGCAAATTATCTCCGTATGGTCTTTCCAAAAATATCCTCCTCAAAAATTGTTGGCTCTGGATCCCCAAGTTCGTTTGTTGGAAGCTGTGGCTGGAAAGGAATAACAGACTTTTCAGAAACGAAAGCTGCAACCCGATCAAAGTCATCACCAAAGTTAAAGCTCTTTTAGGAGAAACTCTGGATGCCAGCTCTGCCAAAAAATCTGGGAAAGCCCTGAACAGAGAAGAGGAACTCTCGCTGAATGGTTTGGTCCCAAACCATAAAGATTGTGCTACCATCGCTACCAACGTTCCCTCCAATTGGGAAATCGGGCAGGAGGAGCAAGAGTTCATTAAATGGAGGTCGGCTCTGAATGAGCATTGCCTGTTTTTTAATGGGGCCTCCAAAGGCAACCCCGGTTTCGCAGGAGGCGGCGGAGTTCTTTTGTGTCCAGATGGCTCTGAGGTGTTAAGGTTTGCTTGGGGTTTAGGCAAGGAATCCAACAACAGAGCGGAGGCTCTGGCTTTCTGGCAGGGGCTCTCTCAAGCGATCAAAGGCAACGTCCGTTCCATTTCAGTCTTCGGGGACTCCAGGATTATTATCCAGGCTCTGCAATCCAAAAAGAATCCTTCTCAGCTCCACTTATCAACCATCCTCCGGAGAATCAAACTTTTATTGCCCAAATTCCACAAGATCTCCTTCTATCACATCCTCAGGAATTTAAACTCCCAAGCAGATATGGAAGCCAACCAAGGCGTTCTGCGAAGCAAAAGTTCGATGTCAGTTAACCAGGTCGATTGCTTCTACAATATCCCCTAAGAAGTGCTCCCTGGATCCTTTGCTGCTGACTTATCGCCCTGAGTTTTTTCTCTGCTGTAAGTGCAACCAAAAGATTAATAAGAAGAGCGCATATCGTGGTGTTCTGGGACTGATGAATCCGTCTGCTGCTCTGGAGAGATCCTTTGCCTCTGGGCCCATTCAGCATCCAGCGAACTGCTACAGATCTGAAGGTAAAGCGCTGATGTTTCCGTTGATTTCTGCCGATAGTCTCCAGCAGTGGGATGTTTTCTATCTCCGATTAGCAATGTTTTGTAATAGCTGGAAAAACAGGCCCTCGGTTAGTTTCCAGAAAAGCGTTGTATTCACTCTTTGCCTTAACGCTGGCGCCTTTTAATAAAATTAACCGTTTTTGTCTAAAAAAAAAATATTGTTTTTTTGTTAAAAAATAAAATTGTATTATTTTTGTTGGAATTTAACCTTTTCGATCTATTTTGATGAATCCTCTTAACGTATTATTCATTTTGATGATATACACAACTTTAATAACATAAATATTGATTCCTTTTGATAGATACTACCTATTGTTTTGGCATTATTGGCATCCTTATAAGGAACATTCACTCTTGATAGGCGCTAATTATTTTGGAATTATGAGCATTTTTATGAGGAATTTTCACTCAATATTTAAATTTTGAATGTGAAGATTCAAAATTTTTAATAATATGTAGGTTTATATTTAATATTTTTCAATAATTATATACATGAAGAAAATAAACTAATTTTTATTATATTTCATATTATAGATTAGGATGAGTCATGATCTCCTCATGTATATACAAGTGTTGCATGCAGCCAGTAATGCAGGTGGTCAAATTTGTGTGAAAATGCAATGGTTGTTGCAATCAAATGATTATTTTCTAGTAAATATTATTTGAATGAAAACTATATTTTAATTTTGGTTTTCAAAAGCAAATCGAAGACTAAAAGGACCAGAAAGCACGTATTCAAATGTCAAAGAGGTTCTTTTGAGATTGCCCATCTTGTAAATATGTGAATGAAAATATTTTGATTCAATGAAGATGTTCACTTCACATTTAGAAGAATAACTGCATGAGATTTGAGTGTGCTTGTTTTACTTTTCAAACCATTCATATGCACATATTCTTTCTCATGTCCCTTCACGACATAATCTTCGAAAATAACTTTTGATAAATTTGTTTATGAATATATTTAAGTGAAGTTTTGAAACTTAAAATCCGTTATTGTTATGGTATTATAGATATTTATCAGAAGTTGGAAATTGGAATAAGATATAAACGTTTTGACTGGGAAAAAATTGCATCAAGACATGCATTTGCCTATGTAATCTAATGGATGTCACCATTAATTTGGGGTTAACATGGAATGATTCATTCCATCATGTCTATTTCTGGTAACTGTCTCTTACTAGAAACCATATGCACATTTCTTCATTTTTCAAGAAACCACATGCACATTTCTTCATAAACGGACCTTATTTGAACGGTGTTTTTCAAAATACAACAATATGTTTCCCTAATAGTTTGGTATTTTTCTATGTTGATATATAGACATGATTCAGATCTTGCAGGCATTGCAAATGTATGCAGTGAATAAGGAAAGAAACAATTGTGATTAACTAAATGGATCTAGCAGTACTTTAAATGACATTGATGCATGCTTCTGATTAGAATACATAATATGTACTTGCTAAATTTTATTTATTTCTCTATTAATTATAGATAGTGGTGGTTGAATATGTCTTTCAAGTCTTAGTCCAGTTTACTCATTGCAATAAATAAATATATATATATATATGTATATATTGATGGTGAAAAATTGATCTGCTTGCAATCGACTGAAATAGTAATATTCCAGAGGTCCACCATTAGAAATTGCAAATATACCTATAGCAAGCATTTTTTCAATTTTGTTTGTGGATTGAATACAATAAAGAATAAGCCAAACAATCGCCATTATTCTAGAAGGAATGTTGAAATAGGAAGTTATTGAACAAGGTGTCCTCACCAACCTAATTCTTCAAACCTAACCTAGCCTCTTTATATATATATATATATATATATATATATATATCGGGAATTCTACGTGGTGAATTTTGTTTAATAATACCTTCTTATATTTCTTTTTAATATTAAATTATTTTTAAAAACTTGAAAATAAATTTCCTATTAATTTAAAAAATATCATATAATTAAAAAATTGTTTTCTACCTTGATGAAAGGTTGATTGTCTTTTAATTCGAAGTTTCATGGTTTGTGTGTCATTAAAAGCCACATGGTTGGCATGCGATTTCATGATTTTTTGTTGTCCTCAACCACCTGTTCGACATGGCTAAAGCCGTGAACTTAGTCAAACAATGACACAAGATCACAATAGGTTGGAATTTGTGTTGCCATGGTTGAGAACAACTACAACGTACAATAAATTGAAATGAACTTGAACAACCTCATTCCTTGGTGCACCTGGACTGGCTGAGAACAACTACAAAATACAATGAATTGAAACACCCCTGAAAAATCTCGTTCTCTGGTACACTAAGAATGGAGAGAAAAGAGAACACAAAACCTTGGAGGCAAATTCTTGTTACATCATGGCGCCCATAATTTGGGCTCAACCTCCTTACAACACAGGAGACCAAATGTAACATAAAATTTAGCATCCTATCAAGGCAACACCAAACAATTAGGTTCCACCAACAACACCACTATCAACCCTATTATTTTAGCAGCTACATCTCTTGTTGTAGATCCTCTACAATGAGTAGACGTGGAAGAAGCTAAAGCATAGGAGTAAGCAATAACATAGACATAAGTGGATGGAATAGTTCGTAATCAAGATGAAGATCCTTATACTCTTGATTCATAGTCTAATATTGATAATGAGTCCTCAGCTAGTAGATATTATGACCTTTGTTATTGTGCTTGTGACCTTTGTGTTCTAGTTTCTCTATAATATGCACCAATAGCAAACACAAGGAAAGAGGAACTACCAATATCTAAGGTAGCAACAGAAGTAAGGGTAGTTGGAGTAGAGACAAGGACAAATGTATCTTATAATAAGGATCAAAACCCAAAGGAATCATCTGAGATGCACTAGATGTATCAAAATCCCAAGCCTAAGGACTGCAGAAACAATGTCGAAGCAAAAGAGAAGAGCCCCAAGATAACAACAAAGAAACTCATCACTTCACTGGTAGATACCTAGCAGTGAAATTGCCCAAATTGGTACGTAAACTCTTTTGTCTCTTAATTTTGACTTGTTCCATGAAAATGAGCATGAACATATTTTCTTGTATCGATTGTGATGTTTAGTTTTAAATGTTTTTTGGATCTTGCTATGCTCCTGTTCTAACTAGCTCTACATACGATGCCTTACCTCTTCTATATATCTTACTCTACCCACATTTTCTAGTGATATACTACATCTTGGAATCCCAATATTAAACATATGATAATGGGTAACCCTAACTCACCTTTCCTTATATCTTACTCTACCCACATTCTCTAGTGATATACTACATCCTGGAATCCCAATATTAAACTTGTGATAATGGGTAACCCTAACTTACCTTTCTAGTCCAATGGCAGTGGCAGAGGCTACAATGCTCAACGAGGCAAAAATATTAGATGTCCACCTTAACAAAATCAGATAATCATTGAATATTGGCAGTGAAGCAAATTTCAATGATAAAAAGTAAGACAGTGTGTTTACCACTCAATGGGTTGAATGCATGCCACCATATTTAAGAGCTAACCCAATTTGAAACGCATACCTAGCAGATTCGACGCTAGGGGCTTCGAAAGTTGTTTGATTAAATAGGTAGCAGTTGTAGACACCAATACCTTTATACCCACTATCACATATCATTGAGTGTGCTCTGTATGTGTATAAAACTACAAAAATAAGCTAAAGAGTGCTAACCTTTATACAAAGATTCCCATATAATTCATTCATTCATTCTTCACATATAATTCATTATGCTTTGAATATGCATAAATTCTACAAAACTAAGCAAAAAAATGTTAAGCTTTATAATGATATTACCATATAATTCATTCATTCAATTTATATTGAATATTTATGAAGTTTGTACAATTGAGCTAAAGGGTATTCACCTGACTGTGGGAAATTTTCTCAAGTCCAACTTTGGGTCCTTCAAAGGCCAGCATCAAGTGCATGACTGAGAAGACTACAACTAGCCAGGGTAGAGGGTTAAGAACTAAGCTTCAAGCTCAAATATGGCAATGAGATGGTGGCAAGTATAAATGATAGTGGCAGTGGGCGGTGGTAGGTGTAATCTCCATTTCAAAGTTTGGACAAATTTTTTTTTGGATATGCAATGTTTCCCCAACCTTCCTTTTATACTTTGAATAAAATAATATTGCCCCATTTCAAACTTTGGCTTAAATAACATCAGGGAAAATTGGGGCACACAAATTTTCCAATAAGGGGTTGAGTTCTTTTAAGCCCAGGAATTTGGTTAAAATTTTGGTGAAGGGAAATTCCCAACCTAAAAATTTGATTAAAGAGGAAAAATGTTTGGTCAAAGGATGGATTGATTGTTGGTTAGTGATCGAGCGAATGATAGATTCCTTGTAGTGTCGAAGGCTTGGACTAATAAGTAGTGGTTTGATAACTTCATAAAAGGAGGTTTCTCCCTCATTTAATGGTCTTCTAATGATTTCTTACTTCAATAGATGTTATTATAAATCCTGTTGGTGTTGAAGACTCATCTCCAAAATGATGTAACCTTAGGGAAGGCCAATCATTTTAATGACTCAAACATGCTCTCGAGAGATATTTGACTTATTATTTTGCATTGGTAAGGTTGTTTTGATGTTGGTTTAGGAGCACTAACCCTATTAAGTTAAGGGGGGTGAAGATGATTATACAACCCCCTAATGATTTACAATATATGGAGTATGGTAAAAGCTAAAAGAATTCCAATCTTAGATTTTTGAATATTTGGATTTCTCTTGGAGGGTACCATGGCAATCCACATGTGTGCACAAGGATTATTCATCATGGAATCTAGCTATATAGTCTATAAATAAGAAACCATAATGCCCTTAGTTCAAGAGAAAGACTGAGATATTTATGAAACCTTTGAGCTAGGATTCAATCTATATACTAAATCACTTTTGTTGACACCAATTTGGTGGAAATGCCTAATATTCCTCACAAATATTGGAACACTAGATCTCTCACAATCATTCATAACAATTTGGCTTAGTTTAGTAGCATGAATCCAAAATTCAAGGATTTGCCAACATCTACATTTCCCCAAATATGAATTTTCACATACTTGAGTAAGTGCATTCCAAAAGATTGTGTTAGAGTAAATATCACAACTAAATGTATGTATTGGATCATGCAAACTATGCTTAACGTTGTGGAGTTTTTTTAACAAGACACGTGGTTGCTTCTTGTTGAAAGGAAATGCTTCTTAGAGGAAAAAATGAAGTGTAATATCTCACTAAATGGAAGGACTTTGTACCACGATTGAGCAAAATTAATCAAGGATCAAATAGGATTGAGCTAGTTGCCATTACACATGACAATGTTATCCCTTGACAGGACCAATGATGTTATTTCACCTACAATTAATGATGCAAAGGAGATTCCCTCCTTATATCTCCAATTTCTTTTCCTAGCAACCACCCTAGGCTATTACACATGGAAGATTACAAACCATTCAAGAAAGGAAAGGAATTTGGTCCCTTTTGAGAAGTTGTATGGTGTGGTGCAATTTAGGGTTATTCAAGCCCCTCATGGTTTCAAAGAAGCCTACTTTGGAGCCCATTAAGAAATTTTAGATCAAAATAAGAATTAAAAATGAAAAATAAGGGAAGCTCAAGTTGGATTGAATGATTATTTCATCGAGAATAATCTAGGTGGCCATCGAAGGCCATCTTAGAAATGGTCATGGTGATAATTTTCAAGCTCTAAATTTTGGGTGCATTTTTTGAAGTCTTTGCATGTGCTTTTTGCAAGCCCAATTCCTTAGGAAGAGCATTAGGCATAGCTACAAATTCTCTTTCCAACAAGTTAAAGTATATCCAACATGGAGCAACAAGAAGAGTTTATTATCATGACAAGGCTCATCTTCACTAATTGATTGGATGTTCATCCCTAACTTCATGTTATTGTTATGGTTCTTTCACCTTATGCTTGTCTCCTCTTCGGGTTTTTGACATTATCATAAAATGTAGTTCCAGAATTTTGTGAGGGGATTTCAATAAATAAGTGTAACAACCACATCTTTTCTCTAAGATAAATACCATTATTTTTTATAGTAAAATTCTATAGTAAAATTTACCAGTCATTAACAGAATTTGGTTTCATTATATTTATGTATTACTTTTCAAGTAGGATTGACAATTTATAAGGTGTTGCATAGTGGGCTTCAAACAAAGGATAACATAGCTTAGCGATGTGATAGATTGTGCATATTATCTATGGCAATGCAACAATGTTGATAATTGCATTGAAGATATGTGAATAGTTGATGGAGGAGGGACATGATATTCATTGACTATTGTGTGTCATGTTAGACAGATAATAGTATGGTCTCATGTTGGGAAATTGATTGTTCAAGTATTCTTAGCTTGGGGGAGGTGACATCAAGTTAACTATTGTTGGATGATGATGACACAACATTGCATATGGCGAAAAAAACACTCTAACATTTCACATGGTTGAATGTGCTTGGTTTAAGTTTCGTTTAGACATGTTAGTTAGGCATATTCTAGGTGATACAAGTAGGTGATGGGCATGTCCAACTAGCAAGGTCAAGTCAACAACTAGGCTTTTTGAGTGGTATGTGATGCTCTAGTGGAATGAAAAGTCTAGCCCCAAGACAAATGATATTAGAGCCATGTTTTGAATTTAGAAATTCCATAAATATCTCTTCACCACCAAGATCCCTTTCATTAGAGGATTTGATGGGGTTATGTTGATGAGGATCTCAACAATCTAAGTGAGGGAGAATGTAAGGACCCAACTTGAGGTGCTATTGGAAATAACATGAAGGATGGTGCACCAATCATCCTTGGGAAGTTGCATAGTGAGCCCATATGCTTTGGTAGTCTTGGTGATGAAGTCATGGTGATTTGTGAGATGGTCGAGACAATATAATAACACATAGGCTAGGAGGACCAAGGATGTCTTGCCAAGTAGGATAAACTACCAATGAGGTGCCACATAGCAGGATTTGATAAAAGATGGCATGGCTTGGCAATGTGATAGATTGTATGTTTTTATCTATGGCAACACAAGAATGTTGATAAAAGATATGTGAATGCTAGATGAAGGAGGCACATGGTTTTCATTCACTATCATGTGTTGGCTTCGATGGATAATAGCATGGTCTCATGTTGGATAATTGATTGTTCAAGTATGCCTAGATCGAGGGAGGCAACAATAGGTTGTCTATGGTTGTGTGGCGTTGTCTATGGTTGTGTGGCGATGATGCATCATCACCTACAATGGAATGAGCGCTTTGACAATTCACACAACTGAAGGTGTTTGGCTTGGGTTTGGTGATGACATAGTTCATTAGATGCATTATGAGTAATATAAGCAATTGATGATCATGTCCAACTAACAAGGTCACAATAGTGCCATGTGGTGACTAGACTTGTTGAGTGGTATAGAACAGTCGAACAAAAAGTTTAATTCCATAAAAAAATGCTTTAAAAATGAATAACATTTATTTTAATAGATGGATATTTAATTAAAACAATTATTTTTTAAGTAATTTTTTAAAACATAATTTAAAAATATAACAGACATCTATTAAAGTCTCCAATTCTATATTAAATAAAACATCCATGTCACATAAGACTTTGTATTTTTATAATTACTCAAAAGTGTGGTTTAATTGTTCTATTTTTGTTTTCCTTTTTTCAGTATAATATAAAGATACAATTCTTAGCGAAATTACAATTTTTCATTGTTTAAATTGCAATTTTAAATATATAGATAAATTCAAGACTTTAAAAAACCATTAAAACACATAAATATACATTACATAACCCAAATCTCTAATTCCAACAAATCCCAAACTAATTTCAAAAATATGCACTAAAAAATATACAACAACAAAAAAAAATTGTACTTTACACAAATGACATATTTGATAAGTCTTTTTTATATTTGGCCCTTAAAAAAAAAATTGGTGATTAGTCATGACAAATGCCTGATTTGCTTTTTTAGTTATGGGGATCCTTTGAAACACGTCATCATGACTACAATGAAATACTCACATGGTCATCTTCATCTAAATTACAGAAAAAAATTTCAGAAATCTGACCAACAAGAACAAAGTCAACTAATTTCCTTCCATCAAATTTCACATTGTAAAATCTTCAAATTTCACCTTCTATATTATATCCAAAAACAGATATATATTTTCAAAAGTTTGACTCATTTTACGCGTCCACCCAAATTTCTTGACTATTGTGCTACGCTCCCGATGGTTCGCGCAAATGTGTTGACTAATCAAGATTTCTTCCTCATACGTTACATATGCACGTGTTTATTCTGACGTGGAGTCTACTCGGATCCTCGTGACACGCAATGTCCAATCATGACTTCGATTTCTCTTACGTGGATTTTCAAACCTTGAACGAGATCATAATCAATAATATGAATCCATAGCTTATTATAGGTAATCTAATTCTGAATTATAAACTAGTTTTATCCGTGTGAACATTAAAATAATTTCTTTCGTGATGAGAAATCTACTAACTTCTCCCAGTTAAATTTTAACTCTCATTACCACCAATTGTGAATTTACCTAGCAAACACGTGGAAGACAATATTGAAGGGGAAGGAACCAATACTTAAATGGTTTGTTCTCCCTTTGGCTTATCTGATGTCCCATTAGCTCTCATGAATGAGACAGACCTCATGATTGAGATGTTTGATGTTGAGGTGTTTGGAATGTGGTGTCATTGTTCAATTATATTAAATTTTGATATTGACTAAAAAGGTTGGAAGAGTACTTGTGGTTAAGATGAAGTTATCCGGGACGTTTTGTTGGTAAATAATTTTTATTTTTTCTTTATTTGGTATTATTTATTTATAATTAAATATAATATAATATTAAATATAATTTAGAGTATATTGAAATTATTAAGGATAAAATAAACTATAACAATAAGATAATTAATTACATTATCTGTTATGTTTTTGACCTGTATGCGAAGAAATATATTCAGAACATAGAACAAGAAGAAATAATAGCAAGTATTTTATTATTCAGAAAGTAATGTTCGCTTGTCTCTTCGAGGGGGCAACCTCCAATAGAGCTGAGTTCAATTATAAAATAAGACACGATGCTCCTCGAGGGGAGTCTCTATCCTTTATATAGGATTCATACATGCAATACCATGGGTCAATACCATGGTTCTTATTAATACCATCTATCTAATACCATGGTCCATTTACAACTAACTGTGGTCCCTTCTTTAAATGCGGGTCAACTACTTACAATTATTAATATGGGCTTTATTGACTCTTTATTTAACTATAACTATGACTTGATCCTATTACATAAATAAGGGGGTTAGGGTTAGACCCTAACATGCCCTCCCCCATAAGAATAGCCTTGTCCTCAAGGTTGAAGTTGCGTAAATTGCTGAGGGATAGTGGCTGGTTCCTGGGTCGCATCTTCCAGAGAGGTGTCTTTCAACTTGACGAGGACTTCCTTGATCGTGTGGTTGTGCAGGTGCCATTCTCGTGTTTCAAGAACCTGTTCAGGTTGGAGCCAGATTGACCCTTCTTCATCCAATTCAGGTAGACTGGTTTGAATTTAACAATGGTTCCCAATCACTTTCTTGAGGCATGAGACATGGAAGACTGGATGGATTTTTGTAGTGGGTGGCAAAGCTAGCTTGTAGGCGACTTCTCCAATGCATTGAAGTACTTGATACGGTCCGTAGAATTTTGGAGATAATTTCTGACAACCCTTGTCTTTGAGTGATGTTTGCTTATATGGTTGTAGCCTCAAAAATACCTGATCCCCTTCTTGAAATTGGCGTTCTGAACGATGTTGATCTGCCTGTTGCTTCATGCAGTTTTGGGCTTGATGAAGATTCTCTCTAAGGTGGGCCAGCATGGTTGTGCGGTTCTGTAGGAGTTGATCCACTGCTTGTACCTTCGAGCATCCCTTGATATAAGAAGTAGGTGAAGGAGGGAGTTGACCATAAACTACTTCATATGGAGTCATTTTGGTGGTGGCATGATAGTTGGTGTTATACCACCATTCGGCTAGAGGTAACCACTGTACCCATAGATGTTGCTTTTCTGAAGTGAAACACCTAAGGTAGGTCTCCAGAAATTTGTTGACTACTTCAGTTTGACCATCAGTTTGTGGATGATAGGAAGTACTGAGTTGTAGTTGGGTACCTTGTAGCCTGAAGAGTTCCTGCCAAAAGTTACTGCTAAAGATCGGGTCACGATTAGACACAATGGAAGTGGGCATGCCATGCAATTTGAAGATCTGGTCCATGAAAGATTGATCGACCAAAGTCGATGTAAAAGGGTGGGGTAGGGCGCAAAAATGAGGTGTGGGTGTGGTGTGGTCAGTAGTCCCAGCCACTTCACGACCTCTACTGAAATGGGGTTATTTTAGCTCCCATTGTCAACATTGAATTGCAGCGGCGAACCCTTCACCCACATCTGTGAGTGGAAAATACGCTCCCCCTCCTCTGGATCTTCAGGCTCATTCTTCTAGATCTTTGCAGTGGCAACAGTGGCACTAGGCTCCACATAAATGATATACTTCCCTTTTCCATTCCTCTTGTCAGGTTCTGACTCAGGGTCGGAACATGCATCTGATTCTAAAGCCTTCAACTCGACCACCAGCGACTGCTTGGCCCAACACTCACTTGTGTTTTAACTAGGGCCCTTATGGAACTCACACCACTTTCCTATGTCCTTCTTTAACTTTATGGTGGTGTTCTTTTCTTGCAGCTTCAACAGGTTGTCTTGGGTCACCCCGCCTTAGCTTTGTCCTTTGTTCTTCGGATTCACAGATCCAAAGTCTCACCTCTTTTGTTTAAACTTCTGCTCAATCTTGACAGCGTATCGGTACATTGTGCCAAGCGAGGAGATGTCCAGGAACTCCATTTCATCTTGGATGTACCTGTGTAGGTAGCCGCGCCATTTGAGTACCAAATGCCGCTCAAAATCCTTGATACCCAACTTTGTGCGAAGGGTATGAAAAATATTGGTAAACTCCGCCACATCTTGGTCCCTTCCCTGCCGTAACGTTGTCCACTTTATGTATTTATCCTCATAGCTCCCGACAAGGTAGTACTGCTCCTTGATGGAATTTTGGAACAAATTCCAAGTGGGTGCGGCTGAAAATATTGAGGTCGTAATTTCATCCTTCTTCTCACAGTAGGTTTCCCACTTGTCCTTGACGTTGGGGGTGGCTTTGAGAAGAGAAAAAGTAATCCTTCCTCGGCTGGAAAAATCATGAACAAAAAAATATCCTTCTAGCAGATTTAACCATTTATCTACGACGTCTGCATCTATTTGGACCTCACTTATGGAAATGTCAAAGTTTACTTGTACCTTAAAAGGAGTGGAGCCTCTAGAGTGGTTGTTGGATGTGGATGTGCCATTGGTGGACAATTGTTGAAGGATCTGGTCAAAGTTATCCATCATCGCGTTCTTTTGTTTCTTGA
The DNA here is from genome assembly GCA_031772625.1 of Pinus tabuliformis. Classification (NCBI taxonomy): domain Eukaryota; kingdom Viridiplantae; phylum Streptophyta; class Pinopsida; order Pinales; family Pinaceae; genus Pinus; species Pinus tabuliformis. The sequence goes on along the minus strand of CM062812.1, from coordinate 718,103,929 downwards.
GGGCCTCCTTGAGCAATATTTTTACAGGGTCTCATGCCCCCTCGTCTTTATTTTCTTCCCCCATGGGCAGTCGTCGGGGTTTGCGAGGTTGATCTTGCAAAGGTTCAACCAAATCAAGCCCTAACTCCTTATATCCCGACCTCATTGGGGACATGCAAAGAAAAACAAAGAAAGAGCAGACTCCTTTGATACCACTAATCCGCATTTAAACAGGAACACAACAAATTACAAATATAGCCATAAATACAGAGATGCAATATGCTTACAAACAGAAATGGAAATAAACTAGCTCGGACGATGGTAGCTTATCTCTAGAAATAAACATGCCTCTCAACTGTGTTACAATGAGGCTCAAAGGCCTATTTATTGTTGAGAAACAATGGAAAACCCTAAACATCCAAAAACCTAACTCTAGGAGATGACGTGCCAAACTATGGGCCCCGTTTGAGTAAATTGGTACATCAACTTCCCAAGGCCGTAATTTTGGCAAACGATCTCTGTTTGATGTGCACAATACCTCGCTAGAAAGATCTATCTAAGGACCTCAAAATGGCTCTGGAAGTTCACGACCCGAAAAAACTGCCAAAAATAGTAAATTGTGCCACAAATAAGGAAACGGAAAAACTGAAAGAAAGAATGGTGGGGGTCCAAGTAGCATAGACGGTTGCCCACCAATATCCACCTGGATCATAATGACTCCTTCATGGTGCTCGCTTCACAAGTGTATTCTTGTATGTTATCCTTTGTATCCTCCTTGAACATCATCTTGTCATGTTAAGATACAGTACCTATAGATGAAATTCACTCATGACAAGACTACATCAGTCCAGAAATCTCCTAGTCTAACTCTCTTCATGAAATGCATTGATTGATATGGAACAAGGTATTGGGCTTAGGAGGAGGCTTAGGGATTGCACAATGTGCAGTTCCAAGAGGCAAGAGTGAGGCTTTAGTGACTATTACTTCACAATGCGCAACTTTTGAGGGTCATAGAAGGAAGATTGCGCAGTTGAGGGAGTTAGGGAGACAACAGTGAGGTCTTTCTCACTAAAATTGTGCAATGCATAGTTCTGGGAGACAGAGGCACAAGATTGCACAATTGGGTAACACAGTGAGATAGTGAGGAAGGCTTTCACACTGTGATTGTAAAATGCACAATGCAATGAGAGTAGTGACTGAACATTGCGCAGTTGATCAAGTAAAAGAGGCAGATAAGAAGGGATTTCTCACTGATATTACATAATTCACGATTCAAAGGAGAAACTGAGCCACTAGATTATAGAGTTTCATAGTTCATAGAGACAAAGAGGTAGATTGCTAATTTAAATTTTGCAATGTGTAGCGAAAGACTGACTGGAAGGCAAGATTGGGAAATTTTGAGGTGTAGGAGGTAGCAGTTGAGAATAGTGACTATGAAATTTGTAGTCCTTGGAGGCAGTGATTATGCATTGCACAATTCCAAGAGGCGGGGATGCAAGACTGGAGCTTACAAATGTGCAATGCATAGCTCAGAGGGGCTGAGAGGGTCCAGGATGGTCAAGTAGAAAAACTTCTAGAATTTGACTAACTTTGGGACCAGTGAGGCAAAGGTGAAACCAAGTAAGACTTGAACATGATCACACACTAAAAACAATTGATGACACAAAATTAAACACTCCACACTCAGAATCAACGTGATCCCCTAAATGTGACAACAAAACAACATCCTCCTCAAAGTGTGACACTTAGGATACACTTTGCGACAATAGTGACGACACCATTACAAAAGTTCATAAAACTTGGGCAATTTTTCTAATGCGTGTCATTATGATAGATGGAACACAATGGTGTAGGATAATGCATCAGAACTTCCCTTCAATAATGTACAAATGACTCCATTTGACTAGATGTGACACTACTCCAACCACAAAATGACACTTTCGAAAGTAAGAGAAAAGTGCAAATGACACTAGCAAAAGCTTAAAGAAAATGAAAACGACACATGTCAGAATGAAGATAACATGAAAACGACACATGTTAGAATGAAGATAACATGAAAACAACACTTGTTAGAGTGAAAGCAGTAAAAATGATAGTCACAAATGTGAAAGAGACACTTGTGAAAACAAAGGTGCACCAAAGCAACAATTGAGAAAACTCACAAAAATAGAAGTAAAATTGAAATCGAATTGAGGAAGACCTTCAATCGAGAGTGTGCATTGACTGTCATCATGTGCTACACAGTGCACTGTTCTTATGGATTATGCATGCACTGTCACTAGTGATTGCACAATCTTTACCTTCAAGAGATGCACAATGCCTATCTAAGCTTGCATAGAAAGGTTTGTGTTTGTGAATTCATCAAAGATAAAACATGTGTGAGAAAGTGACTTAATACTTTTCAAAAATTATATGACCATGAAGTGACCATGGGACGACAGATCGCAAGATCCTCAGTAGGCTCCAAAATTCAAGTGTAAGAAAATTTTGGAGGGTGTTTGTGTTGAAAATAATACTGAGAGGGGGGAGGGTGAATCAGTATTATCAAATTCTTTTCAATATTCCTTCCAGATTTATACTTTAATTTATTCTTCAGATATTGATCATTAATTTGTATGTCAGTGCCATATAATAATGACAAGAGCAAGAAAAATAGATAAGCACACCAAAGAACACCAGATATAAGGTGGAAACCCAATGTGGGTGAAAACCACCTGCTGTAATATGTCTCTATCTTCTTTCAATTAGAAACTTCTTTTACAAGGATTTTGTACTGGTGCAATCCTTTACCAGTACGCAGGGTACAACCTGCAGAGAGCTACAAATCTCTCTCGTTTTCCAGTCTCTCCTGGAAGGGAGCTACAACCCCCTTTGCTCTTCTACTTCTTTAAGGACCACGTTTCATTAATTTTCAGACTGGATCCAAGAAGATCAAATAATCATCAAGTACATGCAAATCACCCAATCTCCTTATACAATCAACCAATGAATCACCCAACTTCTCAGAATGTTGTAAACAGAAAAGTAATACCAGAAATCTAAACCCAGAACTCTGCAGCAATAGATAAAATACAGTCAACAAATGTTTTAAGACAGGTCCGCAACTTCACCGATATAAACCTGCGGATATTCGCAGCCTTTCTGTGCCTGAACTGCGCAGATCCGCACCGTATCCTTCTGTTGCTCTGCGTACCACCGCACTTTCTCCTTCTGTTGAACTGCGTACCTCAACTCAGATACGCACTGTACTCTCTGTCTGACCGCGTACCTCCGCACTGTTCCTTCTATGCCTCTGCGTATCTCCGCACCTTGTTTTCTTCTGCACTGCGTACCTCGCACTGCACCTTCTGTTGCGCTGCGTACCCCCGCACTGCGTCTTCTCCTGCACTGCGTACCCCTGCAATTACATCATGGATCACCTGCGAACCTCTGATTAGGGCCAAATTAACAGTCCTCCAATGTGCCACAGTCAGTCAGATCCACAGATCTGATCATGCGCCCGAGAGATCACGACTTATCAATAGATTCGCCTTAAATTTTCTCCTTGATTTAGATCTAGCTTTTAAAACCAATCACCCAAATATTCAGATCTTAAGATATTCAAATTTCACAAGTGTGTAGCCAAGTGATCTCCCTCCCCTTTTTATAGTCAAACCCTTATCCACACCATGGGACAAAACCATCAAAAACCAATACAAGGGATCCAAACCGGGGTTCAATAAATTAGATCCTATACCACGGGCCAAAACCATAGCATCGTAAAAGACAGGCTAAAAACCAAGGGCCAAACATAGGATACCCCACGTGAGCGCGCTTCTCTGCATTGGAGTGAGTGAACTAGGGAACCGCACCTTATGAACAATGAAGCTGCGGGTATGTCCGCACTCCCTAGATGACGAACCCGCGGGTCCACACCTTTCGAAATATGCACATGCGAACCTCTTATTTTCCATTATTTTAAGAGCCTGAATAGAGTTTTGCCACGTGAGTGAGTTGCCATCAAGTACAACACCTGTACCATAGAGCCAAACCAGAATCATAATGCCAACAGTTTGTCGTTGCGACAACTGAGGGGTTCCTCAATATGTTCATATATGTCATGGGGGAGACAAGGAAATGACATTTGCGCAAACATATAAATGAATCAAACTTTTGAAACAAGTCAAACTTGATAGATCCAAGGTTAAGATGGATCCAGGATGGTTTATGTTAAACTATAAGTTGTTATAATGTTCTTTCAATGTTGAACAAATAATATTTGTTTTCTTTCACTTTTCTTAAATTAAAACTATGTGTAAAATAAATTATAATATTTAGTACTTTATGTTCTTTCAATGTTGAACAATTAATATTTTTTCCTTTCATTTTTCTTAAATTATAATCATGTAATAAATAAATTATGATATTTAGTAGTTTATATTTGAAATTGTGTTTATTGCTTATATTTGTGGTAAGTAGAATGCTCATATGAGTAAAGTAGATTTTAACTTTTTTATTTTTATCTACTTAACCTCAAATCCCATAATTAGGGCAAATAAATTATTGAAGATGTCTTTTCTGCAATTGTAAAAATTCAACCTTTAAATTGTTTTCTTTTGTGTGGCTTATTGTTCATGGTAGAAATACTACCCTGGGAATGATATCTATTGATATTCTAGCACTATTTTTTCTTCATATTTGAATATCCCCTACCCAAAATGCATAAGCTAGAAGGAAACCCTAAAAGAATTAATGTATATATTGTAGATGTAAGATAAGTACTTAGAGGGATAAGGTTATTAAACCAGTTTCCTAATTGCATAGAAGACATTAATTGAGAACCTAGAAAGAAACCCTGAGAGAATTAAAATGCATCTGATGTCGATGTAAGATACATACTCGAAAGGCCTTGCCAAATATGGAAAAACCTTCCCTGTAGAATCAAGCTCTACCAAAATAATTATATTAATATATGTGCACATGAGTTGACTTGTATTTTTATTTTTAACACGAATGTGACATTGACATATCCCCCATATTGGGCTCTAAATCACCTCTTGACACAACGAGTTTAGTTGTATTCATGATGATATGTTTCAAATAATCCCAATAACTAACAAACAAAGGTGTTGTCTACTAAGGCATCAATATCGCTCGGATGACCAAAAATCGCCAGAATATGGTGTTTTACTTTCAAAAAGTTGACAATAGGAGTGCTTAAATCGTGTTTTTATGGTGGAAATGGATTCGAAACCATCAAAAACCCCTAGAACACCCAAAATATTGAAGCTTAACAACTGTAATTTGGATTTCCAAAAATTTTTGCTCTATTTTATCAAAATCGTGCCAGAATTTCCATTATTTTCCAAGCAAAAATACCACCTCGTTAAACAACAACACAAACAATTAATGATTCCCCCCTTTTCCCATTGTTTGATGTAATATCGAATATACCTTTTGTGGAATCATAAAAGTACACACATCTATGTGAGATAGACATATTCTTTAATATATAATTCCAAATTAGTAGATGATTATTATAATTTTAAATTAAATTTTTAAAAATTATTTCCATATAATTAAAAGAAATATCATTAATTTTTAAATTAGTTTTGTTATGGATTATACTTTTAATTTAGTTTAAGTGTTTCATACTATTCAAAAGTTCTATTTTCCATTTGGCATTAATGTGACCTTGCTACATGGTCATCAACTACTTTAATCACATAGGATACACCTAATTGGTATATCCTAATCAAACCCAAGTCAATACCTTCAAACCATACAAAATGTCAAAACTTATATAATATCATAAATGAAAATGTATATATATATATCTATATATATATATATATATATATATATATATATATATATAATATGAATTAAAATTTTAAAAATTGTTAAATCAATTTAGATTATTAATAAATATAATTATTATTTTATTAAATATTTTTATTTTTTTAAAGAAACAAAATTTGTCCATAGGTTCTTGGATAGACGGTGATCGGGTGCTCTGTTAAGGCACTCATTGATGTGAAGTCACTGGTTCAATTCTCTGCCCTGATCGGGATGATATATTGGACATGTTGAAGATGTAGTCTTGCCAAGCGTACTAATATATATATATATATATATATATATATATATATATATATATATATATATATATATATATATATATATATATATATATATATGATAAAGAAAATTGGTTTACAGGCCAACATCTTTACATTCAAAGCATATCCAACGTCTTTAGAATTCCAAAATTGCACAAAAAGAAACATGTTCCTACCTTGCCAACTACTAACTATGATTCTTACATCTCTTATTTTGTAGAGTCTCCAAAAGACTCCTTGATACTTTATAAACTTAAAGAACATAAAGTAAATTTTAAAAACTAACCACTACCATCATTTCCATGTATGTAGCTTCCAGCTTGTTTTGGATGTACATTTCCACTTGTTGAAGAGGGGCCTCGCCCATAGGATGCTCTAGGAGTTCTTCATGCTCCTACCTTGCGCGCTCTCCATGCATCAAACCGTCTATTACCCCGAACACCTTCAGCATCCCCAGAGTCACTGTCTCCACAATTAGTTCTATATTATCCAATTTGAGAGATAGACTTTCCACATTCACATGCAGTTGATCAACCTCCGCCTGCAACATTTCCAACCATTGACAAACCATACCGAAGCAGTACCTTGCTTATGTGGCAACCTTTTTCCCCTAGCTAGTAATAAGAGATGACAAGTAAGATATTCTAGAAGCCAACTACGCCTTCACATCTTCCTTGCATTCCTGATTTTTCAGATGCTCCATTCTGCAAAAAACTCCTATATTGTGGCTGAACAAGGGCTATTACCAGCAATTTTCATTTATATCATCTTGCTCTTATCCCTATCCTTCCAACTAGTTCCTACCCACATTCAATTCCACAGTCCTTTTCTTGAGAATTCCCCATAGGATTTTTCATCACAATTTCTTCCCTTCTACTGCCAAGCTTGAGCGAATTTAACATTCGTAAGAATTGCAAAATGCAAGCGTGCTCTTCTGTGTCTTTATGTATTAATGAAATGGAGTGTCACCACCTATCAAAGGCATGGTGTGAATCACCTCGAAATCCCATCCGGAGTATGCACTGACATTGTTCATCATGTATTTGAGCTTCTAAACACGATCCTTTGAGGATTTGTGGTTATAATGTTTAGTAAATGACCTAACAGGACTTAATTCAATACCAATTAATCTCCAATTTCCAATATATCATGATGTGATTTGATAATCATGGAATGAATAGTATGGTTGGGACTCCTTGATCCTAAATAAAAACTGCTTGTTCTAAAGTTGCTCCTTGGTTGGCTAGAAAATCTACTACTTGATTGTTTTGTCTTTTTATGTGGATGAATTATATACTTTCAAACTTTTGGAGTTACACCTGTATTCTAAGAAGCATCAAAGGGAGATCCTTTTCTGGCGTCTCTTTGGCTTTGATAATTTTTTGAATGACAATCATGGAATCTCCATAAACCACCAAATAGTGAATGTTCCTTAAAATGGCTACTTCCAGACCTTTCCATAGAATTAGAGTTTCGACATTATTGTCAGTTTCTTTGCCTAAGCCCCAAGAAAATTGTGTCTATATTTCATCGTTGGAGTGAAAAATGACCCCTCCTGCTACCTCCCATATATTTACTTTTAAGGCACCATCAAAGAATAGATAATGACATCGCTTATTAAGCCTCCACTCCTGAAACTAATCCTTTTCTAACCTTATGATGAATGGGGGATTTGTAGAGTGAATCTTGAAGCTTCCAACGTGATTGTGTGATTTTCCCAAACAACACGATTCTTTTTCTTTCGTGGATCAATCATTCAAGTTTGATGGATCAAATCCCCTTGAAGAAATGGCTTCAAAGAGAAGATTGACTGCCTTAATAGCATTTGATACAAGGACAGGATTTACATCCTTAAATATGGCTTGATTGTGAGTTAGCCAAATGGACCAACACAAATATTTTGGAAGAGCCACGCAACATCTTATGATTGCAGAATTAGAATTATGTTGAAGAGGGTAATAGTTTTTCCATTTTTCAAGCATGTATATCCAATCCATAGGGATACTTTGAATATTACCAATTGGTGCCAAGGTGAGATTCCATACCTTAGTGGAAAAGGGGCATTGTTGTGACATGATTAATATCTTCTTCAGTTGGCCCACATAGAGTGCAATGCATGGGCCCTTGAATTTTCCTTTTGTCCTCAAATTCTCAGTTGTCAAAACCTTCTCATGAACCAAATACCAACAAAATAGGTTGACTTTAGGAAGATCATCTGTATTCCAAACCTTTCCCCAAATGTTGGATACTAGAGAGTGCGGAAGTTGATTTACCAATGAATCATAACCTTCTTTTACTATATATAATTTTTTCTTAAATTCCACCCATCCAAACTCTGTGATCAAGGTGATTTGTTGCAACTGGTGCAAATCCCTTTAGAGATCTAGTCAGGACAATCCAATGACGATGAACATTAGGAGGACAATCTAGACAGTGCCAACCCATCCATTGACCAGTATCATTCCACAATGAAATATTTGCAAGCCTACGATATCCCTGCTCTTCCATCCATTTTTCTAGATATCGCACTCCTTGATATTCATTTTCCAATACTGGAAAAGGGATTCGATTCTTCCAAAGATGGATGCACGTTCCATTCCTAAGTTATCTAGAACGATGAGAGCCGTTGCTTTACATAGATTCCATATCTTTGATCCCTGATCTATCCATTGCTCCTCTTTAGGTCTAATCAATCAATTTTTGTGAAAGTATTTTAGAAAGAAAGAAAACTTCCACCATTCCTATGAGTCCAAAAGGAGTCTCCATACTAATTTTTCTCCCAGGGCTAAGTTCATAAATTTTGATCCTTTACATCCAATCCTCTCAGTTTGTTTGGAAACCTGACTATGTTCCAGTTCACCAAATGGAAGAGTTTTTCATTCTTTTTTCTCCCTTGCCATAAAAATTTCTTAACAAACTTCTCATTTCATGGATAATATTCTTCGATGCAAGTAGCCCAGACCCCATATACACTAGAAGCGATGAGAGAATAGACTTGATAAGGATAGTCTTTTAGCCACATTTAACCACTGAACACCCCAAGAGAGGATTATTTTCCTAAGTTTTTGCATCACAGTGTCCCAATATTCCCCATTAGAGGTCCCTAAGGATATGGGAATACCAAGATATGTGAACGAATTCCATTCATTCACCACTAGGAATCCCAGTATTCGGGCAATCTCTGCCAGTATATCTTCTAAACAATTCCATCGAAATAGTTGGATTTTCTTTTTGTTGATTAACCCACCTGACAAGTTTATATATGAGTCTATAATTTTTTTGAATCGAGATGTTGTGATTTTGGAGGCACCCCCAAGCAAGAGGGTGTCATAAGCAAATTGATAATGATTAATCCCTTTGACATTTTGGTCTATACATAATCCCAACAACTTTCCTTCTGGCCTAGCTACTTCCAAATTACGACTTACGCTTTCTTCCATTATGATATACAAAAGGGGGGATAAAGGAAATGATTTCCTTAGTCCCTTTGACACAACAAAGAATGGACATGTTCTACCATTAACCAATGGATCAATCCAAGTGGCTCAAATACATGCCTTATTTCACTCGATAAAAAATATCACAAAACCTAATTGTTCAAGAATAAGTAAAAGGAAAGAGCGATTTACCCGGTCGAAGGCATTGGCCATGTCCAATTTTATGACCATCCCTACTTCTCGTTCATCTTTGTTGAAATGAATAGCCTCTTGCACAAGGACGATATTGTTGAGTATATTCCTTTGTTACATAAAGCCCCCTTGATTTTCAGAGATAAATAAAGATGGAAATTTTTTTAATCTGTTGGCTATAATTTTGGCCAGGACCTTGTAGGCTTTATTTCACGAGAAAATAGGATGGAAACGAGTGAAATTCATAGGGTTTGATTCTTTAGGGATGATATCAATAAAAGAATATCGTGTTCCCCCACTATGGTGAACTAAAATTATAAGTGCGGACACGAACGAATTCCTCTAGCCTGATAATGGGTCTAGCCACAACAGATATATTCTATGGAAGATTTCCTTAGGTTATAATAAATCAAGAGGGCCTACCTCTTGGTCACTTATCCTTCTTGATGGTGTCCTCACTTTCTTGCTCCAACAATCTCTCGCTTCCTTCTTCAAGCTCCTGAAACAAGTGAACAACAACAACACACAAACATAATAATAAACAAATTGCAATTCAACCTACTTAACGAGTCAAGAAGCATTAAGTAATGGATATGTAATATTGCAAAACATGTAGGAAATCAATCGATAGTTACATATATTAAAGTCAAAGAGAGATTACAACCATTTGTCTTGACACTACAGTCTTCCTCTGACAAGACCAGGTTCCCACACACTTATGCTAGCATTCCATTGTGGCTTCAAACGACAATAGTTTAAAGGCTCTTCCCTTTAGGCTTCACTCTAAACCAAAACAATCTTCTCCCTCACACAACTAGATAGCTACAACTAGTAATGGCTTGCTTGTCTACTCCAAAATAGTATCAACACTCAACAATAACTCTGCGAAAACTATCAACTGTGACTAGTTTGTGTTTGGAAAGAAGGGAGGTTTATATAGGAAATATGGATGGGAGAAGGATCCTCTTCTCATGTGAGAAGGACTTATCCCTTGAGGTAGTTCTATAATTATAGGGGAAAGGAGCCCAAACTGTCATCCTCGACCCCATCTGGCCAAACCATTTACCAAACTTCTGGTACGGAGCTTCTAGAGCTGGAAGCTTTAGCTCTAATTTAAAAAACTTTCCATAACAGGACCGACGTGACTGGAACACAGCTCAGTCACTCCAGTAGGCACGAGGAGTAGTGCTAATCTCTACACATCAACGCGGGGGAGACATAGGCCATTAGCGTCGGTCTTGTAAACTGGGCAAAATAGAAGTTTAAGGGGAAATGGTGCAAAATGAAAATAATCTTCTCATGAAGAGTGACACAATGGGAGTTTCTTCATGAAGGAAAAGCATGTGGGGTTCACTGTAGAGGTCCTCCAGGGTCAAGGAACAGGGAGTACAGGGACAGTGACAAAATGTTATGTAACAGATACCTCCTAAAGCGTGAAGGTCGAGCTGGAGTGAGGGATGAAATACTTTATAAATCAATGCAAGGAACTGGTCTGCCATCTGAAAACTTGCAAGCAATTACAAATACATATACATAAACTGATATCTCTTTCAAATGGTACATGAATCATGCCATGGACGCAGCGATCCATAGAATGATCATATAAATGGATCGAGGTATGCACGCAGCCATCTTTCAAAGAGGATCATAATGAAACCAAGGTATGGTCGCAGCCATCCAATAATGAGAAGGATCAAATATGATAACTCATGGTTTGTGTTGAGCTAATTTATTCACACAAATTAACACAAATATTCCTTATCAATCCGGGTTGGTAATACTTGAAGGCAAGTCCACTATATATGAATATCAGATGTAATCAAACTTGAAAGATAAGTTTTTCAAAAACTAAAGAAGTGCATATTACAAATATAACCTATATTAACAATTCCAATTCACTTTGTAAAGAGGGAAAGCTGAAATGGCTCTTAACTTAAGAGGTCCAATTCTTCCTCAATTATTACTTGATGAACAGAAATCAGAAACTAATAGCTTAAGATGGACAAATCATTAATGAAGGGAGGCTCCTAACTTAAGAGACCTTTGGTATTTTCCATCATAATTCATTCACCATAATGCTATCAATTGAGAAAAACCAAAAATACATAAGAAAACTACTTGCATGTAATCAAGGAAAACTAGTTACAATTCACCAAATTAACAGAAGGAGTGCTCAACTTGAACACTTTGTTTTTCCAACTTACTAAAGTGATGAATAAACTAAGATTTAATGAAATAAATCATCACACATTAACCATAAACCAATCTAAAACAAAGCATGTAAACAAGTTCTACAATAACCAGATTATGGAAAATTAAACTAGTTTAAACAAAGAAGTGTACTTAGCTTGGAATGGGGGCCCTCCACCCTTGCTTTGCACACTTGAAGATTGATATCAGAAGCTTAAAATTCAGTCACACATCCACATTATTGAACAGAAAAATAGTAGTAGAACAGGTTCTTCAAATTAGCTCTCAACTCCAAAATGTCTCAGCATGAAATTATACAAAAGTCAATACATAAGCCATCAAAGTTTTGGCTTTAAATAGAAGTCTTGTGAAACAAACTGATCTATAATCCTTCTAACAAACATATCTACTCATATTCACCTATCTAAGTCGAATTCATCAATCCCATCCCAAGAAATATGGTCAATCCCATAAAATCTCAAAACTGCTCTATTTCTATGGATTTTCTGAGTGACTAGTCATGGTTGACCAGCACTAAATGGGCCTAATAAAGCTTGTTCTGATCGAACCAAGTAGATTTGGCTCAGTCCTAGTTCCCAAGCTGTCCATCCATGCATCAAACTCGTGCCCAAGTGTCCTGCAAACATGTCATCCATATAGCTATTACGGGAATTTCTGAATCTGTCAATATTTGCACTTGAAACCAAATTTTCATAAAAACTTTAGAATTTGAAAAATTAAAATTAAATACCTGAGTAGACATGAAATACATCAAAATGGGATGGATAAAGTGGAAAATGGATGGAAAATATATGGATTAAGTAAGTTTCCTTTAGCAAAAATAAGACCAAAATCGAGGGCCAACAGTCTGGTCACAGCCAACCATCTGATAGAGACATGCATATCATCATAAACCATGTCACGCCACTTCACAACCTAGACTTATGTAATATGAGTCCAAGGTCTTGCGCTCCAAAATGACCTGATCAAATTACAGATCCTAGCATGCAAATAGATATGTTGATGTCGAACATACTAGAAAGTCACTTGATTACCAGTCAATGATGTACATTGTTAACAAGTGCAAGAGAAACCACCAATAATGACGATGGTCCTCAAGGTACTCTAAGCACAATTCACAGAATGTGAATACAGGAATTGAATTCGAACACTCGAGATATCACTCAATCAAAAGCTAATGATGTGGACTTGTCGTCAAGTGTGAAGAACTTACCATTAGGGCATGCAAGCTCTAAGGTACTAGAAGGGAGTCTCTCGTCAGATAATGAGTTGAAGTCGACCATGTCAAAGGAGGGCCATAATGAATCCCACATCATCAACACGAGATGAGAGGATGCTTTTTATGATTTTGGATGATACAGAGAATCAGAAGTAAGTGTAATTACAGAAGGACAACTCTTGAAAATATCGGCGACACAACTGGAAGTTTGGCAGCTTTTGGATCCATGGGATCAGTGGTCATGATGACGTGGTAGAGATCAAATGGAAGGAAAAAATGAACAGCCCAAACCTAGGAAGGTTAACGCTGCAAAGGAGGATGTCCCAACCCGACACGAAGCAATGTGTGTCATGTTCAAGAGTGAGTTGTCGACACGGCTGATAGATTTCCAAATTTTTCCCCCACCATTTCTGGTGAGTACCCCAATTATTTTTTAATCACAAGCTTGAAGGGGATAACATATTCTTGCACTGTAAGTTTATCCTTCAGACGAATCCGACCTAGTAAGTTTAACAAGCCCTAGGAAGGAGAAGCTCATGTTTGTCATGGTGACAAATTCGATGTCATTTAATAGTTTAACGAGTCCGACAAAGGTGTAACTCGGTATCTTTTTCATGTTTATGGAATTTGAAAAAGACACGTAAAAGAAAACTCCACATGGTCCCTTTTCATACTTTTGTGTCTCTCAAGCCCGAAAAGGTAGAAAACAATACCTGAGAGAACTGATTGACCATTTCAGTCAAGGAGTACCTTTTTCGTAAATAATGCCTCCCAGCTCGAAAAATGGGTAAACTTATATTGGGTGCACAACGTTTCGCATCCATTAATGAGTTCGAAACGACAAGGGCTTAGCCATATTTTCATTTTTAAAGGGTCAAAAAAGAGCTGAAAGCAGATCCCCCATTTTTGTTCTCTTTAACGAGTCAGAAAGGGAAAAAATACTCAGCAATTTTTTCATATGAGTTTAACGAGTCAAGAAAAGAGTTGAAATGTGACTCATTGTCATCGTCGAATATGCATCACTTGTCACTACACAAGTAAGGTAAAGTGTATTATCGAGTCCTTGAGGTAAAATAGGTCAAAAATATTTACAAAACCTGACATTTTCATGAAAAAATGAATAAAAAGGGGGAAAGTAAATATATTTTTACCATTTACCATTTTACCTTTGTAGTGAAGACTTTTGACCCAACTTTTGCCCTACTTGTTCCGGAGCAGATTGCGGAAAATCCGGGAGGTCAATCGATGAGCCAACTGTTCCAGGTAACAGTCGAATCCCTGAGCTCAATTTTCATGCTATTTATTTCTATTTTTAGCCTCTTTTTTTTTATTTTTAGCAGGGAAAATTTTAAGAACCCCCCTTAAATTTACATGTATAATAAATGGGTGAATCTCCATGGTATATAGGAAAAATGGAAGGCGATTTTATCAATAATATGATATGTATATATAATTTTTTGGCGAATCTCTCACCAGGCATGGCGAATATTTTACTCAATTATAAAATCGTTTGTTTATTGAATACACAAATGAAATCATTGCATTTCTTTAAAATATCTTTTGAAATCAAAATTACCGAAATTACATATGGATAACCTAGTGGGTGTAGGATAAAATTCACCCGTGCCATTCACAGAAAGCATGAGAAAAAACCTAATAATATATATAAAACCAAGAAAAATTCAAATTCATCACTTCTAGGGACCTCGTAACCACCCTCACAATACACAAGTATGTTCCTCTTTGCAATTAGAAAAATTACCCAAATTACAATCTGTTTACTCCAGCATATGTTGGAAAGTTATAGAAGGATGACTAGTGCAATCAATCCATTCCTTTTAGCCCTGGATTTGTTTCAGTTTAAAATAGAGGTATACAAATATACTTGTCCAATGTCTATGCTTTAACCATTCACCTCAAGATGTTTTTACAATATAATTTTCTAAGTCTATTTAATATCTTCATAATCATTAAAACCCATCTTAACTCCACATCTACCACTCATAGGGGGATGAAATCTATTTATCCCTCTGAGCACTTGGTAGACCCAGAATTACTATGGATCTAAGATAATAGAATTTCCCCTTTAAATAGTCTATGCTCACATGAATACCATGGTATTACCATGGGTCAATACCATGGGTTATCATAAACCTAGAGCTTAAAAATTACTATTAGTAATTTATAAAAATTAATAAAATTAATAGTTGATTTTTATTTTATTTTTTATTTTAACCAAGCTAAAATGTTTAACATACATTAAATTACAACATCCATTTTTACTCTTGATCGGATCAAATATTTTTTCACTCTATGCTAGTTTGCATATCACGATATTTGATACCTCTCCGGGGTTAGTAGATCCAGAGTAAAGATGGATCTATGTTGGTTTAATTCCCACATTTAAATAGGCTACATTCCAGGTGAAAACCATGGGTCAATACCATGTGCCATTTTGGTGAATACCATGGGTCAAAACCATGTGCCATTTTGGTGAATACCATGGGTCAATACCATGTGCCATTTTTATTAATACTAATATTAGGGTTAATAATGTTTTTTTGCGTGGCAATCTAGTCCATGATATTTGTCCCATAGTATTTTTCCCATAGGTTTCACCTAAATATAGCGCATTTTTTTAGTGTTCGTAAATATAAGGTGACTTATGGAGTAAATATAAAAAAATGTTTTATTTGTTCACCATACCTCTCGTTTATTTATATTTTTATTAATTTACCATACCTCTTTTACAAATATGGTATTTGGCCCATAGGATTCACTTAAATAAAACCTCTTTCTTGAGCCTTCATAAATAGAACGAGGGTTATGAACTAAATATAAAAAGAGGTTTTATTTATTTACCATGCGTCTAGTTTATTTATATTTTTATTTATTTACCATACCTTTTGAGTAAGTATAAAAAGACGTTTTATTTATTTACCATACCTCCACTTTACTTATATTTTTATTTGTTTACACCCTTGCATGTATATAAGGTGACTTATGGAGTAAATATAAAAAATGTTTTATTTATTTACCACACCTCTCATTTATTTATATTTTTATTAATTTACCATACCTCTTTTATAAATATGGTATTTGGGCCTTTGGCCCATAGGATTCACTTAAATAAAACCTCTTCTTGAAAATGGGCGAATGGATTCACTTAAATAAAACCTATTCTTGAAAATGGGCGGATGGAAGGTTGTAACTCCTAATTTCAAGGGCTAAATTTAGCTTTTTTACCCTCTCCCTTAAAATAAGGTGGGCTATTTGAGGTGATTTGTAAAAATGTACTATGATACAAAATATTCGCCCACTAAAAATTTAAAACCCCTTAATTTCGCCAAAGGGCGAACATTCGCCCCTAAAATTTTCTATGATTTTTAGGGAGGTTTTTGAAAATCTTTTTTGCCCTCGGTCGGCATGATTTCCGGGCACAGAATCATGCCCGCTGAGGGTGATTTTCAAAGCCATCCGCGCCGATCGGCGCAACTATTTTTAAAACAGGCACGTCGGCGTCGTGGATAGGGAAAAACCCTATTTTTTGAAAAACTAACCGTTTAATCTTGAATTTTATGTGCCAAGGATGATTATTGACTCAAATTAATGGCTTTTACAAGAGATAAATCACTGAAAATTGTGGATTGGAAGGAAAGGGAACATGAAGATGTTGACACCCAGGCACTTAATGATCCAAATTGCCTGGAGGCTTTGAGGGCTTGAGGGCTCCTCAAATTCTTCCTTACACTAGGGATGTGAGCCCAACCTAAGTTGTTTCGATACTTAATAAGCCTTTGGGACATTAATCGGTATATTTTTTCATTGGGGACCAGGAGCTGGAGTTAACAACTGCAGATATCTACTTCATCACTGGACTATCTCGCAGAGGTGAGTCAGTCAAACTGTATGGGTCACATCTGATTGGGGCAAGCATATCTTCCCTGCTTGCCGAACACTGCCCTGAGGCCCTGAAATCCAAGAGTGGGAAGATAGAGATTTCCAGTGTGTGGGATTTGACACTGAGGGTGCTTTTGTTGACTATCAACAGAGTGGCGGGGTCCCAGGCGAAACATGAGACTAACAAGTCGAAGTTCCTTTATGCTATTGATTGCATAGCTCCTACGATCTTCAACTAGGCAGAGGCCATGAAGATGAACATCAAGCGCCAATTGTCCAAGGCCAAGGTAGGGAATCTGAAGCAATTTGGCTTCGGATCAATACTTGTGACCTTTTTCCTAGAACGAGTGCCATTGTTCCAGTATCAATTGACTGAGGTCAATCCTCCTACACCACGCAATCTACGGATGGCCCACTGGAGTCGTTTGATGCCCAGGATCACTAGGGGTCAGCATATGTCATATCGACCTGCATTCTTCTCATGGCTACGACAATAGAAGATCGTCGTGGAGGACTGGTCACAGCGGCACTGATTTTTGTGGAAATCCAGATATGCCCTTACCAAATGAAGAGGACTTTGATGACGAAGGTAAAACATCAAAAATTTATTTTTTAGGTGATCCAGGTGGATATTGGTGGCCACCTGCCAAGTCCACCTGGACCCCCACCATTGTCTTTCTCAGCATTTTCAGTTTCCTTAATTGTAGCACAACTTACTATTTTTAGCAGTTTTTCGGGTCCTGAACTTCCGGAGCCGTTTTGAGGCCCTAAACGACGTTTTTTGGGGAATCCAGGGGCAACATCGGTCCATGGAATGGACCGATGTTGCCCGTTCCAACAATGATAGTGCTCGGATAGATCTTTCTAATGAGCTATTGTACGCATCAAACGGAGATCATATGCCAAAGTTACGACCCCAGGAAGTTGATGTACCAACTTACCCCCAAACGGGGCCCATAGTTTGGCGTTTCATTTCCTAGGGTTAGGTTAAGGGTTTTCCATTGTTTCTCAACAATAAATAGGCCTTCGAGCCTCATTGTAACACAGTTCAGAGGCATGTAGCCACCACATCTCTTCTCAGAGATAAGCTACCATCGCCCTAGCTGGTTTATTTCCATTTCTGGTTGTAAGCATATTTCAGTATTTTCCATTAATGAAATGAAGTATTATTTCCACTGCATCTTTGTGTATATGGTTATCTCTGTAATTTGTTGCGTTCCTGTCTAAATCCGGATCATTAGGTTTTTTTAATTGTTTTTGGTATATGTGTGCTTATAACATTTCTCTTGTTTATGCAGATGTTGGACCAAAGTGGCCAATCGGGATGTCCCCGATATCCAGGTGCGTCCCCCGCCCTATGAATGTTGTCACCCCTTATCAGGAAGGGAGCGAAAACGAGGAGGAGATCGCGAGGAACCTCGAGGGGTTAACTCATGGTATTCTGGAGTATGCTCAGATAGGAGACATGCCCCGTCGGTACCAGAGGCACATGATGGGAGTCTCATATCGGATCCACCGACTGCTGAGTCATGTTGCACAAGTTGTCTCATGCTACCATGACCACCATGCTGAGTAGTTCCTAGGTCCAACACTTACATATTTTTTGAGGCCTGCATGCCACGGATGTATGAGGCCTACGAGCCGCTGATGTTATTATAGACACATATTATTTTTTGGGGTTCTGATGTATCAAACATTCTCACCATATATATATATATATATATATATATATATATATATATGTTGTATTTTCCTGTCTATTATGGTACAAATGGTTTGTCTTATCTTTTACATGTTTCGTAAATGTCTATCCAACACATAATTAGCTAATGCATCTGTCAATGTATTCATGCGTCTAGGAATATGATGATATGTAATATAATCAAAATGTATTTCCAATAGATGGATATGGAGATACATTCGTAATATTTGAGGGTTCCTGACGGAATATTTCCCATTGAGTTGAAGGACGACAAGTTTTGAATCCAAGTTGACAACCAATTCTCCAATGCCTAGAGCGATGGCTTCTGACAACAAGTCGATGACCGCACTGTATTCAGCAATGTTGTTGGTTGTACGACCTAGCTAGATACTTTGAAGGTCAATCAACTCACCGTTAGGGTCATAGATAGCCCATGTCGTGGATGATAGGTTCCAGGTACTACGACAAGCGCCATCGGCGAAACCAATGTTGGGAGTCACAAACATCTGCAAAGTAAGAGAAGTATAGTAAATAGGAAGGTTGTTTGGATACTATCACACAAAACCACATTGTACAAAAATGAATCACACACTAATATAAATAAGTAACCATGCAAGATGACCTAAGCATAGTATTTTTTGAGTTAAAGCTCGTTTCGGGGCTTATCGAGAGGATTTCCTTCATAATCAATAAGCTCATAGGCTCCCTTATGAAAAACTCATTTTACAATATAGGGCCCATGCCACATAGGTTCGAACTTGCCTGACCCCGGCTTATTGTTAGCTTGGTCGTATAACAGGATCAAATCACCCTCAGAGAAAGCGGGAGCGGAGACCGACTGATCAAAATGGGATTTGACCTGTTTCTTTTGTGCTTCGATGACCAAGGCAGTGAGACGGTGAGTCTCATCCAATCATTCTAAATATAAGAGGTGTTCCTCTTGAGGTGATGTTTCAGGGAGGAGTTCAACAGCTAACTTGAGTGAATGAATCTCGCATTCGATCGGTAATGTTGCTTCCGGACCATAGACCAGCTGGAATGGTGTAAAAATAGTTGCGTCTTTGTTTGAAGTTCGGTAGGCCCATGAAGCTGAAAAGAGCATGAGATGCCAATTTGACTTGTGCATCCCAATAGTACGTTGAAGCACGGTGACCAAAACCTTGTTCACGGCTTCAAATTGGTCGTTTACCTGAGGGTAATATGGGGTTGATCCATCCTGGAGCAAGCCCAATGTAGATGTCAGTTCTACCATCATGTAATCTCTGAAATGGGAGCCATGGTCTATGACAATGGCTTGGGGTACGCCAAACCTGGAAATAACATGGTTAAAAATGAATTGAGTCGTCGTCTTACCATCTGCAGAATATGTAGGCATCGCTTCGGCCCATTTGGTGAAATAATCCACAGCGACGATAATATAGCCATGCCCCCTGGTTGAACGAGGGTTACATGTCATATAATCAATGCCCCATTTGGCAAAGGGACCAATGGTAATGACAAGGTGTAGGTGAGCGGGTGGGGCGCGCATCTTGCATTGGTAAATTTGGAATTCGTGGCACTTACGGATAGCAAGAATGCAGTCTTTGAAGATAGATGGCCAGAAATAACCAGCGCGAAGGATTTTCTGAGTTGTAGCGTAACCATACATATGACCACCACATGCCCCGAAGTGGCAATCATTGAGAGCTCTTTCAGCTTCCTCGATCGTGAGGCATCGGCGAAGAACAAAATTGAAACTGACACAGTATAAAGTATCACCAATAATACGATAGGGTTGGGAATGATGTTGAAACCTTCGACTATCATCCTTGGTCAATGCGGATCGAAACGTGGAGGTTTGGAGATACATGATGATATCACTGTACCATGGATGAAGGGTGCTAATCAAGAAAAGGGTATATCTAGAAGTTGTTCATCTGCACCAGCAGGGAGAGCTTTGGAGGGAAGGGAACAAATCAATTCAGTGAAAATAAGTTGCTTCTTAGATTTGACCAAATCAAATTCTTGTTGGATAACGATCCATTTAGAATACTTTCCCCCCCAGAAATTGACGAGTTAGGATATATGTCATAGGGTTGCATTCATAAATCACTTTAGTCGTACGTAAAAGGATATAGTGTCGAAAGCGTTGAACAACCTGAACAGAAGCCAAAGCCAACTTCTCGACATGTGCATAACGCGTTTCAGTGTCGAGGAGATTCCGACTAAGGTAGTAGATCACATGTTCGCTACCTTCGTCGTCGTCTTGGACCAAAACCATAGCAATGGTGCTAGGGGTCGCGGCTAGGTAAAGGAAGTAATCTCAATAATAGTCTGGCGGATGCAATAGAGGAGAATTTATGAGGACGGCCTTAAGATCATCAAAATATTTTTGGGCCACCTCGTCCCATGCAAAGGGCGTTCCTTGTTTGAGTAACCGAGTAAATCCTGTGGCTAGCCCAGCATAGTTGGGTATAAAATGATAGAGAAAGTTGGCCTTTCCTTGTAGGATCTAGAGTTGGTGCAGTGAAGATGGAGGGGGTAAATTTACAATGGCCTCAGATTTGACTGAGACCCACCCTACACTCTCATAGGAAGCACCAGAGTGCTTGACGTACAGAACATTGCCATCCGAGGAGGAAGAGGAAAAGAAAGAAAGTTGATCGACGGTGAAAATCTTCCCTTGATGGGGAAAATGGATCACGCAAAACAAAGAGGAGGCTACGGCATGCATGGCATGAGTCCAACTTTAGCCGAGTAGAAGATTATAATTGAGATTGGCGTCAAAAATCTCTACTTCGACTTGCACTGTCTTGACTTCCAGGGTGATGCAAGGTTAGGTAAGACACCGAAGGGTCGCGAATTGCACCCATCAAAAGCTTCGGAAGTGTTCGGAGACTATTTCAATGCAAGGGAACCAATAGCCTTCAAACATGCAGTTGACATGATGTAGGTGGAAGCACCTTCATCGATGACAGTGCGGTGGATGGTCTTATCATTAATGATTACCTAAATAAAAAAGTCAATCTGATGAGGGAGTCGTGGAACATGGTTCTCTAGATCGAAACATATCAAGTTAGAATCAGTGGGATCAATCCCCTCGATAACTAACAACAAATATTTCTGTTGTGATGGGCAGCTTTGGATTACCTCGAGAGCCGACATGGCTGACGGTGCCTGAGCCAAATCCTTAAAATATTGTAGTGTTGAGTGGCTCGGGCATTGGGATTATATGAGGATTTCCGCAAGGGTGGTCGCGTAGCAGAATCAAGGTTAGGGCGCTCGATTTGCAGACAACTATAACTCGGGGTAGAAGAAGAAGGTGCAGCTTCTTTTTCTTTCCCAATTGTTGGAGCTGGAGTTTTATAATCTTTCGATCGGGTAGCCACATTAATGGGCATGCTCATCATGAACACTTGATATCCAAAGGAAGCAGATCTGGGTTGGTCTACTATATGGGTTTGCTAAGACGGAAATGGCTGTTTAAGGACGGCAGGGGTCCCTTTGAGCAAGCAACTAACTTTGGATCGTCGAGGACAATCCTTAGTATAGTGATCCTCCTCGCAAATGACGCAGGGATACCTAGGTTTCCATTGTGAAGAGCCAGCAAACGATTTGGGAGGACCCTGTTTCGGGGCATCGGCTTTAGCTTTGCCTTTGCCTTTCTTTTTTCCTTTTGAGGATTTGTCCGCTGCAGTAGACTGGACAGCGTGGACCTCTGAGGTTTTACCAGCGCCAGGCAGATTCTGAGATGAACTATTAGGAGTAGCATTCGAGACCGGCTTCTATTTGGAAGAAGTTTTAGCAGGAGTCTGGGATACTTAACCAATAACTCCATCAACAGGAGGAACAACTAATGACTTAGATGTCGCAGGATTGGATGATGGCCGTGGAGCATTAGATAACAACTCGTATAAAGTGCCAGACTGAGAGTAACCCAAATCCAAGTACTAGGCACGAGCAATGGCTTGCTCTTCAGTGACGCATCCACCCATAGTTATATCGCGAGCAATTGGGGCTACGAATGATTTGGTAAATCATTCAGTAAGCAACTGATCAGCTATCTCAAATTTGATCAGGTGACATCTACATCTCCATTCATGGATATGGTCAGAGCTGTGTGTCGCAGTATATTGCTTAAGCGATGTGAGAAAATAGGTCCCAGTTTCATAGCGAACCAAAAACTAAAAATGTGTGAGGAAAGCCATGGCTAATGAATTAAAGTCATGGAAAGTACTTTGAGGTAGCTTGATGTACCATTTCACTGCGGCACCCATGAGGGTTCGTTGGAAAAGATGAAGACGAATGGAATCGTCCATGTATGAGTTCGACGAGCACCAGAGGTGATATGTCATCACATGGGCCTGAGGATCTTCTTTAGCTTTTCCATCGAACTTTGGGAAATCACTTGGTATCTTGGACGACACCGGAGGCCAGTACGGTGAATGAAGGATCAGATCATTCATAAGGCGTGATACATTTGGCAACTCAAGTGTAGCCAAGAAAGGTAATTGAGTGTTAAAAGGCATGGGAGGTCAATAAGCAGGCCCATAGGGAGGAGCCCATCCCTGCTGGTAAGGATTTTGGCCCCATAGTGGGGGATTTTGGCCATATGGCATCTGAGGTTGCCCCCATTGCAGATTACCTTGACCATAGGGAGGATTTTGACCTTGAATACCTTGAAACTATCTAGGCATAGGTTGTTGATAGGCAACATATGGGTTAAAAGGTTGTTGAGCCTATTGACCTTGGACATATGGATATGGGACCTGTTGTCCTGGAACATAGGGCTAATGAGCCTATTGTCCCTGAACAAGAGGGTTCTGGACCTACAGTCCTTGGGCATAAGGTTGATACACTTGTTGCCCTTGGACGTAGGGGTTTTGTACCTAGTGCCCTTGGCCAGCAGGATTCTGAACCTGTTGACCTAGGACAAGAGGATTATGGGTCTGTTGCTGCAGGACTTGACCTTGACCCTTCCCCTGCAAGGGTTTACCTTGACGATATGTATACAAGGGTTGTTGTTGCCCTAGTTGGTTTTGATGTTGCAAGGGTTGACCTTGCGGTTGCAAAATTTTTCCATGGGGTTGAAGAGGTTGGCCCTGCGAGGGTATGGGTTGAGAGGTGTGCGAAGCATATTGCATCTTTTGTTGCACGGCTTGTTGTAACTGTTGTAAGGATTGACCTTGTGGTTGTTGCATGTGACCTTGCTGCGGGATAATTTTCCCTTAGTGTTTCACGGAGAGCCCTTGCTGCAATAAAGGTTTCCCTTGCAGTAACAAAGGCTACCCTAGTTGTTGTAAAGGTTTTCCTTGTTGTTGCAAGGGTACTTGAACAATGCTCGGGAAATTACCGAACTGAATCTAGCTGTAGCCACGCTGGATGTACTACCTAGATTGGAGGGTGTAAGGTTGATTAACCAATCCTTGAGAACCATATGGAACGTAAGGATTTTGGTATTGGACATGAGCCCCATAGGGATGCTGATACTGAACATTACTCGATCCAAATGGACCAACGAGATTCTGAAACTATTGGTACTGGACATTGCTTGATCCAGTAGGGTTAGCAGGGTTATAAATGATACCAAAAGAGGGTTGGTTTATACCAGGCATGTGAGCTTGTGAGCCATTCACATTAGTGGCACCTGACACCGTAGATACATTCAGGTTCCGCCCCCCAGGCAGTGGCACAATCTAGCCATTGACTAATGGGATAGAAGAACTGACAGAGACAATCTTTGAAACTGCCGGTTATGACTAACGTGCAACTGGGATTGATGATACAAGAATATTAAGGAACAATGGGTTGCATTGGGACTGAAGTAACAGCCTGTTGGGAAGTTGTGTTCGTGGCGAATGGACCTGACGTAGGCCTGATGCCTGACACCTATACAAGATTATGGTAGAGTGATGAGGCACTAGGTGTACCTGAAACTAAGTGCCCCAAAGACACATAGTTGGGTGGAAAACTGGCGGGAATACCTTCCAAATAAGGGAAACCCTTGGGAGGAAACTGCAATTGCAATTCTTCCCCCTCAACAGTGTGTGGAGTAGAAACTTCAGACTCATCCAGAGATGTGACTAGAGCATCGCCTTCGGGTTCCATGTTTGAAAACAAACGACGATGAATGGCCAAACATGTACTGGGGGATAGTTCCAAAGGAACACCCAACTGTTCGTACAGACTATAAGGACACTACGGTGATATCTCAACAATATCAAATAGAGAGTTTGGAGGATAGATAACCAATCCAAGCTAACTGTTAGTGGTCAACGAGTTCTCTGGAGTTCGAACAGGATTTTCCAGAGATTCAGGGCCAAGATCAGCAAATGACCCTGTATCAAAAATAGGCGGAGGACAAGATGATAATGGTTGAACACTCAAAATAATTGCGAGTTCAACATTTTGGTCCTCAAGTGACTCTAATAACTCAGGAAATGACCCCTCAGACAGTCTTTCAAATGGAGGAGAGGAAGAGGAATTGGGTGAACCATATGGTTCAGCCATGATGACCTTGTCTTAGTCGATGGAACAAATAACTTCAAGGCTTTAAAATTTCCTTTTAAGGGAACTCAAGATTTGGTCAAAAAGACTAACATGATGTTTTGGATCGTGGGCAATCAAATATTAAGACGCATAAAATACAGATGTTCTTTCATTTTTTAAGAGACAAGAAAGAAACAAATATGACTCTATCACTTTCGATTGGAAACGAGCTCGAAAGGACAAGTGCTTGAATGATCTTTTAAATTTAATGAGTCAAAAATAGAAAATGACTGCCCTGGATGATCTAGGTAAACAGGATTACCAGGCAACCATGAACTGCAGAATACCTCCTGGCGAACCAAGAAGTACGAGCAGGAAATCTCCCCGAATGTTGTGTTCAGTGTATCACGTTCGCAAGGCGGCCGACTCGGCTTCCTAAGGATAAAAGGATTGCAGCCTAGTGGGGTCTCCTGTTATATACTTGATAGTACGGGGAGCACAAATCTGTACTAGCATTGTATAATGCCGAAGCTAATGAAAATTGCTAGGTTTAAAGACGTCGGAACACGTCTCTAGCCTAGACCTTCTAGATGTGATTGTTAATGTCAAATGCACCTTAGGTTAATTGAATTCATTTTAGAGTTGATCTTGAGTTAAGTTTCAGTTTTCAGGTCTTAACGATGCTACTCGAAAAACCTAAAATGCAATTAAAGGGGACAAGACCCTTTCAATTCGATGAAATTCCTACACTAGAGAGGGTAGAAACTACTCAATCAAATGCAAACAATCAAGCAACTAAAAATGAAATTATCTTTCACTACCTTATTTTTTCAAAAAATAAACTAATGAAAAATGCATTCTAATTCCTAATTTCCTGACAAGCACTTATCTATTATTCCTTTCGAAACAAAAAATTCTCTTCCTTTTTCAAATGTTGATGCAATTCTAGTCTTTAAAATGATGCAAATTATTATAACATAATGATGCAATGAGCTAGAATTTCATACTTTCTCATGAAACAATGAAAAAACTTTTCGCATACAATATTTCAATGAAAATGTTTTCGAGACGATGAGATCTTCAAGCAGATGAAAACACGAAAAGAGAAGTCCATTCATATCAATGAAACACCAACTTTACCAAACACAAGGCCGACAATGTAATCTATGCTGGAAAAATACGTTCAAGATAGTAAACAAAACCTTTTCAAGCTTGTACAAAAAGAGGTCAAAGTCGTAAAAAGGACCAAAAACAAATGTGAGTAAACACACCTACAACCCGACTTAGTGAGTTCACAAACTACTGAATGGGCGACCAACTAGATGCCCTAGTGTCGCTGGCCACTTAATGACTCAATCAATCAAATAGAAAGATGACAAGCCAACAAGCAAGCAAAACCAAATGAAAAGTAGCTTTCTAATCAGGGAGAAAATAGTCAAAAGGGCTCACGGGGTCAAAAACACAAGAGCAGAACACACTGGCCAAGATTGGGGTCAAACCCTAATATTCACTTACAGGAATCGGCGCGACTGCCTAACTGACAACAAGCACCAGAGGCTAGTCGGCACGACTATTCCTCAGCAATTCGCACTGGTCAGCATGACTGTCAGCGGATTAAGCGCGATGGCTGAGGTAACTAAGGGAAAAAAAAATCAAAACAGGGACCAGATCTGCTACTATGAATTTTAAACTTAGGCCAGTAAGAAGGAGAAAAGAAACAGAACCAAAGGGAAAACGTGAAACTATAAAAGTTCTCACGAAATTATGAAATCCAAAACAAACAAAAAGATGGGATCCCCAATGGAGTCGCCAATTTGTGGTGAAGTAAAATTATAAGTGCGAACACAAATGAATTCATCTAACCCGATAATGCGTCTAGCCACAACAGATACATTCTATGGAATATTTCCTTAGGTTAGAATCAATCAAGAGGGCCTACCTCTTGGTCGCTTATCCTGCTTGATGGTGTCCTCACTTTCTTGCTCTAACAATCTCTTGCATCCTTCTTCAAGCCCCTAAAACAAGTGAACAACAACAGCACACAAACATAATACTAGACAAATTGCAATTCAACCTACTTAACGAGTCAAGAAGCATTAAGACATGGATATGTAATATTATAAAACATGTAGGAAATCAATCAATAGTTGCATATATTAATATCAAAGAGAGATTACAACCATTTTTCTTGACACTGCATTCTTCCTATGACAAGACCAAGTTCCCACACACTTCTGCTAGCATTCCATTATGTCTTCAAACAAAAATAGTTTAAAGGCTCTTCCTCATTTAGGCTTCACTCCAAACCAAAACACACTTCTCCCTCACACAACTAGATAGCTACAAATAGTAATGGCTTGCTTGTCTACTACAAAATAGTATCAACACTCAACAATAACTATGCCAAAAGCATCAACTGTGACTAGTTTGTGCTTGGGAAGAAGGGAGGTTTATATAGGAAATATGGTTGGGAGATGGATCCTCTTCTCATGGGAGAAGGACTTATCCCTTGAGGTAGTTCCATCATTATAGGGGAAAGGAGCCTAAACTGTCATCCTCAACCCCATCTGGCCAAACCATTTACCAAACTTCCGTTACAGAGCTTCTAGAGTTGAAAGCTTTGAGTCTAATTTAAAAAAATTTCCATAACAGGACTGGCGTGACTGGAACATAGCTCAGTCACTCTGGTCGACGCGAGGAGTAGTGTTAATCTCTGCACATTGGCGCGGGGGAGACAAAGGCCATTAGCGTCGGTCTTGTAAACTAGGAAAAACAGAGGTTTCAGGGGAAATGGTGCAAAAGGGAAATGATATGCTCATGAAGAGGGACACGATGGGAATTTCTTCATGAAGGCAAAGCATGCAGGTTTCACTGTAGAGGTCCTCCAGGATCAAGGAACGGGGAGTACAAGGACAGTGAAAAAATGTTGTGTAACACCCTCTCAATTTATTTTTCATGTGAGAACTATTTAGCATCTAAATCAAATCCTTCTTAATTAGAAACCAAAAGGTATGAAAGAAATTTATAGTGAAATCATTAGGTCTCAGAGCTTTATCGGGATTTAAATACCATATGACTTCTTGAAATTTTCCTTCTTCTATTTCCTTAACGAGAGACATATTGCAGGAGTGAGAAACCAGCATTGGAATGTCACACAAGAATTCTTGAGCCTGATCCATGGATATTTATTTGTCAACATGATAGAGGGATTGAAAGTGATTGAATGCTTATTTCTTCATGTCTTCAAAGGAGGTTATTCTCTTCCTTCCGTCTAAGACTATTTATTTTACGTTATTCCTCAGTTCTGGAGCCTTGGCCTGCTTATAGAAGAATGAAGTGTTTTGACCCCCTATCTTCAACCACAAACTTTTCGATCTAAGCTACCACATTTCTTCTTATTGCATGCTTACTGAGAATATTTTCCCAGTCAACTCCCTTTCTTTATTTAGGTGCAAATTTTCAACAGGAGCTTCATATATTAATCAGTGATGCTCTTCCAATTGTTTTACCAACTCCTGTCGCTTTTGTCAGGGGGGTTGATATGAATCTTTTAACCAATTCTGTAATGTTTTTTTCACATTTCACAACTTTGATTCCCACATAAACGATGACGGTCGTGTTACTGGGATTCTCTAGGTTTCTTTAATTATCATATCCATGACCCCTTCCTCTTTATCAAAACTAGATTGTAGCGAAAAGGAATGGGGTCAAGGTTTTCTTGTTGTTCCACATTTAAGGAAATCAAATGATGGTTGGACTCACCCTGTGATTTTATTGAGGAGAAGTAATCCATCCCTTTTAAAATCCAACTACTATATATTAAAAACCTATCCAATCATGTTGCAATGTGGTTGTCTCTAGTTTTGTGATTTTTCCATGTGTATTTCCCTGATTTTGGAATAACATCGATCAAATCCCATCTGGTAAGTATATCCTCAATATGGTCTCTAAATGGATATTTGACTATACTCCCTCCTCATTTTTTATGCACTTGACCTGCAAGAAAGACAGAATGCCAGAAATACAAAACAATATAGCCTGAAACACAGAAATATCACATGAATTGAGACAAACTACAAATATATTTTATTATTCATAAGCATAATACAATGTTCACTTGCTTCTTCGAGGGAGCAACCCCCAACTGAGCAGAACTCAATTACAATAAAACTCGATGATTCTTCCCTTTCTATCTAAGACTATTTATAGCTTTATGACATCCAAAACCCTAACTACTAGTGGTCCATTGCATAATAAGGTTTAACAACTTTATGTACTAACTATGGCATGCTTATAACTAATTGTGGTCTCTTTTCTATAATGTGGGTCAACCACTTACAATAATTATTAATGCATATAATCAATTGCGGGTTTTATTGACTCAACTAACTAACTATGACTCTAACTAGGCCCCTTGGGCTTATTACATAAATAACGGGGTTAGGGTTGGAGCCTAACATGCCCTC
This sequence comes from Pinus tabuliformis, assembly GCA_031772625.1. NCBI lineage: Eukaryota > Viridiplantae > Streptophyta > Pinopsida > Pinales > Pinaceae > Pinus > Pinus tabuliformis. The sequence goes on along the minus strand of CM062812.1, from coordinate 718,074,254 downwards.
CCCCATCAAAATAGGTCTTGTCCCCAAGGATGAAGTTGCGAAAACTACTGGAGAATAGTGATTGGTTCCCATGTCGCATCTTCTGGAGAGGTCTCTTCCCACTTGATGAGGACTTCCTTGATCGTGCAGACGTGGAGATGTCTTTCGCTAGTGTCAAGGACCTATTTGGGTTTGAGCCAAAGTGAAACTTCCTCATCCATTTTTGGTAGACTTGTTTGAACCCTACAATTGTTCCCCACAATTTCTTGAGGCAGGATACATGGAAGACTAGGTGGATTTTAGAAGTAGTCGACAGGGTTAGTTTGTAAGTGACTGCTCCTCTATGCATAAATACCTAATAAGGCCCATAGAATTTTGGTGCTAGTTTCTGGCAACCTTTCTCTTTGAGAGAGGTCTGCTTATAAGGTTGGAGTCACAGGAACACCTAGTCACCTACTTGAAATGATCTCTCTGAACAGTTTTGGTCAGCCTATTACTTCATTCTATTTTGAGCTTGATGTAGATTATCTTTGAGATGAATGATCATGGCAGCACGGTTCTGCAGAAGCTAATCAACTTCCTGTACCTTGGAATATCATGGGATATAAGAAGTTGGTGAAGGTGGGAGTTGGTCATACACTACTTCATATGGCGTCATCTTGGTGGCTTCATGATAGTTAGTATTATACCACCATTCAGCTAAAGGTGGCCACTATACCCATTGATGTTGCTTGTTTGAAGTGAAGCACCATAGATAGGTCTCCAAATAGTTGTTGACTACTTATATTTGAACGTCAGTTTAGGGGTGATGAGTTGTACTCTGTTGGAGTTGTGTACCCTATAGCTTGAAAAGTTCCTGCCAAAGTTTGCTGGTGAAAATGGGATTAGACAGAATGGAAGTTGGCATGCCATGTAGTTTGAAGATTTGGTCCATGAAAACTTGAGCCACCAATGTTGGGGTAAATTGGTGTGGTAGAGTGAAAAAATGAGCATATTTGGAAAGTCTATTAACAACCACCATGATCATTGATTTGTTGTCTGACTTTGGGATACTTGTAATGAAATCCATTGAAACATTTGTCCATATGGAAGTAGCGAGTGGCAAGGGTTGTAAGGTTCTTGGTATCTTGATTGTTTCTTCTTTGTTGCATTGGCATATGTCGTATTCAGCTACAAAAGTAAGAATGTCATCCTTCATGCTGGTCCAAAATAAAGAGCATCATGCTCATGCATAAGTCTTCTAAAAGCCTGAATGTCCTGCAACCAGAGAGGAGTGTAGCTCTTCGAAGATGCGGTTTTTTAGGGTGGAGGTCAGGGATAGAACTACCCAACCCTTATAACAAAGAACCTCATCCTTCCAAGAGTATTCCTTTGAGGAATTAGGATCTGCACGTAATCTATTAATGAGTTGGGACAGAGAGGGGTGGGAGAGCCATTCCTAACGAGCTTCTTCAATCCAATCTGGTATGGGTAGAGAGAGGGATAAAAGGGTGCCCTCATCCTCAAATTGGCGCAATAAGGAATCAACCACTACATTTTCATGTGCCTTCTTGTAAATTACCTCATAATCATATCCCAGCATTTTGGCGAGCCATTTATTTTGTTATGGCAACGATATACGCTTCTCAAGGAAATATTTTAGGCTATGATGGTCAGTGTAGATTTGGAAACGATGCCTCAGTAAGTATGGCCGCCAAGTGTCTATTGCATGTAAGATGACCATCATTTATTTCTCATATGTAGATTGACAAATATGCTTGCCACTAAGTTGTTGAATTGTGAAATCCAATGGTCTACCTTCCTACATTAATAATACACCAATGCCCATACCTGAAGAACCACATTCAATCACAAAATGTTTTGTAAAGTCTGGTAGGGCCAATATTGAAATGGAGCACATGGTCTGTTTGAGATCCAAGAAGGCTTTTTGAGCTGCGTCAGTCCAAAGAAATGAGTTTTTCTTGAGAATATTAGTGAGGGGTCGGGAAATGCGTCCATAATTGTAGACAAACTTGCGATAGTAGCCCGTGAGACCCAAGCATCACCTCAAACTCTTCAAGGTTTTTGGTTGGGACCAATCTTGCATTTCCTTAATATTTTTCGGATCAATCCTCACTCCTTCATGGCCAACAATGTATCCCAAATACTCTACTTCTTCCATGCCAAAGGAACACTTGGATAATTTGACAAATAGTTATAATCTTGGAGCAGTTGCAATATCTAGTCAATATGTCGAAGGTGAGTGTCCCATGTTATGTTGTAAATGAGAATATCATCAAAAAACACCAGGACAAATTTTATGAGATATGGTTTATGAAAGTGGTTCATGAGGCTTTAAAAAGTGGATGGGGCATTACAGAGACCAAATGGCATGACCAGGAATTCATAATGACCTTCATGATTTCACAAGGTTTTCTTTGGAGTGTCCACTTCCTTCATCCAAATTTGGTGATAGCCCGAAAGGAGGTCAAGCTTGGTAAAAAAATTGGCACCATGCATTTCATCAAGTAGATCATCCACCACTGGGATAGGAAATTTGTCCTTGATAATGAGCTTGTTAAGGGCCCTAAAGTTTGGACACATGCACCATTCACCGTCTTTCTTTAGAACCATGACCACTAGAGATGAATAAGGGCTAGTGTTGGGATGAATAACACCGACTTCAAGGAGTTCCTTGATGATTTTTTCAGTTTCATTATTTTGTGAAAAAGGATATCAATAGAGGCAGACATTTAGTGGTTGGGTACCTAGGAGCAAAGGGATGTTATGATCATGTTCACCCCTAGAGGGTGGGAGCTCCTTAGGTTTGTCAAAGACCCACTGGTGGTGATCTAATACCTGTTGCATATCAGGATGAATGTGAGGAGGAGTGGATTCAATAGCTCGAATGGTGTTAAATTGTGCTACTATCCCATGATGACCCTATTTTAACAGCTTATCCATTCGATGCAAGTTGATGATAGTAGGAGCACCTGCCTAGAGTACCCACATTATATGAGTGTGTTTGTTCTAGTTAAAGCTCATATATAACTCTTAGAAGTCCATTGTGAAAAATGCCTAATGAGTGGAGTGATTTAGCACCAAGGACAATGTCACAACCATCCATTTCAATGGCAAACATGTGGCTTTTGAGGTAATAATCCCCCATTTGAAGCTTAATATTTTCACAACGTCCTTCACATTTCATGGTCCTCCCATCAGTGATAAGGACTTGGAAATTAGATACCGCCCCGACAAAACAATGAATGGCTTCTACTACTTTCTTATTGACAGAGTTATGTGTGTTGCCACTATCAATAAACACGACTATTGGTCAATGTTTAACAAAACCTCAGATCTTGAGTATGGGGAGAAGAAATGTCCGCCAAGACATGGATTGAGATAATTGGCTCATCTGGCGTAGTTGTAGTATCAATTTTTGGGGTTATTATGGGTTCACCCTCTTCCTCCCCAGGCACTTCAATGGATTGAGCTTCATTGACAGAGTTGTTTTTGGTAGCATCAATTTGAAATAGTTTTGGTTCCTTGAATTTATGTCCCACGGAGTATTTGTCATCACAGTAGTAGTAGAGTCCTTTCTTCCTTCTTTTGACCATTTTTTTCGGTGACACATTTTGAATATTAAGTGTTTGGGTGGGGCATATAGCTGGGGTGGGACGTGTTTGTGCGATGAAATTTAGATGATTGGATTGGGTGTTTAAAGTGACTTATACCTCTAACGCCTCAGTGCATGCTTCCAAACAAGTAGTTGGGTGATGCATTCGTACATGGACTTGGATGGATTCTTTAGGTCACTGATGAAACATTCCAAGTAAAAGGAATCTCCTAGTCCTTCAGTCTAGATGGCCAATTATTCAAAGGCTGCAATGTAGTCTCATACTATACCCATTTTCCTGAGCTTAGTGAGATGACACAGGAAGTGAGATTCTCGATCAAAGCGGTCACAAATGGAATTTGAAAACATATTCCAAGTTGGCCTCCCTGGATAACATTTTTGATGCCACTACCATCGCTCTTGGTCCAAGTAAAGAGCTCCCACATGTAGTTTAGTTTCATCATCCCAAATGTTATTAAGGCGAAAATATTGTTCCATTTGTGCCACCCATACTATCGAGTTAGAGCCATCAAATTTGTACATGTCCAGCTTGGGTGTCTGGTGGCTCGAATATTGGTGACCTCCATGGAAATGAATGTGATTGTTGGATTCTCCTTCTACATGTGCATCAGTATTGTGTTCTTCCCTCATGGGTTTGTGAGACATCTTCAAGGTTTCCAATACTTGTGTGATTTGGTCGATAATGTATGCTTGGAAGTCAGTGAATTTTTTCTCGAGGGTGTCAACTTTCTCTGTAGCCTTCTCCACAACCATAACTTGAGACCTGGTACCATACATACACTAGGCTCGGTCAAATTTTGAGCTTACTTAAGAGTGGTATGGTTGGAAAGAGGAAAAGATTAGGAGTCTAGTGGTGTGGGTCACTTGAAGCCACGTTGATAAAAAATTTGGGACCGCGTGAAAATTGGAGGCGTATAAGTGAATGGTACCATTCTGATCAGCTTGTCATCCAGAATCTTATGGGATAACTCTCATGCAAGCTTCTCGTGATGACCCCAGACTTTTTTTTTTTGCTCCGAATTGAGTTTTACTCCTAGCTTATCAATATTGTGGTGGTCGAAATCCAAAATGCTTGATACTACCAAATATCCTGCAAAAATCGGAGTTGGGCTATTGTAGCAGAAAGCCCAAGTTATTGGCACTGCAAAATTTTCTACAACTATCTGATCTGGACTATGGTGGCCAAAACCCTCACTGCACATAGTCTGATCTACGCTGTGAAAACCCCAACTGTTGAATCTAGCAGTTGAACCCCAATTGTTGGATCTAATTTGGATGAAAAGGTGGGGGCGATCTTCAGATAGGTGAGGGAACTATAACCACAAGGAGTGTCAAGTGCTACAGATCACAATATACATAGGGGTCCAACAATAGTACTCAGTCCAATCTTTCAGAGCGCTAACTAAGGAGTATTGATTATACCCTTAGTCGTACTACTCGACTACCCTATTGTACGTGTGAGTAATCTCCCTGAGTTTTGTTCTCAATGTATTTTGGTAGCAAGACGGTCAACAGCTTATCTAAGGTTAAGTTTTAGGTTACCCTGGGGGGGGGATTCCGATATACCAAAGGGTACATGGAAGTGCAGTCTGTGTGTGATTTTGTCTAATGTGATACTACTCGAAGGGGTGCCACAGTGGTTACAAGGGAGTCCAACAAGTGTGACCACCTCTTGTAGTTCCTGCATGCATGCCTCCCTAGATCCACAGGTTTATGTGCTCAATGAAAAATCTCGTGGTTTAAAGACGTTGTACCACGTCTCTAGCCTAGAAAAAATTTGCGAAAATTGGAGGTACAACCTGCCCTAGAAAGTGATATGATACCACTTGTTATGCACTTGACCTGCGAGAAAGACAGAATGCTAGAAATACGAAACAATATATCCCAGAACATAAAATATCACATGAATTGGGACAAGCTACAAAGATATTTTATTATTCATAAGCATAATACAATGTTCACTTACCTCTTCGAGGGGGCAACCTCCAATATAGTAGGGCTCAATTACAATAAAACTTGATTATTCTTCCCTTGTTATATAAGACTATGTATAGCTTTATGACATCCAAAACCCTAACTACTAGTGGTCCCTTGCATAATACGGTTTAACCACTTTATTTATTAACTATGGCCCATTTATAACTAATTGTGGTCCCTTTTCTATAATATGGTTCAACCACTTACAATTATTATTAATGTGGATAACCACTTATGGACTTTATTGACTCAACTAACTAACTATGACTCTAACTAGGCCCCTTGGGCTTATTACATAAATAAAGGGGTTAGGGTTGGACCCTAACATCATTTTTTTGAAGTGCTTAGAGTTGTATTAAAATCTCCCCCATGATGCAATTATTATGAAGATCCTGACTCTTTATTTCATCAAGGGAGTCCCAAAACTCTGCTTTCTCACCATATAATACTCGAGTGTAGACATTGATTATTGGAATTCGCTCTGTTGTGTCCTTAGATTCCAGAAGTGCTAATGATCCAACATTGGTTTTTCAGACTTTCAATCAATTTGAAGTGCATACATGACCATAATATGTCCAGACTGCCTGATGCTCCTCTAGAGATTTGCATCAACCCTTCACTTCTATTCCAAAACACATTTGCCGCTTTGAATACTTCTTGCTTTTTGAGGTTGGTTTCTTACAAAAGAATAATTGTTGGGACTCACAATTGACCTATTTTTGACCTTATCTTTTGCCGTATTATTATCCTTTTGCAGTCATAAGTTGAAAGCTTTTATTTTATAAATGACATATTAACCCCAAGGTATGAAGTAACCTCCCGCATATCTATGTTTAATTGTTTATTTCATATTCGTGAATATCTTTATACTTATCCTTGGAAACGCTGACTAAACTGTCAAATAATTGCCTTAAGTTTGCAGGAATTATAATGTATAGTTGCTGTAACACCAAAAACAGCAACTACGCAGTTGCTGTAACACCAGAAACAACAACTACGCAGTTGCTGCAACACCAGAAGCAGCAACCCCGTAGTTGCTACAGTCAGCAACAGCAATTACCTAAAGCAAGCTATTTTGTAACAGCCACGAACAACAGATGGAAACTATTTAAAGAACCTTGACGTGGCATAATCAAGCGGAGGTCTAAAGTAAGAAGAACACAGTCAGCATGGCCCAAATCAGGAACAGCATGGGGAAATGGCAAAGGAATATGAAGATCCCGAGAAGACGGTCGAAGTCAGTTACCCGCTGTGTAACAGCCAAAGCTCAAGAAAGAATGTATTATTATACTGTTGTAACAGCGTTCTAAATTGCTTATTTTTGACAAGATGGGTTAACTGAATAGGCTGTAATACTTTATTGTAATAGATGTCTCCTCTATAAAGAGGAGACATCTACATGGAAAGGGGATTAGTCAGTGTCTATGGTCAGTTTGTAAGAAGAAATCTTGAGAACATCAGCAAGTCTGAACTACATTGTATTTAAATCTTTTTGGCAGATGAATATAAAATTGTTTTGAGCACTTAATCCAGTCTTCATTTTCCTGGGGAATCTTGTGAGAGGGACTGGGCCCACCTTCCTCACAAGATTCACCCATTTACTTTCCTGTCAAGTGTGTAAGTGTGCAATAGTTTCTTTCTGGTACTCTGCTTGGATTTGATAGCATTACCTCTGGTATTCTTTGTTTTGCTAGTACTCTGTTTCATTAATCACTTGAGTTTGTTTCTCACCGGTGAATGAGAGTGCAGTGTGCATTAGTAAATCTGATTACAGGGGCAGGTGCTGAACGTCCCCATCTGGAGGATAGGGTCCTGATCCTCTGCCAACAGAGCATCCATCATTTCGCTTTCCAGATTTGTAGTTTTAATTAATTGCTTTTACTTTAACAAGTACTGTAATGTCATAGAGTAAGAATTACGTATACTACAGCTTTTCAATGCTTTTAGATTTTGAGTACATACAATACGCGGTAGCCTTTGGAATAAAAAGACTTTCCCTGGTTGACAATTAATGTGGTACTTGAATGTTTAATTCATAAACAATCCAACTAGCCAACATTTTGGCGCCGTTGCCGGGGAAGGCAACTAAAGAATTCTAAAAGCATTAATGGTTTCTTTGTGAAAATAACAGGTGTATGAGAGGACGCAAGAAACCTAATTTTACAGGCGGCAAAGGAGGAAGGAAGACTTACATCGACGAAATCATCTCTAAGGCCGAAGCATCACAGAGGACGAGTTCCCGAAGACCCCAGATCCAATACTCCTCACAAACAGACCAACAGACGGAGGAAGTAATAGGACCTGAGAGGAAGCTGGAAGCACCAGAGTACACTGAGGAACCGGTAGAGGAACCTGAAGAAACAGAAGACACAGAAGATAAAGCGAGTGATTCAGGGAAAATACCGATGGAGGATAACAGAACAGAAGGGAGAGGGGAAAACTCGCTCTCTACCCTGGAATTCCCTATTGGGGAACTCCCGAGAGGAACAAGCCTCATGAAAAATATTCCACTCTCGGCATTACCCAATTTCCATGGGTTGTCCTCCGAAGACCCGGACGAATTCCTCTTTGAATTCGACATATTGTGTAGAAGCTATGATTACATAAGTCCTAATCAAAAGCTGAAATTGTTTCCAGCAACACTAAAAGGGAACGCATTGAGGTGGTTTATGAGCTTAGGAGCTCAGGCAATCACCACCTGGGACCAGATGAAAGAGGGATTTCTGGCTAAGTATCAAGACTACTGCCGGACAAGAGAAAGAAAGGAAGAATTGTTTAAAATGGTCCAGAAAGAGGACGAGAATTTGGAAGATTTCGTGGAAAGATTACAGTATAATCTGCAGCGGTCTGATCATCCTAATATGAGCAAAGATATTTTGAAGACCATACTACTGAAAGGGGTAAGAGATGATTGCTTGGACATGCTGAACATGCTTGGAAAAGGGGACATTTCTAAAGAACCCTTTGATGAGATTATTAGGCTCTGTATGCGGTGTTCAAGGGGAGCGGCAGGCAGATCAAAAAGCAGAGATAATGTGTACTCAAGGGTTCAGAAGTCAGCCAGTGGAGGAGCAACAAGAGCTGAGATAGGTAACTTATTAGAAGAATTTAAGACTGAAATGCTAAGTTCCTTTGCTTCACAAATTGATGCTCTGCAGGTCAAGAAGAAACAGGCAGAAGCAGAAGCTGCTCTGGCAATTTTCTGTTCAAAATGCAGAGAAAAACATCCACTTAGAGAATGCCCACTGGATAGGATGCCTATATGCACAATCTGCGAGAAGGATCATGAAACACAGCAATGCCCCTCTCTGCCTGGAATTAAAGCAGCACTGCAGACAACTGAAGAAGAAGCTGAAGCAGTGTACCTAATGACACAGAGGAGGCAATGGCCGCAAAGACAAGGTACGAGCTCTAATACAACATTCAATCGTTGGAATAATAATTCTCCTTTTTACCCACCCATGAATCAAATGCAATACCCACCCTTCAACACAATGAACTTTCCACTTATGCAGCAACCAAATATCCCTTTTTCTGACCCTACTATGTGGAATCCTTGGGCCCCCCAGCAACCATACTTTAATCAATGGAACCCAAACTGGGCAGCCCAACAGATACCCTTTCCTCAACAACAACAATCTCTTTCCTTACCATCTAACAATCCTCCGAATAATCAGGCAATGAGACCACAGCTTCCTATACAACCTAACCCCAATCCAAATAATAATAAGGCCCTGCAAGTTACTGACATTCAAAATCAGCCTATGTCTCCCCTGCAATGTAATGATATTCACCTTCGCTCAGGGAGAATAGTCGAACCTATTATAGATGATATCACGGACTCTGACAAAGAAGAGACTAGAAAAGAGAAACCAGCTAACCATAGTGCTGAAACAGTAGAATCAGCACCTAACAATAATGACCAAATGGTAGATCCACCATTCCCTGAAAGGCTGACTCTCACTAAAACACCTGAACAACCTACCTTCAATCTTTTAGGAGAATTACAAAACTTGTATGTCAAAATCCCATTATTGCAAGCACTAAGGGATGTTCCTATATATGCTAGAACTATTAGAGACATTTGTGTAAAGAAGCCTGGAAGGAAGGCTAAAGACCCCCTCACAGTTCATGTGATGGGGGAATTAACTGCCTTAATGACTGAAAAAGATTATCCTGTCAAGTATGGTGACCCTGGTCACCCTACAGTAACAGTCCAGGTCGGAAAAACCTTTATCTCTAAAGTCTTAGTAGACTTAGGAGCTGCAATAAATATCATGACACTCGAAACAGCTCAATTGCTCCAGCTAAAAAACTTTATCAGGGAAACTCCTACTATCTTAGAATTAGTTGATCGTTCTACGATCAAACCCGAAGGGATCATTGAAGACCTTATAATCTCTGTAGAATCCTGGAACTACCCGGTTGACTTTGTGGTCTTACAAACTAAAACAAAGTTGGGGGGTCATCCGTTGATTCTAGGGAGACCTTGGTTGGCTACAGCAGATGCTTTCATCAACTGTAGATCTGGATCAATGACCATCTCCAATGGACAAGAGACTAAACAGCTGACCCTCTATCCTCATGCCACTCCCATGATTAACAGTGACAATTCCATATGGGTAGACTATGAGGATGAGGAAACCCAACCGATATTAACTATTGGGCAAGCTTTGACTTTTAAAGACTCCACCGAAGATGAACTAATTAACAGTTTTATCTCTGAACCCTCTTCGGTTAATCCAGAAACATTTAATCACTTCGCTGCAATCCTAGAACCTGAATCCCAGAAGAATATGAAAGATGAAAACTTATGCCAGACAGCATTAGGCAACTCTTCCAAGAGCACAACAGTTGAAATTGAACCTGGTAAAACGCTGAATATAAATCCTGATTTGACTGATGATGAAAAACAGAAATTAATAAAGTTACTCCAAGCAAACAAAGAGGCATTTGCATGGGACGACACAGACATGAAAGAGATCTCACCTGAATTATGTACTCACCGTATATACATTAAGGAGGGATCCCGGCCAGTCTGTCAACCCCAGCGAAGAATGAATCCTAACCTCAGAGAAATTGTGAAGGAGGAACTCCAAAAACTTTTAAATGCAGGATTTATATATCCAATATCTGATAGTGAGTGGGTTTCTCCACTCGTAATTGTACCAAAGAAGAATGGGAAATGGCGAGTATGCGTAGACTATAGATCATTAAATAAAGCAACCCAGAAAGATCATTTCCCTTTACCTTTTATTGATCAAGTATTGGATAATTTAGCAGGTAAGAAATTCTTCTCATTCTTGGATGGGTTTAGTGGATACAACCAAATCAGGATTGCACCCCAGGATCAGGACAAGACCACATTTACCAGCCCATGGGGAACCTTTGCCTATAGAGTACTTCCATTTGGGTTGTGTAATGCTCCAGCGACATTTCAGAGAGCGGTGATAGGAATCTTTTCTGATATGTTAAACGATTCATTAGAAATATTCATGGACGACTTTACTCCTTATGGAGTGACCTTTGAAGATGCTCTGCAAAACCTTGAAAAAGTACTTAAGCGGTGCATAGAAGCACACCTCGCTTTAAGCACTGAAAAGTGCCACATGATGATGAATCAGGGCATTGTATTAGGTCATTTCATTTCATTTTTAGGAATCCAAGTCGACCCAGCTAAGATTCAGGTGATTCAAAACCTTCCTATCCCCAAAACACAAACAGAGGTGAGAAGTTTTTTAGGACATGCCGGATATTACAGAAGATTTATTAAGGATTTTTCTAAAATAGCTTCTCCTTTGTTTGTGTTATTAATGAAAAATGTTGAATTCAAGTGGACTGATGACTGTGAGACTGCATTCAATAAACTTAAGCATCAGTTGTCCACAGCTCCTATTTTGAGAGGACCTGATTGGGCATTACCCTTTCATATTTCCTCTGATGCCTCTGATACGGCAATTGGAGCTGTCCTGGGTCAGGAAGAAAACAATCTCCCCTATGTTATCTATTTCATCAGCAAAAACATGACACCAGCTGAGTTAAATTATACAGTAACTGAGAAAGAATTTTTAGCAGTTATTTATGCTATTAATAAATTGGCATTATATACTACCTTTGTGCATACTGACCACTCGGCCATCAAGTATTTAATGAATAAATCAATTACTAATGCTCGAGTCACCAGGTGGTTATTACTATTACAGGAATTTGATATCACAATTGTAGATAGGCCAGGAAAAGAAAATGTAGTTGCTGATTTTCTTTCTCGTTTAAAAACTAATGAAAATGTTCCAGTAGATGATTCTTTTCCTGATGAGTATCTATTTGCAGTATCTGCTCACTCACCTTGGTATGCAGACATTGCCAATTACCTAGTTGCAGGAAAATTACCATCACACCTATCACACAGGGAAAGAAGGAAGATCATCCAGCAAAGTGCTAGGTACAGCTGGATAAGCGTGTGTCTGTTCCACACAGGAATAGATCAAGAAATCAGGAGATGCGTTGGGGAAGATGAGATTTATGACATATTGAAAGCTTGTCACGATGGTCCTTGTGGAGGACATTTTGCAGATAAAAGAACAGCTCACAAGGTACTTAGAATGGGTTATTACTGGCCATCCCTTTTTAAAGATGCTAGAAAATATGTGAAGGCTTGTGACAGCTGTCAAAGAATGGGTCAGCCCAACCATAGGGATGAAATGCCACTCAACCCCCAGGTAACTCTCGAACCCTTTGAGAAATGGGCATTAGATTTTGTAGGTCCCATTAATCCTCCATCTAATCAAAGAGTTTATATTTTAGTATGCACAGATTACATGACTAAATGGGTAGAGGCCAAAGCACTCATTAAAGCTAATGAAGAAGCAGTATTAACATTCTTATTTGAGGAAATCTTTGTTAGATTTGGACTACCCAGAGAATTAGTCACTGATGGAGGACCTCCTTTCAATTCTCATGGTTTCAAAGATACGCTCCAAAAATATCATATCAAGCATAAGATGACCACACCTTACCACCCCTAAGCAAATGGGCAGGTGGAAAGCACAAATAAGGTCATAGAAGCTATCTTAACAAAAACAATAAAGGAGAATAGAAGGGACTGGTTCCAACGCTTGCCCGAGGCTCTTTGGGCCTACAGAACTACTTGGAGAAACACAACAGGATTTTCACCCTATGAATTGGTTTTTGGAAAGAATGCTATTTTTCCTGTAGAGTTTGAAATTAAAACCTTAAGAACTGCCTTAGCTGTTAACCTTGATTTAACTGATGCACAGACAGCCAGGTTGCAGCAGTTGCAGGAATTGGACGAGAAAAGACTGGATGTCGTCCACCAAACAACTATGATACAACAACAAAGGAGCAGATGGCATGACAGAACCATTAAGCAGAAGCAGTTCCAGAAAGGTAACTGGGCTCTACTTTATGATTCACGTTTCGAGAAATTTCAAGGGACGCTGAGAACAAGATGGCTAGGGCCGTATGAAGTGGGTACTGTTTTCCCAAATGGAACGGTTAGATTATTAACAATTGATGGAAGCAAAACACCACTGTTAGTGAATGGCTACCGACTTCGGTTATATCAGCGGCCGGTTTCCAAAGAGGACTTTAAAGCCACTTGCATGGCAATAAAACAGTATTCTTTTCCAGGGGAACTTGTTGTCCCTCAAAGCACTTGAATTTCTATTTATGCAATTTTTAGGATTAGACATTTTTTTTAGAAACTAATAAATCCTGCCAAGGATTGCGATATTATTCGGTATTTTGCAGATGTAGCATGGGGAAGTAGCTGAGAACAAATTACTGGGTGGATTCCGAATTCCTGTTGCTGCAACACTATTCCTCGTTGCTGCAACACCACTTCCTCTTGCTGCAACACTATTCCTCGTTGCTGCAACACCAATTCCTGTTGATGCAACACTACCCCCGTTGCTGCAACACCATTTCCCGTTGTCACAACATTATTTCTGTTGCTGTAACACCAGTTCCATTACTTCAGCACATTCCCCATTTTCACAGACGTTTTCCCCTAATCCTTGTTGCCCCAACGGTAATTTTCCGTTGCTGCAACGCCAGCCCCGGTGTCACGATATTGCTTCCCGATCACGAAATATCCTTTCCGCACGAAATATACCACCTTTCGTGATGATTACAGCACCCCACTGTCACTTCCCGTCATTATCATTACAAATTACCCATATTCCCATGCTTTCAGATCCGCGGTAATGATTATAATTTGACAGCAGACAAGAAAAGACTTTTTGACGCAGCGATCAAAAAAAAGGTAAAGGACGAAGGTACGCACGTTTATGAATAAGCATTAAATAATAGATAAGCGGAAAAAGGTTGATAGGTCCATCAAATGATTACATTCCCAATCATATCATTTACACGTAGGAAGGGGGGGGATTACCAAAGCAATTCCCATAATGGTAAACCACGCCAACCACCGCCACCCTTAATTCTCCCGGTTGTATGTAAAAACTACGGCATGTTACCATTTGTGATGTATACTCTGAGTTGAAATCGGTAGCTCGGCTCTGAATTCTGAAGATTTACCGAGACAACAGCCATGGGAGGAACCCTCATTACTCATGAACCAGGCACGACAGCAGTTCTGGAACTCTTTCCGGAAATTTACCAAATTTTCTTGCAAGCTGGATGGATAGAGTATTTCAGGAGACTTCCAGACTTTGACGAGCAGCAAGTCCTGGAATTCACATGCAATTTGACAGAAGGATTCTCTGTCGTCCAAGGAATTCAAGTTCCAGTTACGGAAGAAATCATAGCTGAAGTCACCGGACTCCCAGCTACTGGTACACGGTGGTTCAGCAGAAAGCATCTGATTCTGAATGCACAGCAAGACTTTCTCCGACCAGGCGAGGAAGTAGAAACCAAGGGTAGAGGTGTAGCATTGCGGTCGTTACCTCAACCATGGCCAAAAGTCGCTGAATTCGTCAAGCAGTATCTGACATGCGAAGGTCATTACCAGGTAATCTACCAACACGACTTCGTCCTGTTAAATCATTTAAGGAATGGTCAATTATTGAATATGCCATATTATTTGCTGGGTTGTCTTAAAAATATGGCACGATATGCTATGAAAGCGAAGCATCTAGTCCTCTCCATAAAACACCATTGCTTAATCCAATTGCTGATTAACAGAGCTCTTGCTCTAAACATCCCTCCACCCCCCATTAATCCCCATCAGGAGGAAAGAATTCCACAGCCTGTGCAGGAAAGTCCTCATCAAGAAGAGGAAACTTCTCGTCAAGCTGAGGACACACCTCAGCGAGACCTGGAGCCTCCTCAACAAACAGACGACAACCCTGAACAAACTCCTTTGGAAAACCCTCAGCAAACAGAGCATATCTCCGAACAACCCCAGCAAACACCTCTGCATGTTACAGAGAATGAACAAGCAGCAGCAGAATTAACCACGTCTCCCAAAAGAACCAATTCTCCCACCCCCATACTCAGTATTTCTACTGATGATTCTGACGATAATATCCCAATTACGCAGCTTAAACGAAAAATACAGCAGGCAAAGAAAACCCCAGCAAAAAGGAGAAGAACGAGGGTTTCAACCAAAGCACCTACCACCCCGACTACTGTTCCGACCTTAAGGTCCAGCAGGAAGAGAAAAATACCTCAATTCCCTGCCTCTCTACCAAAACGAAAATCGGCAGTAGTTGGATGCCCTAATTCCTCCAGCTCACCACCCATCGCTTTAAAACCCTGCACTCCAGCCACTCCTCGAAACCCCTCTCCCCCACCCACAGAGGATGAGATGCAGAGCGTTCATAGCTTCGTGGCATCATATCTTAAGACAGCTGATACACAAGAACCAGTTGCCGACACCCAGAATGATAGTGACCAAGTGGCTGCAACACAAGAAACAGCCACTACCCCAGGTGACACACAAGAACCACCTAGGGGAAATATTGATCAAATTGACGAAGCAGAACCTCTGCCTCCGCTAGAATCTACTGTCTCACAGGATCAGCCTACTATACCCGCCTTGCAACAAGAAATTGAGTTTCTGAAATCTCAAATTCAGGAATACCAGGAGGAAATAATAAGGGTCAAGGAAGCATATCAGAAAGAATTCAGCCTGCATGTTTTAGCAAGAGTAGCGTCTGCAGCAGAGAAAAGCAAAGAAAACGAATATGTGTGCACAAATTGTGGTGAGATATATGCTCAGGCAGGATATAAGGTAGTACAAGAACCAATAAAGGAAGCCTCCGATGCTGAAAATGAAACAAAGGAGTCTGTTGATGCTGAAGTAGAAATCCCACAATTCTCTGCTGAGATAGAGAGACCTGTTGTTACACAAGAACCAACAGGAGCTTCAGAGGAAGTGCAGACAGAAGAACCTGTTGCTACACAAGAACCAACAGGAGCTTCAGAGGAAGTGCAGACAGAGAAACCTGTTGTTACACAAGAACCAACAGGATCTTTAGAAGAAGTGCAGTCAGTAAGACCTGTTGCTACACAAGAACCAACAGGTCATCCAGAGAACATGCAGGACCTAGATCAAGAACTTACTGACACACAAGAACCAGTAAGTTCACCTGAAACTGCACAAGATCAAGAACTTACTGACACACAAGAACCAGTGAGTTCACCTGAAACTGCACAAGATCAAGGACTTACTGATACACAAGAACCAGAGAGTTCATCTGAAACTGCACAAGACCAGGAGCTTACTGACACACAAGAACCAGTAAGTTCCTCAGAGACTGCACAGGAACAAACAGAGGAGCTTCCCGACACTATGCAGGAAGAAAAGAAAGAAGAAAACAAGGACTCACCCCGGCCTACCCAATCTGATATGCAAGAAGAAGATATACAAGAACCAGGAAATGAGGAGAGAAACACTAAAAGTGTTATGGAACAAGATGAAGATATAGAAGAAAATGAAGAAAAAGATACAGATTCATCACGGCCTGCCCAAACTATTATAGAAGAAGAAATAATCTCAGGAGAAAATGAAGAGAAACTGGACCCACCTAGCCCTATTCAAGTTGCTAAGGAGCTAGAAGAAGAAGAAAAAGATACAGATTCATCACGGCCTGCCCAGACTATTATAGAAGAAGAAATAATCTCAGGAGAAAATGAAGAGAAACTGGACCCACCTAGCCCTATTCAAGTTTCTAAGGAGCTAGAAGAAGAAGAAAAAGGTACAGATTCATCACGGCTTGCCCAGACTATTATGGAAGAAGAGCAAATAGTTTCAGAAGGAAATAAAGAAGAATTGAATTCGCCTAGCAAGAAGCAAGGAGCAGATGAAGAGAAAGAGACAGATTCACCCTGGTCCACCAAAATCAATGTGGAGCACAATGGATTAGTCCAACAGGAGGAAGAAACTCTGGTTAGAGATGAAGAGAGAGATGCTGGATCATCCCAACCCATTTCAACAGAACAGATGATTCTGATGGATGCCTGTATGCAAACAGAGCTTCCCACTGTTAGTGATGCATGTATAGAAACAGAAAGCTTTCAGGAATTGAAACGTAGATGGTGGAAAGAATATCAGCAGTCTCAAGGCAAAGCATTCGAACAACAAAAAGGGACTTGGTTTGATCATGCTTATAAGAACTGGGAAGCACTGGAACAGTGTAGGGCCCAGTATAAAGAAATTAAGGAACTGAAACACAGAATGTCCCAGATGTTTGAGTTATGTCAAAGGATGCTTGCCACAAGGAAACCCTCTTTTAACTATGCTACATTTTTAAGGGAAAGACTTGCATTCATTCAGCTGAAGGCTATCAAAGAAGGGAGGCCTCATCAAGTGGTCACAGCAGATCAGTTTATGCAGACCTTTGCAGAGGCACCCAAAAGCGACCAAAACCTGTTATGTGAATTGTATCTCCATAATGAGGTCGTGTCTGAAGAAACGAACATGAATATGATACCTGTAGTTGGTGACATACAATTGAGAGCCTTCATCTCCTTTTTGGCTAATCAACTTACCTGGCAAAATGCCTATGTCTCAGGCCTCCAAAACGAACAGAATTGTCTTCTGTGGATTCGATCTGAACCACAGAACGCTGCCACTTTCATTTTACAACACTTAAAAATGATAAGCAATGATGATATGAAGGATCATGTTATGAGACTGCAAATAGAGGTCCTAACAGACTGTCAGCAGTATGTAAAGACCAAAGCATCCTTGGCTGTTAAAGAAAATAAACTATTTTGGGATAACTGCCCCGCAGAAAGGAAGGAATATCACCCGTATAACCCAGCAAATCTGCAAGTAGCACTTTCAAGGGTACCTCGGTATGTTGAATGCGTGCAGCGTTGTGCTGAAAATTGGATGGGTTATAAATTTAAGTTTCCAATTTTATGGTTGTCTGGTGATCAGTATAAGGGCCAGTTTGGACTTTCTAACAGAGAAGAGGCAGCAACATGGAAGCATATACGAACTGTTTGTGGTTTCAGAGACAAGTTTGATGTTACTCCCTACAGCTATTGTCTTAGTAATCTGCATTGTTCGTTCCAGTTCTCTGACTCAGACTCAGAGTAGCCATTGCATGGGGACATGCAATCTCTTCAGTTGGGGGGGATGTTGGGACTCACAATTGACCTATTTTTGACCTTATCTTTTGCCGTATTATTATCCTTTTGCAGTCATAAGTTGAAAGCTTTTATTTTATAAATGACATATTAACCCCAAGGTATGAAGTAACCTCCCGCATATCTATGTTTAATTGTCTATTTCATATTCGTGAATATCTTTATACTTATCCTTGGAAAGGCTGACTAAACTGTCAAATAATTGCCTTAAGTTTGCAGGAATTATAATGTATAGTTGCTGTAACACCAAAAACAGCAACTACGCAGTTGCTGTAACACCAGAAACAGCAACTACGCAGTTGCTGCAACACCAGAAGCAGCAACCCCGTAGTTGCTACAGTCAGCAACAGCAATTACCTAAAGCAAGCTATTTTGTAACAGCCACAAACAACAGATGGAAACTATTTAAAGAACCTTGACGTGGCATAATCAAGCGGAGGTCTAAAGTAAGAAGAACACAGTCAGCATGGCCCAAATCAGGAACAGCATGGGGAAATGGCAAAGGAATATGAAGATCCCGAGAAGACGGTCGAAGTCAGTTACCTGCTGTGTAACAGCCAGAGCTCAAGAAAGAATGTATTATTATACTGTTGTAACAGCGTTCTAAATTGCTTATTTTTGACAAGATGGGTTAACTGAATAGGCTGTAATACTTTATTGTAATAGATGTCTCCTCTATAAAGAGGAGACATCTACATGGAAAGGGGATTAGTCAGTGTCTATGGTCAGTTTGTAAGAAGAAATCTTGAGAACATCAGCAAGTCTGAACTACATTGTATTTAAATCTTTTTGGCAGATGAATATAAAACTGTTTTGAGCACTTAATCCAGTCTTCATTTTCCTGGGGAATCTTGTGAGAGGGACTGGGCCCACCTTCCTCACAAGATTCACCCATTTACTTTCCTGTCAAGTGTGTAAGTGTGCAATAGTTTCTTTCTGGTACTCTGCTTGGATTTTATAGCATTACCTCTAGTATTCTTTGTTTTGCTAGTACTCTGTTTCATTAATCACTTGAGTTTGTTTCTCACCGGTGAATGACATTGCAGTGTGCATTAGTAAATTTGATTATAGTGGCAGGTGTTGAACGTCCCCATCTGGAGGATAGGGTCCTGATCCTCTGCCAACAGAGCATCCATCATTTCGCTTTCCAGATTTGTAGTTTTAATTAATTGCTTTTACTTTAACAAGTACTGTAATGTCATAGCGTAAGAATTACGTATACTACAGCTTTTCAATGCTTTTAGATTTTGAGTACATACAGTACGCGGTAGCCTTTGGAATAAAAAGACTTTCCCTGGTTGACAATTAATGTGGTACTTGAATGTTTAATTCATAAACAATCCAACTAGCCAACAATAATCCAAGGTTTTTCTTGCCTTATCAAATCTCTTATTGTTAGGGATTTTGGGGACTCCCTAAGCCCCTTATATTCCATGATAACACTTTCATTTGGAAGGAGGATTTTGGGAGAGGCCTCCCCTTTTTGTTCTTTCATTCCATTTTCCCCCTTTGCCTTTAAGGGCATCAATTATCACTCGTTGATTCCCCAACTTCTTTTTTTGTTTGGTTCCTTTTCTCACACTTTTTTTAGCCACCGACCTATTTTTCTAGAACTCTCCATTTCGTGACTGCTACCCTCATTGGCCCATACTAGATTCTGAGCCACATTTTGTGTTATAACCCTGGAAATAGTAGATCCATCCCCAACTACTCCTGCATTGGGAGAATTGAGGGGGATTCTCAAGGTGGATCCGATCATGGCGGTTTGGCATGGTCTGAGGTGGACCTTCTTCATTGACTTCTCCTTCCTCGTGTTCCATGTTCTCTTCTTCATTGTCAGATGTTTCCTTGTTCAGAGTAGGCTTTGAACCCTCTTTCCCTTCTCTGTCTTGATCCTGAAGAGCGTTGAAAGGATTAGCTAAGGTAGACGCTCCATTGTTGTTACGATTGTTATGGAGCTTTGATATCGATGGTTTACCACAATTTCTACCTCACCACTGCATTTGCAATTGCTCTACTGGGGGAGCAGACTGATCAAGCCCTTTATTGCTCAAAACCTTAGTATAGTCCATAGAAAAACGACCATATTCATGACAATGTTGGCACTTCAAGGGGATTTGTTCATAATCTAGGGTTTGTTCGTGGATCCAATCCCCTAAGGTTAGATTGATCTCAAAGGGAAACCATTTTTCTAGATCAACTTCCACACAGATCTTTGCGCAGGCAAATTGAGATCCCTTGGATTCTTCCTTGTCTAGATATATCCTAACACCATTCCCTATAGCTCTTAGACAATTGTCACTCTAGCACGACAACAAAAGGCACAATACTTTTACCCACACTGGAATCGCAGTTGGGATATCCTCATCAAGGTTGAAGTCTAAATTCCACTTGTTTAGGTATATCCCCCTAGATCCAAAGAAATATGACCCATTTGTAAAGATTACATCGCGATCTTCTTTAAGTTCAAACAAAAATGCAAATAACCCATTACCAACTGCATACAATGCAATGTCACCCTTCAGCTTTGATCTCCAATTTTTCTCGATCTAGGACTCCATAGATCTCGGAGATGGCCACATCCCCATGAATTGTCAATCATGGCTCGCTGAGAAGATGCAAGTGAGGTTATTTGAGCTCCTAGAGGGAGAGCCACATTACGTATCTCTTCATTCCTTTAGACGAACTTAGACTACACTCTGAGGGTCGAGCTCGCTTTGGCGGAGATGCTGCCAAAGCTTGAAAGGAAGCCGCCTCATCTACATACAAAGCGGGAGGGGGAGGCGAAGAAACCCCTTTGAGGTTTCCATTGCAGAGAAAGCCTAAAGTTTCTAATAGTTGGCGAGAAAACTACATAGCCAAAATTTTATTAAACCTTATTATTAATAATTAATTTATTAATTAATAAATATCTTCTTCATATCCAACTTCTCATCCTGATCGAGAAGAGAGCACAAAATCTAGACCCAAGACTTCTGGTTTAATGAGACTTCATTTACACGACCATTACCAATTAAATTACCTTAAACAAACCATTATTAATTTATTTTTATTTTAATTAAAAAAAATTAATTCAAATCACCAAAAAAAATTAGTAATAACTCTTAAACTTTACATCATTGTTGCCATCATGTGCATCAATGTATTTTCTTGACGATTTCTCTTCATGTTTAATTGCATCAATGTAATTTCTCGGCAATTTCTTCATAGACTTGACATCTGCGCAAGTACGGTCATTCGCATCACATTTTCTTCATATAACTTGACATCCCACTCGTTACATTTTTCAAGTATATATAAACTTCGACATCAGTCATCGTCCTCATTATCAATTTATGCTTTTTTAATGTTTTTATTATTATATAAAAACAATTTTTTGAAAGAAATCTTATCCTTTTTCATTTTTTAAATATATATTTCAATTTATGCTTTTTAATGGTTTTTGTTATTATAAAAAGCAATTTTTTTTTAAAGAAATCTTATCTTTTTCGTTTTTTAATAAATCCTTTTACATCATTAAACACTTTATAAATATACAAAATTAAAATATTAACCATTTTTTTGAAATCTTATCCTTTTTCATTTTTTAATAGATCCTTTTACAACAGTAAACACTTTATCAATATACCAAATTTAAATTTGTAGTATTGATTCCATTCACTTTTTTTAATGAGTCTTATATTTTGTTATAACTGTGTTATTATTTTTATGAAGTTAGATATTTTAATTTTGAAAGTTAGGTATGAAGATTTAAATTTTTAATAAAATGTAAATTTGATTTTTAAATTTATTGAGTTAAAAGGTTCATTTTACAATCTAGTATAAGAGAGATGTGTAAGTTTGTTGGTCTTTTTATTTCTCTTTAAAATAAAAATAAAAGTTAAAAAATTGTGTTTTAAATAGAAAAATAATGTTGGTTATAATGAAAAAGAAATGAATATGGTGTAAAGTAATTAGAAGTAAAAAAATGTGTGAGTAAAATGCTTAAATTTTATAATTTGGTTATTGATAAAATATTTTAATATAAATTAATATTGACATATACTTAAATATACGTTAATAATAAAAAAACCATTTTAATTTGCATCATAAATGTCTAGATGTACGCCTTATGTAAAATATTTTAATGTCAATTGTGTATGCACTATATATCATTTTAAAAATTATGTATATATTGTAAAAAAAATTAAGTTTTTATGGTTAAAACATTTATTTGGTCTTATACATCTTCTATTTAGCATTTACAAATACAATTTAAACAATAAAAAATAACATATTGTATTTTACACTTTAAAAAAGTTTGCACGTGAAGAAATTTGATTCCTCTAAGCTCATGATAGATCCGTACTTAAAATGATCTATGTTGGTGTATACAGATTTTTTCATAATTAATTTATTTCTTATATATATATATATATATATATCATCATCATATTAATTAATTTTGGTTATATTTTTACATTGTTTTTTTTAAGTTAAGATAATCTATTAATATGTACAAAAAATTACAGAGAGGACAAAGCCTCAACCAAGTTTAACATAGTGTTTCAGCAAAATCTGGACTGCCCCAACATTGGGGAAACCAGTCCACAGAAAGCAAAAACCAAAAATGATATCAGTTCTTAAGACCAGAATCCACAAAAGAAACAGTGAGGTATTGCCATGACATAATGTCCAGATAGGAGACCAGATTCCAACAAAAGCTAACAAAAACAAAAAGACCAGACAGAAGACACCTGGTAGCCACGTCCTTACACCTAGCAGCCATGTCCGAACCCCTCGCAGCCACGTCCAAACCCATGTTCGCCACGTCCAGACACCTGGAAGCCATGTCGACCTAAATGAAATCATCCGAGATGGGTTCCTCAACAATTGGGCATGCCCAATCATCCGCCTCGTCCCTCGACACGCTGCCGTGTGGCTCCCCACCACCGCCATGTGGCTCATCCATCGGATGGGCGTTGCCAAGCCTGCCAGATGCCGCCTGCAAAGCTGACCCGTCGTGACCAGTTCCACCTGAGGGGCTCGTGGCTGCAGAGCTACCCCCTTCACCATGCTGATTGCCACCAAGGTTCTTGCCATGCAGAGTAAAGAAGCCTTCGTCCATCACGTTCTTCCCTGTGTCTCTACAATTGCTGCGCCTAGGGAGTCCTCTTGCCGCAAGTCGGAATTGTCCACCTGAGAGGCAGTTTGTTCATTGTCTTCAGTGAAGAGGATGGAAATAGTAGCTGTAATAACAGGCCTGTTCAGGGTGCTACAGAACCTGAATTGGGTTGAGTGGGGAGCGGGATGAAGGGGCAAAGGAAAATTAGCAGAGTGAACTGCAAAATCACCATGAATTGCACCTGAAGACCGAGCATGACCCCGCCCACTTCTCGTACTAGGATATCTACCCGCCCCATGTCTTTGGGGATGATGCAGTTCAGGGGAAGGAGAGGAGGCAGCGGGCTCAGGGTGCGACTCAGTCTGAGGGCGAGAACTGCCTCCCCGAGTTCCGCCCCTTCGACTTCTCATTCGATGTCTCACCATGCTGGTATCTCTGGCTAAGTGCTCAGAGGGAGCAGTAACAGAAGGAACGATGACAGAGGGAGCTCTAACAGAGGGATAGTGAGGGGGAGCAGGGTCAGTCTGAGCAGAGGTTAGATAGCAGAAACCAGAATGGGAATGGTGAAACCCATTTCCAAAATCAACGCAGCAGACTAACCAGCAGCGACGCCCAGTTACAGTGCGAGAGTTGGGTTCATAGGCTTGAGGCGGGCAGTTGCAGTGGAGCAGGGGAGACGGAGAAACAATGAACTGAGGTACCTCCATATCCAGACAGTTAATGGCTTTTTTCCGCTTCAAACCTACATTGAATGTTGCCTGCAGTGTGTCATAAGGGCGTCTCAGGGTGGTATGGGGAGGGGCGCCATCAGCCAAGTGGCTCGTCCCTCGCCGCCAGTCTTCAATGTGTTCATTAATATCATAGTGCGTCACCCACATCCGGGTATATTTTTACATTGTTAAAAAGATGTAAAAATGAATATTATATAGGGGTGAATATTCAAAAAAAAAATCATAGAATCCATACATTGTCTACATCTTCTATAAATGATTAAGTTAATTGAAAAATTGAAAAATCAACAAAGATACTTTAGAAGAATGATGATATTAATAATGAAGTGTATTGTCATTTACTAATGAAAGGTTTAAATGCATAAAATAAGTACATGGGTCACTTTGATTTTAGTATTCATAAAACTTGCAATTACTTTGTAAATAACACTTGAGTGAATATGAAGTTAGTGTGGAAATTCTTATAACATTGTATTCACCATAAAAATATATTGCCAAACCATTCTTTACTCTTTGTATACAATGCAATGGTATACAAATGCTTTGTTGAATCTAGCCAACTTATGGAATGAGGTTGCTATCTCATAAAACTTTATGATGAGCCTTTTAATAAGACTTTCTAAACCCAAAAAACAACTAACCTCAATGAGAGTTTTTGGGTTGGGCAATTATGGATGGCTAAATTCATCTAATTTAAGTTAATGTGCATCAATCCTCCACACAGAAATAGATATTCCTAATAACAAGTATAATTTATATTAAAAAAACTTGCGGCTAAGTTGTGCAAATTTGTAATATAAAAAAGATTAGAGGTAGTTTTCATCTGAGTGTCCAAACTACAGCCATGCCTATCCATTTTACTAAATAGTTTGTCTTCCCTATTCTACCCTCTAGAGGCTTGGCAAGTGAACTTCTTTGCTTACTAATTAAGATAAAAGGACACAATAATTCATATAAAAATATTGAAAAGGAAGTTACTAATTTTCCATGCCCATGATGCAATTTACTTTGCATGTTCTCCTATGGATTAGTTTGAGTATCATTTTAGTGCTTCTCTTTCTCAAATTTTACATCAAGTTTGACCTCACCTATGCCATCCACCATTTCATTTCTTGACATCATATAATGTTCTTGTTGTCCTCCAAGTCCTAGAGAAAGGCCACAAAAGGAAGGTTCCTCAAATGGGCTAGAGTCATAAGGAGGAGGAGATGTAACTACTTCTAGAGGATGGCCAAGGTGGGCTACAATTTTTCCAACGCTCATTGAGATCCAATTGTTTCCTTTGATGAATCCTTGCGAATGTTTCCAACTCTTTCTCTCTTTCTTAAATTTCCAAAATGTGTTTTAATGTGTATTACACAATTGTACCTTGCAAAGTTTTCCTTTTGAATGTGCCTTTGAGATTCATCTTTCCACATGCTTAGCAAACGGTCACATTTCTAATGCTACGTTATGCTTTTGTTGTTTCCCTTTCATAGTGCTTTAATTCTTGGTTCGCCTCATTGAGTTTGCATAGAATGTAGCAATTGCTTAAGTAGTGGCAATGAAGCACTGAAGCCACCTCATTTATCAACCAACTAAACCCAACAATGAATAAGGTTTCTAGTTATATCCTTTGCCCATAATTAGAGTCATGGCTTGGACCTTCAAGTTAGGGCTCAACTCCAACTAAAATAATATATTACCACATCTCATGCTTAGAGAAGCCTCGGTTTAAAGCAATGATGATAAAATTTGGAATAAAGGCCCAAAACTTACCATCCATTATCCTCCACCAATTATGTGTCCTAAGTATAAGGTTTTGTTATTTCCAAATTTGCAATTTTTTATATTGGCTTGCAACTTATTCTTCCTCAAATTTTGCATAACTCTTGCCAAATGTTGTTACTCCAAGTTGGATTTCTAAATAAATTGTCATTTGTTTTGGTACTATTTGAGTGGCAAAATAGAGTTGTGGACTTGTAGGGCACATATTATGGACACATCCTTTATTGTTGCTTTAGGGTCCTAAGACTTCTATAAACCATTTTGAGCATTGATTGTTGATTTTTGAGGTCAAAAATTTTGTGAACAAAGTCCTCAACCCTCTCACTTTGTTTTACTCATTAATAACTTTTACAATGGCCAAAAGATCACCTAAAAGTCAGAGTTTGTATGAGCAATTTATGCCTCCCATGAGCTGACCTATGCCTTGACCACCACCATACCAAGTGGATGTCATGTCAACACCTATTACTCGCACATGTGGACTTTCTAGAAGATTCTAGGGAAATGAAAACCCTAATTATAATCAGGACTCAAGGCACGTAAAATCTAAGGTAAGCCTAGACAACTATTAAGGCATATCAAATAATAAGGTGCACCAAAAAGAAGTGGTTTTGTTTCTATTATATTTACTTATTGTTCCACAAATGAATTAGGCTAAGGAGTGGGATATTATGCATGGAATAGAGGAAGTAGAAAACTATATATCGACTATTTAGACCACAACATTTATTGTAATTTCATAGTGTTTTTATTTTTCTTTATATTTGTATTTTATGTTTAGAAGAAAATAGCAAAGATAATGATCACCTTTTCGCTAAATTTTCCCATCTAATTTCAATATATTGGATACCATATTTAATTTCAATATATTGTTCTCAATAATTTCAATATATTGAATATCGTATTTAATATAATATTACATTTAAATAAATAATGTATTGTATTGAATTTTCATATCCTCAATAATTTCAATATATTGTATACTCTATCTAATATAATATTACATTTAAATAAATAATACTTAATAAGAAAAGCCCTAAGGGATATCTCACTTGGTCAAGTCCCTTTTGCTAAGTACCTCGCCTATTAAGAGGTCACGGGGTTAAATCTCCTTGATGCCCTTGGGGTTAGGCCTTATTAGTTTGACTGGCGAGTAGATCCCTTCAAATTGATCTACCTGAATTTTCCCATGGATATAACAACCATACAATATCTCTAAATCACCCTTAAAAAAATAATACTAATAAAAAATAATTCCATAATGTTTTGGACTAAGTTGTAATAATTTCAATATATTATATAATAATAAAAAATAATTCCATAATATTTTGGACTAAATTGTAATAATTTCAATATATTATATACTCTATTTAATATAATATTACATTTAAATAAATAATGCTTAATAAGAAATAATTCCATAGTGTTTTGGACTAAGTTGTAATAATTTCAATATATTATATACTCTATTTAATATAATATTACATTGCGTAATAAGAAATAATTCCATAGTGTTTTGGACTAAGTTGTAAAATTTGGTGGGACAAAATGTCAATATCTGTGCTAACTTTTATGTTAACGACCGGTACTTTTCAACGGGAGATAAAAATTTCATATAATTGACACCATCACAAAAGATTCGAAATACAACCTAAGTAGGGCTGTCTCATTCATAATCTCGTTCGAGGCTTGGAAATCCACGTAAGAGAGATTGAAGTCATGAAAAAACAGCGTGTCACGAGGATCCGAGGTGGGCTCCACGTCGGCACAAACACGTGCATATGGAACGTAAGGTGATGAAATATTGATTAGTCATGACATTTGCGCGAACCATCCAGGAATGTGCGATGACATTTGCCGAAAGAAATAAATGAATCGAATTTTAGAAAGAAAGATTTATTTTTCATAGTTTAACGATCTCAAGGAGTTGTTGGGAAAGTTATGGAAATTTTGGTTATATTTAAATTTTTGTAAATTCAAGCTATAGTTGTTAAATTTCAAAATTTTAGGTATTGTAGACGTTTTTGATGATGCTGAATCTATTTCCACCATCAAAAACACGATTCAAACACTACCTCTACAAGAATTTTTGAAATTTTTTGTCCGGATTTCGACCACTTAAAACCACAATTCCTCCACCTCGTTAAACTACTCCGATTTATTTTGGATTTAATAATTATTTTTGGATTTCGTCGCCATTTGTTGGTTGAAACGATCGACAATGGAGTGGGACCCAGTGAAAGTAATGCAGGTGACCAAGGTCTCACGAGTCCATTGCATTCATGATGAGCTGTTTCGAGTGATCCCAATAACTAAAAAACAAATCAGGATTTTGTCTCATTCATTTCTTTTCTTGAGGGTCAAATATGTCACTTGCGTAATCATAAAAGTACAAAGTTCAATGTGACATTGATGTCCTCTTTGATATAGAATCCGAGAAATAGTATAGGCTAGTTGTAATTTTAAATTGATTTTTTTAAATTACTTAAAAAATAATTGTTTAATTAACTAGATTAAAATAAATATTATTATATAAGAAGTTTAGGTAGTGTGTGGCATTAGTGTGATTTTGTTAATGGGATATGACCATCCATTATTATTATTTTTATGATATGAAATATGTTTACTCAATTAGTTTTAATTAAATTTAAGTTAGATATTTTTAGACATGTGAAATGTCAAAGTGTTTATTTTATGTAGGTGATGCTATATCATCATCATCCAATCATAAGCAA
This sequence comes from Pinus tabuliformis, assembly GCA_031772625.1. Classification (NCBI taxonomy): domain Eukaryota; kingdom Viridiplantae; phylum Streptophyta; class Pinopsida; order Pinales; family Pinaceae; genus Pinus; species Pinus tabuliformis. The sequence continues at coordinate 718,045,763 of CM062812.1, read as the reverse complement.
CATATTGTTTTTTTTTTGAGTCAAGTATATTGAAATAATTAATTGTTTAATGCAAGATCATGTTATAATTCATTTAAGTCAAGACGTGATAGTTAATGAAGATCATGCCCCTCCTTCATCAACAATTCACATATCTTCAATTTACTTATCAACATTTTCGTGTTGTGATGGAAAAAATGCACAACCTATCACATTGCCAAGTCATCCTCCATCGAAACCCGCTATATGACACTACATTGATCACCCACCCTACTTGACAAGACATCCTCGATATTCCTAGCCTATGTGTTATTGCATCATCCTAACCATCTCATGAATCACCATGAGTTGGTTAAGGCTACCAAAGCATATGGACTCACAATGTAATTTCAAAGGCATGTCTTTGCACCATCCTTTGTGCCATTACCAATGGCACCTCAAGTTGGGCCCTTACATTCTCCCCCGCTTGAATTATTAACATCCTCGTCAATGTGGCACCATTGCATCCCATGATGAAATGTGTGTTGGTGGTGACGAAATACTTCTAGAATTTCCACATTCAAAACATAGCTCTTATACCATTTTTCATGGGGCTAGATTTTTAATATTTCATTGGAGTGTCCCATACCACTCAATAAGCTTAGTCGTTTGCATGAACTTGTCAGTTGGGAATGACCATTAACTACTAGTATCACCTAGAATATGCTTAACCAACATGTCCTAATCAAATGCAATGCAAGCACCTTTAACCATGTGCAATATTAGAGTGCTCATTTCACATAGGCAATGTTGTTTCGTTGCCACCCAACAGTAAGCAACCTATTGTCACCTCCTCCAAGCCAATCATTCTTGAACAATCAATTTCCCAATGTGAGACCATACTATCATCCATCTAAGCCAACACACAATAGTTACTGAATATCATGTCGATCTTTCATAAGATATTCACATATCTTTGATGCACTTATCAAAATTGTTGCCTTGCCATAGATAACATACACAATCTATCACATTGCCAAGTTGCATTATCATTTTCCTAATCCTGCTATGCAACACCTCGTTAGTTATATGTCCTACTTAAAAAGTAATACATAAGTATAATGAAAACCATATCTTATTAATGAATGGTAAAAATGATTATATAAACATAATATATAAAATAGTGGTAGCTATCTTTGAGAAAAATCGTGGTTGTTATGATTATGTATAAAAATCTCATACAAAATGTTGGAATTATATTTTATGATCATGTCAAAAACCCTAGAGGAAACAAACATAGGATGAAAGAACCATAACCCTAGCATGAAGTTAGGGATGAAAGTTTAGCTAAGTTAGATGAACTTTATCTATGTGAAAAGAAGAGGAGGTTTGTCAAGTTCACAAATTCTTCTTGTTGCTCCATTTTGGATCTACTTTAACTCCTTGAAAATATAATTTGTAGCTATGCTTTAATTCTCTTTGAAGTGTGCTACACTTGTGAAAAGCACATGCAAAGGATTCAAAAAATGCATAAAAAATTTAGGGCTTTAAAATTGTCACTATCATGACCATTTCTAAGATGGCCCTTAATGGTCACTTATATTATTCTTTATCAAAAAATCACCTATATTATTCTTGATCAAAGAATCATACAATCCAACTTCATCTCCCCTTATTTTCCCTTTTTCATTTTTATTTGTTGTAACCTTTTCAATAGGCCCCAAAATAGGCTTCTTTGAAATCACTATGATCTTGAATGACCCTAAATGGCATCATCCTGTACAACTTGTCAAAAGGGACAAATTTCATTTCCTTTATTTAATTATTCATCATCTTCCCAAGGTAATAACTTAGAGGCTTTTCTAAGAAAAGAAATTGGAGACTACAAGGAGGTCGTTTTCTTTACATCATTAATTATTGGTTCAATAACATCATTGGTAATAATGTTGCAACATGCAATTATAACTAGCTCAATTGATCCAGATTGAATCATTATATTATTTGTAATCCATCTCGCATCCAGAGTGGAACAAGTGGACGAATCAGCTCAAGGGATCGTTTTTATTGGTGGGACCAAGTTTGGCAAAACAGGGTTTGAAGCCTTCTAGAGCGTTTTGAGGCATCAAACAATGTTTTTTCGAGGCTAAAGCTTTGGCACTTTAGCGCCACACCTTTTCATTGCATTCTACACACATAGATATTTCCAACGACAAAAGAATTATGTGAATCGGAGTCTGTATGCATAAGTTATGCCACTCAAAAGTTGACCTTCGTGTTTTCACACCTATAATTTGGGAGGATGTCGTGTCAACCCCCATTATTCATGGAAAAGGGGATAGCCACGTGTCTATGATGTAAAAGACTCTAGAAGAATCTATAGTGTAACTCTAGTTAAAATTTGATGTAGTCAAACTAACCACTAGTAGGCTATCAAGTTGTGTTATAATCGGGCCACTTAGAGGAAGAGGCATTCCATTCTTTCGAGAGAATTTTTTTTCCATAGCAAAGATAGCCTGGAGAGATAGGAGGTAGAGCCCACTAAGAGGATTTGTGCACTGTAGCGTCCCACGGGCCACAAGCCATACTTCTTTGCACCTAAAGCCATATTTCCAGACAAAGAAAGAGAGCGAAGCGACCTCACCTTCCAGCCGGGTTTTCTCCCGAAAGAGTTTCCGGGAGCATATTTTGTGTCTTATGTGTGCATGTGAGATTATTTTTTTGTTCTTTATTTTTCTACATAATTTCCATTCGAATTCATGCACTAATTACAGTTAAATCTACAAATTTTGAAGTTTAAATAAACTATAATAGTGTAGAATTTTCAGATTTCTAATATCATATTATCAGATATGTTGTGACGAACTGTCTAGTGGAATATCCATGATAGTTTACGGATCATTTGGTATCAAAGTAGATTTATTTGGGTATTTTGTGGAAATTGTAGGGATCTAGATCGACGGGGCCCAAAATTGTAAAACCCTAATCATGGCCAATGAATCTGTGAATGAACCTTGTGATCCTGCAAATGCGAGGTTTACGTGGCTAGAACAACAAGTCACCGATATCAACTGAAATATAAACCTACTCATGGCGGCCTTGAATAACAAGTTGAGGATATTTGGAGAAGATGGGGATTCAAATACAGGGGAAAAATCAGAGTGGTGATCAGAAGATCATGGAGAAACAAAGAACGATTTGAAGAAAGAACCTGGAAAGGATCAACCCAGTTCAAGTGCCATGAACCAATCATAGTCCCTATTTAAAATGGAAGCAAAACTTGACATCAAGTCGTACCATGGTGAGATCGATGCTCTGAAGGGAAAAAGGTTTCATTCGAGTGACTGAAATTAGAGGGTTGTGCACTGACTTGGTGGCAGAGCCACACGAAAATAATGAGGTTGGAGGGAGAACCTCCAGTGACTAAGTGGGAGGATTTAAAAGCCCCCATTAGGTCACACTTTTATCCCATTGGGTACGTGGAGGACAAGTGGATCTGGTGGCAATACTTTAGGCAAAAGTTGGGCCAAAGCATGGAGGAGTACAACACGAAATTCAGAAAGATGGTTATAATGTTGGGTGTCTTTCCAAAGAACCCAGATGTACTCCTCAAGTATTTGGGGGGTCTGCACCGCCATCTGCACAAGAAAGTGAAGTTGTTCAAGCCAAAATTAGTGGACGAGGCTTGTGTATATGTGCAATACTTGGAAAACATAGGCCTAAAGAGAGTGCAATCAAGTGGATCTAAGCAGAATGAGCAACAAGATGCTTCTAAGGAGGGGAACAAGAAGCAAAAAGGGGGAAAATATAAAAAGATGACAACCACAACACACTAGTTCAAAGATCCTAGTAAGCACTATAACCACTGCAACATTGATGGGCATACAGAGGAGAAATTTTGGAAATTGCATCCAGAGCTAAACCTAAAGAACAAAAAGAAAGATAATAAGAAGAAGAATCTCATGACCATGGATTCGAGCAACCAAGTTGAAAGAAACTTGGACGTGGATGAGAAGATCGTTTGTATGTCAGTGCAGAAGGAGGTGAATCTGAGTATCCTTTACTAATAGGAAGAGAAAGAAATGACCAAACTCTTCCATATAAAGATACAGGTCAAGAAGACAAAGATTGGTGCTCTATTTGACTCAGGATCACAGACGAATCTCATTACAGTAGAGTTGGTCAAGAAGTTGGGACTGGAAGTTTGTGATCATCCAAACCCATATCCACTGGGATGGGTAAATAAGGATGCAAAAATGAAGGTAACAAAACCGTGTAAAATTAGATTTGTTATCAATGGTGATTTATTGATGAAGTAGATCTAGATGTGGTTCCCCTTGATGTATGTGGATTTGTGTTTAAGAGTCCATAGATGTACATGTGTGATGTAATATTCATGAGGAGATACAACCAATCCGAGCTCATCAAGGATGTAAAATCGTTTATCATAAACGTGCACAAATGCAAGTTGAAATTTTCATTTGTAAGTATAAACCAAGCAAAGAAATTAGTTCTAGCAAGAAGTATGTTTTAATTTTTTTAAGAGAAAGTCAGTCTATATAGGAGTCAATAAGAGGCAAGGCATCCCTAGAGGGGTGTACTAAGAAACAAAAACAACAATTTGAGGAGTTGTTACAGGAATACAGGGATGTGTTCTGAAAGCCAAAAGGGTTACCACCTAAGAGAGAAGTGGAGCACAAGGTCCAACTATTTTCAGACTCCCCGTTGCCAAATATTGGGTTGTACAGGCAGTCCGTTATAGAAGCAAGTGAGGTGAAGAAACAATTGCAGCAACTCTTGGAACATGGTGTCATTACCCCGAGTACATCACCATGTGGGTCACCCATCATAATTATGTCAAAGAAGGATGGGACATGGGAGATGTGTATAGATTACAGGGCATTGAACAAAATCATGTTCAAGAATAGATACCCCCTGCCCAAGATAAATGATTTGTTGGATTAGTTACAACAAGAAAAATACTTCACCAAGCTAGACTTGAAGTTTGGATATCACAAGGTTCAAGTCAAAGAAGAAGATACCTGAAAGACTACCTTCAAAACCAGGCAAGATTTGTATGAGTGGTTATTCATGACATTTGGCCTATATAACACACCAGCTACATTTATGAGATTAAAGAATGATGTACTACACCCTTTTATAGATTCATTTGTTATTGTATATTTGGATGATATGTTGGTATATAATGCTACCTGGGAGGAGCATATTTCACATTTGACACAAGTGCTTGAAACATTGAAGTAGCACTAGTTGCTAGCAAATCTCAAGAAGTGTGAGTTTGTGCAACAATCTTTGGTGTATTTCAGGTATGTGACCGGTGGAGGAGAACTAAAGATAGATCCTTCCAAGATGGAGGCCATCATGAAGTGGGTGGTGCCTACTAATGTTTCTGGGGTCAGGAGTTTCATTAAGGAAACATAGTACCTAAGGAAATTCATAGCCTCATTTTCAACAATGGCAGCACCTCTCCATGCCATAACTGCTCCATGCCTCCTTTACTTTCAAGTAATGGTGATGCAAAATCCTTTGATTGAGTGATATCTTACAATTCCTTTGTTTTTTCCTCTGACGAGCATTTCCTTTAGACAAGAAGCAACCAAGTGTTTGTGCTCAAAGCACATAAATCATAATATGCATAATTCAATACATGTGTCTAGTTGTGGTATTCACACTCTAGCATATTTTTTTGGGAAGATGTAAATTCATATTCAAGGAAAGGTAGATGCTCACAAATTCTTCATTTTTGGATACATGCTAATAAACTTGACCGAGTTGTTACTCGTGATTGTGAGATATATAATCTTCCAATACTTGAGAAGAATATTGGGCATTGCCACCAACATGGGATCAACAAAAGTGATTTAGTATATAATGTAAGTCCTAGATCAAAGGCTTGACATCTCTCATTGGGACATTGTGGTTACTTGTCTATTGGTCACATAAATTAATTCCATAATGAACAATACCTATGCACACATGCAAACCACCATGGTGTCCTCTAAGAAAAATCTCAAAAGTCTATGCCTAGTGTTATTTTAGTTTTTTCCATACTCTATATATTTGTATATCATTCCGGGGTTGGGTAATAATCTTCATTCGGGCTCTTGACCCAAAGAGAGTTTAAGCTCCTAAATAAGCATCAAATCAACCTTAACAATGCAATATAATGAGATGGTTGGCTCTCACGAGTAAGTTTTAGTGTTTAAAAGAACTAGCCTTCCCTAGGGTTTTGCCTCGCTAGAGATGGGCCTTTAAGACTATAAATATTTGAAGTAATACTTATTGGAGTAAGATATTTATGAGAAGGAAACTTCCTTTCAGGGGAGTCATCACAACATTTTGTATTACCATGTGGGGAAATCACTTCTCACCATTGTGTAGTGGGTAAAAAATACCATGAGAAATGCACATTAGTTGATTGTAAAGAGCTTTTAGATGAGAGGGAGGAAGTAGATCTAAAGTTAGGAAATTACATAAAAGTGTACGAGGAAAAGGGAAAATGTAACCATGGAGGCTCCTCATAGAAATACATATTAATCACATTTAAAGAGCTTGTTGTGAATTAATTTCCTAACTAAAATAACATTACCATTGTTTTTGGAATCTTACCACTATCATAACAAGTGCAAATGCTCACCATTAAGGTGAATCATCGATATTTTTATTTTATTTATAATGTCGAACATTTAGCTAAGTGATCCAAGTATGCATCATTTATTCAACATTAATTTTTTTTTTTTAAATGTATTCGTTAATTTATGGTTAAATGGTAAATGATTGCACTTATTGTTTTGATAGGTGATCTACAATTCAGTAGGAGAGTGATGTTGTCTCATAACATATATGTATGTGATACTAAAAAATATAAATTAAATAGTAAGTAAAAGAAATTATATGGCAATTGTATTACATTTGGAAAAAATAAATTTATTGATATATATACTAGTCTAGGTCCTTGAATTTATAAATTGTCAAGAGGGATCAAATTTCTATAAGCATAAACATTTTCCAAAGTGAATATTTTGAAAATATATTTACATCTCAAAAGATTTGATCTTTCTCGGGAGTGGTAGGGGTTATTCTCAACCCCAATGGAAAAGTTGAAATTGAGTACAATTGGGGGTTAAGTAATTGCACAAATAATGTGCCAAAGACATATGGATTATTGCAATGGCTTCTTCTAGTCAAAGGAGAAAACATCAAAGATTTGGTGATGTTGGGATATTCACAACTAGCTATGCATCACCTTGTTCAGGGTTCTTTGCATAAGTAATGCAAGTTGTGAAGCATTATTAATCGAATCAAGAATCTAAAACTAGTATTCTCTAGTATTACCTTCTTTCATCTGTTGAGAATAAACAATCACGCTGCAGATGAAATTGCCAATAAAGGTGTAAACTTGGGTGTAGGAGTCTTAATGAGAAATAATATCCCTTCCCTCACAACTAACCCTTAACAATGGATCTGATATAAAGTGTATTTTTTTTATGTCTATAGGTTTTTTGGAGAACCTACACATTCGAAGACCTTGTGTCCTTTAGGATAATAAAACGACTAATATATATTGATAATAAAGATTATCGTTGATACAGGTGGATATTGGTGGCCACTCGCCTATTCCACTTGGATTCCCAACACTATTTTCTATCATTTTCCTAATTTTCAGCATAGTTTCCTATTTCGACAGTTTTTTACTATTTGGCAGGTGCCGTTTTGAGACCCTAAATGATGATTTCTTAGGGAATGAGAAAACATTGATCAAAGATCATGTTTGCAGTCAATTTTTTTTTCTGCCCTTGAATAGAACTTTCTAATGGGCTAATGTGTGCACCAAACATAGATTGTATGCCAAAGTTACGAACTTGGAAAGTTGACGTTTTAACTAACCCTATCAGAGCCCATACCTTTTGACGCTTTATCTCTCGGGGTTGGGTTTTTGGATGTTTAGGGTTTCTCATTGTTTCTTCATGATAAAAGGCCTCCAAGCTTCATTGTAACACAATTCAAAAGGCATGTAGTTGCCACATATCTTTTTAGAGATAAGCTACCATCACCTGAGTTAGTTTGCTTTCTTTCTACATATAAACAATTTGCAACATTTGCTATTTATTAATTGAAGTTAAGTTTCATTGTATCTATGTGTTTTTATTTTAAATATGTATTTCATTTTGTTCCTTCATTAATTCAGATCAGTCGTGAGGTTATAGGTATAGTTGGCCTCAAAAGATTTTCATTGTACTCACCTACTATATAGGCTGCTATACAGGCGTGAATTTTGATTTAATACAATATTCTCATCGTGGTAAAAAAATATTTAATCTTTCTCAATGTTTAATAAATTTAAAATTAAAATGGATTTAAACTAAATGCACTGAGAGGTGCTCTTCAACCCAGTATGGTAGAAATATTGTAATGTAATTTAATGTATTGTCTTGTAAACATTTTGACTTAGTTAAGATAGAATAAAAATAAGATAAAATAAAGTAAAAAAATTAATAATTATAATTATAATTATTAATAAAACTTTTTGACTCGACCAATTTAATTACATAAAACTAAAACTAAAACTAAAATAAAAACACAAATTAATTATTGCTCTGAGAGGCACATTCTACAAATGGGTATGAGAGCAATGTGCGATTTTTTCAGTGTTCATCATGGAGTTGACACGTGTCTCTTTTAAAATAAAAATCATTTTTATCAAAATAGAAAAACAATGTTGGCTATAATAAAACACAAAAATGAATATGCATATTTAGTTAGTTTTAATTGAAATCATTATATAACATTAATAATTACAACCTCATTATGGTCACTTGATTTGTTGTTGATATAGCAACCCAATGTGGTAAAACTATTACACTCTTTTACTCATAAAAAAAATATTTTGATGTCCACATGACGTAATAATTTCATATCAACTTTAAAAAGAAATAAAATTATTAGAAGTAAAAAAAAATGTGAGTAGTAAGTCCCACTAGCACAACTTGTTGAAGATGGGCCTCATCAACAAGGTGAACTAGGATCAAACCTCACGAGAGGTGGTTGTGCCCCGGGCTAGGGGGAGGAGACATGTTAAAAATCCAGTGAGCTAAGGGTGGTTGGCGTGGCCCAGGCTGGGTGCAATCCCTGGGTGACTTTGACCGCTTAGATGTCGGCTGGGTGCAATCCTCGGGTGATGTTGACCGCTTAGATGCCGGCTAGGTGCAATCCCCAGGTGAATTTGACCGCTTAGATGCCCCTGGGTCATGACTCCTTGAGCTACAGGTCAAGCCTGGAGGATCATAGACAACTTGACAAAAAAAATGTGAGTAAGATGTTTAAACCTTATACTTTTCAAATATATTTCAAGAAGGAATGTAAATAAACCATTTGAATGCCTATTTCAACTAATTTGCATCCATATCAACTTCATATATATCTATATATAGAATGAAAATGTTAATAGAAAATATTTTAATGTTGTATATAATAAACTATTCAATAACTGAAAGTTAATAAATAAAATAAAAAATATCAAGTACTTTCCAAGAAGAATAATATGAGAGGAACATGTAATTCATTTAATTCTTAATATAAAAAAAAGTGTGATGAGCGAACACACATTATTCTCGAACCGCTGGAGCGATGGAGCACGGGCGAACTAGGGTCTGCAAGGACTTTGGTTAGGGTTTCCTGAACACTGCGGTCCGTGCATGAACCATCGAACCCGCTACCGTAATCCGCCGCTGTTACTGTTTACCCTAACCGCATCGCCGTTTCACCTGCTGGTAACTCCATGGTGTTCTGAGCCCGCTCCGAGACTAACGGCGTGCCCTTCAACGGAACCTCCACAGCTGCACGGGCCGCCTTTCTTGCAACTGTCGTTTTCCCCCGGTTACCCTCCGTTCCGAGGTGTCTGCAGATCCTAGGAGCAGCTGGCAATGGAAGACATTGACGCCGTCGATTACTCCGCGGACCCATTGGAAGGGGTCTCCATTTGGCGTACACCCCTCGATGCTTCTGGAGGTATGTACAGCTCGGATTATTCTGCTCCATTTCCGCCGGTTCCGTTTTCAGACTCGCATTCTCATCCTCCTGTTATTCTCCCGGACGATCCGCCAACTTGGCCTGCTCTTACCACTCCCCCGCACTCACCGGCTACCCTAGGGTTTGTCTCGAACTGTCTCAATCCTAACCCAGGTTCTCTTCCCCTGGTCACGGGCTCCATTCCCCTTCAATTTCAATCCCCCTCCCTCCCGGGACCTTCTATTGGCATTCCTATCTCTTTCGGGTTCTCATCCGGCAGTTTCACCGCCGTCCCTCCTCTCACTGGCACCCCATCATCATCTGACCCTCTCGGGCATTCCCTTCCGGCCCGTTACCCTGCATCTCAGCCTGAGAACCCGTCTCTACCGGTACATCCCCCCCGCCATCCCCCTCCCCGAGGCCCTAAACGAAGATATAAGTGTTTCAAATCCAGGGCAGAGGACGTTTTTCTCCGGTTAGAAGAAGACATTCGTTGGGGTGAGACCATGGATTTTGCGGACCGTGTTTTGGTCGGACGCATCCGTGGCCGTAGTTACTCGGCAGCACGTTTGAAGCAGTGGGCAGCTGATGTTTGGGGTCACCATCTGGTGGATATCCCTTTTGTGCAGACCTTCGTGCGGGGATGGTTCGCCCTTCGTTTCGCGCGTGCAGACCATACTAATTGGGTCCTCTCATCATATTGGCATTTTGACCACGCACCGGTGCTTCTGAAGAGATGGACTCCACTCTTCGACCCTGAGACGGAACATATTGGCACTGGACCTGTATGGATTAGGCTACCAGGACTACCTCTACAGTACTGGTCAGAGGACATTTTCAAGAGGATCGGTAATGCTATCGGTGTTTATATGGGCTATGATAAATCCTATCAGCAGACAGGCATGATGGCCTATGCCAGGATTCTCATTAACCTGGACACAAGAGGCGGACTGCTGGAATTCATCACGATCCAGTGGAGGGATACTGAACGCAAGCAGATCATCGACTATGAAGGAGTACCTTATAGATGCCGCCGATGCCACAAGGTTGGCCACCTCTACAGAGATTGCCCACTCCTCAAGAAATCTGGTACTAATGGCACCGAAGATGCAGGACCACAGCCGCAGGTCACCCAACCTGAGACACAGCCTGCTCAGAACACTGAGGAACCGGTTCCCCCATCGATCGTGGAAGAACCAGAGGAAGCTGGAACAGGCGTCATTGCTGGATCACCATCTGGCCCGCAGCCGATCCCGACTGACTTGCAGACGGCCAAGGAACATGAGGACCTGGAGGAATCGGGTAAGTCACATAATTATTCTCTGTCCACTCCTCCTTCTTGTATGACTTTGGGCATATCTTCACATTACTCTGCATCTGCATCCATCATTTCATTATTTCCTTCTATTTCACATTCGCCCCCCCCTCATTATAATCACTTGCATTCCTCACTCTCGTGCACCATACCTCAGCCCTCTCCGGCGGCTCCTCCATCCAGAATCACATCGTCACTGGCCTCCCTCTCATTAAACTCATCACCATCCCCTCCTCGCTATTCCCTCCGGCCCCGCACTAGAGACAGAGGACCTGATGCTGTAGGACTTGAACTTAGTCACACTCCATATCACAAGTCCTCCAGAGGCAGACCCTCCCGTATATCCAAGGCCAGGCACACTGCTGATACTGAGGTCGCCCTGGGGCGATAGCAACCATCTTTCGGGCCCTTAGAGCAAGGAATGGCCCTGTCCCCTTTCCTTGATGAAATTCTTATCGTTCAACTGTCGGGGTTTTGCTAGTTCTGCCAAAAAACTAGCACTTAGGAGACTTCTCCTAACATCTCAGATGGACTTCATTTTTCTTCAAGAGACTCTCTGCCCTGCTGAACCCCTTATTCGCACACTCTCAGGCTGGCTTCCATCCTGGACCTTCCATGCTTTGGATGCGTCTGGAAGATCAGGGGGAATGGCCATTGGGGTCAATAACAAAGTTGTGGAGATCAAGAACACTTTTGGGGGGAGAGGGTTTATCGGACTTGACATCTGCACTCATACAGCTGTTAATGATATCAGGATTGTCAATGTATATGGTCCTTGTTCTGACCGAGCCACCTACTGGAATAACCTTCTTGCATCGGAGCTGTTTCAGGCAGATAATATTATACTTGGAGGGGATCTTAACTTCTCCATTGGTTTCAGTGAATCATGGGGACACTCTGCACAGATCGACTCCCTCACTGATACTATATCTAACTTACTGGAGGAACACCACTGGGTCGACATTCCATCTTCTAAGCTCCAATACACATGGACCAATAACAGGAGTGGTGAACAGAGCCTTGCTAGAAGACTAGATAGATTCCTTATCAAGGAACCCCTGGTTAATGAACTCCCCAGAGTCCGCCAATGGGTTGGCACAGGAGGCATCTCTGATCATCGACCGATCTTCTTAGAAGCCGAAGATATTACCCATAAAATTAAGAGCCCCTTTAAATTCAATGCAGCTTGGCTACAAGATCCCTCATACAATCAGCTGGTGCATAACTATTGGCAATCCAACGCTATCAGAGAAGATGAGGATATCTCAGCGGGTTTTGTGAGGAAACTCAAGGAACTTAAGCAGATCACCAAGAACTGGGCTCACCAAAAGCGCATTCGGGATAACTTAATTCTAAAGGAAGCCGAAAAGGTCATTGCCGAATTTGAGGACTCCTCAGATGGGACTTACCCTTCCACGGTTAGTAAGGAGAATTACTGCGCCCTGATTGCCAAACGTACTCAAATTCTAAAGGAAAGAGAAGAAGGATGGAGACTCAGAAGCAGAGCTATATGGCTCACCGAAGGAGATGCAAACACCAAATTCTATCATAAATTTGCAAATGGGCGTAAAATCATTAATACTATTTGGGAACTAAAGAATGCACAAGGGGACACTGTCACTTCACAACGGAACCTGACCAGATTGGCCACTGAACATTTTAGAGGCATCTACAAAGCACCTGTACAGGCTAATATCATGGAAATTATGAGAGTGGCCGAACTCTTTCCCAGATACATTGAGCAGGAAGATGCGGACGAATTGCAGAAGGAAGTGACGATGGCAGAATTGGAAGCTACACTGAAATGGTTCAAGAAAGACAAGAGTCCTGGACCTGACGGATGGACCATTGAATTCTATCTTGCATTCTTCGATCTGTTAGGCCATGATCTCCTGAATGTAGTAGAAGACAGCAGGAAAATAGGACGCATCTCCTCTGCCATTAAATCTACATTCATAGCTCTTATACCCAAATCAAATGCCCCTTGCACTTTTGATGATTTCCGGCCTATATCACTCTGCAATTGCCTTTACAAGATCATTGCTAAAACCATTGCCAACCGGCTCAAGCCTATCCTATCTCAGCACATTTCAGCAGAACAATTTGCATTCCTGCACCATCGCCAGATCCATGAGGCCATTGCTACTGCACAAGAACTGCTGCACACCATGCAAATCAAAAAACAAAAAGGCATGATCCTTAAGGTAGATCTATCTAAGGCATTTGACCGAACCAATTGGCTATATCTTCGGCTGCTGCTTACTCACCTGGGCTTCCCTTATGACTTCATCAAATGGACTATGAACTGTATCACGGACGTCTCTTACAGTGTACTACTTAATGGGGAAGCCTCCTCATTCTTTTCTTCGGAGAGAGGACTTAGACAGGGATGTCCTCTCTCACCCCTGTTGTTTTTACTCATCATGGAAGGGCTGAGTAGAATCCTTTCATCAGCTCGTAATAGACACCAGCTATCTGGTATCAAGATCACTGATCATCTTATCCTCACTCACCTTCTATTTGTTGACGACATCCTCATCTTTCTTAATGGCAGTGTCGGAGACTCCACCACCCTCCATAATTCATTTCATCTCTTTCAACATGCTACTGGAATGATGATCAATGTACAGAAATCCACCATTACCACATTTGGATGCTCTGTCAATGAAATTGCATATGCTAATCAACGTTTTCCTTACAGCAATCTGACTCTAGCTGATGGTATTAAATATCTTGGTTTCCGATTGAAGCCTATTGGATACAGGATCGCTGATTGGCTGTGGCTGATTGCAAAGGTGGAGAAGAGATTACAAGTTTGGTATCACCGTTACCTTACCCGAGCAGGCAGACTTATACTTATTAAGGCAGTGATCGAGGCCACTCCAGTTTACTGGATGGCTCTCACTTGGATACCTAAGGGCATTCTCAACAGAATACAACATATTTGTAGCAGGTTTCTTTGGAAGGGTCACCAACCAGGCAGAATCTTCGCTTGGGTGAAATGGGATACTATTGCGAAACCCAAACGCTGGGGGGGATGGGGTATCAAGAGACTCGACCTCTTCTCTAGAGCCCTGGCTGCCAAACTTGGTTGGCAACTACTCACCACAGAAAGTCTCTGGACCAAGGTAGCATGCGCAAAATACATCTGGCCTATGAATGTAATGGACTGGTTATGCAGAGAACAGAGAGCTAATCACAACATATCCTCCATCTGGAGAGCTGTCATGGGCACCCTTCCATTACTCCGAGAAAGCCTTACTTGGCGCATCAAGGCTGGCAATGCTGTCCGTATAGGCCTGGATCCTTGGGTTGGATGCGGCAACACTCACAGACTCTCAGAAGGTATCATCCAACACCTTAATGACAGGGGTATCACTCACATTATGCACATTGGGGATCAGGCCAACTCAACATTTCTTCATCAAGCTTGGACCAATGCACAAGCACTAGATATTCCGGACCAATGGCATGATGAATGGGCTGAATATACGGAAGCACTCTCCCAAGCACATATCAGACTTACTGATGGTCCTGATGAAATCATATGGGCTTCTTCAAAACATGGGAATTACACCCCGAAGCTTGGCTACTTAAAGCTCATGGAGACCCACAAGCCTCCTGTCATCCAACCCACATGGAGGACTCTATGGAAACTCAAGTCTGCCCCACGTACTAGACTGCTAATGTGGAATATCATTTTCGACAAAGTACCTACAGGCACTAATCTAATGAAGCGCTCCTTCCATGGGCCTTTCCGATGCCATCTCTGTCATCAGGACGAAGAAAGCACATTACATTTATTTCTGACCTGCAGTGTCACTACTCAATTCTGGAATGGCCTCACTTCTCATTTCCCTCAACTAAAACATTGGCATGGACATAGTATATTGGAAGCATGGGAGAACTGGAATACAGAACATTCGGGGAAAGCTCTTAACATACCACCTCTTGCTTGCTGGGCAATTTGGATTGCTCGCAACCAGGCCATATTCAATCTAAAGGACCCCCACTGGCCGTCTATCCTACTTCACACTATTGCAGATTACAACTTGATTCCGGACGAAGAACACCCTGGTCCAACCCGCATCATTAGACAGCTGGACATTGACAAATCTAAACCTTGGGGGTTCTTTGATGGTTCAGCTCAGGAGGTGGGGTGTGGGGGAGGAGCTACACTTCACCTCAATGACTCACACAGATTCAAATTACAAATCAACCTTGGTAGAGGAACTAATAACTTTGCTGAACTTTGCACTGCCAAGCACCTCATACATTTTGCCATACTTAAAAGCTGTAGACACCTTCAATTATTTGGTGATTCCAAAATTGTATGCAATTGGCTGTCGGGTGCATCACATTGTCATGCATTTACTTTAAGGCACATACTTGATGAGGCAAAGAGGCTGATAACTTCTTTTGACTCATTTGCTTGTCATCATATCTACAGGGAACAAAACACTGATGCTGATCAACTCTCCAAAGCGGCTGCGCACAGGCAAGGAGAAAATTGGCTGATACAGGAGGAGAACGAAGGGTCATTCTATCAGTATTACCATAGACCCTTTGACGACCAGATGGATAATGGGCGTTAAGGCCCATTACAGTTATATATTTTGTTTCATTTGCTGTAAATATTTATAGACACTATATGGCTCTTGCAAAGAGCAACTGATACATATTTTTGATATACTTATAGTAACAACTTTTGACAGCTCCCTGCGTGGAGACTGATGTTTAATTTTTTGCTTACACAGTCTATAGACTGAACTCGATAGGCACAGCTGCCTCTACTTGAATGCTTCGGCATATGCAAAATGTAATTTCTTACTTTAATAGAAATTACGACTTTTTCCCAGGGGAAAAAAAATTAAAGTGTGACATTTCAAAATATTTATAATAAATAAAAAATTTGAATGTGGGCCATTAACAAAATAATTTCATTGGGCCGAGAGGCACTTTACAACATAGTGTGAGGGAGATCTTGTCACGTAACGTTATATTTAAAATAATAAAATATTCCTTACATTAACGAATTAAAAAATAGTAATAACAAAAAACAAATCAATGTTGACCATAAATAAAATAATTCAATTTCCATTTTAATTTTACATCAACTTAATATATAGAGGTAACTTTTTAGTATAAGGAAAATATGTAATTCCTTCTCTACTTAAATATAGAGTTGACATATGGCATGCAAAAATGATATTATTGATATTAAATGATGTGTAATTTATTTTTGACTTGGAATATTTAAAATAAAAATATATTAATAATAAGAAAATATTTTAATCTTAGTTATAAAAAAAATATTTCAATGTTCCTATTCAATAATATAATTTTACATCAAATTTATATAGAGAAAAATAAGGTAATTTATACTATAAATTTTCTTATATTTTACTTTTCATTGTGATGGAGATATGTAATTTATTTCATTATTAATATGGAGTTGATATGTAATATATCTAGTTTTTTAACAAGAAAGAGCGATATATATATATATATATATATATATATATATATATATATATATATATATATATATATATATATATATATATATATCCGAGTCAGGTCGTGGCTAAAATCGAGAGATTTACAATTTCAGCACATTGCATTGATAGGTTTCATAAGTTGCAAATTGACTATCCAACCCCAATTTTCCTCGAAAATTACAAAAAACATTGAGTGACTACTAATGTACTAGTGTAGACTTTACAATATTGCGATAGTAGAAAAATTCATTTAAAACTAGACATTTTTGAATAAACAGGTTGAGACAGACTAATTCTTTGGGTCAGCTAGACGATTGAGATCGAAGCCAGTGCTTTCTTTTGTTGGTTGGGAGTCCTGCATAACCAAATGAATTTGGAGGTCTTCAATCTTGCTTGTAAGTGCATCGACTTATTTTCTTGCTCTTCTTAACATTCATCTCTTGCATTTCTCATGCCTCGATTCTTTATTGTTGAAGAAGTTTCTGCAATTCGGCCATACCCGCTCGCAATTCAGTGTGTTCCCTTTCACATATTCCATAGGTGGGAGGGGAGTAAGAGGTTAGAGGAGGGAATTTTTCCCACTTAAGTTCAGTGCATCCAACCACCCTGCCCATGCGTGGGCGACGACAACCCCAGGAGCCAACATCCATGACGATTGACACAGTGAGACCTTTCATGCAGTGAGACAGTTGACAAAAAGAGACAATTGACACAGTGAGATAGCGAGACCTTTCACAATGAGACAATTGATGTGGTGGGACAGTAGCACAACGAAATTGTAGGACCTTTCATAATGGGGCTTAACAATATTCCCATTCTAATTTCGCTCTCCCGGCCCAACCAAAATTACATGTGAGTGACTCTCACCAGACTAGGGGGGTGGGATTCCTCCAACCACTAAGACCATCCATTGACAGGCCGGACCCTGCAAAAGAAACCTATCTCCGTCAACCCACTGGATTGAGTCAGACACTTTCAGAATGCAGAGTTTCAAACAATTATCCAACAATTTAAAGAGAGATCTGGACAAGAGCTTGGTGTGGCATTGAGAGGTAACCTACTTACCTCGAGGATCCCACTAAGCTTCCATGATTACCCTGTTAGTTGAAATGACCTTCACCTTACACATTCGAACCTTCAAGGGAGCAAACCATCCGATCCGAACTAGGAGGAGTAAATGTGGCTCGCTCTCTGAGGGGTTTCACATGGAGTTTTCTTGATTCTTCAGGCAATGGACCTAAATACGATGGACGGATTGAGGTGTTCCCACACTTAACACATCCACCACACCAAGTGGCCTTGCATGCTCAGGATTACAACCTCGTGTTGAGGGATGAGGGAGGGTATAAATCAAATGATGCCAAATGGGAGGGGAGAGGGGGGACACACAAGGGGGTCGGGGTGGAAGGATGAGATGGAGGCGTGGAAATCAGGAGGGGGAGGGGGGTAAGGGGGGGGGGGGGAAGATGTGGAGGCAGGGAGGGAGGGGGGGAGGCTAGGAGAGGGAGGTCAAAGGGGGGGGGGTAAAGTGGAGGATGATGTGGAGGTGGGACGAGGGGGTGAAGAGCAGACAGGGAGGGAGGGTGAGACTATTGAAATTATAAATTCCCTTTTTACCATGCTTTGAGACTTTAGGAAAAGTTTCTTGGAGGAGGAGTGAAATTTTAATATCGAATTTGAGACATTAATTCGAAGACTTAAGGGATGGGTAAATAACCTTCAATTTCATTGACCATGTTATGACCTTCTTTCATTTGGCATGCCATATTGGCTTGTGTACCCGCTTCCTTATTTACGCCTCTTAGAATTTGAAAAAAATGTAGTTTCTCAATGGGAGGAAGCATGCCAAGGATTCTTTTGAGGATCTGATTGAGCTTGTTATTCTAGGCTGGAGAGTTAGAGCTCATGTGATTTATGACCAAGAATGAATCACCCAAAATTTTTATTTCCTTAATTCCCTTTTGATGTGCTAAAATGAGGCCAAGACATAATCCATAAGATTTCGCTTGGTTGTTGGTCTTCCTTCCCAAGCCCTAGGTGCAACGATCAACAATTATTCCTTCGCGATTAATGAGAATCCCTCCCCATCTTGCCACCCAAGTTGATATGTAATATTTAAAACATATTAATAACAAACAAAAGAAGTTTAATATGGGTTATAAATCAAATATTTTGATATATTGCTTGGGAAATCAAATTTTTTGATATTTATGTTGAGTAAAAGATTTTAACATCATATATATATATATATATAAAGAGAGAGAGAGAGACCTTATTCTATTCTATATCTGTCTATAAATATATGTTTTTTTATTTTTTCTACTTCTAAATATAAGGGGGAATGTATTAATATTTTAATGTGTAGAAGTTCAACCATAAATAAAATATTTCAATGTTAGCCATGTATATATTATATAAAATAAAATAAAACATTTTATCAATGTGTTATTCAAAATCGCATAGATTTATCTTGACTCTATATCTACCAAGAGCCCAAAGGGAACAAAACTCTTGATATGAAAACCTCTTTTAGAGTGAAAAGAGACTTGATCTCTCTCAACCCTTGGTAGATATGGAGTTAAAATGGATCTATGCTAGTTACGATTAAATTAAAATTAAAAATGTATGAAATTATTCAGCTAAGAGGCACTCTACAGTCCAATATTATGTAATGTAATGTAATTGTGCCGAAATTATTCAGCAAAGAGGCACTCTACAATCCAATATTATGTAATGTAATGTAATTGTGCCGAGATACGCTCTATAATATGACAACGATATTGTAAAACATTATGTAATGTAATGTTGACTCGATCAAATACTTAAAGTAAAATAAAATTAAAACTAAGAATTATTAAGATAAGTTTGAGTTAATCATTTGATGAATTTACTAATGGTAGTTTACAAGCCTATGGTATTTGTTATAATGAAGCCTATTTAAAAGTTGGTATTTGTTATAATAAAGCCTATTTAAAAGTTTGAAGAAAACCATTATGAAATACAAAAATACCAACTTAGATCCATCTTAACTCCAAACTTGATCCTTCTAAGTGCTTAATAAATCTATTTAAAATTCAAATTTTATAATTACTTTATTTTAGCTATTATCTAAATTTAAACACCTCATACAATATATAAATAAATAAATAATATAAAATAAAGATTAATAATTTATCGCATATATAAATAATATTAAATTAAAAAAATTTATTAAATTAATTTAAAAATAAAAATATTTTATAATAATTTTTATTAAATATTAACTCATTAATTAATAAATATTTAATTAAAATTCCATTTTTAATTATATTTTATTATAATAAAAAAGGATAAAATCAAATGCGTATCCTAAACAGTTTATAAAAAAAGATACTTGTAAGAAAAATTCTCGACCAACTTGATATCTAAGTCATTGTTGCCTTGTGCATTAATGTATTTCTTCACAATCTTAAAGTCTAAATCATGGTCACCATGTGCATGAATCTATTTTCTTCACAATTTCCTTTTAAACTTGAAAATTGTGAGACTTGAAAATTGTCTTTATCAATTTTTCCCAGAGTCCTTTTAAGATTGGACGTGTAAGTCATTGTTTTCATTTTTCATTTATAATTTAAATGTAATTTTTTTTTGTTTATTTATTAAAGTTATTTTTTAATAAGTTTTTATTTTATATTTGATAATTGCATGTATATGATAAAGAGGAAGATGTTAATTACATCTAGTTTAGGTGGTTAATGGGTGAAGTTATTTTAGTTTATATTTAAATTTTATTTGTGATATATTTGTTTTTTTTATTATTTAATTTGGATTAGAAAGCTACCAATAATTTCACTCTTTTTAAATTTTTCAAAAGTGGGATGGGATGTTCCATACATATGAGCTCAAAGCGTTAATTCAATAGGTTGTCGCCACTTTGTTGAGCATTGCATGTACTTTTTTGGAATTCCCTAGCTGGGGTGCACTAGTTTGATTGAATGTGTTTATTAAAGATGTTACTTAAGATTGTGAAGGCTCATTCATTGGGTTCCTTTGCAAAGTCTTCTTTGAACAAAATAATTATGATAAAAGAATGGAATAAGAAAATTTATTTTTTTCAAATATGGAATTGTATTTCTTTCATCTTTCCATTTTGTTTTAGTGACTCCTCCAAATCCATTATTCACTTTGATATACAAAATTTAAATATTGCAAATATTCACCCCATTCACTTTTAATGGGTGACATGTAAGTTGGTATTACATTATTGGAATCCATATGAGGAATCCTCATTCAGTTTAGGTATTGAAATTATGAATGTAGAACATGATAATTCAACATTTCTATTAAGGTTTAAATTTATGTTTAATTTTTTTCAATCATTAGATTTTTTAGGCATATATACGTGAACGTGCATTAATTCATTTTCCTTATATTTTCATATAAGAAAAATGCTACAAGTTTGGATCTTATATATAGAGGTTTGCCTTTGGGAAAATCCTAGAATTGACATCATTGCCTTCACCTTGATGGCCTTGTTGTACACATTTCCCTATACAACTCATATTGACCACCAAAAAAAGATTCTAAGCATTTCAAGTATAAGTTGAGAAAGATTAATCTCAAGCTTCTTCCTTTAATTAAGAAAAAGTAAGAAAAAGTCCTTGCAACCAAAATCATTTCCACCTAGACTAGGACACTTTCCTTTAGTCTAAAGTGTGGAGCAAGGCCACCAAGGTGATAGTGGAAATTGATTGATTGAGAGATTTCCTAGACTATCTTGCCAAGGTTAGGACTTTTCCTTCTATGTGAAAGTTTAAACCATAACATAGATAATTCTTGATGCTATAGTTAGTAAGTATAAGAAAATACATAAGTGTCCATTCAATGTACACACTAAATTACATTGTATATTAACATATTTCAATGCTAATAGTGATGATATTATTATACCCTCCAAAAAAAACTTAGGTCATATAAATAATGTTAATATCAATACAATATTAAACTAATTAATCAACAAAAAAAAAATCAAATTAATATCAATTAAACATAAGAAAGCTTAATTGAAGAAGGATATTTCTTGGATAATTCTATTATAAATTTACATGGCAATTTTGTTTTGTTAAATATTATAAAGTGATTCAAATTATGAGATCCTTCTATTTTTTTAAGTGATTTCAATTATGGAATCTATCTAATTTGAGAATTGTTATTAATAATTGATTAGCATCTTATAAAATTACTTGATATATAGTATTTTAAACATAATTTAAGTGGGTTCAATAATTGTTTTTAAAAAATTATAAATTTAAGGTTGAATAATTCTTCCTTAAATTATAAATAATTCAAGGTTGAATAGTTCTTCCTTAAAATTAATTTAAATAATTCAAGGTTGAATAGTTCTTCCTTAAAATTATAAATTTGAATTTAGAATAGAAAAAGCATATATTTTTATCTTATATTTTTATTATAAGATAAGTAATTAAATTATTATTTAAGGAAAGGAAAAACAAAAAAAGAAAGTCTCATATATAGATTATAACCTATTTTTTAATATTAAATAATTGATTTTAAAAAACTATAGGCTATTCCCTGAAATGACAAGGGATTTAAGTCATTGGAATCTTGGGCATCTTATATAGTTTTAAGATAAGGTTGCGTGATCATTTGTTTTATTTGTTAGGTGAAATGGGGGAGGAATAGATTTGGACTAAACGTTGGAACAAGTCTGGGTCACCCACTTGCACACTTCGTGAATTTCTTTGTTTCATTACTCTGCGTCTGAAATACCCCCTAAGAAACAAACAAGTTATATGATGAGGTCTATGATGTAATATCATTATTGTTGCCTCGTGCGAGTACACGCTACTATCATTTGCGTAATCATAAAAGTACAATATTTTATGTTTACATGGGTGTTTTCTTTAATATTGAATTGCATGATAGATAACCGTTGGAACTTTAGGATGTATGTTAAATGGAGTTTGTATGGGTAATTTTTTATAACCAGTTGTCTATAACGCAATTTTTTGAAAGTTTTTTTGGTGGGTTTTTCTGGTTGGCAGGAATTTATTGGAATCGCAAGTTTGATAGCTAGTTTCTGCACAATGAAAGCGTCCCAGGGGTTTTTCAGGGTGCTGAATCCAAATATGCAGTTAAAAAACCATTTTAACTGCAACAAATCAAGATTTAACCTCAATTTCTTCCGCCGGATTCCGTCACCGGAATCTCCAAAAAGTCGCATTATAGACAACTCCTTTTTATAATGTAGAAAAAATAATAAAATAAAATCGATAAATTTAATTTGTTTTATTAGTTACTTTATTTATTTATTTAATTTTTAATGATTTGGATGTGTTATGATAGATAAAAAATAAAGTTAGAAATTTTATTAATTAATTTTGGCGTAGTGTAATTTATAGATAAAATAATTTTTTCATTGGAATTGAGTGACATAATTTCAAGTAATACTGTGATTTTTTGTTATTTAAAATATTTTTTTGAATACATAAATGGATTCAGCGCCCTAAAATTTATGGGGCATTTGAATTTTACAGATTTAATAACTTAAACTCAAGTTTTTAAAAATCTTTATCGGAATTTAGTTAAAACACTAAAAAACTCTTGGGACACTCAATTATAAAACCAAAAACCCATGAATCACTCGTCCCACAAATTGGTTAAAGCCCATAGATATACTCACAACAACCATTCCACTAAGCCATCCAAAATAACCCCAATTAACAATTTTAAACAGTCCAAAATGACCCCAATTCACAATTTTAAACAAAATTCCTATTAACCAGAATAATTTATTTTGAAAAAAAATTGACTTAGTTTATTACTAATTTTTTTTTAAATAATATTATTATGAACCAAAATCAAGAATATTTTTTTTATTAATTAAATATAAATATAATTGTAAACAATTTAAAGGAAATACTTTATTTTGAAAAGAGGTTGACTTAGTTTACTTATTATATTTTTTAAATAATTTAAAAATATTAATAATTGATGTCGTCTCACTAATAGATGTTTGTCTTTTTTTTTTTCTTGAAATTTGACATGCAATTTTGGGTAAGATTGTGATTTATTATTAGTTAAAATTCCCCTTTAAATACATAAATAGATTTATAGCCCTAAAAAACTTCTAAGAAACTTAAATTTTGCATATTACATAACTCAAAGTTAGGATTATAAGAAATCTCTGCCCAATTTTGGGTAAACTGATAAAAAAAATATATGGGAAAAGAGCCAAAACATTTATTAGTTAGACTCGCTCTAATGATTTTTCATTTGTTATCTAATAATATCCATCAATAAGTTTCATGGAACCATAATGTTTTAATGGTCCAATATAAGAAGTTTTGCATCTTTTCCTTTCTTCCTTCATTTTCTTTTTAAAATTTGATCTAACATTGTTTTAGAGTCTCAAATTAAACCTTTTTTTAGTACCATGGGGATCAGGGTTGGAATTTTGAAACATAACTACTTGTTAAATTTGACGACTTCACACCTCCCTCACCTATTTTTACAGTTTGAAGGAAGAATATTTGACAATATTGTAAATTTTAACTGTATTTGACAGGGAAATTAATCCAATGATAGACAATTTGCCTATCAAACTCCATCCTTGATGGGAATCTTCAATGCACCATACAACTTGTCAGTGAGAACTAGTTTCATTTCTCAAATAATTCACCGTCTTCTCCATTTGACAACATCAAGAGAATTTCCACAAAAGGGCATTGGTCATTAAAAGAAGGGTGTTTCCCTCACATCAATAATTAGTTTCTCAACAATATGTCAATGCCACTAGGAGGTGGCATTCATCATTGACATACAATGACAAATAGTGCAAGATCATTTGATTATTAATTGGTTCCATCTAATGGTGTTTGATGAAAGATTCCTTCCATCGAGTGGACAATGACTCCTTCGCTTATATTCTTAAGAATCATTTTCCTTTAAACAAAAAACAACCAAATGCTTGTGTTCAAAGAAAACCTTGCAACAACTATGTGCATAGTTCAACATTTATGTCCAATTTTGATCTTCAAACTCTTTAACACATTTTTTTTGAAAAACCACTTGTTTAAATAAGCGTGAATTCATATTTAGGTAAAAGTAGATGTTCATAGAACTTACCAAGGTGTTATCTATGGGTATGAAATATTTAATGTTGAACATTTGGGAGAAACATTGGCCATTTTCACGCAAATTGGTTCCAATAAAATTAATTAAGCATTTGTTGAACCCTGACATTCAAGACTTCATTAAGAACTAATTTTTTCTTTGTACCACTTATCTATTAACTATAGGGAAGTCCTTGGATAAATAATCTCTTTCCACACATGTTGATGACCATTGTGCCTTTGAGAAAAAGCTTAGGGTTTCAAAAATCTAAGCTTGTAGATCTTTTAATGTTAGTCATATTCCATTAAATTTATAGATTATTCCATATGTTGGGCAATAATATTCTTCCTCTTTGACCCAAGAGGGTTTGAGCTCCATAACCAAGATTAAAGCAATCTTATCAATGTTAAAACACATGATAGATTGTTTTCTCAAGAAAAGGATTTTGAATTTGTCAAAGAAGTGGTTTATCTTGGGTTTGTGCTTTAGAAAGACGAGCTTTTAAGGTTAAAGAAATTTGAGACATACCTAGCTAGGGTTGGAAAGTTCCACTTAGGAGACCTTTAGATGAAAAGATAACTATTTTTTTAGGAGTTGATGCATAGCTACTTCTTACTAGATAGGGAGATTGGTAATGAGAGGGGTAGTAACACACACACCAAACACATAAGATGATCATATATGAATTTCAAAAAGGCAGAGGTAGTAGATCCAAATTGAGGGGATCACATAAGGGGTCAGAAGGACAACGACCATTATAATCATGATTGATTGGGTATGGCCATAATAACACTCAAAGAGCTTCATTGCGAACTTGTTTCCCAACTAGAATAACATTACCAACATTTTAAAAAGGTTTGGAATCTCAATAATGTCATAGAAAGTGCCAACAATAATCATTAGGTTTAATCAGGGGCATTTTGATTGACATGTACAATGTAAGTGATTTTACTATGCATTGCCTACTCAATTACATGAGATTGAATAAAATATTCAAACTTATTTCTATTATTTTTTTTTAATGTATGGTTGAATGGTGAGTAGAGACACTTAATATAAGTAGATTAAAGTTCAAATTTCATGAGAATCTTACTTACAATTCTTTAAATATAAAGATTCACACATTGTATTTGCATCTAAATGATATTAAATTAGAATCAACAATTTATCAAATTAATAAAGCATTTATAAATCATTTCTTGTTATATTATATTCCACCCACACACACATATATAAAAGAACGAGTATATATTGTCATTAAAAGTCTCTAGAATGCAGGCCAAAACCTGGTACATATTTGAGCCATGTTTCTTCTTTAGTCATCAAAAAGCTATACTAACATTTATTACATACTATACTTGTTCCAATTTCATCTATTCTAAACAAAATCTCTTTATAAAATTTCCAAAAAACGCCTAAGATTACTACATACTTGCAATACATATACTACTATTTTAGACTTTCAACCTAGCTACATGTTCCCTTTTGCTGAATTGACTTGAGATTCATTTTCATCCTTCTCAGGATGAGGCGGAGAAGCCTGGTCCATGCTGGTGCTCATGTAGGCATCGTATCCAACCTGCTCTTCCAAATTATACTGCCTATGCATCATGTCCTCTGGTGCGTTGATGCATTCCTCTGCCTCTAGACCGTTTGTTGCCAAAGTTCATCTATTTGAAGTGTCAACTTGTCTACTACCAACTAGAGCCTGTCCATTTTGGTTTCTAGTAGTCCCAGTTTTTGACTTGCTAATTCACTATGCACCCCCACATCTCTTCCAAAATCATTCTCATCAATCAAATTGACAAGTTTTATGTATAATCCAACCCACCCTCTGGTGGTCTTTAATGCCATTTGTAGCCACGAGATTATCGATGTTGGCCATGGAGATCTCCTTGCACAATTCACTTCCTGTGCTCTAAGGGTATATGCCACGGGTCTCATATTTTGGTTTTCCAGAATCATTGTTATGTTCCATATATCTTCCATTGCTCACTTTCCTCCATTTATGAATTGTAATTGCACCTTTAATGTTGCGATGATCCCCATAATGTAATCATATATTGAAATCCATTACCATCGTGCGAAGGACATTTTTTTATTATAGTGTGAGATTACAAAGGAGAGCACACACTTGTTTCCATGATCTCAGGTTGAACAATGCATATCTCAGTTGCCTTATATTCTTCCATCAGTTTATATGCCTGCCTCCACCTGTCCAATCTCTAACACTCCATGACGACCATGTTTCGTATGTAGATACTATTGCGTCCTTCAACGACAAGCATTGGCCTCCACTACACAAGGTAGTTAGGTACTAATGTCACCGGGGGGATAATTACTCTATTCCTTCATATTGAATGTTTTTGCCTCCAATTTCTAGGTTGTTCTATGCTTAATGCCTTAAAGCCATAATATTTGGGTTTTCCAATCATGGATCTCGTTTATTTACTTGTGTCTTGTCGTCCAATCTCAGTATGCCTTGTTCCAATAGAACTCATTGGTTAGCCAAGGAGTCCACCTCTGTATTGAGATTTTGCTTTATGTGAAATAACTCAATCTTCTCAAATTTTGTCAAAAGGAGCTTAATTATGTGCAAGATTGGGGTCAGACTTTGTGAGGGGTTGCCCTTTGCTTTGTTCACATGGTTTATTATGGTCATTGAGTCACCAAAAACCATGAAAAGACATATACATAAGGTAAATTCCAAGTCCAATTTTTGCCAGAACACTAGATATTTAGCCTGGTTGTTAGTTGACTCCCCTAAGTCCAAGGCGAATTTAGTCTCTCTAGCTTCATCGACGTGAAAGATAACCCCTCCCGCTCCTGCCGCCGCTTATATTCCACTTGTATTTTACTAGATCCAAATAAATAACTTTAAATGGTGCAAGTCCCAAGTAATTTACATGAAAAGATACACCCTTGCTATTTGAAATTCATTTCATTCATATCACATGAGTTTCAAAAAGATGAGTTTGAATGCATGTTTCAAGCAATTTCCAAGAAATACATGTTTTCACATTTAAGAAACTATTTCATTCCCACTATTCCCATTAATTTCAAATAAACAAGTTCAAATGCAAGTTCCTAACAAGTTTCATAAAATTCTACTCTTCTTTCTTGGAATCTCTTCCACCAATCTACCTATATAACTTGTGTTTTACAATGATGAACTCAATTACAAGTCCTAAACATTTAAGAAACTATTTCATTCCCACTATTCCCATCAATTTCAAATAAACAAGTTCAATTGCAAGTTCCTAACAATTTTCATAAAATATCTACTCTTTTTTCTTGGAAGCTCTTCCACCAATCTACCCATATAACTTGTGTTTTACAATAATAAACTCAATTACAAGTCCCAAACAATTTGCATAAAAACATATATACATGTGTATATATATAAAACACTAATTCCCAAAATAATATAGATTTAACCAAAATAAATATTATTTTTATTCCATAATATAATTTCCATATAAATAAATTTAAACAAAATCTCCAATAATTATAAAATTTATATATTTAAGCTTAGAATTTATTCAACTATATAATATAATTATTTCTATATCCTTTAAACTTGAAATTTATTCTACCATATAATAGGATCAATTTCTTAAATATGTAATTAGTCATTTTACCAATTTATACTTTCAATGTTATTTCTTTATTTATTATTAAAATTACTTTTTCCCTTACTAAAATTAATTTAATATTTTTTTTTGACCTATACTGTGGGCTTACATACACTTTCTTGATAATTTCCTCGTTAATTATTAAATCACCTTTTCTTATGCTTATGCCTTGCCCATGATAAAAGGGAAGAATAAGCGGCAATAGCATTTGCTTGGTTCAAGTATGAAAAATTGAAGAGGTTTTGTGCCATTTATTCTCTTCCGATAGCTTTTGGTGGGTCCACTTAACCCATTCATGACTTCAATTAGATACAGAACCGTCATACATTGATCCAGTTTACTGGTTTCCATTGCTTTTGAATTTGTTTTTACAGGGATGCCATTGATTTCTTAGCTTTACAGGAGCAGATTCTCTTCTTTCCGCTACTCCACCGACCTCTTGCAACCCATACCTTCTTTTCCACAAAAGAAATATTCCTTTCCCCCCTTTTGTCTTTCCATTAATTTATACATCTCTGTGTTATAGATTTCATAACCAAATCGCAATTTGTCAAATGTCTCTGCGCAATTTTATTGCAGATCTAAAAAATTTGAGAATTTGATTGAAGTTTGAATTCATTTATGTTTACCTAGGAAGTAAATGCTGATGATGACCTTCTCATTGGGTTTGCTTCTAAAGAATCTTCTTTTAAATGGATAAAACTGTTATGTGAATGGGGTCAACACTGATTGTGATTGTACTGGGTACTATCTTTCCATGGTTCCACCAAATCCCATTTGCCCTCATGCTCTGTTGAAAAACTCTTAGACACTTAACATGTGTCACCTATTTTCCACCTGGCAGGCTGAAGATTCATAGTTATACACATATTCATTCCCTCCATTACTCTCCATTGCTATCATTATTTGCCTTTTTTGGGCTGTTTATTCTCTCATTCTGAGTCAGCATTTAAGGAGCTTCCGTGCATGAAAGGTCTCCTTCCTTCACAGGGAAATCGAAGCGGTCAGAGATGGCATGAAGCAGTCTTCTTTTTGTCTTTTTTTAAGTGTGATCTCGATTGCAGGCCCCATTGGCAAAACCCACATCCAGAAACCTTAAATTTTTTGAAAAATGAAGCTTTTGTATGATAGGCCATGAAAGGACAATGGAAGCTACAGGGAGAATACCAGACGGGCTTGAGCTCTGGGAGTGTCAAGTAAGTTTTGAATAATGTTTTAGATCAGAAAGCATTGAGAAATGACAACCCGCTTCAAAGTTTCAGGCAAAATCGGGTGTTTCACGGGTTGTTGATTGGACATCAGCTAGTGGAAATCTGCCTCTATAGATCAGAATGGCTTGAGAAGGATAATGGGCATTCAAGAATCATGGTTTTGTAGCTTAATTTGATTTCCAACGGCTTTCTTGCTAGGTAATACCATTATAAGCTGAAGCTTTTGAATTTGCTCTGAAATTGGATAGAGAGCGTCTGGCATTTTTGTGTTTTGGCTGGAGGGTCTGCTAGTTTAGCGAAGATGGGTTGTTCTAACTCAAAGCTTGACAATGAGGAGGTAGTCTTATTCTGCAAGGAGAGGCGGCGGTTCATCAAACAAGCAGTGGAACACAGGTATGAGCTTGCATCAGCCCATGTAGCTTATATTCATGCGCTGAAAAATGTTGGTATTGCTCTTAGGCATATTGTAGAACAGGATGAGACGTTGATGGATTCATCAAATCCTACATCCCCTGGCACAACAATATTTACACCACCTGCAGCTACAACCCCTGAGTCTGGCGATTCCATGCCGAAGAAATCTCCATCCCCCACCACCGAGAGCCCTGTTGCTCCTGATTCCAGTTCCACCCCTGTGGTGAATTGCCTGAAATCAGGAACCACTCCTTCAGTCTTCTTCCAGGAGAGCCCTCCATCGCCCGAAAGTGTGAGAATAGGAACATATTCTCCTGCTAATCAATTTGGCATGGATGGCTTCTTTGGCACCCATATGCGGTCTATGCCAACATCTCCACCAATGGCCTCGTCATACAACAATCAAGATTTTCTTTCCCCACTACCCTCGCTTCCTCAAGATTCAACATGGGATTTCTTCAATCCATTTTCCTCGCTCTCGCTCGATAGTCTTTATACATACAATGGTCAGAGGAGATTGAGTCAAGTTTTCGATGAAGATGACATCAGGGAGATGAATCGGGTGAGGGAAGAAGAAGGGATCCCGGATTTGGAAGAGGAGGATCAGCAAAAGAGCAAGAATAAAGGTGAGAGAAATGAAATTCAGGTCGAAGAAAAGCTTGCTAAAACTGCAAATGTGGCTTCCGTGGAATCCTCTCAAGAGCAACCTGTTGATTATAAGTCTGCTGTGGAATCTATTTCTGATGCCCTTACTCAAGCTCCAAATGAACCATCTGTAGAATCAGTGGCCGAGGCCAGTGCTCAAACTGTAGCCGAGGAAATCCCTTCTAAAAGTGCACAGGAGGGAGGAGTGGAGGAAGTTAAGGAGAAACCTGCCGTCGAAGAGGAGGTGAAAGATAAAGAAATCATTTTAGAGAAGGCGAATATTTCTCCCGTTGTGACCAATAGGCCAGTAAATATGTTGCAGGTCATTAAGAATATTGAAGAGCAGTTTATAAGGGCTTATGAGGCTGGAAAAGATGTTTCTGCATTGCTCGAAGCAAGCAAAGTGCACCCTACTTCAGGCCTCGGTGATATCAAAGGTATGACAATTTGCTTTGGCTTGTAGATTGGTATATCTTATCTCATTTTAAATCATGAAACTACCTGCCAATTACCGAGGATTATCTCCAAATCATGCAAGTTATGAATCAATGCTTTGATGGAAAAAATGCATCAACCATACTACAAGGAAAGTTCATATTAGATGTTTATCGAAATGAATGAAAATTCAGTGCCAGCGTAGAGAGAATGCGAAACCATTTCTATTATTTCAGGCACTAGAATCTATGGTTAGGGCCCATATTGTGTTGTATAAAGTGGAACCTTTAATACATCCCTGTTTTGGAAGGTACACCGCTTTTATTTGAGGTAGCGTTGAAGCAATCAATACTAAAAGTTATTTAGTTATTTGTTCCGCAAAGTTAAGCAGCGTAACATCCTGTCTGTAATCATAATGATAGACATAAACATCTGATTGTCAATGCAGAACATTCCGCCAAGGTCCTAAATTCAATCGCTCTGTTTCGTTCTTCGTCATCAAGGTCTTCATCATTCCGGACAAATCCTACTTCTTCAAGTTCAATAGACAACTTGGATGACAGTAGCAGCGATTTTGCTGAGGACTGCATCATGATTTCTGGCAGCCATGCATCAACTTTAGATAGAATATATGCATGGGAGAAAAAGCTTTATGATGAAGTCAAGGTATTTTTATTCTAACATCTTTTTCTTTTGAATTCCTTGTGATACTACCTTTTAGAAGTTCAAACCTGCTATGTGATGACTGGCATTCTACAGTTACAAAAAATATTATTGTTTATGTTTAAATGCATATTCAATTTCACATAGTTTGCCTTATAAAATCCTACATTCATATTGGTCTTTAAAAGTTTAGACTCTAGAGTCATAATTTTGAGATCTTAAAAGAGTGTTCCTTCAAGCTTTGTGCAGTAGGGCCAAAGATGAATTTATTGTTAATTGTCTTGCATATTTATCTCTTTAACTCTAACTGAATTTTCATCCATTCTGTCTACATTTCTGTGAAGGCCCATGCAAGATGATTTTAGTCAATAGTTGCAGCATTAGTTTGCCTCCTACACAAAAGCCATAATATGCATTTGGGACTGTGGAATATTTTTTTTTTAAAACACAAGCATGTGAGAGTGTTGGTTCCTATCCCTTGCCTTTCATGAACATCTTTGTCAGAGTAAGACATTAGTCTTTTCATTCTCCTTATTCTTGCATGGCAATTTTGAAACTTATTCATAATCATCCCACCTTATTTTTTATATTGGGCGTTCGGTGCTTTTCTTCCCCATAAATTTCATAATGAGAATTTTCCATGAGGATTAGAATGCAAACGTCCAATTTGCATTTTGTCTATGCCTTAAGGCAACCAAATGCAATTATTTATTGTGCTCCTTCCCCATTTCCCCTCATCCCTCCTCTACCCATCTTGCATTTTGTCTATGCCTTAAGGCAACCAAATGCAATTATTTATTGTGCCCCTTCCCCATTTCCCCTCATCCCTCCTCTACCCATCCCTCAAACTTGTTGAAAAGCTTACATTCATGGATGTTTTTCCAATTTGGTAGGTGAACATACATATTGTTTCCCCTCATCCCTCCTCTACCCATCCCTCAAACTTGTTGAAAAGCCTACATTCATGGATGTTTTGCTAATTTGGTAGTTGAACATGCCTATGGCTATTTTAACTTGTGGTAAGTTAGAGCTGCATCACCGGACAGGCTCGTAGATAGCCATTTAAGGTGGCAGATCAGAAGTATGAGTCCCCTATATTTCTCTATCTATTATAATGTATGCTAGGTACCTAGCTCTGCAGTTTTACATTGCTCTTGTCTGACAAATCTGTCATTCCTTTCTCAGAGGGCATGGTTGGATCACTGACAGTGTCATGATTAGTCATGACTTGGATGTGATGTGTCTTTTAGTGTTTCAGTTATTGCACACAAAGATTTTTATAGGTGCAGTAAAATGAAAGATTTATTTTGACCAAATTTTGCTGCATATGTGCATAGATATGACATAGAAGTATACAGTCTATAGCAAAACTGGTTGTACACACATTATCCATATTCCAGATAATCAATTTTGACAATAGCCACAAAGGCCCAGTCTACAAAATTTAAACTGGAAAGCAGCAAATACTAAATAGTTACTAGGGTTTGTTGCTTTGGGGATAGATCACACAAGTGGGTGCAACGGTTTGAGAAGTTAGTTGTGTGAGTCTATGAGTGCAGTACTATATTAATTAAAACTTCCTGGTTATAAAAATACTTTGGAAAAATAGCTGATACTTTCAATCGATGCACCAGTTGATTATACTCTGGTTTTCCCTGTGGAGTGTCTTGGGTTCAGCTTGGGTGCACAAAGGTTTCTCTCCATTCTCTATGATAGTTTTATGTTGTGATCAAAGCCATAAAGGATGGAACAAGAACTGGAACCAGCTGAGGGTCAGATTGGGAGGGGGCCAAATATGCTCATGTATATAACATGTAAAGGTAAATATAGCAAAATGGCAATGAATGCAATACATATATGAAAAAAATACATAAACATTGAGGCCTTAAATGGTCTTTACTGTCCAAAATACATCATGCTACAACAAATAAGTACATGCTATCAATGCCATTCTCTATACTGGGATCCTTATCATCAGTAGCATCCTCTGTTTCAGTCCTCCAGGCACATCAGTGCTAGTGTGTGCTGCTACTTGTGGATCCATGTCCATATGCCATGTTGTTGCTCAAGTTAACACGCTCCAAATTTGATGAAATTGGCTATTTTACCGCCTAAATGCATAACAACTTTAGGGACTATTTTGAGACGTTTGCAGTTTTTAATGGCGGCAGCGAGGGCACTTCACTTTGGTGTCTATTCCAGGCAGGGAACAGATTATTATTACAGTGGTTCGTGGGAGACTTTTCCCTGGAGGCATTTATTTCGGATTTTGATGCATGTTCCTTCATTGATGACATTTTTGAGGCATTTCTCTTAATTTGGGCTTATTTTGCACTTCCTAAAGGGAAATTACATATTTGGAGACATGGCACATCACTTGATGGGGTTTGGCATTATGTACAAGCAAAACAAAATTAACACCCTTCATGCAAGGGACATTTTACATTTTTCATCCAGGTACCTTACAAGCATGGTCAAAGTTCCTTCCTGAAGGAGATGCCCATCACTATAAGAGCTGTTTGGAGGAATTTATGGCATTGTAAAAGAATATATGCACCCAAGTGGCAAGATGAAGAATTTTCCATTAAGGTCTTCTAACCTCATTTTATGCAAAAGAAGGCATGGTCAAATGTAAAAATGCCTTAGTTGAGGAGCACCTTAGCTAAAAGGAGGGCACATGGCAGTGATTTATGTTTTTAAGGATGAATGGCAGCTTACCTTGAAGAACACTCCTATTGTGAATTTCATTGCTTTTTTGGGACATTCTTGAGGAGCTTTATAAGGAGAAGAGGACATGTGACATGCAAATCCTATTGACATGGTCAAGAAGCATATTTAAAGGCAGCACTCATGAAAAAGACATGTGGCAACAAAATTTAACATCATCATGTGCATTCTTCACCTTAGATAAGGAGCTGTACTTCTTTTTGAGGAGATCCTTTGAATCGTTTTGTGTATGTTGTATTTCTTCTTGGAGAAAAAAGTGGCTCTAGAAAGCCCTTAATATTATTTAGTGTAAAAGTGGTTGAGCTCAATTCTATAAGAGGAGAAATCTCACTTGCAAGGGCATGGATGGATTACTTTGGGATCCCCTACAAGCTTAGTGAAAGATTTATTGGGAGGAATAAGTTCAGGATCAAGTACATATGTGAGCTTTTTCATCTATCTCTTCATTTTTCATAGATGACTAGGTTTTATGCAAGGGTTTCCATTGTTTTGCTGCTATAATGATCTTTGCAGAAGGATGGTTGTACTCCAAAGAGAAGAGATTAGGGTGGAAGCTGTAACCCTCCCTAATCCTTGATGCAAACATAGGGGAATTCATGCTGTAATTTCAGATACGGTGTGGCACATTATGGCCCTCTTGATTTGTGATGGAATCCGATTCAGAGATATGATGTACTGTTGGGCTTTACATTCAATGGAAGGCTATCTTATCTTGTCTACTTCTTTGGTTTCATGTTATGGTTGAAACTTCATTCGTTAAAGGTTGCACATTATTATTGGAGAAACTTCAAATTGTGACAGTGCATTTTGAATAAGGGCTCACACTTGCTCTTACATAACTTTAAATTTTGAAGTAATTATGGCACATCAATAACATCTTCTTCATAATATTTGAACCTTTTGTTCATAGATTTTGATTCCATTACCCAATTGATATGCATTGGTCTTGGCCCACCATCCCATTTATCTCCAAAGTTTATCTTACACCTTTTCTAGGGATTTTCCCTTGTGCCAGAGGAGAGGGTCTAAAGTGAAAGGAAGAGTTACTGTGGTGACAACAGGTAACCTTCCCTAGTGCTTTTAGGTGTCACTTGGTTTCAGGACTTAAATGTTTTTGAGTGCACGTCTTGGAGGTAACAGGCTAATCCAAATATTAAAATGAAGCAAAATTCTTAACATGCCTAATAATCAGTTGTTTTGGCTTGACTGAAGGGTACATTTTTACTAAGGTTATGACACATGAGTTCACCAGACCACCACCAACATTGGGGTACATAGATGGCTTGGTGCTCTTAATTAAAATTTAAATGACATTCCCATATCCTCATACATGTTAGAATCCAGTCTTCATT
Organism: Pinus tabuliformis; assembly: GCA_031772625.1. Classification (NCBI taxonomy): domain Eukaryota; kingdom Viridiplantae; phylum Streptophyta; class Pinopsida; order Pinales; family Pinaceae; genus Pinus; species Pinus tabuliformis. The sequence continues at coordinate 718,009,766 of CM062812.1, read as the reverse complement.
GGGGTACATAGATGGCTTAGTGCTATTGATTAAATAATATTCCCATACTCTCATACATGTTAGAGTCCAGTCCTCAAATGTGGCAATCTTGGCAACTTGGAAATGTTGAAATTTTGAAAATTGTTTAAGTCTGCAGAATTCTGAATGGGATATTGAATTCTACTTTGTTCATATGAATTCCATTGAGGTTGGAACCACTATCAAAACTGGAGCTCTAAATGGTAATGTTAAAAATTTATGTAAAAGAATAGAATGGGAAAATGTCAACTTTTTACCAGATATGGCTTTGATATTTTCTTTTTCCTTTTATTTTACATTTTCTTTTCCAGATGTGGTGTACTGTTTGGTCCATCGAAGGGGACCACATCAGGATCCACTTCAGGATGGAACTGAGCTGAACTGGCATACCAGTCTGGTTCATAGGCTGGTTTGAGGCTGTCCGGCTGTGGGTCAGTCTGCACCAGCAGCTTCCAGTTCATTCCACTGGTTTTGATGACTTCGATTGTAATATGCTAGCTCTAATCCAAAACAATATCACCCTGCAAAAATATTGTCTTTTGAGGAATTATTTGATGCTAAACATTTGGTGGGGTCTCTCCATATGGTCTTTCAATTTTTTTTAGTCTTCCTAAGTTTTTTGTTCTCTTTTTGATTTTTAGCTGGTGAAGCTTGGGGCTTACACACATGTAAATCCATGATTATTAGGCACCCACGTTTTCCCCATAACTTGGGCAATCCACCTCTTTATGTGAACCTATAACCTCCTTTCATAGTGTTCTCTCTTCTTTCATCCAAAGCCAAAATTGCTTCTGGCTTGTGATGAGGCCTGCTCCTAAGGGTCCAGGTTGCACCCTTGGAATAGCCTATTGTCTACAAATTTTCTCAAGAAACATATAGGATGCTTAATAGTGACCTGGTTGCCAAAGAATGCTGGGTACTTAATATTATATGAGCTTTAGGGTGCTTTTACACAACTGTGGAGTAAAATCGGTTCTGAAAGATATTGCAAGGTTGTGACTATAGAAGAGAGAAAAGGCTGTAGATCCTAATCTGAATAATAAAATAGAATAAAGAGAAGGATTAGTACCATATCTCTTTTACTAAAGTTTTAGGGATGTCTCAGCACTCTTCTTATAATCTCATGTATAATTTAATATCTTCCTAGCAATGAAGGTATCATAGGGTTCACCGAACTTGAACCTTGAGGTTCGAAATTTGGCAAACCTCAAAAAGATAAACTTTGCCTGGTTCAATTCAGGTTTGCTCTGTTCAGTTCGAACCTAATCATTGTTGAACGCGAACCATGTGACATAGGTGGTTAGTGCATACTGTCTTAGAGTTTGAAAGTATAGGAGGTAAATTTTAGTATCTTTCTGGTGGTGAAGGTGTAATTGGATAAAGTTAGATCATAATGATTGAAGATCATAAATGTAAATTATGCTTAGACACTGGATATATGATTCTGAACTGCTTTTTGTGAAATTTATTTTGCAGGCTGGGGAACGTTTAAGAATAACTTATGACAAGAAGTGTGCACTACTGAGACATCAGGATGCCAAAGGAGAAGACCATCAACTTGTTGACAAAACAAGGGCTGCGATAAAAAGTTTACATACGGGGATTAAGGTTTCAATTCAGGCAATTGATTCTGTATCGAAGAGAATCCATAAGTTGAGGGATGAGGAATTGCAACCGCAACTTGTGGAACTAATACAAGGGTATGCCTTTACTTTTTAATTTACTATATAGTATCAAACAACATACATTTCCTTGCTTTTTATTCCCAGAGTTTCCAATGATAATGTAATTTCAAGGAAGGAATGGTAAACTAAGAACTTGAATTTTTAATATAAGAATACTACATTAAAAAATCCATTCAATGAAATTGTCCCATTGAAATGCTTCCAATAAATTTTAAGATACGGGTTCATGAAAAGGAAAATGTTCTAAATTACAATACAATAATATCAGAGAGCAAGAATTTCATTAAATATTTTGATTAGAAAGTTGCATGTCCTTCACTGGACCATAGAAACTGAACATATATGTTCGAAATAGAATAATATCAGATAGCAAGAATTTCATGAAATGTTTTGATTGGAAAGTTGAATGTCCTTCACTGGACCATAGAAACTGAACATATATTACGATGTAATTACTAATATGCATTTAATTGATTTCAAACCACTAAAGAAGACTTGAAACTGATTAATATTTATAAGCTGAACTTTAACATCTGAGATTGAATGCCAATTTTTTGTAGTGAAGATGGAAATTCCACCTTTATAACACTGAGAGCTATTTATTCGAGTGAGGAGTTGCTAATAAATGGATCAATCTGAAAATTTGTTGAAGTTGGAGGTGCTTTCTGAGATGGTCCAAAAGAACTGTGATTCACACAAGGATTCAAAGCGAAATTAGAGAAAACCATTGCATGGCATGAGCGACAGCAAAATGAACTGGTCCACCTTTTTGAAAGTATCTCCAACAACTCCTCTCAACAACTGAATCTACAGCAAAACTGGGCCTATAACCAGAATACATGCTTTGTGATTTCTTTGATCTTTTAAGGTTAACTGTATCTATGGGTTTTTGCTGGTTTCCCAAACCTGCCATCTGGTACTAGTTTGTTTTAACTGAAATAGCAGACAATCTTTAATAAGGTTATCCTCAAAATACCTTGTCCTTTCATGCACGATCTAGTGTGCTGTATGCATGCATCTGCTTAATGCCCCTCACACACGTTTCTTTATGTACACAAGAAATTGTTTCTTTTTAGATAGCCTTTTCAATGTCAAATCAGTGTATGGTATTGATTATGCCCTTGCAATGTTCGAGGTTTTTATTATTTTTCTTCTCCCAAGGAGCATTATATTTTAAAGGAACAAAATGGTCTAAAGACTAAAGTGATTACTGAAGATGATCTACATGGTTATCCAGCGCCATTTTAGACGAACATTGCAAAAGCTCATATGGGGTTTAGGCTATTTTTAGTCTGTAAACTTCTAAAAAAACGTTTCCATAAACCCTCTTCCTAGTTTGTTTCTTGGGTAAAGCTTCTTTAATCCTTAGGCAATCCATGGGACAATTCCTGTACTATGTGCTGTCCTTTAGCAAGGCTGGAGTGAAGCAGTCAAGTTCACCATGTTTCCTATACAATATCTCCCAAAGGGGTCTTCCAGACTTGTCTGTGAAGATGTCTAAATTCTCTGGATACTCTCATCCTCTATAGGATAGGCTTTGTTACTTATCTCTTCTTTCTGTATTCATTTTCATACATTTATCAGAAGTTCAGTAATTGACAGTCTTATCAAATCACCGGGGACAGTGAAATGGACTTCAAAATGTTTCTGTTCAAGTCAAGAAGATTTAAAGCAATGTGTTTGTGCATTGTGTCTCTAGATATGTAGAAGCATACCTTGAGAATGTTTCCCTTTACTTTGTCATTGAAGGAAGATTTTCATTTGTGCCGGCTTCATGAATCTTTTATGTAAAAGATTTTGGCATTGTTTAATTGCAGTTTTAGCTATTTTTGGCCTGCTGATCACTTCTGGCTTACAAAGTGCTTTTGGCCTTTGTTGCCGAAAGATATGGAAGTTTCTGTTAAATTATATACTTTTTATAGTTTGTGTATTTGAAAATGAATGCTATTTCCCTCACATGTCATTCAATTCATTCCTGGGGATTCTATCCCAGAGATGCTTTCCCACACCACATTTCATGCGTTTCTACAATATCTGTAGCTGTTCTAAACCTTAAACCCTTTATAAGCCTGCCGTTGGATGCCTAATAAGCACCATATGAACTATATTGTCCCTCCTTGATTAAGAGCAAGAGCTTTAATTGTCTGTGGCTTTTTATTTTACTTACCATTTTTATGATTTAGATTTTCCAGCGTTCCTTCTCGTTCTGTCTGTTTCAAGGTCACAGGATCCAGTACACATTTGGACACTACCAAATAGAGAGTCAACTTAGCAACCTGGCGAAATTCAGCTGTCACTAATTTGTTATATCAAAAGCACATATGATATTCATAAGGGCCAAGGTATGCAAAGTCAATTCGGCAAACGTAGGTCCAAAAAAGTCATATGCAATCGACCTTGAGGCTTGATCAAGCCTAGTCACACTCATTGAGTATTGGTGAGTTTGACGAAACCTGCCAAACTTGCCCCTCTGAGTGAAACTCTGCTCATTTTGGTCTTGAGTTCACTCAAGTTGAGCGAGCCGTGTTACTATGGTCCGCATGACAGTTTGCCTTGTTTAGTTTCCTGCATACCTTTCCCTTTCTGCCTATTGTCAATCACCTCTGCCTATTTGTATGAAACAGGGCTACTGGCCCATTTTGTAAATTTACTTCAGATTGCTGCCTGAACTTTTACATGTATTATATTTCTGCTGAAGAAAACTTCACAGGATACCCCCTTTTTCCCTGGAATATTCAGATGGAGAGCTGCTCAACTGCCAGCTCCAATTGTGGCTGGTAACCGGAAAGGACTTGACTGTATTTGAACCTGTGAATCCCTATTGTCTTTCTGTCGGCAGCATGCCTTGGACAGATGATTGAATCGATTGCCCCAACCACTGGGGCTTATTTACATATGTTATCTATATTGTTTTTGTTTAGTAATCTACTGATCTCCTTTTGACCTTTTTCATTAACTCATTTTTGTAGATTCTTTAAATGCTAATCTTTGTTGTTTACCTATTTTCTTATAAATTGGAATCTTCGTTGGTCTTTACATGTGAAATTTGTAACTAGTTTTTACAGACTTTTTATTGATATGTATAGTTAATCTCTAGTTTCTAACTTTCTTGGTACTCTCACCCTCAATTGGATATGATTTGTTACTTAGATTTTCTTTTTGTATTCATTTTCATACATTTCTGTGGCAGAAGTTTAGTAAACAGTTTTACTAACACAGACTTTAAAATGTTTCTGTTTCATTCAACAAGATTGAAAGCAATGCTATTGTGCATTGGGTCTCTACTCTCTAGTTATGAAGAAGCATAGCTTGAGAATGTTTCCCTTTAGTTTGTCATTGAAGGAATATTTTCATTCATGTATCTTTTATGTAAAGGATTCTGGCCTTGATTAATTTCAGTTTTAACTATTTTTGGCCTGCTGATTACTTCTGGCTTACAAAGTGTTTTTGGCATTTATCGCAGAAATATATGAAAGTTTCTGTTAAATTATATACATTTTATAGTTTGTGTATTTGAAAATGAATGATATTTCCCCTCACATGTCATTCAATTCATTCCGGGGGATTCTATCCCAGATGTGCTTTCCCACACCACATTTCATGCATTTCTACAATATCTGTGGCTGTTCTAAACCTTAAACCCTTTTTTAGCCTGCCAGTGAATGCTTAATAAGCACCATATGAACTAGGTTCTCCCTCCTTGATTAAGAGCAAGAGCTTTCATTGTCAGTGGCCTTTTATTTTAGTTAAACCATTTTTATGATTTAGATTTTTCACCTTTCCTTCTCGATCTGTCTGTTTCAAGATCACAGGATTCAACACACAACTTGACACTCCCAAAATCGACAGTCAACTTAGCAACTTGGCAAAATTCAGCTGGCATTAATTCGCTGTATCAAAAGTGCGTACGATATTCATAAAGGCCATGACATGCAAAATAATTTGGCTAATGTAGCTTAAAAAAAGTTGTATGCAATAGACCTTGATCAAGCCTAGTCACAGTCATTAAGTATTGGTGAGTTTGACCAAACCTGACCAGTCTTGTCCTTCTGAGTAGAACTCCGCTTATTTTGGGGCTGACTCGAGTTCACTCAAGTTTAGTGAGCCCTGTTACTATGGTCTGTATGACAATTTGCTTTGGCAAGTTTCCTGCTTACCTTTCGCTTTCTGTCTATTGTCAAACACCTCTGCTTATTGGCACATTCGTAAGAAACATGGTTACTGGCTCATTTTGTAAATTTACTTCAGGCTGCTCCCTGAAGGTTTTACATGTATTATATTTTTTCTGAAGGAAACTTTGCAGGATACCCCCTTCTTCCCTGGAATATTCAGATGGAGAGCCGCTCAACTGCCAGCTACAATAATGGCTGGTAAACCGAAAGGACTTGACTGTATTTGAACCTGTGACCCTATGGCCTCTCTGTCGGCTGCATGCCTTGGATGGATGGTTCAACTGATTGAACCAATCTTGGGGCTTATTTACAGATACTATCGATATAGTTTTTGTTCTGTAATCTACTAATCTCTTTTTGACCTTTTTCATCAACTCATTCTGTGGATTTTTTTAAATGCTAATCTTTGTTGTTTGCGTATTTTCTTATAAATTGGAATCTTTGTGAAATTTGTAACTAGTTTTTACAGACTTTTTATTGATATGCATAGTTAACTAGCTTTTACAGACTTTTTATTGATATGTATAGTTGATCTCTAGTTTCTAACTTTTTATCAATTGCTTGCTTTTGCAGGTGGATGCAAATGTGGCAAGTCATGTTAGATTGTCATCAGATTCAGTATCGGTTAAGCAGCTCTATTTCAGGTGGGGTTCCTAGTGTTTCAAATCGACAGGCCACTATTGAGCTAGAACACGAGCTTCATGGTTGGCATACAAGCTTCAGTAATTGGATCAATTCCCAGAAGTCTTATGTTGAAGCCCTTAATGGATGGCTTTCAAAATGCATTATTCCGGAGACTGGACCCTCCTCGAAGGGAAGGATACCATTCTCCCCACGTAGAGTAGGTGCTCCTCTTGTCTTCAGCACTTGCCGTGATTGGTGTCGTGCATTTGAGCAAATATGCGACAAGGCAGTTGTTGCTGCAATCAGAAATTTCGCACTAGATGTCCGTGCACTTTGGGAACAACAGGATGAGGAGCAGCGCCAAAAGAGAAGGGCTGAATACGTCGCCAAAGATCTTGATAGAAGGGTTGTCACTCTACAGAGAGTAGAGAGTAGAAGGCAAGATAGAGATGGAATGGGACCAACCGATACTGGAATTGCAGAGCGGAAAATGTCAATAGACTCATTTAGAAAGCGAGTAGAGGAGGAGAAGGCAAGGCATCAGAAGGTTTTGAAGGAAACTCAAAATGCTACCTTAAATGTTTTGCAGACCGGATTGACGCTTACATTTGAGGCCTTAACAGCGTTTGCTACTGCCTCTTTGAAAACATATAAAGAGCTTCATGAGAGCAGTCAGAAGGCTAAGATATGACATACTTAGGAGACTTTAAGGGTGAAACAGTGTTTATTCTGTCCCGCTTTTGTGATTTCTTGCGGTGGAACTTTTGAGACAAGAATTGATCATGTAGCATACCTATTTTATTAATGATTACTCGGTGCATTGGTGGATCTGCTGGAACTTCATGGCAGGCATATTAATGCCTCGAGTTGTACAGTATTCAGAAATTAAATAACCTATCTTGTAGGACAAAGGTGAAGCGAGAATATACTGGAAAGATGTAAGAATTGACACACTATATTATGCCTTTTTGCGGCATATGGAATTTGATCAGACTGGATATTGAATGGACATCATTTGAATATATGGTACATAAGAGCCTGCTCATTATGTGGTGAGCCAGGAAATGATCTAAACTATGAAGTTGCTCTGGAGTGTGTCTGCATGGTGCAGCCTGTAAGTCTGAGTTTATGCAAAAGTATGTGGGCTTTGAATCCCAAGACATCTCTCCTAGCTATCCAACATTACATATTGATATCAGTGGGTTCTTCTCTGGAGTCGGGTATCCCCATTTTGGAATGTGAACATATTCGTCCCAGTTCCGACAGAGAAGTTTTGGTGGGACTCCCCTGTTTCTGGAGAAGTAAAAATCCGTACTGTGCATCTTATTGTAGAATGCAGTAATTTTGTTCCTATCGATAATGCTCGTGGCTTATACAGTCAATTATGTGGAGCGCTATCATTCCTGGCTTGTTATGGATGCAATAAAGACCTATTTCTTTCCATATGTTCTAATTATGCTAGTATTTTCTATGTATAGAAGACTCTGATTTGGCATTACTCAAGATTGTTTTGTAGATGTGTATTATACCTGCACTTACTCTTCTCATGGTCTTCCGATGTCCATGCTCTATTCTTTTCTTCTTTCGCTTTGTTAGTCTGTATTTGAGTACAAGGTAAGCCTTGGGAGCCTTGGGCAAAGTTCAGAGTAAAATCCATTAACCGGGCCTTATCTCTCGTTGATATAAATTCTGTACAGCCCAAAAACAATAACACTCCAGAGAATTCGATCTTTCTCATATTAGGATGGGTTTAAACTGTTACATATAACAAATATAATAGGTTCAGAGTTAAAAATAGTTAAAATTTCTCGCTATTTATGTATCATATTTTATTTATGTATCATATTTTTAAAAATATTTCCTTAGATTTGAATATTTTTTGCGAGTTAAAATGGTAGTGACAACATATGGTGTAATAACAATAATTTTCCTTTTCAAAGGAAGGCGAGTTTTATTTATTAAAAACAATATTACATTACATTGTCAACTACTGTCATCTACTCTTAATCATTTAAAAAACAACATTACATTATTATATTTTTAAACCATTAAAAAGTACAAAAATACATTTAAGCTTGAGCGAACAAATAAATATGCATACATATTATAGATCATTAGGCTCTTTCTTTAACTTAAAAAGAAAGATATCCATTACATAAGTTAAAAGATATCCATTACATCTTTCAATAGTAGGATCTAAAAATTGCACAATATCATAAACTTAAGCGTATGAGTTATATCAGTCCCATCTACTCTTAATCATTTAAAAAACAACATTACATTATTATATTTTTAAACCATTAAAAAGTACAAAAATACATTTAAGCTTGAGCGAACAAATAAATATGCATACATATTATAGATCATTAGGCTCTTTCTTTAACTTAAAAAGATATCCATTACATAAGTTAAAAGATATCCATTACATCCATTACATCTTTCATATCCATTACATAAGTTAAAAGATATCCATTACATCCATTACATCTTTCAATAGTAGGATCTAAAAATTGCACAATATCATAAACTTAAGCTTATGAGTTATATCAGTCCCTGCCTAAAAGAAAATACAAACTGTCCATTCATTTTAAAAGACAAAATTGCATTATTCGAAATATCAAAGTTGGGAATCTACCACTATAACATATCCATGAACTATATTAACCAAAAAATACATCATTGTTCAAAGCGTTTTGTCTATTCAAAGATTAGAGTTTGAAGTCTGTCAAACGTTACATCATTGTACAAAGCTTTATAAAACAAAAATGCACCATTGCAAAGATTTAAAAATGCACCATTGCAAAGATTAGATTTTGAAGTCTATCAAATGTTACATCGTTGTTAAAAGCTTTATAAAACAAAAATGCATCATTGCAAAGATTAGAGTTTGAAGTCTGTCAAATGTTACATCATTGTTCAAAGCTTTATAAAACAAAAATGCACCATTGCAAAGATTAGAGTTTGAAGTCTGTCAAATGTTTGTAGAAATTTTATAACTAAGAGAAATCATTTCTATATCTATCTTGAAAAATGGAAAAAGTACTTTGCTCTTAATGTCTTATTTGAAAGGCCATCAACTCTCTTATTCTTGTACCTTTAAATATATGACACAAAGAAAGGTGTGAGATTTGTTCTTAGATATTTTGAAAAGTGGTTGCAAAGTAAATTTTTTGAATAATGTTCCATTTTATAACTAATTTTTTTGAATAATGTTCTTTTTTGTAATTATTAAATAACCAGTGAAGTAAAATTTTCGAATAATGTTCCATTTTATTACTAATTTTTTTGAATAATGCTCTTTTCATAATTATTAAATAACGAGTGAAAAATCTTCAATTTTTTGGAAGTATATGACTTCATATTCTTGACCTAATTGTAGGGTTAACTTGAAAATCATCAATTCACACTAATTGTTAGCTTTTTTTTTTTTGAAGAGAGACACATGATTGGTTTGGAATCTTCTTTTAAATGATGCTCTGAATAATAACATTAAATCTAAATTGATTTTCCTCATTACTTATCTAACTATACAAAATAGCTATTACAACCTTGTACTATGTGAAATTGTAGACCATTATTTCACAAAGTAAGAAATAATTATGATGGGAGAAGCGTTTTGTTTAGGTTGATGTCAATGTTTTGATCCTCAATCAAGGATCATCTTCAAGAGTAATTTAAGCTCAAAGAATGTTGATAGTTCATGCTTACATTGACAATGATGCAACCCTAATTTCGTGCATAGTTCATCATAAGTCATCTACTCATTATGACAAGTATATGAGGAAGCTCGAAGAGTTTGAAGTAAAGGTTTCCATGTTTCACTTAGCTTACTACTTTCATCCCTATTTAAATTTTCTATGGTTAGCTCAATTCCTATTTTCAGTTATTTTCCTTTTGGTATAATTATTGATCTTGGCAATGATTTGTGTGTTTTCCAAAAAAATGTGGTGATTAGTATGGTGTGAGTGTTATGCCAAAACTGATTTCAGATGTCTGTTATGCTTTAGATCATCACTATGCTCTAAAGTCTCACATCAAATGATCTACCAATTCTCTTGATATAGGCTTTCCCACAAGAGCAAGGTATGTGGTAAACACCTTTGCATGAACTAGAATTGATAGGATACTTTGCCTCATCTAACATTCTCTTCATGGAGTTTAGAGGAGTGAAAGTGACTATGATGTTATTCTTTTGAAGAATGTGTGCCAATTTATCAATTGTCCCTTTAATGTATGGTAGCATGATTTTTGTCCTATTTTCTTCATCAACTACTCCTTGTTTTAGGTGGTGTTTCCATGCTCTTCTAATAACCTTGTTGATTTTGTTTATCATCATAACCATTCCTTTTGAAGAAAATTTCTAGGTGTCCTAGCTCAGGTTAAATGCTTTTTATTAGATATCTTCATAGCTCTATTCACCAATGTGTTGATTACACCAATTTTTTATACTAGGAAATGATGTGAAACAGAATGTGTGTGTTTGTGTGTATGCTTAAGCTCTAGACTTGGTGAGCTAGAGAACCATCTTCTTTTCTAGAAATCAAAACATCTATAAAGGGTACTCCCTTCAAATTTTATATTTCCATTGTGAACTTAATGCTAGTGTTTTGGTTATTTAGATGCTCTAGGGATCTATCTAGGTTTTGGTATCATCAACATATCATTTCACTTTTTAGGTTTGAGTGGAAAAAACTTGATGATCTATTTTTCAAAATTACCCATATATAGATTGGCTATAATCAGTGATGGCAAAGAACCACCTTCAATTTGTTCATAGAAAACCCCTTGGACTATGAAGTAAGTAGATTTAAGCTATACTTTTACTAGGGTCATTGTCACTTCATCATATTATTGAAAACCCTTATGGCTTTATCTATATGAATTTTTGCGAATAATGAAACCACATAAAATCTAACCAAAAGATCATCTTCCTCAATTATTTCTTTTTTCATTTTTTCAACCCAAAATATTGAGTATTTATGAAGGAGTCTATATTTCTCACAAAATATTTGTGTTTTTTAGAAAGGAACTTAGCCAATGGATTAGATAGGTTTCTCATCCAATAATATTAACAATGAGTCTAAGAGGAGTATTCTTCTTATGGATCTTAGCTAAGCCATAGATTCGTGGACTTATAGGATTCTTACGTATGAATTTCTTTTTAATATCATTATCCAAAGTCCATTTTTCTATGACACGAATCAACTCCTTCATCATTCTTTTACTTGGATCAATATCCAATTTTTTATAACTTCCACTTTCCATCAAGTGTTCAAGCATTTCTTGTTGCGCCCAAAGGCACATTTTACAAGCTAGTATGAGGGCGATGTGTGACTCGGTCTGTGCTCAATCTGGTGTTGACACGTGTCCCTCTCAAAATAAAAATAAAATATTCTCTAAATATAAAAGAAATGTTGACTATAATAAAAAAAATGAATATTCATCGTTTAGTTAGTTTTAATTAGAAGCATTATAAAACATCAATAGTCCCAACATCACTATGGTCACTTGTTTGTTGTTGATATTACAACCAAATGTGGTAAAATATTTCAATCACTCGTTCATAAATAGAATATTTCATGTCCACATGACTTAATCTTCATATCAACTTCAAAAAGAGAGAGAGAGTAATTAGAAAAAAAAAATAGTGTAAGATGTTTAAACCTTGTATTTTTTAAAAATATTTCAACACATGATTTAAATAAACTATTTGAAGATCTATGTTAACTAATTTATGTTGATATCAATTTTATATATATCTATATATAGGAAAAAATATTAAAAGAAAATATTATAATGTTGTGTATAGTAAAATATTTAATGTCCAAAGAAAAAAGTGATTGAAATATAAAAAAAAAAAAGAAAATCAAATATTTCTTAATAAGAATAATAAGACAGAGATGTGTAATTCATTCAATTCTTAATGTAAAATTATTATGCGACGAAGCACAGGCAATGCCAGAGATGGTATGAATGTTTCTAATGTCAACTCCTACTTTCTTTAAAGGAAAAATTGCAGAATCAAACTATTGAGAAAAAAAAAAGGCAACTCGAACCATCAAAATAATCTAAGGCTGGAACAAGAAGAAATGTACTTGCAAAAGAGATTCAGAAATAAAAGGAGGCAATTACTCTAGCTGACTATTGATTAACTACTGAGAATGTGTTTTCTTTAGCAAAGACACCTTAGCAGTCCTCAACAGATGGGCCCTTCAAACCTGCTTATGTAAAGATGTCCTTCTCGCAAGAATCGATCTTGCACTAGTGCAGGAACAACGATTTATGCAGAAGGTGTAAAATGATGTTTTACTAAAAGTGCCTTTCTTCGTGCAAGGGTTTGAAGTTTCTCAAGTCCAAAGCACTCGGATCTAGTACCAAGAAACTGGTTCTTGTACCTGATCATAGCTTCTTACATTTTAACTTTTAATTCTTGAAACCAATGCTTAATTACTGCAAGTGTTATGAAACCAAATTGCATATCAAAAAGATGAATGTCTGCAGAAATAAAGAAACAATCTTTTTAATTTATCCTGTTATGAAATGTTAATGAAAGTAAGAAAGCTGTTAGAAGTAAACTAAAGAGGCTTACTGCATCACACTATCTAGCACTGGTGCGGGAACAATTCTTCTGCTCGAACCAGGTGGGCAAAACCAAACCAAACATGCAGAAAGTGAATAGCACACCAACATGCACTAATGCAGGTAATTTCTCCTGCTCGAACCAGGCGGGGAAAACAAAACCAAACGTGCAAAAATTGAATAGCACACCAACGTGCACTGGTGCAGGTAATTTCTCTTGCTCGAACCAGGCGGGGAAAACCAAACCAAACGTGCAAAAAGTGAATAGCACACCAACGTGCACTGGTGCAGGTAATTTCTCCTACTCGAACCAGGCGGGGAAAACCAATTCAAAATCAGATGCAGAAAAGGAAATTTAACTACTTCACACTGCAGATCTGCTTTCACTCAGACAGAAATTCAAATGTTGTAAATTAAATCACACTTGGTAGTTCAAAAACATAAATTACAAGAATAGAAAAGAGGGAGAACGTGTTGGGTTGGCTGGGCCCTAGCCAACCAACGCGTTTCCCTTTCAAATGGAAATGCTACTCAGTACTGTATCAATTCATCAGCTGTTAAACATAAAAATAAGATTCATGAAACATAAGGCGGAGCTCCCTTTCTTATTAAATCATCAAGGCAAATACATGCATGATTACATATCCAGCCCAGATTTGGGCAATAACAAAAGACAGGCCTGTTACCGCCTTCCTGGTTCTATCTCTGTTCTATACAACTCTATCAACCATTAAGAATTTCGTCCTATTTACATTTCTCCTTATATAGATCCTTGGCCGAAGGCCAAAAGGATCGTTTAACTCGTTACATAGCTGATTGCAGAATAAGCTTTCGTTACAACAAATTACATAACTGATTGCAAAATAAGCTTTCGACCTTCAAAATTAGGCATTTTAATAGAACAAGTCGTGGCTATCTCCAGCTGTTTGTTCCTCCTAAGTCCGATCTCAGCTACTCCAGATTTCCTTGCTGTCATAATTGGGACTCGGTTGCCTTCAGATATGTTCTATTGTTCGTGGCTAAGGTGGTGCAAAATTAGGCAGCAATCAAAGAGATCTGGATTTGCTGCCAAGATTCGCAGCGCTGGCACTAGTGCGAGATCTGATCTGCACTAAAATCAGCGGTCAAGGTGAGAATTTAACTATTAAATAACATAGGAGGTAATGATAAGTTACAAAAGTAATTATAAGCAAGAAATCATGTAATAAATAGTTAATAAATGCTAAGTTAAGTTAGAAAATGTAAAATATGAAGTTAATGCAAAATGTGTCATCGTTCTTGCACTAGTGCAAGATGAGGGCGCATAAGATAGGTAAAACAGGGGTAAATGGTTATGATTTGGGAGGGGAAAAATGGTAAAAAAGGATGCAAATTAGGGGACTAACATTCGGCAGAGCTGCTAGTTTTGGCGGTGCTAACTAGAGTCTCCTCTAGATTTAGCAAGGTTTCCTAGGAAAAAATTGAATGAAGCATATCTTACTCAATTTTCGACCAATTTTGGAAAATGAATAGTCAATTTTGGATGATTTCGACCTTATGAATTCATTGGTATAGGTTTTAGAGGCAAGAGAATACTTATACAGATGATTTTTCCACAGGGAAGTTCAGGGAAGCTGAAGGCCACCAGGGAAGGGGGTCATGCCCAAAGTAGCCATAGTCAGTTTTCAAATATCTAATAGTCATTTTTGGCTAATTTTGACATTATGAACACATTGGTGTAGGTATCAAGAACCATAGATCTTTGTAAAAGACATTTTTTCCACATTGAGCTAATACAAAGGCCCAAGCCATGGAAGCTGGACCAAGGAGATGTAGCCAAGGAGGGGTGAAATCCTTCATCAAAACACTGTGTTAGTGTGTCTCTTTGATGGTTTGTTGTATTGTACATATTTTCTGTTCATTATTCATTTTTGAAGCTATTTTGCTCATGAATGTCTTGTTTAACTTAAGGAAATTTACCTGTTTGTAAGCACCAACAACTAAGGAAACCTCAACACAAAAAGCAAGAAGCAAGCACATGTTTTTAAGTCTATAATTTTTATTAGCACAAAAAAACTAATCATACAAAAATAGATCAGTGGACTTGAAGCAACAAGAGATGATTCAAGATAAACCATAAAAAAATTGTCCTCCATGAACTTAAAGCAACAAGATTTTGAGTAATTGTAAACCATAAATATTCGTCCTCCGTGTACTCCAAGAAATAAGAGATGAGCCATTATAAATTATGAAAAATCGTCCTCCGTGGACTCGAAGTAGAAAGAGATGATTCATTACAACCATAAAAAATGATCCTCCATATACTAGAAAGTGAAAGACAATATGAGTCATTGTAAGGCATACTTATAGAAACTTTTCCTCTACAAACTCGAAGCTACAACTAAAGACATGTCACAGTAACCAATTTAATTCTCACCATAATGCACTTTCTCATTGTATTATTCATTTTATCCCTCGTCACATATATTTATAAATTTGGCATGTGGTTAATGCCACAATTCAAATTGCAGGTTGACCATATGTCCTTATCGATCAACCAATAACTTGGCTCCACATCAGCTTAGCTCTTTTGTCCATGCATGTGACTAAACGACATGACTTGGCCCTTAGGTCAATAACTGTCCATTTGACGACGTCACACCTACCACATTGCACATCCTGAATGGGCCACGTGTCATCCAAAATTAGGCCTATTAGATAGTTGAAAATGCCATTCCTGCTTGGCATGTGGCAACCCCTGGTGCTGCCGCATCAACGTACTGACATCACCTTATTTTGACTATGTTGATGAGCCATGTGTCAATTGCTCATAAGGCCATGTCACCATATAACAAAATTATGCCATGTGTCACTATTTGATAGGTCCAATAGTGATGGTTAAACCTTTTGCAACTTCATCCTCATCTGACTGTTTGTTATAAACGCTGAGGGGAGGGTGAATCAATGTTTCATTCCCAATTAAATATATTTATGTTTTATCTTCTTTAACCATTAACACATTATATTGTAGATCATAAAAAACATGAGAACACATAAGAGAAAGTAATCAACACATATCAACACATAGCGACACACATATTTTGGGTGGAAAGGGCCAAGATGGGATGAAACCACCACTGTGATGTCTACTTTGTCTTCTTATTATCAAAGAAAGATATTTTATAATTTTTGCACTGGTGCAATATTTTTCCAGTGTGCAGGTTCCTAACTACAAAGGATCCATCCTTCACTAAGTTTTCCAGTAGCTACTGGAAGGAAGCAAAAAATCCCTCTTACTTCCAGTGATCCACTTTTCATAATGTTTGAAATTGGGACCACCCACAATACATTCAATAAATTTATGTTGTCAAACTTTGTGCAAAAACACAGTGCTAACCTTCAACATCAACTCATAGATTACTTTTTCAACAAGCTAACATCATCAATATTAAAGAACCAATCAACAATCAAACATGTATGAAAAAGACAATAACAAGTCATGAGAGATGACTATCTCCAACTTCTGCAAACATGGAATTTTTCCCTGCATCTATCACCACTAGTTCATTTTTATTGACTTTCGATCAAACCAAGAAGTTTATTTACAAACAATTATGATGGCTATCAAGATCTCAACCAAAATTCTTTGCTACACTTGTCTTCATCCACAATCATAATCATTGATATTCCTTTTGCAACATAAACAAGAGAGATATAACCAGATCATTTGCAAATATTACAACCAAGACTTCACTGCTATGCATATGACATCAAACAAATCTAATTGCTCCAAAGGTTATTGTAGCATGACTTAAGAGTCTTCTTGCATAAAATATACATCTATCCAACAAGACATGTAAACAAAGTCAAGGTAAGGAAGCTTCTCTGACACCTAAATATCTGTCATCGAATCCCTACATACCCTGTCATAAGCACTGATATTCCTTAAGAAAACAAGTCGACCAAAAATGCATATAGGACCAAGAAAGCCTCACTATTTTGCAAAACCTTTAGTAGTTACTACAAATGAACCTCTGAACCCTTTGATATGCTCACTGTATAAAAGGCACGACAAGGCACTTTCATGGGAAAAAGAATCACATAATGATCCCTCATTGTATCTGCAAAAAGAGCTTTAGTAAGTACTGTTAAATAACCTTGGAGACCTGGGAATTTCATATATATATATATATCTTGACAAAACACTTCCAATAATTTTAGAAACCCTACAAGTCTAATATATTTGTGTACAACCTATGAAAGTTGTATATTTGTTGAATACAATACTGAATACCACTTCTGAAGATACCATTAGACTCGATTCATCATGAGAGCAAGAAAGTGATTTAATTAATACAAATTCTGTTCAAAGCTAATATGATTTTCATCAATATTTGTGACTTTCCTCAATCAATCATGGGCTACAAAAGTGTGTTGTCTAATCAACCATGACCTATGCATAAACATTACAACCTTCACTTATAGGTACTAATAGATACACACACTGATCAAGAAAATCTTTGCATACTGTAATTTTTTTTGTAAAATAATGAAGGTCATACGATTTTTGCTGTGCACTTAAATTAATACAATATCTTACTAACATATAACATCCAAACCATTTTCAAGAGTTGCAACATATACTGATCTTCTATCAACATAAACAAATAAATTTTCACATGGAGCATAACGGTCTTGAAATTCATAAAGGATTTCACTATGTTGATTTATGTATATGTATGCAGAGAACCAATATAGATATTGGCACACAAAGATCTTAAAATAGTGATAATATCTTTGCAAATTATTTTCTACAAAGAAAATAATAAACAAGTGCACATATACAAGTCTTTGCCCATCATTTTTCCTCAAATACAAAAAACAAAAACATCTAAATTTTCAAAACAATGCATCTGAAGCCAATAATCAGAGTGCTTATTTAGACTCATACATAGATCTAACAATATACCTTTGTGTATGCATTCAATTATGACACGCCAAGAAGGATTTTATCTTTAATCCATAGTTCTTACACCTTATACTTCAATTAAATCTTACCATATGAAGACTTCTAAGGTTTCTTGCTCCTTCACACACCTATGTAAACCAAAAACACATAAAACTCAAAAGATATGTGCGCACCAAATGCACTATTTCGATCTCCTTTTATAGCTATATAATCTCCAAACACCTCAGGAAAAAATCAAGGTAATCATTAATGGTAAAGTGGACCATGTCAATTCCTTCTGCATCCCTGAAATCTATGGGCAAAACCTTCGTTTTGTGCATGGTTTTTATTTTTCATTTCCTACAAGCATGGCCACATGGATGATAACTGGAAATCTCAGCTATAGCCTCCCTGTTAATAAGACCTTCCCAACGGTTGAAATCTTCCATTCTCACTGTTGAGCCTTCTTTCGTGTGGCTAAGACTTAAACTAGGGAAAAACTACTCCACACAGTCCAAAACTTGCCAAACTTCTTCCTCGTGTTCTTCAACACCTATACACTTATTTGTATCCTATTCATTACCCTAGTAGGCCTATACCTCTTCCAGCACTTTTCATTACCACTATTAACTGTCATGCAGATACCATAATGAACAAACAATCCATAGAGTCCATATACAACAACTGTGGCAATCCATGGAGACAACCATCAAACTGTGCAAAGGTTGACATCAATTACAACTCATAAGCCATAATGCCAACACTGTTAACCTGTTGGGAGAATTGTTGATTGAACCGAGACTTTTATGCCCTTTAACAACGTTAACTAGTGCGCAATCCATGCACTTGTGGCCATTGATATGCCTGTCCAATAGTGGATCCATCTTGAACTTGCACACTATTTAATTCTTTAATACTTTGGGTTTGGCCCTATAGTTTTCCCTTGCAATTTGACCCATTCTGATGTGGATTTTCAACTAGCCATAACTTCTCATCTAGGATGTAGATTTTAAGCAAAATATACTATTGGGAAGATATTGTTGAGGTCTACATAACCATGTTATTTGTAAGATCTTTTGAGCATCATAACTTCATCAAAAACTTAAATAAATTCAAGCACCCATATCTTCATGTAATAAGACCTTGTGAAAGGTCCAACTATCATATTTCTTTTACATAGGTTCTTTCTACTTCTTTATCACCAAGGATGGTCCTATTGCCATTGTCCCATACAACCCATTTAACATCAATGACAACACTATGTGTAACATAAAGGCCTTGACGGGATGCAAGTGAAGTCAATTTTAATGAAAATACCTTAAGTGAATTTACACAAGGAATATTACAACATATTTATAATGAGCATGAATCTTAAAGAAAGAGTGACAATAGTCTCTAATTAAGATGCATGAAGACTAAAGTATACTAGCTATTAATTGTAAAACAATTTGCAATCAACAACCAACATTAATGCGTGTAAAAGTCAACAAGAAACTCTTAGAAAGATTAGAGTTTTGAGTTAAAAAAGTAGTTCATTAACTTGCCACAAATGTGCAAAAATCATGTACTATCAAACAACCATAAATAATAGTTTTGTGTCAGTTGTAACACATGATATAAAATCCTTACTATGCCCCTTCAGGCTTCTGAGTATTAAAGCTGAAACATTCAATGTTAAGTCACAAAGTATATTCAAGAAACCCAATAGTGGGGGTGCATAAAGCTGGAAGTTAATCCTTAAGGTAGTTACAATATTCTACCTTTCAAAATGCTCCAAGAGTCCTAAAACCAAGATTCTTTTTCTATTTCATAGGGATTTATATTTATACAAAGTGAATTTTCACCTTCTATGATTATTCACCCACTCTCATGTCTAATTTCTAATTTACTTTATTTTCTAATTTTGTTTTCTTTTACATAATTACATGAAAATTCCAAAATAAATAAATAAACACATATCATGAGCTTAATTCCAAAATTGACAATGCTTACACTTGAATTTGTAACCCTTGGGGTCACATCGGTGTACCAAGCCTTATAGTATGATGCAATAGACCAAATATTTCTTGAAATTAGCCCCTCATCGTTGACTTCCTATTTTTAGGTATTGGGCACTACTATCTTTAGATTAGCCTGTATTTTGTGGAATAATGAAGTAAGCATAGTGTGTAGCTTACTGGTCTCCATCAAGTTCCATTTCAATGCATCTTTGGTAGGCTTTGTATCCTTTTTTGTGACAGTCGGTTGTGCATGCATCATTTCATGTATTTCATGTTCCATTTCTTGTTCGAGCCTCACCTGTCCTTGTGATATGATGGTTACTAATTTAGTATCTTTGTTTAGTCTATACATCATGATGTGGTGTTCAGGATAAGTGCCCATAATTTTCATCACATATTTTTCATGCTTTTATTGAGCTTGGATGGCAAGCTTGATCTTTTCTTTATTTCTTTCTCTACCCAATTCATAATTCCTTGGTAAAGTCTCTAATGAAGTTGGGTGTTCTGTACTCCACTTGTGCATTATATCAATGGCTTCTAAGGTGCCCTTTAGTTGTACACATTTTTCTTTAACTACATTTTGAACTGATATGAGCATGGAAACCATATTCTAGTGTTTCGAAATCTCCTCGTACAACTGCTTCATAATGTCTTCTACAGATTTATTAGCTTCCAATGATGCATTCTAATAATTTTTGTCAGAAGAGATTGAGGCCAATAAAACATGATTTTCTTTGTGTATCCTTTCAATTTATTGATGTGCTTTTTTCAGGTTCTTTTCTTATTCTTTCACCTTTTCCAACAGATGTACAATATTCTTTTCCATTGCTGAGGAAAAGGTTGTTCTTGTTGAGGCTATAGCCAACAAATTGTCTAGAGTGTTGGACACTATATTCCTTTTTGTGGTCATCAAAATAGACTTTGTTAGTTCCTGGGCCAGATATCGCCTCCTTAGTTAGACAATCCGATTGGCGTTCTTGTCAAATCGACAACATGCTAAGTTCATAAATTGATTTTCATCACCTACAATGATGCCCATCTCTCCAATTGAAAAATGGCCTCTTGTTAAATGCATTGAAACTATTGGGTATGTGTTATATTCTTTCCACAACTGGCCCCAGAATAATTTTTTTGGTGTTCGGGGCAGTGCCTCGGGAAAAATTTTCTGGGTAGTATTGCGCATGGTTTTCACACATGGTTTTGGGCATGATGGTTTTTTGCCCATGGTATTTTGTAGATCTGATCAAGGGAACTATGATTATGTTCTAATCTAGGGTTAGTGGATTAGAATTTATGAATTCTTCAACATGTATATATATGTATTGTAACATTGGAAGGAACATAATGAAAATCAATCTAGTAGTCCCGGTTTTGGGATACAAGGGAAATTATTTGTGTATATTTGTTTTATGTTCTCGCCATTGTATATTTTTCTATTTGAATAATTCGTTTGCAAGTAATTTTTGTATAGGGTTAAAACCTACAAAAACTAACGCTGATGGATCAATATCCATGCTGCTAGGAAAACCATCATTGCTTGCATTTTGGGCTTCCTTTTCTTGTTGCTCTTTTAGCCTTGCCTCATCATGGGCTTGTTTTTCTAATATCTCCCTTTCGAGCTGCCCTTCCTCTTGTTTCTTCTTTTCTTATTCTTCCTTATGATATCTTTATCTCTCTTCCTTAAATCATAGGTATTATTTTAGTTTCTTCTCTTTTTCTTTTTTACTTGCTTCTTTTTCTCACTCTTTTTTGAGAAACCTTTTTACCTTTTACTTCCTTCTTTTTGGAAGGTTTTCCTGTTCTAGGTTCAAATCCATTTATGTTTACCAAGGCATATACATCGTTGTAACAATTTTTAATTTTTTCATTGTCCTCATCAATTTGTGACGAGTAGGTCAATCCACCTGCACTTGCATTGGGAGGAATTAGATATGACCACACACCTTGGGTCATATCTATGGAAGTCAAGCTCTCCAAATTTAAAATTCTCTAGGTTTGTAGCTTCAACCTATGCCTCTTTAAATTTTTTTATGCAGTACATGCCTACATAAAATAAGTATGTAGGCCACAACGCCTTCTTTGATCGTGTTAGCAAACCACTAACTCCTGCGGTTACCTGATACACAACCTATTGCAAAATTACTTCACCTATTATGAACAATGAGAATTAGTGTGGTGGCTTCCATGACCTGAAAAATCTAGTGTACGTTGAGTCTGGTGGGGTGAACCAATCAAAAAATTCTTGTAATTATTCTTTACCACGATATCACATACAAGGTGAATCATGGCCAAATAGAATGTGGAATAGTGGTGAAACAAAGCGTTCGACTATTCTCATATATGATGCTACGTATTGACAATCCCACAACTCCTTGTGATAAATATGCACTAGTTGAATGTTGGGGGTGAAAGTCCACCTCCACCACATCATTTTGAACTCACATCTAGTGCATATATCTAATCAAGTAAATATGAAGCCATATAAAACTTTATATGATTTCTATCTACTGGATTTTAGGCCTCTATCACCTTGGCCTGGATGGATGTTGCAATGATTTCGACCAATTGAATATGACTTCGTTGTGGGAACATGTATACATAAGTGGAACCTAGCCCTCCTTGAAGAAATTTATTATGGCCTTGCCATAAAGTCTACAACACATAGCTGCAACCATTTGATAGGACTTTCTAAGTAACTTTGTTTTATATATCCCTTTTGGCTAGCTTCTAAATTTGTATGGGTATTGCCACCAATGCTTTAAAATATCTTTGTTGTTGATGTTGAACTTGTTATAACAATTCACTAAGAAGGCCACTTGATGTTTATGAAATTTATAATATTCAACTATTTGAGGATATGTTAGTGTAATAATGTCAATGCCATGATTGTCTATGATATTTATGTCCCTGATATCAATGCATTTGATTATCCTCTCAATAGTCTCCCCTCATGGAAACATTGCTAGAAGAGATGCTACTTTGTGTAACGATTATCTTTTGAAATTTTGATAAACACTGACATCTTCCTCTCCATCATATTATTCTACCCTTGCAAATAGGTGATATATCTCTGACCGATTGATGGAAATAGACTTATCAAAAAAGCACCTTGTGTCAACGTATGTAGGAATTGAAACAATATGTCTCTCTTTTGAACCTTCCTCTGGAGGTTCTTTTCTAGGTCCTATTTTCAACGGGGCCATATCTTCATATGAGGATATGCTTAGATACTACAAATCCACTGAACATTGAAGATCAAAGATATTCATTATAATAGATAATTAGAAATAAAAATAATTTGGTGCACATTGCAATAAATTAGTGGAGTTTGAGGCCATGTAATGTGTTGTGGCACAAGGAAAGAAGTTAATTTAGGAAGCAATAATGTGATGCAGTATGGCTTAGTAATGCATCGTATCACAAATGGTTGGCACTTAGTATCACATCACATAATGATACCACACACTAAACGAAGCTATTTTTTTGTAGCGCAACACTAGGGGTCTAGGATAACAAAAAAATTATGAGATGCAATGCAATATGAGTTGTGACATGATTCTGTATCATAGTATAAAGTTTCACTGCATGATCAATATAGGGTTTGTGTTGTAGTGCAATATCAAAACTTATACTGATAAATAATATTACGATGCAACGCGGGTGGGGGGTTGTCATTTTTGAATGTAGCACATCAAAAAATTATTAATTGCATGATGCATAAAGAAGTTGTGCCATCCTCAACCGTAGAAGCTCCATACAATCGTTAAATGTGCCCTTTGTGACTATCTGGGGGTTTCACGGAATTTAACTATGAAAGTTAAAAAATTATTGGGAAAACGTGTTGTGCTCCAAAATACATGACCTAGTAGCATGTTGCCCTCCCTTAGAAGGGTTTCCACATCACAAGAGCTAATGTATCGCATGTCCTTGGCAAATTGATTTTAATTGCGAGAGTGTATATATATATATATATATAATGGTGTGGTTCATGGTCACTGGGTGGCCGTTACATCCACAGGAAAATCTGGGCAGATCAACCCCAAGGGCATCGAGGAGAATTGACCCTGTGACCTCCCGATTGGCGCGACACTTAACAACAGGGACTCGACCAGTTTAGCTAATCCTTGGGGCTTATATATATATATATATAATGGAGAGAGAGAGAGAGACCTCATTTAAACTTCATGGATAAATTCTAATTTGAATTGAACCTAATCATTGTTGAACCTGAACTTGAACCGAAATTGTGTGACATAGGTGATAAGTGCATAATGTCTTATAATTTGAAACTACAAGAGGCATAATTGAGTATCTTTCTAGTGATGAAGGTATGCTCAGATATAATTGGGTCCTAATGATTAAAGATCATAAATATACAATATGCCTAGACACCAGATATATGATTCTAAACTGCTTTTTGTAAAACTGAATTTGGAATGTTTAAGAATAACTTACGATAAGAAGTACACTACCGAGGCATGATGCCAAAGGAGAAGACCATCAGATTGTGAATAAAACAAGGGTTGCGATAATTTTTTTACATACAGGGATTAAGGTTTCAATCCAGGCAATTGATTCTGTATCAAAGAGAATCTAGAAATTGAGGGATAAGGAATTACAACTACATCTTATGGAACTAATTCAAGGACATGCCTTTACTTTTAAATTTACCATATAGTATCAAACAACATACATTTCCTTGTTTCTTATTCCCTGAGTCTCCAGTGATAATGTATTTTCAGGGAAGGAATGACAAACTTGGATTTTTAATATAATAATACTATATTGAAAAAGCCACTCAATGAAATTGTCCCTTTGAAATGCTTCCAATAAATTTTAAGGCACGGGAATTTCATGAAATATTTTGGTTAGAAAGTTGAATGTACTTCACTTGACGACCATGAACACATATGTTTTAAATAGAATAATATCAGAGAGCAATAATTTCATGAAAGATTTTAATTAGAAAGGTGAATGTCCTTCATTGGACTATAGAAACTGAACATATATTACGATGTAATATGCATTTAAATGATTTCAAACCACTAAAGAAGATTTGAAAATGATTAATATTTATAAACTAAACTTTAACATTTGATATTGAATGCCAAAAATTTTGTAGCAAAGATGGAAATTCCACCTTTATAACATTGAGAGATGTTTATTTGAGTGACGAGTTGATAATAAATGGATCAATCTAGAAATTTGTTGAACTTGCAGGTGCTTTCTGAGATGGCCCAAAAGAACTGTGATTCACACAAGGATTCAAAGAGAAATTAGAGAAAACCATTGCATGGCATGAGCTACAACAAAATGAACTGGTCCACCTTTTTGAAAGTATCTCCAACAACTCCTCTCAACACCTGAATCTCCTGCAAAAACTGGGCCAATAACCAGAATACATGCTTTGCGATTTCTTTGATATTTTAAGGTTAACTATGTCCATGAGTTTTTGCTGGTTTCCCAAACCTACCATTCGGTAGGAGTTTGTTTTGACTAAAATAGCAGACAATATTTTTTAAGGTTATCCTCAAAATGCCTTGTCCTTTCATGCATGATCTAGTGTGTTGTATGCATGCATCTGCTTAATGCCTCACACACATTTTCTTTAGTTTCTTTATGTACACAAGAAATTGTTTCTTTTTATATAGCCTTTTCAATGTCAAGTCAGTGTGTGATATTAAACAAATTGATCATGCTGTGTAAGGTTCAAGGTTTTTATTATTTTTCATTTCCCAAGGAGAATTATATTTTAAAGGAAAAAAATGGTCTAAAAACTAAAGTGATTACTAAAGATGATGTACATGATTATCCAACACCATTTTGGAAGATCTCTGCAAAAGCTCATATGGGGTTTTAGGCTATTTTCAGTTTGTAAACTTCCAAAAAAACTTGTCCGTAAACCCTCTTCTTAGTTTGTTTCATGTGTAACGCTTCTTTAACCCTTGGGAAATCCACATGACAATTACTGTACTATGTGTTGTCCTTTAGCAAGGCTGCAGTGAAGAAGTCAAGTTCACCGTGTTTTCTCTGCAATATCTCCCAAAGGGGTCTTCTAGACTCACTTGACTGTGAAGATGTCCAAATTTTCTTGATACTCTCACCCTCAATATTATAAGCTTTGTTACTAAGATTTTCTTTTTTGTATTCATTTTCAAACATTTATTAGAAGTTTAGTAACTAACAGTTTTATCAAATCACCCAGGATAGTGATAGGGGCTTTAAAATGTTTCTTTTTCATTCAACAAGATTGAAAGCAATGGGATTGTGTATTTGTGTCTCTAGATATGTAGAAACATACAATGAGAATGTTTCCCTTTAGTTTGTCATTGAAGGAACATTTTCATTTGTATTGGCTTCATTTACCTTTTATGTAAAGGATTTTGGCCTTGTTTAATTGCAAGCCTGCTGATCACTTCTTGTTGACAAGGCATTTATTGACCATACATATGAAAATCATGCCACTATATAGCTAGAACATGAGCTTGATGGTTGGAATACAAGATTCAGTAATTGGATCAATTCCCAGAAGTCATACGTTGAAGCCCTTAATGGATGGATTTAAAAATGAATTATTCTAGAGACTGGACCCTCCTCTAAAGGAAGGATACCATTCTCCCCACGTAGAGTAGGTGCTCCTCTTTTCTTCAACATTTTCCATGATTGGTGTCGTACATTTGGAAAAATACCCCACAAAGCAGTTGTTACTGCAATCAGGAATGTCTGTGCCCTTTGGGAACAACACGATGAAGAGCAACGCCAAAAGAGAAGGGATAAGGGCTAAATACGTTGCCAAAGATCTTGATAGAAGGGTTGTCACTCTACAGAGAGTAGAGAGTAGAAGGCAAGAGTGAGAGGGAATAGGACCAACCGATATACAGAGAGTAGAGAGTAGAAGGCAAGAGTGAGAGGGAATAGGACCAACCGATATTTGAATTGCAGAGCATAAAATGTCAATAGAATCATTCAGAAAGCAAATAGAGGAGGAGAAGGCAAGGCATCAGAAGGTTTTGAAGGAAACTCAAAATGCAACCTTAAACGTTTTGCAGACTAGATTGACGCTTACATTTGAGGCCTTAACAACGTTTGGTACTGCCTCTGTGAAAACATATAAAGAGCTACATGAGAGCAGTTAGAAGGGTAATATATAACATGCTTAGGAGAATTTAATGGTGAAACCATGTTTATTCTATCCTGCTTTTATGATTTCTTGCGGTGGAAGTTTGAGATAAGAAATGATCTTGTAGCATACTTATTTTATTAATGATTACTCGAGGCATTTGTGGATCTGCTGGAACTTCAAGGAAGGCATATAAACAAATTGGTAGAGAAAACATGGTGGACATATTACACATAAAAATAATTCGTATATTACAATCAATGCCAAATTACAAGCCACATAAATAGTGCTCATGAGATCCAACAGATTCCAAACAAGGAGAATGTTGTTGAGATAAAACTCCAACAATCAACAACCTAATCTTACCTATTTACTAATGTAAGCATTATTCCAAGTTCCCCTTTAATGCTTAAATTTAATCATTACAAATATTAATACAAAAAAATCAAATTACAATTCACAAGTCACATGTGTTTGTCTGGTCTTTCTCGACACTTATCCTCACTCTGAAGTCTCCAGACAATTCTCTTTTCACCACCACAATATTTGAGCTTCGAATTTAACTCATTTAAGACATAATCACATTTGACCATCTTTGATGAACTTTGTATAATTGACAAACCTCGATACTAGACCACCCTATGGAGAAACTCCCATCTATCAAAATACAACGAACTACACTTTTGATAGTTATATAGGTGAGTTGTCTGATCACTGGACATATTCAACAGTCAATTATGAAACTGACCTTTCTACACACTTGGATCTCGTAACATAACCTGTAAGATCCATCGGCAAATAACAGATTCATACAATCAAACTAGCGATACATTCTCTCGGCACTAAAGAACCTCGTTCTACTAATTTAATTATACAAAACTATTCAATAATTGGTTCTGCACTTTTTAATTTACAAACCAAAATATAAATAAATAAATAATTTAATTATTCCACACCCATTCATAACTACCATTTTTCAAATTATTCAAATATAAATTAGATGAAAACCACCAATGGCCCAATCCAGTCAACACTTCCATGGATGCCTTCTGGAATTACAAATCACACTAGCAGGAGTTTACAGTTTCCAAACATCCATGGAGGTCATCAACCGATGTATTGTTTTCGGGGAGCCATAGGTGACACCAAATGAATAAATGGCGTTGGGAGTTTGAGAAACTCTTGCATGCCCATATGCCCAAAACAGAAAGCAATTTCTGCTTCATTATCTACAATGAAATCCATTATAGCCTTCGATCAAGCATCGAAGTTAAAAGCCACTTCAATGGATATTGGTCATGTCACTCAGGCATCTCATTCCCTTGTTTGTTCAATGCATCAAGTGCATCTTCATTGATTTCATTGCTAGAAATAATTATCTTCCTCCCAAACTCAGCAACTCTAAATTCCTTTTCGATTGCACGAAAGGATTTTCGTGCCTTTGTAGATAAATATGCAAGGTCAACAGAATCCAATCTGATGCCATGAGATTTATAGCCTAATTCATTCAATGCCAAATCAACTGCACAGAAATTGGGAAGCCCACTTCTCATAACATCACAAGTGTCCACGAGACCTTGAAATTTGTTGGAAAAGCCAAGTCATATGATATGAAGGCCACCATCTCACTCTGGCTGGTGTGAGAGAACATTCATCCAAGAGAATCTGCGACTTGTAATTTGCTTAGACAATGTTGTGCTAAAATCACAAAATATTCGCAAACACCTGTACCTTCATTTCTACGAAGTGCCCTGTCTGTGATCTCATCATGAATGAGCTGACAAAGGCGTGAGATTCCATCCCTCGAAGAGGTATTCCAAACTGTCGCTAGCATAAACATTTTTGGTTGCATCCAATCCGCCTAGATAACAATATTTTGATGCACTGACCGCCCCATCAGGGCCTTGAGCACCGCAGCCGTAAGTCCCAAGTGAAATAAAGGGAAGGAAATACTACTGGATTAAGATCTTTCTGCTGCAAGAAACAAAAGCGTATTGGGAAAAAAGGAAATTCTTACGCAACGGACTCTACATGCAGTCACACTATAAATAAAACTCACACCCTATTCTATTTATGTACATAGTATCAGTCTTCACATATTTGCCCATCCCTAGACCCTCCCATAAGGGAATCAAGCTAATACAACTCTTATATCAACAAAGAAATTGGTAGAGTAGACATGGTCGGCAAATTACACAAAAAATAATTCGTATGTTACAATAAAAGCCACATAAATAGTGCTAATGAAATCCAACAAATTCCAAACAGGAGAATGTTGTTGAGAAAATCTCTCAACAAAACATCAATAAAATTTTATGGTTACCAAACATCCTTGGAAGTCATCGCCCGATGTGTTGTTGTTATGGAGCCATGGGTGACACCAACTGAATAAATGGCGTGGGGAATTTGAGAAACTCTTACATGCCCATATGCCCAAAACAGAAAGCAATTGCCACTTCATTATCTACAATGAAATCCATTATAGCCTCCGCTCAAGCATCCAAGTTGGAAGCCACTTCAACAAAGATTGGTCATGTCGCTCAAGCATCTCATGCCCCTGTTTGTTCAATGCATCAAGTGTATCTTCATTGATGTCATTGCTAGCAGTAATTATCATCTCCCCAAACTCAGGAACTCGAAATTCCTTTTCGATTGCACCAAAGGATTTCCGTGCCTCTGTAGGTAAATATGCAAGGTCACCGAAATCCAATCTAATGCCATGAACTTTATACCCTGAGCTTAAGTCGATTGCAGATTCTCCGAATATTCGGGAATGGGACGGACATGGGCGTGGTCGGGAATGGGACGGACATGGGCACAGTCAAAAAATTGACCACGCCCATGTCCGTCCCATTCCCGAATATTTGGGGAATCTGCAATCGACTTAAGGATGCCCAACTTTATAGCCTAATTCATTAATTTCCAAAGCAACTGCACAGAAATTGGGAAGCCCACTTCTCATAACATCATAAGTGTCCACAAGAGCCTGAAATTTTGTTGGAAAAGCCAAAGCATATGATATGAAGGTCGCCATCTCACTTTGGCACCTTGTTGGAAAAGCCAAAGCATATGATATGAAGGCCACCATCTCACTCTGGCTGGTGTCACATCACATTCTTCTAAGAGAATCTGCCGCTTGTAATTTGCTTAACTATTGTTGTGCTAAACTCACAAAATCTTCACAAACACCCGTACCATCATTTCTAGGAAGTGTCCTGTTTGTGATCTCATCATTTCCCATGAATCATCTGACAAAGGTGTGAGAGTGCATGATGCAGGAGAATTCGACACTCTTAATCAAACGAGGAATCCAAAGCAGAGACGAGAGGACGTAGACCATTGGAGCAAAATAGGGGACAATTCTGTTTAAACAGAGCTAATTAGGTGGATTGGATAAAAGTCTCGAGGAGACTTATTAAATGTAATCTACCACATATGTACGCATATAGAGGGATTTAGGGGTTGTTAGAGGATTGATCGGATCCTTCTGTGATCCGATCCAATATTTCTTATATATTATGAACCCACGTGTTCAATAGAATGGGGAGAATACAGAGTGAGATATAGAGATTTGTAAGACAGAGATAGATAAAATGTAGTCGAGAGGAGAACTTGTTCCTAAGGCTGAAATGCCTTAGATTTGTAATCATATCGTGTGTAATATGAAATAGTGTGTCTTCAGTGTTGAATTGTGCGCATGTGTGTGTTCATAGATAGTCTATGTGTTCAAATGTTGCAGGTTTGATCGACCATCGATCACTGAAAGGATTGATGGCAATCCAAAGATACTAAATGAAAGTTATGCGTGCTTTGACAGACTATGGCAGAACTGTGTTTTAACATAGAAATCCATCGAAGGCAACCGAGATTAAGTTAAGGAGGAAATAGATGAGAATGCACAGGAGCCGTTGAGTCTGGACGATCAACGGACCAAATCAAAGTGGAGGATAGAGCCTTTATATCGCATCGGAGAAGTTGTGTGTTAGTGGACCGACTATGGAGCAGTGTGATCGCCGATAGCGATATATCGCATCGCAAAGGGTCATGAGTTATAAACCCCAGCCTTATGTATTTTGCGATTGTGATGTGATCTTGACCATCGGATCGAGAGTCAGGATCGACGATCGCGATCTAATCGTTGGTCGCTAATCGTAGAGGCCAAGCGCGAAGGATAGTGGATGTGCCAAAATGCCGATATCGCCGATAAGCCAATGAAGCCAATCGGTGATCGAAGATTGGGCTGATCAGAGATCGGAGTAGTGCTATGGAAAGGCTGGAAGGTGCGGACCCGACGATTTTATGAATGCGGGTTTATAATTTTTGAGATCCGGCTATGTGTTCGAAGCGGGGTTTTCCCTTCATTCTCGTGTATTCCTTTGTATTGCGTTTTTGCGTTAAAGTGATGTGGTCCTAGTTTATAAAGAAAAATCCGAATAAGTGTATGGTCCCAGCTTTAAGGCCAAAGCGCTATTTAAATGCTTCTGATAGGTTTGTAGACCATAACCCACAGGCCTCAGGATCGAATTTTAAAACGAAAGGGGATTTTGCCTTACCCCCAAAATCTCCTTTCATCATTTGGTATCAGAGCAGGGAAAGGATTTCCTATGAAAAAGAAGAAAAGTGCAAGCAAAAGGAGGAGGAGGTACAATTGATAAAGCATGGCGAGTTTATGGTCTTACTGTCGTGTAGATAGCGGCAGCCGTGTGAAGACTTGCAACAACCTAGAGCAAGGAGTGCTCAATTGGTTCTAGAGGAGAGAACCAGAAGGATGCCAAAAGACTAAGCTCAGGAGAAAGCTTGGTGAGGTGACGTGTAGCAGAGGAAGATTGTTGCTGTAGAGGTTTGGTTGCAGCTCACAGAAGATCATGAAGGCAGTTCCACAGAGAACTGGGTAGAATTGCTAAGGACAAGGAGAATCATATGACCAGGAGGTCATAAATTTTTGTGCCTTGGGAGTCTGATGCAGGAGCATCCGACACTCTTAATCAAATGAGGAATCCAAAGCGGAGACGAGAGGACGTAGACCATTGGAGAAAAATAGGGGACAATTCTGTTTAAACAGAGCTAATTAGGTGGAATGGATAAAAGTCTCGAGGAGACTTATTAAATGTAATATGCGACATATGTATGCATATAGAGAGATTTAGGGGTTGTTAGAGGATTGATTGGATCTTTCCGTGATCTGATCCAATATTTCTTATATATTATGAACCTGCGTGTTCAATAGAAGGGGGAGAATACAGAGTGAGATATAGAGATTTGTAAGACAGAGATAGATAAAATGTGGTCGAGAGGAGAACTTGTTCCTAAGGTTGAAATGCCTTAGATCTGTAACCATATCGTGTGTAATATGAAATAGTTTGTCTTCAGTGTTGAATTGTGTGCATGTATGTGTTCATAGATAGTCTATGTGTTTAAACGTTGCAGGTTTGATCGACCATCGATCACTGAATGGATCGATGGCGATCCAAAGATACTAAATGAAAGTTTTGTGTGCTTTGACAGACTGTGGCAGAACTGTGTTTTAACACAAAAATCCATCGAAAGCAACTGAGATTAAGTTAAGGAGGAAACAGACGAGAATGCATAGGAGTCGTTGAGTTTGGACGATCAACGGACTAGATCAAAGCGGAGGATAGAGTCTTTATAGCGATATATCACAGCAAAGGGTCAAAGTTATAAACCTCGACCTTATGTATTTTGCGATTGCGATGTGATCTTGACAGTTGGATCGAGAGTCAGGATCGATGGCCGCGATCTAATCACTGATCTCTAATCGCAGAGGCCAAGCGCGAAGGACAGTGGATGTGCCGAAATGCCGATATCGATGATAAGCCGATGAAGCCAATCAGTGATCAGAGATCGTGTTGATCGGAGAATGGAGCAGCGTTGTGGAAAGGCTGGAAGGTGCAGACCCGACGATTTTATGAATGCGGGTTTATAATTTTTGAGATTCGGCTATGTGTTCGAAGCAGGGTTTTCCCTTCATTCCTGTGTATTCCTTTGTATTGCGTTAAAGTGATGTGGTCCCGGTTTATAAAGAAAAATCCGAATAAGTGTATGGTCCTTGAATTAAGGCCAAAGCGCTATTTAAACGCTTCTGATAGGTTTGTGGGCCATAACGCATAGGCCTCAGGATCGAATTTTAAAACGAAAGGGGATTTTGCCTTACCCCCAAAATCTCCTTTCATCAGTGTGTCCCTCGAAGAAGTATTCCAAACTATTGCCCAACATCAACATTGTTGGTTGCATCAAATCCACCTAGTTAACAATATTTTGATGTGCTAATTGCTCCATTATGGCCTTGAGCATGGTGGAGTCCCAAGTGCAAGAAAGGGAAGGAAATAGGATTGGAATAGGACTTTTATGTTGCAAGAAATGAAATCGTCTCGGGGGGTAAAAAGGAAATTCTTACGTAACAGAATTAGTCACACTATAAATAAAACTCACACACTATTTTATTTATGTACATAGTATCATTCCTCACATGTTTGCCATCTCCTTAAGCTTTCCAACAAGGGAGTGAAGCTTATACAGGGTTTAATACCAACAAAGAAATTGGTAGAGCATACATGGTGGACATATTACACACAAAAATAATTCATATATTATAATCAAAGTCAAATTACAAGCCACATAAATAGTACTCATGAGATCCAACAGAGGCCAAAAAAAAATGTTTTAAAAAAAACATCTCAACAAAACTCCAACAACCAACCACCTAATCTTACCTATTTATTAAGGCAGCGCCTAACCAGCCATATATCGCGTATTCAATGCACCCGGAGATGCACGCGACATAGCCCGTTAACACGCAAATTGCCTTTTTTTATTTAGTGACGAGTTTTCAAATTCGTGTGTTAACGGATTATCTCGCGTGCATCTCCGGGTGCATTGAATACGCGATATATGGCTGGTTAGGCGCTGCCATTTATTAATGTAAGCATTATTCCAAAAAATTAATACCTAAAATAGTAAAATATTCATAAATTAAATAACCTGTTCTTGTAAGACTAAGGTGAAGCGAGAATGTATGGGCAAGATATAAGAATTGACGCTTGTATTATGCCTTTCTGTGGTATATGGAATTTGGTCAGGCTGCATATTGAATGTACATCATTTGAATATATGGTGCATAGGATTCTCATTATGTGGTGAGCCATGAAAGGATCGAAACTATGAATTTGCTCTGGAATGTGGGCGCCCTCAGCTCTGACCCAGGCAAATTTTTCTATATGAAAACAAAACTGTGGAGTGTCTATTCAATATTTCGATGAAAACATCAAAACAGAAGGAGTCGCCGGGTAACGCTAACATAGCAAGAACACCTCTCAATTCTCTGTGAACCATATGTTTAACGAGGATGCTTAAGAGGTTACCTCCGGGCTGGCTACCAATGGTTAACAGCCGCCAGCTCTGCGACTAAACCTCGCAGCCATTGATCTAAGCAGCGAAGGTAGTCCAGATTAGTAAATTTTTATTCTTTCAGGTAAGTGCTAGTCTTACTTTTTTGTGATAGTTTGTCTATGTTCTTTTTCCAGCTAATTCCCTTTTTATTGAAAATTTTGCCATAAATATTTTGACAGAGTTTGGATTTTAGCTTAGTCATGGGTTGAGCAAAGTCAGAGATAAAAAAAACTTAGCAGTATTTACAACGAACATTTGTTTATCGAATGTCTATATATTATTTTTTTTTTTTTGTTTATTTGTCACCTTGAATAATTATCTCATTTAGTTTCATCACTGTTTTGATTTTGCCTCATTAAATGGACGTTTCCTTGTTATTTAAACACCCAGTACAGATTTGATAACACGACATGGAGCAGAGGGAGCGCTCATCAGATGATAATAACTCGCTTTCTTGTTATTCAAGTTGCCCAGTACACATCTAATGGCACGGTAAGGGAGTAGAGAGGGAGCTCACTCGATCATTAAAAACTTATTCGTCAAAGTAAGTATTACGTTTTTCATTTTGTAATTGATTTCTTTGTTTTAGTTTTCATAATTATGTAAGTTGTTACTGCTGCTTCAAATTTTGTTTAATTATAATTATATTTTTTATTATAATATTAGATAAGTTATTTTCTCATTTAAATTAAATGATATTATTAATAAATATTGTCACTTAAATTTTAGATTAATTTTTTTATAATAATTTATTTTTGTTTTATTTTTATTGGATAGTTAAATTTTCCATCTCGGCTAGAATATTAGGACTGTGTCAGGACCCAATGTTAGTCTATTGATAGGATTGTTCCAATCTATGGGTACCTTACACCTTCTTCCATATAATGCTTTGAAGGGACTCATTCCCAATGACTTGTGGTGTCTGTTATTATAATAAAACTCTATTCACTGGAGGTAATTTTCCCACTTATGCGGCTAATGCATCACAAACCTTCTTAACATATCCTCTAAAACTTGATTAACTCATTTAATCTAACTATTCGTCTGAGGGTGGTAAGCAGCACTGAACTAGATCTGTGTGCCCAATCCAGAGAAAAGGGTCTTCCAAAATGTAGATGTAAATTTTACATCCCTGTCGGAGATTACCACCTTGGGTATTCCATGCAATCTAAAAATCTCTCTCATAAAAATATTTGCAATTTCAATAGTCTTGTAAGTGGATTTTACCGGTATAAAATGAGCGGTTTTTCTTAGCTTATCAACCACCACCATAATTGAATTGTGTTGCTTCTTAGTTCAGGGCAAACCTGTGATAAAATCCAAAGTAATCACCTCCCATTTCCACTTAGGGATAGGTAGTGGTTGCAATAGTCCAATGGGATGTATATGCTCTACCTTCACCAATTGAAATTCTAAACATTTAGCCAAATATTCAGTAATATATTTTCTTAAACCCGACCAAAAATAACCTTTCTTGATAGCTGAAAGTAGTTTCTGGTATCCTGGGTGGGAAACATATGGTTTCTTGTGAAATTCATCCAATAAAAATTGTTTAATAGAATTCTGATTAGGAATATAAATTCGATTTCTAAAAGTTAACAGTTTATCCAGATTTATTCCATATTCAGATTTCTCCCCTTTATTCTGGGCATTGATTGCTTGTTTCCAAAGGAAGGTATTTTTCGGGTCTTTAAGAGATGCTTCTTTAATCATATCAGGGAGATTTGACTTCACTTGGCTGAATTGTATTTCATAAATACAATGCAACTTTTTGCTTAATGCATCGACAACCTGATTTTCTTTTCCCTTAAGGTGCCTTATTTCAAAGTCAAATTTGCTTAAAAAGGTTGTCCATTGGAAATTCCTTCCATTCTTCTATTATGAAGTCATGGGGAAAGCGATATTTGAAAATCCTTCAATGAACTGACTATAGTACTGAGCTAGGCCCAAGAAGGACCTAATATTAGCGACATTATTTGGGGTGGACCACTTCATAATGGTTTAATATTATCCAAGTCTACGCTATACCTTCTGCTAATATGACATGACCGAGATATTATATCTCACTTTTGTAAAAATCACACTTTCTATACTTAGCGTACAACTGATTGTCCCGTAAGGTTTGAAATACAATTCTCAAATGCTTTTCATGTTCCACCTGATTCTTAGAGTAAATCAATATATCATCAATGAAAATCAGCACAAACTTATCTAAGTATGGCTGAAAAATACCATTCATCAGACTCATAAAAGTTGTCAGGGCATTCGTAAGACCGAAAGGTAACACTATGAACTCATAATGACCATAACGAGTTCGAAAAGTAGTTTTAAAAATGTCTTCTTCCTTAATCCTTATTTGATGATACCCTTAAGTCGATCTTGGAGAACACACTTGCTCCTCGAACTTGATCGAATAAATCATTAATTCGAGGTAAAGGGTATTTAGTTTTGATAGTCAATTTATTCAACTGACGATAATCAATACATAATCTTAGAGTTTCGTCCTTCTTTCGTACGAACAATACGGGAGCTCCCTAGGGAGACACACTGGGGCAGATATATCCTTTATCAAGCAGCTCCTACAGCTGCATTTTGAGTTCTGTTAATTCGAGTATACTCATACGGTAAGGAGTTCTGGAAACAAGAGTTGCACCTGGAACCAACTCAATTGTAAAATTGATATCCCGCTTGGGTGGTAACCCGAGTATGGATTTAAGAAACACATCAACAAAGTCTTGAATGACAGGAATATCTTCTAGAGAAGTCATCTTGCTCTTGGAATTTGTATATCCTACCTGTACAACATAAATTTGACAACCTTTCCTGATGCATTTTCCCAGCTGGTTAGCAGTAATAGGACGTAACTTAATATTTTTCTTAATTCCTTGAATTTCCTTCCTCTGTCCCAATTCAGTAAGGTAACTAATATATTTTCCCTTACAATATACTAAGGACCAATGTCCTTCCAACCAATCCATCCCTATTAGTACATCGTATGATCCCAATGGGAGTATATTTAAATTAACATAAATCTGTTGTCCCAAAATATCCACAGGACAATGTTCTGTTTTTGCAACTACCCTTAGCTTTTCCCTTGTGGCTAATTGGACTAACCAGGGTTTTTGAAATTTACTGCTTTGTAATTGGCATCCCTCTATAATATTAGGACTAACATAACTTAAGCTAGCACCAGGATCAAACAAAATAGATAAATGTTGATTAGCGATCATACCTTCACACTCAATCATGGTGGGCTAGTATTCTGTTTGATGGTCGTCAAGTGCAATAGTAATCCTAGGCATACTCCTCGCCATATCCCCTACCGTGGAGGCTTCTTGCATGCTCGAAATTTGCTTCGTTCTTGCTCTATGCAGACAACTTTTGTAATAATGGGATTCTTCGCATCCCCAACACTGGAAAGGCTATTCTTTCTGCTCGTCATTAGCAAACTTATTAACTTCCTCAGTCTGCCTACTTTCAGTAGATGCTGGGACCTTTGGTTGATTCTTTGCTGGAAATTTACTAAAGGTTCTTTGCTGTAAATTCCTTCCATCGACAATTTTTGTCTGTCTATTTGGGGGCAAATTTCTTCCCCTCCAGTTCAAACCTCCTTTCGAACCCTCACTTTTCTGTTTCATTTGCTGGTAACAGATGTAGGCTTTTCACACAACGTCGTCCATCATCTTTGGATAATCAAATTCCAGCTTCTCCTTCATGAAATTAGGTAGACTACTAATAAAACGTTGAATCTTGGCCTTTTCTTCCTGCATATACAGTACATACCGTAGTAAAGAGGTAAATCGTTTCACATATTCATCCATAGTTAAGGCTCCTAGCCTTAAATCATGGAATTCCTTCGCTTTTTCATCATAATAGTGTTCTGTCAAATATTTATCTTTGAAATGCTTCTGAAATTCTTTCCATGTGACTTACTCTTCGTCAATTTTCCTTACAGTTTTTATTTCTTCCCACCACAGGGTGGCCTTACTTCTTAGTTGATAAACTGCTAGTCATGCCTTTAATTTATCATTATAGTCATAGATCTAGAAATATTTATTCATATATATTAACCAAGCTTCCGCTGCTTCCTCTGATTCACCTTAAAAAATTGGGGGTTTTATCTTTTTAAATTCCCCTTGTAATTCAGCTTTCTGTCTTTTTTATTTTCGTTGATCAAAAACATTATTAGAACGTCCTTCATCATCCTCATGTCTTTCCTCTGACTCAACATTATCTTCCCCTTGATGGACGGTTGCAGTTTTCTCTCCGTTACTAGCACTGGGGTTTGGCCCACATTGATTTTGTCGATCAAACAGGATTTTCAGAATTCTCTCTTGTTCTTGTTGTAATCTCTCATTATCCGTCCTCAAGTTAGTCATCTCAGCACGTAACTGCTGAATGGTTTCGAGTAGGGCTGCATTGGCTTGACGAGATTCTTCTCCCAACTGTATCCACATATCAGGGTTGGCCCCTACATATGTCGCACCTGACTGGTTCGGTGGTCTGGAACCCCTCTGCATTCTGTTCTTGTGGCTCTTTGCCCTTCTTCTCTCTCTTTGTCTTTATCTTTGTGTTCAATCATTCACACCCACTTAGTTAATTTTTATTTTTATTTATTTTTTATTTTTTTTATTTTTATTTTTATTTTTATTTTTATTTTTAATTTTTTAATTTATATTATATTAGTATATATCCCAGAAGCCTAAGTGTCATAAACCGGGCTCTAATACCACTTGTAACATACATTTCTAAATTACACCATTTAACCAATTTTTTTTATTTTTTTATTTACCCTCTATGTAATTAATACATCATTGCGTAAATAAGGATTGATATGACAATATTAAAATTCGTTCTATGGTATTTGGTAGGTAAATATCGAGGTTATTAATTCCACCATGTGCACAGTACACAACATACAACATGAATTTATTCCTTTGAACATGATTCCAGAGAGGTCATCTGACCTGGTACACCTGGCACTCACTTTGTTGTGCGATCAACCTTTTCCAATCCAAGAGTCAGCAACAACGAGGGTTTGTTGTGGTAACTAATTCCCCTTCTCAGCGCCATGGTCGAAATCATTTGGGTCTTTTTGCTTCAGGGTCGTTTGCTCTGCAACTAAACAAGGTTTTCTCCATAGCGATGAGGGTTTTTCGCTCACTGGAAACTCTCCTACATGCAGGTTTCTACGCTCACCAACTCATTGATAAATTGAGGTTTTTAGGATGATTATTTCATTCATAGTTTTCCACAGTTGTAAGTGTAAAAAAACCTAATTTGTTGCTTGGACTGTGAAGGTAGCTCCTGCTAGCTTCGGATCTACATCCATCCATGGAAATGAGTTTGGTATTAGAAGTTCTTCCTCATGTACCTATTGCAAACTAATTCACTTAGAAAACTGGTTTAATTCTTTGCTAGAGAGGAAAGATAACGAATTTTACCATAGGATCTTTCTTAACTACACAAGTGAGCGTTGCAACCCCAAGGTCAGATCATAGGTATCATAGGGTTATTTAATCTGTTTTTTTAATATTTCAAAACAATATCCATTGAAATTACTCCTAACCATGTTTCCTGTTCTGGTTGCAGGTAAGATTTTCCCCATAACCTTCTTTCTTGGTGGTTCGAGCTTCCAAAGCAACATTTTCTTATATTTATTTCTTTTCTGCAATCCAGGTTGGTTTATCGCTAAACCCTCAAGGGACTTACCACTTGACAACCATTTAGGTTGCTTATTGGCTTACGAGAGTTATTATGCTAGGTTTAACATGTGATTGGATGTAGCCTTGCCATCATTTTTTGGTTCAATGTACATCAATGACATTCTCTGAATTTGAAACCCGAATGGGTGACTCATGTTCTTTTTTTGTTAAAAAAATATTGTCTATATATATAATTATAGAAAAATTGATTTTCTTTCATTCCCTACTCGGACAGGTCGTTATCTAGTTATATTAAATAACCTAGTTAGGGTCGGTGTTCATTCTTTTAATTCCTAACTCTGGTTCGATCTGTCAAAGATTCTAATGATGTCGTTCATTCAGAAGTTTTTGTAGTTTTTTCTCGAGACAGTCCTTGCGTCAAAGGGCAAGGGTCTGAGTTGGAAAATAGCTTAATGTGTAAAATTCGATGTGCTAGCTTGGTTATCAGTTATTACCATTTCTCTGCCTCAATGCCTAGAACGATGTAAAGAGATTCTTTTGATTAATGTTATGCTTGAAATGCTATATAATTTTTTCGATAATCTTTTACCTTTTTTTTTTTTCTGGGTAAAAGTAACTTCTATTAAGCAGGAAAATATTTACATAATTTACATCCACGGAGGGGGACCAGGCCACCCTCAGACTGTGACAGCTGGGACAAACTAATCGACATTTGAGACAGTATTACAAAAAAGTCCAGATATGCCTCTTGGACACCATTACAATTCACAAAAACAGACTCGAAAACCTTACTAACGCGATCTTTTAACACACTGCCACTATGGGCCGAGAGCTGGAACTGAGTGTGATTGAGAAATTGACCAACATAGACAAGTGCAAAAAACAAAAAACAGAAACCTGGAGCAGCGCCTTCGAACAGCATTAGGAAGGGTGACTGGGCGTCGTCGGCGATTGCCTTTGCAACGGGCTGGGCGGATCGAGCCATATGACTGACTCCTCATCCACCTGAATATGCCCCTCCAAACCCTGGAGAGCGTGAACCGGTTCTGCAATCCCAGATTGGACACAATTTATAGCTGGCTGAATCTCTTGCATTGATTCATCGCAGATTGAATTCTCTTGATTTTGAGCCTGCTGAGGCTGGTCGACATGTTCCATGGGTGCCTGCGGACGGGGCATCCTATGCAATCTTCCTTGCATATCCCCCAGCAGAACTTCGTTACTGTGGAGACTATCAAAAGCAGGGGAGGGCCATGAGGGGTTGATTGGAGGTGCCTCTGAAAGATACACAGTGAAATTGACCATAACATCCGTCTGAAGGAGCCCTCTGGGAATGCGTAGGCGGAAATACTGATAGGAATCCCTCATGAGCAGAAAATCCTCCTCAGAACTGGAAGAGGAAGGGGAGATGGTGGCCATAGGAGCTATCGGAGGTGGTTCCTCCCTCTTTGTCTTGTAGCGGACTCCTAAACGCCCACCACGGCAAGGCACACCCCGACGACGCATCACCGGATCCAACCTGAGCTCCCGGAGACACTGCTCGATATGCTGGAGGTAATGTTGCAGAGCGGTGGTTTGCCCGTTGCCAACTGCAGATAACATACCTTTGACGGCATTCTTTGCTGTACCAGTATATAACCATAATTTCGCCCTCACCAAATGCTGCGTACCGAGCTTCATCATTTCAGATCTCCTCGAGACCGGAGCAGGCTCGCTCGCCATCAATGCAACCTCAACCGTGCTCTGTTTACCCTTAACCTCAACTGCCTGGAGCCTTGAATGCCTTCTGATTGCCATCGCATACTTGTACCTGCTCTCTGCCTTGGCGTTGAGACAGGTATCGAGATGCGGTAGAGCCTTAATGGCCACCTGCCACTCACGCATGCTGGACACCCGCATCCGGGGGAAGGATGTCTTTGTGCACCAAAGAGATGCATTCCTGTTTGAGTTTGTCATCTTCAACCATATCCAAAGAGCCGGAGAAGAAATGAGTCGACTGAGACACTCCCTGATTAGCTAGCCGATCGGCTACCTGATTAGCTGTTCTTCTTACATGATGGAAGGATAGATTGTGGGGAGCGTGGAGCTTTTCTTCCAGGGATTCCAGACGATTTAATAGTCTCCAGCTCTTTGCTATTTTGACTGCCTTAGCTCCTGCTTGCATTCTTTTAGCTGCCTCTATAAGAATGAGAGAGTCGCCTTCTACTTCTAGAGGTGAAAGGTGATGCTGTTCAGCTAAACATATTCCTTTCCAAAGACCCTCTAGCTCCGCGGCATTATTTGTATCTTTCCCTATTGAGCCATAGAATACTAGCATTTCTTCTCCGTTATGTCGGCGGATTACTCCTCCGGAGCCTGCAGGGCCTGGATTGCCTTTGGCCGCCCCGTCGAAGTTTAGCTTGTAGGAATTGTGTGCAGGCGGGGACCAAAAGGAAGGTGAAGCGGATCTGGTAGAAGGTTTATTGGTCGTTTTGACTAAGGATTTAAGATCGAGATTCCATTCCTTCATAATGCAGCGCTCCTGATGATTTTCCGGCATATCATCATCACTCCAGACTTTGATGGCCAGAGTTTCCTGTAAATTCTTTTTAAGCTGGAGCCAGAGATCATCTATGGATCTAGAAGTGCTATTGAAGATTCTGTGGTTGCGTTCTTTCCACAGTGTCCAATATAGAAATCCTGGTATAATGCGCCATAAGGAGTTAAGG
Source organism: Pinus tabuliformis (assembly GCA_031772625.1). Taxonomy (NCBI): domain Eukaryota; kingdom Viridiplantae; phylum Streptophyta; class Pinopsida; order Pinales; family Pinaceae; genus Pinus; species Pinus tabuliformis. The sequence goes on along the minus strand of CM062812.1, from coordinate 717,966,860 downwards.
ATCCGGCACTTATATGGATATTTTTCCCAGGTCCTTATGGTTTCTGTTATGTCCTCCAGCCTGGGGTGTGCTCTCATATTACATTTCTCGACTTTTTCCCAGATTTGTTTTGCTAATGGGCATTCTTCCATTAAATGATTGATGGTTTCACAATTTATGTTGCAATTTGGGCATCTGGATGGCCCTACAATACCCCTTTTAATCAGATTGTCCCAGGTAAGAATACGTTTTCTGCTGAGAAGCCATAGAAAGGTTGAAATTTTGGGCCAATGCCCGGCTTGCCATACTTGCTCCCATAGTTGATCTTTAACCGCCCTGAGATTGGAATAGCGCAGATGATGAGCTTCCTTGGTTGTAAAAGTACCTTTGGTTGTGTAGCCCCATCTGAGTTTGTCTTGCTGATTCGAGAGGCGAATCTGCCTATTGCTAAGTTCCTGATCTATGTCTGTGTACACTTCTCCCTGCCAATCTACTTGCCAGAGACGCGCCGGTTTCCATGATTGGAAGTCGTGATTTGTAGATGGCTGCCAGAACTGGTGTACCAAAGGAATGCTTGCTTGGTTCATTTGAGCCTGCCAGAGAGGTTTGTGGAACAGATTAGCCAATTTGGGAAGTTGTTGCCATGAATCTTCCCAGAATCGAGCTGTCTTGCCCGAATTAATTTCCCAGAAGCTATGATCCTGTATGAAGCTACTTTGGGTTTTTGCGTTGTTCCAAATAAGAGATCCCTGCGCAGTTGGATTGATTCTGATGAGGTCATTCCATTGACTGCCGCGGGCATATTTAGCTTGCCATAATTGGGCCCAGGGGGTGTTTGGCTTGGAAACCCAATTCCACCAAATTTTAGCTCCCATGGTGTTATTGCTTTGGAGCGGATCTCGAAGACCTAGCCCTCCTTCTGATTTGGTTTTGCATACCTCTGTCCATTTGACAAGAGCCCATTTCCTGTTCAAGCTAGTGGATCCCCATAGAAAGTTCCTCTGAAGATTACGAATTTCTTTTAAAATCCCTTTCGGAGCTGCTAAGATAGAAAATAAATAAAGCGGCATAGCTTGTAGAACTGATTTGATGAGAACAAGTCTGCCTGCCAGATTTAATGCTCTGAAAGTCCAGGATGAAAGCTTTGATTCTAATTTGTCCAATAACGATCTCCAAGATATCTGCTTGATTGCTGAGTCGGTAAGAGGGGCGCCGAGGTATTTTGATGGCAAGTGGGAAATTGTAAATCCCAGAATCCTGGCTATAATCCTTTGCAAGAAGGGGGGGGTGTTAAAGAAAAAAAGTTGTGATTTAGATGCGTTAATGGATGTGCCTGAAGCTTCAGAGAAGAGGGATAGAAGGGATTTGAAAGCAGAGGCTTCTTTTGCAGAGGGATGTCCAAAGAGCATTGTATCGTCAACAAATTGCTGGTGCGTTTGAGGAGAGCGACCATGAAGTGAAATTCCTTTAAGGGTATGAGAGGATACTGCTGATTTGAGGAGCCTGCTCAGGCCTTCAGCCATTAAAACAAAGAGAAAAGGAGATAGAGGGTCCCCCTGCCGGATGCCACGAGAGGGGCGGAAAGGAGGGGAGGGGGATCCATTCAAAATTACAGAGAAGCTTGGCGAAGTGATGAGGTTCATGATCCATCTGGTCCAGGTTGCACTAAAGCCAAAGGCTAAGAGCATTTTGTGAATGTATTTCCAGCTAAGCTTGTCGAAGGCTTTAGAAAGATCCAATTTGAGAAGCATACCTGGTTTCTTGAGAAGCTTTAAAGAGTGGATGACTTCGTTTGATAGAATAATTCCATCCATGATCTGCCGACCCTCAACGTACCCTGTTTGTTCTGGGGAGATAAGCAAGGGTAGGAGTGGTTTGAGACGGTTTGCAACAACCTTTGAGATTAGTTTGTAAATTACATTACAGAGCGCTATTGGCCGATACTTCTCCGGTTTGATTGAGGCTGCTTCTTTGGGAACCAGAGCAATGAAGGTTGAGTTGAGGGCCGGGAGTACCCAATGCATGCTTCGGGATTCTTCCACCAGATCCCAGACTTCAATTTTTATGAGATCCCAAAATTCATGGAAGAAGTTGGCCGTGAATCCGTCAGGCCCCGGTGCCTTTCCGTCTTTAAGCTGAGCTATGGCATCTTCTACTTCCTTTAGCGTGACTGGCTGGAGCAGTTGAGTATTATGATCCTCATTGATGATTTTAGGAATGTGCTGTGTGATAGCTTGGATTGCCTCATCTCTGTTTCCATTAGGCTCCTTTAGTATGTCCCTGAAATATCTGGTGAATTCTTTCTCCATATCTTCATGAGCTTCCACTCTTTCCCCCTGCTGATTGTTAACAAAGGTGATTTTGTTGTGCATCCGCCGTTGGATGGTCGTTTTGTGGAAAAATTTAGTATTTCTCTCACCCTCTTTGAGCCAGCTTATTCGCGACTTTTGCCGCCATAAAATTTCTTCTTGTTTTTGCCGCTCCTCTATTTGACTCCAAAGGATTTTCTCCTGTTGAGTTTGTTCTTCGGTGCGTCCTTCCAGAATGAATCTTTGTTGTAATTCTTTCATCTGCTGTTCTAATTTCTGTCTGTTCTGCTGTATGTTGCCAAAATGATCTCGGTTCCAAATTTTGAGAGTTTGCTTCAAATGTTTCAGCTTTTGTTGGAACTGATACATTTTAGCTCCTGCTGGCGGGATGAAGGATGTCCAGGCTTGTTTGACCACTGCCTTAAAATTGTTGTCAGTGAGCCAGAAGGCTTCAAATTTGAATGGTCGATTGCTGCAATTGCCAGGTCTGGACCATTGGAGAAGAATGGGCCAATGATCTGAGCCTCCTTGTGGGATGATCTCGGCACTGAAATCTCCTCCGAGGTGGATGGCATTGTCTGAAACTAAAAATCGGTCTAATCGTGATGCAATTTGGTGAGCCCCTTTCCTTTTGTTCGACCAAGTGAAGATGCCATTTGAGGTGGAGATGTCCATGAGTCGGTTATCTTGTATGAATTGCTTGAAGCTACTGCTATCACTATCTAGCCTGGTCCTACCCCCTTGTTTCTCTTCCATGGATTTTATGATGTTGAAGTCGCCTCCTCCGATCCATAGAGGAAAGTTTCTGTTTGCATTGAGGAGGGAAATCGTGTCCAAGAGATCAGATTTTTGCTGTATTGTCTGCGGGAAGTAAACATTAGTAAGATGCCCATGGTTGTTGGTACCGATGAGGTGGAATGTTGCTTGAATGAGATGCAGAGTGGCATGAAAATTATCAAGTGACACAATCTATGGATTCCATAGAATGGCTAGACCACCGGAGGCCCCAGAGGAGTCCACTGCGATCGAACTGCTACCTGCCCAGACTTTGTTGCTGAGACTATCTATTGTTGAGCTGCTACATTTTGTTTCCTGAATAAAGACTATTGCTGGTTTTTCTTGCATTATCATGTTTTTAATCACTCTGTGTTTTGCGGGACTGTTCAGTCCTCTTATATTCCACGAGATGAGCTTCATGTAGACGGGGATTTGGGCTTGTAGAACTTGGTCAACTTGGGGAATTGCCCCGAATCCATGAGTATTTCACCTACTGCTATTGTACGCTGTAGATCTGTTTTTCTGCCTCTTTTCTTTGGTTCTTTAATGATTTTCCTTCCATCCCAATGACTGCCTCCCTGGATGCCCAAACTTTTATGGTGTTGTACTCTTGTGAGTACTCCTTCAATTTTGTCTAATTGCCAGGGGGGGATGGAGTTATACTCTTTTTGCTTGCATGCAGCCTCCAGTTTGGATATGTCAAGCTTAGATATATCAAATTCCTCTAGATCAACATCTTCTCGATCTTCCTCCATGTCATTTGCGGCAATAAGGGCGTCCTCCACTGATTGATCATGAAGACTTAGTGCTAGGGCTGCATCGAGATCCATATCCGACGCTTGAGGAAGCTCGCTTAGCATGGTTTTCCCTTTGGAAATGATTAGAGACCCTGGCCCTGAGACAGAGGTGGGTTGTTCAGCATGGGGAGGATGTGCAGATTTAGATGAGGCCGGCTCAGAGCGGTTGAGGGACGGTTGGGTGGGGTGCAGCAGTTCTGGGATATCCGCTTTGGGGCTGTTTGGAATGTCTTGTGAGGCTAGAACGGAGAAGCGATTCTGAGGGGGCGCTTTGAAAGCTGGAGCTGGATTAGCTTGGTTTTTTTTTCCTTGTCGGCGACGGATGGGGATTCTTGTGAAACCATCAGGGTCCCGGTTACCATCACTGGATGGGAATTTGGGCTGCACATTTAAGGGGCAGTCACGGAAGAGGTGACCATGCTCATGACATTTTCTACAACGAAAAGGGATGTGCTCATAATCTAGAGTCTGTTTCCATTCATAATCATCGTGAAAAAGACTTACCGTGTCTGCTAAGGTCTTGGTGAGGTGCATCTTGACGCAGATCCTAGCGTAAGAGGTGTATTTGCGCGTCTTGGTTTCAGTGGCCACTTTGATGAAGGATCCCAGCTTGTTGCCTATGTCTGCCAGCGTTTCTTCTCTCCAGTACTCCACCGGAAGGGAATACATTCTGATCCATACAGGGGCCCAGCTAAAGTCTTCTTTGTCTGGATTGAATCGAGGCTTCCAATCCGTTAGATATAGACCTGAAGAGTTGAAGAAGTACGGGCCTCCTTCGAATATCCTGGTTTTGTCTTCTAGGCAGTTAAAAATAGCTGTAAAGAAGCCCTTTGGGCCAAGCTGTAATGTAACTTGTCCTTTGGGCTTCCATTTGGAGGCTATCCAACCTTGTAAGGCCTTTTCTGTGGGCCAAAAGCCCAAGAACTTTCCAATGAGTGCGTAGTCTTGCATAAATTGGATTTCCCCATTGATATGGTGGCTTGGTAACTCGATCTTGATCGGATCCGCTGCCTTTGGGATACAAGTCGCTGAAGTCACTTTTGTCTGAAAGGAGCCGGTTGCGTTTTGCCTACCATTGCTTTCTTCATCTTCCACAGTTCTGTCTAAGGACGTCTGCCCTTCTGGCGTCTTTTGCTTGTCTTGTTCCTTCTCTAAGTCTTCGGTTGCAGAGTGTCGTATTTCTACATTGTGTTGTTTGTCAGTATGTATTGTTCCTATTGGAGGGGAGGCAGAGCTCTCCCCTCCTGCAACAGCCTCCATAGGACTGTCAGTAGCAGAGCCCGCTGCAGCAAGCACAGGTTCGTTCAGCGGCGGCGGCGGCTTCTAGGTTTTTTCTCCACAGTCGCTTCAGCATCAGAGCGCTCTCCGCTCAATTCTTCCAAGTACCGATAATCTTTTACCTTAGTGTAAACGTAGAATGTCATTTTATCTTTACAAGATCTGTGTATTAACGTTTAATTAAATTCTAAATATTAGGTGTTGAAACAAACTTCTTTTTGTTTGATTATTTATGCATGTAAAGTCTACTGGTTTTTACGATTGTATTTAGGAAAAAATCATGGAATATAGTTAGGACTGCTCTTAACTTCTAAAGTCCAGGGCTTGCCGATTCTTTGTTCTTTCCGATTATGCAGTTATTTGTTCTATGCAACTATTCTGGAATTTTCTGAGTTTTACTCACATCTTCTATTCATTGTCTAATTTTTAACAAGTGCTCACAGAGTGTAATAATTATACCTTTTTTTCAAGAACATAGATTTAACAATTTTGTCTAGATCACGAAAAAGAAACATCTTTTGTCCAAACATAGAATGAATTAAACATCAGTTTTTGTAACTCCCTTTTCATTTGATTACAATAACCTAACAATACTAGAAATTACCAGTCCTTAATAACAAATGAAACATAAGAAATATTTAAGTACTTATCTGTTCACAGTCTTGCAGTCAGTAGATTCTCTTCAAGGAAGATCTCACCACCCAGTCATGAGTCTGGAAATTATGTCTAGACTCTCCCCCGAGCTCTTCCTCCTCTAGACAATATTTATAAGGTCTGTCTTAGTCTGGGTATCTTGAAGCATCAGGACTGACTGTCCAGCATCAAGTCACATACCCTCATAACTATTCTCTAGATCTCCCACTAGTTTATTTCACCCAGCTCAAGGAGTTTCTGATGGCAACACTCTGCCTTTTTGACCAATCTAATCCTTTCCTCTCTTCAATTCTCCAGCCCCTAGGCCTTCCTTGAATTCTCATTTTGAGGAAATAGGTGAGTAACCACCTTAACTGTCTCAGGAGGTTAACAACTGTTTTCAGTTCTTGAAAATACTTTAATTCTTATTATGCATTATTTGTAAATTGTTCTGGCCAACTCAACCATAGTTCTTTAATGTTCTTATCGAACATATGATGACAAAATCATAACAGTAAGTAAAAGTAATAAGTAAAACAATAAAACAAGTTAAGTGTCCATATAACATGGAGCCATAGTTCTTTAATGTTCTTATCGAACATATGATGACAATCATTACAGTAAGTAAAAGTAATAAGTAAAACAGTAAAACAAGTTAAGTGTCCATATGATGACAATCATTATAGTAAGTAAAAGTAATAAGTAAAACAATAAAACAAGTTAAGTGTCCATATAACGTGGGGTGTTACATTGATCCGGATTTAAACAGGAACGCAACAAATTACAGAGATAACCATATACACAAAGATGCAGCGGAAATAATACTTCATTTCATTAATGGAAAATACTGAAATATGCTTACAACCAGAAATGGAAATAAACTAGCTAGGGCGATGGTAGCTTATCTATGAGAAGAGATGTGATGGCTACATGCCTCTGAACTGTGTTACAATGAGGCTCGAAGGCCTATTTATTGTTGAGAAACAATGAAAAACCCTTAACATTCCAAAACCTAACCCTAGGAGATGAAACGCCAAACTGTGGGCCCCGTTTGGGGGTAAGTTGGTACATCAACTTCCCGAGGTCGTAACTTTGGCATATGATCTCCGTTTGACGCGTACAATAGCTCATTAGAAAGATATATCTGAGCACTATCATTGTTGGAATGGGCAACGTCGTTTAGGGCCTCAAAACGGCTCCGGAAGTTCAGGACCCGAAAAACTGCTAAAAATAGTAAGTTGTGCTACAATTAAGGAAACTGAAAATGCTAAGAAAGACAATGGTGGGGGTCTAGGTGGACTTGGCAGGTGGCCACCAATATCCACCTGGATCATTCCTCCCCCCTTAGGAAGCAATGGTCCCCATTGCGTTGAGCTCCTCCATGAGATGAGGAAACTTCTGCTGAACTTGTTCCCTGGTGAGCCACTTGCCCTGCTGAAGGAGTTGGCCTGCTTTGACAACTCGATACAGTTGGATATTCTATTGGCGAGTGTTCTTGATCTGTGTGTCCATGATCCGATCAGTTGCAGCTTGTTCCATGCAATCTGGATTTAATTCTGTGGGTTTGAGCTGTTCTACAATGTCGGATGTGTCTAGCAATGGTGGAAAGTATGGCCGAAGGCGGTCCACATTGAACACTGGGTGCAGGCCAAGGAATGGGGGAATGCTGAGCTCAAATGCATTGTCTCCCATCGCCTTAGTAATGGTGTAAGGACCATATCGGAGTGGTCTCAATTTCCGATAGGCTCCAGTAAGGCGTTCCTTTTGCAAATGCAACCAGACTTTGTCGCCCACCTGAAACTTGTGTGGCACCCGATGTTGATCATGTCGCTGCTTGTACTTGGCATTTGATTTCTCAAGAATGTCATGGACCTATTGGCGAATATGTTGGATGCGCTCAATGAAGCTGGTGGCCTTATCTGTTTCGGACTGGACATGAGCTGAATTCATGTGAGTAGCTGCAAGTGGCATGGCCACATCAATGGGGCATAGTGGCTGGAATCCCAAACCCACCTGAAAAGGGCTATGGCCAGTGGAGCTGTGAAGAGCTCGGTTGTAGCTGTGCTGAACATAGGGGAGGCTCTCGTCCCATGTGCGTGGATGCTTTGAGTTATACATGCGCAGAATGTGCACAATCATCCTATTGACAACCTCTGTCTGGCCATCAGTTTGAGGATGGAAGGCTGTGGACTTCGTGAGTTTGGTGTCCAGCATTGACCAGAGACTGGACCAAAATGTGCTGAGAAACCGACTGTCCCGATCTGAGATGATAGACTGTGGGATCCCAAAGTGCACCCACACTCGTTCAAAGAAGAGTTTAGCAGTGGCTTCTGATGTGATATTCTTCTTGCAGGCCACCATAATGGCCATCTTCGAGAACCTGTCGACGACCACAAAAACACAGTCATTTCCATGCTTAGTGGAAGGAAGGCCTGACATGTAATCCATGGAGATGGATTCCCAAGGTCGACTAGGGGTAGGCAACGGGGTATAGAGGCCGTGCTTCTTAATGGCCGGTTTGGCAATGGCACAGGCAGTACATGATCGGATGTACTTCCCAACATCCTGTCGAAGATTCGGCCAATAGAAATAATTTTGCAGTACTGCCACTGTTTTCTTGACCCCGAAATGCCCAACAGCCCGACTGTAGTGTGCTTCCCAAATCATCTTGGCACGCTCGCTTGAAGGAACACAAAGGTGACCGAGGTGGCATAATAGGGCATCCTGGAGGTGAAAATCTGCAACCTGCCGACCCTCCAAGAGTGTCTGGTATGTGTGGCCGAATTCTGGGTCGCTTTTGTAGAGAAGTGGCCAATCAGAAGTCTCGTGCCCGCAAGAGTTGAGCACGGTGGTTAGCGCCATGATCGGTGGTCGACTGAGGCAATCTGCAACATTATTGGTGCTGCCCTTTTTATACTTGATATTCAAGTGAAACTGTTGCAGGTATGTAGACCACTTCTGATGGCGATCATTCTGCAATTTCCCTTGGGTCTGTATGAACTACAGAGGTCGGTGGTCTGTGTGGATGACCGTTTCCTTCCCCAAAATGTAATGCTTCCATTGTCGGCAGGCCTGTACAATGGAATACATCTCTTTATCATAAGTGGGGTACTTCCGGACTGTGTCTGAAAGTGTTTCACTGTGATATGCCACTGGATGTCCATGTTGAGTAAGGACTGCCCCAATAGCATAGTCAGAGGCGTCTGTCTCGACCTCAAATGGTTGTTGTAAATCTGGTAACGCGAGCACTGGTTCCGTGCAGAGGCGATCCTTCAACTCCCTGAATGCCTTCTGTTGAGATTCAGACCAAAAGAATTTTGCTTTCGCCCCGCCCTTGGTGACTTGACTCAAGGGCCAAGAAATATGAGAAAACCCCAACACAAACCTGCGGTAGAAGTTGGCAAGACCTAGAAAGCTGTGGAGCTCTGTTAGAGTGGTTGGAGAGGGCCAATCCCGAATGACTTGGATCTTGGCTGGATCGAAATGCACCCCCTGTTCATCAATGATGTATCCCAGATATTGAACCTGGGTCATGCCAAAAGTGCATTTCTCCAAATTGGCACATAGCTTGTGTTGCCGCAGTGTTTGGAGAACCTGTCGGATGTGGTGGAGGTGCTCTTCCCAACTCTGGCTGAAGATTAGAATGTCATCCAAGTATACTACTACAAAGGAGTTGTTGAATGGCCGCAAGATGTCATCCATTAGCCTCATAAAGGTTGCAGGAGCATTCGTCAATCCGAAAGGCATGACCAACCATTCGAAGAGGCCCTCCTTGGATTTGAAGGCAGTCTTCCACACATCGGAGGGTTCGATTGGTACCTGGTGATATCCCGACTTCAGGTCGATCTTGCTGAAATATTTCGCCCCCTTTAGTTGGTCTAGGAGGTCATCAATTCGCAGGATCGGGTACCTATTACGGACAGTGATCTTGTTCAGCGCCCGATAGTCAATACAGAGTCTCCACGTCCCATCCTTCTTCTGTACCAACACGATCGGGCTCCCACAGGGCGATGAACTCGGACGGATGTGACCTTTCTGCAGGAGCTCCTGAATCTGCCTCTTGATTTCATCGTTCTCCAGAACGGAGCGCCGATAAATTGGTCCATTGGGTAGCGGTGCACCTGGGGTCAGATCGATGGAGTGCTTGACTTGACAGTGCAGAGGAACCCCTGCCGGGGAGGTGAATATGTCCTCGTACTCCTCCACAATCTTTTCCATTTGTAGTTGTCGTGCAGAGGGGCCCCGTTTGGAGGCCACGACCACTGTCTTCTTCTTTCCTTGAGGGCGTATCATCAGGAAAACAAATTTCCTGGTTTTGGAAATGATCTTACTGCATTGTTTTGTAGTAATCAAAGAGAGGGCGGCAGGTGGTGCTACCTCTGGTATCCTGAACAACTTATTTCCCAATGTAATAATAACAGCACAGGGCCTTGATTCATACATAGCATGTCGCTTCCACAAGTATGGTTGTCCTAGTAATACATCACAAACTTCAAGGGGAGCAATGTCACACAATACCTCATCCGTGAAGGGCTTGATGTTGTATGGAAGGCGACACTGCTGGCTCACGCGAAGATCTCGTCCTTGGTGAAGCCACCCAATGATGTATGGTTGTGGATGTGCTGTGGTCGGTAAGCCCAACCGCTTCACAACCTCTGCCGAAATGAGGTTCTTTTGACTCCCGCTATCAACAATGAACTGTATCGGGGAGCCCTTTACCCACATCTGGGAGTGGAAGAGACGCTCCTCCTCCTCTGGATCTTCGGGTTCATTTTTCTGAATCTTTGCGGTAGCAACAGTGGCGCTGGGGTCCGCATCAATGATCTGCTTCCCTTTTTTATACCCCTTATCGGGTTCTGACTCAGAGTCGGAACATGCATATGATTCTGAAACCTTTAGCTCAGCCACCAGTGACTGCTTGGCCCGACACTCACTTGTGTTATGAGTGGAGCTCTTATGGAACTCGCACCATTTTCCGGTGTCCTTTCTCGGCTTCGCGGCGCTGTTCTTTGCTTGCAGCGTCGGCTAGTTGTCTTGGGCTGTCCCGCCTTGGCTTTGTCCTTTGTTCTGTGGTTTAGGGGCACCTTTCCCCTGCTTTGGATTCGCAGATCCAAATTCTCGCTTCTTTTGTTTAAACTTCTGCTCGACCTTGACGGCATACCGGTATGCTGCGCCGAGCGAGGGGATGTTTAGGAATTGTATTTCTTCCTGGATGTACTTGTGCAGGCAGCCACGGTATTTGAGTCTCAAATGTTGCTCCGAATCCTTGATACCCAACTTTGTGCGAAGGGTATGGAAAAGATTGGTGAACTCCGGCACGTCTTGGTCCCTTCCCTGCCGTAGCGTGGTCCACTTTATGTATTCATCCTCATAGCTCCTGACAGGGTAGTACTGCTCCTTGATGGCATCCCGGAACGAATCCCAAGTGGGTGCGGCTGAAAATAGTGAGCCAGTACTTTCATCCTTCTGCTCGCAGTAGGTTTCCCACCAGTCCTTGACGTGGGGGGCTGCTTTGAGGAGAGCAAAAACAATCTTTTCCAGACTCGAAAATTCATGAACAGAAAAATAACCCTCTAGCAGATTTAACCATTTATCTACGGCATCTGCGTCTATCTGACCCTCGAATATGGGGATTTCAAAATTAACTTGTACCTTAAAGGGTGTGGCGTTTCCAGAGTAGCTGCTGGAAGCCGATGCGTTGCTTCTGGGTAGCCGCTGAAGGATCTGGGCAAAGCTGTCCATCATCGCGTTCCGTTGTCGCTCGAGGGCTTCTTCGAGCAATATTTTGATGGGATATCCTGCCCCCTCATCTTTCTTCTCGTCCGCCATGGGAGGCCGTCGGGATTTGCGAGGCTGGTCTTGCAAAGGTTCAACCAGTTCAAGCCCTAACTCCTTATATCCCGACCTTGTTGGGGACATGCAAAGAAAAACAGAGAAAAAGCAGACCGCTCTGATACCACTGATCCGGATTTAAACAGGAACGCAACAAATTACAGAGATAACCATATACACAAAGATGCAGCGGAAATAATACTTCATTTCATTAATGGAAAATACTGAAATATGCTTACAACCAGAAATGGAAATAAACTAGCTAGGGCGATGTTAGCTTATCTCTGAGAAGAGATGTGATGGCTACATGCCTCTAAACTGTGTTACAATGAGGCTCGAAGGCCTATTTATTGTTGAGAAACAATGGAAAACCCTTAACATTCCAAAACCTAACCCTAGGAGATGAAACGCCAAACTGTGGGCCCCGTTTGGGGGTAAGTTGGTACATCAACTTCCCGGGGTTGTAACTTTGGCATATGATCTCCGTTTGACGCGTACAATAGCTCATTAGAAAGATCTATCCGAGCACTATCATTGTTGGAATGGGCAACGTCGTTTAGGGCCTCAAAACGGCTCCGGAAGTTCAGGACCTGGAAAACTGCTAAAAATAGTAAGTTGTGCTACAATTAAGGAAACTGAAAATGCTGAGAAAGACAATGGTGGGGGTCCAGGTGGACTTGGCAGGTGGCCACCAATATCCACCTGGATCATACATCGGCCAAGACAACCATTAAAAAATATTAATGGGTTGTGATTCATGTGTTATATCTTTTCATATTTTCAATTTACTACCCTTCATTAAGTAATTAATTGTTCATTTTGTAATAGTTTATTTTTTTAATTCATAAGGGAATCTAAATAGGGATTATGTTACATTCTACTTCATGGTTTTGAATAGGTAATCTCACTTATTACATAATAGGTCTCTCTCTCTTTTCAAGAGAGAGAGAGGGGAGGGGGCCAAGGTTGGATTTTGACTGACATTGGCATTAAATAGGTTTTATGAATTGGGAAATTATTGTTTTTATTTCAAAATTTTAGGACGATAGTCTAAAATATTTTACACTTCTTTTACATGTGCTCCCAAAAATATTTAGTTAGTGTATGCAGAATATATGTGGTGTTTATGGCTCAGAAGAGTGCTACTAGTTGAGGGGATGATGTATGATTGTCTAAGAATATGGTATTTTGGGTGCAAATATTGAAGAATGTAGTAGAGGTGATGAGATAAATATTGTGGTCTAGGTAATGGGGAATATGCCCACTCGGATATAAGTTGTGAGAGATAGGTGCAAGTTCTAATTGATAGATGAAAGTGTACAGTTTGTTGGAGTAGTTGGTCACTAGTGTGCTCTGGTAGAGTCATCTCCCCTGTGAATTTTGGATCTTGAATTTATAAGACAATGACAATAAGGGTATTAGGTGTTTTTTATTATGGCTTGGGAGATTCACAGTCTTCAATCCCCCAAAGGTGAAACCAAATTGATAATTGGTACCGAAGGGAAAATACTAGGTCGATCTTTGTCTGTTTTCCTCTTCTCGTCAGCCAAGTGCAACTTTATAGAGTTAATCAACAGTGGTGGGGTCATATGCCAATATATCTACTATTTTTATAACATATGTTGGAAGACATAACATGATTTGTGTTTTCATGGCACTATGGTTTTGCGAGTCCTAATGTCCAATATGATCGATGTAGGGAGGGAAAATGGATGGAGAATAAGCATGGCCAATGACATGCATGACAACAGCTAAAGCTCCTTGGTCTCACAGAATGAATAGAAATCTAGAGTAATGGTAAACTCCCATTAGAGTGAGTTTATTATGATTTTATTCATTGTTACTCTAATACACATTGATTTTGTTTTTTAATATATGTATGTATGTATTTATTTTAGCTGTTTATATATATGTACAATAATATATATCTGTATTGATTTATCTAAATTTGGGTGATAAATAGAAGAAAGGATTTGATCAAAGCATATTTTTATGACATTTAATGCTTATAAGTATTTTTTCTTGGAGAATGTAATAATGGAGGAGGAAATCATAACATAATCCTAAAACATGATGTTAAGAGATCCATAATGTTTATTTGTTATAAATTTAGTCTTATATTTTTTTTAAGAGTTTAGATACTATGCATTCAATCACGCTAATATTAGTGTATATCCCATGATCCCAAGCAACGCTAAAATATATACTGTTAAATGTGTACTTTATCTTTAGATCCGATAATATATATTAAATTATGTAAATATTAGCATATATCATAATAATTAATTTATTGTTGAGTTGTTATTGATAACATTCAATAGTTTGATTTTGCTTGTCATCTTATATGTCTCATACGATCTCCTTAATTATATCTCATATATACAAATGCTTTGGCATGTTTGGGTAAAAAACATTTGATTTCAAGGTTAGTGTTTCATGCTATTTCAAACCAAGACTTAGGATTAAATAAGCTATTTGTGTGTGATGGTAATTTTGTTATTTTTCTTAGGATAAATACTGATTTCTTTTAACATAAATGTGTTATTGAAGGGTAATTTTTTAATCAAAGATTCATTGGTGAAGGGTTAATTTATTATCAAAACATAGCTCTTGAAAGGTAAAATTTTAAACATAACGTTTTTTGACGAGAAACATAATGACCCATAAAAAATTTTGTCTCACAAGTTAAAAAAATTGAAATTCCAACCCTATTGGTCCTTGCTATCCAAATTTACATGTTGATTTGAGTTGGTTCTTCTCTAGAGTTGGGTATCCCCATTTTGGAATGTGAACATATTCATCCCAGTTCAGATAGACAGGTTTTGGTGGGACTCCCTCGTTGAGAAGTAAAAATCCGTACTGTGCATCTTATTGTAGAATGCAATAATTTTGTTACTATCGATAATGATCATGGCTTATACAGTAAATTATGTGGAGCGCTATCATTCCTGACTTGTTATAGATGCAAATAAATATCTATTTCCTGATCTTTCCATATATCCTGATTATGGAAGTGTTTTCTATGTACAAAGGAATCTGGTTCATTACTCAAGAGTGTTTCGTAGATGTGAATTATGTCTGAACACTTATTTTTCTCTTGGTTACTTTGTATTTGAGTACAAGGTAAGCCTTGGGAGTCTCGAGCAGAGTTCAGAATAAAATTCCCTAACCAATCCTTACTTTGATAGTTGATAAATTTTCTGATACAATAGATAGTTGATATTTTAAACTATTAAATCTATAGATAAAGGGTTAAAACAATTAAATTTTCTTGCTATTTACATATAGTATTTTCTTTACATTTGAAATTATTTTTTTCAAAGTTAAAATAACAGTGATAAAATAGAGAGTAATAACAATGATTTTCTTTGGAAAAAAAATTTGAGTTTTACCTATTAAAAGCAATATTATTTAATATACCCTTAAGCATTTAAAAACCATAATACATTTTTTCCATATCTTTAAACCTTAAAAAAATAAAAAAAATAAAAAATGCCTTTACAGCTTGAGGGAACAAATAAATATTCATATATATTTTATATATCATTTAGTCTTTTTTTTAACCTAAAAACTCTCCACTATTATAGTTATACCAAAAAAATATGACTGTCCAATGGATTATTGCAAAATCAAAGTGGGGCATCTATTATTATGACATATCTCTTAGTTGTATTAACCCCCAAAAAAAAATACATCATTGTTGAAAGCTTTAAAAGATAATGATGCACTATTGTAAATATTAGAGCATTGTTGAAAGCTTTAAAGGATAATAATGCACCATTCTAAATATTAAAGAGTTTGGAATTTATGAGATGTTGAAAATTTTATGATCGTAAATATTAGAGTTTAGAATTTTTTTAGATGTTTGTATAAAATTTTATAGCAAAAGTGCATATGAGAAATCAATTGTATATTTTGAAAAATAAGAATGATTTAAGTACTTTGTTCGTTTTTTTAAACGAAAATAGCTATTTTCTTACCCTTTACTATATATGAGAAAAAAAGATGTGTGAAAATAGCTATTTTCTTACCCTTTACTATATATGAGAAAAAAAGATGTGTGGGATTTGTTGTAACATATTTTCAAAAAGTAATTGGAAAATGATTTTTTTTTGAAAAATAAGAATGATTTAAGTACTTTGTTTGCCTTTTTTGAAAGGAAAATAACTATCTTATTCCTACCTTATATATATATATATGTATGAGAAAAAACGATGTGTGGGATTTGTTGTTACATATTTTCAAAAAGTAATTGGAAAATGAAATTTTTGAATAATATTTATTTTTGTAACTATTGAATGAATCGAAAATCTTTAAATTTTTATAATTACATGACTTTATATTTTTGACTTAATTGTGTAGGGTTAACTAGAAAGTCATAGATTACATTAAATTGTTAGTTACTTCCCCTATCCCAACTTTGAAAGCTATGTTGTGTTTTGAAGAGAGACAGGTGATTTCTCTAGAATCTTCTTTTTAAAAAGATAGCTTGAATAATAACATTAAACTAATCTATATTAAATTTAAATTGATTTTTCTTATTAGTCTAATTATACAAAATAACTATTACAACCTTGTACTATGTGAAATTGTAAACCATTATTTCACATAGTTAGAAATAATTAAGATGGGATAACTAAATTTTGTTTAGCTTGATGTTAAAGTTCTGTTTCTCAATCAGAGATCATTTTCAAAAGTTATTTAAGCTCAAAGAAAGTTGATCATTTATGTTGACATTAATAATGATGTAACCCTAATTTCCTGCATAATTCATCATATGTCATCTGCTCATTATGCCAAGGATGCAAGGAAGCTTGAAGTGTTTGAAGTAAAGGTTTCCATGTTTCACTTACCTTACTACCTACATACCTATTTAAATTGTTGGGGGGTGTTAGCGCAATTTCTATATTTTCACTTATTTTCCTTTTGGTATAGTTATCAATATTAGCAAGGATTATTACCTTTTCTAAATAAATTTGGTGATTAGTATGGTGTGAGTGTTTTGCCAAATTAATTTTAAATATCTTTTGTGCCTTAAATTTATAATTTTTTCTTTAGATTTAAATTATTTTCTTTAAAAGAGGACAAATTTTATTTAGTAAAAACAATATTACATTACATTTTCATACTATGTTAAGCATTTAAAAAATAATATTATATTTTTATATATCTTTACTTGGTAAAAAAAAAACCTTATAGCTTGAGTGAACAAATAAATATGCATGCATATAATTTAGACTCTTGTTTAACTTAAAAAGATTAGCGACACACTATCATAAATCTAAAAGTTATATCAGTCCAAAAAACAAATCAAATACATGTATGTTCATTGGTTTTAAAAGAAAGAAAAAAAAACATTAATGCAAAATTCAAAATTAGAAACTACCATTATGGCACATCCATGAGCTATATTAACAAAAAAATACATCATTGTTACTATCACAAATCTATAAGTTATATCAGCCCTAAAAAACAAATCAAATACATGACTCTTCATTGGTCTTCAAAAGAAGAAGAAAAACGACAAACAAACATTATTGCAAAAATCAAAGTTGGGAAACTATCATTACGACACATCCATGAGTTATATTAACAAAAAAATACATCAATGTTTAATTCTTTAAAAACAAAAATGCACCATTGCAAAGATTAGAGTTTGGAATCTATTAAATGTTTGCAGAAAATTTAATTACCAAGGTGCATGAGAGAAATCATTTGTATGTCCATTTAAAAAAAATGGAAATGATTTAAGTACCTTTCTTCTAATGCATTTTTTTAAAGACCATCAATTATCTTATTCTTATCCTTTATATACATGAAACAAAGAGATGTGTGGGGTTTGTTGTTATATATTTTCAAAAAGTGGTTGCAAGGTGAAAATTTTGAATTCTTTTTTATAACTATTAAATAAGTAGTAGAAAATATTCAAAGTTTTGTAAGTATATGACTCCATATTTTTGACCTAATTGTAGATTTAACTTGAAATCCATCAATTCACACTAATTGTTAGTTTCTTGCCATATCCCAACTTCTAAAGCTATAGTATTTTTTGATAAGAGATACATGATTTATCTGGAATCTTCTTTTAAAGGATGATTTGAATAATAATATTAAAATAAACTCAATCAAATTTAAATTATTTTTCCTTATTATTCATCTAATTATACAAAATAACTATTACAACCTTGCACTATGTGAAATTGTAAACCATTGTTTCAAGTAGTAAGAAATAATTATAATGGGAGAATTGTGTTTTGTTTAGCTTGATGCCAATTCTTTGATTCTCAATCAGAGGTCATATTCTAGACTAGTCATTTAGGCTTAAAGAATGTTGATTATTCATGCTTATATTAATAATGGTGCAATATACCATATATTTATCATATACTCATTATGATAAGGAAATGAGGAAGCTTGAAGAGTTTGAAGTAAAGGTTTCCATGTTTGACTTAGCTTACTACCTACATCCCTATGTAAAATTTTGAGCAATTTCTATATTTTCACTTATTTTCTTTTTGATATAGTTATCAATCATAGCAATGATTATCATGTTTTCTAAATAAATGTGGTAATTAGTATTGTGCTGAGTGTTTCAACCTTTGTATAAACTGCACTTGATAGGATCTTTGCATGATTTAACATTCATATGCTTTCTAAATAAATGTGGTAATTAGTATTATGCTGAGTGTTTCAACCTTTGCATAATCTAGACTTGATAGGATATTTGCATGATTTAACATTCATTTGGAGTTTGGAGAAGAAAAAATGGTCACTATGATTTTATTCTTTTGAAGAATGTTTTCAAATTCTTTGTGGTTCCTTTATGTTTGTTAATTTTTTGTGGTCCCTTTAATGTATGGTAGCACAATTTTTTTCATATTTTTTTCATCAACAATTTTTTTGTTTTAGGGGGCGTCTCCCTGCTATTTTGATAACTTCCTTGATTTGTTTATCATCATGACCATTCCATTTGAATTTTATTTTTAGGTGGTCTAAGTCTTAAGTCAAATTATTTTCATAGAAATCTTCATAGCTCTATTCTCCAGTGTGTTGATTACACCAAGTTTTTGTACTAGGAAAACTTGTGAACTAGCATGCATGTGTTCGTGTGCGTACTTTTTCTATAGACTTAGTGAGCCAAAAAACCATTTTGTTTTCTGGAAATCAAAACATCTATCAAAACAAATATTCTCTTCAAGTTTTTCATTTCTATCTATTAAAAAAAGTATTCTCTTCATTTTTTCCATTTCTATTATGAACTTAATGCTAGTGTTCTAGTAATTCATATGCTTCAAGAATCTATCTAAATTTTCTTCCCATGAAACCATACTATATTATCATTAAGGTATTACTTTTTCAATTTAGATTTGAGTGGAAAAGACATGATGATCTATTTTTCAAAATGCTCCATATAGAATGGATACAATCAGCAATGGCAGAGAATACATTAAAACACCTTCAATTTTTTCATAAAAATCCCTCACAATGTGAATTAAGTATATTTAAAGCATATCTTTACTAGTATAAGTGTCTCTGCGTTAGTTATATTTTTGATAACCCTTATGACTTTATCTATAATTTTTTTTTATGAATAATAAAATCACATAAAAACTAAACAAAATACCATCTTCTTCAACTATTTCTTCTTTCATTTCTTTAACTCAAAATATTGATTTTTTTACCAGACTTTATATTTCTCAGAAAACTTGACCAATGGATAGAATAAGTTGCTCATCCAATAATATTACCAATAACTCTAAAAATTATATTGTTCTTATAAATCTTAGGTAAAAATATTATTCTTATGAATCTTAGGTAATCCATTGGAGTTATAATTATAAGATGCTTTGGTATGAGTTTCTTTTTAATATCATCCCTCAAAGACTCAACCATTCAACTTTTTATAGCTTTTGTTTTCCAAGTGTTCAAGCATTTTAATATTTAGTTTTGGTAGATTTACTTTCTTAATAATAATAACATTTTTTTTCTTAAGATGAATTCGTAATTTGTTTGAGTAATTTCAGTAAAATTTAAGATCAAATTTAATGGCTATTACTAATAATAATCTATCATTTAACAAGAGTAGACTAACCAAGGGTAAAGAACAGCCTATCAAAATAGACAAAAAATATCCCAGGTGAAATTTAAAACCAAATAATTGTGCCAACCACTCAACAAACCATACCAACTACACATTCTTTTCTGATTTGAATCTTCAACCATACCTAAGGACATATTATATCCTCGATTGGTATATTGTAGGGTGTTACTGCGAAATTTGACCCACGTTCTAGAATGTTTTGGGAGGCAACGTCCAACATATGATTGGACATGATAACAACATTGATTTTTCTCGCCTGGTTAGTTTTAGCATTATATTCTATTTGATTATTAATGTTTTTTGCTTTTTTTGTTTTTGTTTTTTTCTTCAGTGAATCAAACTTTTTGTATTGTATATCTGTGATTTTTAATGCCGTTTTCGCATAACTGCATGCAATTGTAGCATCCACAGTATCCCATAGGTTTGTGCACACTAGATTTGCAAGCCGAATATGTAAGATGTAAGATTTATGAAATAGGAAATCTATTTCTCATGCCAAGTTGGGCCGAGTACATGAGATATACTGGCCCTTCTTGTTGGGCAGCGGATCCCCCACGTAACAGTTTTGGGGCTTAAAGCCCACAATTTTGGGTAAATGGTATTGTAAAGGCTCCATGAAGTGCGCGGAGCGTGAATTGTAAGGAGTCAAGTCAAAGGGTTGTCCACCCTAAAATAATGTAATGTAATGTAAAGTGAGTCGGCCTACCCATGGTCCACGGACCATGGGAATGAATAAATAGAGCAAGGCTCTAAAGATGTAAAGTAACTTTTAAAAAAGGATGAAGTAATGAAGAGTCTTTTTGAGTAATTCAGAGTCTGTAAGTTTGAAGTGTCAGGTAGTAGAGTAGATAGAGGCTCCATAGCTGTGTGCGCAGAGGCCTAGTAGAGTTTGCAGTTGTGTGTGCAGACCCCTGCAGCTGTGTGCGCAGGGTAGAAGTTGGATTGTAAGCAAGGAGAAAGCATTAATAAAGATAAGTTGAGTTCGAAATACTGTTCATCTGTGTTTATGTTTATGCATTTGTTTACAGTTTTATGATTACGCGCATCTATGTTATGTTGAATAAGTGAATGGAAGAATACTGGGCCCACTTAAATTAATTCAAGATCTATAATATTAAGCACAGTAAAGGGTAAAGAACATTCACTCTCTTCACTTAAGCCATGCGAAGGCAGTACACTAGATTGATAGCTGTGTGGAAGTAGCGCAGTGTGCAGAGTTGGATCGCGAGCCTTCCAAGACACGTCAAGACATCCCAAGGGTGCGGAAACCTGGTTCCAGCACCCTCCCATACTACCTCGGGTGAGACCTCAGTTCGCGCTCCGTGGACTGTTGCCGAAAGGGCCGGTAGTTTAGGGATTTGTTTGGCTAACTCACGACTAAACCTGGGTCAGGCCCCATTAAGCCAACAAATGGTTCTGTTACCGGGACCAGGGTTTTCCTAAGGGATGTCTGATGTCGGAACGTTGGAACCCAACGAAGAAAGAAGTTGAAGACTGGTTGATTAACAAGATCCACGAGTTCGCGACACAGGAGAATAGGAATTTGCGAATATCCAAGGAGCAGTGGTTAGATCGTTACCTGTATACACAAGTGCACGAAATTTTCTTCGCATCTTTCCCGGTCGAGCTGTATGAGTGGATCGTGAAGTTAGTAGACAACCAAGGAAGGTGTAGATTGGATAAACCAATAGTGTGGACTCCGGAGTTAGTGCGCAGACTAGAAGCCTTGGAGGATAAGATCGCGCGTGCTGTAGATCATTGGCTGGATCGAATTATAGGCAGATTCATTACTGAGTTCGCGGTCAATACGACTGTCAGCTACAGCGAGGCAGAGTGAAGGTTTCTTAAGGGTCCGCGAGGTAAGTATATCAGATCTCTAAATACTTGGATTAAAATGTTGTTGTGTGAGAAATGAGTTATGCGAGTAAATTGATGTTGGGGACTATGCGAAGTGGAAGATCTTATAGAAACCTAGATAGCGAAGGAATAAAGGATAGTCCTCTGATCTCACCATGAAGGGAGAGTGCTGATGAGCTCGCAACAGTTTCGCCGAGGAGTGCGGTAAGTTTGATAAGGGAGGGGATCCCACGATTGCCACCACCACCTACACCGCCACCCACCTCACCATTCTCGCTGATATCTCCACCCACTCCACCTCCGCGACCGTCACCGTTCAATATGGCAAGTGCAATTAAACTGCCGGTGTTCAAGGGAGTAGGAAACAAAGATCCCAATCAATTCTGGTTTGTGGCACACGCAGTATGGGAAGTGCATGGTGTAACAGATGATAACATTAAGAAAGCGACCCTGGTGAGTGCGCTGCAGGACCGCGTACTAACATGGTATATCAAATATTCTAATGATCACCTGAACGCAGGGATCGCGGAAGTGCAGACTGCGTTGAATAGGGAGTTTAGCAGACCAAAATCAGAAACCCAATCGATTATCGGACTCAAGGAAAGTGCGATGCTCCTAGGCGAGACCCCCTGGGATTTGGATCAAAGGTTGAAGAGCATGATTCACAAAACGAATATGACATTGACCGATTCGCAGCACCGCACTTGGTTCATAGCCTCGTTATCACCCCATTTGAGAATGGCGCTGACGCAACAGAAGTTGACCACGTAGGCCAAAGCGTTGGAGATGGAAATGAGGCTGCATGAGACACCAATATAGGATCCAATAGATTCATGCGCAGTTGCAGAATATTTGTCTGGAAATGAAGAGTCTAAAGCAAGAAAGAACCTCATGACCTAAAGTGCGCGAAGAAGTATGGTGTGTGAAGTGTAAAGGGGAAGTCCATGACAAGGATCACTACCCTGTATTCGTGAATTACTTGAAAATGGGAGGACCTATGCTGCTGAGGCCGGAGGCATAGGTAGGGCCCAGCGTAGCGCCTGCCTTGTGGTGTGCGATATGCCAGATAGGAGGAAAGCACAATACCGACAACTGTCATTTATTGTAGAAGTACATGCAGATGTCGCAACAACTTTTCTATAACTTTTGTAGATCAGCGGGGCATGACGAGCGCACTTGCCGGAGTTATGAATTAATGATGGCCCAAACATCTGCCTACAGAGTGTAGACCGAGACGCGAGGTCAGGATCCAACTGCAACAATAGAGTGCGGTGGATTCCAAGGATGCGGACAAGGGAGAGGAGGAATGGGACCTAGAAGAGGTCGTGTACAGGTGATCTGTTATAATTGCGGAGGACCTGGGCATTACACCCGCGACTGTATCAAACTGACAAGACTCTGTTGTTTGTACTGCTCTCAGTTTGATCATGAGATGATAGATTGTCCTATGCTGATTGCACAGATGCGCGAGAAAGGGGTCCTTCAGACACCACCCACTCAGAATGTGCAAATGATGAGATCAGAACCGCGCAAAGAAGAACCGACAGTGAATATGATGCTTAGAAGTGGCAACGCGATAGGAGAAGATAAGGGGAAACAACCTGAAGAAGATCATTGGGTGCGAAAGGCTCCTGCGAAAGAGCCCGAATTCAATTTGGAGAGCGCAAAAGAAACCTTTATGGAAGCTAAGAAGAGCTTTGTGGAAGCCTCCACGTCAGGTAGTTAGGATCAAACAGAGGCAAGAATGGATCCTTCTATGCTTACTACCTTTTTGGAGACCTGTATGAAGTTGCTGCGCGACAGTAGGGCGGTAAAGGGGCTACAGGAACTTATTACTAGGTGCGCGGGATCTGGAGAACCGTGGATGGTCCGGAAAGTAGGGAAACATGCCTCGCACACAGGAAGGGAGATGAGGCTGACCGCACAGATAGGAGAATACGAGATGGATCAGGTCATTTTGGACTTAGGGTCAGATGCCAATGTACTACCAAAGCAGACCTGGGAGCGAATGGGGAAGCCTGCGCTACAATGGTCTCCCATTCAGTTACGGATGGCGAACCAGCAGAAAATTATACCGATGGGAAGATTGCAAGGGGTCACTGTTGATATTGAAGGCGCAAGCACGTTGGCAAACTTTGAGGTAATAGAGATTGTTGATGATAGAAATCCCTATCCCGCATTGTTAGGCATTGATTGGGCTACAGATATGAATGGGATTATTAATTTAAAGAAGTGCAAGATGATTTTCGAGAAGAAAGCATTACGCGTGGTCGTACCCCTGGATCCTGCTGAAGGTACGCGATACATGTAGACGGTGCGCGACGACGAAAGTGATGATGAGCTCGATTGTATTTACCAGATCACTGCATGCGAGCACAATTCGATGAATCCAATGGATGATGGACGAATTTCATGGGAGCTCAACAACTCCTGTACCCCAGATTCAGATGAAGAAATTGAAAGATGGAAAAATCGGTTGCACGAGGTGACGACACTTAATTGCAATACATTGATGAGGTCACTACGTTGCGTAACAATGGAGGCGCACAAATTACCAACGTACGATAGATTGACCGAGGTAGAGTTATTCCTGGAAAAATTTGAAAACGCAGTACCAATGCCACATTGGTTCGACGCACTGCAATGGACGCTGCACGCTACACCCGCAAGGTGGTGGGGTACACACCAAGGGAGTTTTGAGAGTTGGCGTGACTGCCGAAGAATGATGCGCCTATGCTTTGGGAAGCCACAGTTGTGAATGCAAGACAAATATGATGGTTAGGATGACCCGTGCTCCCACCTCGCGAAATGGATGAAAGCCTATGGAGAGGAGCCACAGCCTAAATGGGTGCATTTGTTCTATCATACTCTGGATGTCATACCTATGAACTGGTACATGGAACATAGCTCTGCCATGGTACGAGCGAGTGGGATATCCTGCGTGAAGGATTTCTTCTTACTTTTTTGTTCGAAAAATGCTGTTGGGATACTGTCGATGATGCGCTACAAGCAGTCAAGGTAGCTATTTTCTAGGTACCTGAGGGGTATATAGAAGTAATTCAGCCATTAAGCTGCACATTGGAATGTTATGATGCGAACATTGAGGAAGACAAAGAGGACCCCCGGAATATTAGTATTCCCGAAACAAAAGGGTACCGTGAAGTAAAAGGTCCCTCGATTGAGGACCCTGACATTAATGCGCCACTCAAAATGAAACAGGTGAATATTGGAACAGAGGAGGAACCTAAGTACGCGCAGCTGGGAGACTATTGAGACGATGCCACAGTAGATAAAGTCACATATTTACTCCACGAATACCAAGACCTGTTCCCAACCAAGGTCACGGAGCTGAAAGGGATTATTGGTGACTTAGGAATGATGAGGATCAACTTAAAGCCCGATGCGAAGCCAGTCAAGCAACGACCTTACCGTTTGAATCCCAAATACAAAGAAAAGGTCCGTGTGGAATTGGATAAGATGCTCGCGACAGGAATTATTGAGCCCATAGAAGAATCTAATTGGGTGAGCCCGATGGTAGTACAGGAGAAGAAGAAAAAGGGAGAGATACGAATATGCGTGGACTTGAGGAAGCTGAACGATGCTTGTGTTCATGACCCGTTCCCAACACCATTTACAGACGAAGTGCTGGAAAATGTTGGTGGGCAGGAAGCGTACTCATTCATGGATGGGTTCTCAGGATACCACCAGATCAAGATTGCACCGGAAGATAGGAGAAAAATGACCTTTGTGATAGAGTGGGGTTGTTTGCAGTACACGGTTATGCCGTTTAGATTGAAGAATGCACCAGCCATCTTCTCACGCATCGTTGTCACCACGTTTAAGGAGTACATCCACAAGTTCTTGGAGGTATACTTGGATGAACAGACCATCTTTGGTTTAGTGGAACATCATGTGGCTAGCCTACGGTTGATGTTGGATACTTGCTGACGACACCAGATCACACTTAACCTTAAGAAGTGCACTTTCCTTGTTCCTTTCGGAAACCTGTTAGGTCATGTAGTTTGCAAGCAAGGGCTGATGGTGGATCCCGCGAAGATCGCAGCGATTTTGAATCTAGAAGCATCGCGTAGTGTTAAACAATTGCGTGCCACCCTGGGGCACACAGGGTACTACAGGAAGTTTATCAAAAGTTATGTTCAAAGTACTGCGCCAATGGAAAAGATCTTAAAGAAGGAGGCTACATATTGTTGGAATGACGATTGCATGAGAAGCTTGGAGGTTCTGAAGGAAAAGTTAGCATCCGCGCCGATCCTGATTTTTCCAAACTGGGACGAAGAGTTTCACATTCATGTGGATGCGTCATGTATCACGTTGGGAGCAGTACTTACTCAAGAGGGAGGTGAGGGCTTGGATCACCATATTTCATTTGCAAGTCATCAATTATCCAAGGCCGAAAAGAACTATTCAACAACCGAGCACGAGGGACTAGCGATGGTGTACACGCTTCAGAAATATAGACATTATTTTCTTGGAGGACACTTTAAGATGTATACTGATCATTCCGCGTTGAAATACTTGGTCAATAAGCCTCTTTTGGCGGGGCGTATCTTTAGATGGTTGTTACTATTCTAGGAGTATGATTTTGAGGTTGTAGTAAAGCCAAGACGCCTGAACACAGGACCGGATCATTTGTCACGCATTGAAACAGGCGAGGAACCTACTAATTTGGAGGATGGACTACCGGATGCTTAGCTGTTTGCAGTACGAGTTACAGATAGACACTTCGAGGATATCATCCACTTTCTAATAATGGGGATGGTGCTAGAGGGATACTCGGTCCAATGGAAGAAGGAGTTGGTGGTGCGTGTGGCATATTTTTCCGTCATTGCCAGAAATTTATATAAAATGGGAACTGATGAAATCTTGAGACGATATGTACTTGAATTTGAGCGGGGTCAAATCCTCGCAAAAGCACATGTGGGCGCTGAGGAGGACATTATGTAGGGCACGTGACCGCACAAAAGATAATGCGTGCAGGGTTATGGTGGCTGACTTTGCACCAGGATTCCAAAGAGTATTGTAAAGCTTGCGATGTGTGTCAAAGAACTAGGAAGCCATCGCGAA
Source organism: Pinus tabuliformis (assembly GCA_031772625.1). Lineage (NCBI taxonomy): Eukaryota > Viridiplantae > Streptophyta > Pinopsida > Pinales > Pinaceae > Pinus > Pinus tabuliformis. The sequence goes on along the minus strand of CM062812.1, from coordinate 717,940,212 downwards.
GGGATGAGATGCCGTTGAATCCACAGATGACACTGCAACCATTCGAAAAATGGGAAATTGATTTTGTGGGACCAATCAAACCACAAGGAAAGACGGGCACGCGATATATCATCACTGTGACGGAATATCTAACGCGATGGGGGTAAGCATAGCTTTTGAAAGACTGCACAGCTGCTATAGCTGTAAATTTTTTTGTTCGACAACGTATTAACCCATTTTCGCTGTCCGAAGATCTTAATGAGTGATCACGGAACACATTTTTTGAATGAAACTATCAGCGTGCTCACAGAGGAGTTCCGGATATACCATCAGATGAGTATGCCTTACCACCCGCAAGCCAATGGGACTGTGGAAGCGTTTAACAAGATATTGGAAACCACGCTGACTAAGGTATGCAACGCACAATGCAATGACTGGGACTTGCATGTACCTGCAATACTGTGGGCATATCGGACCACGTGTAAGAAACTCACAAGACAGACACCGTTCCGATTAGTCTATGGGGTTGAAGCTGTTATGCCAATGGAGTATATTGTACTGAGCCTACGCATTGCAGCGCTCACCGGTATGGCGGACCACGAAGCATTGGAAGAACGATTCTTGCACAACTAGAAGAGTTGGAGGAAGAACGATTCTTGGTTGGATTTCATCAGCAAGTACAGAAGCAACGGGAAAAAGCATGGCACGATCGCCATATCAAGATGCGAACATCTAAAGTAAATGATTTGGTGCTGCTCTATGACCGTAAGGTTGAAAAATTTCTGGGAAAACTCAAAATGCATTGGCTTGGACCATATGTGGTTTGCGAAATCACAGATGGAGGCGCAGTCCAACTTAATAAGTTAAATGGCAAACCGTTCCCTGGAAAAGTAAATGGCAGCCACTTAAAGCTCTATATGCGTAGCACAACTACCTGACTCCACGATAGTAGCCCAAGTCCTCGCGCTCCTGGGAACCGGTCGATATCGCGGGACTACAAAAGTAGGCCAGAGATAATGTACGAAGATGATTTGAAAGTCAGACGAAGGGGAAAGAGGTACAACGTACTGCAGATGTACAAGCTACACAGAGGTTGCTGGAGGGACTTCACACAACGAACGTCACGCCATGTGGTGACTCGAGGGCGAGTCATGATGTTTGTGTTGGGGGCCTGTTGGGCAGCGGATCCCCAGCGTAACAGTTTTGGGGCTTAAAGCCCACAATTTTGCGTAAATGGTATTGTAAAGGCTCCACGAAGTGTGTGGAGCACAAATTGTAAGGAGTCAAGTCAAAGGGTTGTCCGCCCTAAAATAATGTAATGTAATGTAAAGTGAGTCGGCCTACCCATGGTCCACGGACCATGGGAATGTATAAATAGAGCAAGGCTCTAAAGATGTAAAGTAACTTTTAAAAAAGGATGAAGCAATGAAGAGACTTTGTGAGTAAGTCAAAGTCTGTAAGTTCGAAGTGTTAGGTAGTAGAGTAGATAGAGGCTCTGCAGCTGTGTGCGCGGAGGCCTAGTAGAGTTCGCAGCTGTGTGCACGGACCCCTGCAGCTGTGTGCGCAGGGTAGGAGTTGGATTGTAAGCAAGGAGAAAGCATTAATAAAGATAAGTTGAGTTCGAAATACTGTTCATCTATGTTCTGTGTTTATGTTTATGCATCTGTTTACAATTTTATGATTACACGCATCTATGTTATGTTGAATAAGTGAATGGAAGAATACTATGCCCACTTAAATTAATTCAAGATCTATAATATTAAGCACAGTAAAGGGTAAAGAACATTCACGCTCTTCACTTAAGTCGCGCGAAGGTAGTACACTAGATAGATAGCTACGCGGAAGTAGCGCAGCGAGCAGAGTTGGATCGCGAGCCTTCCAAGACCCACCAAGACATCCCAAGGGTGCGGAAACCTGGTTCCAGTACTCTCCCATACTACCTCGGGTGAGACCTCATTCCGTGCTCCGTGGACTGTTGTCGAAAGGGCCAATAGTGTAGCGATTTGTTTGGATAACTCACGAATAAACCTGGGTCAGGCCCCATCAAGCCAACACTTCCCTCAAAAAATGGGTGTGAGGGAGGGTAGAACAACCGAAGAAGCCCTGCTGAACAGGGAAGGGCTATCCAAAACTGAATGAATCATATGAAGGAGACGTGCATGTTATGAACAATGTGATCAATAGGAACCGAACCCATGAAATATGTGGACTGAATTTGAGGTTGTAGCATAATACGCAGGCATCCGGGCATGTGGGGGGCTACCTGAAGAGCCACCCTCTCATGAGGTCTGAAACATCTCACACACACCTGGGAATCACCAGTACAATCTAATACATCACTGGACCATCAAGTGTATGAATCAAGAGCATGAAAGAAACAAGTCAAAGGGCAATAATGAGTCCCTCTGCTCGATCCGAAGTACCAGACAAGAATGGAAGCTAGAACCAAGATACACCACCCTCTAGGCCATTCTTTTGGAATAAATGAGTTGATGTTGACATAATAGGGCCCATAATAGGTGAGGCAATGAGGATCCTCAACTAAGGCACGAGGAAAAATAGTAATGTGATTGATGAACTAACACCGGGGACAATGGAAAATGATGAGACTAAGGGACAAATAGACAACTTCCCTTGTCAGAGCATAATGTGCATGGTTGACCTAGGAGTGACTGACTCGACTCCTGAGGGGATGGGGGAAAATATGACTGGAGGAAAAAATGGGGAAGACAAAATGAACGGTATGAAAAGATGGATGGAATACTGTGACATGATATAATGGGATGTGAAACAGACTCCATGGATGCAAAGGTGACTCATCGCGGATGCTCTGAACAAGGGTGACTCGATGACGTTGCCACACAGAATAGGCCCAGTGGGGACCATGAAAGCATGAGTAAATGATGGTTACTCATGATGAAAATTGACATGTGAGATGACAAGCACCAAGGGAAGGTGGTCCCCAAAGTACAAGTGTTGCATATGAAGAAATTCGATTTTGAGAGGCGACGAAGTGACCCTTCTTGGAAAAATGACTTCCTAGTGAAGTGTCAAATCATCAAAAACTGAGAAAGACCCATTATAGTACTCGATGAGAGCTTTCCAACGGTGCTAACGGTTCGTAAATCTAAGCTACGGTTTGGTCGCAATGGGTGACAAAAAAATTGTGGATTTTTCTATGAAAGGACATTTTCCCTCCAATTTGAATTCATTTTCTAAGTGAGTTGTGGTGAATTTGGAGAGGAGGAAGAGGCCCTAAATATTGTGGAGATCATAGCAGACAAACCAACCATTAGAATCGGGATCTGCGACTTTCAGGAAAGTGGCCTTACTTGTCTAAAGATGGCCTTAATGCTTCTTGGAACAATGGTTCCTAGTGAAGAATTAAGGGAAGAGGAAAACAAGAATGAACTACTATAGGAGGTCTAGAATCATTCTCACCCACTAAGTCAAACATGGGGACTATGTGGAGATAGAGTAGAATATTTGAATATATGGTATTAAACTTCTACAATATGTGATGTGCATATGGCTCGCCAGAGAGGTTAGTAGGACAAACTATCCAAGGAAATGGAGGATAATCGACCATACCTAGATTCGGTGGGATCTAGGCCAAGAATTATGTTAATCAATTGAGAATATGGCCAGAGGGGAAAACATCATGCCCCCAAGCATGGGATACTTCCCGCAAACATATGTGATGGAGGGGACTTACTTGGTATGCAAAGGTGGGAATGATTCCCCCTTCCAGGAGGAGTTTGTGGAGCACAATTGTGTTCTGAGTGCTCGAAAAAAGGGATTCAAGCATCTCAGACCAACTTGGCACGAGATCCTCCAAAGGATGATAAGGAGATGTTGGTAGGCCTATGTGCCCCCCTGTATGCTATGGGCATACTGGATGTATTTAGAGTGGTGGACTCCAAATATGGAAGGAAGTGCGCATGATGGTGCATATTGACCCAAGGGTAATCATGGGTAGTCATGGCGTTCATGATGTCCTCATCAGAATGGAAGATGGGGGGACGGGAGGAAGATTGACTACATGATGTGGTGGTGATACCTGGTACATCAACCTGAGAGAGAAAGTTCATATACGCATCATCTGGAATGGTAGACGACGAGATAGTAGATGGAGGGTCTACGGATGTTGGGACCTGGGATTCTATCGAAAGAGGTTCGATAGAAGTGTGTGCAGAAACCTCAGAAAGGTTTTCCTACGAGGAACTCAAGGATGATGATAGGTAAAGGATATGGCCCATGGAGTCTGTCATCTTGACATCGGGGAGAGGGATCACAATGGTAGGACCAGAGTCCCCCTGATTTGGTTTACTAGTGGTACCAAAATCCATAGGTAGAGGATTAGGTGATCCACTACGAGTGGTATCGTATTCACGAAATGCCTCAAGGTAATCGAAAAATTTGTTGAGATGAGAGCAATAATGGGAATAATGACCATGATGATCACATAAGGAAAAAGGGTGATTTGTGTGTAACGTTCTGAGTTTCTTGGCTGGACCCAGTAAGGTAATTTGTACCTCAAGATATTTGACTCAGGGAACGTTTCATGAACCAAAGGTTTGATATGAGGGAGTTCAGGACAATTATTGGTGGCATGCTCAAAAACTTTACACAAAGCGCACGAAGGTGATGGATTTGGGGCCTTGGGGGCCGCAGGAGCTTGGGGAGCCTTGTCCTTAGGTTCTTTCCTATTTTATTTGCCCCCATTTTCGGATTCTTTTGCAACAGGAGCGGGTTCCTATTGAGGTTGTGATGGGACTGGAGTAAAGGGATGCATCATAGGGACCAGTTGAACCAGGGTCAAAGCATGATAAGGTCTTAGCTGACCAGACGGAGTGTCTGAATGGGGATCGATGTACCATACTGGGATCCCTAGTCATGTTAGGGAGGACCAGCAAAGCGATGACAGGGACAGAAAAGATTTTCGGGGGAGGAAACAAAAAAGGTATCTGGCATGCAGGGTAATGTCCCGGTGGAACAGTTCCTGGATGGTTGAGACCTGGAGGAACAGTTCCTGGTAGGAATATAGGAGAGGCACCCACAAATGGAGGAGGTCCTGGGGAGGTGTATCCGGATGGCTTGATTGAGAGGGTAACAACAGGGTGCTAAGGAGCTGGTTGTTGATCAGATGTACTAGACTGCTTGAGAGCAATCCGTGAAACTTGTAACATGCAAACACTCAAAGAGCTAGGCTCTGAGATGAGAGGGGGAGGACCATGGAAAGAACCCAACAATGAGGAATATTTGTAGACTCTAGGTGAAACACCGGTAAGAGGAGTGGCTGACTGTTTATCGGACATCGACAAGATAATGGACTCAGGGGAGGTCATGGATGTCGTTTCGTAGTATGTCAACTGATCAATGGTGACGATCTTGCCTTCATGGGGGAAGAAAATCTTGTGGAAAACCACAGATGCGACAACTGACATGGCATATGTGTAACTACGACCCAAGAGAATGTTGTAATATAAAGGGGCATCAATAACCTCAATGTCTACATGGGTAGTTTTTCCTACAAGAGTCACTGAACAATTGTGATACATGCCGAGAGGTTGGGAGGAGTGACTATCCCCAAGCATGCAGAGTGATGGTGGATGGGGACAACTCAGGTGACTTAAGTTTTTTTCAAATGGCAGCGGACATCACACAGGTGGATGTATCTTCATCAATAATGCATCAGGAGATGATGGAATTATGTACCCGGACTGGTATCTAGAAAGCAACAGATGAAGGTAATGGGGGATGTTCTGATGTATCAACTAGGAATACAATCAAATGATCGTTGGAAAGATCTACTGTGCTTAAATCAGTTAGTAGATATTTCTTTTGAGATGGGCATGATTGGAGGACTTCCAGCATCGATATGGCAGCAGGTGATTGTGCCAAGTCATCTACTATACTATATGTATGTGCAACTCAGTTAGAAGCAGTGTTAGGCGTAATGGTCCCTTTGGTATCTTGGGAATTGCCTCAACTTTAGGTTCAGGGATCTGTAGCGGACCATTTGGTGTCATAAGAGGCTCAATAGATTCTTTGGTTTTGTACTTAGTGGCGGACGAAGTCGAGGGCTTGTCATATTGATGCAACCGAGTTTGCATGTTTATATCAGAGGGATTGACCTCATCTGAATTCATCATGAGGATCTGCTAGTCACCAGGACTAGAAGGTTGGGGGGGATGGGCTGCTTGACCTGGTTGAGGTTGAACAACAAGAAATCCTTGATGAGGGAAAGTTCTTGTAAGCACTACTGGTTGAGATGGTGCAGGATTCTGATGCGATTACTGAATGGGCAGTTGACCTCTAGAAGTTGCTTGAGCTTCCCACATTTAGCACATTTGGGGTAAGAGAGGACACTCATGTGTATAAAGACCATGGACACCACAACATGCACAAGGCCTGTTCGTACGAATGGCCTTGTTCTGCTTGGGCTGGATACCCTGTTGCTGGTTGTTGGTGTTAGGCTGGTTACCCTGGGGCTCACTAGGTTGATTGCCTTGATTACCCTGGTTACCTTTGTTACCTTTTCCCTTATTCTTTTTCTTAGAATTTTGGGGATTGGTTGCACTCTGCTATGCAAACACTTAACCTTAAGGGGGCGGTGGCTGCTGGGGCTGAGGATGCATGGGAGGATGCGAGGCTAATGCTTGAGGGGTTGGAGAGCTTGGCTATGCATAAGGAGGAGCAATGGTTTGGTAGACATGTTGAACATTGGCTGGCCCTGAAAACATGTTGCTAGAAGAAGGGGCATAAGTGTTGGAGGAACTAGTGCCCCGTGTGGATAGCCATAACTTTGCTAAGTATATGGCGAAGGATATGAAAGGGCTCCAATGATACCATCAACGGTGTGAGATGCCCCCAGTGTATTGGCACCTCCAGGATGGGGAAGGTCTAGAATGAAGATATAGACATAACAGGATTGTGCATAAATCCGATCATATCTTAGAGCGGTTTGGAGAGCTTCTTCCTCTGTCTGAAGAAAATGGGATACGACATATTTTCCATTGGGTGATAAAAGACTCCTAAGAAACCAATCTAGATAGACACGGTCTTCAAAGGGTGGGGCAGGTCATATGCTCCTCCTTCTACACCACTCTTGAACATGATCCGAAAGGAGAGTGGAAGAGGACTAACGAAAAGAGGTCAATAGCTCTGTACCAGTGTCGTATCGGAGAGGCAATTGAGAATATGAGAGGAGCGCTTTAGCAAGCATTGCGAAAATGGAATGAGATGTGGCGGGCTAGTCTACATACCATTTTACAGCATCTCCAGTGAGCATGTGTTGGAATAGCCGAAGACGAATGGAGTCATCGGTAATGGAATTGGATGAACACCACATGTGGAAGGAGAAGACATGATTGGTAGGGTCCTCTCCAGAATTACCCTCAAACTTTGGGATGTCGGAGGGAAGCTTAGTCGGCATAGTAGGCCAACCAGCATCGTGGTGTATAGGATCATTTATCAACTGGCTAAAATCTGGGAGACTTAACCCAGCCATAAAAGGGAGCATGGGGGATTCCGGAACAGTTCCTGAGACGGTTCCACTAGATTTGATCACCGGGTAGAACCAGAACCAACACCAAGTTGGGTTCCTGCACCAGTAGTGGGTCCAGACATGGTGACGATATGTGGTGAAGGAGGCTCAGAATCAGATGAACCAGGAGAAGAGTCAGTATGGGGACTCGGGGGACTATGAACTCGAACCCTGCGGGGAGGAGTAATATTCCCAAGCAGAAATTGGGGATGAAGGCCTAAGAGTCTCTGTGACAAATTCCTTGGTGGCGCAATGGTGGTAAGACACAAGTGACATGGAAATGGTGAAGGGAGATCAACAATATGCTTTTGTCTATGTGTGGGGAGATAAATTAATTGTGTTAAGTCTTGGCTTGGCAGTGTAAACTACGTGCCCCTTGCTTAAGGTGTTCTTGTGTGTGTAAGTGTGTTTATTAATTAAGCCCAGATCGTGTTTGAAAAAAAAGAAAAAAGATTGCCAAAAATAAACTAAAATTGAAAAAACAAATGAACAACAAATCAATTAACTAAACCCCACCCAAACTGGGTTTTCAAACACTATGCTGGTTGGTGGTGAAATCAACTGCAAACACACTAAAAAAGGCCAAGAGATATAAGCATCGGTGTGACTGAGATCAAATGACACTAGGCTACTGGAAAGTGGTGCAACAACAAAAAAAAACCAGAGAGGAAGATCGCTACAAAAAGATAGGGAGATGGGTGTAAAACCTAGGGAAACCGATGGGACCCTAAGGCTAATGACCAAACAAGGTTTAATATGAAACTATGGATGGAAACAAACTATCTTTGAATATCTGAAATATAAGGGTACAAATATGGAAAATATGGCTGAAAGTGCTGCAGAAACTTAGACTTCTTACTCAGCTAAACTCCTCCTATAAAGGTGGAAGTGTACTAGAAGCCCTAAGGGGCTAAATTCCACTTCGATGAGTAAATCATAGTAGATCAAGGCCTAAGCGAGATAGGACAGTGGTCAACCAACCCAACAAAAAACTCTCGGAAAAACCCAGAAACAGATCTGACAAAAATCCGAAAACCCTAAAAATCGTAGGTACTGACCTGATTTCAAGGGGATCACACTTTTTGGGCTGAAAGGTGCGCTCTGGACCTCCAGATTGCACTTTTTGGGCAGAAAAGTGAAATTTCTGCTCCTTGATTCCTGGTCGACAAGTCTTGGAAAAAATTGCTATCTCTGTCGCTGCTGGTTCCTGTGACCTGCTAAAAAGACTGGAAAACTTTCGGAAGTTAGAATTTAGAAAAATCTAGGGTTAGAGAGCTAGTAAACAACATTAAGAGATTGAAAAAAAGAAGAAACCCTAAGCTAAAAACTGATGGTCACCCAGGTTTCTGGATCTGAAGTAAAAAACCAGTGGAGTCACCAATTTTATTATAGTGTTTTCTTCTCGAAGGTGTATGGAAAGAAATCACCTAAGACTGTGGATGACAAACAATATTAACAATATAGAAGGCTGCTAAACATTGTAGATATGCTGCAATTGATAGAAAAAAAACCTTCCAAAGTCCTGATCTATGCCACAATCATAGTTAAAAAACAAAATTAAACAGTGATAATAACTCCAATAATCCAATGGAAACCAGATATACAAAGAATAGACTTTATTATAACACTTGCGAAGGGAACAAATAAATGTTACCAGTCCCGCTTTATGGGATGGGTTCTTGGCTATCCTCAAACGTCTTCGTCTTGTGTACAGTCTCTCTCCTCTATAATGTGTAAACCCAACATATAGAATGTTTGAGCTCAATGGGAACTCAAATGGAAGAAAAAATGGTGTGCGATAGTGATAATAATAAGAGTTACAACAGTGAGTGCAACAATGGAAATAATTGAAAATGAATAATGAATTGAAAACCCTTGTGTTTATAACAAAATATTGAGTTATCCTCGAATACTGAGCAATAATAAAGTATTATTAACCCCATTCTTGGAATAACCACTTGGAATATTTTATTATATTTGGTCAGGAGGGAAAACGTATTTAAACTTTTATTTAGAAATAATAAATAAATAAATGATTTATTTATCATCTCAAGAAGTATGGTTAAGGAATAATAAACAAATAATGATTTATTTAATTATTCCTAAGGGATTTAGTCAAACTTGACAAGGAATAATAATTAATTAGCGATTAATTAATTATTCCTAGAGAAAAATAAGATAATTAAGGATTTATCTGTTTATTTCTCATAATTGAGTCAAATGTGACAAGGAATATTAATTAAACAATGGTTTAATTAGTTATTCCTAGAAGATAATTAAATAAATAATGAATTATCTAATTATTCTGCATGGGTTTAATTATAAATACTTAACAAATGTGGTTTATTAAGTAACTTCTCACAGTGAAAACAATTTTACTATGGTAACATTGATCTTACATGGTGTACTTCGATCCATCTAGTAAATTAGGCTAGATGATCAATTTTTTGGTGATAACAAAGCAGGAAAGGAGAGAGAGTGGGAGAGAAGGGAAAGAGAGAGGGAGATAAGGGGAAGAGAGAGAGAGGGAGAGGAAGAGGGAGGGGGAGAGAGATAGATAGATATTGAGAGAGAGCATGTATGTTTGGGGGATGAGATAGATAGAGGGAATAAGAAAGAAACCCATAGATACAAATATAGATATTATTTAGTATTATATAACCAACCTAGATACATATTAACCCTATATCTATCAAGCGCCGGGAGGGATCAAATCTCTCGAGGTGCAAACCTTTCCTCAAGTTTTGCACTAAAAAAAAAGGTTTGCACCTCGAGAGATTTTATCCGTCTCAATGATTGATAGATCTAGGGTTAAGATGGATCTAGGATGATCTTTATTAACTTGAATCAAATGAAATTATTAATCCATGTTAAATAATTATTATAACTTTACAATTTAGAAAATTTAATATCAATAATTATTTTTGAGAAATTCAAAGTTACTTTTGCAATTTCAAAAACAAATCAAAATATTTTTTTAATATTTAAAAATATTTTATTGATTTTTCTTTTGTTTTTTAGTCTCAAATAATTTACACCATGGAGATGTTTTAATGTTTAACATTTTTACTGAGTCAAAATAAAATAATATTCAAAATAAAATAAAATAAAAAACATAAAATTCTCCAACCCGTGGTTTTTCCCCCTGGTATTCTTCTCTAATGTGGCCTATTTAAAGGCTAGTAATTAAACCATCCTAGATTCATCTTAACTCCCGATCTACCAAGCATGGAAAGCGATCAAATCTCAAATCTCTCCCTTGATGTGCAAACCTCTTTTGTAGTGAAAAAATAGATTTGATCCCTTTCAGAGCTTGGTAGATTCAAACTTAAGATGGACCTAGGCAAGTATATAAATATATAAGGGTAGTCGAAATAATAGATGGAATTTCGTTGTTTCAAGTTTGTTTTTTTGTGGTCAATTTTTCCCAAAATATGATAGAGAATTTTAAGAATGTAAGTTTAAGTTGTTTAATTTGTAGGATTGAATTTCACTAGGGGATTTTCAGGGTGCTAAAGCCATCTTTACAATTCAAAAGTTCATTTTAAACAATAAGAAATCATATTCTCGCTCAAAATTGTATCTTCCTATTCCAACTAAAAAAGCTAATATATAAATGGGAGTTATGGATGAAAAAGGATTCATTTTATATATATGTTGGAGTTATGGATGACAAAAGATTCATTTTTTATATATGAAAAATGTTAAATGGAAAACTATATATTAGAAAATTTGAAATTATAATATTAAAAAATTATTTTATATACAAGTGTTTTCTAACTATTTTATGTTTAGGAGTTTTTGGCTGGAAACCAGTGAAATCTATTTTTGGTCAAATAGTATTTTTTTTTGTTATTTAAAATTTGATTTTTTATGCATAAATATATCCAATACTTTAATTCATAAATTAAACTTGTGACTTCAAAAAATCCCTACCTAATATTGGAAAAATTAAAAAAAAAAATATTTCATAAAAACTTCCAACTATGACTATATATATGCATATGGAAACATTTAATAAAAAACTATATAGTAAAAATGTAATATCCACTCATAAACCCTGTGTAAAAACACATAAGATTATAAGTTGTTTTACAAAATTATGAACATGTAACTTTGACTATCAGATCAAATCTTCATCATCACATATGTAACTTAGTAAAGGAATACTAAGTTACAATAACATTAACAACCACTATTGTAGCATTCCATCATAAACTTTTTGATGTAACCTTGCATCATTTCTATGATTCTTTTAACTAGTTAGTTAACCACATACTTGATAATATAAACATCACATCATGCAAGGAATCCATGTCATAAAAATGACACAATAAGCAAACACATCATTGAACCCAAATATACCCAATCCAACAAGCGTTTAATTTTATTATTAAATGCTTGTGAGGGTGTTCAACCCTCACTCAATGGCTTGTAAGGGAGTCCATCCCTTAACCATTGTCATAAAATATTACAAAGAAATATCATTTAAATACAACATATCTAGCTAGAAGCTATTACAATCATCATGATATCATTTACCCACAAATCCTCAATCTCTATGTCTTTGTGGCCTGGTTGTTCCCATCAGTGGACCATCCCACAGCCGAGACTCCTCAATCTACATGGACAATTAGTTCTTTACTACCATAATGTTAAACACAATTTATCCTTCGCCTACATCACAATCTTTTCCCGCGACTGGTACTATCAACAAACTTTCATATCATGATTAGATAAAATGGTGATTAGACCAATAAAAATCATTATTAGCGATGCTTCAACATCTATTCATGTGCATTCATTAAACATAAAAAATATATTATGAAATTGTAGCCACCCCTCCCACATTTACCAGCTTTGACCTACTCGTCAGGGTAAACATGAGACGAGAGTTACTATGCATGACCCGATTTCTAAGATCCACTTATGGAAAATGTGGTTCACATGTCTAGAAATGACTACAAACACCAAGTGACACATAATCACAATGTCATCATCCTAAATTGACCCAACACTATTACCTTTCGGTTTAGTTTCCTTAAGTTCATCACAACATTCTATTTTTGGCAGTGTTTAGGTCCTAAACTTTTGAGGCCGTTTGGAGGGCCTAAATAACATTTTCAGGGAAAACAAAGAGACCAAAAATGTACCAAAATCTATTCCACATTCTGTTTTAGCTTCCTCCTCATGGAAATCTTAGAAACTAGGTATTATGATAGTCAAATAGAGATCGTATGCCAAAGTTATGACCCCGGAAAGTTGGATATCTAAATTACTCACTTATACAAACACTTTGTGTACATAATACTTGTAGGCCAAGAATACATATCTATTCATTGATTCAATAAACTTACTATAGAATCATCAAGAAGGCTCTATCCCCTCTCTACCTAGCTATAATAACACTTGTTATCCGATGCATTCATCAATCATTCATTAACATATCAAATTATGAACAACAACCATAACTAGAACATTTCATAGAACCATGCTTGTAACCAACATATAACCAGAATAGGAACCATGAAAAATCTACCATATAATCAACATAATAACACGTACATGCTCTCATTAGTCACATTATAAAAACAAATATTAACTACATATGAAAAAGACAACCAATCCACGTACTTCCACATACCACCCTGACCATAAATTAGGCTGAACCAAATCTCTCTTTAGCTAATGACCCCCGTGCCATATGTTGGCATTATGATACATGTGTTGTCCTTAATGGCAACTCACATAAATGACAGTTCACAGTGCAACAGGTTAACAACAAAGGATTACAGATCAAACTCCAGAAATGGTTTAAGAAGTATATGCTAGTTCATTTTGTCTAAGTTGCGTGTACACATAGGTCCACAGAATAAAAAGAGCATATACGTATACACACACTCTCACAAGAGGAAAAGCACATACAGGTTGGGAAAACAAGGAAATTCAAGAGAAAAGAATACCAAGGGTCAATACCATGATATTAGCCCACAATATTGAGCGGAGTAATGACTATTTGATCCTGCCCAAGAATACCATGGGTCCTAAGTGGTTTTGGTCCGAGGTATTGAGAAAGGCCTAAAACTATATAAGGAGGAGAAGATCATTAGGCCAAAGCATGCAAGTATTGAATATCTTATGAAGAGTTAGATCAAAAGAAAATATGCAGGTTATGGGTTTCTGATGCTTTTCTTGATCTAAACTAAGGATGCACCTAAGTGGTCGATGATGGATGATCGGGATCATAAGGCCTGAAATGAATTATCATAATGTGGTTTGATCATGGATATTCTAGATCTGAATACTAAAGCATGTTTTATTCTGTAAATGTTATGATCTGGGCATGACTAAAGTCTGGAATATCTGTGAAGTTTTAAGTTAGTTTTTGCAGATCTATACACTGGTTCACTTTGGTAAAAGCGCGTATACACACTGGTTAGGCACATTGAAGTAGCATATACATTATGAAATATGATGTTTGAAGTTGCAGTTGGTTTTGGTTGTTGATGCAGAGTTCTGGGTTCTGCTCTGTGTTCTGGTGACAGTGTTCTGAATGTTCAGATTGATTGATTGTGATTTGCTTCAGTGATGATGGGTTTTTAGTGATTGGTTGTATTGCAGTGGTGATTAATTTTGAGCTTCAATTTTGTTGATGGGTCTAGTATCAAAATTTGATGAAACATGGCCTTCATATTGTGGTGTTATGTACCAGGAGTATCCAGTCTGAAAATTTGTAAAACATGGTCCCTAGAGAACGAGTGAAGGTCGTAGCCTTCTATAGGCTAGAGCCTATGTACTGGTAAACATATTAGCCAGTATAAGAGCCAGGGGGTTGGAGCTTCCTTCCAGTAGCAGCTGGAAAACAAGTGAAGGTTAGAGCCTTCTGTAGGCTGTCACCTATGTACTAGTAAACATATCAGCTAGTACAAGAGCTAGGGGGTTGTAGCTTCATTCCAGTAGAAGTTGGAGAATGAGAGAAGGTTGTAGCCTTCTGCAGGTGGGTGCATGCGTATTGGTATGAGTCTTCACCAATACAAGATTGTAAACAGGTTTTTCTTATATTAAAAGAAGACAGAGATGACAACAACAGGTGGCTTTTGTACCGCATTGGGTTTCCACCTTAAATCTTGGTGTTCATGTGTGATGGTTTATTCTATTATTACTGCACATGGTTACTGTTTAAATGGTTAATAAAGTACTGATGCACTGATTAAAGATCAACAAATGATGAATTAACTAAATCATAAGTTCACTGGATATACGCTGGTTGTCTTTAGAATAGTTGCGTGCACACGCAAGTTACTTTCATTGAAGTAGTGTATATAAATATGAGTATGAAATGAAAAAGTTATTGATTTGAATAATATTGATTCACCCCCCCTCTCAGTATTATTTCCAACACCATATTCTAATCATGAATGTGGAATCTTATGGGATAAACCAAGACATAAACAACTAGGGGCTTCAGAGGTTAAAGCACGTCCACCCTCATTCTGCTATGATCTCACCTAAACTAGTCCCAAGACCACAAAAGAAAACCAAGCTTGGATGCCTCAGAATTCATTCACCATTTATTGAGGAATTTTCCTGTCTCTACCCACCTGTCGAGGGCTTCCCAGAGAAAACCATCTCCACCCAAACCCTTGGGAATTTTCCTGAGACCACTTCACCCGGCTCCAAAACCTTCTCTAAATCCAAAGCTTAACCAATAATTAATCCCATCACACCATGGCTATCTAGGAAATGGAAAGGCAAAGATGAAACCACTATCAAACTAGGAAAAACCCATGCCAATGAAAACAAATGAACGAAATAAACAAATGCATGTACAATGCACTCACAACTCAACTAGGAAATCACACATGTAATCTGTTACCTGCAAAATCCCCTTGCTGAAGCTGCTAATCAAATATTCCTTGCTTTCCCTTTGCTTCCTTTGTTTTTTCTTTACTTTTCTTTGCTAGTTCTTTTATTTCCTTTGCTTGCTTGCTCTCTCTCTTTCTCTCTCTCTCCATTGATCAAAACCAAAACTGAAAATAAAAATAAAAATAAAAATAAAAATAAAATAAAAAATAAAAAATTTCTCTTATGCCTTTTTATCATTGATTTTCCTTGTTTTTCTTCATTTTCCTTCATTTATCCTCAAATTTTCTTAACATGCAAATATGTGTCTCTTCATCTCCCTTTTCTCCTATTTTCCTTATTTTCATAATAAATGCTAATTAATGCCTCTTTTCCTTTTCCAATGCCTTTGCCAATTTCCTTAGCCATAATAAACCACAAATGATGCCCACTATAGTGCTTTCCCACCATTCAACTTGGAATACGTGTCCCATGACCTTGGCCTTACTCTTTTTTTCTTTTCATATAATTTATTACATGAAACTTTTAGGTTGTTACAACCCCTCCCCCTTGGGGGAACACCATCCTCAGTGTTTTATGACACCTATGACCAACAAACTAATGAAAACAAAACATATTGCCTATGGAGATTTATAACATCGCTTGATGCAGTATTTACAACGACATCGTACTGAAGAGAAAAACAAACATACCACTTATTGGAGTTTTATAACACAACCCATTGAAGTATTTACGACTATACACTCTCTTTCTCTATCTCTCCATTGATAAAAACCAAAACTGAAAAAAAAAAAAAAAAAAAAAAAAAAAAAAATAAAATAATAATAATAATAATAATAATAATTTCTCTTATGCCTTTTTATCATTGATTTTCCTTGTTTTTCTTCATTTTCCTTCATTTATCCTCGAATTTTCTTAACATGCAAATATGTGTCTCTTCATCTCCCTTTTCTCCTATTTTCCTTATTTTCATAATAAATGCCAATTAATGCCTCTTTTCCTTTTCCAATGCCTTTGCCAATTTCCTTAGCCATAATAAACCACAAATGATGCCCACTATAGTGCTTTCCCACCATTCAACTTGGAATACGTGTCCCATGACCTTGGCCTTACTCTTTTTTTCTTTTCATATAATTTATTACATGAAACTTTTAGGTTGTTACAACCCCTCCCCCTTGGGGGAACACCATCCTCAGTGTTTTATGACACCTATGACCAACAAACTAATGAAAACAAAACATACTGCCTATGGAGATTTATAACATCGCTCGATGAAATATTTACAATGACATCCTACTGAAGAGAAAAACAAACATACCACTTATTGGAGTTTTATAACACAACCCATTGAAGTATTTACACACACACCAAGAACTCAATTGCTTGAACCAACAAATAATGAAGGATACATAGCTCGCATCTGATCAACCATCTCCCATGTAGATTCATCGGGCCCAAAGTGCCTCCACTAAATTTTAATTTCTTTGTTGTTGGTTTTAGAGCATGAGTTATTTCTGCTGCAATATGCATTAAGGTTCTGGATGGAACTATCCCTTTGGTTCCACCTGCAATACAGACCAATCAATCACATGATCAACATCCTACACATATATCTTAGGTAATGAAACAATGAAAACATCATGGAATTTCACTGTTGGCAGCGTTGAGAAATCTAGGGCAATGAGATGTAAGAGATTTCTCTTGCAATGATAACTATTTGTGAATACTTTTTATTTTCCTTGATTAGGTTCTTCGGTAGCTTGATTAATATAGTGTTATTTTCATCAAACAATGACGAAAACATAATAAACAATGAGACAAAGGACACAAGATATAGGCGATCATCTAGGGCCAAAACCTCTCTAACCTCAAGAGGAAAACCCCCAAAATTCTTCTTCTTATAGAATCTTCATTTCACTCACTCCAAGACCTAGACCCTTGACAATGAAATTATCTAAGATTGTGTCAAACTTGCCTCAAGTCAATGATAGATTCTTCTTGACTTCAATCCCTTCCAACTTCAAACTTTGACCTGAAATATTCGAGCTTCTTGACTGCAACTTTCGGCCTCTTTGATTGCAATTCTCGGCCTCCCGAAAAAGACTATACTTCGAACGCGTGATAGATTGGAGACTTCTTCTCCTCTTCACTTGGGCATGCTTCCTTCTTATAATTTTTCGGCTTACTATATCAAACTTCTTTACCCTTGTTTCACCTATTTGGCTTGACTATAATTTTGAATTTCTATGGCTGAGAATGTGCCCTAGTTACAGGTCACACATGTGAGGAGATGATCACAAAACATATCTGAAACTTAGCGAGTTTTATCTCTCCTTTTCTTCACTTTTCCTTCGCTTGATTGAGACCCTTTCTTGCCTTCTTAATAGAACTTTAGAGATGATTTTTCATGATGCTAGAATGAGACTGAGTCCTTCTATATATAGACTTCCTCATCCACAATTTGAGGCCGACTTGAAGCTGTCCCGAGGCCAACTTTATCTTTGTGAAGGGAGACTTGTCTTTTTTCTTTTATGACTTGGTCTTGGAGAGTTATTTGACTAGAATTGACTCAAATAAATTTTCTTACAATATGTAACATGCCCAAATGGGTCTTTTCATACATGACAATGACTTTAATGACTTGATGACTCAATGACAAGCCCTAGGAGGTCACAATGGGAGCTTTGACCTAAAAATAAATTTCCTTGAGCATGAAACCCATGCCTCAAGGTCAACAATAATAAACTTATTTTTCTCATTTTATTAAATACATAAAATCATAATTACATGTCATTATGAATATCGAACCTAGTTACATTTTTCAACACTCCGTCTTAATTAGGGGGGTATTCATAATCCACACAACGTACTTGGACATTCTCAATGTGAAGAATTATAATAAGAAGATTTGGATTGGTAACCTATCTATATAGCATCATATCATTCAACATTGTCACATAGAAAGGCCTTGACTAACAACTCTATCTTTGCACAAGATTAGAGCACAATGCTAGCGAGGCCAATGGTTAATAGACACCATCATCATTGTCTCTCTCAGAACATACCCCACCTGGGTTCTCTCAGAGTATGTTTCACTAGGAATATTCTTATCTTAGATTCCCAACCCTCAAATAATATCGGTCCTCTATAACTACTCTTATCTTGGATGCCCTACCACATCCTCAAAGAGTATTGGATGCTAGATGCTTAGCTAATGACAGGTATAATATGATTTACCTACACCCTTATGTTAAGAGCATCTATAACCCCATTCTCCTTACCCTTGATGTACCTGATCTCAAATTCAAACTCACTGAGGGTAGCAACCCATCTGGATTGCCTGAAATTCATATTAGTTTGGTCAAATACATACCTTTGTCTACTATGGTCACTCATCAAAATAAACCTCCCGCCAAGAAGATAATGCTTCCAATTCAAGATAATAAGTCACATAATTTTTCTCTTTCTCATTCAGTTTCCTTGAAATAAGCATACCACCTATCCCTCCTACATGAGGACCCCACCAATTCCTCTCTTGCAAGCATACGTTCAAATTACAAATTTTTTGTTAGGATTTTAAATCTTCAAGGCCAGAGAATTTGGAAGTAATTGCCTCAACTGCTCAAAATTGGTTGCACATTACTCTATCCATTCAAACTTCTTTCCTTTCATATGCAATGATGTAAATCCTCGAGAAGTTACTGATAAACTATTGAAAAGTGTGCAATAATAAATGCTAAATTTAGAATGTGCTAAAAATAGACCTGCTAAAAATAGAATGTCTAAAAATAACATTTATGGGTCCCTTCCTATTTATAGCAGTCCCTAGTCTATCTATAGGAAGTAAAATTAATTTTGGTCTTAACAGCAGTTTGAAATATTAATTAATTAATTCATTTGAGTTAATTAATTAAGGAAATTCGAATTTGATGTCTTTGTGAGCATGCACATGAGTTTCCTCCACTGATTGAGGGAATCAACATGAGTTCTATAATGAGAAAATCAGTTGACTTAGTTCTTACTAGTCAAGTCCAGTTAGATTATTTTAACAAGTTGTTAAAATAATAAAATATAGTTTGTTAATGCTTGCATGCATGTGACTACTATTATTTTAGATAACTGAGGATTCACTCATGGATAACTGTTGCATGTCAGTTCTGTCAGAGACCCAGTTGATATCATATGTGGGACAATGTACTATCAGATGCTTAACTATTTCTAGTATGTAGTTTTTGCATGGTTGAGGAGCTAGTGTTCTCAAGGAATACATAACTGGACCATTAGTTGTTTTTGGTATGTTGGAATTAATAGCATATGCTTTTGCTATTATTTCCTAAGCAAACTATGTAAGGACCATAGGGAAAGCCTATATAAATAGGGCTTGGGTGGTTCATGAGACATATCTTCGTATCTTCATAGTTCATTGAGAACTGAATAGCTTGAGAGCTAATTATTTTTGTATTGTGAAGAGGATTTCCACTTGATTGATAATACATGGTTGGGGTTTTATGCTGGTGCTTTCCCCTGGATATATCTTGTGTTATGTGTGATTAATTCTCTTGATCAGTTATGCATGTTTCTACTTGGTGTTGCTCATGATTTCGATTATGTTTCTGCTTAATGTTTTGTAGAAGTAGAACAAGTACTATGTTTTAGGACATTGCATATATCGGTTTGTTCTACAGGTGAAATTTCTACATGGTATCAGAGCACAGGTGATCAAGCAAGAACAATATACTAGCAGGAGGAATTCGAAGTTTCTTATTCTTGATATAGATCTCAAGTTCTTATCACATCTATTTCATCGATGGCGTTCAATGGTTTGAGGCTTGAGTATGCCCTTGATGGCAGCTCAAACTATATAGCTTGGAAGGATCGCATGGAGGCAGTTTTGGAAGATAATGGTCTTAAGGATTTCATTGATCAAGAAGTCCCTAAGCCTACTAACAAGACTGAGCTGGTGGAATGGGGTAAGTGTGTGGCTAGAGCTAGGGGAATTGTCTTGGAGGGTGTTCAAGATCACATTGTCTCAAGCCTCCATGGGAAGGAGTCTCCGTTTGCAATGTGGAAAACATTGAAATATTTATATCAGAATAGTAGTGATCAAAGGAAGTTGGAATTGAAGGACAAGCTTCGAAAGATCAAGTGTGAGAAGGGTGACTCTATTTCTACATTCTTGAACAAGCTCACCACCTGCATAGATGATATTACAAGCGTAGGAGTCACTACAACTGATGAGGATATGGTGAGTCTAGCACTCCTTGGCCTTCCTAAGAGCTGGCATAGCTACCAGGACTCAGTGAATGGAAGGGACAAACTGCCAGATTGGGAACGACTATGGTTGGATTTGATGCAGGAGGAGATCAGACGGAGCACCAGGGATGGAGCTTCTTCATCAAAACATGATGATGAAGAGAACTTGGCTTTAGCTTCTAAAGCTAAGAAAGGGAAAGGGAAGGCATCCCATTCCAAGTCTTCTCAAGGAGGGAAGAAGTTTGACAAGTCGAAGGTGAGATGCTTTCATTGTCATGAGTTGGGTCATTATGCTAATAATTTCCCAAAGAGGAAGTCCAAGAAGAAAGGTTCCTCCAAGGAATCTGATGGTGATGCACTAGCTTCATAGTTTGAGATGGATTTCTCACTTATTGCATGCATGGTTTCATCCAGCATGGGATGTGTTTGGTATTTGGACAGTGGAGCTTCTTTCCACATGTCAGGTGACAAGAATCTTTTCAGCACTTTGGAGGAGAAGGATCTCCAGATACGGATCGAGATGGGCGATGATGGAAAGTACTGTGTCTCGGGTAGAGGTACGGTTATGTTTCAGAGGGAGCATGGTTCTCCCCTCACTCTTTCTAATGTTATGTATGTACCAGGGCTGAAAAAGAATCTTGTGTCTATTGCTATGCTTGAGGATAAAGGCTATGATGTAGTCTTTAGTTTGGGAAAGGTTTTCCTAAGGCATATCGGCACTGGACAGACCAAACAGATTGGGATTCGAATTAAGAATCTCTACAAGTTACAGGTAGAATATTGTGCTGCTCTCAGTTCCAAGGCAGAATTGGTGCATGACCAAGATATTGGCAAGTTATGGCATAAAAGACTGGGCCACTTGCATCATGGGGCCTTGAAGATCATGCAGCAAATTTGTACCGGATTACCCAAGTGCAAACTGGAGCATATGAGCACATGTAAAGGTTGTACTCTGGGTAAGTACGTGAAGGCTTCCTTTCATGATTGGGATGGTAGAGCAGGAACAGTTCTGGATTGATTTCATTCAGATGTATGTGGGCCCTTCTCTACAGCCTCCACCGTGAAGCAAAGGTACTTTGTTATTTTTATAGATGATTTTTCTCGTAGATGTTGGATCTACTTCATGCAAAAGAAGGATCAAACCTTCTTGAAGTTTTTTGAGTTCAAAGCTTTGGCAGAGAAAGAATCAGGGAGGAAGATAAAGGCCTTGCGGAGTGATAACAGTGGAGAGTATGTTTCTCAACAGTTTAAAGACTTCTGTGCTTCAAAAGTAATTAAACGGGAACTCATGGCCCCTCATAACCCACAACAGAATGGGGTGGCCGAAAGGAAGAAAAGATCTATTGTGGGAGCAGCTCGAGTGATGCTGCATGACTAAAGCCTACCACTTCATTTGTGGGTTGAGGCATGCAATACAACAGTGTATCTTCAGAACAAAAGTCGTCATCATATTTTGGGGATGAAGACACCTATAGGGGCTTTTTCAGGGAAGTTGCTAGATGTGAGTCACTTCCATATCTTTGGATCACTAGTTTACTGTCATGTGACCAAAGATGCTCGGAAGAAGCTAGACCCAACAGCTGAGTTGGGAATACTTGTGGGGTATACGGATACACCTCACAACTATCAGGTATTTCTGCCTGCCAGTCAGAGGACAGTAGTGCGCAGGGATCTGAAGTTCGATGAGCAACGAGCCATGCGAGAGTCACTTGAGAGGGAGCTCAAGTTGCATGGTGATGATGAGGAACTACTTGGGATCGAAAGCTATTTCACCGAGTTGGGATTCACCAAGCAAGCAAGCAACCAGGATCGAAAGCTATTTCACCGAGTTGGGATTCACCAAGAGTGAAGTAGATGCGAACCTCTACCACATCATTGTAGATGGTAAGCTATTGATATTTGTACTTTATGTCGATGATCTGATTTTGACAGGTGATGATGAGTTGATCAAGTCTTGGAAGAAGGATATTGCAAGAGAGTTTGAGATGAAGGACATGGGCCTCATGCACTACTTTCTAGGCATGGAGGTGTGGTAGAGAGATGGGGAAGTATTTGTTTCTCAAGGAAAGTATGCCAATGAGATACTGAGGTGCTTCCACATGGATATGTGCAAGCCTGTGGAGACTCCTCTAGCAGGTAACTGGAGGAAGGAGGATGCTACTTCAGGTAAGGTAGTAGCTGCTACAGTTTACTGGCAACTTGTGGGTTCACTCATGTATCTGGTGAACACACGACCAAATTTATGCTTTGCAGTGAATTAACTGAGTCAAGCTATGGTTCAGCCAACCAGGTTATTTTGGAAGGCGGCAAAGCATGTGCTGAGATATCTCTGAGGCACTACACAGCATGGATTATGGTACAAGCGGACAGAGGGAGTGAAGTTCCAAGGCTTCAGAGATGCAGATTGGGCAGGTAGTCCATCAGACATGAAGAGCACTTATGGAGGGATCTTTAACCTTGGCTTAGCTACAATTTCTTGGTATAGCCGGAAACAGAGATCAGTTGCACTTAGCTCAGCGGAGGCAGAGTACATGGCAGCAAGTCAGGCTGCATTAGAGGCCATCTGGATGCACAAGATCCTAGTGGGATTGTTTGGTCAGATGATGGATCTGATGGTGATATATTGTGATAATCAGAGTTGCATTAAACTCTATGAGAATCCAGTGTTTCATGACAGGTCCAAGCATATAGATATCTGCTATCATCATCTACGAGATTGTGTGGTCAAAAGGATCATGATGTTGCAGTATATTTCGACCGAGGAACAGGATGCAGATATTTTGACAAAGGCATTGTCAAAGGGAAAGTTTGAGTTCCATAGAGACAGGATCGGGGTTGGTGATAATCCCTTTCTTGCTGAGAGGGAGTGTTGAAAAGTGTGAAACAAGAAATGCTAAATTTAGAATGTGCTAAAAATAGACCTGCTAAAAATAGCATGTCTAAAAATAGCATTTCTGGGTCCCTTCCTATTTATAGCAGTCCCTAGTCTATCTATAGGAAGTAAAATTAATTTTGGTCTTAACAGAGGTTTGAAATATTAATTAATTAATTCAGTTGAGTTAATTAATTTAGAAATTCGAATTTGAAGTCTTTGTGAGCATGCACATGAGTTTCCTCCACTGGTTGAGGGAATAAGCATGAGTTCTATAATGAGAGAATCAGTTGACTTAGTTCTTACTAGTCAAGTCCAGTTAGATTATTTTAACAAGTTGTTAAAATAATAAAATATAGTTTGTTAATGCTTGCATGCATGTGAAAACTATTATTTTAGATAACTGAGGATTCACACATGGATAACTGTTGCATGTCAGTTCTATCAGAGGCCTAGTTGAGATCAGATGTGGGACAGTATACTATCAGATGCTTAACTATTTCTAGTAAGTAGTTTTTGCATGGTTGAGGAACTAGTGTTCTCAAGGAATACATAGTTGGACCATTGGTTGTTTTTGGTATGTTGGAATTAATAGCATATGCTTTTGCTATTATTTCCTAAGAAAACTACATAAGGACCATAGGGAAAGCCTATATAAACAGGGCTTGGGTGGTTCATGAGACATATCTTCATATCTTCATAGTTCACTGAGAACTGAATAGCTTGAGAGCTAATTCTTTTTGTATTGTGAAGAGGATTTCCACTTGATTGATAATACATGGTTGGGGTTTTATGGTAGTGCTTTCCCCTGGATATATCTTGTGTTATGTGTGATTAATTCTCTTGATTAGTTATGCATGTTTCTACTTGATGTTGCTCATGATTTCGATTATGCTTCCGCTTAATGTTTTGTAGAAGTAGAACAAGTATTATGCTTTAGGACATTGCATATATCGGTTTGTTCTATAGGTGAAATTTCTACATAACCCTCCTGTAATAACCTACTAATCCCATGAATGATCTAACCTCATCCACATTCCTAGGAATTGGCCACTCCATGATAGCTCTAATATTTTTTGGATCAACTGCTATGCCCTCCTTGGAAACAATATGTCCCAAGTAATTAACTTTAGTTTGAAAGAAACTGTACTTTCTAAACTTGACATACAAATGATGCTCTCTCAACAATCTTAATACTATTACTAGGTGCTCTAAATGCTCTTCCTCATTCTTAGAATATACCAATTTATCATCAATAAACACTATCACAAATTTGTCCAAGTAAGGATGAAACACATTGTTCATTAATCACAAGAAAGTAGTTGGAGAATTAATAAGACCAAAAGGAACCACCACAAGCTCATAATTCCCATACGTAGTACATAATGTAGTATTCTATATATTCTTCTTTAATGTGCACCTAATGATATCCTAATCTCAGATAAATATTCGATAACATTGCTGCTCCCTTCAACTGATCAAACAAATAATCAATCCTCGGTGTTGGCTTGTTGGGGCCTGACCCAGTTTCGGAGTTAATTAGCCAAAAATATCCCAGCACTATTGGCCCTTTCGGCAATAGTCTGCGGAGTGCGGACTGAGGTCGCATTTGAAGTAGTATGGGAGGGTGCTAGAACTAGGTTTCCGCACCCTTGAGATGTCTGAGAGATTCGACTGGTCTCATTGGGTGTCCCTACGTGTAGGTCACTCCACGCACTTCCTTTTCGCTTACGCCCTGATACACTGCCTTCACACAACCCTAACCAGGGAGTTTCTGCACTGCTAGAGCCACACTCTAGGCTATTACCCACGATCTTACTTATCTTCTTATACCAGTTAATTACCTTCGCATACTTGGATGTCTTATGTTATAATTAGTTATACAAAACATTCCAATAAGTTCATGCAACATATAAACAATATATTTGCAAATTATACCCAATCATATATTAAAATATGAAAATATGCACATAAATATGGTAAAATTTCTCTTTATTGATTCTTCCAATGGTTACAGACTCGTCCTGCCCTGCGCACTCAGCTGTAGGGGTCCGCACACTCAGCTGCGGACTACTAGGCCTCTGCGCACTCAGTTGCAGAGCCTTCTACTACTCTATGGCCCAAAGACACACTTTACACTTTGACTCAATCACTTAGACTTATCATGCTTCCATTCTTCATGATTTTCTACGCTTAGAGCCTCGCTCTATTTATAAAATCCCATGGTCCGCAGACCATGGGTAGGTATATCCAGCCGACATTACAAAAACTAGGGTGGAAAACCGTGTGACTTTATTATGACTTCGTGCTCTGCACCCGCAATTCGTAGAGCTTTTACAAAAGGATTCGGTCAAAACTTGGGCTTTAAGCCCCAAAACCTGCCTTGGGGGGATTCCATGTCCAACAGGCCCCCAACACAAATAGCGTGACTTGCCCTCGAGTCACTTTGTCGGCGCGGAGATCTTCGCACAGAGTCCTTCCAATTCTGCTCGAATTGCGGCAAGGTAGGCAGCGCACTGAGATGCTGCCCACTGGATCTACTGCATGCATTGTTCTGAGACCACGATGTCAAAAGTGCTCCTCTGCATCTATGCGTGTATCCCCTACATGTTTGCTAGCTTGCCTTCAATTTATGCTATGATGGTGAAGGCCTCGCCGATCCAAGGTTGAACGCGTGCCTTGAGGACTGCTTCCTTATGTCGTGCCACGTCCACTTGTTCTTTCAGCGCTTTGGCCTGCTGCATCCGTGCGAGCCTCTAGGTGAGGGCCACCGCCTGCGTAGTTCCTTTGATGCTATCATACTACTGTTGGAGTTCTCACGCCTCTGTCTTTAAGCACTGGATGTTTGGATCCTCCTGCAGATTTGTGAAGAACTCAAGTGATTATTCCAACATGTTGGTGTAGTCCTACACTGCACTGTCAATTTCGTCTAGTCCCGCTGTAATACTGCTAGCGCACTATTCTCTAACTTTCAGAGGGGTGGACGACTGCACCTTTAACCGCAACTCGGCAATCTGGAGGTTCAGCTCTAGCTGAACCTTTGTCATTTCCTCCCACGCCTCACGCACCCCTGCTGCTAACCTGTGGACATGTACCTTTATTGGAGTGTCTGCTAGGATGGCTAGCTCCAAGATGCTTTGACAAGCGTCATCTATTACCTGTACCAGCTATCGATTCTGCAACACCACTTCGTCGCGCTGTAAGCTCAACTATTCCATATTGATTTTCTGCTCGCTGATGAATTGCAGTGCGTGGCTCTCCCTAGCCCGCAGTTCTGTAGCTATCCCATCCTGTAGAATGTATAAGGTGTTCCGCGGGAGTGTAGCCAGTTTGATGCCGAGACCCTTCAGTGCGCTAATCATAGGCCTATCGGCCTCGTTTGTTGTCACTAGTGCCCCTTCTGGAAGCACAACGATATTTTTCACCCAAGCGCGCATCATCTGTTCTGCTGCTGTTGTTCCGATTGCGAGGCTGGTCAAAAGGGTACCAGTCAGAGAAGTGCGCACCTGCAACTCCTACAGCTACGTTCTGAGGGTCTCCAACACAATATAGTTCTCCTGTATAAAATCCTAGAGGGCGTCGTAGGTGACATTGCACACTGATTCACCGATGTCGTGTAGATCACCCTCGGTAAGGGTGATCGGGTCCATAGACAACTTCGATGCCTTGACCTTCTTGTGCGACCTTGTCTGCTAGGTCGAGTGCGGGCGCTTCAACTGTGTTGACACGGTTTGTGGGTCTAGGCCTCCCCCTTCTTCCTCTGCTTCCTGCCCATGCGAAGGCGACTTCTGGCCCTCGCACGCCTTCGTGGCTGCCTCCTGCGTTGTTGTTGCTGCTGCCTTTTCCTGTTCAATTGCTATTTGTGTAGTGTCCCGCGCTGCCCGTGCTTCTGCTACTACTGCCTCCTTCCTTCTTTTTTCTGCCAACTGTGCAATGCGCATTTTGGCCTCTTCTTTCTTCCTTTGTGCCGCTGACTTCTCTATCTCTACGATGTCGGGGGCATGCCACTCCGGAGGCCATGTCTCTAGGATGTCAAAGATGACATCGTTTGTAGCTACAAAGGGTAGCTTCCTCCATTGTTTGGCTAGGTCTTTGTGTGCTCTTATGTATATACTATGGATGTCTGCTTTAAATTCCGCAAAACTCTGTAGGCTATTGTAGATAGTGGGCAACAATCGCGGCTTGCGGTTGATCCCCATTATGAGGTTCATCTCCATGAACACCCAGAATATTTTACTATCACAGATCCTATTTTCATTCTTTGTGGCCCAGAGCGAAGCATGCTTCACGGCCTCCGACAGATCCCATGTCAATTGTGGGGAATTGACTATCTTCCGACAATTCTCCTGCGAAAAGCACTATGGATAGCAAAAGCCATGCATAGTGAAATGTTTTTCCCTATTCCTGAGCTTCGCGAAAATTCTCCAAGAATTCCTTGCAGAGGAAATCGGACCAGTTGAATTGGACCCCCTCTGTGCATCGTTCAACAAGTGCTACCACTGGTGCAGGTACCTTGTCCGCGCGGCACTTGCGCATAACCTTACCGGCCAATATTTGTGTCACCAGTCTCACTGCTTTATCGTTGATGCTGGATATGGCGTAGCCCCTTTTCTTCTTTGCCAGCTTGTACTTCTTTTTCATGGCCTCCGTGATGGACAAGTCACTACTCTTTCCTTCCGAGATGTCTGCGGGGTCCTCCCCTTTGATGAAAGCTTGGAAATGCGGTGAATCAAGTCTGTCGTGATGGGGATGGGCTCCTCCAGCCACAAACACCCATCATGCACCAGGCAGAGTAGCTTCTTGATGACGAAAATTGTTATTGGGGTGCGATGGAAATGTGACACTTAGAGCAGGTTAAGTAGCCCGACCTTTTCCACTCCGCGCAACCACTTTCGCGGCTCTAATTCTTTAACCCCCACCGCGGTGTTTTGCTTGGGCTTCATGAGGTGCGCGGTCTCAAGGTGAGGGAACTCCTCGTGGTCAGCGAGGTCCCAATATTCAAATTTTAAGCTCGGCACCCGTCCCAGGTGCGTGCCCTAAAAGATAATGTTGTCTGGGAGGAGTGGGGTTTGGAGCGAGCGTTTGGTCTCGTCACGGTTCTTGGGCACTTTAGCCTTCCCTTTCTGTGGGGGGATATAGGTGGGCAGCTTTGTTGGGGCGTGCACAGGCTTAACTTCCTCCTCCATGCCTTCGTCCTCGTCCTCTTCGATAATTAGGTCCTCCAGATCTTCTTCTTCTTCATCAGTCTCTATGGTGACAACTTCCCCCTTGTCCTCCATTGACAGCTTGGTGCACAGCGGGTTCCATGGGGACACACATATGAGAACCATCGCTTGTTTGTCCTTCTTAGGTCTTGGCATGTGCATGATTTCGAGATTTCTGCCACAATCCAAGCGCCTTCTGGAGCATCCCCCACAGTCAGAGCCTGTGTGGCCTCTTCGACAGTCATTTCTGTTATCTCCATAATGTATTCAACTGTTGCCATCATGTCCGTCTAGAAATCTAGCACTCACGAACTCAGGGGCTCAATTAATGCTCGACATAAAACAAACAGGGCTCTGCTCAATAGCTCAATTTGCAAATGACCAAGTGTTGTTTACTGGGCCACCCCTTGTAATTTATAACACTTTTTGAATTTGAATTCGACTGTTCCCCCCAAATTCAGTTCATTAATGCTCCCTTGTGGAAGATTTGCCCAAATCTTGCCCATAAATTGCGTCTTAAATGCCTGACGCCCGCTCTATTTGTCCTCAAGTCGAGCATCCCATCGTGAATAGTGACTTCAATGGTCACTTTCTTGCCAACCCGCGCGGCAGTGTAGCCCCCATTGCGCGGTCGTGGAATTTGTGAGTCTTTGCTTCTGCGCATAGCTTCAACATCGTGCAGCTCCTGGGCAAAGTAGTTTATAGTCCCACGCTTCCTTTCAACTGCCTGGAGTGCTAAGACTGTACTTCCCTCGGCTAGTCAGGTGGTTGTACCACCCATGTAAAGTTTCATCTTGTCATCCATCACGTTCCCTGGGAAATACCCACCTTTCATTGTTACAGGCGGCATCGTGCAATTTACCATCTGCAACGCGCTACCATGGTCGATTTGCTTAGTAATGTGCAGTCCAAGCCGAGGAATTAGACTAATCAATTCGTGGCGATAGTCCTCAAACCTGTTATCGTGATTGTGTGCATCCTGCCTTATCACCCTGGTCTTTTTACCAAGAAAATATTCCTTTATCACATCCTCCAGTTTCTTGACTTCCACATCCATGAGAGTGCTTTTCTTCCTTAATCGCACCCTTTCTCTTTTAAGTTCTTGGAGCCTAGAATTTACCAGTTGGATTTCTTCTTCCAAGGTTCTACAGACTGTCATATCTACCGGTGCTATCATGCGTGGTCCAAGATTTCCATGTACTATAGGGCTTACAATGTTTTCTTGATATTCCAGCCTTAGTGGTGCCTGTGTGGTCAAGTTCTTGCACGTAGTCCTATAAGCCCATAGAACTGCTGGTACGCGTAGGTCCCAGTCAGTTCGCTTCGTATTGTGGGCTTTGTTCAGCGCTTCGCGTACCTTGTAAAAGGCTTCTGCGTGGATATCCTTTCGTGCACTTGGTCTTTCCATACTTCGTGGTCCCAACCGGAGTGGTTTTTCACGCCATTTCCTTACCCGCACCTGCTTACTGATCGTGTCTCCTATCACGAGGACGATGTAGATTCATGCAGGTTTCACATCATATTCCTGTATCCACCTGGATAGGTTATTACGAGGTCCGTTTTGTCTGACAATCTTATCTGTTAATCGCATTAGTGGCTTCCCAAACTGTATGCGCATCATCCTTCTACATTTGTGCCAGTCCTTGAAACTTCGTTGGTGCGTACTCCACCATCTTACAGGTGTAGCTCATAGTACCCATTTCAGAGCGTTGAAACGCTGTTTTTTTGGTACTTGTCTTTCAAATTTGTTCAGGAAGTCATCCATCTCACTTAACCCGTCATACATAGGTAGATCTCTTACCTCTGTCGCTACGTAGCACAACGATCTCGTCATCATGTTACAGTTGAGCGTGGTTACCTTGTGTAACTAGTTTTGCAATCGTTCTATCTCCTCGTCAGAATATAATGTGTAGGACCTTTCGTGCTCCCAAGAGATTCGACCATCCGTGGTTGGGTTTACCCAATATTGCTCCTACACGGTTATCTTGTAGATGTAGTCCAGATCATCGTCGCTGTCGTAGTCGCGCACTGATTCCGTGAAGCGTGATCCTTCTGCAGGGTCTTAGGGTACCACTACACATAGTGACTTTTTCTCAAAGATCATCTTGCGCTTCTGTTGAGGGCCCCGAAGTCGGGTCAACAACAAGGGGGATACCCACCCGGTCCGGAACCTGGTTGGAGACTCCTTGCCCGTTTGGAGTAGCGGGTCCGACTGGGGGTAATGGGACCAGTTTCCCAATGTGAAGGGTGTGTGTGTGTGTGTAGAGTTTGATGATATTAATCTAAAAGGTTTCTCTGAACTAGTCTTAATTTTAACAGCTAAACTACTTCTATACTAATGTAATCTAATGAAGAGAAACAATACATCTAATCTACGCTAACCCGGGGTGTTCTCTTTTGTTATGCGATCTAGAAAGATTTCTAACAACAGCTGGTAATAAAGATCATTCAACTGTTATCAGAATATAAATCGATAAAGATGAACCATTCTGCATAAAAAGTTAGGCAGAGCAGTTGTGAACAACATATCGCATAATCAGTTTTCTATATGTCAAGCATAAATAAATGACTCCACCGTACAAAAGTGCCAAATGGTAATACAGACATTCATACAGTAACATATAAAGAACTCAGCTGTATATCACTTTAGGGATACTAGCAGAATTTAGTCAAGAGATAAAAGTACCATTTATGACTGATTTCACTAATAAACTTCAAGCAATAATGATTTACTTCTACTTGTTCTAATATCTGCTAAGAGTACAGAAGTGCAACATCAGTAACAGACATTAAAATGCAAACATAAATAAATCTCGATCCATCCATTCATCAAAAACCTCCTCTGAGGGTGCAGAAGTGCATGTTCTGAGGACAAGTTTTTTGACAGATTTCCGGACCCTTCTCCAAATGCCATGAGAAGGGTTAAATACTACTAGCTAATTGATCTTAATTACATGAATTTAGGGAATCGGCTTCAAATGACCGCCCTTTACTAAAAGCAAATTTATTTCTAAAACTTTAAATCTAATTTCTGACCGTTTCTGTATATTCTCTTTAGTGCTGTCAACTGCGCAATGCTTTCCTGGGAAGAGTCGGCTGTTCTCTTTAGTGCTGTCAACTGCGCAACGCTTTCCTGGGAAGAGTCGGCTGGGTGCCTTCTGCTTTTGCTCGGGAGATAAAAGTGGAAATAACAAGAGCTGGCACCTCCTTCTGACAGGTCAGAAGATATTTTCGAAAACCTTTCTCTAGCTGGGTGGATTCGCCGCGTGTATACTCAGCACAACCCAGGTTCTTCTCGAACTGATTTTGCTGTTGCTGTTTCGGTTTCCGGTCGTGCGAATGACTGAGTGGGTTAGGAGTCGCGCTGTATGGACATCCCCCTGTTTCGAGAATTGTTTCCGTTCTTTGTTCCAGGTTTTTCTGGAGCGTCTTCCTTCCTATGCGCTTCTTTCTCTGCTTTACCAAGTCTGAGCTTCAGGATCTTTTGTGAACACGCTGCTTTTGTGCGCCTTTAACTCTGAGTCTTGGATAGTCTAATTTCATCAGTGCCGGTTGTCTCATAGTCTGGAATCCGCGGTCCTGCTGCATGCGGCATTCGTTTGCGGAGGCATCTTCTCTCTGCTATTTGATTGGCGCTTTCCCCTTTCTCTCAGATGTTTCCTGCATATAGATTTATATCAGTTGTGTGTCTTGCAGTCTACGCAAAGAAGAGGGAAATGAAAAGATTGACATAAAAGCATTAAACTCTAATAAATGCATAATCCTGACATTCATCATGACTTGACTCTTCGATAAATGCGATGCAATCATTCCTTGATACTCAAGCATGCGGTCATTAATTTCCTTTAAGGCGCGCGCTTGGTCTTGGGTTTATTGTGTGATGAGTCTTTTCAGATCGCAGATCGCAGATCGCAGATACTGATATCGCAGATTGCAGTCATCGCAGATCGCAGATTTTATTCAATGGTTCATGGTGCCATAGCGTGACGTTTGCGATGTGCGATGTCGCATATCGGCGATCGGCGCTTTTTGGAGGTCCTCCTTTTAGAGCGCGCTTGAGATGCGTGTGACGTGATGAACTTCGCATCGCTCTTTCTCAGTTTTACTTTTTGCGCTTGAAGTAATGCTTCAGCCTTTCTTTGCGATGCGATTTAAGCCTTAGGGAGAAAAATACAAAAATTTAACAAAATATTTTTTGGGATTTTCTGTTCAGGGTCCCCCCTTTGCTCGACGTTATTGCTAATATCAAGCAAAGAGGGGGGGGGGGTTGTTGGTGACCACAACAATGGCGATTCACTGTGAAGAACCAGTTATCTCTGCTTGTTCTATTGCATTTTCACTTCCAAAACAGAAAAATTTTCTTATGTCTAAATTTTGTTATGGACGGATAGAGTATTACCCCTTGTCCTGTCAATGATGTTTCGTCACAACTTTTTATTTCATTCCGATTGTTTGCTTCCTCTGGGTTATTTCTTGTATTCACACCTAGACATTACTCAGTCTTTTCAAAGACAAAATAAGGTCTTCTCTGCGTACTGGCTTTGTAAAGTATGCTCATTTGTCGTAGGTAGAGCCTCTGCTGCCCGCAAGCATCCATAGCCTCGACAGGGTTACCATATTATCCAGCAATGATCCTTTTTCCTGCATGAGGTTATTTACAACATTCCAGAGAAAAATCCTTTTGACACTTTTCTTTCTTTTTTGTTTTTTTATTCTCTAAAGAACAATGTCTTGGTTTGGTGGCCAAATTATGACACAGTCATTCACTTGATTTACACTTTTGCTGAACAAGCTGGCTCGCGATGAGACCCCTTGTCTTTTGATTGCAACAATCTTGAGTCGTTGCCCTGTTTTGATAGACAGTAGTGGCAAAGTCAGCAAGTTATAATATCTGTGATCATGATAAGCCGGCTCGTGATGAGACCTCTTATTCTTTGAGATATAGTGTTTTCTTGGATTGTTTCTCTGGATGCTGCGATTTTCCTTAACAGGGAGGAAGTCATTGTTTTTCCTTAAGAAAGCCCTGGACGACAATAATAGAGTTTAAGAACAGCAGTTTTGCAGAGAATACTTATTTTGCTATTGATGATACTTTTCATTGCGTTGGCATAAAACAATTTTTTGCCAAAAGTTACTTTCATCCCAGATTTCTTTGTGAAGTTGAAACTAACATCATATTCATGCTAAAGTTAACTCTATCTGTCAATAATAAAAGTCAGATTTTTCGAAAAGTTTTACTATTTATACAAGTGAAATCAAAATCTGATAGAGAAATGGTATATTCTTCATAAATACAATTTATGATCATTCACAACCAACCTTATTTATAAAAATAAAACTAAAATTATCCTACAAAAATTTAGAAGGATAACCTTCTATGGAAAATACATTTTGAGGATTTGTCCATTTACAGGCAAAGAATCTCTTCTGCCTGTCAAGTCCTGCAACACAAAAGTCGACGGGCCTATGACCTCTACAATCTGAAAAGGACCAAGCCACAGCTTCTGGAATTTCGTATGTTTGCCCTTTTCTTCATGTGCCTTATCCCACTTTAAAACTAAATCTCCCATCTGAAAGTTTTTTCTGGTAATTATGTTCGAATCAAAAGAGGATTTTATCAGCGCTTGGTGGTGAGCATGGGTCTTCTTGGCCTGTTCTCGTTGTTCTTCTAGCTTGATTATTTCCATTTGCCTTAGTTGTAAGGGAGAAGTGGATACTTCATCAATGTATTGTACTAAGGACAAGGAGGGAATGACTAAGTGAGTAGGAAGAACTGCTTCTCTCCCGTAAACTAAATTAAAGGGAGAAGTGCCGATAGAGGCTTTCTTTGTAATTCTGTCTGCCCATAGGGCGTTTACTAGCGCTTTATGCCAATTCTTTTGGTTTTGGTCGACTGTCTTTTTGATAATCCTGATTAGGTTCTTGTTCGTTGATTCAGCCAACCCATTACCTTGCGGATAGTAGTTGGCAGAATACTTCAGTTTGAACCCTCTTTTGAGCGCGAACTCAGTCATGGTATTTCCAGAAAAATATGAAGCATTATCGAATATTAAGGCCGTTGGCAATCCAAACCTAGTAATGATAAACTGATCTATGAATTCAATAATGTTTTCAGAATTAGCTGTCTTGAGAGGAACTGCCTCTACCCATTTAGTAAAATAGTCAGTTGCCGTGAGGATATACCTATGCTGTTTAGAGGAGTGAGGAACGATCTCACCTATTATGTCCAGGCCCCATTGGCTAAACGGCTGTTCGATGTTAACCGGCTGCAGTGGCATGGATGACTTCTTTTGTTTTCCTGCAGCAGTCTAGCAGACTTGGCATTTTCTTACGTGATTGTACGAGTCTTTGAACATCGTGGGCCAATAGTATCCTGCACGTAAGATTTTGTGCGCGGTGGCTTCTCCAGCATAGTGTCCACCTGCTAGTCCATCGTGGAGTTCCTGCAAAACCTTTTGGGCTTCAGTTTTCTCAAGACATCTAAGAAGCACAGAATCATAATTTATTTTAAACAGGACATCATTCACGAGTTGGTATTGTTTGGCTTTTAATCTCAGGGCTCTCTTCTTGATGTGATCAAGGTGAAATGGAGCATGCCCATTCTTCAGGAAATAAATGATGTCAGCATATAATGATTCTGCGTCGTTTAGGCTTACCTCATACGCGTGTACCTCTTCAGACGATTTTTCGGGGATTTGCGATGCTCCAGCTAACATCTTGCAGAAGCCTTGGCCTCGAACGATGTGTGCCGGCTTGATCTCCAGGTCGTATTCTTGCAAGGCGGTGATCCAATTCGCTCTCTTTTCGCCCACATCCTTCTGTATCAGGAGATTTCTTACCGCTGGGAACGGTACTATGACCTTGGTATGGGCCTTTAGCAAGAATGGTCTGAAATATTTAATTGCTTTAAAAAACGGCATATGCCTGTTTCTCTACGTCCGAATATTTCAGCTCGGCACCTTGTAAGTTTGAGCTAAAGAATGCGATCGGAGCTTCTACCTTTTCTTGATTCGCTTGAGTCAAGATTGCAGCATAAGAATTCTCTGAGGCAAACGTGTATAAGACAAAAGGCTCTGAAAAGTTTGGGGTTGCTAGAGATGGAGCGTTGATGATGGCTTGTTTGATTAAGTTAAACGCTTCGTGCTCGCCTAGACCCCATTTATAGTTTGAATTCTTTTTTATCATTTTTTGTAAAGGAGAAATAATACGTGAAAAATATGGGACAAATATTTTGACAAAATTGATCTGTCCTAGGAAAGATTGCATGGTCTTTTTGTTATGGGACATGGATATCTCGGAAATTTCTTTGATTCTGTCAGGTTCAATGTGAATGCCAGATTTGGACACTATGAATCCTAGCAATTTTCCTTCACTCAACGCGAAAAAAGATTTCTTCGGGTTAAGTGAGATCCCATACCTTAAACATCTTTGAAAGATTTTCTTCAAATCTTTGAGGTGGTCGTTTCGGTTCTTGGAGTACACAGTTATATCATCCAGGTAAATCACTACCGATTTGTTGACTAAACCTTTAAACGCGATGTCCATGGCTCTTTGAAAAGTAGCGCCGGCGTTGATCAGACCGAACGACATTTTCCGATACGCGTAGGTACCCCATTTAGTTCGGAAGGTGGTTTTTAACTGATCATCTGGGTGTACCAACACTTGGTTATATCCTGAAAATCCGTCCAGGAAAGACATTAACTCTGAGCCTGCGACTGCCTGTAATATTTGCTCCATAGGTGGGAGGGGGAAATTGTCTTTCTGACAGGCTTTGTTGAGATTCTGGAAGTCGATGCAGATTCTAATATCTCCGTTTTTCTTCCTAACGGGTACCATATTGGATACCCATTTGGAATGTCTGACCGGGAAGATTATTCTGGCTCTCAACAATTTATTCAGCTCAGTTTTTATCTGACTTTCCAAGTTGGGGTGGATTTTTCTGAGCTTCTGCTGGACAAGTTTCTCGTTGTCAATCATGGGGATAGTGTGTTGAATGATAGAAGTGTTGTAAGTCTTCAGCTCATCGTAATTCCAGGCGAAGACGTTTTTGTACTGTCGTAGAAGACGGATATATGCTGATTTTTCTTCAGGAGCCAGGCCTTGGCCTAGATTAACGTTTTGCGGCTTCTCATCGGTTCCTAGGTTCACTGATTCGTAGTTCAGAGTCGAACTGTAAAGTTTGGCATTAGCTGACCTTTTGAACCGACTTTTCAAGTCGTATAAGTGTTCTAGTTTGACCACCGATTTGGGTATGGCATTATCAGTGTTATTTTGTTGTATCTGGTGATCATGACAGTCT
Organism: Pinus tabuliformis; assembly: GCA_031772625.1. Lineage (NCBI taxonomy): Eukaryota > Viridiplantae > Streptophyta > Pinopsida > Pinales > Pinaceae > Pinus > Pinus tabuliformis. The sequence goes on along the minus strand of CM062812.1, from coordinate 717,903,193 downwards.
TCGTCGATTATCTGGTTTGAGTAGGATCCTTCGGAGGTGAGGAAACTTACGATGTCTGGGTCGTCGTTGAATACTCTCCAGTTGGTGATGTTGTCAGGGATAGACGGTTTAAAAATCAATTCTATCGAAAACCTATCTGGACTAAAGTCTTCGGAGGGAATGAGTCTGGAGGCTACGTTAGCTAACAGGTCTGCGCTTGCGTTGTGAAGTCTCGGGATTGACGAAATATTGAATGCTGTAAAATGTGCAGTGAGATCTTGTACTAAAGATTGATAGTGCTTTAAATGACTAGACAGGCAGTGTATGGTGTTACGTACCTGTTTGACGACGATCTCGGAATCTCCAAAGACTTGAAGATATTTGACGTTGCAGCCGATTGCTTTGTATAGGCCTTGCACCAAGGCTTCGTATTCCGCTGTGTTGTTCGTGCAATCGAACTCCAGTCGGCATGTGAGCATGGTCTTATTTCCGTCAGGGCTGATCAAAACGCATCCTGCTCCTGCTCCCTCGTTGGATTTAGAGCCATCAAAATATAATTTCCAAAATAAAGAAGTATTTACAGGGTTATCTAAGAAACTAACACATTTTGAATCATCAGTCTGGGAAAAGTTTTCTATCTGGGACAAAACTGAATTTTCTAAATATGGTGATATGTGAGCATTGAAATTTCCGAGGAAAGAGTCCACCGAGTAGTTGCCTATGATGCTGCTGTTGTATGCTATGGCTTCATTCTCTCCTTCCAAATCCGTCACTATGTATTTTTGGTGCAATTCTCGTTCAACCTTTATTTGATTTGGTTTCCCGTTGAAGGGTAACCACATGTGCGACCAGTCGGTCGAAAAGTATCCGTGGAGTTTCTCGGACCAGTCCCTGCTAAGAATCAAGCCATAAAATTCAGGGATGTCAGCCACTAGGATGTCGATAACTTGGCATACCTTAGGGTTAGACGACAGTCTTATGGTCACTTGATTCAGTTCGCCTATCACTTCGACTTGTGATCGATCAAGTTGAACTATGCGCACTGCGGACTTTTGCGGTTGAACGTTGAGTTTGACACATATTGACTTGGGTAGAATATTGGTTGAAGCACCAAAATCAACCAAGCAGTTGTGCACGTTTCTGTTAAAGATTTCATAAGTGAGGAGGAAAGGAGGAATATGAGATCTAGATCTCCCTCCAATCAAAGCGACGTCATTTGGATCGATTTTATTGATCGTGTGGATTGGAGGTCTTCCTATATTATGGGAAGCTACGGCTGTAGGTAAAGGCGTAGTAGATACGGCGTGTAACTCTTTCATCATGATTTTCTGTTGGTGTTTCAATTTGCTCAACTCGTACAGGGTGATATTAGCCCTAGTCTTTTTCATGTCATCGATGATGTTATACTCCATTTCATCCGACACTATTAGTGTCTTTGATGGAGGCGTTTGCTCTGATTGGACTGGGCTAAATGAGGTCGCTTTAGCAGTTGTTTTCTTTGGTGCGACCCTTTCTTTTGCTGCAGGGCTCGCGCCCTTCTGTTTTGGGATATTCTGGGGAGGATCAAGCTGATTTCTGCTTCGTGTGCTAACCGGAAGTGCTTCTTGATCTTCCTCTTGTGGGAGGATGAAATCCCACATTCCTTGCAGTTCCACCACTTCTTCATCGTCGGTCTGCGTTTCGATGGTGCTCTCTTCTTCTTCTTCTTCTTCAGATTGCACGTTTGAGACCACGTTGGGTGGCTTCGTCTCCATAGGCGGATTTCTCTTAAAACTCCTAAAAGGCTTTCTTGGGGACGATTCTGCTACTTGTTTCCTTATATCAATCATCTCATTGGACATGGACTTTAATACCTTTTGTAATCCTTCCATGTCGAAAGGATCTTTCGTTTGCTTCTTCTTGGTGTCTTCTTTGAAAGAGATTTTCTTAGATTTACGCTCTTCGATTGTAGATCTCTTTTCTAGGGCTACTATGCGTCTTTCAACTGCCAAGGCGTCAGCCAAATTTTCGACTAAGGTTGTCTTGCTCGCCCTATCTACGAAGATGGCCAAGTTTGAAGGTAAGGCCGTGATGTACCATTCTCATCTTACTTCCTCGCTGGGTTGAGAAGCAGCGGGGATTTTGTTGAGGATCTTGTTGAACTGTAAGTTAAAATCTTTAATGGGTTCTCTAGCCTCAGCTTTGAGATTGGATAAATCGTTGATCAGTGTCGTTGTCGATCTATCATTGCCGAATTTGGTGAGAAATTGATTTTGAAAAATGTCCCAGCTGGTGATAGATCCGGAGGGCAGCGAAAAGTACCATGACCCGGCTGTCCCTTGCATTGTATAGGGGAAAAGTCGGACCATGGCATCTTCGTTGGTAACTCCGTTGAGATTAACAGAAAGCATGAAATTATTGATATGTTCTTTAGCTAGCATTCCTGTTTTTGGATTGAATTTCGGCAGCCATTTCTCAGGATGGGCAGGTATTGGACTTAGGGGTGGAGGCATTAAAACCGCCCCAGGATTGTTCCATGGAGATTGGGCCATCGCTGAGTGACTAATTAACAAAAGTGCAGAAGATGATCTTTGATGTTGAGAAGATGGAGATGTTACGATCTTCGACGATTGCGGAGGAAGGGTTGTGGAAGATGGATGAGTGTTTTGAGGTGACGACGTGGGTGGTAGACTTCGTGGAGAGGGGGTTGAAATGGACGAAGTGGATGAAAGAGTCTCTCTGTCAGACTCTGGAAGTGCTTTCCTTGCTCTTTTCCTAGTAGGGAGAGGGGTTTCAGTTGGCTGGATGCCAAACTTTTCACTCTTCAATCGGGTCAGAGGATGAGCAGGGTTGTACTGCAAAGTCAAGCTGCCTTTAGATTTATCAGACTTCTGGGTGAAAATAGAGAATCCCTGGAGTTTACGGATCAAAGTTTGAACTTCAGGGGGATCGATAATAGGACGGTCTGATGTATCGGGGTGTATAGCAGCGGTGGATGTCCGAGCGACTTCTAGTTCCGAGTTTAGTCGTACTGGAGAAGTCGGGGAAGTTGGTGAGGGTGATTTTCTCTCAGAATGGTATTTGGATTTTGAATTATGTGCCATTCATAGCTCGTGCCCTCCTTCTAGCGCCAGAAATGTTGAGGGCCCCGAAGTCGGGTCAACAACAAGGGGGATACCCACCCGGTCCGGAACCTGGTTGGCGGCTCCTTGCCCGTTTGGAGTAGCGGGTCCGACTGGGGGTAATGGGACCAGTTTCCCAATGTGAAGGGTGTGCGCGTGTGTGTAGAGTTTGATGATATTAATCTAAAAGGTTTCTCTGAACTAGTCTTAATTCTAACAGCTAAACTACTTCTATACTAATGTAATCTAATGAAGAGAAACAATACATCTAATCTATGCTAACCCGGGGTGTTCTCTTTTGTTATGCGATCTAGAAAGATTTCTAACAGCAGCTGGTAATAAAGATCATTCAACTGTTATCAGAATATAAATCGATAAAGATGAACCATTGTGCATAAGAAGTTAGGCAGAGCAGTTGTGAACAACATATCGCATAATCAGTTTTCTATATGTCAAGCATAAATAAATGACTCCACCGTACAGAAGTGCCAAATGGTAATACAGACATTCATACAGTAACATATAAAGAACTCAGCTGTATATCACTTTAGGGATACTAGCAGAATTTAGTCAAGAGATAAAAGTACCATTTATGACTGATTTCACTAATAAACTTCAAGCAATAATGATTTACTTCTACTTGTTCTAATATCTGCTAAGAGTACAGAAGTGCAACATCAGTAACAGACATTAAAATGCAAACATAAATAAATCTCGATCCATCCATTCATCAAAAACCTCCTCTGAGGGTGCAGAAGTGCATGTTCTGAGGACAAGTTTTTTGACAGATTTCCGGACCCTTCTCCAAATGCCATGAGAAGGGTTAAATACTACTAGCTAATTGATCTTAATTACACGAATTTAGGGAATCGGCTTCAAATGACCGCCCTTTACTAAAAGCAAATTTATTTCTAAAACTTTAAATCTAATTTCTGACCGTTTCTGTATATTCTCTTTAGTGCTGTCAACTGCGCAATGCTTTCCTGGGAAGAGTCGGCTGTTCTCTTTAGTGCTGTCAACTGCGCAACGCTTTCCTGGGAAGAGTCGGCTGGGTGCCTTCTGCTTTTGCTCGGGAGATAAAAGTGGAAATAACAAGAGCTGGCACCTCCTTCTGACAGGTCAGAAGATATTTTCGAAAACCTTTCTCTAGCTGGGTGGATTCGCCGCGTGTATACTCAGCACAACCCAGGTTCTTCTCGAACTGATTTTGCTGTTGCTGTTTTGGTTTCCGGTCGTGCGAATGACTGAGTGGGTTAGGAGTCGCGCTGTATGGACATCCCCCTGTTTCGAGAATTGTTTCCGTTCTTTGTTCTAGGTTTTTCTGGAGCGTCTTCCTTCCTATGCGCTTCTTTCTCTGCTTTACCAAGTCTGAGCTTCAGGATCTTTTGTGAACACGCTGATTTTGTGCGCCTTTAACTCTGAGTCTTGGATAGTCTAATTTCATCAGTGCCGGTTGTCTCATAGTCTGGAATCCGCGGTCCTACTGCATGCGGCATTCGTTTGCGGAGGCATCTTCTCTCTGCTATTTGATTGGCGCTTTCCCCTTTCTCTCAGATGTTTCCTGCATATAGATTTATATCAGTTGCGTGTCTTGCAGTCTACGCAAAGAAGAGGGAAATGAAAAGATTGACATAAAAGCATTAAACTCTAATAAATGCATAATCCTGACATTCATCATGACTTGACTCTTCGATAAATGCGATGCAATCATTCCTTGATACTCAAGCATGCAGTCATTAATTTCCTTTAAGGCGCGCGCTTGGTCTTGGGTTTATCGTGTGATGAGTCTTTTCAGATCGCGGATCGCAGATCGCAGTCATCGCAGATCGCAGATCGCAGTCATCGCAGATCGCAGATTTTTATTCAATGGTTCATGGTGCCATAGCGTGACGTTTGCGATGTGCGATGTCGCATATCGGCGATCGGCGCTTTTTGGAGGTCCTCCTTTTAGAGCGCGCTTGAGATGCGTGCGACGTGATGAACTTCGCGTCGCTCTTTCGCAGTTTTACTTTTTGCGCTTGAAGTAATGCTTCAGCCTTTCTTTGCGATGCGATTTAAGCCTTAGGGAGAAAAATACAAAAATTTAACAAAATATTTTTTGGGATTTTCTGTTCAGGGTCCCCCCTTTGCTCGACGTTATTGCTAATATCAAGCAAAGAGGGGGGGGTTGTTGGTGACCACAACAGCTTCTTCAAATTTATTACTCCATTCATGTCAGTGGCCCAATCTATTCCCAATAGCGTGGGGTAGGGATTGCTGTCATCAACAATCTCTATTACTTCGAAATCTACTAGCGCGCTTGCTCCTTCAACATCTACTGTGATTCCCTGCAATATTCCCATAGGTAGGATCTTTTGCTAATTCGCCATTTGCAGTTGGATAGGAGACTATTGCAACGCAAGCCTGCCCATGCACTCCCATGTCTGTTTTGGCAGGACGTTCGCGTTCAATCCTAGATCTATAATCACTTGGTCCATCTCATATTCCCCAATCTGCGCGATCAATCTCGTCTCTTGTCCTGTTCGCGTCGTGTGTTTCCCGAGCTTCCGGACTACGCGCGGTCCTCCTGGCGCGGTCCCAATGCATCTAGTTATGAGTTCTTGCAGTCCCTGTACAGCCTTTTTGTTGCGAAACAACTTCATGCATGTCTCCAAGAACGTAGTGAGCATCGATGGGTCCATTTCTGGCTCCAGTCTGTCTTTAGTTCCTAAAGTGGAGGCCTCAATGAAGCTCTTCTTAGCTTCCATGAAAGTCTCCTTAGCGCGCTCCAAATCAAATTCCTGTTCCTTAGTTGGAGACTTGTGAACCTAGGTACTTTCTTCAGGTTGCTTGCCTTTGTCATCCCCTGTCGTAATTCCACTCCAGAGCACAATATTTATAGTAGGGTCTTCCTCGCACGGCTCAGACATCATCATTTGCACGTTCTGAGTCGAGGGAGGTTGGAGTTCTCCTTTATCTCTAAACCTCGCAATCAGGGTGGGACTGTCCTCCGTCTCATGATCAAATAATGTACAATACAAGCATGATGGTTGCGTTGGATTCGTACAATCGCGGGAATAATGCTCTGGCCCTCCACAATTGTAACATATCAGCTATCTGCGACCTCTTCCTGGTCCCCTCCACCTCAGCCTCTTTCGCGCCCCTGAAATCCAGTGCGTGCCATTCCTGCGTTTTGATCAACGGGTCATGTTTCGGCATGAACTCTGTAGGTAGGAGTTTGATCCATCATCAACTCATAACTTCTACAGGTGTGCTCATCATGTCCTACAGATCTACATAAATTACAGAACAACTGTTGTGAATTCTGCGTATACTTCTGTAATAGATGGCAATTATGTGTAGCATGCTTTCCTCCTATTTGACATATCGTGCACCACAGTGTAGGCGCCATGCTTGGTCCTGCTTGTGCCTTCGGTATCAGTGGCATTGGCCCTCCTCCCGCAAGGTAATTTGTGAACATCGGGAAGTGGTCCTTGTCGTGCCCCTGGCCCTTAAATTTTATGCACCATACCTCATTGCGCATCTCTAGGCGGGTTGTCCTATCTTGTTTCAAATTCTGCATATCCAGGCACAAGTTTTTCAACTGCGTGTGAATCTACTAAACTCCCAGGTTAGGAGTCTTGTATCGGGGTCTTGTGCAATCTCATTGCGACCTCCAAGGCCTCAGCCTGAGTAGTTAGCCTTTGTTGCAACAACGCGTTTTGTAGATGCAACGTTAATGATGCTACAAACCATTCACAATGTTTCCCATTTGTTAATGTCATGTTTGCTTCACGAATTGTGCACTTCAGTCTTTGATCCAACTCCTACGGGGTTTTGCCTGGTAGCATTGTGATTTCCTTGAAACCAATGATTGACTGTGCCTTCGACTTCAGCCTGCTAAATTCTTTGTTTAGCGTCGCTTGGATATCCGCGATCCTCGCATTTGGATTGTCATTGGAATGCTTAATCTACCAGGTCAGCGCGTGATCTTGTAGAGTGCTAAACAATGTTACCTTATTTATATTGTCATCCGTGACTCCCTATTCTTCCCATACAGATTTTATCATGAACCAAAATTTGGTCTGAATCTTCATTCCATACTCCCTTGAACACTAATAGCTTTATCGCGCTTGCCATAATTATTTGCGGTGGTGGTGGGGTTGGTATGGGCAAAGACGGGGGTGAAGACGGTGAAGTTGGTGGTGGTGTGAGTGGAGGTGGTATACACAGAATCCTCTGTCTTATCAACTGGATCGCACTTCACGGGGAGACTCTTGTGAGCTCTTCCTCGTCCCCTCGCGAAGGTGAAATCAAGGGGCTAGTTTCTAGTTCTGCACTTCCTTTGTTTCTATATATTCTCCCAGTTCACATAGCCCCAAACATCAATTTATTCGCATAACCCGCTTTTCACACAGTAGCATTTTAATCCAACTGTTTAAAGATTTAACATACTTACCTCGCGGTCCTTTGAGGAAGTAACGTTCTGCCTCGCTATAACTGACTGAAGTATCTACAGTGATTTCGGTGATGAATCCTCCTATGATTCAATTGAGCCAGTGATCGACAACGTGCGTGATCTTATCTTCTGATGATTCCAGTCCGCGCACCAATTCTGGAGTCCACACAATTAGTTTGTCGAGTTTACACCTTCCTTAGCTATCGACTAGCTTCACGATCCACTCGTACAACTCAGTGGGGAAGGATGCAAAGAAAATTTTGTGGATCTCTGTATATAAGTAGCCGCCTAACCACTCTTCCTTTGATAGTCACAAATTCCTATTTTCCTGCACCGTGAACTCGTGAATCTTCCTGTCCAACCAATCTTCAATTCCTTTCTTTGTCAGATTCCAGTGATACGACATCAGGCATCTTTATGGAGATTCTAGTCCCGACAATGGAACCATTTTTTGGCTTGGTGGAGCCTAACCCAGGTTTAGAGTTAATTAACCAAACAAATTCTGGTACTACTGGCCCTTTCGGCAATAGTCTGCGGAGCGCAGACTGATGTCTCACCCGAAGTAGTATGGGAGAGTGCTAGAACCAAGTTTCCGCACCCTTGAGATGTCTGAGAGGTTCGACTGGTCTCATTGGGTGTCCCTGTGCGTAGGTCACTCCGCGCACTTCCCTGTCCCTTACGCCCTGATACACTACCTTCGTGAAGCCCTAACCAGGGACTATGGAGCTTCTGCGCTGCTAGAGCCACGCTCTGGGATATTACCCACAATCTTACTTATCTTCTTATACCAGTTAATTACCTTTGCGTACTTGGATATTTTATATTATAATTAGTTATACAAAACATTCCAATAAGCAACATATAAACAATATATTTGCAAATTATACCTAATCATATATTAAAACAGGAAAATATGCACATAAATATGGTAAACTTTATCTTTATTTATTCTTCCAATGGTTACAAACTTGTCCTACTCTGCACACTCAGCTGCAGGGGTCCGCACACTCAGCTGCAAACTACTAGGCCTCTGCACACTCAGCTGCAGAGCCTTATCCTACTCTATGATCCAAAGACACACTTTACACTTCGACTCAATCACTTAGACTTACCATGGTTCCATTCATCGTTATTTTCTACACTTAGAGCCTCGCTCTATTTATACAATCCCATGGTCCGCGGACCATGGGTAGGTCTATCCAGCGACATTACAAAAACTAGGGCAAACAACCCTGTGACTCTATTATGACTTCGCGCTCCACGCCCGTAATTTGCGGAGCTTTTACAAAAAGATTCGGTCAAAACTTGGGCTTTAAGCCCCAAAACCTACCTTGGGGGGATTCCATGCCCAACACTCGGTAATGGATACCTTTTATTGATCGTCACCTTGTTCAACTACTTATAATCAATGCACAATCTAAGAGTACCATCCTTATTTTTTACAAAAAATACTAGTGCACCCCAAGAAGATACACTTGGATTTATGTATCCCTTGTTAATATCTCCTTAAGTGGCAACTTCAGTTTCACTAACTCTGGAGTACTCATCCTCTAAGGTTCCTTTGATGTTGGTGCTGCTCCTAATACCAACTCAATAAAGAAATACACTTGCCTATGATGTGGTAACTCTGAAATCTCTGCAGGAAACACATCCTCAAACTGCTATAAGAAAGGGTACATATTGAGGACTTCATCATCCTCAACATCCTTCCCCTTGTCATTGGAAACATGTACTTCAAACATACACATCCCTTCCTAGAATTGTGCTTAGCTTGCATAACTGTAGCCATTCTCACCGATGTAGGCTTCTTCTTTCCCTAGAAGATTCTCCTTTCTCCATCATCATCCAAGCACTCAATGTCCTTGTCATAAAAACACACTTTAGTCCTATAAATGAATAGCTAGTCCATGCCCAACAACATGCTATATGATCCAAAAGGAAGCACATTTAGATGTGTTGACGTAGACATACCAATTAGCTCAAATGCACAAGCCCTCACAAAATGGTGAACTCATTTATTGGTCCCTGTAGCGAACTGCACCAACCAAGATTTTGCATGCACTTCTTTTCTCAAGCAGCACTTAACCACCACATCAAGACTAATATAACTATAGTTAGAACAAGGATCAATAAAAATAGAATTTTTTATTATCATGAAGCTTACCTTCCATCTCAATAATCGATGCCTTATGAACAACACGCCTATTGTCCACTACTGCACAAATATGAGGGATACTATGACCAATGTATCCAACTGTCTGTGCCTCTTTAGCACTATAAGTATGAGGTATTTCACCCTTGTACAATAAAAAATACTTCTTACAATGTTGTTTGCCACAAATCCAACATTGCAACGATTCTTTGTCACTACCTCTATCTTGCTACTCTCTCAGTTGAGGTCCATGCCCTTCTCTGCCACATTAGACTTCTTGTAAGGAGCAACAATATCTTTCTCACCTACATCCTCAGGTCTTGTTCGATTCTAAGGCCATTTTACCTTATCCTTCTTATTAATTTTCCAACCATTCTTAGGCCTAGAATCACGCTTCGATTGCTCATAACAATGTTTCAGTTTCTTGATGCCTTCCTCCTACGACTGAGGCTCGTCAAAATATATCCAGTATTTGTGCTGTTGGAATCCCACCAATGAACCTTTGAATCTTCACTTTCTCATCCTTGAGGTAAGGTACATACCTCAACAAGTCTAGGAATATGCTAGTGTACTCATCATCTGTCATAGAACCCATTTGCAACTCATAAAACTCCTTAGCCCTGTCATCATAAAACATCTCAGATAGGAACTTCTTCTTGAAGAGTCTCTCAAAGTCATTCCAAATCAAATTTTATTCTTGAATGTCCCTATAATTCTTCACATCTTCCCACCAGATGTTTGATTTTCCTTTAAGACTAAAGGTGGCTATTTTGGCTTTCATGTTCTCTAAATAGTCATGCAATCTGAAGAACTTCTTTATCCCAAGCAACCATACTTCTACACATATTGACTTCTACATCTCTCAATCAAATGTAGGGGGATTGAATTTCTTAAAATCCTCTGGAAAGTACCCACTGCTCCTATAAGGTTGATGGCGGTGATGATGATGATGTCTCTCGTAAGAAGAGATGGAATAGAATCCATACATACTAGTCATCCTGACATGTGTGTCCAATGATCTACCACCTATGACTGTGTCCTCTCTATCCAACTTGTGTATTGATCGAGACATTCTACCATATGCCCCATTACTCTCCTCCTCCTTCCTATCTCTATAATTGATCCCCATCTTCCCTTGTTTTTGCAACTTTGAAAGACTCTGTAGAATCACTGCATTTCTTAAGCCCTTGCAAGTCTTTCCTGAGCCTCAATCAACCTGTCATTGTATACCTTGCAAATTTTAATATATGCCCTTAAAATCCTTAAATTGTATACCTTGCAAATTTTAATATATGCCCTTAAAATCCTCAATGTATTTGATATATTAAGGGAATACTCATATCCTTGCTGCTCAAAATGATCTATAGGGGGAGTTACGTGAACTGTAATCCACCATTTTTCTTGTCATCTCTGGTCTTCTTCTTCCTTCAAACATTCCATGTTAGATAAACCAAATAGATACCATAATAAAAATCATACCTCAATGACGTTTAGGAGAGGCTATCACATCTGCACCATTCAGTCCAGATTAGCACGATACATGTATGTACATAATCATATCAACATATCAACTTCATGCATGATAACACTAACCACATACAATGACCTCATGTATGATAACCTAACCTTGACAATACATGCATAACAACATGCATCCAACCCATCTAGTCCAAGCTTTTGAGCCTAGAAGCTCTGATATCAATCTATATCCACCCATCCCACATTTACCCACTTTGACCTTCTCACCAGGGTAAACATGAGATGAGATTTATTATGCATGATCCAATCTCCAAGATGCACTTATGGAAATTTAGCTCCACATGTCTAGAACTAACTGAAAACACCTAGTGAGACATAATCACATGGTTATCATCCTAACTTGACCCAACACTATTACCTTTCAGTTCATTTCCTTAAATTTAATACAACTTTGTATTTTTGGTCATTTTTGGGTCTTAATCTTTCGAGGCCTTTTTGAGGTCCTAAATGACATTTTTAGTGAAAATAGAGAGACCAAAATAGTGCCCAAATTTGTTAGATGAATTATTATTGTTATGTCTTCATGGAGATCTTCAAAACTAGGTATTATGATATTCAAACATAGATTTTATGCCAAAGTTACGTCCTTGAGAAGTTGGAGGTCCAAATTACTAAGCTAACCAAAGAGTTATCAAGAAGGCTCTATCCCCTCTCTAGATGCAATAACACTTGTTAGCCGATGCATTCATTAATCATTTATTAAGATATCAAATCATGAACAAGAGCCATAGCTAAAACATATCATAAAACCATACTTGTAACCAGAATAGGAACCATGAAAAATATACCATATAATCAGCATAATAACAAGTACATGTGATAATTTAATCACATTATGAAAACAACTCTTAATTACATATGAAAAAGCCAACAAAGTCAGGGACTTCTACGTACTACCTGACCATAGATTGGGCTGAACTAAATATCTCTTCAGCCAATCAACCCTGTGCCATATTCCAAGCATGAATGTGGGATCTCATGGGATAAACCAAGACATAAACAAATAGGGGATCTGGCAGTTAAACCAGCTCCATCCTCATCCTACCGCAATCTCACCTAAACCAGTCCTAAGATCACAAAAGCAAACCACGCTTGCATGCCTTAGAATTCCTTCACGACTAGTTGAAGAATTTTCCTGTCTCCACCTACCTATTGAGGGCCTCTTGGAGAAAACCATCTCCAGCCCCAACTGTTGGGAATTTTCTGGAGACCACCTCACCTAGATCCAAAACCTTCCAGCAATCCAAAGCTTAATTGATAATGAATCCCATCACACCATGGCCAATGATAGAAAATGAGCCAAATAAACAAATGCATGTACCATACATTCACAAATCATCTAGGAAATCACACTTGCAACCTGTTACCTGTAAAATCCCCTTATTTAAGTTGTGTATCCAATCTTCCTTGCTTTCCCTTTGCTTCCTTTGCTTATTATTTTCTTTCCTTTATTAGTTCTTTGCTTTCATTTTTCTTTCTTGGCCTTCCTTTGCTTGCTTGATTTATCCTCTTGGAGCTCCCTCTCTCTCTCTCTCTCAATTTATCAAAATCAAAACTGAAAAAGAAGAAGAAGTTATGAACTGTTTCTTTGATGCCATTTTTATCATTGATTTTCATTTTTTCCCTTCATTTTTCCTCTAATTTCCTTGGCATGCAAATTTGTGTCTCTTCATCTCCCTTTTCTCCTATTTTTCTTATTTTCATAATTAAATGCCAATAATTGCCTCTTTTCCTTTTCCAATTTACTTAGCCATAATAAACCACAAATGATGCCCACCGTAGTGCTTTCCAAACATTCAACTTGGAATACATGTCCCATGACCTTGGTTTTAATTTTTTTGCCTTTAATATCCTTTATTAGACGAAACTTTTAACCTGGGGCTATTACAAACCCATCCCCCTTGGGGGAACATTGTCCACAGTGTTTTATGACACCTATGACCAACAAACCACTAAAAACAAAAATACTTCGTATGGAGCTTTATAGCATAGCTCGATGTAGTATTTATAGTGATATCGTGTTGAAGAGAAAAGAAAACATACCACTTATTGGAGTTTTATAACATAACTCAGTGCAATATTTAAAACCCTATCTATCTATCTATCTATATATATATATATATATATATATATATGAAAAATGCATTTGCTTTAACCAACAAATAATAAAGGATACATATCCCGCATCTAATCAACCATCTCCCATGTAGCTTCGTTGGACGCAAAGTGCTTCCACTGCACTTTAACATGCTCTATTACTCGGTTCCAAAGCATGAGATGTTTCCGATGTAATATGCATTAAGCTTCTTGTTGAAACTCTCCCTCTGGTTCCACTTGCAATACAAACCAATCAATCACATGATCATCATCCTTCACATATCACTTAAGTAATGAAACATTTAAAATATCATGGACTTTCATTGTTGGCAATAACGTAAGTCTGCAGGCCACTGGTCCAATCCTCTCAAGGATCTCAAAAGGCCCGCAATATCGAGGTGCCAACTTGGCACATGATCCAATCCTCAAGGAGCTCCTCTTGGGTTTGATACACAAGTATACATTCTCCCCAACTTGAAACTCCTTGAATGCATTGTGTTGATCTGCATAACTCTTATTCCTATCATGTGTCGCCTTCAAATTCTTCTTGATAACCTACATCTCCTACTCCATCTCATCTAACATGTTTGGTCCAATCAGTACCATGTTCAACATATCACTCCAATTGGTAGGGGTATGAATATTCCACCCATACGTAACCTCAAATGGAAACATCCTCAAGGATTCATGATATTCATTATTTTATGAAAACTCCACCAGTGGAAGATAATCCTCCCACTTTCTCTGCTGATGCATGCAATTCATCCTTAACATATCCTGCAGAATCTTGTTGACCCTCTCTGTCTTCCCATATATCTGTGGATGATAAGTTGCACTGAAATCAAACTATGTCCCCAAACCTACAAATAACTTCTTCCAAAACTTGGAATTGAACTAAACATCTCTATTTGATATGATCTTCTTAGGAATACCATGTAACCTCGCTATCTCCTTGATGAAGATTTCAGCTACCTCACTAGCTGAATTTGTAGACTTCACTACAATAAAGTGAGCTACCTTACTCAACCTATCAACCACAACCATGATAGAATCATGTTGCTTCAAAGTCATCGACAATCCTGTAATGAAGTCCATGGAAATGACCTCCCATTTCTGGAATTGGAATCAACTACAACAAATAGTAGAGACATTTTGATGTCTAAAATGGGCCTGAAAACAAAAATGTATAACCAAAATAAACTTTATAAGAACCAATAGAATTCAAGATGATGTTGTCAAAGGTAGGGGATGAATCACCATTTTTGTGAGTAAGAAAGTAAAAGTATTAAAAAATAAAAAAAAACTACTTTTTCAAGTTGTATTTCAACTTATCTCTCTACAATTTACTCAAATTTCAAGTAGGAGCACTCATTGGATGCATAATTTAATTCTTCATCCAAGGAGTACCCATGTTGCATACTTTCCATGGACCTTTCTACATAAAAAACAAGAAATACATGAAAAATGTGATTGAAATCATGCTTTTTCATGCACTAGGGTCCATCGAATGTTTGTAACATGGTCATTCCTTAGGCGAGGAATTAAATTCTACATCCACCGAGTTCTCTTGCTCAAAATTTGAGTAAAATTGTAGGGAGGTATGTTGAATTGATAAAGTAGTTTTTTCTTTTTTCCTTCAAAACTTTGAGGATGTAATCTATAATCTTATTTTATTATTTCCACTATTATTTTATAATATTCTAGGGAGGCCCATTTTAGACCTCACAATTTCTCTAATTCCAGTTGGATTCTTACACTCTATGTTCACTTACTGTCCAAACATCTTGCGACAAACTCGACCACATATTTCTTCATATTTTGCCAAGGATAAAACTTCTTCACTATTGTTAGAGTCTTCTGATATCCTGGGTGACCTAAATATGGCTTGACATGAAACTCCCTCAATATACAATTCTTCAAGTCATTTTCATTTGACACATAAATCTTGTTCCTAAATCTCACCAAGCCATCTTCCGCGAGGTGATACCCCTAATCTCTATCACCCTACTACAATCTCTACTTTAGCTACTAGTACCTATCATCATGCTTCCTTGCAAGTAAGATCTGATCCTGCAAATCTATCCCACAAGAGCTGATAACTGCAATATGATTTACCTACACTCTTTTGCTAAGAGAATCTGCAACCCTTTTCTCCTTACCCTTGATGTACCTATTATCAAAGTCAAATTCATTGAGGGTAGCCAACCATCTAGCTTTCTTGGCATTCAAATTAGGTTGGTAAAATACATACCTTAGTGCACTATGGTCACTAAAAAAAATAAAACTCTTGCCAAGAATATAATGCCTCCACATCTCCAAGGCATGAATAATAGATGCTAACTCAAGATCATGAGTCACATAGTGTTTCTCATGCTCATTCAGTTTCCTTGACTCATAGAATACCACATTTATGTCCTACATCAAGACCCCATAAAGTCCTTTCTTGCAAGCATCTGTAAAAACTACAATTTCTTTGTGAGGATTTGCAATCTTCAAGACCAGAGCATTTGGAAGCAATTGCTTCAACTTCTCAAAATTCGCTGCACATTCCTCGGTCCATTCAAACTTTTTTCCTTTTCTCTGCAATGATGTAATAAGATAGGAAATCCTCAATAAATTCATGCTGAACCTCCTATAGTAACCTGTTAATCCGATGAATGATTTGACCTCATCCATATTCCTAGGAGTTGGCCACTCCATGATAAATCTAATATTTTCTAGATCCATTGTTATCCCCTCCTTGGAAATAAAATGTCCCAAGTCAGTCTGAAAGAAAATACACTTTCTAAGCTTGGCATGCAATTGATGCTCTCTCAACAATCTCAATACTGCTGCCATGTGCTCTACATGCTCTTCCTCATTCTTAAAATATACCAATATATCATCAATAAACACTATCAATAATTTTTCCACGCAAGGAGGAAACACATTGTTCATCAAGCACATGAAAGTAGTTGGAGCATTAGTAAGACCAAAAGGAAATACCAAAAACTCATAATGGCCATACCTGGTAGGGAATGAAGTCTTGTAGATATCTTCTTCTTTGATGTGCACCTGATGATATCCTGATCTCAAATTAATCTTCGAGAACACTGTTTCTCCCTTCAACTAACCAAACAAATCATCAATCCTTGGTAATGGATACTTGTTCTTGATCGTCACCTTATTTAGCTGCCTATAATCAATGCACAATCTAAGAGTACCATCCTTCTTATTTGAAAAAAATACTAGTGCAACCCAAGGCGGTACACTTGGCCTTATGTATCCCTTGTCAATAATTTCCTAAAGTTGCAATATCAGTTCCACTAACTCGCTGCTTCTACTGGTACCAACTCAACAGAGAAATCCACTTCCCTAAGAGGTGATAACTATGAAATCTCTGTAGGAAATACATCCTAAAACTATTGTAAAATAGGGTACCTCTTGGGGACTTCATCATCCTCAACATCCTTCCCCTTGTCATTGGAAACATGTATTGTAAAAAATAGACACCACTTCTTCCAACTGTGCTTAGTTTGCATAGTTGTAACCATCCTCACCAATGTAGGCTTCTTCTTTCCCTGCAAGGTTCTCCTTCCTCCATCATCATCATGCAGGCACTCAATGGTCTTGTCATAACAATCCACTTTAGTCCTATGAATGAATATCCAATCCATCACCAACAACATGTTATATGATCACAAAGGAAGCACATTTAGATGTGTTGATGTAGGCATGCCATTTATCTAAAATGCACAAGCTATCACAAAATGGTGAACTCTTTTCTTAGTCCCTATATCTAATTGCACCAATTCTGCATGCACTTCTTTTCTCAAGAAACACTTATCCACTAGTTCAACATTGATATAACTATATTTAAATAGGATCGATCAAAATAGAAACAACTTGATCATGAAACTTACCTTCCATATCAATAATGGATGCCTGATGATCAGGCTCCCTGTTGTCCACTGCTGCATAAATCCGAGGGATACTATGACCAATGTCTCCAACTCTTTGTGCCTCTTGATCACTATAAATATGAGGTATTCTACCCTGGTACAATGGCCAGTCCTTCTGACGATGATATTTGGCGCAAATCTAACACTGCAACAGTTCTTTGCCACTACCTCTATTTTCCAACTCTCCTAATTGAGGTTTATGTCCCTTCTCTATTGCATTAGACTTATTGTATGGAGCCACATTCTCTTTATCACCTACATCCTGAGGTATTTTTGGCTTGTGAGGCCATTTTCCCTTAGCCTTTTCATTCCCTTTCCAATCACACTTAGGCTCAACCTTGCGCTTCGAATGGTCATAACAATGTTTTAGTTTCCTGATGGATTTCTCTAGCAACTGAGGCTCATGAAACTCAATCTGGTCTTTGAATTTTGTTGGAAATGCACTAATGAACTTTTGAATCTTTGCTTTCTCATCCTTGAGGTAATGCACATACCTCAATAGCTCTAAGAGTCTTCTAGTGTACTCATCATCTACCATAGAACCCATCTGCAACTCATAAAATCCTTAGCCATGTCATCATAATGCCTCTCAGATAGGTACTTCTTCTTGAAGAGTCTCTCGAACTCATTCCAAATCAACTCCTCTTCTTGATTACCTCTAACATTCTTCACATGTTCCCACCAAGTGTCTTCTTTTCCTTTAAGACTAAAGGTTTCTACTTTTGATTTCATGTTCTCTGAATAGTCATGCAATTTATATAACTTCTTCATCCCAAGAAGCCATGATTCTACATCTTCTGACTTCTTCATCTCTCCATCAAATATAGGGGCGTTGAATTTCTTAAAATTCTATGGAAAATACTCACTCCTCCTATAAGGATGATTGTAGTGATGATGATGATGTCTCCTAGAAGAAGAGATAGAATATAACCCATACATAAGAGCCTTGTTGTCATGTGTGTCTAATGATATGCCACCTATTACTATGTTCTCTCTATCCAACCTATGTCCTAATTGAGACTTTCTACCATATGTCCCATTACTCTTCTCCTCCTAGCTATCTCCATAGATGATCCCCATATGCCCGTGTTTCTGCAACTATGAAAGACTCTATAGAATCACTGCATTAACCTCTACCTACTCTTCCTGAACCCTTGCGAGCATTTGCTAAGACTCAATCAACCCATCATTGTCTGCCTTGCAACTTTTGATCTCTGCCCTTAAACTCCTCAGTGTATCTGCTATATCAGGAGAATACTCATATCCTTGTTTCTCAATTGATCTATAGGGGGAGTCACATGAACTGTAATCCACCATTTTGATCATCATCTCTGGTCTTCTTCTTCCTACAAGTGTTCCATGTCAGATAAACCAAATAGATACCATAATCAAATACATACCTCTATGACGTTCAAGGGAGGCTATCACATCAGCACAACTCACTCCAGATTAGCATGATACATGTCTATACATATTCATATCAAAATATCGCCTTCATGCATGATAACACTAATTACATATAATGACCTCATGCATGATAACCATAACCATGACAATGCATGCATAAAAACATGTAGTTAGCCCATCCAGTCCAAGTGTTTGAACCTGGAAGCTATGATACCAATCTGTAACCACCCATCCAACATTTACCCACTTTGACCTACTCACCAGGGTAAAGATGAGATGAGAGTTACTATGCATGACCCAATTTCCAAGATGCACTTATGGAAAATGAGGTCCACATGTCTAGAACTAATTGCAAACACCCAGTGAAACATGATCACATTGTTATCAACATAACTTGACAAAACACTATTATGATAGTAGTTTTTTGGGTCCTAAAATTTTGAGACCATTTTGAGGACCTAAATGACATTTCCAGGGAAAATGTGGAGATCTTTGAAATGAGTTATTATGATAGTAAAATGGAGATCATATGCCAAAGTTACAACCCCAGGAAGTTGGAGGTCCATATTAGTCATTGATACAAACACTTTGTGTACATAGTACCTGTAGGTCACAAATACATATATGTTCATTGATTCAACGAGATCACCAAAGAATCATCAAGAAGGCTCTATCCCATCTCTAGCTAGCTATAATAACACTTATTCGCCCATGCATTCATCAATCATTCATTAACATATCAAATCATGAACAAGAGCCATAACTAGAATGTTATATCATAGAATCATGCTTGTAACCAACATATAAGTAGAATAGGAACCATGACAAATATTCCATATAATCAACATAATAACAAGAACATGTGCTCATTAATCACATTATGAAAATAAATATTAATTATATATGAAAAATCCAACCAAGTTAGGGACTTCCATGTACCACCCGACATATATTGGGAAGAACAAAATCTCTCTTTAGCCAATCACCCCCGTTCCATATTCCCAACATGAATGTGGGATCTAATAGGATATTCCAAGACATAAAAAACTAGGGACTTCGAAGATTAAACCACCTCCACCCTCACCTTACCATGATCTCACCTAAACCAGCCTCGAGATCAAAAAACCAAACTAGGCTTGGATGCCTTAGAATTCCTTCACCATTTGTTGAGGAATTTTCTTGTCTCCACCCACCTGTAGAGTGGTTCACAAAGAAAACCATCTCCAACCCCAACCATTGGGAATTTTCCCAAGACCACCTTACTAGGATCCAAAATCTTCTGGAAATGCAAAACTTAACTAATAATGAATCCCATCACACCATGAATATCTAGTAAAAGTAAGGCAAGGTTGAAACAATTGTTAAACCAAGAAAAACCCATTCCAATGAAAATAATGAAACAAATAAACAAATGCATGTAACCATGCATTCACAACTTATCTAGGAAATCACACATGCAACCTGTTCCCTAGAAAATCCCCTTGTTGAGGTTGTTTATCCAATATTCGTTACTTTCCCTTTGCTTCCTCTGCTTGTTACTTTTTTTCCTTTGCTATTTATTTTTTTTCCTTTTCCTTCCTTGGATTTCCTTTGCTTGCTTGCTTTCTCCTCTTGGAGCTCCCTCTCTCTCTCTCAACTGTTAAAAACCAAAATTGAGAAAAAGTTGTGAATTGTTTCTTTGATGTGTTTTTATCATTCATTCTCCTTCGTTTTCCCTCTAATTTCCTTAGCATGCAAATCTGTCTCTTTTCATCTCCCATTTCTCCTATTTTCCTTATTTTGATAATTAAATGCCAATTAATGTCTCTTTACCTTTTCTAATTCCTTTTCCAATTTCCTTAGCCATAATAAACCAAAAATGATGCCCACTATAGTTCTTGCCCAACATTTAGCTCGGAATACGAGTACGATGACCTTGCCCTTATTCTTTTTGCCTTTAATATCCTTTATTACATGAAAATTTTAACCCGAGGTTGTTACAAACCCCTCACCCTTTGGGGAACACCATCCTCTGTGTTTTATGACACATATGACTAGAAAACCGCTAAAAAAAAACTTACTACCTATGAAGAGTTATAACATAACTTGATGCATTGTTTACAATGACATCCTACTGAAGAGAAAAGCAAAAATACCTCGTATTGGTGCTTTATAATACAACTCATTGCGGTATTTACAACCACACACACACACACACACACACACAAAAACTCATTTTCTTCAACAAACGAATAATGAAGGATACATAGCTTGGATTTGATCAGCCATTTCCCATGTAGCGTCTTCGGGCCCAAAGTGCTTCCACTGCACTTTAAATTTCTCTATTGCTCGGTTCCAGAGTATGAGATATTTCCACTGCAATATGCACTAAAGTTCTGACTAGAACCCTCCCTCTGGTTCCACTTTCAGTACATAATAACTAATCATGTGATAGTCATCCTCCACATATCTCTTAAGCAATGAAACATGGAAAACATCATGGAATATCATTGTTGTTAGTAGTGCAAGTCCTTAGGCCACTGGTCAAGTCCTCTCAAGGATATGAAAATGCCCGTAATACCGATATTCCAACTTGGCAGATGATCCAATCCTCAAGGAGCTCCTCTTATGCTTGATGTGCAAGTACACATGTTCCCCAACTTGAAACTCCTTGAATCACTATGTTGATCTACATAACTCTTCTTCTTATCCTATGTTGTCTTCAGATTCTTCTTGATAACCCACATCTCCTGTTCCATCTCAGCGAACATGTTTGGTCCAATTTATTGTGCTCTATATGTTCCCTTAAATAGTTTAATTGTAGGGGGTTTTGATCTACAAGCACAAACAAATAAACAATATTGGAGGCATAACATTGGAGATGGAGTAAAAGAGATAATCAAGGGAGGAAGGGGTAAACGAAAAATGTAATGGATCCCATACCCGCCTCTTGTACATGACAGTTAACTAAAGAATAATGATTGTGTAGATCAAAGTTCATCTTGAAGCCGCTTGGTCCTTGAAGCATTATGACGGGGTAACTCGAGTGGAAGATAAGCCGACGCTAGCCCTTGGAAGGTAAAAGTCAGCTAGGTGGGCATGACCAATCAATGGCTAGGATCATCTTTAGGGGGTCGAACCCTGATCCTGACCCTATTCAATCACCTCGCCGGAGAGTGGGTACCATACCTACCACCAAACAAGCCAATGCATCATCGACGTCAGCAGGAGAGCACGCCACTTAAAAAACCAAACACTGCTACCCCTCACCTCTCTCCCAACCTGGTGGTACCATGTGTCCTCCCACGTGTCTCCTCATTTTTATCCCCAGTGTCACTCCACCGTGTTTCTTGCCAATAAAGCCATGACATATTAGTTGTTGTATTTCACATTTGTCTCATTCGAATAGGTTTTCCTCACCGCTCATTCTGTTAGTGACACCGTTCAACTGTCAACCAACACAAAGCCATTCCAGTTCCATTATGCCCAATTTGTGTCTTATCTGTTGTCATCAATTTGACCAAAATTAGATCTTGGCTCCTTTTGTCTGTTTCACCTTTGATTTGATATGATCATATGCTAAAAACTGATGTAGAATTAATTAGCCATTAGTGATTTGAATGATAACCGAAAGCAAGGAAAACGAGGCAAACTGCTAGAGAAAAACACTTTACGACAGTTGAATAACCATAGTTAAGATGCAAAACAGAAGTTTAAACAATGAAAACACAGATATACCAGATAGGGATATTGATTACGAATTTTTTCCGTGATGGACTACGTCTCCGGGTCCGCTTTCAAGATGGGTGACCGTTTTATTAGGAATGAGAGAGAAGAAGTTGGTTACACAGTGAAAATACCATACTGAATGTGAACAGAAGCACTTTTGGTCACTGTCATTAGATAACTCTCTGAACCATCTTTCCAAAGCCGCTTATGGTTTCAAAATCCGACTCGGGATGCTCCCGAAACACTGAAAACAAAATTGCCTCTATCCCTCTAGAACTTGCACATAGAAACTCAAAATCCACTCCCTTGTTCTCCAATGAGCAAAACTACCTTTATAATGCTACAAATGCACTCTAACCTCCTCAGAATAAGTTTAGGAGTGAATGAGCTGACTTCAAGGGTTAAATTAGGGTTTGATTGGTTATGGTTTTCCACCTAGGGTTTATGTCATGGTCACCAAATTAATTGAAACCAATTTTCAACAAAAAAACCCAAAGAAAACTTTATATTAAGCCCGCAACTGTTAGTGGTTAGCTAACCGGGTGAAGGGTGCTGATAGTGCATGTGAGTGGTGAACTTAATCTGTGGTTTGAATGCTAGTGGTTCTGGCTAACCTCGCGCTAACGGTTGCATGTGACAACTATTCAGTGGTTACCGGAGATCTGGCAGTTACAGTGACAGTAGCTATGGCAGTTGCGCTGCGTTCACATGCTGACTTTCCACCGTGCGGTTCCGGTAGAATCTGGTGGTTAGGCTGACAGTTCCCGTTGTGGTTAACATTAACTTTTCACTTGTTCACATGTCTAACAACCCGCTACGGTTATGACGCTGTCAATTCCCCGCGTGGTTAACCTTGACCTCTGACAGTTTCATTGCAGTGCTCACATGGTCCTCTGCTGTGGTTTCCAAGCTCGACGGTTAGGACTATGTATTATTTGTTTTGTATTGTTTTAACATTTGAATAGGCTGAGGGGGTTTAGGATTAGGTTTATAATGTTTTTTAATACATAGTGATAGTTTAGGGTTTATGGTTAGGCTTTTTGAAATGTAGCTTTGGTTTAATACATGGTTTTAGGTCTAGTTTTAAAGGTTTTCAATGTATTTAATACATGGATGTAATGTATTAGGGTTTAGGCATAGATCATGGGTAAACATGGTTATATACATGGTTTATACTTAGGGAAAAATGCATTAGGATTCTTAGGGTAAACAATGATGAAGAAGATAGCTTAGGAGTTAGGGTTTAGGTCTAGGCTTAGGTAAAGAGTTTCTTTTAACTTTTCAAGACCCACATCGGCTCTGCAAAGTGACATCGGTGAAACTGAAGCCTTTACCAGATGATCGACCCTTATACATCCTTGTGGTCTCCGTGCGACATTTTTCAACATTGCATGACGATGACCATCACATCTTTGAAACTGACACTGATGGTGATGACGACAAGACTATGTCGTCAACTAGGTACTTTAACTTGAATCCTTTTACACAATCAACTATATCGACCATAAATCCTGCAAAGTTGAACGACAAAACACATGTCGTCGACCAAACCCTGGGGAACTGTCGATGAATTCAAGTCGAAAAACAAGTGCTAAACCCATATCAATTAAACGCCATGAAACCATAACATTACCTGAACAACCTGATCATAATCAACACTTTCGATCTGTCGAAGCTGAACTGAAGCGACAAAGACATTGAACAACACGCATGAATACTGACGACACTTTGAACACTTGTGCATTTGGATCAATGGATCCTCCTGGATCATTCCTCTCCACTTGAAAGCTTTTGGAGCACAAAAGTTTGACTAAACAATTAGTCGATGAGGGTAGAACTCCCTCTCTTTCCATCTTGACCTGACGATGTACCAATACATTCGATCAATCACCTACATGTGATGACCCTCACGATGTTGACCATGATACCTTTTGATTCGGTGACCTGTTTCTTCCATTCGTAGTATGATCAACTTGCGACGATGGGAAAACCTGTTATCAACATGACAATTGAATTCTTTCCACGAAGAATCATGAGTTAGTGATTCAGAAACATCTTTGAAAACAATATTTGTAGAACTTTGTTCAATACATCTCATGGGTATTAACAATCTACTTTCCGGAATAACTGAAATATTCAAAGACTCCTTCGATTTTGACTTCATCTCAATTACTTGACTTGATTTACTTTCCTGTTGACTGATTACTAAGTGAACTTGCTGCACAGAACTCATCCAGCTGTGATGTAAAGACTGCTACAACTTAGTTTGATTTTGAAAGTATCTAAGTAATTGTTGATTTACTTGAATCACTATTTCTTCGTCTATTAACTGATATTTCCATTGACTAACACTTTCACTTAATGCATTAGTTTTCAAATCATGGTAAGGAAAATTTAGATCTGCTTTCGAAAATGCTTTGTCATGAAAAATTATAGACTTCCTCTCCACTTGAAGAGAGGCTTCATTACTTTTAAAAGCATGAAATGATGATGCAATACCAAAGAAATGTGACACTGACTTTCCCCAATACTGACCTGCACCCCTGAAACTGAAAATAAACATATCATCTGAAACAAGTCTCTGATTAGACTCACATGTACCATTCCCTGCAATACACTGTTGATGATGATAGCTTCTATAATTCAGTTGAATGAATGAATTGAGATTCATTCTGTCTTTAAGAAGATGTTCATAGGACATTAAATGTGTCTCATGCTTCTTATCCTGTTCATGAATAAGATTTCTTGGAAAAGAATTGACCACCTTGACCAATTGATCTATAAACTGAATCTCGCATCTCGAACAATCAACCTTATGTTGTTCCTTAATGACCATGAGTACATATTTACTTGAACTTATAAATTGCTTAACTTGATTTGAAACAATTAAATCCAAGTTTTATTTGACTTTATGTGCCCTAACAATAAATTCGACCCCTTCTTTATTTAGGTGATATTTATGTTCTCTTCTATAAAACACTGCATCTCTATCATAAAGATAAGGACTCCCTAAGACAACTCCACATATGTCTACTGGGACCACATCTAGCTCCACTTCATCAATGTACTTAGATGTAATTGCAAATTTTAACCGACACTGCTTTGTGACATGTATATGAGTTGATTAATCCAACCTAATGGGTATGGTCTTGGATGATTCCGTGTTTCCAATCCCAATTGATTAACTATATGTTCAGATATTAAATTTTCTTGCGACCCACTATCAAACATTGTGTCAATCTTTGTATGCTTAGAAATTATCCTTATGTGGAAGAGTTCAACTCGTTTATCCTCATGTGAAGGATTTATGTTTGAAGAAGATACATTAGTTTTTGAACTTCAACCAGTATCAGAAGTTTTACCTGTCGTAACCATAGCGGTTATCCTCCGTTCATCACCTGAATCTGAACCTAGGTCTTGTTAGACTGCTTCCATGGCCTTCTTTTCATCTTTCGCCTTAAGGAACTTTTTGGGCTTAAGTTCTGGATGAAGTTTCCAGCACTTCGATTCATCATGACTGATTCTCTGGCAATGAGAATAGGTAGGTCTTTCCTTCTGAACGATCGCTGATTTCTTTCTCTTCGAAATGTTCTTCCCCTTACTGTCTCTGGAATATCTGGTTTCCATCTCTTTGGATGACTGAGATGACAACTTGAATGGTCTACCACCTGATTCAATATGTATGGCCTGAACACACACCTTGTCAAAATCATTAGGATTAAACATTAATAAAGTATGCTGCAAATAAACTGTCGATGCATTTTAACAAAGTTTCACGTGTATCTAATGAAATACCAAGTGCCAATGCTTTCTTCCTAAGTAAACTCCTGAGTAAACTCTTGAACACTCTGCCCTTTACCTTGCCTCAGATGCTGCCAATCAATAACATCTTGCTGCATGTATACTAAAGGATAGAACTGTTTCCTAAGAGCTTTCAAAAACTTAGACCATGAAGAGATAAATTTTCCTATACGCTTTACATCTAATTGAGTTTTGCTTTCCCACCAAATTAAAGTTGTTCCCCCATTCTAAGTGTAGCTAACTGAATTTTAGTTTTATCTTTAGAAATGTTCTGTATGCGACAATACACTTCTAACTGCTTTATCCAATTATCTAACTTTTCAGGATTCTTTCACCATCATAAACAGGTAACTCAAATTTAAAATCAAGTATAAAAATAGATGTTTTCTTAGGTTTCTTCCTCGTTTCAGATTTTGCATTGGAAGAAGAAGAAGAAGAAAAGGATGATGGAGATGATGGAGCTGAAGGAGGTTTATCTTCCTTGCCTTTACCTTTGTCCTTCTTCAATGCCTTTGAAGAAGAAGTTGCATCTCTCGCCTTCTTGTCTTCGTACAATTCTCCCAACATCTGTTGCATGGTTAAGAATGCCTGCTGAAACTATTCCTCACTCATCTTAGTCTCAGTGTTTTCACCTGCATCAGGTCCTGACATGGTCGATTTCTGAATGATTCGTCTCTTTCCAATCTCTGGGTCGATCTGCTCAAGGATTCCTTCTCCTCGTTGCGACTTAGACTTGGTTAAAATTCAATGGCAAATCTACAAACGAAAACCTGCTCTAATACCAAATTATATGATCTGATATGATCATATACTAAAAACTAATGTAGAATTGATTAGCCATTAGTGATTTGAATGATAATCGAAAGCACGGAAAACGAGGAAAACTGCTGGAGCAGAACACTTTACGATAGTTGAATAACCATAGTTAAGATGCAAAACATAAGTGTAAACAACGAAAACACAAATATACCAGACAACGGTATTGATTATAGAGTTCTTCCCCGATGGACTACGTCTTCGGGTCCACTTTCAAGATCAGTGACCGTTTTATTAGGAATGAGAGAGAAGTTGGTTACACAGTGAAAATACCAGATTGAGTGTGCACACAGGCACTTCTGGTCACTGTCATCAGATAGCTCTCTGAACCAGCTTTCCAACGCCGCTTATGGTTTCAAAATCTGACTCCGGATGCTCCCAAAACATTGAAAACAAAATCGCCTCTATCCCTCCAGAACCTGCACATAGAAACTCAAAATCCACTCTCCTATTCTCCAATGAGCAAAACTGCCTTTATAACCCTACAAATGCACTCTAACCTCCTCAGACTGAGTTTAGGAGTGAATGAGCTGACTTCAAGGGTTAAATTAGGGTTTGATTGGTTATGTTTTGCCACCTAGGGTTTATGTCATGGTCACCGAATTAATTGAAACAAATTTTCAACAAAAAAACCCAAACAAAACTTTATATTAAGCCCGAAATTTTTAGCGCTTAGCTAACCGGTGGAGGGCACTGACAACACATGTGAGTGGTGAACTTAATCCTAGGTTTGAATGCCAACAGTTTTGGCTAACCTCGCGCTAACGGTTGCATGTGACAACTGTTCAGTGGTTACCAAAGACCTGGCGGTTATAGTGACAGTGGCGGTGGCGGTTGTGCCGCGTTCACATCCTGACTTTCCACCACGCGGTTCTTGTAGCATCTGGCGGTTAGGCTGACAGTTTTCGCTGTGGTTAACGTTAAATTTTCACCTGTTCACATGTCTAACAACCTGCTGCGGTTCCGACGCTGTCAATTCCCCGCGCAGTTAACCTTGACCTCCGACGGTTTCATTGCAGTGTTCACATGGTCCTCTGTTGCGGTTTCCAAGCCTGACGGTTAGGACTGTGTATTATTTGTTTTGTATTGTTTTAACATTTGAATAGGGCGAGGGGGTTTAGGATTAGGTTTATAATGTTTTTTTAATACATAGTGATAGGTTAGGGTTTATGTTTAGGCTTTTTGAAATGTAGCTTAGGTTTAATACATGGTTTTAGGTCTAGTTTTAAAGGTTTTCAATGTATTTAATACATGGATGTAATGTATTAGGGTTTAGGCATAGATCATGGGTAAACATGGTTATATACATGGTTTATACTTAGGGAAAAATGCATTAGGATTCTTAGGGTAAACAATGATGAATAAGATAACTTAGGAGTTACGGTTTAGGTCTAGGCTTAGGTAAAGAGTTTCTTTTAACTTTTCAAGACCCAAGTTGGCTCTGCAAAGCGACATCGCTGAAACTGAATCCTTTACCAGACGATCGACCCTTATACATCCTTGTGGTCTCCGTGTGACATTCGTCAACATTGCACGACGATGACCATCACATCTTTGAAACTGACACTGGTGGTGATGACGACAAGACTATGTCGTTGACCAGGTACTTTAACTTGAATCCTTTTACACAATCAACTATATCGACCATAAATCTTGCAAATTCGAACAACAAAACACATGTCATCGACCAAACCCTGGGGAACTGTCGATGAAATCAAGTCGACAACTAGGCACTAAACCCATATCAACTGAACGCCATGAAACCATAACATTACCTAAACAACCTGATCATAACCAACACTGTCGATCTGTCGAAGCTGAGCTAAAGCGACGACGACACTGAACGACACCCATGAATACTGATGACGAAACTTTTAACACTTGTGCATTTGGATCAATGGATCCTCCTTGATCAACCTTATGCCTCCCTCACTATATGACTTCCTCTCATTTTCTCGTCATAAAAAATCATTGCATTGAATTTTCATGATTGCCTTTTATTAAGTATATCGTTATAATAATCTTTACAACTCGTAAGAAAATCATAATTATATTAAGTAAAAGATTAAATCTTAATTTTGAAATAATTATAATTATAAATTATAATAATTATTATTATAATAAGTTAAAAATTAAACAAATGTTAATTAAAAAATAAAAATAAATAAATAATAAAATAGCAAAATTAAATAATTTTAAAAATTAATTAACTAACCCACCCATCTTATCTCACCTCTTATTCACTCCAGTCAAAGATTAATAAAAAAAGGTCAATGGTATAAGTCCTTACCACACGAAACATATCATTAAAATCCCATTAACATGAATAAATTTTCATGGCAATACATTTTAAAGCCCACCTCATAACTTCAATGACTCCAATGAAATGAATGATGTGCACTTTGTTCGACGTGTGGATGATACCGATCCACTGGGCCTTTCACAACGGTTAAAATCCACGCAAGTTTTCACCCGATGCTACTCTAAACTCTTGATTGAAAATGTTTTAACTATCTAAATTTCATCGAATCTAAGTTGCATACAATTTTCTCTCTCCACATGGACTTGACAGAGGTATTAAATGTGTTTAATAAGGATTTCAAATGAATTTTAATTGATCCAGGTGGATATTTGTGGCCACTAGCCTATTCCAGCTAGACCTCTAGTTAGTTTCATATATTTCCTTGATTATAACAACATTTACTATTTTTAGCCATTTTTTCGGGTCCTGAACTTCCAACGTTGTTTTGACCCCCTAAACGATAATTTTTTTTGAGCTCCACAGCAGGCCCATAGCGATATGTAGGGTCTTTGCGCAATTCATGTAGTACTTAGAGAGATCTTTTCAACAAGGTATCGTACATTCCAAACAAAGACCATATGAGAAAGTTACGACCCCGGGAAGTTGGATACCCAACTAACGCCAACGGGGCCCACAAACTGTTGGCATTCTATCTCTTGAGGTTAGGGTTTTGGTTGTTTATGGTTTTCCCTTGTTGTTAAATAATAAAAATTCCCTTGAGCCTCATTGTAACACAGTTCATAGGAATGTAGACGCCACATATCTTCTTGTAGATAAGCTACCATCGCTTGAGCTAGTTTATTTCCATTCTGTATGTAGGCATTTTATAGTTCTTTGAAATTAATGAAATGAAGTTTTATTTCTATTGAATCTTTGTGTTTATGTTTGTTTCTATGTTATGTTTCATTCTTTGATAAGTCCAAATCAATGGTATCAGATATGTCGGGTCTTTCTCTATTTTTATTTTCATGTCCCCAAAGAGGGTAGCGCATAAGGAATGAGGGATCGAATTGGTTGAACCTTTGCAAGACCAACCCTGCAAACCCTGACAACATCCCATGTGAGAAGAAAAGAAATATGAGGGAGTAGGAGATCCTTACAAAATATTTCTCAAAGAATCCCTCGAGCGACAGAGGAACACGATGATTGATAACTTTGTTGATATCCTTCGACGACTACCCACAATCGACGCATCTTCATCCAGTAACAACTCTGGAGGTGCCACTCCCTTTAAGGTACGAGCCAATCTTGACATTCCCATATTTGTAGGTGATATAGATGCAAACATCATAGATAAATGGTTAATTCTATTGGAAGGATATTTTTTGGTTCATGACTTTTCCAATCAGGATAACATTAATTTTACACTTCTCAAAGTCGCCCCCCATGTTAAGGACTGGTGGGAAACCTATTGTGAATAGAAGGACGAGAGGGAACCCTCATTGCTTTCAGCCGCACCCACTTGGAATTATTTCTGAGACACCATCAAGAAACAATATTACACTATCGGGAGCTATGAAGACAAATACATCAAATGGACCACGAGACGTGCTGAAGTTCAAAAATATTTTTCATACCCTTTGTATGAAGTTGGGTTTCAAGGATTATGAGAATAATTTGGTACTCAAGTACATCTATTGTCTACACAAGTACATCCAAGATGAGATAGAGTTTATGGAAATCTCCTCACTTGACGCTGCCTATTGATACACTATCAAAATTGAGTAGAAATTTAAACAAAAGAAATGAGACTTTGGATCTGAAAATCTGAAGCAAGGGAAAGGCGCCCCTAAACTCTAGGCAAAGGACAAAGACAAGTTAGGGTGACCTAGGAAAACCTGCCGAAGCTGCAAGAAAAGAACAACACCATGAAGACAAAGAAGGGCATAGGGAAATGGTGAGTTCCATAATATCTCCAATCACAACACAAGTGAGTGTCGAGGCAGGTAGTCACTGATGGCCGAGATGAATGCTTCTGAATCAGATGCATGTTTTGACTTTGAGTCAGAACCTGACAAGGGGAATGAAAAAGGGAAGTATATTTTTGATGTAGACCCCAGTGGCACCTTTTCCACCACGAAATCTAGAATATTGAGCCCGAAGATCCAGAGGAGGGGGAGCAAATATTCCACTCAGATCTATGGGTGAAGGGTTCTCCACTACAGTTCATTGTCGAAAGTGAAAGCCAAAATAACCTCATTTCAGAAGAGGTCATGAAGCAGTTGGGCCTACTGACCACACCACACCTGTATTTGTACACCATTGGGTGGCTTCACCAAGGACGATATGTCCACATCAACCAACAGTGTCGCCTTCCCCACAACATCAAGACCTCCACAAATGAGGTATTATGTGATGTTGCTCCTCTTAAATTTTGTGATGTATTATTAGTCCAACCATACTTATGGAAGCGTCATGCTATGTATGAGTCTAGGCCTTGCACTTGTATTATTTACTTAGGAAATAAGTTATACAGGATATGACAAGTAGCATCGCCTACTGCCATCTCTTTGATCTCTACGAAGTATTGCAGTACTATTGTTTCCCAGACTGAGAAATTTTCATTCCTTATGATTCACCCTTAGGGCAAGAAGAAGATTGTGGCCATATCCACGACCTCTAGATAGGGCTCCTCCACATGACCACAACATATGGACAAGGTCATGGAGTAGTATATGGACATCTTCACCTCACCCACAGAGGTACCCCTACACTATCAAGTCAAGCACTCTATAGATCTGACTCGGGCACGCCGCTACCCAACATGATGATCTATCGATAATCTGTTCTGGAGAAATATGAAATCAAGAGGAAGATTCAGGAGATGTTACAAAAAGGGCACATTAGGCCAAGTTCACCACCCTGTGGGAGCCCGATCGTGTTGGTACAGAAGAAGGATGGAACCTAGAGACTCAATATTGATTATCGGGCACTAAATAAGATCACTATCAGGAATAGGTATCAAATCCCATAGATTGATGACCTTCTGGACCAGCTCAAGGGGAAAAAATATTTCAGTGAAATTAACTTGTGGTTATCACCAAGTACCAATTGAATGCTGCGATGTGTGGAAGAGTGCCTTCAAATCCAAGGAGGGACTTTTAGAATGGTTGATCATGCCTTTCGGGTTAACGAATGCCCCCATAAACTTCATGAGGCTGATGGATGACATCTTGGGGCCCTTCACCAACTCATTCATGGTAGTGTATTTGGATGAAATGTTGATCTTCATTTAGAGTTGGGAAGAGCACCTCAACCCTATTCGACAAGTTCTCCAAACATTATGACAACACAAACTATGCGCCAGTTTCAAGAAATGTACTTTTGGTATGACCCAAGTTTAATGTCTGGGGTACATCATTGATGAGAGAGGTGCTCATGTGGAACCAGCCAAGATGAAACTTATTCAAGATTAGCCAACCCCAACCACTCTAACAGAGCTCCACAACTTTATGGGTCTTGCCAATTTCTACCATAGGTTCGTGTTGGGGTTCTCTCATATCACTTTCCCTTTGATTCAAGTCACCAAGGGTGGAGCAAAAGAAAAATTCTTTTGGTTTGAATCCCAATAGAAGGTATTTTCCGAGTTGAAACATCACCTCTACTTGTTACACTAAAATTTGTCACCATGACTATTTGCAGTCAGTATGGCTCCATCAATAACCATACTGTCCTCCTTGGCAAGTCTTATACCTCTACTCCTCATGTCAAACTCCAAAAAAGAGAGAAAGCCTTTAAAAAATCAATATAACTCTGGTTCCGCACTTTCTCTTACTCTTACCTGCGGGCACGCACCTCAAGTACATAATACCTGCGTACTTGTACGCTCTGTCTGTAAAGGGGTGGGTGCGTACTCCTGTAAAAGTCAAAAGGCACAAGTTTTAATTCAAAAAACTTACTTGCGGTCGATTCTAGAGCATTCTAGAAGATGGTTTGACGTGGATTGAGCGCCTCCAGATGGTTCATGCATCCCAATGAAAGAGGAACTTATCCCATGAAGAGGGGAGCTATCCCTTTGAAAGAGGGGCTTATCCCATTGATGGTGGATCTATTTAACTTCCTCCAAAGCATTATAAATACAGGCATTGGGCCAGAGGCAAGGGAGGTTGAAAGCTGAACATTCCTAAGGGTAGATGCTGCTGAAATTAGGACTCCCTTATAGAGCTTGAGAGGAGAGATTCCAATCCTTTCTTAGCTTCATTTGGAAGTGGGTGAGCTGATCAAAGTAGGGGAGAACTCTTGCTGGACCCTGGGAGGGACCTGCACAACACCAAGGCACTGGTTGTAATGGTTTCTTTTGTTTCCAATTAATACAATTAAGTTCATTTTTCTCAACAAGTTGTTATATATAATTTGTTTCATAAACTCCTTGGTCTTTATGATGAATATGTTTTATTATATGAGTTATTCAGGTGCTATGTAATCGTTTTCTTGTTAGTGAATGCAGGCTTCAAGGAGAAGGAGCTCATCTGGATCGGAGAGGCTTGGCTGCTACAAACAGCGTTGGACTAGAGGTAAGCCTTAAACACCTGGTTGCTTTTATTTTAAATGCATATTTAGGGAAAGATAGTGCTTGATTGTTTTGTTTGTCACTAGAAAAGCCTTGTTTTCTAGGGAGGTCGGTTTTGTCCGCAAAATTGACTCTTTCCGCATGACAAAATGGCGACTCCGCTGGGGAATCCATGGATTTGATTGATTTCTCTTTTGATTGATACTTTGACCAGAGAAACTGTATTTTCTATTTCTGTTTTTGACTTGATGATTGTGGGATTGGGTGAATTTAGTTAATTTTGAGTTAGTTTTTATTTTTCATAGTTTTGGGAGAGGTACGCACCCTCTGAGTTAAGCACAGTGCGTACTTGTATGCACTTTTTCTTTGTGCACAGAGCGTGGACGCACCTGTGTAAACAGGTTGCCTGCGTACCCTGTCAAAAATTTGAAAATTTTAAATTTTTCTCCTTTTTATCAGTTTAGAATTTGTTTATAGGTTTTAGCCATTGCCCAGACCTGCTTGTTCCCTGTCAAAAAACTTTCCTTGGTTAATTTCATTGGCATTCCTACTTTAAGCTTTTATCAATTGGGTGTTTTGAGTCTCTTTTT
This sequence comes from Pinus tabuliformis, assembly GCA_031772625.1. Taxonomy (NCBI): domain Eukaryota; kingdom Viridiplantae; phylum Streptophyta; class Pinopsida; order Pinales; family Pinaceae; genus Pinus; species Pinus tabuliformis. The sequence goes on along the minus strand of CM062812.1, from coordinate 717,868,812 downwards.
TGAGAAATTCTTAATTTGATTTCCTTTGGTCATTACTTGGAGGTTTGTCTCAGTCTTTTCACAATTTTGCATCTTTTTGCTTTTGTTTTTGCAAAAAAAATTTCCCCCTCATTCGCCGGGGGGGGGCTAAATTGTGTATGAGTGTTAATCGCCTTTGAGTGTTTTTATTTTTGATCTTTGGAACTCTCGCCCAATTTTCTCGACTTGCACTTGATTGGTTCTTAGATTACATTAGAATCATCTTGTGTTTGAGAATTCTCTTGCATAGATCACATTTGCATAATTAGAATTCTCATTTTCAGAATATGAATGAAAAGTGTGCATAGATTACATTTGCATACTTTTCAAGTGAATTGTGCATAGATTACAATTGCATAGTTTACATTCTGAAAAATCAATCATAGATTTAGATCAGTTTCTTTGATTTGAATTTACATGTTTTTATGCTTGTCTTTAACACATAAAAATAAAAATAAAAAAAAGGTTTTGAAATTGATTTGCATTAGTTTTTCTTGATGAAATTAGTGCATTAGAGAATTTGTTATATTTTCTCTTAGTGATCAATTTTTGCATTGTTGGAAGTAAATGGAAACTCTCTCCTTACTTTAGTTAGGATTCATCGAATTGAAAAGATTACATTATCATATTCGATTGCATTCAGTTTTGGGACGGGTTATAACACCATTGGTTTCATATCCATTTACCCTTTTGAGTAATAACAGCCTAAATAACACAACGCTTAATTAAAATTCATCTAGTAATTTTTACATTTTTAGGGCTCTTTCCACCAATCTAGCTTAGGCTAGTGTCTTGGAATAGGTTTTAGTTAACTCTCCAAGACAATAAAACAAACAAGTAGCTGTATCTTGCAGTAGGAAGAAATCCAATTGTTGCATTTATGCTCTGGGAAAGCTCCTCTTAAAGGAGAAGCATGAGATCGTGTCCGAACCAGTGTGGGAATCAATCCTTCCTCATTGGGAAAGACGCCAGATATTCACGTATTAAAAATGGTAAACCTCGAATTAACCATTGTCGAGGAGCCTGGGGTCACTTGTTGGTAAACCTTGGATTATGTCAAGGAGCCTTCAAGGGGATTGAGCTTGCTACTCTGCCCTTGCGTGCGTATCGGATCGTAGACTGTTCCCCCAGGTATATTTGTCTCAGTTGGTAACCTTAGTGGCCATATTCTTTAGGACTCTTCCTGAGGTGACAGTGGTGGGAAGATCCCACTGTACCTGGAGCAGACGTCGGCTAGACTCACTTGGATTTTCTGGGGGGTTCTCTTCACTCAAGACGGTTAAGTGGAGGAACTTGTGCCAGTCTATTCATTAAGCAGGTTGCCGGGGTAACTGTTCCAACCGCCATTTCTGTATTGAATTCTGCGAGGTTGGATTTCATCACCAACTAGTGTTTTCGGTACGGAAAGTTACTGTTTGTGTGTGGTTTGACTCCTAGATTTGATAGCGCATGTTAATTCGTTTGTTTTTACTTTTAGGGACCATAGCTGTGAATTGTGAATTTTAATTGTCAGGTGTAAATTGTGAATTGTTAATTTTAGTTTTAAATTGTTAATAAAATTCACTGAAGTTGAATACAATGGCAACTGTTCTGGAATTTACCAACCTAGGAACCCCTCTTAACGAGGATCCTGGTACTTTTCCTTTCTTTTGAAATGTTGGTCCTCCTTATATGGCTACTTTGTCATTACCTGGATTTACAATAGGATTACCGATATGGTGATTTTCAACTTCGTTGGCCCCAAATACTCCAATTGTTCCACCTCAACTGAATGCTTCACCTCAACAGAGTTCACCATCTCAACATCACCAACCTTCTGTTGACCCTTTACCTTCTTCACCTAATTTTTCTTCCTCCATTTCTTCCTCTTCGCTTGGTAAAAGCCTTGACGCTAGTAACCAGGTGTCTAAGAAGAAGAAGAAAGGGAAGAAGAAGAAGAAGAAGAAGCAAGATAAGAAAGAAGTCAACCAACCAACCACGACTGTAAGTGTTAGTTGTGTTGAGGAAAACTCCGACATGCATCGTAAACCCAAATACCCTTGCAGGCTTTGTAAGGGTGACCACTTCCTTATCAATTGTCCTGGTATTCCAAAGGTCTTGGAAGTATGGTCAGAAAAATCTCATCAACTTTCCATTGATCCATCAACCAATGATAGTCAGGTTCCTGGGAAAAAGGGTAAAGTTAGGTTTCCTTGTAAGTTATCCAAAGGGAGTCATCAAACTCACATTTGCCCTCACATGGATGAAGCCTCAAAATCGTTGGAAAACCTTACTGTTCCACAGCAAGAATTTCGAACTGGTTAACGTAAACTTTCTCCCAACCTACCGTCAACTGACGGAGTGATTGATCTAATTTCAAGTACAGTCGATCACACTCTTCCATTGGAGAGTGAAACTCATGTCACTCAGGTTGATGATCCATTAGTTGATCAAGTGGTCGATTCAATTTCACATTCAGTTGATCCCACTTTCCCTTTAGAGAGTGAACTTCATACCGCTCAGGTTCTTCTTGTTACATCAGATTCTTCTATGCCGGGGAGCATTTCACCTGTTTCTACAGAACCCCCTCCAAGTACTGAGGTCTTTTCCTTTGATTGGAATAGACTGACAGAACCTCGTCTTCCCTCCTCCATCCCTTTCCAAATCATTGTCAAGGCTGATGGTAGGGACATGCACCGCACACAGGTAGATGAAGGTGCTTCTGTTAGTATTTTATCCTCAACTGCTTGGAAAGCTTTGGGTTCCCCTCAGCTTGCACCTATTACGCAGAATCTGAAAGCTTTTAACAGAACCATTAGTGAACCTTTAGGGATCCTTCCTAAGTTTTCTATTACCTTGGAAGGTAAAACTGTCTATATTGATCTTATGGTAGTTTGAGGTCCTTTGGATTTCAATTTACTCCTTGGGCGAGACTATGTTTATGCAATGAAAGCTGTCGTATCGACACTCTTTCGCGTGATGTCTTTCCCTCACAATGGCAGTATTGTGACTGTAGACCAGCTTTCATTCCCTAGTCTTGTTTCAACTACCAATTATATGACACCCCTAAATGTTCTTGCTCCTAAAGTGGTATCTACCCCGTCACGGGTTAATTATGTGGCAACTGGTCCCATGTTTTCAGTTACCGACGTACGTGAGCCTCCCACTGTTTGCTCATCTTCCTTTGATTTAGATCCGGTAATTGACATGGAAAACTCTATGGGATTACTTGAACATGATGTTCTTATCCCTTTTGAGTCCCTTGACATGTGTTCCTTCCAGAGAACTATTCTTCCTTCTGATGAAGACCTCTTGGAAGCCATGATCAAGGTGTGTCCATTGACATGTCTTTCTTCCAGTTGGAAGCCATGATCAGTGAGCGCGAGGATAGTTTTTTCCTGTATCAACCTCGTTAAAAAATGAAACAGGCTAGTATGAGGACAGTTCTTTTCCTGTGTCAACCTCATTAAAAAATGAATCAGTTGGTATGAGGACAGTTCCTTTTACTGAGTCAACCTCATTAAAAAATGAATCAGGTAGGTTTTAGGTTATATAGGTAGATTGTAGAAAGTAGTTGTTCGAGGAAAGTTCCTTTTACTGTGTCGAACTCGTTAAAAAATGAATTAGTGAATATGAGGACAGTTCTTTTCCTGTGTCAACCTCGTTAAAAAATGAATCAGTTGTTTGAGGAAAGTTCCTGTTACTGAGTCAACCTCGTTAAAAAATGAATCAGGTTCAAGGAAAGTTCCTGTTACTGAGTCAACCTCGTTAAAAAATGAATCAGGTTCGAGGATAGTTCCTTGTCTTGTGTCAACCTTGTTAAAAGATGAAACAAGGATAGGTTATATAGGTAGATTGTAGAGAGTAGTTATGAGCATAGTTCCTTATCTTGTGTCAAGCTCATTTAAAAAATGAAACAAGGGTTTTGAGGATAGTTCTTTTCCTGTGTCAACCTCACTAAAAAATGAAACAACTCCCACAAGTCTTTCCAAGATCTTGAAAGTAAAGCTTCATTCCATCCACCTCATTGAATGCAATGAAGCTTGGGGGCATGTACCTCGTTTTGCGTCATTATGCTGGGGGCATGTGAACTTATAACAAGCATAGTTTTTCGTTTCAAGCTTGCATAAACATGAAACCGAATCCGAGCATAGTTCTTTTCCTGTGTCAAGCTCGTTAAAAAATGAAACAAATCCTCCTCTAATTGAGTCGAGAGTTTGACTAGATCTCATAAATGTTAAGTTGTATATTTAGGTTAGTTATTTCAGTTTTTGCATAATTTTCTTACAGTTTTAGGTCGGGTCTTTCAAATGATCTCGTACATGAACCTTCATTCCATCCAGCTTGTACTTAGTTGAATGAAATGAAGCTGGGGGGCATGCACTCTAACAGTTACGCTTAGGGGGCATCAAGCACAGTTTTCTCTCTGTTTCAAGCTTGTGTAAAAATGAAACTACTTTGAAGCATAGTTTTTCTCTGTTTCAAGCTTTTGTAAAAATGAAACCTATCTCGAGTCAATTTTAGTTATTTTCAAGACTCGTTAAACTCATGAAAATCCCGAGATTATTTTGCTATCTTTCATTCTCGTAAAACAAATGAAAATGCCAAGTTCTTTCCGTCTTTTCCTGCTCGTAAATTAAATTGAAAGTCGGCCATATGAGTACATTTTTATCATTTTTTCGAACTCATTAAAACTTACGAAAAAGTGAAACCTCGGAGTTCTCTTTTAAGCCCTTTTCAGACTCTCAAAATATGAAAAGATTGCCGAGTTTTTCTTTTTAAATTCGTTAAAATGGAACTAAAAAGACGGTCCACTTACAGCTCTTTTCCGACCGTAAAAACATGAAAAGATTGCCAGATTTTTGTCGTTTCAAATTCGATATTGGTTATAAAACGACGTGTCATTGATCGCTTTTTTACTTTTTCGGATCAGTGACACTAATAACAAAAAGTACTCCTTGGTCGTAAAAGATCAAGCGGTTCTCTCAAGTATTATTTTATACTTTTTCGGGCTTGGGAGACACAAATTTACGAAAAAGGTTAACCCTGGAGTCTTCTTAAGTTTTTCAGACTCTCTAAAATTGAAAAACGCCGAGTTTCTCCTATACTGGACTCGTTAAAATTTCACAGTAAAGGACTTGTTCGATTACAAACAGGAACGGATCACTCCTTCTTAGGGTTCGAATCTAAACTAAGTTGGACTCATCCGAAGGATGAGCTTATAATCAAGCAAATGTTATCCTTCTCAAGCTTGTAAAAAATAAAGAGGTACTTGCCAGAAATGGTGGGGGAAAAGAGAGGAAAATGAGTCTGTTTGTCATACTTTGTAACCACTCTTGAACACGACACTTTTATTCACCTGGGTTGGGAAATCCTTTGCCTAACAGTTGATCAAACCACATTGAAAGTCTTCAGCCGGTTTCTGGGTATTAACTTTGGGTCAATTGTCACCAAGCCATCTGTTGTGTCGTTATGTGTTGAAGAGGTCATTGCCAATAAGCCATTCATCTGCAAAATATCTGTCATCCATCTTGACCATCCCTGAGTCAGTCCTTGCAACTAAATTTCTTCAACTTGATCTATGATTTCGTGTTGTGGGCTTGCCTACGACGGATCGCTTTCTATCGACATCAACACATTATCTAGAAAGGTGATCTAGGAATCATCAGTACCTTGAAATCTGCATGCCTCAATGGCAGGTTTCTTGCCTTTGACGACAGTTTACATCATTGACTTTCGATTGAAGGATTCCGTGACATGTTCGACATCAATACATCTACTCACATCTCATGGATTGTACTGGGTACTTTGAGAACCATTGACATCACTGGTGGTCTCTCTCACACTTGTTAACAGTTTACATCATTGACTGGTAATCAAGTGGTTTCTACCATGTACGACATCAACTCATTTATTCGCATGGATAGAATCGTACTATTTCGGGAAGCAGAAATGAAGACCCTGGATCTAGTTTCCGCCATCTAGGCTGCGAGGAGTTTTGTATTCATTATACAGTAGACTAATTATAAACAAATGGCTGCGTCCATACTGTGTCTACATGTGTCTATGATTATGATGTATTGCGAAATCATTCCTATATCAGAGCAGTAGTTAGTTTGTTAGTTAAGTTTTTGATCTGAGTATGGGAATTCCTACCTCAACGATGATATGATCTCATATATGTATTTTGTGTTGAATATTTGCAGGTTCCGACCGGGCTCTCCACAAGATAATCCTCGAAATGATAAAGTGCTTCACCCTTCCTAGATGATATAAAACCTTGATCTACTACAGACCTCGCACTTTAGGGGGCAATCTGTTACACTAAAATTTGTCACCATGACTATTTGCAGTCAGTATGGCTCCATCAATAACCATACTGTCCTCCTTGGCAAGTCTTATACCTCTGCTCCTCATGTCAAACTCCAAAAAAGAGAGAAAGCCTTTAAAAAATCAATATAACTCTGGTTCCGCACTTTCTCTTACTCTTACCTGCGGGCACGCACCTCAAGTACATAATACCTGCGTACTTGTACGCTCTGTCTGTAAAGGGGTGGGTGCGTACTCCTGTAAAAGTCAAAAGGCGCAAGGTTTACTTCAAAAAAATTACTTGCGGTCGATTCTAGAGCATTCTAGAAGATGGTTTGACATGGATTGAGCACCTCCAGATGGTTCATGCATCCCAATGAAAGAGGAACTTATCCCATGAAGAGGGGAGCTATCCCTTTGAAAGAGGGGCTTATCCCATTGATGGTGGACCTGTTTAACTTCCTCCAAAGCATTATAAATACAGGCATTGGGCCAGAGGCAAGGGAGGTTGAAAGCTGAACATTCCTAAGGGTAGATGCTGCTGAAATTAGGACTCCCTTATAGAGCTTGAGAGGAGAGATTCCAATCCTTTCTTAGCTTCATTTGGAAGTCGGTGAGCTGATCAAAGTAGGGGAGAACTCTTGCTGGACCCTGGGAGGGACCTGCACAACACCAAGGCACTGGTTGTAATGATTTCTTTTGTTTCCAATTAATACAATTAAGTTCATTTTTCTCAACAAGTTGTTATATATAATTTGTTTCATAAACTCCTTGGTCTTTATGATGAATATGTTTTATTATATGAGTTATTCAGGTGCTATGTAATCGTTTGCTTGTTAGTGAATGCAGGCTTCAAGGAGAAGGAGCTCATCTGGATCGGAGAGGCTTGGCTGCTACAAACAGCGTTGGACTAGAGGTAAGCCTTAAACACCTGGTTGCTTTTATTTTAAATGCATATTTAGGGAAAGATAGTGCTTGATTGTTTTGTTTGTCACTAGAAAAGCCTTGTTTTCTAGGGAGGTCGGTTTTGTCCGCAAAATTGACTCTTTCTGCATGACACTACTCTACACCAATGCTCACATTGCCAAACCTACAACAATCGTTTGAGATTGAGGCAGATGCCTCAGACTATGCCATTGGTGTAGTTCTTACTCAATAGGGGCATCCAGTGGCATATCATAGTGAGAAACTTTCGAACACAGTCTAAAAGTATCCCCCCTATGACAAAGAGATGTATTCCATTGTGCAGGCCTGTCGAAAATGGAAGCATTACATTATGAGGAAGGAAACAATCATCCACACAGAACACTGACCCCTGTAGTTCATACAGACACAAGGAAAGTTGTAGAATGATCACCATAAGAGATGGTCCACATACCTGCAAAAGTTCCATTTCAACATTAAGTACACAAAGGGAAGCTCCAATAATGTTGTAGACTACCTCAGCCGACCGCCAGTCATGGCACTAACCACTGTGCTCGACTCTTGTGGACATGAGACTTCAAGGTGGCCGCATATTTACAAGAGCGATGCAAAATTCAACAACACATACCAGATGCTCTTGGAAGGCAAGAAAGTTCTTGATTTTGACCTCTAGGGTGCACTCTTATGCCACCTGGGAGACCTGTGTGTTCTTTCAAGTGAGCGTTCAAAGAAGATTTGGGAGGCACACTACAATCGAGTCACTAGTCATTTCAAAGTAGAGAAAATAGTGGCAGTTCTGCAGAAGTATTTTTGTTGGCCGAACCTTCGACATGATTTTGGGAAGTACATAAGATCCTGCACTTCCTACGCCATTTCTAAACTGACCATTAAGAAGAAAGGCCTATATACTCCTCTGCCTACTCCTAGTCAGCCTTTAGAATCCATCTCCATGGATTACGTGTCAGGCTTTCCTTCTACTAATCATGGAAATGACTACGTTTTCGTGGTCACCGACAGATTCTTTAAGATGGCCATTATGGCGGCCTGCAAGGAGAGTATCATAATAGAAGCCACTGCTAAGCTCTTCTTTGAACGAGTGTGGGTACATTTTGGGATCCCATAGTCTATTATATCATATTGGGACATTAAGTTCCTAAGTACATTTTTTTCAAGCCTCTGGTTGATGCTGGATACCAAGCTCACTAATTCCACAACCTTCAACCCCCAAACTGATGGCCAAACATAGGTCATCAACAAGATGATCATACATATTATGCGCATGTAAAACTTGAAGCATCCACGCACATGGGATGAAAGCATCCCCTATGTCCAACACAGTTATAACAGATCTCTTAATAGCTCAATTGGCCACAGTCCCTTTCAGGAGGGGTTGGGATTCTAGCCACTATGTCCCATTGATGTGTCCATACCATTTGCATCTACTCAGGCATATTCGGCTCATGTCTAGGCCAAGGTTGAAAGGGCTAACATCTTTATTGAGCACATTCAGCACATCCTCCAGCAAGTCCATGACATATTGGACCAAGCCAATGCTAAGTACAAGTAGTGTCATGATCAACATCGGGTGCCACATGGGATTTAGGTGGGAAACAAAGTTTGGATACATTTGTAGAAGGAGCGCCTCGCTGGGCACCACTGTAAACTTCACCCTCTCTGATATGGGTTGTACACCATCACCAAGGCTTTATGGGACAATGCCTTCGAGATCAACATTCCACCATTCCTTGGCCTGCACTCAGTATTCAATGTGGATCAACTGTGACCATACTTTCCCCCATTGTTGGACACATCTGATGTTGCTGAGAAGCTGACACAACCAAAGCTCAACCAAGTTGCATTGAACATTCCACGACTGATAGGATCATGGAAACATAGATCAAGAACACTCGACATTATTGTATTTATCTATATCAAGTTATCAAAGCAGGCCAACTCCTTCACCAAGGCAAGTGGTTCACTAGGGACCAGGTTCAACAGAAATTTCCTCACCTCATGGAGGCTCTGCATGCAATGGGGACCATTTCTTCCTCAAAGGAGAGGAATGATTCAAGTGGATATTGGTGGCTGCCCTCCTATTCCACCTAGACCTCTAGTTAGTTTCATTCATTTCCTTGATTATAGCAACATTTACTATTTTTAGCAGTTTTCAGATCCTTAACTTTCGAAGCTATTTTGACCCCCTAAATGACACTTTTTTTAGGTCTGCAGCAGGCCAATCATGCCAGGTCAGGGCCTATTGCAAATCCTATAGTACTTAGAGTGATGTTTCCAACGAGGTATCGTACGTGCCAAACAGAGATCATGTGACCAAGTTATGACCCCAGGAAGTTGGCTGCCCAAGTAACCCCAACAAGGCCCACAAACTCTTGGCATTCCATCTCCTGGGGTTAGGGTTTTGGTTGTTTAGGTTTTTTCCTTGTTGTTGAATAATAAAAATTCCCTTGAGCCTCATTTTAAAACAGTTCAAAGACATGTAGCTGCCACATCTCTTCTCAAAGATAAGCTACCATTGCCCAAGCTACTTTATTTCCATTCAATATGTAAGCATATTTAAGTTCTTTGATATTAATGAAATGAAATTTTATTTCTATTACTTCTCTATGTTTATGTTTGTTTCTGTATTTTGTTGCATTCCTCGAGAAGTCTGGATCATTAATACATATGTGCATACATTAAAATTATTATATCTAATACAAGTATCATATTAAAATTCATATTATTATATATGTATTAGTTGAAATTAAAATATATATGTATTTATTTATTAAAAAATTATAATATAATCTTATTTGAAATATATATATATATATACATACATATATATATATATATATATATATATATATAGATATATATATATATATATATATATATATATATATATATATATATATATATATATATATATATACATACATACATACATACATACATACATACATACATACATACATACATACATACATACATACATATATATATATATATATATACATACATACATACATACATACATACATATATATATATATATATATATTATACAAAATTATATTGTCTAAGTGGTTTAGAAAATTATTTGAAATCTATATCAAGATAGAAATTTAGAAAATTATTTGAAATCTATATCAAGATAGAAATTTGGAATTTATAATTAAAATTTAAGATATATATAGATTTTATATTTCATTCATTGAAACTCAAATTTTTTATTTCTAATGGCTAGATGAAGAAATTGTGCAGTGATCAATTTAGCATGGGAGGAGAATTGAGATTTCATGGCAGATTTTTTAGAAATGCAAGCATTCAACATTTAAAAGGGAAAACCATATTAAATTTCATAATTTGGATTCTATCTCGTGTTTCTGGTAAATAATCTCACGTTACATACATAATTTATGGCCTAATGTTTTATATAGTGGGAAAAAAAATTACTAGGTCACACCTAAGGTAAAAAAATAAATTCCATTAATAATGCATGTGAAATAATGAGTAAAAAATTATGAAACACAAGCTTATGATTTAATTTCATTTATTATAATGTTTTATATTTGAGGATTAATTTATATCTTTTCTTTTAATGCAAAATATATTATTTAAAGGATTTTTAGCATGTATGATTTGAGCGAGGATTTATTTAAATGAAGAAATATGTATTACATTTAGTCAAAATAATTGTTATTAATGTAATTTCATTTGGGGAGTTACGAGAATTAAAATGAAATGAACTTCCAAACATATTAAAGAAGATGTAAAAGATTGTTCCAGTGGACTTTGGGCAGGTTGGAGGATGGTAGCTCTGAAGAAGAAGACTTACTAACTATTACAACCATCTTGTACATGCTGCAAATGGTTTCTTTCATGGTGGCATTGAGGTTTTATTAATGATATTATAATTTAATTCTTTTATTTTCTTCAATTGCGTTCTATTTAATTTCAAGTTTATGCACAGGTTCATTGTTTCAAAATGGTGGTTTAACTTTATTGTGCATTATTCTTGAACAAACTAAATGATTTTAAATATTTTGGAATACTTGATATTTAGGGTTTTAAAATCATATTTTGAGTTTATTGTTTGCAGGTTTAATCTCATGAATACATGATATTTAGGGTTATGTGCACTGTAAATTCAAAAGCCATAAAAATCAATTTTTTAAATTTTATTTCCTTTTAAATTTTATTCTTGTTTTCTCTGTTCTCCCTCACCAGAAAACTTGAAATTATTAGCCATTACTTGACATATTCAAATTATCTAATGTTCCACACATTACATTTAATTTAATAAGTCCCCAATATTTATTATTTGAAATTATTAAATTAATTATTCTAATTGTTATGCTTGTTAAATAATAATAATACTTAATGTTATGTTATTTAAACCACATAATTCAATTTGGTGTATCTAACACCAGTGTGCTTTCCTTTCTTTCATTTCTTTCCTTTTAATTTTTATCTCTCGTTAATCTTTATGAATTATGATATATATTAAATTACCTCATTTGTCATTAATGAAGTTTTAATTTAATAAGTTTTCATGAGTTATGTACCTACCATCTCTTTTTCCCCAAAATCATCATTTTATTTAAAACACTCTCTATTCAATAATCTAACTTATTTATTTATTTAATTAGAAAATCTATTTAATGTACATTGTTTTACAACGACTATTCAATTTTGTTTATCACCAGGGAAAACCCCTTGTGGTGAAAGGGAGACCAACCCTTGTCACCTAGAGTAGGAGGATCTAGGATCCTTAGTGATGCGGTCTCAAGCTATCCTCAATTACCGAGACAATTTAAGCACCAACATCTTTTGGCATCATTGCCAAGAAATGAAGGTATAATTTTCGCTTCCTTTGGTAACTAAGTTATTGGTTAAATTTGTGATCTGTTGGTGGACATGGTCACAGTTGTATCTGCCTTATAGTGTTTAAGGTAATTTTTTCTTATTTATTTGTTCACATGGCAACTTCTTAGTTGTTTCACTTGTTAATTTTGTTTCAAAGGCGGTTTCATGGATCTATTCACGTTTTGATATTTTTAATTTTTCTGATATGGCGGGTTCTCCACATGAGTTACCAGATATAGACATATGGGATGCTTACCTACCAAATTTTTGAAATTAGGATGGTGAAAACATAGCGCAACACCTTAGAGACTTTCACAATTGCATTCCAAAGTTGGGAGTACACCATGAAGATGTTCTAATGAAGCTATTCATGATGTCCCTAGAAGGTGACGCTCGAAAGTGGTACATAAGTCTCTCTCCTGGTACAATTTCTTCTCTCAAAGATTTTCATTCAAGTTTTTGTGACTATCATAAATGTATGTTTCTTGTATGATTACTTGACTTTGACTGTTGCGAGCATAATAATGATAATAACCTTGAAAATCAATATGATGACAACGACGAAGAAACCATAATGGATTATGAATTTGGAATAGAGAGAAACGTTAATGAATTTAACTTTGAAAAACTTGAAAAGTCACCTTTTATCACATTTATTAATGAATATGATGTTCTATTGTCAAATATTGAAGGTCACGGACAAGACACTTCTCGTTCTTTAATACAATATCATACAATACATTTATGTTTAATTTTTTTCTTCAGATTCTATAACTCCTAATGGTTCTAATTTATATTTATGTTTAGAAGAGAATAATAATCATGATAATAAAGGAGAGTTTACATCTGAAATGTTTGATTCTACATCCTTCCAAGTAGTTATTATGTTACATGTTCCCGAAGTTCCTCAACAACAATTGATCAACAAAGATATTCTTCCCCAATTGATTCTGTTTATAAAAAATTTTGTGATCCAACCAGAAGCTATTACATGAATTGATATTTGCCTCTTTTGACTCAACTTCACCTGGTGTTCATGTTGACTTTTTCCAAATCCTTTTTTATGATCGATATAATGATGAATTGGCAAATAATTTTATTCTTGTTTTCTCTGTTCTCCCTCACCAGAAAACTTGAAATTATTAGCCATTACTTGACATATTCAAATTATCTAATGTTCCACACATTACATTTAATTTAATAAGTCCCCAATATTTATTATTTGAAATTATTAAATTAATTATTCTAATTGTTATGCTTGTTAAATAATAATAATACTTAATGTTATGTTATTTAAACCACATAATTCAATTTGGTGTATCTAACACCAGTGTGCTTTCCTTTCTTTCATTTCTTTCCTTTTAATTTTTATCTCTCGTTAACCTTTATGAATTATGATATATATTAAATTACCTCATTTGTCATTAATGAAGTTTTAATTTAATAAGTTTTCATGAGTTATGTACCTACCATCCCTTTTTCCCCAAAATCATCATTTTATTTAAAACACTCTCTATTCAATAATCTAACTTATTTATTTATTTAATTAGAAAATCTATTTAATTTACATTATTTTACAACGACTATTCAATTTTGTTTATCACCAGGGAAAACCCCTTGTGGTGAAAGGGATACCAACCCTTGTCACCTAGAGTAGGAGGATCTAGGATCCTTAGTGATGCGGTCTCAAGCTATCCTCAGTTACCGAGACAATTTAAGCACCAACATCTTTTGGCATCATTGCCAAGAAATGAAGGTATAATTTTTGCTTCCTTTGGTAACTAAGTTATCGGTTAAATTTTTGATCTGTTGGTGGACATGGTCACAGTTGTATCTGCCTTATAGTGTTTAAGGTAATTTTTTCTTATTTATTTGTTCACATGGCAACTCCTTAGTTGTTTCACTTGTTAATTTTGTTTCAAAGGCGGTTTCATGGATTTATTCACGTTTTGATATTTTTAATTTTTCTCATATGGTGGGTTCTCCACATGAGTTACCAGATATAGACATATGGGATGCTTACCTACCAAATTTTTGAAATTAGGATGGTGAAAACATAGCGCAACACCTTAGAGACTTTCACAATTGCATTCCAAAGTTGGGAGTACACCATGAAGATGTTCTAATGAAGTTATTCATGATGTCCCTAGAAGGTGACGCTCGAAAGTGGTACATAAGTCTCTCTCCTGGTACAATTTCTTCTCTCAAAGATTTTCATACAAGTTTTTGTGACTATCATAAATGTATGTTTCTTGTAGGATTACTTGACTTTGACTGTTGCGAGCATAATAATGATAATAACCTTGAAAATCCATATGATGACAACGATGAAGAAACAATAATGGATTATGAATTTGGAATAGAGAGAAACGTTAATGAATTTAACTTTGAAAAACTTGAAAAGTCACCTTTTATCACATTTATTAATGAATATGATGTTCTATTGTCAAATATTGAAGGTCACGAACAAGACACTTCTCGTTCTTTAATACAATATCATACAATACATTTATGTTTAATTTTTTTCTTCAGATTCTATAACTCCTAATGGTTCTAATTTATATTTATGTTTAGAAGAGAATAATAATCATGATAATAAAGGAGAGTTTACATCTGAAATGTTTGATTCTACATCCTTCCAAGTAGTTATTATGTTACATGTTCCCGAAGTTCCTCAACAACAATTGATCAACAAAGATATTCTTCCCCAATTGATTCTATTTATAAACATTTTTGTGATCCAACTGGAAGCTATTACATGAATTGATATTTGCCTCTTTTGACTCAACTTCACCTGGTGTTCATGTTGACTTTTTCCAACTCCTTTTTTATGATCGGTATAATGATGAATTGGCAAATAATTTTATTCTTGTTTTCTCTGTTCTCCCTCACCAGAAAACTTGAAATTATTAGCCATTACTTGACATATTCAAATTATCTAATGTTCCACACATTACATTTAATTTAATAAGTCCCCAATATTTATTATTTGAAATTATTAAATTAATTATTCTAATTGTTATGCTTGTTAAATAATAATAGTACTTAATGTTATGTTATTTAAACCACATAATTCAATTTGGTGTATCTAACACCAGTGTGCTTTTTCCTTTCTTTCATTTCTTTCCTTTTAATTTTTATCTCTCGTTAACCTTTATGAATTATGATATATATTAAATTACCTCATTTGTCATTAATGAAGTTTTAATTTAATAAGTTTCATGAGTTATGTACCTACCATCTCTTTTTCCCCAAAATCATCATTTTATTTAAAACACTCTCTATTCAATAATCTAACTTATTTATTTATTTGATTAGAAAATCTATTTAATTTACATTATTTTACAACGACTATTCAATTTTGTTTATCACCAGGGAAAACCCCTTGTGGTGAAAGGGAGACCAACCCTTGTCACCTAGAGTAGGAGGATCTAGGATCCTTAGTGAGGCGGTCTCAAGCTATCCTCAGTTACCGAGACAATTTAAGCACCAACATCTTTTGGCATCATTGCCAAGAAATGAAGGTATAATTTTCGCTTCCTTTGGTAACTAAGTTATTGGTTAAATTTGTGATCTATTGGTGGACATGGTCACAGTTGTATCTGCCTTATAGTGTTTAAGGTAATTTTTTCTTATTTATTTGTTCACATGGCAACTCCTTAGTTGTTTCACTTGTTAATTTTGTTTCAAAGGCGGTTTCATGGATTTATTCACGTTTTGATATTTTTAATTTTTCTGATATGGCAGATTCTCCACATGAGTTACTAGATATAGACATATGGGATGCTTACCTACCAAATTTTTGAAATTAGGATGGTGAAAACATAGCGCAACACCTTAGACACTTTCACAATTGCATTCCAAAGTTGGGAGTATACCATGAAGATGTTCTAATGAAGCTATTTATGATGTCCCTATAAGGTGACGCTCGAAAGTGGTACATAAGTCTCTCTCCTGGTACAATTTCTTCTCTCAAAGATTTTCATACAAGTTTTTGCGACTATCATAAATGTATGTTTCTTGTAGGATTACTTGACTTTGACTGTTGCGAGCATAATAATGATAATAACCTTGAAAATCAATATGATGACAACGACGAAGAAACCATAATGGATTATGAATTTGGAATAGAGAGAAACGTTAATGAATTTAACTTTGAAAAACTTGAAAAGTCACCTTTTATCACATTTATTAATGAATATGATGTTCTATTGTCAAATATTGAAGGTCACGAACAAGAAACTTCTCGTTCTTTAATACAATATCATACAATACATTTATGTTTATTTTTTTTCTTCAGATTCTATAACTCCTAATGGTTCTAATTTATATTTATGTTTAGAAGAGAATAATAATCATGATAATAAAGGAGAGTTTACATCTGAAATGTTTGATTCTACATCCTTCCAAGCAGTTATTATGTTACATGTTCCCAAAGTTCCTCAACAACAATTGATCAACAAAGACATTCTTCCCCAATTGATTCTGTTTATAAACATTTTTGTGATCCAACCGGAAGCTATTACATGAATTGATATTTGCCTCTTTTGACTCAACTTCACCTGGTGTTCATGTTGACTTTTTCCAACTCCTTTTTTATGATCGATATAATGATGAATTGAATTATGAAGTAGGCTTACAATATGATCACAATTTTAGTTCTTGTTTTGAACATACTTTAGATATTTTTAATACTTGTCAGAATAAGGGCTATGATAACTTAATTGAATCAACATCTTCACAACCTGTTTATGATAACTATGAGGAAAATGAATTTATAAATGAAAATGAAATTAAACATATCAATTCTTTCCTTTCATATCCTCTTAGTTATTATAGCTATAACCGATGTAATAGCCTACAAGATAATCATGATTCAAATTCATAATTTTCAGAACATAAGTCTTATAATGAGGAAAACATAGTTTCCCATGTTTCTAATGATGACATTTTTACTCAAAATTTTGAGGTTGTTGCATCATATAATGACAATAATGATTTTCATTTACAATCTCTTTCACAACATACTACGAAATTGGATTAATTTGAAACATGCTGACTATTTCGAAGAATACTCAATATCTATTTTAAATTATGAATCTGAAGGATGTTGTGGGACTAACTTTATCACCATTTCAGAAAGAAACAAGAATCCTTCCTATGAAATAATTGTTAAAAATTTCACGTTTGAAAATTTTGATCATTTAAATTTTCAAATTGGATATCATGACTTTATGGAGGAATGGATGAATCAAGTTTCTAAAATAACATATATCTCATGCCACTTTTATATCTACTCTCTTTCAAGAAGCATGTTAGTTGACGAAAATTACTCTTTGCTTCCTATATTATAGTTTTGGTTAAGAATGAAGCCCAATGTTAGGAAGTTTGTCAATGATAAAATTTATGTTTGGTTATACTCGATTTTCAATTTCTTTGATAAATATTGTTATTGAAATCCATTGTATATAAACCATGTACATAAATAAACCTTTTTATCCTTCTTAGGTTTAGAATAAATAAAGATGAAGGTGTTTTCATCTTGAAGAGTCTCTATGAGATTATAGTAGAAGGGAATATACATCTATGAATCCTTAATATGAACCCTATTAACGCGTTTTTAGTACATATTTAAAGACTGTGTTTGTAAATAATGTTTGAGGGGTAACAATATTTAAAGGGCTTAGATCTTAGTTTCTTAGTCATGTCAACTTCATATTGAACATTCTTCACAACTACTCTTTTTCATTCTACTTACACATAAATACTAAGGGATCACATTAATTCATAAGAGCTAGACCTATAACCATAAGATTGGGCTTTCATAAAATTTAATTGAAACTTTGGTAGGACTAGTTACATTATAACCATGCATGAGACCTTCCCTTATCACCATACTACCGTAGGGATAGGAATCAATGTTTTCTTGGGTGGGGCATGCTGGTATCTCTGTCGGTGTACTGAAAAGGCTCGCTAGTAGTGGAGTAAGGCCAGTGGCATTAGATAAAAATCTAGTGTGAAATCCTCCCACTCCTTCTGTTGAGGTGACTTCTGATGGGGTATGCTGATATCTTTTTCAGGGCTATGGACACTCGTTGACATCGGAGCAAGGTCAATGGTATTGTACTAAGTCCAGTGCATAATTCTCCCATCATGTGAATGTTATATTGGCTAAATAAATTTGAAAGAAGGCATCTAACACGAAGAGAAAACAAGAATTCAAATAGTTCCTCATCTAAGGATAGTTGATGACTCCGTCGGGGCTATGGACGCTCGCTGGAAATGGAGCGACATATGATTCTAGAAACTCATGTCATGTGACCAAAGGGGAACCAAAATCCCTGACAACTAGTCTCCCTAGTTTCAATAAAACTTTACTCAAAAATGGAAGTCACTCTTATGAATCTTAATTAGCTCTATGATTTATGTAATTTCTTAATCACTAATTGTAAGCATATATGACTTGTTATAATGTTGAATATTCTTATGAAGTGAGTCATTTATATTTTTTGAGATCATGTGCCTTAATCATTATCATAGCTGCCCCGATACACTTAGTATACAAACAAATGTCTTATGTATGCAAATAATCATTGAACATGTTAATCTATACGTACTAGGGCCTCACATTTATTATTGTTTAATTCTTGGTATTGATCGACTGAGACTTAAGATGCAAAATATTTCCTTCTATTGATTTTATTTTTTCGCTTTGAGTCCCCTCTTCCTCATGAGTCGACTCCATGTCCATGTGAAGGCATATGGTTTACGTTATTGATCCTCCGCAAGGGAGAATCATCCCCAGTTGGAGCCGAATGTTCTCGCTAGTTTGACCCCAATTATATATTGGATCCTTCTATTTGTGTCTACTTGTGTCTCACTCACTATATGGCTTCCTCTCATTTTCTCGTGACAAAAAACCTATGACTTGAATTTTCATGATTACCCTGCATCAAGTAATAATCATTGTAACTTGTAAGAAAATCATTATTAATTTTTTTTTTTTTATCATTCAAAATGGTTTTCATTAGATTTTCAAAATATTATAGCGTACAAAAATGAGCTCAATAGCCTCCACTCTCTCATTTCGACCAATTTTTTTGAGATTGGGGGCTGGAGAATGCGAAGATAGACGATTTGAATATATTATTTTTGGAGGGCCATGTGGCCTTAGCATACTATGAGTGACACAAAAAGGGACACGAACCGATAACATCATATCAAGGAGGGGGATGAGGGTGAATTACAAGGGGGGCTGCAAAGTAACCAACACGATCATGAATGTGTAAGTCAATATGTTCCACCCGTGCTTCCAAGCTGTGGAGGTGGTCATTTGTACATATTTGAATGCATTAGAGGTTGTCCAACTGCTCCAAATAGGCATTCTGATTGTATTGAATATCAGTAAGATATGATATCATTGTGGTCTTCATAAATGTGATCCCTTAGAATGTCAATGTCAATTTTCATGTGGCGCATATGCTCGACGATAGATTCCATGGAGGTGGGAGCCACCAAGTGGCTTGGCGAATTAGCTAGAGAAATCTCCTCTAGGTCCTTTGTTTCTTGGCTAGTTGAGTTAGCAGAGGACGAATGGTAGCATGGATTGGGACCCCTAGTATGGGTATGCTGCCCCCTCCCATGACGAGGATGACCCTATTGTCATGGCATCCTGCAGCTCACGGTGGTTGACGAATCGCTATAAGGGTAGCCCATAGAGATATCTTGAGAGAACCTGCACATAATACAAACTAGTCAAATCCCGCGAACACACTGACCTGAACAAGGATGAAACACCAGAATGACACCACTATCAAAGGGGTGAGACATGCACACATTTATCGATACTGGGTAATAGATTAGAGAAATTCCCACAAACAACCCCAAATATTCACACAGATAGGACACATAACCCTGAGTACTGATAGAGAGACTATGGTTACCTTTTGGCTAGAAGAGAGACCCGAGCCTAGAACACAAATTAACAGAAACCAGATGGATACCCATGCACCTGTGAAGACCAACAAGAGTCCTTGTGAATGGGAGTGGATCTAGAAGCTTCCGCAGGAGTAAAGAAGGCTTCTAGCCAATGGAGGCATGGGAGCAACACCAAACCACGATTGTCCGTGTTCTTGGATCCCAAGGGCAGACTAGGAGACATATCCCAATCCACACTAGGAAACTGCAAATGTCTTTTGCACTCCTCACCCAAGGCTAAAACCCTAGTGAGGTGCCATAGACCCATACCTAGACGCTTCCACTCTCCTTCCAACCCAAATTCATTGCCCAAACTGCCAAACTAAAGAAAATCGCTTGCCAAGCTTCACATTTATCCGCAGAGTTCGCAAGGGAGATCGTCGTAGAGGAAGAGTTAATGCTGAAATGGTTCATGGAGGGGGAAGTTAATACCCACGTGAAGGAGAAGCAGGCCCAAATGTCCTTTCACGCGCCACTTGTGCTTCGGTATGTGCACCCCCATCGGAAAAAAAATCACTATTATATTAAATAAACGATTACATCTTAATTTTGAATTAATAATTATAATTATAAGTTACAATTATGAGGGTAATAAGTTAAAAAATAAAAAAAATGTTAATTAAAAAATAAAATAACAAAATAATAAAATAACAAAATTAAATAAATTAAAAATTAATTAAATAACCTACGCATCTTATCTCACCTCTTATTCACTCCACTCAACGATTATTAAAAAAGTGTCAATGGTATAAGTCCTTACCACATGAAACGTATCATTAAAAACCCATTAACATGAATAAATTTTTGTGACAATAAATTTTAAATCTCGCCTCACAACTTCAGTGACTCCAATGAAATGAATGCCTTGTAATGCGGGCCTTTCACAATCGCTAACCTCCATGCAAGTTTTCACCCGATGTTATTCTAAACTCCAAATTTCATTTTAACATTTTAAACATTTTAACAGTCCAAATTTCATCGAATCTAAGTTGCATACAATTTTCTCTCTCCACACAGACCTGACATAGGTATTGAATGTGTTTAAGAAGGATTTCAAATGAAGTTTAATACATATGCGCATATATTAAAATTCTTATGTATAATACATGTCTTATATTCAAATTCATATATATTATATATGTATTATTTGAAATTAAAATACATATGTATTTCTTTATTAAAAAATTATAATATAATCTTATTTGAAATTTAAATTTATATATTATATATATTATTGAGGTTTTATACAAGATTAATATATTATATATATTATTGAGGTTTTATACAAGATTATATTGTTTAGGTGGTTTAAAAAATTATTTGAAATCTATATCAAAATAGAAATTTGGAATTTATAATTAAAATTGAAGATAAATATAGATTTCAGATTTCCTTCATTTAAACTCAATGTTTTTATTTCTAATGTCTCGATGAAGAAATTGTGCATGCATCAAAGCATTTAGATTTCATGGCAGGTTTTTTAGAAATGCAAGCATTCAACATTTAAAAGGGAAAACCATATTAAATTTAATATTTTGGATTCTATCTTGCGTTTCTGGAAAATACGTTCACGTTAAATACATAATTTATGACCTAATATTTTATATAGTGGGAAAATTTTTACTGGGTCTCACCTAAGGTAAAAAAATAAATTTCCTCAATAATGCAAGATGGATAATGAAGAGAACATTATGAAAGGTAAGTTTATGGTTTAATTTCATTTATTATAATGTTTTATATTTGAGAATTAATTTATATCTTTTCTTTTAATGCATGAGATATTATTTAAAGGATTTTTAGCATGAAGGATTTGAGTAGGGATTTATTGAAATGATGAAATATTTATTACATTTAGTCAAAATAATTGTTATTAATGTAATTTCATTAGGGAAGTTACGAGAACTAAAAATGAAATGAACTTCCATACATTTAAAAGAAGATGTAAAATATTGTTCCAAGGGCTTTTTGGTTGGTTGGAGGATGGCAGCTCCGAAGAAGAAGACTTACTAACTATTACGGCTATCTTGTACATGATGCAAATGGTTTCTTTCATGGTGGCATTGAGGTTTTATTAATGATATTATAGTTTAATTCTTTTATTTTCTTCCATTATGTTCTATTTAATTTCAATTTTATGCAGTGGTTGGTTGCTCCATAATGGTGGCTTAACTTGATTATGATTTATTCTCTAACACATTAAATGATTTTAAATATTTAGGGATACTTGATGTTTAGGGTTTTAAAATCATATTTTGAGTTTGTTTGTTGCAAATTTAATCCCATGAATACATGATATTTAGGGTTATGCACACTGTAAATTCAAAAGCCTTAAAAACCAATTCTTTAATTTTTTTACCTTTTTAATTTTATTATTGTTTTCACTATTTTCCCTCACTAGAAAACATGAAATTATTAGCCATTACTTGACTTCTTCAAATTCTCCAATATTTCACACATTACATTTAGTTTAATAAGTCTTCAATATTTATTATTTGAAATTATTAAATTAATTATTCTAGTTGTTATGCAGGTTAAATAATAATAATACTTGATGTTATGTTATTTAAAGGGCCACATAGTTCAATTGGATGTATCTAACACCAATGTGCTTTAATTAATTAATTAATTATTATTATTATTATTATTATTATTTTTTTTTTTTTATCTCTCACTAACCTTTATGAATTATGATATATATTAATTTACCTCATTTGTCATTAATAAAGTTTTAATTTAATAAGTTTTCTTGAGTTATGTACCTACCATCTCTTTTTCCCAAAAAACATTATTTTATTTAAAACACTCTCTATTCAATAATCTCACCTATTTATTTGTTTAATTAGAAAATCTATTTAATTTTCACTATTTTACAACAACTATTCAATTTTGATTATCACCAGGGAATAACCCTTGTGGTGAAAGGGAGGCTAGCCCTTGTCACATAGAGTGGGAGAATCTAAGATCCTCAGTTATTTGGTCTCAGACTATCCTTAGTTACCGGGAATATTTGAGCACCAACACAGTCACCAGATAACCTACACTCCCGCTCTGCTTAATCATTCTATTTTATGCTTAAAATGAAAAAATCTACACCCAAGTCCTGAGAGGAAAAACCCTCTAGCCATACCGAGCCTCTGATGGAAACAAAAACCGAAATTCATGACCCATTCTGCTCCTATAACATTTCAGGTCTCTACTTCAACATGTATGACCATTACCTTAAAAAGGAAGACCTATTTGAGGTCACAGGGCCAGGGTTGTACCACCTAATCACCTCCACAATCTATCCTTTTCCAGATTTTTTTTCCTATCTCGTCACATCCTACGTTAAAGAGAGGAATTGTTTCATATCTTCCACATGGGTTAAAATTCTGGGAGTCACCCCATAATTAATCCAAAATTCTTGCATCTACCCAAAATCTCCCCATCCTATGAGATTTACAGAAACAACCTTTTTTTACAATTATAATTGATTCCTAGCTAGAGAACAACAAGCCTTCCTCTAGTTAATTTTAGCACCTGGAAATAAAACCCTCCCCATTGTAGACAAATTCTGTTGGGTCCCTATAATACAAGTGATTACCCCATTACTATTGTAGTTATACCCCTTATTAATATTGTTGTGCCCCTATTGCCCCCATATTGTTATTATTGTGCCCCATAGAATCCCTCTATTGTTATTTTTGTGGCTTTATATTATTATTGTTAGGTCGACTGGATTATATTGTGACTCCTTAGACTCCTATATATAGAAATGAGATTTTGTCATTTGAATCATCAAAGAATTGTTCATTTATGTAATGTAAAGGTGGTTTCCCCCTCGAAGAGGCTGAATTCTAAGGCGTTGATCTATCTTTTCTATCTTTTCTTGAGCTGGTTTCCTAACATTTGGTATCAAAGCTTTGGATTCTAGGGTTTCGCTGCTCCAAATAGGTCATCGTGGAATTTTCTCTATAACTTTTTTTTCTGCGACGTTTCAGAAGTTAAAAAAAAAACCCATTTGAGAAGAAATCGCGCTGAACCTTGGGTCCGAATTTCAGAGCTTTTCGTGCTATATTTGCGGAGATATGATCTGAGGAAGTTGGTCTTTTTGCAGACTACTGAATTAAATTCCAAAAAGGTGACCTGGGGAAAATTGTCATAAATTTATCTCTGGGGATCGGATTGAAATTTCGTAAGAAGGTACAGAAAGAGGACGGACTGTAGTTTCTTGTATACATTTTTTAGATCCAAAGGTCGAAACAGTGACTCGTGGCACGTTGTACAAGTTCGCTCTACTGAACTAGTCTATAATCAAGTCACTGTGGGAGATTTCACATAACTCTTCCTTGGAGAATCCAATTTGGGTCAGACTTGTGGCATTGGAAAGAGGACATAAAGGGCTACTGCAGGTCACAAATTTAGAACTAGATGATTGAAAAGTACAGAGATACATCAGAGGCAATATCGAGCTACTACAAAGTGAAAAAAGGTGTGCAAATTTTCTTAAATTTTTGCTTAAGCTTGGTTTGAAAATTTATTTTGAAGGAATTCAAAGGACATAATAGAGAATTATTATCGATAACTGATTCCCCAAGGAAAGAAAATGCAAACACCTAGTAAGGAACCTGAAAGCTCTAGCATGACTCATGAAGAAGAAGAAGAAATGCTATATGATATATCAAAATTACAAGAACAAGTGCAACAAGTGTCACTTGCACAAAAAGCAACAAAATCTAAGATGGATGGCTTAAGGAAAGATGTAGAAGCTAAGATGAATGGTTTAAAGACAGGCGTAGAAGCTAAAATGGATGGCTTGGAAGCTAAGGTGAATGGCATGGACGCTAAAATTGATGGCATGGATGATAAGATGGAAGAATTGAAGATAAATGTGAATAAGTTGCTACAAGAAATGGTCACTAAGGGTGAAAGGTTACTAAAGGAAACTCATGATGAGAACAAAAGAAATATTAATCATGATTCCATAGACTCTAATGTTGGATCAAAGACTCACCATGTTCCAAAAATCGATATGAGGAAGTTTGATGGCAAGGATCCCGCCACATGGATATTACAGATGGAGCAATTCTTCGATCTCAATAATGTGCAAAACACACAAAAGGTACGTATGGAAACTTTATATTTGGAACCAAATCAATTTGTATGGTATCAATGGCTTTGCTCTCGTAAACAATTTATCACTTGGGCAATTTTTACGGAAGAATTGATAGCACATTATGAGGATACAAAAAGCAACACTTTTTTTAGCCAATTGATAAGTCTCAAAGAAAAGGGTTCAATAATGGGGCACATTTAGGAGTTCCAAAAATTGAACATAAGGGTAAAATATATTCCAGAGGAGCATAGGATTGATGTGTTCATAGGGTCTTTAAAGGATAATATCCAACATGATGTTCGCCTTTGGAACCTGATTCATTAGAGAAGGCATTCATGTTAGCAAGAAAAATGGAAAGCAAAATTATGGCAACCAGGAAGCATACCACTCACAACTATAAAGACGGAAGTGTTTTTGCCCCTAGTCTTCCACAACCCATAAGGTTGACACCACAACAATTGGAAGAAAAAAGAGCAAAAGGACTTTGTTACAGTTGTGATAGCAAATACACTAAAGGTCATAAGTGTGCTGAGAAGAAATTATTCTACATAGATTGTGAAGAGGAAGAAGAAAAGGAGCAAGAAAGGTCAAAAGAAGAGGATATACTCCAGGAACAAAGCCTAGATGAAGAACAAATAAATCCAACCATATCTTGTAATGCATTGGCAGGAATTACCACTCCTCAAACCATCAAGATAGAAGGACAAATCAAGAAGAAAAAGGTAATAGTGTTGATTGATTCAGGAAGCACCCACAATTTTATTCATTGTAAGGTAGCAAAAGAATTGAATTGCTTCCTATATCCAGCACCAGAGTGTCAAGTGATGATTGCAAATGGAGGAACAATAAGTTGCTCTGGAAAGTGCCATAATATCAAGCTATCCATGGGAGAATATGTATTGACTAGCTCAATGTTTTCCATTCCAATGGGAGGTGCTGATGTTGTACTAGGAGTCCAATGGCTACAATCCTTGGGGAAACTAGGAAAGATAATCAGCTCTAATGGTATGAAAAAGCTTCTAAAAAAGGAGCAAAGAGGTGTAATTGCACAATTATGTTCGCTAGATGTTTCCACATCGGAATCATCTATTTCTCCAGATCTCCAAAAAGTCCTGGACAATCATTCCAAGGTATTTGAGACTCCCAAAGGTCTCCCACCTAGGCGTGATCATGATCATGCTATTCATCTGATTCCAGGAAGTGTTCCTCCAAACATCAGGCCGTACAGATATCCCTATGTCTAAAAGAGTGAAATTGAACGTATGGTTGCAGAAATCCTAGAGGCTGGTATAATTCAACCGAGTCAAAGTTCTTTCTCTGCTCCAGTAGTATTGGTGCACAAGAAGGATGGATCATGGCGCATGTGTCCAGATTATAGGGAGCTCAACAAGCTGAGTATTAAAAATAAGTTCCCCATTCCTGTCATTGATGAATTACTGGATGAATTGCATGGATCAATTTACTTCACCAAGTTGGATCTTCATTCAGGATATCATCAAATCTGAATGAAGATTGAAGACATTTCGAAAAAAACATTTAGAACTCATGAGGGTCATTATGAATTTTTGGTCATGCATTTTGGCCTTACCAATGCACCTTCAACATTTCAAGGTTTGATGAATTCAATTTTCAAACCATTCCTTAGAAAATTTGTGTTAGTATTTTTTGATGATATACTAATCTACAACAAGTCTTGGAAGGATCATGTTGAACATGTTGATAGGGTGCTACAACTATTGGAGGAGAAACAATTATATGCAAAAAGATCCAAATGTTTCTTTGGAGTCCAGGAGGTGGAATATCTGGGTCATATTGTATCTCATGAAGGAGTTAAGGTAGACCCTAGCAAAATTAAAGCCATTAAGGAATGGAAAATCCCCACATCCATAAAGCATCTGCGAGGATTTCTCGGGTTGACAGGGTATTATCGCAAGTTTGTTAAGAATTATGGGAGAATAGCAGCACCTCTAACAACATTATTGAAGAAAGATGCATTTTCATGGACTCCGGAAGCAACAAAGGCCTTTGAACATCTTAAAGAGGCAATGTGTCAAGCACCAGTCTTAGCTACACCGGACTTCACAAAAACCTTTATTGTGGAATGTGATGCTTCAGGAAATTGAATTGGTGTTTTTCTAATGCAAGATGAAAGACCCATTGCTTTTGAAAGTCATCCAATAAAGGGAAAGTTTTTAAGCAAAGCTATTTATGAGAAGGAAATGTTGGCAATACTCCATGCACTTAAGAAATGGCGACCCTACCTAATGGGAAGACACTTCAAGGTAAAAACGGATCATGATAGCCTTAAATAATTTTTAGAACAAAGATTATCCTCTGAAGAGCAACAAAAGTGGGTCACAAAGATGTTGGGTTATGACTTTGAAATCATCTACAAAAAATGGAAGCAAAATGTGGTGGCAGATGCACTGTCAAGAAAGGATGAGGATGTGGAAGCATTTTTGTGCGCCATTTCTATTATCCAACCAGATTGGATAAACGAACCAAGGGAGGAATGGAAGAATGACGAAGAAGTGTGGGCACTTATTCGAAAGTTACAACAAGATTCCAGTACGTCTGATACATTTAGCTGGAAAAATGATTCGTTATGGTACAAAGATCGCTTATACCTCTGTAAGAATTCCCAGCTAAAACAAAAGATTCTTATGGAATTGCACACTTCTCCCTTAGGAGGGCACTCAGGATTTTTAAAAACTTACCACAAGGTTAAGAAGGAATTTTTTTGGGATGGCCTTAAATCAGATATTCAAAATTTTGTGGCAGAATGTTTGGTTTGCCAACAAAATAAAGTTGAAACAATTAAGACACCGGGTCTATTACAACCTTTATCCATTCCAAGCCAACATTGGGAGGAGGTTCCAATGGATTTTATCATAGGTTTACCCAAGTCTGAGGGAAAGAGTGTCATCATGGTAGTAGTTGACAGACTTACCAAGTATGCACACTTTTGTGCATTATCACATCCATTTAAAGCCAATACAGTTTCTACTGCATTTATGGAAACAATTCAAAAGCTACATGGAAACCCAAAGATTATTGTAAGTGACAAAGATCCCATTTTCACTGGAAATTTTTGGACAGAATTAATTTCTTGTCTAGGTACTCAGTTAGCTCATAGCTCATCTTATCATCCTCAATCTGATGGGCAAACTGAGATAGTAAACAAATGTTTGGAAGGATATCTTCGTTGCTTTGTATCTGATAAACAGACACAATGGGTCAAATGGTTGCCTCTGGCTGAATGGTGGTATAACACTTCCTTCCATACAACAACAAAAATGACCCCATTTATGGCACTTTATGGGTATCAACCACCATCCATCACATCATATTTAAGAGAAAATTCTAAGGTTTAGGCAGTGGAACATCACATCGAACATCAACAACAAGTCCTCCAACTCTTAAAGGATAACATTGTGTTGGCACAGAATAGAATGAAACAACAGGCAGATCAACATCGCAGTGAAATAAGTTTTGATGTAAGTGATTGGGTATTCCTACGGATACAACCATATAAGTAAATGTCCCTCAAGCAAGCTAAGAAGGATAATAAATTATCACCAAAGTATTATGGTCCGTACAAGGTGTTGCAAAAGATTGGTACTATGGCATACAAATTGGAGCTTCCTGCAGCTTCTCGATTGCACCCAGTTTTCCATGTTTCATGTTTAAAGAAGGTTATAGGCGACAAGCTGTCAGTTCAAACAATATTGCTAGAACTTGATGAGGAAGGAAAAATTATATTGGAACCGGAAGCAGTCACAGAAACAAGAACTCGACAGCTACGAAATCGATCAATTTCAGAGTATCTTATCAAGTGGAAGAACTTATATCCGCTAAAGATTCCATATGGGAGGATGAGAATTTTATGCAGAAGTATCCAGAACTACTCAAGCATTGAGGACAACACTTTTTTGAAGGATAGGGGCATGTTGGGTCCCTATAATACTAGTGATTACCCCATTACTATTGTAGTTATACCCCTTATTAATATTGTTGTGCCCCTATTACCCCCATATTGTTATTATTGTGCCCCATAGAATCCCTCTATTGTTATTTTTGTGGCTTTATATTATTATTGTTAGGTCGGCTGGATTATATTGTGACTCCTTAGACTCCCATATATAGAAAGGAGGTTTTGTCATTTGAATCATCAAAGAATTGTTCATTTATGTAATGTAAAGGAGGTTTCCCCCTTGAAGAGGCTGAATTCTAAGGCATTGATCTATCTTTTCTTGAGCTGGTTTCCTAACAAATTCTCCATTTCCATGTCTTTTGAAATTGTACAACCCATTCTGACCACTATTTCCTTGTTGTATGGGGAAGAGGAAACTTCTAATATTACTAAAACCATCATAAGATTCTTCCACACAATGATGCAACTTGACATCATCTTCGACATACCCTCATTCCTTGCAGAATCCATAAAGTTCCAGTTTAAACATTTTCCTGTTACCTCTTATTTAAGATACTATTCCATATTGTTCTATCTTTTCTTGTATACTCATGTAGAAGAATTTGAGCATTTTGGCCTTAGCATTATAGATTCTCACAAGCAGAGGAAGTTTGTGTTTGATTGGGACAGTGCCCTAAAGGAAATCCTGATAATGAGGGTTTCTCCCAGTCATTTCCACTTATATGTCCACTGCCTACAAAATTATAAATAACATTTCCCCTCCTAGAATGTTTCCCTAGCAAAAGGAAATCCTTTAGCTCAGTCAAGATACCATGGTGGATGATTGGTTCTTGTTTGAAGACTACACTGAGATTATGGGTTAGAGCTTCCCCATTTCGTTTGCCTGTTTGTATGTGTATGAGAATATTTTCTCTAGATTTTATCAAAGAGCCTAAATGCTGATCAAATCCACTTTGTTATTGCCAAGAAGGGCTACATGTTTAAGCTGGGTAGGGTGGTAGGACTATTCATTGTTAATACTAGAAAAACCTTTCAACAGGTAGAAGACATGTTGAAGGAGCTTAATTTTGAAATGGGAGATGTGTGGAACTATGATACCCATGGTGTCATATCAAAGAGGAGAAGGGATATTAATGCTTCAACTTATGAGCATGAGTATAGACCTGAACTTGAATGGAAGGCTAATTTGGATTCTTGGCCTATTAATACAAAAATGGAAATTGAGACCCCAACTTCAAAGGAAAAGACTCAAAAGAGAAGCGTGGATGAAGATGGAGACTCAAAAATGGAGGAGGCATCATCCAAAAAGAAGGCCAAAATCCAGGAGCAAACCGAGGAAGAGATTAATACTGGGTTGACTAAGAGGAACCTGGACCAACTACACTTCCAGGTACTCCTAAAAGACTCACAAAATTATGCTACTTTTACTTCCACAAAGGTAGCAATCCTGGGCTCTTTGGGAAGTGCATCAACAAGATGCCTTAAATGGGAAGAGGGGCAAAGAACAAAGGAGAAAAACAAAAGGTCCAGGGACAAAATGTTGCAACAACTGGCATCATATTTAGTTCCTTATCAGACTAGGCTCCTAGTTGCCATGGACCTAGAGATAAATCAGATGAAATTATCTCTATATCACCCTTTAGCATAGTCCCTTCCATCAGGATCACAATTCAGGACTATGGACCTGTCACTAGATATGGCTAGTATCCCTCTACGGGACAAAATAAATTGGCACAAGCAAGATGGAGAAATGCTCTAGAGTAATCTGAGTAAAAATGTCTTGACTATGGGTAGAAATGTGAAGTTGGGTTACACTTTTGTGAGAATTGGCAGTAGAAAATTCATCATCACGCTTTTTTGGTTGAATCAGGCATTTTTTTTGGCCTATGATTTTTTTTTTTTTTTTTTTCGATCAAAAAATAAACATAACATTCAAATGAAAATTTGAATGTTAAAGTTAATGACAACTTGCAACAAATTTTTGAGTCGCGGGGAGGAAATCTATCGAGTTAACTTTTCAACTAGAATATTTTTTTAGCTAATTTATTTTTTCGGCCAAACAAATTTTTCAGTTGAATCAATTTTTTTGGCCAAACAAGTTTTTTGGATGAACACTTAGCTTGGCCAAAAATATGTTTATATAATTTGGTTCCTGGCTTTTTGGCTGAACAAGTTTTGTTTTTTGTTTTTTTGTTGAATGTTGTTTGCACACTGTGTTGAATGTTGTTTGCACACTCTAAACGACTCAGTCAGGTCACGTTGATGTTTAGCAGGTTATGTTGATGTTTAGCAGGTCATGTTGATGAATAGTTTTCTTTGCAAATTGGCTATTTTTTTTTATAGTTTTGCAGGTTGCCTTGCCTAGAGAAGATTTATGTTGGAGGATATCGATGCTAGAGGAGTTTGTCTCTAGACGAGTTCGACACTTAGGAGTTTGACGCTGGCTGGAGGTAGGAGTTTTTCCCGATAATCCAGATTTGGATGTCAAGTTACTGTTTTGAATTATTGTGCACTTAATTTACAGTTCAATTAAGAATAAGGTATGATATATAAAGTTGTATATATGAAATAATACTTTTTGCATAATTTTTCTTGTATCCATAACCATGTTTCACTATCCATTGTCTATAACACATTAAGGTCATGGGCTAGAAAATTACAGAGATCGTGGCAATGAATATATCTATTCCTTTGGGATGTGAGTATTTATATTTCATGGAAAGGGAAATTGTTACGTTGGGATAAGTTTCCTCATTGATATAGAGAAAAGCAAATCGACATAACATCAACCCTTAGCTCTCTTATAGTTTTTATTGGCACTGTGGCTTGGGATCTAACACTCCAGATGAAATTCTTTCTCTTTGGGGGGTCCTCCATTATGCCCTTTAGATTAATCTCCGGTCTCTCACTATATTTTGAGATTATAAATATGTTATTGATTGGGCTAACTACAAGATTTCCTTAAATTCTCCAGTTCTTGAGACTTGGAAACTTCGTATCAGAGACCTTTTAGCTGGATTTCTTCATCTTACCATCTTGCATGTCTATCAAATTCAAAATAGTGAAGCAGACTGCCTATCTAAATTGGGTTGCTACTATGTCCCAAATTATATTATCTTCCAGTAATTCTTCTTTGGCTCTCTGACAAGGGAAGGATTCATCCCTAGATAACATGAATTTTTTTTCTACAGGGGTCCCATGCCTTCTTTTTCCACTCTCTTTCTTTGGAGTGAATTTTGTAAAATTTTGGCTGTTTTATCCTTTGATAGACTTATTTTTAGTTTTGGTCAATGTCGATTTGAATCTTTTGATAACATGATATTATGTTTTTGTATCTGTGGACTCATGATGCTTAGTCCGACTGGATGTATCTTTTATGTGGAGATTGAGAATTATTCTCTCCAATATATATACTTTTTATTATTGATATAAAACAAATTTCTTCTTTGTGAAAAAATAGATCGATAGAATATATAGATTTCGCGAGAGCTCTCAAAAATTTACACTCAACATCCCAAGATTCTTTGACGTACTAGTTGCCCATTCTACATGTTAGTGGTTGAAACATCATATCTATTGAAGGTTAATTGCTTCACTCACGTCGGGCATATTAATCATTCACTACATTATTTATCTCTCACTCGACATTTAGTAGACCCCAATGGCATCCCCACAAGACCTTAATGGTCAGAATACCTCTCGACAAACTTTCAATAGACCTGATCAAAATTATCCTCATAAGACCTTCGCTCATATTATCTCCGACTCAAGTTTCAGATAACCATCACGCACTTGGCTATATTTTTCACGTTATGGTAAAAGTGTGGAAGCCTCCCTACTCACATCATATTGACATATTTCTCTTTTAGTTAGAGTCTCTATACCTTCATTAATATGTATGGGCTAAAAATGGTAAGATCTACTATGTTTTGCTAAATAAATTAGTTGTTTCCTCAGCTGCAAATCATGGCATATTAATAGCAAAAAATGGACCCGTCACTGTAAAGCCCACAGGTGTTCTGACTTGCCCACACCCATCGATGCCACATCATCTACATGACTGGGCACCACAAGGGCACGATACCCACCCACATAGTTGAGTTCTCCATCATCTGAGAAAGGGTGAGCAACGTCATTAAACAAGTTAAATTTAAACAGTTATCAATAAATTAACATGATATCAATAATATTTTAAACATATTTCATTAATATAATAATGATTCTAAATAAGATAATGTATACAATCAGTGAGATAGAAACACTAATTTATGTGGAAAACCCAACAATAAAATTCAAAGGAAAAGATCAGCAAGTTTTTTTTTTAGTGGCACATAAACTTCAACTTGTGAGTTGAACTCTTAACTCTTTCACAATAAATTAATCTTATTTATAGAATAAT
Organism: Pinus tabuliformis; assembly: GCA_031772625.1. Classification (NCBI taxonomy): domain Eukaryota; kingdom Viridiplantae; phylum Streptophyta; class Pinopsida; order Pinales; family Pinaceae; genus Pinus; species Pinus tabuliformis. The sequence goes on along the minus strand of CM062812.1, from coordinate 717,835,308 downwards.
TCTCTCTTATATGATAGATTGCAAAGGCAGGAATACAAAGAGAATAAACTCAAAGGAAGCAATGAAGTGAATAACTATTCTCATCATTCAATATCATTTAAATGCACTACATAGGAGGTAAGGAAAGAAACAACAATAAATAACTGGAGAAAGTCCCAACTAAAACTAAACTAAGCTAAACTCACTGAAATAAATCAAAACTGATTATGACACCTATTAGACAGTGACTTTAATGCTCTCAACATTAGATACAAGGAGAATCCTTCGGTACATTCTAGGGGAAGTATTTGTTACATTAGAGAAAAAACTTCCTTACATTGGAGGATAGGTTTCCATTACATAATTTATTTATTTTTATATATATTTGGACTCACACACATAACAATCTCCCACTTGACGCCAAATATAAAAATATTATTTTATATATTTAGACTCACACATAACAATTTCCCACTAGATGTGAAACATAAGCTTATGTTAATATAATTGCTATTGATTTGGTCCCAAAACTTTCTCATCACCTTTATATGACATCAACCAAGGTTCTACAAAGCTCGTCTTTATCCCTTGGAAAGATCTCTATTAACATGTCAACTAGATTTTCTTCTATGTGTATTTTGTTCAATTGTAGCATCCCATCATCCAACTCTTGGCGAGTCCAATGAAATCTAACATCCATGTGCTTTGTCTTGTAGTGAAAGGTCGAGTTTTTGGAAAGATGGATTGCACTTTATCTATCACAGTTTATTACATATTTTTCTTTCTACAAGCTCAGTTATTCCATGAAACTCCTCATCCAAATCATTTTCTTGAATCCTTCAATAGTTGCAATATATTCAACCTCTGTAGCAGAAATAACCACTACCTTTTGTAATCTCAATACCCATAAAATTGTATCTCCTGCAAATGTACAAATGTGACCTATTATAGACCTTCAAGAATCCATGCCACCTACCTTATCAACTATTTACACATAATCTTTGGGATTAGGTAAATCAATGTAAGTATTTTAAATAGGAAAATAAAGAGAATTAGAAGACGAAGAGACATTGGGAGATGAAACCCAATAGCCTCCCTCTCCATGTATATAGTAATGTTCCATATTAATGCAAAAAAAGTACAATTCTTGGAGTTACATGCTGGCTTGACATAGTATCAAAGCCATCCCCTATTTTTAGAAATTTTTTTCCTAGTAACTCCTATTTTATGTACCATATTCTATCCCTTTGTTCTATGTCCCAAATTTTTGTGTGTTTGGATAGTACATTAAATTATCTCTACACTACATCCTCTCTCTCCACCTTGACTGCGTTATACATTTTTTTGAAGTCTGTGTGTTAGTATCAGTATTTTCTTGGGCTTCCATCATTCATCCGTTGTCTGTCTAATATGAGAAGTGACTAAATTTGAATGGATTCGACTTGATGTGGCTAACTTCTTCCTGAAGGACCCTCTTCTAGACCCATTTCTCTCAATTCTTAATTTTACTCTTCTATTGTTGCTTGTAGACAATTGTCTGGTTGATTGTTTGGGTCATATTCCTCACTTTCACTGGTGGAATCTCTTGAGACATAAACAATGAGTTAATCGATGCATGGATTGTGATGGACGAAGTTAAGAAAAGAGTTCGATGAACCCAACATGAATCTGGAGGCTACATTAGACCGAATGAGAGCAAGGGTGAATTTTCATGGTTGCACCATGAGCGGAATGTGAGTAGTATGTGATTGATTTCCAATTGCATGTGATTTACCTCCATAAGCTCATTCTAGTTGAAATGTAGAAATAAGATATCCAAAAAAAAAAAACTAGCTTGGTGGTATTCTATGTTTAGAAGGTATGTTGACCTGTTTTCGTGATCGAAGTAATGTTGACACTGCTTTCCCTTGCACCTTTTGAAAGTTGTGTGCGTTGAAGTTTTTGAGAGATGTATTTCATATGTGTGTTGGCCGTTTTTTTTTATATATAAGCATTATGGTGGGAATAAGTCGACGTTTTTATGGCCTATAATGGAAATAAGTATGAGATATAAAATATATCTGGATGATATATAATAAAGGCTATGTATGGCATATAAAATATATGGACAATATGAATGAAGTTTGTTATGATTTAGAAAATGCATACATGGATGAGTGGTAACATGAGTGTTGGTTTCCTTTTAAATGCATGAAAAAGGTTGGTTAAAATATATAGGTGTGATGGGTAATGTTCCAAATATTAATAAGCTGGAACCAAAATATATTATGTGATAGTATGAAATTAAATTTGATATTTTTTAAGACTTATTTGTATACAAATCAACAGAGACATCAATTTTTTTTGCAATTATTTTGATGCGAGATCAAATTTTATGACGCATTCACTCATCTCCATTGTGGGAGTAGTTCTCTCTAGAAAAGAGAACTATCCTGAGTGGTCCTAGAAGATAAAACACACCCTCATTTTCAATTAGTTGTGGAAAGGAGTTTGTGAAGGTGTAGGATACAATGCACTTGAAAAGACCACTTCAAACAAGGATCTTGCCATTTGGGAAAGCAAGAAAAATTAGGCCCATGCCTTGATTGCAATGTCAGTAAATGAAGAGGCGAGTCACCATATTTCTGCATTTTAAAATTCCTTTCAAGCTTTAAAGAAGTCAAAGGAATTGTATGACTCACACTATGAACTTGAATTTGTTCAATTAATGATTAATTCGTTCAATCTTGAATTGAAAAATGATTACCCTCTTGCCTTCGCATCAGAAGTAAGATCCATTATGCATGATATAAAATCCACTGGTGTTGATATAGATATTCCTCTCATATCTTATATCAAGGCATTATATCCCACCTATTCACATTATCTTGAGTCATTGCAAGCAAGTGGAAACCTTAAGGAGATTACCTTTGATTCCCTTGAGAAGAAGTTTCCTGAGAGAGAGAAGGATTTTGGGAAGAAGAGAACTCATCAATCTACTGAAGAAGTTGTATGCCTTGCATAAAGGGAGAATAATCATGCACAAGATTCTTCTAGAGGAAGAGGTGGTCGAAGAGGAAGAGGAAGGAGAAATTTTAGAGGCAAGGGGGACATACAGTTCCAAGGAGAAAAGTCTGATATTCATTGCATATGATGCAATAGAGATGGACATGATTCTTCCACTTGTAATTTTCCTTGGGATTGAATTGAGAAGGAAATAAATGAAGGAAAAGGTAAAACTACTAACAAATGGAAAGGCAAAGCACCCGAATCCATTCATTATGTTGTGGCACATTGCAACATTGGAGTAATTGAAGACTTATTCAATGCTTCACTTGCTTCATGGAAAGATGAATGGTTGCTTGATTCAACAACAAAACGACACATGAATTTCAGGAGATATTTTTTTGAAGAATTCAATGATAATGTTGATGGAGCAGTGTACTTTACAAACAAGTCAAAACTCAAGGCTTTAGGCTCAAATTGCCCGATCTTCCATACTTTGTTCTACGTGATGTTCTATACCTCTCGGATTTCAGGAGAAACTTGTTGTCTTTGGTCCACATCCACCAACAAGGAAACTCCATTCACATATTTGATGGAAAAGTTGAGGTCAGAAAAGCATCAGATCACTCACTTGTCATGACTAGGAGAGAAGAATAAAGAATTTTGAAGCTACAAGGAACCTCTTCTCATGTGCAAAACTTATCATACAATTCTCACTATGATGAAGGTACATTTCCATAAAGTATTTTATGGTAGGCTACATTTGGACACTTGAACTATGAGATCCTTCGCTTGTTGAAGAAAAATGGTTTCACTGGTTTGCCTACTATTCCTAGATAACTTAAGCAATGTGATGCTTGTATTCTAGGAAAGCATAACAAACAATCTTTTCATGATTCTCATTTCAGAGCACAGAGAAAACTTAAACTCATTCATTATGATTTATGTGGCCCAATTCCTATTTCTTATTTATTACTATGCTAGAATGTGTTGGGGTTATTTGTTGAAGAACAAATCTGAAGCTTTTGAAACATTCAAGAAATTTCATGCATGGATTGAAAATGATGCACAATATCATATTGGCTCTATTCACACCGATACTGGAAAAGAATATAGTTCAAATGAATTTAAAAACTATCTTCACCAACATGGGATCAAACATCAAACAACTATTCCTTATAATCCCCAATAGAATGGAGTAGCTAAAATAAAGAACAAGACAATCTTAAATATGGTATGTTCCATGATTTTTTTCAAGAATTTTAAGCTGATGTTTTGGGCTGATGCAGTTCTATTTTCCGTGCATATAAAGAATAGGTGTCCATCTAATGCTATAAAAAATAAGACTTCCTATGAAATGTGGTATGGCCACATTCCTTCGGTGAGACATCTCAGGGTTTTTGGTTCCACCTATTATGCCTTGATACCTAAGGAACAAAGAAACAAACTCGGTAAAAGAAGTCACAAGTGTATCTTCTTGGGGTACTCAAATACCTCCAAAGCATAACGTCTATGATGAAGTCAATAAGAAGTTTATAATATCTAGAGATGTGATCTTTCTTGAATCTTCCAAGCCTAACAATGTTCTTGAGAAACAACTTAATCACTTGGATAGATTAAAACATGCAAAATATTTTCAAGAGTTTGATAATAAAATTCCAAATCTTGACGGGGGATTCCTATACTGGATCAATCTATTGAATCTACTTCTAAAGCACTCTCTCCCCCGCATGAAGCTCAAGCCATTGATGACACTTTGAGTGATGTGATTGACAAAATTGGGAGACTAAATCTTGATTTAGCCTCAACTCAGCCAAATGAGTAGCCTAGGCCATCATAGAAAGGTCCTCCAAAATGGCTGACAAAGACACTTGAAAGTGTTCATCCTGATGAGGTTGGAAAGACAGGGACAAGAAGCATAAGCAAATAGTATGGAGGTGATGTAGACATTTTTTATTGACCTGTTGATATGGATGTTTCTTATGATCATGAACAGAATTTGTCTACATATTATGAACTAAATTGCTTCAAAGAAGATGCTTCTCATGATGAATGGAAAGAAGTGATGTAGAAAGAATATGATGCCTTGATAAAGAATGACACCTGGAATCTGGTTGATCCTCCATTAGGAGCCAAACCAATAGGCTGCAAGTGGGTCTTCAAGAACAATTATAAAGTAGATGGCTTACTTGACAAGCATAAAGATAGGCTCGTGGAAAAAAAATTTGCACAAAAGGAAGGGGTTGACTATGAGGAGACTCGCCCCCCACCCACCCCCCCTCCCCCCACAACAAAATGGGTTACCATCTGGACAATCTTTGCCTTGGCAACATAGAACGGTTGGAAAGTCTAGCAAATGGATGTAAAAATTGCTTTCTTGAATGGAGATATGAAAGAGAATGTTTTTATATCCCAACTAGAAGAATTTTTTATGAAGGGTCAGGAAGATAAAGTATGCAAGCTTGTAAAATCCTTGCCTCAAGCAAGCACCGTGAGCCTGGTACGAGAAGTTAACTAAGCATCTTCTGAAACTCAACTTCAAAAATTATGATCTTCTTGATGCAACTTTGTTTTTCAAGAAAGTTAGCAAATTTTTTTTATATCTTCTGGTGTATGTAGATGATCTTTTGATGATAGGGAACAATGAGAGCTACATTGCATCCATAAAGAAGGAATTGAGGAAAGGTTTTGAAATGAAATATTTGGGCTATGTTCACTACTATCTTGGTATTGAAGTAACTCAACATCCTAATTTTAAATTCATCTCTCAGAAGAAGTACGTTGGAGATCTGTTGAATAAATTTTGCATGGCTAAGTGCAATCCTTTGACTACTCCAATGGAACAAAAATTAAAGCTCACATCCACTAAAGGAAAATAATTTGAGGATGAAATGAAGTATAGACAACACAAAGGAAGTCTCAACTACTTGACTACTACCAGACCATACATTTCATTTTTTGTTGGAATCCTCTCCAGGTTTAAGAAAAACCATTGTGAGGGTCATTGGTCTGCTGCAAAAAGAGTTCTAAAGTACTTGAAGGGAACTCAAGACATTGGAATTAAGTATACATAGGTGGTAGACTTCAGCTTGATTGGATACTTTGATTCAGACTTTGATGGAGATAAATAAACTGGGGTATTTACTTCAGGTTATGTTATGAGTCTTGGATCAGGAGCTGTATCATGGAGGTCATGCAAATAATCATTTCCAACAAATTCCACAACTGAGTTAGAATATGTGGTAGCAATTGAAGAAACAAATGAAATTGTTTGGCTCAGGAAAATTATGGAATATTTGCAGAAGAAACAAGTGCATTCAACTCCTCTCTTGATTGAGAACACTTCTGCAATAAAGTTGGCCAAGAACCCAAAGTTTCATGATCAAACTAAGCACATCAATACAAAATACTATCTGATTAGACATCATGTTGATGCCAAGACAATCCACCTATGCCATTGTTCCATAAATGAGTAGATCACAAACATCTTCACCAAAGTGCTTGGAAGATAAAAGTTTTAAAGATTCAGAATGATGTTTGGACTCACCAACATCTCTTCAAATTAAGGGGGGAATGTTGACACCTAATCTTTGGGATTAGGTAAATCAACGTAAATATTGTTATAGGAAAATAAAGAGAATTGGAAGACGAAGGACATTGGGAGATGAAACCCAATAGACTCCCTCTCCATGTATATATTCATGTTCCATCTTAATGAAAAAACAATACAATTCATGAAGCTACCTCATGACTTGAAATCAACATATGTAAATCCTTCTAATAACGTACCAATACCTCGAAATCACAATCAGAAATAAATTAAACCTTTAATGTATCTTAAAATCCATTTCGCTGCATCCTAATGTTCCTTCCCTAGTTTTGCAAGAAACCTACTTACCACTCCCATTGAATGTGAAATTTTAGGGTGAGTGCATACCAATGCATACATTAAGCCTCCTACAACTGAAAATATGTAATAATGGACATTTCTTTTTTTCTTTAATGCTAGAGGGACATTAATTAGCCGCTAACTTGAAATGAGAGATAAGTAATGTAATTATAGGTTTTTATTTATTGATATCAAACTTTTCCAATACATTTTCAAAGTATCGCTTCTATGATAGCCATAGTTTATTTCCTTCTTTATCCATGGTTTCTTTGTGTCTCTGTCACGTATAATTTTTATCCCCAAAATTTGGTTTGTTTCTCCTAAGTTATTAATTGCAAAGGCATGGTTTAACTCTTCTTTGAATCTATTAATCATCAAGTTATTTTTTCCAACACTTAACATGTTATCAACATTTAATAAGATAATGGAATTATCATTTTCTTCTCTTTTAATGTATATACAATTATATCCATTTAATATTTTAAAGGCATGATAAAACATAATAGATTTAAACATTTTATACCATTCACAAGGAGATTATTTTAGCCCACATGGACTCTCTTTTAACCTTTAGACCAAATTTTGTTTACCCTTATTAACAAAACCTTCTATCTCTTTTTCCGAATATCCATGTAGGAAGGCTCTCCCAACATCTAGTTTCTCAGAATGATAAATCTAGAGTAGCTATACGATCAAGTACTATGCATATTCTTTATATTTAACAACTTGGGATTTTTTTTTTAAAGTAAATAGCTTGTTCTAGTCCAAATCCTTTCACCACTAGTATTCCTTTCAACCTTTGTTTAGTTTCGTTTCCTTTAAGTTTTATTTTATACCTCCACTTATTCTTTAAGACCTTTATCCCTTGTGGTGTTTCAACCAAATCCCATGTCTTATTATTGTGTAGGTATTTTATCTACTCTTGCATAGTATTTTTCCACTTCCTACCATTTTATCTTCACATGTACCGTGCAAAGAAGTCAATTCACCTTCATTAGCAAATAAAATATATTCCAAGGCAGAATACCTTTATTAAGGTCTATGCAGAATGGTAGATCTGTGAACTGATAAATTTTGTGGAAAGATTTCTCTTAATGGATAATGATTTTGTTCTTCATGTTCTTCCTCATTTTCATTTTTCTGCTCATTATTTCCATGAATACCTTCTTGCAGTGTTGGCTTATTTTCCTATTCTTCCTTCACACATTTGTGTGTCTCCACACTTTTGTCATCATATTTAAATAAATTTTCTTCATTAAAACCTACATTTGTACCTCTAATAATTTTCCTTTTTAGAGGATCCCACAATGAGTAACCTAACTCATTATCAACATATCCTAAGTAAACACATTTAAATGAATTTTCATCCAACTTAGACCTTTGTTCTTTAGGAATATGCACACACACTTCACAACAAGAATTTTCAAGTGTGTAGCATAAATCCATACAGGTCCATACCTTTTCTAGAATGACACCATCAAGTAAAGTTGTGGGAGAGTGATTTATTAAGTAACATGTTGTGCGAATAAATTTTGTCCAAAAATATTTAGGAAAAGTATTTTATTATATTTATTTAAGTGAGAAGCCATAAGTGATCAGTGATATGTAAGTGGTGGGATCACTAGCATGAAGTGACACAATTGGATTTTTAAGTGATAAGCTATAATAACTCTCCAATTCATATTGTTGCCTTATTTACTTTTCCTATCCATGAATAACATCCAATATGTAGAAATCTTGTTTGATATTTTAATCCATGGATTTAGGTAAGCAAGCCAACGATCTTCATATGAAAATTGAAATGTTTTTTAATCTTAATATTGAAGATAAATATAGGATTTATGGATGTAAGTGTACTTAGTGTCATGATCAACAATCAACCCTTATTTCCTCATAGAAAAACATTGAATGCCTTATAGAAGATGAAAGCCATTACAAATTAGTTGTTTATTGATTTGAATGTGGGTATAAACTTTTTAAATGTGGAAATTTTTGAAATAAAATCATACATAACATGATGGAAAATATCCATTGACAGGTTAACCTTCGGTATAGTCCAAACTTGATAACCATGACAATATATATCTAATTGCAAGGATTCGTATTCTCATGATAAGTAAATGATTCATTGAATAGCGAAGGAATCTCATTAGGCATGGAAGTACTAATAATTATTTTAGTCTTAGGGGTATGGAGATTCATGGAAGTATATATTAGAGGATTAGATGCCCTAGCTTGGGTTGAAAATCACATTAATTTTTTATAATGAAAAATATTTTTCTCATCATCAAAAATCAATGTAGTGTAGCATGTGTTTGAATGTTATTCTTGTGCATTCCAAAATGAGAACATTTTTTAAGATGTTTTCCCAATTGCATTAATTTGTAAACTTCCATTATTATTCTACTAGGGCAGTTCATCACAATAGATCCTATAATGTTCCATCATTCCATCATAATATATATTTATTTTTCATCATTCTCCCATAATCTAAGGCTTTTTCAAAAAAGAAATATATTATTCATTATATTGAATTTGTTTTTTTACAAGGATCATAAACCCATTAAACATGGTTGAAAAATGGGCATTATGCATAGAGGTTGCTTGTTATCCCAATCCAGGACAAGATGTGATTACTTATGTGCTATACAATATTGCGATGAACAAAGTACTGCAAAGGAAAAATAATGTACCTAGAAGGACGAAAAAAAATGAAACATATTATATTGCACTGTTAGAAGGCTTATGAACAAGTGGGGAGTATGGATCCAATGGAATTGTATTCTTCACCAATTCTGAACTTGTGTATAACCAACTGAAAGGAGTCTACAAAGTCAAAAATAAGAAGTTACAACAACTGCGTGGAGAAACAAAAAATATTGCTATTCAATTTCAATCATTTAGCATAAGACATTGTGCAAAAGTTAATAGGATGTCTAGTGATATATTGTATGGGGAAATGCCAATTCAATATTTGTGTGTGAAAGATGAGTTGGTGTCAAGAAGCTCTCCATCAAAATTTGTTGATTGTAAGATATCTTTGATATGTGTGTGTTTTTCAATTATAAAAGTGGTGTTAGTGACCATGTGTTTCTTTCAATACTATACTAAGTGTGCCCCAACTATGTAAGCACAATTTGGTGAACCTGGAATGTTTTAGAAAATTTTGTATATAATTCTCAAAATGTGCACTTCAGCGTTTTTATTTTTAGTCTTGAGTATATTTGAAATGAAGAATTTACACCAAATAATTTTGAAGAAACCCTTGGATAGTTACATTTATTTGTCTTATTAATTTTCTGAAGTATTGATTTTTTTAAATTACAATTTTAAATATTTTTAAATGCATGAGGTAAGTTGGGTATATATATATATATATATATATATATATATATATATATATATATATATATATATATATATATATATATATATATATATATATATATATATATATATATATATATATATATATATATATATCGAATGAGAGCTTGGATCATCACATGAAAAGTTACCACCTGAGTCTTTGAGGCGTAAACAAGATAGAGCATCAACTGAGTCTCATGCATCCACTAGAGGGCAACTGTCTATGCATGACGACGAGGCTGGTCATGGATCGAGGAGTCTATATGATGAATTAGGGGAGGGACATCATTCGTTACATCATGATGCTGGTATATATATGTTTATGTGCAAGTTATTAAATGATATTTTAGAATCATGTGTACATACGTATTGAATTGATTTTTTTTCAATTTAGCTTTATCGATTTATAATAAATTCCATCTTTTTTAGGAGAATCTTTCACTAAGTCGAAGAGAGTATCAGATCAATCAATGGAGGGTCATTGTTCACATTATCATGGTATGGTATATATATGTTTATGTGCATTTACTTAAATTATAAATAGGTAGAATCATATGTACAGACATATATTGAATATATCTTTGTCAATTTATCTTAATTAATTAATTTTTATTTTTTTAGAAGCATCTCTCACTATGTCATGGCATGAGGGTGGTAAGCATTCTCCCGATGGTCAAAAAACTCAATAAACTCATGCACTTAGGCATGATGGTTCTGAACCATCTTCAGGTGGTCATGAATCTCAATGAAATTATCATGATCCTCATCATTTTGGTAAATTATATAATAATAAAAAATTGTTAAAACAAATTTCTACATGTAAATGAATTGTATGTACATATACATGTACATGTATATCTTGCATGTGTCTAAATACATTCAAATGTTTTAATATTTATGTAATTATATTGAAGTAGGGGGTGAAAGTGTTGACCAAATTCAACGTAGGCGAAGCAGTGCAATTTAAGAAGAAGAGCATATGCCAACTACCACCTATACATCTGATATTCTTGATGAGATTTCTTGGGAAACAAACGTACACAAATGTTCATACAAAGGTGAATATTTCATTATTCAAAATTGAAGAAAGATCTTGCGAGTTTAGATCTCCTTCCCGAGAGTCAACAAAGCTTAGAAATAATTGTGCACTCTCTAAGTTCATTTATTGATATTTACAATAACTTTGGGCCAACAACTGATTTCTTTATAAATATGATGAGGCGTAGAATGGAAGCAGTGATGAGTCCCGATAAATGGGCCAAGATAAGTAGAAGGGTTACAAAAGAACATGCTAAATATATGTTTAATTTCAAAGATGCGCAAGGTGCGATATTTCAAGCACCCTGATATAGCCCACCATTTGTATGATAGGTTCCTTGTAGCATATGGAAAGATGCTTTGGAATGACGAGGTTCCACATTATTTTGCAAAATTATTTTATGCATAATTCTTTTTGGGTATGAGACTTGATTATATAGACCTTCCATGTAAATTTTATGGTGTTGGGAGAGGTCGAACATATGAACGTAAGGGTGCATTAAAGGATATTAAATTGCCTCATCCTTTGCCACCTTTGGTACCTCAACCTCCATGTCTAGTAACTTTATGGTCGGAGATGGATGCCACTTCTCAGATTGGTCGAGAAGCAAGGGATGCCATTATATACAAAATATAGTATGCATTGACTAGAATTGATCTCGGTCTAAATCGACAAAGAGCACGAGCTAGTGCACGTGTTAATTTTGTATATAAATCAGATGAGGAGATAGATAATATGAATATTGAAGAGGTTAAATCATATGCAAAGGCTTGTTGTTATGGTTGGCAAGACCTAATTGGTCATGAGGAAGAGGGAATGGGATCGATATGTGTTAATGTTTAGGGTGGATATTTTAATGTAATGTAATGTATGTGTTAATGTTGTTTCACATACATTTTGTAATTTTTTTTAGATATAATCTAACATGAATGTATCATATGTTCACCATTTTCAGTTAAGTCATTTTTTGAATATAAATTTAGATAATATCATGGTCCCGGGTTCAGGTTCCAATCAAGATATATTGAAAGATGTTAGTCTTTTTTGAAGAGTTCATGTTGACACTATTTTCTTACTTTTATTATATCGGTATTGTGAAGACATATTTTTAAAAGAAATAATTAAATATATAATTAAATGTTAACATATTTTGATTCCATCTAGTGTTCTTGACACAACGTCACTCTCTTCCTCCCTATTAAGAGATGTGTCAAATATTTCCTTGTTAGAAGTATTGAATATTTCACTTATTTTTGCTATAAATTGAAGCAAGTTTCATTAAAAAATGAGATCTCTATCTTATAGTTTTAAATATTTTGAATTTTAGGTTCATGGAGACAATTTGCCTTCTCCAGGGACATTAGCAATGGAGTTAGCGATGGGGATATGATCGTCTACACAATTTCAAAAATTTGTAACAATTTTTTCAATATTGCGAGTTTATGAATTTTCATGTGCAATTTTAATTTTTTAATATATACATGTACATGTATTATATAGGGCATCCATGAGGGTGCAATGCAGGAGGAACACCACGAGGTATTGCATGAAAATTGAAGCCTTTTATAATTTTGTTTTGATGATTGAATTCTCATTTAATTTTAAAACATTAAAATTTAATTTTAAAGTACACAATATTATGTATATATGCACATTACACATGTTTTCTTTTCCCGTAGAAAAAGTCGTAACTTCTATTAGATTAAAGAAATTACATTTTGTAGATGCCTAGGCATATACATGATGAGGCTGATCACCTCCACCAGATAGTAGCAAAAAAGAAACAGTTTTCCTCCACTCAGGGAGTTCAGTTTTGTGTCTTTTACCAAAATTAGTACTGAAATAACAAAAAGTGCTCCACACAGGGAGACATGCTGTTTGAAAAGCAGAAAAAATGTAATCATCTGCATTTCATCAAAAATTCTGATGTACTGTAGTGAGATCAAAATGTTTCCACTGGTTACAGCAGCCGCTGTCTTCTAGTTTTGTCTGTATACCATAAAGCATCATAAAAAAAGTACAGTCTGTGTATGGTTCTGTAATACATAGAAAAAAAAGAGTGTCCTCATGGCTATGTCCTTCGGAGAGAGCGTTGATCGATAAAAGGTCTATGATAGTGTTGATGGAAAAGTCCATCCAACTCTTCCTATATCGGCCAGTCTTCTTCTTGCCTTTGCGCTGCCTGTTTGGATAAGGGGTCCGCCCTTGAGTTGCGCTCCCTGTAAATATGGTGACAAGAAAAAAGTTCAAATAAGTCTGTGAGCCTGTGAGTCTCATCCAGAATGTGTCTCAATGAAAAAGCAGAGCATTGAGATGTTCTATTTATCCAGTTGCAGACAAGTTTTGAGTCTCCAAACAGTTGTAGCTTTGTGCAGCCTTTCTCAAGAGAAAAATGTATAAGATGTTTGGTGGTGGTCAATTCAACATAATTATTTGTGCCCCTTCCCAGGTGCATCTGAATATGGAAGCATTGGCCCTCCGTGAGGTAAAGGAGGGCTCCTCCTCCGCAGCCTTAAGCTTGGGCCGAGCCATCGAAGTAGGCCCATGGATAGGTTTTATCAATGATCTCAGGGATAATGGTTGCTGAGAGAGGTCTTCTAGGAGTAATTCGTAATCAGCTAGGACCTGGGATCTGATGGTAGGCCAGATGGGGTCTTTGTGGTCGAAAATAGCTCGGTTCCTAGCCATCCAGATGGCCCAGCACATGAGGAGAGGTAGGTTCCTTTCTCTGCCTTTGTGTTTCTCTAGCCAAGACAACCAGGCTTCTGATGTGTTCTGACCTTGCCAATTGTTGAAGGATGGAGAGGATGAGATTAAGAGGGACCATTGAGCAGAGACAATAGGGCAGGTTAGGAATAGATGATCTGTGTCTTCCTCATTGCACCTGCATAGATGACACCAGAAGGGTCCGTGGAAAGATCTTCTCATTAGGTTGGCGCCAGTGGGAATTTTGTTGAACAGGATGGTCCACATTAGCATACGCATCCTGGGGGCCGCTTTAAGTTTCCACAGCGCATTCCACCAGGGCTGGATGATAGCAGGTTGTACAGAATGTATGAGATTTGCGTATCCTTCCTTGGGGGTATAGGTTCCATTTTTTGAGAGTGCCCATACCACCTCATCTTCTCCCTCAGTTATTCTTATGTGGGCTTGAGTGAGAGCGTCAATGTATATCTCCCAGTCATGCCTCCACTGACCCAGAATGTGTAGATCGTCGGTTGTCTTCTAGACTTGCTGGAAAAGGGTGGTGCTTGCTTGGTCTGCAATGTGGCCTATGTGGGAGATACCCATATCCTGGAGATAGGCAATTAATGGCGTAGGGAGGCGATGGGCGTTCCCACATCCGATCCAGGGATCCGATCCTAGGCGTACAGCTTGTCCCTGGTGGATTCTCCATGTTAGACCTTCCTGGATGAGTGGGAGTGAATTGAGGACCGCTTTCCATATATTGGAATGCCTTCCGCTCCCTCTGTGTTCCCTGCGAAACCAGCTGAAAATGTTTTCCGGAGCAATGTATTTTTCATATACCACTTTTGTCCAGAGGTTGTGTGAGGTGATGAGCAGCCATCCCAATTTTGCTGCCAAAGCTTTTGCAAAGAACTCTAATCTTTTAATTCCCCAACCTCCCCATTTCTTTGGTCTAGTGATAGTATCCCATTTAACCCATGCAAAGAGGTTTCCCTATTTTTTCCCTTTCCATAAGAATCTACAGCAGATCTTATGTAGTCTGTCTAGGATCCCTCTTGGAATCCAGGCCAAGGACATCCAGTAGACAAGGGTTGCTTCCAGAACAGCTTTGATGAGGGTGAGTCTTCCAGCCCTGGATAGGTATCTATTATACCAGACATTTAATCGCTTTTCCACCTTTGTAATAATCCAAGTCCAGTCAGCAATCTTGTATCCTCCATGTTTTATTCTGAATCCGAGGTATTTCAGCCCTTCCTCCATCAGGTGTGGTGGGAAGGGGAAACGATGTCGGATATAATGAACCTCATGTTGTGTGTAGCCTGTCTCTGTGAGGGAGGATTTGTGGATATTTATGATCATACCTGTAGCTTTCTGAAATAGATCAAAAACATACTGCATGGCAGAGGAGTCAGCTAGGCTACCATTTAAGAAAATGAGCACATCATCTACAAACAGTAGGTGAGTGAGAGCACAATTATTTGTTATCTTTATGCCAGAGATCCTACCTCTCCTGTGTTCTGACCCGATCAATCGACTTAGACCTTCCATGATGAGCAAGAAAAGTAGGGGAGATAAAGGGCATCCCTTCCTGATACCTCTTTCTGCAGTGAAGAAGGGCGTGGGGGAGCCATTTAGGAGGATGCTATACGGCACTTCGGTAATGCAGCTCATTATCCTTTTGATGTACAAGTAGGGAAACCCCAGGTGTGTGAGAAGCATTCGAATGTAGAGCAGGCTTGCCCTGTCGAAGGCTTTGGAGAGATCCACTTTTAGTATCATTCCCTTCAGTCTACAGCTGTGCATTGAGTGTAGGAGTTCTTGTGCCGTGCCTATAGCTTCATGGATTTGGCGATGTTGGAGGAATGCAAGCTGTTTAGGGGAGATATGAGCTGAGAGGATGGGCTTTAGCCTATTGGCGAGAATTTTGGCCATGATCTTATAAAGGCAGTTACAGAGAGAGATTGGCCTGAAGTCATTGTAAGAGGCAGGCTTGTCGGACTTGGGGATGAGGGCTATGAAAGTGGCTTTGATGGCTAAGGGGATCTTTCCTGAGCGGCTGCAATGGTTGATAACGTTGAGGAGGTCCTGACCTAGAAGATCAAAGAAGGCGAGGTAGAATTCGATGGTCCAACCGTCGGGTCCCAGGCTCTTCTCTTTTTGGAAACCTCGCATGGTGGCTTCTAGCTCCCCTAATGTGACCTCCTTGATGAGATCTTTAACATCCTCTTCATTCACAAACCTGGGAAAGAGCTCGGCAACCCGCATTATCTCTAATAGGTTGGCTTCCCGCGGGGCCTCATAGATGCTTCTGAAGTGTGAGGTGGCCATTGAGGCTAGTTCTCTGGGGTTTTTCACAAGGTGTCCCCGATCATTTTGCAATTCCCAGATAGTGTTGATCATTTTTTGTCCGTTTTCAAAGCGGTGGAAGAATTTTGTGTTTTCATCTCCTTCCTTAATCCAGATTGCTCTGCTTCTTAATCTCCAGCTCGCCTCTCTGTCTCTGAGGATTTGGGTTCTCTGGTTGATCAGGGATCCATACCTGGCTTTCTGTTCTTGAGAGTTAAAAGTGCCATTCGACAACAATTCAAGGTCTACAATTTCTTGTTCTGCCTGGAAGATAATTAAGTCTTATTGTTCCCTTTTTTTGTGAGCCCAGTCTTTAGATAGTCCTTTAAGTTCGGAGAGATTTTTTATAAAGCATATTGTTGGATCCTCCTCCTTAGAGATAGGGTGTGTTCTCCAGAAATCGGATATTAGCTTGATGTGGGAGGGGTCCCAGAGCCATGTGGAGTTGAACTTGAATGGAGCTTTTTGCTTCAGGAGTTTTTCCCCAATTTTAAGAAAGATAGGCCTGTCGTCCGACAATCCTCCGCTGCTGACCCATTGTCTCGATCTTGGGTGGCTGTTGTGAAAGGCCTCCTTGATGATAAAACGATCCAGTCTTCTGGCCAGGCTTTGATCGCCTGTTCGATTGTTCCTCCAGGTGTGTTGGATCTTGGCTGAGGGAATGTCGATCCATTGGTGGGTTTTGAGCAGCTGCTCAAAGAAATCAGAGAGTGGGTCAATCTGAGCCATATGGCCCCAGGATTCTGAGAAGCCCATGGAAAAATTTAAGTATCCCCCAAGAATTAAATTCCCATATTGGAGAAGATGGGAGCTGAGGAGCTTTCTCCAGAAAAGTTCCCGATTTTGATATGGTCCATAAACATTAAGGATTCTTAGCTCTTCCTCCAGCTCCTTGGAGTATATGCCCGCTCCCAGAAAGCCCTCACCACCCCATATATTCTTCAGATTTATTGAACGGTTCTTGAAGCCAATCGCAATGCCTCCAGAGCGGCACGAGACATCGATAGCATGGAAAGACCAGTCGTGCAGCCAAGAGCTTAAGGTCGAAATGGCTGATACTGCGTTACAGAGGGTTTCTTGTAGGAAGATGATATCAACCGTCTTGGAAAGGAGGAGTCGCTTCAGAGACAGCTTTTTCTCGGGACTGGCCATCCCTCTACAGTTGAAGGACAAGAGCTTCATGGAGGTGTTGGGGGAAGGGTGTCCTTTGCTCTAAGAACCCTTTCAATGGTATGTTGTTTACCCTGGACCACTTCGTCCCCAGCTTGATTTTTGGCCTTGTGAATATTGGAGGGTCGACCTCTACCCTGCTTGGGCGAGAGGATGGATGGGGCAGGATCCAAGCCAATGGCGTTCGACTCTTTCTGTTTAGCAGTTGAGCGGGTGGAGTATCTTGGAGTGGAATTTACCGAGGGGGAGGGCGAGGGGAGGGGACGGGATATGACGGAGGAAAGGGGGCAGGAGGAGAGGAAAGTCGACGGCTGAGGGAGAGGGCAGGTCACATAGAGGTGGGGAGGTTTAATGGGGGGAATGGGCGGCCGAGAGCCCATCACCAGGTCAAGTGCCGAAGGGGATGATGGGTCAGGGATGCAGACAGGAGGGGGCATATGGGAAGATAGCGATAAACAAGAATAATCAAGATGCGAAGTAGTATTAACAGGGGGAAAAGACATACCCGATGAGAAAACGACGCCCTTTTTAGCCCTTGAGTGCATCAGAGGAGGAGAAGGTGGCTTGATTAGGATTTTGCCCTGCTTTTTTGCCAAAGGAGCAAGCGGCGCCTCCACTGTGTCTGAGGTCCTGATGTGTTCCGCCCTTGGTTCAGCTGCGGCCAGAGGAGCTTGGGGTTCTGCAGAAGTAGGATGTTCCTGCAATATGGATTCCTGTTGGGCCTTTTTGAGAAGGGGACAATCCTTGTAGAGGTGCCCCACTTGATGACATCTCCTACATCGATAAGGAATCCCTTCATAGTCAAGCTTCTGCTTCCTCGAAAATGTTTTCCACTATATAGTGATATGTTCCTACAGGCCTCCTCTCGTGTCAAGGTGGACTAGAATCCTGGCATATGCCATCATCCCTGTCACAATGTAGGATTTGTTCGATTCCATGTAGGCGCCCAACGCGTTTCCAATTCTCCAGAAAATGTCCTCGGACCAGTACTGAAGAGGCAAGCCCGAGAGTCTAACCCATACAGGTCCGACCCCAATTTGTTATGTTTCCAGGTCGAAGAGGGGCATCCATCTTTTAAGAAGTACTGGAGCTTTTTCAAAGTGCCAGAAGGATGACAATACCCAGCTCGTGTGGTCAGCCCTCGCGAACCTCAACGTGAACTAGCCTCGCACGAACGTTTGGACCGTAGGGATTTCCGCCAGGTATTGTCCCCATATTTTAGATGCCCAGGTCTTCAGTTTCTCTGCTGAATAGTTCCTACCCCTGATGTGTCCCATTAGTACTCTGTCTGCTAGGTCCATCGCGTCTCCCCACTGTATGTCTTCTTCGAGCCTCAGTATGATGTCCTCTGGTCTGGATTTAAAGCAGCGAAGTTTCTTCTTCGGGCGGGAGGACATACGGCTAGGGTTTGCTGATGCCCTAGGTTCAGCAGGAGCGTCGACCGGAGGAGGGGGGAGGGGGATCGGGGGGGGGGGGGGGGGGAAGCCTCCAGGAGGGGTGGGATGGGGTTGTAGCTGCCCGATGTGGCAGGGGGTGCGGAGAGGGGGAGGGGAGCTGTAGGGGGGGGGGCTGCGAGGGGAACGTCAGAGTGCGGAGGGAGGGGATGAGGAGCTTGCAAATTTGAGGGACCAGCTTCAAAGGGGGAGGAGTGGAGGCACTCCACTAGAAACCCTAGGGAGGCTGGCGAAGGAACAGAGAAAGGAGCCCAAGTGGAGGGATCGGCAGACTGGAAGGCGACAGTAAGAGTTGGATCTGATGACTGTGCAGGGTCTTCAAAACTAGCGGACAGGCTTTCGCTGTACATACCTCTAGAAGCCGAGAACGTGGAGTGCCAGATGGAACCGTCTGCTAGCGGAGAATTCGAGTAGTCCACCTTGTCAAGATCCATCGCCAACTGCTTTGGAATAGAAAATGTCCTCGGAACCAGGAAACCATCGGGGACTGTCGCCAACAGTCAGGAAACCGTTGTGCCGTTCAGGTGCGGGCATATTGGGACAGCAGGTAACTGTCCGGGTGGAAAACGACGGGGGAAAAACGACCTGTAGCTGTAGCAAGGGGTTAGGCACGGCGTCGAAAAACCTCGCTTCGAGCAGCAAAGAGAGGTAGGCAGATCAGGGCAAAGCGAAACCGGAGCGGGATGAAGAGCGTTTGCGGAGGAGGGAGGAGGGTAAAACCGGGAGGAGAGATGAAAGGTAAAAAAAATTATAAAAGTCACCCCGGCTCAAGGCTCGAAGGGAGGGGTACGGAGGCAGCTCTGGTTGCAGGACCGATGTCGGCCTGCAGCCCCGTAACACCAAGGAAAGAACCCCGTTCAGGCCATGTTACAGCCTGGTCATACCAGTTCGGCGACCATCGATCGAATCCCGAGAGTCATTGATCGGAAATCCTCCCAAAAAGTTCGCATATTACACATGTTGTGTAGGGCACCCATGATTATAATGAGAGCGTGAGGATGTTAATAAATCATACATTTCAGTGAGATTCTCCTTGATGCAAACTTTTATTTGACAGCCTTTTTCTTATATTTACTTTTATTATGATATAAATTTTGAACATATTTAAAGTAAAACTCTTTATTATTAATTGATCTATTTTATGCATATTTTTATTTGACAACTTTCTATTATATTTACTTTGATAATGATATAAATTTTGGACATATTTTAAATAGAACTCTTTATTACGAATTGATCTTTAATATGCTAATTTTGGAGTTTATGTAAATTTGGCATGATGATTCTTATAATGTTAGTAGAAGATAACATGGAATTGGCTCAAATTCTTAGGTTTTGTGAAGTTGTTTTTTCAAGTTTTTAAATGAACAGTAAAATTACAAATTACAAAACATGGTACATCTTACATTCATGAATCTTACCATGGTGTAGATGTCTAAAAGATAATCATAACTTAAAATTGCATTATAAAATATGGTATGCATTTTTCATTCATGAATAGATCATCATCCTGTATAGAATCTTTCTACTATGGATGTGGGTTGATAATTAACTTTTAATATAAAGTTGTTCAAGGTAAACATACTACAAAATTGCATTGTAAAACATGGTACATTTTGAATGATGCATGGTTTGATGCTTAAAGATTTTACATTTAATTTCATGAATATGAAGCAATGAAAGTAAATTTGTATTTAGTTAGTATATTTTACATGATGATTCTTATAATGTTAGTAGATGATTCTTAAGTTTTGTTCAAAGTTGTTTTTTCAATTTGTTTAATGAATAGTAAAATTGCAAATTACAAAACATGGTACATTTTGGATTCATGAATATTATCATGGTGTAGATGTCTAAAGCAATCATATAACTATAGATTGTTTTTCATTCATGAATATATCATCTTCATGTATAGAAATTCTACTATGGATGTGGGTTGATACTTAACTTTTAACATAAAGTTGCTACCCAACTTTTGATACCCTTTGTAATAGTTACAATTTCCTCATACCATATTTTCAAGTGATGTATGTTTTAAATTAAATGATAAACTGTATAATGCATGCCATATTGTATTTCATTATTACCTACAAAAGTTCTCATGGATCAACCTTTGCTTGGTTGTTCTAGTTAACTTCCAACTCTTCGTTTGATGCAAGGTTTGAAGTTATAGTTGTGAGTTTAATCAACAATAACCATTATTCAAAACATGTTACATTTTACATGCTGCATTGTTTGATGCTTAAATATTTTACATATAACTTCATGAATATTAAGAATGTTTGTAAATTTGCATTTAGTTGGTACATTTTGCGTGATGACTCTTATAATGTTAGTAGAAGACAATAAGGATTTGGGTTGATTCTAGGTTTTTTGTCTTTCAATGCAAACAACTATAAAATTTCAGTATAAAACATACATTCTAAATTACCTTCTTTGTTTTAAAGTCTACTTTCATAAACTAAATTGTTTTTTTCCATGAAATTTGAGAAAGCTTAGAGATTGAGAATTAAAAATTGCAATGTTGAATCAAATGAAGTAGCATTAATCTCAAAAGTTGAATTAAAGTATTTGTGAAAATTTCAAATTTCAAATACTATGTGTGGAGCATGCATGGTTACTTTTAATAAGTTGTGTATGCACTGCATGTATAGGACAAACACAATAAAATATTTTTTTGTAATAACGCATTTCTATGGTAATGTGATTTTAATAAAGTAAATAATGTTACTAATATATCAATAAAAATATTTGAAAAAATAAAATGATGACATAAAAGAGATAAATGCAATGAAAACATGGTAGGTGTAAAATCAACAACAAACAAGAAAATTGTGATATGCTACATCCTTACATTATAGTAGTATTTGGGATCTTTGAATTTCTTTTTAACTTAACAACAAAGCCACCATATTAATGAAGACAATTTTGTAATACTTAGTACTAGTTAGAATGGAAAACTTAAGAGTCCAAAAAAAGAAAGCATAACAATCTACTTGAAATCTTTTTCAAAGATAAATAGAAGGAGAAGATATTGTTGGGCAGTTCAATTAAAATTATTATAATGGAATGCCATCCTCAATGATCTGTTTATGCTCAGCTTTTGACATTATCCATTTTTTAACTTTTGATTTTTTTCTTGATTGAACTTCTATCAACTTTATGCGCATTGCACACACTAAGTGACTTAGTATATTGAAAACTTATGGCATCAGGTTGATAGCCTTGATACTAAACATGATGCTCGATTTGATGGTTTCTTGGAAAAAATATCTTTTCACTATGATAGACCCTCTTTCATATATAAAATCGATATCATCATACTCCTCCAATAACTTCATCTTTCGTTCAATGCATCACATCAAATAATACTTCACAGTTTCTATGTTGTTAATGGGTGCAACTATAACAAAAAAATCCCTTGAAAAATAAAAAAAACTGTAAATTCATATCATAATTAACAAGAAATTAGTTATCAACATGTGCCTGATTTTATTATCTATTTAGATCTATATTTTAACTATTATCTAGATACTTATACACAATGATTTGAAAAACATAAAGCATATATATATATATATATATATATATATATATATATATATATATATATATATATATATATCTCAATCATTTGAAAAAAAATTGAAATGTTACCTTCTCTCTCTCTCTCTCTCTCTCTCTCTCTCTCTCTCTCTCTCTCTCTATATATATATATATATATATATCATTTGAAAAAAATTGAAATGTTACCTTCTCTAACAAGATCAGAAACTTGATCACCTTCAAATGACACTATAGTCTCTTCTGATTCCATCTCTTCAAATCTTACAAGCGATATTTTCCCCTTTGTATTAAGTTTTGTATGTTTCCAAGCTTTTACATACATATTTTTTTCACAAACACCATTAAATTGTGTGTCCTCTATGTAAACAAGATAAAACAAGATTATTTTCTTCTATCAAATACAAATGCATTTCGGCACCATTTTTGTTTTAATTGAATACAATTTTTGAGTCCCTTTTACCATTATAGCTTCATAAGTAATCGATTTATCTACATCTTGGACTCCAACATGACAAAAAAAAACTTATAGTAAATTCAAACAAAATTTAAAAGTGTTATTTAAAATACAATTTATATATCAAAGCTAATCATCGATCAATTATTTAAAATATATAATTTATAAATGTTTAGAATTAGAAATTTAATAAAAATTATCATATATTAAAAATATATACAAGTTAATGTATATGTACATACCTACATACCTCCCTTGATGGGTTAGTCTCATGGATTAGTGCTAATGAACCATTGAACAACTTGTTCAGCTGAGACAAGTCAGTTTACAAAATGTTCCATTTGATATCTTTGAAGTGCTCGTTTCATACATGCCCCTGCGCCATCATGTTCTCCTTTTCCATGACCAGTGTCAAAGAAATTCCAACAATGTTTAGTTATTGTTTTCATATGAAGATGACACAACCAAAAGAATGATCATGAAGATTTGAATTGACCTGCGCATCCATTTGACCATATCCAAAGTTCATTGAATTTTATTCCATGACCTTTCAATGAGTAATAAATCTTATCAAAGAGATGTTGTACAAAATGTGTATCATGTATATGGTCATCACTGATATAAAAATGATATTCTTTAATAACATGTTGATTCCCACTATTGCTTTCTATATGATCAACATTTTGTTCAACATGTCTATATGGAACATGGACAATCATAGAGACTTTGTTAGAATTATAATATTCATTTTGCATTTCATTTTATGCAACAAATGTGTAATTTTATGCAAAATCAAATATTGACAAATGGTCCCTGGTGGAAACATTTCACAGGATTTTTTGAATTGTAGGTCTTACCATTGAGATCTATGAGAATTTTTGGTGTATTTATAAATTATTGTCTCAAACTTCTTCAAAACTCTTTCATAAAAATTTATTCTTCTTGTAAATCAATCCTTTTAGCACTCGTACTACTACTTGAACCAATCGATGTATGGATATATTCATATATATTCAATTTAACTTTTATGTTGGACAATGAATGATAATTCATATCAATAGGATATTTTTCATGAGACAAAGTCAAATTTCCATGATTATCGAATTTTTGACCATCAGCGAACTTATTTTGGTAAAATAATTCATGATTTTCTCTTCCACATAGAATTTCGGATATGAAATCATGGATAGTGGAAGGAGGAGGTGATTTTTTCCAAAATGTTTTACCAAAATTAAGGATTCAAAAGCTACACATGAGAATGTGAGTGTGAAAATGATGTTTCGATCAAGTTTATTTATAGTGTTCAGCAGAAACAGTTCTATCAGAGGGTCGCATCATTTCAATTTCATAGCCAACGGAACACAAGGATAGGTTTTTCGGCGGAAATTTTTAAAAAGTTCAACCGAAAAAATTTTCTATTTATCTTGACGTTTTTTCGCAACAAAAAAAATTGGCCCTTTTTTTTTCGACCGAAAACCTGTAACTCTGCAATGATTCAACTCTGTTCACCTTTATCCAATTTAATAAAGGTTAAACTCCATAAAATATGGTGAATTTACTTTCGGAACCAATACAAACATTTGTAGTATTGAATATACTTGAAGTAGATATAAATTTTATGAAATTTCATAGATATTTGCTAATTTTAACTAATTTTCTAGTAAAAAGTGTGGAAAAAAATTCTGAAGGTCATTATGATTAAGTGAAATCAAAATTATGTATCTTTCAAAATACGATGTAAACAAATATGGAAAATTATGGTGCATTACGTTGGTCTTCTTCTTTAATGGGTAGTTTTTAGATTTTTAGTTTTTTAACTAATACGTTGAGAAACATGGTGTTATGTTAAACATCTTTAAAATATTTAATTTTTTTCATATTGGTTAAGTTCAAAAAATTCTAGTAATTATGATGTGCATCTGTTGGTTTCATAAATATAGCCATATCGAAGTAGAGTTTGTTTAGATTGTTGTAACACATTTTTTCTCAAAAACACAAGGTTACCAAAGAATACATTAGTGTCAAAAAGCATGACTTTTTATGAATCCCTTGATTTTTAAAGAAAACACAGTGAAACAATTGCTAAGTTGACATATCAAATATGAATAAAAATATTCTAAAAAAAAATAGAAAGGTAATAAAATTTATGACAAATTTTATTTTTACTCTAAAATGAAATTCTAAATAAAAAAATTACTTTGGCTTGCCAAAACTTGAAAAACTTCTAAAAATAATATTTTTTCACAAAAAATCGCCAAAAGTGTAACCCAACTTCACATTTTCACTTGGGGACTCATAAACGAAGAATCTGATATTTTTTTGTTTCTTTTGGTTGTGTATATTTTATGATATTGATTTTTTATTAAACCTCTTTAAAATTGTTCAAAATTTTTTGAAGCATTATGTTTAAAATAAATTATATGAAAAATATCATATGAATTTGAAAATATCAAACTCATATGCCATTGAATAGAGGATTCCTTCATGAATCCAACATGATCAACTCCACCACCTAAGGACAACTTTTTCCTTAAGACCGCTAGGGTACAAAATGGTGTTGCGGAGAAATTTGCAAAAGAGGAGCTAAAACTCTGTTTTTTAGGCCCTCAATAGCCCGATTGAGTGATTAAAACGCTTGATCAAGTGTTAGAAACTCAAATCTCAAATATCTTGATATAGGGTTTAAGAAACACTCGATCAGTTTAAAGAGAGGTTTGATCGCGCTGTCATAATTATCTAAAGAAAAAGAAAAAGAAAAAGAAAATAAAGCCTCTCAATACTTTTCCTTAAGCGAATTATAAAATTTATTTATTCCACAAATAACTTTTATAAATATTTAAATATATTCCAAACTCTAATTTTTCAAATTTTATTTTATTTTACCAAGAAAATAATTATAATAATATATAGATAACTTTTTATAAAAGATTTTTAACTTTTCTTTTCCAATTTTGAAATTTAAAAAAATGATAATTTTTTGTTGTTTTGATTTTAAACATAAAATAATTTTATACTTAAACATTCTATAAAAAAAAATTATGTAGAACTTTTCAATAAAAATAAATTAAATTATAGTAAATAAATAAAACAACAAACTAAATTAAATTAAATTTTATAATATTATTATTTTAAAATCAATTTTATACGCACATTTAAATAAAGATTACTGAAATTCAAATTAGTCAATTGATGTTTTAAAATTTATGGTTTCCTTATGTTTTTATTATTTAAAAAAATATATATTGCAAACTTAAGTCAAGAGTAGAAATTTCTTTATATACTTCACTGAGGACATAATTGAGTGCAATCACATTTTACAGGGTGAGAGAGATTTATAAACGTAGATACCATTGCATCCATTACAACAATATTAATTATAACTTATAACTATTACAGGTACGTTAATTATTACTGCACTCATTTATTTTCCTGAACAAGTGAATATTACTCCATTATATATATATAAGTTTTATTTTAATAGATATGACTTAGTGAATCATGTTTATAAACTCTTAAGTGAATTTTGTAAAATATATATTTCCAGCAATGTCTATTTTTTTTTGTAAGCTTGGTAGGACTACATCTTCATCATGTCCAATATATCACCTCGGTAGGGGCGAGGAATTGAACTGGTGACTTAAGATCAAGGGGTGCCTTAACAAAGCACCCAATCACCCTATGTCCAAGACCTCGTGGACCCAACAATGTCATCTTGAGTTAAACTTATTCATATAAAAAAATTACAATATTTATTAAAATGAAATTGATATATTTTCTTATGTTTAATCAATTTATTATTTAAATTATATTTATAATAAGTTTATTATTTAAATTATGACATTGAAAATATAAATGATATTAAAAACCAATTTTTAAGTTACTAAATTATAAATATAAGAATATTACAATTTCAATTGCAAGAGGGATATAATCCTTTTTGAAATTTATACACCAAAACACTAGAAATGTAATGAGAAATTAATCCACACCATTGTTAATTACCTATTCAAATGTAATTAGTAGTTAAATTTGGTTTTTTTTAAGCTATCAAATACTTACAATTTTAAAGTTTACATATCATTATTGATATTTACATAAATTTTAAAATTTTCTAGCTGTATGGTTCGATTGAGCTTCTATCCTGGGGTTACACAAGAGCTTCATCAAGGGTTTGATTAAATGCCTGACTAACCTATTTTTAAGCGTCTCAATAGCTCAATTGAGCGATTAAAAATTTCTTAATCGAGTGCTTAAAATCTCTCTATTGATCATCTTTTTTTTCACCAAAATGCACCCTCATTTTGCCAAAAAGTGTAACCCAACTCTATGTTATCACCCTATTTACAAAAATATCCAAGAATGGGGAGTTGTTGGAAGTGGTTTAGATCCCTCCATTTTGGAGTTGCAAATACTCTTCTTCTCCTTTGTTGGTGTAATAGTACTACTCCAAGATCTCTTAGCTCCATCCTATCCAACAAATATCCTTAAAAAACCAATCAAAATTCAAAATAAAATAACTTAATTTTGCTCAATAAAATCAAAGTGCCAAAATGAGAAAACAAACTCTCGAGTTGAAATCAAATTAACTAAATAAATTAAAGTAAAAATATGGTTCCTGTTGATCTTTTTCAAGGCTTCTATGGCTGATGGGATCCACCATCAAACCAATTTACGAGATTAGAAGTTTTGGTAGGTGAAATTGTTTCAACAAATTTTCCAAATTATATTTTTTTTGTTACAATTTCGTGGCCTCATCTTATGATAATGTTTTTACATATTAGAAGTGTATATTTGGTTTATTTAATGCCCCCAATTTGTTCTCCTCGATTCTAGGTTTCCAACGAGCCATCTTGGGCCTCACTTGACCAAGTAAAACTCAAGATACTAGCCTTCAAAGTCAAAGTGTCAAAACTGCCAGAATTCTAAAAAATGCATGCCTAGGCCAAAAATCTAATATTTTTGTTAATATACAAAAATTAATAAAATAAATCATAATTTGTAAATTACTTTAAATTAATTAATTTATTATTATGTACAAATTAAATTAATTTAAAAAAATTATATATATAAATTAATTACATTAATTAAACAAATTATACATTAATTAATTTTAAATATCTAAATGTAGGCTTTTATGAGTAAAATTATTTAGAAATTTGTCTTTAGGATCTATCACATAAATAAATTAATTATCGACACGGCTCGAACCAACTAATGTGGTTCATCATAATGACAACAAGATGGAGACAATCTTACCCAACAATGAATCATAAAGAACAAAAAGTCAAAAGAAAGCGATAGTTGAAAAAATTAACAGTTAAGAAATAATAATAAATTAATAGAAATGCCTAACATAGTTACTTGTAAAAATGAATAACAAGTATTAAGGATAAAATAAGGAAAATGAATAAAAATATAGAAATAATTTAGGATAAATTTTTAAGTGGAAAAAAATAGAATGATAAATAGTATTAAGGAAAATAGGATAGAAATAAGGAAAGTTAAGAAAATAATAAAAAATAATTAATTATTATATTAATACAATAGAATAAATACTAAGGGTAAGAGGACAATCTAATAAAGGTTAATAATAAATAGATGGACAAGGAAAAAACCAACTAAAATTCTATTAATACATTAGAGTAAATATTAGGGGAAGAAAAAATGATAAAAAGGGGGAAAGATTTTTTATTTTTATTTATTTATTTATTTATATATATTTTTTATTTATTAATAAAATAAAAAGATAAAAATCTAAATAAAATCATAAATATAAATATACTAAATAAAATTATAAATATAAATAAATATATAAGACAAAATGGGGAACATAAATATTGATATTATAAAAATAAATATGTATAAATATAACTCTTTAGAAAAGAATAATAATAATAATAATAATAACAATTTTACAACAAACAAACCATGAAAATAAAAGAAAACGTATTCAAAAAAATAAAAAATGAAATGGTGGGGGAAGGGACCAAGAACCAGGGTGAACTTAAGAAGAAGAGAATTTTGAGGCAAGAGGGATCCAATTTCTATTGTTTTTGAGTTGTCATCACTATTCAAATTATTAGCAGCTTGCTTCTCAATCTCGATTGCCTCTTTTAACTTTCTGTGATGAAATTGAGAGATCCTCACAAGGACAAAAGCATCCTTAATGCAAATGTGATGTTTTATTTTAACATAATGTTCAACAATAGTTGAAGACCGAAAGTGATTGTGTCTAATGTCCGCAACATGTTCCTGAATTCTACGCTTAATAAATCGAGAAATCTCACATATATAAGGTTTCTCGCAAGAATAAGGGATCATGTAAATCCCTTTAGTGTTATATGTGTCAATTCGGTCTTTAATAGATCTGAGGGAAGATCTTATAGTGTTAAGTGGCTTTCCAAAAAGCAGCAAGATGACCTAGAACTAAGACTAATTGTAACAATCCTATTGCCATTGCTCATCTTCCTTTTATTCAAGGAACAACAGAGAAGTTGGATTGTATTCTTAAAAAGAACAATTTATCCACAACTTTTAAGCCACTTAACACTATAATATCCTCCCTCAGATCCGTTAAAGACCAAATTGATGTGTATAACACTAAAGGGGTTTACATGATCCCTTGTTCTTTCCGAAAACCTTATATATGTTAGAAAAATAAATATATTAAGTGTAGAATTCAAGAAAATGTTGCAGACAATAGAAATAATCCCTCTCAGTCTTTAGCTCTTGCTGAACATTATGTTAAAACAAAGAATCACATTTGGATTGAGGATGACTCTATCCTCGTTAGGATCTCTCATTTTCATCACAAAAAGTTCAGAGAGACAATAGAGATCGAAAAGCGAGCTGCCAATAATTTGAGCAGTGATGGTGGTTGGAAAATGAGTAGAAATTGGATCCCTAATCTTGCCTCGAAATTTTCTTCTTCTTAAGTTCACTCCTGCTCTTGGTTCCTTCCGCCCCTCGCCCCCCCTTTCATTTTTTTTTGGTATGTTTTCTTGTATTTTCACAGTTTATTTGTTGTAAAATTATTATTATTATTTTAAAGAGTTATATTTATGCATATTAATTTTTATAATATAAATATTTATGTTTCCCCGTTTTGTCTTATATATTTATTTATATTTATAATTATGATTTTATTTAGTATATTTATATTTTTTTCTTTCCTTATTTTTATCCTTTTTTTCTTCCCTTAATATTTACACTAAGATATTAATAGAATTTTTAGTTGGATTTTTCCTTGTCTTTATCCCAACCATCTTTTTATTTTTAACCTTTATTAGATTATCCTCATACTCTTAGTATTTATTCTATTGTATTAATATAATATTTAGTTATATTTTTATTAAGCAAAGTCTTTCGGTAGAAATCACATAAGTGAAATTTTCTAAACGCGTCGGCCAAAAATTTCTCTTTGTGATTTCTACTGAAAGACTTCGTTTAATTCATTATGGATCACATAAGCATGAATACAAAAAATCATATATATTTTTATTATTTTCTTAACTTTCCTTATTTTTATCATATTTTCCTTAATCCTAATTATCATTCCATTTTTTCCCCTTAAAAATTTATTCTAAATTATTATTATATTTTTATTCCTTTTCCTTATTTTATCCTTAATACTTGTTATTTATTTTTATAAATAATTATAGTAGGCAATTATATTAATTATTAATTATTTATTAATGGTTATTTGACTAATTTTTTTCAACGATCACTTTTTTTTTTTACTTTTTATTCTTTATAATTCCTTGTTGCATTAGATTTTCTCCATCTTTTCTTTTTGATAATGAACCACATTAGTTGGTTTGAAACACGTCTGAACATTAATTCACTCATGTAATAGATCCTAAATACATTTTTTAAATAATTTTAAATATATTAAAAACTAATATTAAATTAATTAAATAAAATATAATTTAAAATATTAATATATATATAAATTTATGGCAAGTGCCTTTGGGTACTCTTTTAAGAGTTTCATGGAGTTATAAGGAGAACAGAATTTAAGGTGGAACAGAGGGATAAAGAGGGAAGGGCGTAATAAGGGTGTGGGAGTCCGGGATCCAAGAGCGAGGATGTAGGGATAAGGACGGAAGCGTTGTGGGAGTTATAGGGAGGTGAGGGCTCGGGAGGAGTATGAAGGTATGGATCCCGAAGAGGAAAAAATCCCGTAAGGGAATTACAATTAGAGCTGGGAAAGGAGAGAGGAAGGTGGAACCTTCCTCCAAAAATAAACTACAACCACTATATAAAATTATAAATTTGGTTTTTGGTCTAGGGAATTTTCTCGGGATCTCATCTCTGGATGATTTTATTTAAAGTCTTCGGGGAAGCACTTCCGGGGTCCTTTCTGGTTTACATATTTATTAAAATATTATAAATAACTTACAATCTTGATTGTGGTGGTTTTGTAGGATAGCTATTAAAATAATTTAATAATAAATAATTAAAGAATTAATAAAATTGCTAAAAATTAATAATAATTATTTTAATTATTCTAGATTAGTAAATTAATTAAAAATTATTATTTATAGATTAATTACAACTAATTATAATTAATTAAATTAATCTAGGTTAATTAAGTAAATAATATTATTTACAAATTACAAAATTAATTAAATATACAAAAATAAAATACATTTGTACATTTTTATAGCCTGGGCAACGAAAATCATTGTAACTTTGAATAAGTGTCATTTACAAACCGTAAGTCTAAACTTAGCAAAATCAAAGTCGTTGGGAAGCTAGCGAGAAACCACACCCTATGAAACAATCTAAATGCAAATCCAAAATAAATAAAATCCCCCAAAAATGTCACATACTTAACCAAAAGAAAACATTAAAGGTTGATATGGCCAAAATTTACATAAAGGGTCCCCATTGTTATTATGAATATAATAAAACAAAAATGGGGGTAAGGGGAAGGGGTTGTGGTTTTGCCACAACAATGGCGACACACGGGGAAGAACCAATTTTCTTTGGTTAAAAGGTAATGATCTTAATTTTACCTAAAGGTTAAAATGATGAATTCTATTAAGTTGTCAAACATTAAAACATTTTCCATGTGTCCCACATTAAGATGTCAAGCAATAAAATTTCTAAAAGATAAGTACTTGAGACAAACTGAGTCTAAAATGTGAATCCATGTTTTTTAGGGAATATTTAATTTTAAATTTACCTTCTATGAGTGACAACAAAGGTACAAACATTAATTTTTAAAGAAAGTATGCATCTATTGATATAAATTATATCTTTTACCAGATATCACTTTGATGGTCATGAGCATCGATAGCCCCGATGAAGTTGTCTTAGTACCACACAAACATAGTCATGATGCTAATGAGCCTATTCAGTACCTTGACGGCTTTAGTTGTGCTTCCGACACGTGTGCTTTCTACCCTCTTTTACCAACCTTTTGATCAACTTTAAAATAGAGAATTACTTTTTGAAATTGGTTGAAGAAGGTGGGGTGGTACAAGAGATTTTAAAAGTAATGGACATAATACTCATAAAAGTTTAACTCCCACATTTTCCTTGCAACTATCAGTCTATAGGGTTTTTATTTGAAGTGGGGGAAATGAGAAAGATTCATTGAGTTAGGCTCAATCTGTTTCTTTCCTTGGAAATATGAACTCTATCACTTGAAAAAGATTAATGTTCCTCCATGGGAAAATAATTAAGGAAAGAGGACTGTAGAAATAGATAAAGATATCCATTTAAGGTAAATGAAAACCCACGAAATTGACAAAGAAAGAAATTATCTTGTATGTTGTCCAATATTGGGTAAGAAAAAGTCTTATGTATAAATCTTGGTAATATCACCAAAATCAATTAGAAGCAAAAGAGAATTTAGCATTCCAAAAATTGAAAAAAGAAGAAAGGAGATGAAAACTAAAAGCAAAAATTTGAATGAAAAATTGAAATCAAAAGAAAACCTCAACAAAACGTTTTAAGAAAAATGTCTCAACAAAAGAACTAGTATGGAGGAGGAAAATATGTTTTTCTTAAGTTGAGATCTTGTTAAGTTATTTCTTGTAGAGTTATAATTGATTAGAATTTTATTCAAACAAATTTAGTTCAAACTCTAAAGAGAAGTTATGGTAGAAAGTGGAGCCAAATAAGAAGTTTTTCCCCTTAAAATTTTTGTGTTTCGACAATAAGCCCGCATAAAAACATCATAATGATAAAAATAAGGCTAGTGAAACAAAATACAGGTTCAAAGACTCCCCAATTTAGCTGATTTGCAATTTGATCGACATCATAACTATTTTTCCAAAGCTTGAAAGCAAGCAAAATGAGGAGAGTGAATTCCAAATATGAGCAAGCAGGGGTACAAAGTGTTCAAAGTGATCCTTGAAGCTCCGTGAAAACAAAGCTAAAAATCTACAAAAATTGACAACCAGTATTTAAAAAAGCATAAAGAATAATGATAACATATGAAAATGGGCATGTGAAAATTACCATTGAAGAATTCTGTTTAATTTTACTTGAAAGATATCAATTTTCTCCGAAAAGGAAACTTCCTCTTTTGATTAAGATTAAAAGTATAAAGAAGTTGCACTGTATAAAGTTTTTAATTGCCCAAAAAACATCATTTAATGAATCTAAACTAGAGTGAGCATTAAGCTATAAAAAAAGTGTCTCATGTTCAAGGAATTGGAAGTAAACAAAAATGATTAGAAATGAAAATGCGCTCAACAACAATTATTATTTTCTTGTCACTTTTGATTTTATAATAGCCCCAAGATATCCATACAATCTCAAGAAATAAATCCAAATCCCAACCAATGCAACAATGGTTTGTATATATATATATATATATATATATATATATGAGGGATCAGATTAACGCATAATCGTTGAAGTGGAGCGATATATCAAAACCAAGAAAACCACAAGAGAATTGAAACTCAAACACAATTGAACATGATCCATTACCTCTGTGAAATTTGTTACATGTCATCATGGCATGTTGAAGATAAAATCCAAAATATTTTAAGTGCACTTACCAATTTCCCGCATCAATATAGTGTTTTCTCTGTAATGAAAAATGACACATTTTGATATGATAGAGCAGGGTGAATCGGTAAACATCATGTACATCCACATCAGCCTGGATAATGAAGCACAAGAGGAATGTGTAAATTCTAAAAGGAAAATACTTGGGTGCTTCAAGAGTAGGATTTTCTGAGGATGGAACATCATAACATGTGAGTAAGAATTCCTGTAAGGACTTCAAAATTGGTATTTAAAAAATGTTATGGCATTTCGAGATCGCGAGATTCGGGATTTTGTGATGCTGGGAAGATGGGATTACCAGATTTCCCTAGATTACAAGAGTTCGAGAACTTGGATTCCTAGATCCCGTAAGCATTTCATAATTGAATTATTAAAGAGTTACGGGAAAATGGGATTGTGGGATTTTGAGATTCCCATGAAGCTTAAAAGAAAATGCACTTTAATATGATTATGAAAGAATTAATTTCTATGTGTACACTTTTTAACATTGTGATGACATGGATCTTGCAGTCTAGCATTCCCATACGAAAATGAATTAGTATAGTGAAAAGGTTTGATTCAACTTGAGAAACCAAAATTCTGGAAAGAGCATATTAATAGACATAGATAGGAGTATTTTTACAACTACTGCAAGATTTTTGCAATTTTCCTTTGCTTTAGTAACTTCTTTAATTTTCAATTTAAATGAAGGAAGCTAAATGCCTATAGCAAATGAGAACAAACAAGAGGCAAGTATTTTATTTTAGCTATATTAAGAAGAGCGAAATGTGATTATGGTTCATCTTGCAATTTACAAAACAAAGGAAATACATAACCAAGAACTTGTAAAAAGCACATAAAATAATAAAATTGATGAGAAAATAAATACTTGAACATTTTGTGAATTGGAAAATGCTGTTTGCTCGCTTTATCTTTGAGCTACTTTTATTTACCAAATCAAGTCTCCAAAACAAGCTAATGAAAACCTAAAAAATTAAGTACAAATGAGAAATAAAAATATGACTAAAAGAGAAAACAAGTGTTGAGATAAAAGTTAAAAACAAGCATACCTGGAAGAATTTGATAGCAATTTACCTCATGAATCTCCACCTTCTCCCATGCATTTCTTAAAATTTGCATATGTTCTAAAATAATCTATTTATTCAAGCTAAATTAGATGCTATGTAATGAGCCATTGATTTGCATCCACTTTATATTTTTATTGAGGGACAAGCGTGGGAAACCCAACATCTGGAAATACTTGTGAATTATGAAATTGACATTTTCAAAAGCGCTAACCTATATAGATTCTTTAGAATTTCACCATTCATGATTTTTCAATGAATAGGAATTGCAACAGTGTGATGAAGCTTTGCACAAAATTATAATCTAGGGCATCATAAGCATGTATATGATCTAAATATATTTGACGGTTATTATATTATGAACCACTCTTAGTGAGGAAATGAAATGAATACCAAGAAAATACTTGGGCTCACTACTTGCTTATTGAAAAGTTGTAACATTAAAAGATAAACAAAGAAAGAGAAATCTAACTAAACTAATTCTATTACTAATCTAACTACATGAGGGAAAATATGACTAGGTATAGTCATACTTCCATTGAAGCCACTCTCTCCATTTTATTTTTGCGCATATAAAAATGTCAAAAATCAGTACGAGAAATAAAATTTGAGTTAAATTATTAAAACAAAATTAGAGTCTTTTATTCCTTGATGGGGGTGTCCAATTGACCCAAAACTTGGCTAATGGGTTGCGCAAGGAGCCTATTCAAACTCCACACACTCCTTTATCCAAATAATGATGAGTTGTGCCAACTCTAATTATTGACAGGCGGACGCCCATTTTTCACGCGACGATGATAAATACTCCAGGTTGCACAAGAATTCAAACAAATGTTTGCTCCGTGAGATGAAGTGTGAGGTTGCAGAGGGAATTAGATCACAATTCTTGAATGCCCTGGCGAGGTCATGATAGCGGGCATGTAGGGAATTTCTGGAATGGGATAGTTAGGGGAGATGTGAAGTCTTGGCTAAGGATTTCCCTTGGGATCCCGACACGAGTGAGGTGGTAGAGGTTCTTTGCATATCCGTTTGGAACTCTGGTTTGAGTATTGAACACTTTTTGTTGTCGATGAGGGAGAAGTATCACTTGCAAATTTAGTTTATTTCCTTATGTTATTTGCATCAAAGCCCTTGGAGTTCCCAACTTTGCACTTGGGTTTTTCCTGGTCTAGGTGGGGAGCCATTCCTTTCCACTCTCACAGCACCAGGGTGGTCATCCTTGAGACAGTGCTCTCCAACACTCTTTGTGGTACGTCGGCTAGCTCGGAAACAACTGAGTGGGGAGAATTATGTGCATGCATGGGTGGGAGCGCTTCTCGCAACTGGAAGGGGATACAGTGGAGTGCCTTCTGCTTTGGCATTCTCTAGGATGGTAATTTGGTTCCCTTTACCAGTTTACTTATGTCTATGTGGTTTGACTGGTTTTTCAATTTGAGGATAAGGTCTTTCTGCAGGCCTTCTTTGTGGTTCCACCTTGGCTCCTAGGGCCTCTGCTGCCCAGTCTCTCCTTCGTTCTGATAGTCTTAGCTCACCCCCATGTCATGACAGTGGGGACGTCCTCGTCGGGGGGGGAGCAATTACCTGTCAAGAAGAGTGGAAAAACATAGGAAATCATTCTTCTGCGAACACCTCTGCTAGTAGCGAAACAAAGGAGGCAGATGATATCTCTCCTTCTCACTCCTCGAGCCATGTGTTTGTGCCAGCTACCATGGATTCTCTTGCGGCCCAGATACGCAACATTAACGTGAATATGGACATCCCACGGGAGTAGATATACGACGATCAAAACGAGCTGGTAGCCTACATCAATGGCATACAATGTATTCAGAATGAAATCCTGGACCATCTGGACAACCTTCGATGACAAGATCGGTGCACCAATGACCACCTTCACAGTCTGGAAGCAAGGGTGGAGCATATATACTTCCACATGCATGAACACATAGGCTACTTTGTTGCTCCTCCTATTATTCCTCCCAACCCACCTCCTTAATATGTTGCCTCTTGCTCTGGTTTCTCTTCTATTTTGTTTATATATGTCATGCCTAATAGGCCTATTGAAAATAAAGACTGAACTTGGTTGCCTATGGTTTCCTCTAGGCCCCAATCTCAAAAAGTTTGGTCAGAATGAGGGAGAGGGGCCTGTAGAGATGAATTTTGTACTCAAATCCTTTTTGATAATATAATGAAAGTTTCTTGATCGAAAAAAAAAATCAGTCTTTTATGTACATCTAAAATTTTTAGTAAAATAAATTTATCAACAAAATTACTCCCTTGAAATATTTTCAACTGCCTTCCAATTGGATCACAAAAATATGGATGAATCTCCATTACTTATTGGAAGAGATTGAGGGGAAAATATAACAAGTTGAATTTAATAATATATCTTTAAATGCGTAAGCATGTGGAAAATAGTTAGTATTATATACAAAAGAAGAAACATCACCAAAACTATTTTGCGAGATTGAGATTTCCAAATACTTTTCTTATAAACCAATGAAGTGAGAATGGAATCCAAATAAATAATTAAAAATGTTTCTGGAAAAATTGAAATGTTGGCTAGTTGGTAATAATTCACTCGCAGAGACTTGATCGGGAGAGAGCTCTGGACGAGAGGCGCTTCTAGGGTTTGAACACTTGCAGCGACGGCAGGCTCTGCATTTCTTCTGCTGCTCTCTGCAAACACTGATAGGTTCAAGTCCTTCTCCTTCACAGACTGAGGGTACACACCCTCATGGAGCCCCAGTCAGGGGGGGGTGATGAACCTCCCCCACAAAGCGACAATGAAAAGTTTGAGAATACGACAGGGAAGGGAGCCACAGATTAGAATGGGGAAAATTATGCTCCGGAAAGTCAGCGAGTAAAACAAGGGGAAAAGTCACCAGAAGTTCATTCTTCTACATGCAAACCAGTAGCCATGGTTCGCCCAAGGGTTGAACTGCCAGGACATCGAATTGATGCGAGAATCCAGTTTATGAAAGATCACGCTCTAATAGGGAAGTTCATTGGTCTGTGGCCAACCGAAAGGGCCTTAAGAAGCTGGATAAATGCGAAGTGGCACCCCAAGGGGCACATCACCCTGCAGCTGGGGCCGAAAGGGTTTTTTACAGCTATCTTCAATTGCCTGGAGGACAGAAATAGGGTTTTGGACGGCGGACCTTACTTCTTCAATGCGGCTGGTCTGTTTCTCAAAGGATGGGTGGAGCGATTCAACCCAGATAAGGTGGACCTCAGTTGGGCACCGGTGTGGATACGTCTATACTCACTCCCTGTGGAATATTGGGAGGAAGATTCCCTAAAGGTGATCAGAAACACTCTGGGTGAGTTTGTCAAAACGGCAGAGGAAACGAAAACATGCAAATACACTTCTTATGCTAGAATCTGCGTTTACATGAATCTCAATCAGGCTCTTCCAGATGCAGTAAGCATTGCTCACTTTGATATTGAATGGTTACAAGCTATTGACTATGAACATGTGCCTTTCCGATGTCGAAGATGTCATGCCCTCGGGCATTTATACAGGGACTGCCCTTTAACACAGAAACCCTCCTCGGCATCGGATTCAGAGGCCTCTGAAGCAGATGGATTCATCAAGATTTCAAACCGGCAGAGAGCACACAAGAAACATGCACCAAAACCAAAGGCTGCGCAAACCAGCCAACCAGGGCCATCCACAAGCAACAGTTTTGGGGCCCTTGCTAACCAGTCGGAAATACAAATGAATGTGCCAGAGCCAGAACCCATGAACGAAGAACATTCAAAAGGAGGAAAATCCACAATGTCACCAGCAGGTACTCAAGGTAAGGAGGCTTCGACCTCAGACAAACAGAAAGAAATATTATGGAATGCTCAAGCCATGCAACTGGAGAACCCAAACCCAAATGCTCGCTCAGAAGAGGAACCAATGGAAGAACAAGATTACTCTCAATTTATGGAGGAAGAAACAGAAACAATAGACATTGGGGATCTGGACCTTCCCGGTCTCGAAAAAGCTTGCACCACAAATAACTTCGACAATATTCCAGTAGGACAGCTTAAGAACCTGGAAGAAGTCTTATCTCGGGCACAGAGGCAGAAATCTCTAGGCATACAGACAGGAGGCCCTTGGGATGGACGTTTTATTGCCAAAGATATCAAAAAGCGAGGAAGGAAAACCATTCTTCAGAGAACAATCAAGGTTGGGCAAATCTTAGTGGAATCAGGCAGGTATGCCAAGCTAACAAAGTATTATCGTCCTGAAAACACTCTTTCTCAATGAAGTTAATCTCTTGGAATATAAGAGGGCTTAACGGCCCAAGGAAAACCCGAATCCTCAAAAACATGTTAAAGCAAGAAAACCCTCAAGTACTATTCTTGCAAGAGACAAAGTGTGATTCCACTGCACTTGATAGACTCGCCGCTAAATTCTGGCTTGGAAGTCATAATATAGCAGTTGATGTAGATGGCACCTCAGGATGAATAGCCATTATATGGGACTCCAGAGCCATGATGCTCAACAACTTGCATGCACAAAGGAACTTTCTTCAAGCAACTTTTCATATTATAGGTACAAACCAACATGGAATTTTAACCAATGTTTATTTCCCACAGGAAACACATCGAAAATAGGAGATCCTAAACTCCATCTTGGCTCTTAACCAAAACAGACCACACCCATTATGGATCGCAGGAGGTGATTTCAACATGGTCACAAGACTGGATGAAAGAAGAGGAGGAAGATGCAAAAGTTCTCATGAAGGATCGCTGTTGAAGGATTTCATCCAGAACAACTGGCTTTTTGACCTCCCTTCTAATAATGGAGTTTTCACCTGGAACAACAGACAAGCTGGAAGCCAGCAAATCGCTTCTCGATTGGACAGGTTTCTCCTCTCTGACAATGCCATTCATCTGGGAGGTGATTTTTCGGCATCCATCCTTCCCTTCACAGGTTCTGATCACTGGCCCATTTCACTTCACTGGTCTAGATCTGGAAACAACACCCGCAGGCCTTTTCGCTTTGAAGCCTTCTGGATGACCCATCCAGGCTTTCACAAACTGATCAACACAGAATGGAAAAACTTCCATCCTCCGCCAGGCTCCAAAATGTTTCAATTCCAACAAAAACTTAAGCACCTAAAAGGTAAGATCAAGCACTGGAATCATACCTCATTTGGCAACATCTTTCAAGGGAAAGCCAACATAGAATTGGAAATGAAGCAGCTACAGCAGAAGATCATCTCTCTCGGCAGATCAGAGGACCTGGCAGAATAGGAGAAAACCCTGGAATTGCAACTAGCCGAAAAGGAAAAGCAGGAAGAAACGTTGTGTAGGCAAAAATCAAGAATCAAGTGGCTCAAAGATGGTGAGAAAAACACCAAATTCTTCCATAGTACCACAATCCAGCGTAGGATGCACAACAATATCACTCATATTCAAAACGAGCAAGGCATCAGAATGGAAAATCATGAAGAGATAGAGGCCGAACTCTTAAATTATTTCAAGCACATGCACAAAGAACCAAACATAGACCGATCTCAGGCCATTAAAAAAATAACAGGAAATATCCCCAAACTTATTTCAGAAGAGCATAATCAAATGCTCCTCAAGCCTGTTGATCTTCAAGAAGTGGAAATAGCAGTGCGTCAATTAAAAGCCGGCAAAGCCCCAGGACTGGATGGATTCACCTCCAACTTTTTCCATAACTTCTGGGACCTAATTAAGAATGAGGTATGGCAGGTGGTGGAAGAGTCTCGCTCTCTCCGATGGATGTTTCCAGGGATAAATGCTACATTCATAGCTTTGATACCCAAGGTGGAGAAGCCTTGTAAGCCGGACAGGTACAGGCTGATAGCTCTCTGCAACATAATCTATAAGATTGTCTCTAAAATTATAACCTCTAGACTCAAGCTCCTGCTTCCTCTCATTATCTCGCCTGAACAGTCCGGATATGTTGAAGGAAGGCAGATCACAGACGGGATCATCCTTACGCATGAAATAATTCATTCCTTGAAGATCTCCAAGAAGCCAAGTATGCTACTCAAACTTGATCTTTCCAAAGCTTTTGACAGCCTAAGTTGGAAGTATATTGAAAAGACTCTTCTAGCATTTGGTTTTGATGCTTCCTAGGTCCGATGGATTATGAGCCTCATCTCATCCTCCTTCTTCTCTGTTCTAATTAATGGTATACCCTCCGAAACCTTTCACCCTACCCGTGGTATCAGGCAAGGTGATCCCCTCTCCCCTTTCCTGTTTATCATTATGGCGGAAGGTCTAGGGCGAAGTATTAAACATGCTCAGCAAGCTGCCCGTCTCAAAGGCCTCTCCTTTCACAACTCCCCTGTTTTTACCCATCAACAATTTGTTGACGATAACATGCTTTATGGGCATCCATCAGTCCAAGAAGCCAGACAACTTAAAACTCTTCTAACCGACTTTTCAGAAGCCTCCGACGCCTCAATAAATCACTCCAAATCTCAAATCTTCTTCTTTCATACTCCCTCTGTTATCCAATCAGCCATATTACGCATTCTAAACTTCTCCACTGCCAAACTCCCCTCCTCTTATCTAGGAGCCCCACTCATAGTCTCTAGCTTAAAGCACTCTTCCTGGAGAACCCTCCTAGATAATTTGGAAGCACGACTCTCCTCTTGGACACACAGATCTCTTAACATGGATATCCCTCTTGTTCTGACTAAAGCTGTCCTTCAAGCCATGCCCTTATACCTCTTTTCTATCCTTGCGGCTCCCAAGTGGGTTCTCAAAGAACTCAAATCTATCCAAAGAGCGTTTCTCTGGGGCAGCAGCGGACTCCATCGCAAAGGGGCTCTTGTCAAATGGGAGACTGCTTGTCTTCCAAAGAAAGGAGGTGGTATTGGATTAAGAGACCCCACTCACAGCAATGCTGTCATGGGAGCTCGAATATGGTGGAAATGGATTTCGGGCCCTCCCACCCCTTGGGCCCTTTTATGGACAGAAAAATATGTGGGAAATTGTCCAAGGGAGGAACTCATCAGAATATCAGAGACTAGTAATGGCTCAATTATATGGAACTCAGCAAAACAACACAAGAACCTCATACAGCAGCACAGTTTTTGGGAAGTGAAGAATGGTGATCAAGCCAGATTTTGGGACGATTCTTGGCAACAGATGCCTAAACTCAGGGACCTTTTCCCACCTAATGCTCCCCTGGAA
Organism: Pinus tabuliformis; assembly: GCA_031772625.1. Lineage (NCBI taxonomy): Eukaryota > Viridiplantae > Streptophyta > Pinopsida > Pinales > Pinaceae > Pinus > Pinus tabuliformis. The sequence goes on along the minus strand of CM062812.1, from coordinate 717,793,103 downwards.
CAGGACTTGCGCCCCCAGCTCATGGTAAGCAACTTTTGGCGCAATACCTCTCAGCAAGACTACAGAAAATGGCTCAAAGCGACTCAAGTCATAGCACAGGGGACGAGGCAAGACCAACAAACTCTGGATACATGATTAACAAAAAGGAAAATACAGTACTCTGAGGAGAAAGACATTCTCAGATGGGGATATGAAGAAAGAGGAATCTATTCCACTAGAGAAGCATACAATATACTTGTCAAAGATCAAATACGGCTCGATCCGCTATGGAGTAAAATATGGGATCCTTCCATCTGGCCGAAAGTATCTACCTTTCTCTGGCTCCTCTGTCATAAGAGGATTCTCACATGGGATAATCTGAGAAAAATAAATTTCAATGGACCCTCCATATGCCTCAACTGAAAAAAAGAAGAGGAAACCATTGAACACCTCATGTATTACTGTCCGCTGGTCCACAAGCTATGGCAAAAAATAAACTTCCGCTGCCAAAAAGATGGAGGTGCTAATGGAGATATAATAGCTACAATATGCAACTGGGACCCTCACCCCTTTCAAAGCAAAATCTTGAACTTTCTCTGGAAGCTCATCCCAGGCTTTGTAACATGGGCCATATGGAAGGAGAGAAATGGTAGAATCTTCAAAAACCAATCCAGACCACTGGATGATATATGGAAAGTCATTAATCAAAACATTGAAGAAACCTTATCTCTAAAAACATGGTACCAAGAGGACCTCCCATCTCTCCCTCAGGAACAATCAATATGGAATAACTGGAACTTTAAAAGAAAGCAAGAACAGGTGATCAAAGGAACAAAGCCTCCAAGAGATCCCTCAATGGTGAAATGGCAACCTCCTCCCAGGAACATGTATAAACTCAATTTTGATGGTGCATCAAAGGGTAACCCAGGGATTTCTGGGTTTGGAGGGATCTTCAGAGATCATAAAGGAGCTAATATCATAACCTTCTTGGGCTCACAAGGGCGGGACACCAATAACTCAGCTGAGTTAGAAGGTCTTTGGCAGGGGTTACTTCTAGCGCAAGACAGAAATCTCTTCCGCTTCTAATAGAGGGAGACTCTCAAATCCTCATCCAAATGGTCTCAAAAATTCTACAGGGATCCCCTACATCCAAGATCAGTAACAGTTGGAGAATGGCTCAACGGCTACTGCATATTGAGCGCTGGTTTTCTTCCCACAGAGCGATCTCCTTAAAACACATACGAAGAGAAGGGAACAAAGTTGCAGACCTCTTGGCTAATATGGGAGTTGATTGTGGGCGACATCTACATGTCGGATCACTAGCAAACTTAATCTCTAAATCTCAGCTCCTCGACTTCAATAATCTTGTGCAGAAGGAAATGCCTGAGACAGAAAAAATTCTCCCGTATCCGGGTGTCATTACGGCTCCCATAGTTCTCCATGCATGAGTTTAATGCCCAGTACTGCCAGCTGCAGAGCAGCATGGCCTCCCGGGACGTAACCTCATGCGAGCAGGGAATGAATATTAATGCGAGCTCGGGTGGTGGTTTTGCAATTAAGTTCTGCATTGATCGATGCATTATGCCTCCGGTTATAATCATGCTGATCCAAGGCTCATTCATCAAGCTTTGGGCTTTGTCGCGCGGTGATAGAACTTGGTTTGCGGGAGCTGTGGGTGATGGTTTAAATCTGGTGCATCGTTGCGGGCTCAAAGCCAGCCTTCTCAAAGGTAATCTCGCCCCTGTTCTTGATTCTCGCTCTTTGTTATTGTCTGCAATTCTCGTAGCTGTCTATACGTCTGTTATACTGTGGTGTCGGTCGCTAGCTCTAGCGAGCAACCCTCCTACCTTACCCGACCCCGTCCTGGTAGTCATCCCATCCATAACCCTTTTGAGTCCCACCTTCATACTGTCATCATGGTGCATTCAGGCAAGCGGCAACGCTCTGAGGGACATAGTGACACCCGTATGCAACCTCCAGTTAGTTTTACCATGGAAACAACGCCAGATTCGTTCAATCCCTCCCCTGTCCATGATGCTGGACCTTCTGTTGGCTCTGGCAAGAAACCCATACCGAACAGTGCTTTTCAAACAATGCACTTCAAATTTCAGAGCAATCTGCACAGACCCCTGGTCATTGCTCACATTACCCTTATACTCTCGGAAGAGGAAAACCTTGTCTCCCCCTTGGCCTGCATCACCCCTGTCCCCTCTCCAGGCAGGGAGAACTCCTCGGGCAAAGACAGCATGGAAAATTGGGAAAAAGAGATAAATGAGCAGGAGGCTTTTCTTAAAAATCCTCCTCCAACTGAAGACACATGACTTGCAGTCGAGGACCGAACTCGGGGCGAGGCGGAGCACGCCATAGTTATCACTGACAGTGATTTAAGCGGAAGTGAAGGTCTGAAGACTGGAGACACTGCTCGGGCTGAGAAGAAGGACAATGAACCAGCAGAGGAGAAGTAACGCCACTTGGGACTGTTCCTTTTTGTTTCGGCTTCGGTTTCAGGCTTATGGTCAGATTTTTATGCAATTGTCCTATCGTTTTTTTGGCTCCCAGGTGGAATTTGATGACTCTTTATATACTGGGTTGCAAAATCTTTTGTATCTCTGTGTTGGCTCAGTTCTCCTTCATGGCAAAGCATGTCTCTCTCTTTGTCTGATTTCTGGTCTCCTACACTTTGTAACTGGTTTCCCCAGCTCATGTCTGTAATGGGGCAGTTCTGTTCTGTCGAGTGCTGTTACGCCTCGATCATATGTAAAAATATTTTTCCTTTCAGTTAATAGAAGTTAGTATTTACAGAGAAAAAAAAAATAATTCACTCACAAGTGCTGGAACTTGTAAAGAGTTCATTGGAAAAGAAGACATGTATTGATAAAAAATGAACATCAAATTAAATTGAAAAACTAGGAGTTGTTGATGCTTATAATTAAATATTTAAAATTAATTTTCATGTATGCTCATACTGCATTTGATGAATGTTCATAACCCAAGTGCTCGAAGTGCCAACGTAATATGTTTAGAATTTCAAAAATAAAATTTGAAAGAAAAATAAACTCAAACTGAGAAAATTAAAGAAAACCCAAATCATAATTTACACTTATGTTACAAATGATAGTACAAGATAGGTGGGATTTGTTTACAAAAAAATATTTTCCATAAGTGTCAATTGAAATAACGATATTACAATTATTATCAACATTCACTTGTGTAAATGGAAAAAATTCATGTTTATGGTTGGAAAAAGAAACTTCATCATTATAAGAATAAAAAATAGGTATGGATTCACAATGTTGGGAGGTTTGAAAATAAGGATCAAGTGGAACAATTTTTTATTTTGGTATTTTCCTCATCTTCAAATATATCTGAACTCAAAGGATTCTGATTATGAGAATTTGACATAACTATTACCAAAGGGTGAAGAGACTCCACATTCTCAACCTTCAAATTGTCACTGTTAATGACTTCACTAATGTTCTCTTCATTTTCATAAGATAAATCAAAACCAGACAAATGATTAGATCCATCATTGAGATAATTTTTAGGATTGTTGAAAGTATTGGTAAATAAATCCTCTCTATATGAATCAGAATTTACTAATAATTCATTACTAATTAAATTTATGGCAGCTCCTTCGTTTTTTGAAATTACATTTGTATAAAAAGGAGTTGTTGAAATATTATTCAATGAATTATTATCATCAAACATAATGGGATAAAGAAAGAAATGAGAATTTGAAGTTATGTACTTGAAAAATTCCCTATTTAAAGAGATTTGCTCATTTTCCAAAATGCGCATTTCAAATTCTTCTTGATTTTCATTTCTGCAGATTTTGGATTGTTGATGACTGTCTTTCTCAATACAAAAATCAAATTCACTATTATTTGAAAGAATCAAGGGAGAAACATCTAATTGGTTGTCCTGAAATTTTTTTTTATGTTGCTATTCAATTTGTGATTGATTATTGATTTCATAAATTGTTATAGCAGAAAGTTCATCATTAAAATTCTCAATATGCCTTTCGACTTGTTGATTTGCTTGATGTTGATTAATTGCAAAGTTTATTGATTTTTGGTTGCTGCTAATTGAATCTAAAGAGTGTTGATTCTCTTCTTCAATAGAGGTAACATGATTTAATGCAATGACATTATTATGATTAAAATAGGTCCCAAGATTAGCATGATTTGTTTGAGCAACCTCAATTTTCTACTCAAATTGTTGATTGGAAGCATTGACATTTTCAATTTGTAGTGGATCAACAATGGTATTTTTAGTTTTTGAATCTTCAGTTGTAGTGCATATGCTTACAAATATTAAATCTTATGGTTCTTTAGAATCGTTAAAATTACAGGGAAGAAACACTAAATGCCTAAACCATCCTACTAACTGAAACTCGGGAGACAAATCTTTTGATCAAAATTGTAAACAAACTAATTTAAATCGAATTAGAAAATTTTTCAAGGAATCACCTTCCAATCTACACAATGCTTATAACTAATCACAAACCTTTTCACAATCATATTCTTGAAAAGCATGAAGAATTTTTTTTGTTGTTGAAAATTTATCCCAACTATTTATAGAGGCAACTAGTAGTGATTGGCACTAGTTTTTAGCTTTACCTATCGGAGTAAGTGTGAAGATATTGAAAATAATACCTTCTTCAATATTTAAATTATTGCAATTCAAAATAAATCGAAGGAGATTATTAAAAGAAAAGGTCTTACCATTGTATTTTATTTTTGACAAGAGCCTTACTGCTTTTATTGGAGTGGTAGCTAGTTGAGGTCTAGTAAAAAAACTTCAAATAGGTAATTTTGAAGGGGCCATCATAGTGATATAAAATTTCAAAATAGAAAATATTTAAAGAAACAATTTATTGTAGGCCCTACTTCTAGTGCCAAAAATGTTGATGGCCAAAAATGACCTCATCAACATGTAAGGTAGACCACTCGATCTACCTCATCTGTTTGATTTGATGGTTTTGATTGGTACTATTGGGTCTAGTTACCCCCTCTCTCTAATGACATATGATGTTGCAATTACTTACCAAACATGAAGAGAGATATCAGTATTACTCCTTGTTGTGCACAAGTAAGAAAGAAACCCTTAAGCTGAATTACGTGCTCAACCAACCCACACCTAAGGTTTTCCCCTATGTAAGAGGACTTATAGAATGATACTAATTAATATAATTTTAAATCTAATATAAATGTAGTGTGAAAAATAAAAGAAACTAACCTAACTCGATATCTAGGAGATAACTCCCAAACACCATGTGCAAAACTTTAAACAAATTGGGGATTTAACATGCTTTTAATAATGAATTTCCAACTGCTGAAGAAGTTCTAACAACTTGTATTATGAGTTCCATGCATGCTATGTTTGGAGATTAAAACAATTAATGATTAACACATAATCCTAATGGTGATTAAAGCGTTTCTTAGATGACAAATTTCTAAGTAAATAGTTACTCAAAAATATGATTTAAGCATTTGAAAAAATAAGAAAATTGATAACATATCCAAACACTAATGAATTAGATGCCTAATTAAAAAAAAAAACATTCATATTAACAATAGTGCACAACATGAACTAATTTTCACAGATCTGCTATCAAATAAGATGAATTTTTCATTACAAATAATAGTATTCAAAAACAAATTGTTAAACCTAGTTTTTTTTTTTCCCAATTCGATCTCCAACAGTTCTCCCAAAAGCATCAACTTTGCTAATAAGAAGACGAATTACAAAAGTGAAAACCTTGCTTCACTAACAAAACTTAAATCCTGAAAGAAAAATTCCCAAATTACTCACATATGATTATCCCCTTTCTCTTGTAGCTAAAAACTCTTTACATAAATGCTCTAGAGCAACCTATTTGCAGAGAAGAGAAGCCATTTTCTCATTCTCAAAATTGATATATATTATTTGCAAAATCCTCCAAGAATGGAGAGTTGTTGGAAGTGGTTCAAATACCTCTATTTTGGAGCTGCAAATTCTCTTCTTGCCTTTTGTTGGCATAATAATATTTCTACAATATCTCTTAGCTCCATCCTCTCCAACAGATCTCCTGCAAAAGCCAATCAAAATTCAAAATAAATGAATTAATTTTTCACAATAAAATAAAAGTGTTAAAAATGGGAAAACAAACTCTTCAATTAAAATCAAATTAAATAAATAAATTAAAGGAAAATTGTGCTTCTCGTTGATATATGTTAAGGATTCTATGGTTGAATGGAGCTTTTATCAAACCAATCTGCGACAACAGAAGTTTTGGTAGGTGAAATTATTTCAACAATTTTTCCAAAATAATTTTTTTGTTACAATTTCGTAGCTTCATCTTCTGCTAATATTTTGGCATATTAAATATATATATTTGGTTGATTTGATGCTACCAGAATTTTCTCTTTGGTTCTAGCTTTCCAACGATCCATCTTGGGCCTCATTTGGCCAAGTATAACTCAAGATATTAACTTTCAAAATCAAAGTATCAAAATTGCCAGAATTCTAAAAAATACGTAGCTCAGCCAAAAATCTAATATTTTTGTTAATATATACAAATTAATAAAATAAATCCTAATTTGAAAATTATTGTAAATAAATTATATTAAATAATTAAATAAAATAAAATTATATATATATATATATATATATATATATATATATACAACTTATACATTAATTCAATATTTTAAAAACTAATATTAGAGGAAATATTATTTAAAACACAACATATATATATATATATACTCTTTTAAGAGTCCCATGGAGTTATAGGAAGAAGAGCATTTAAGGTGGAACAAAGGGAAGGAGGGAAGGGATTTACAGGGAGGGAAGGTATGGGAATGGAAAGTATGAATGTCAGAATTCGAGAGAGGGACAAATCCAATTAGAGCCCGAAATGGAAGGAGTTGGGAAAGGAGAGAGGAGGGAGGTGAGGCCTATATAGAGGTGGGATCTCCCTTCAAAAATAAACTAAAACCATTATATAAAAACAAAATTTGAAAACTACAACCATTATATAAAAACATAGGTTGGGTTTTGGTTGAGGAAATTTCCTCGGGTGTCTTTCCCATATGATTTTATCTAAAATCTCTAGGTCTTTCTGGGTCACTTATTTATTAAAATATTATAAATAACTTGCAATCTCAACTATGGTGGTTTTGGAGGATAATTAATAAAATAATTTAATAAAATTAGCAAATTAACTAAAAACTAATAATAATTATTTTAATTAATCTAGATTAGTAAATTAATTAAAAAACATTATTTATAGATTAATTATAATTAATTAAATTAATCTAGGATAATTAAGTAAATGAATTAAATAATATTATTTACAAATTATAAAAATAATTAAATATACAAAAATAAAATAAATTTTGTACATTTTTATAATCAAGGCAGTAAAAATTATTGAAACATTGAATAAGTGCCATTTGCAAATCGTAACTCAAATTTAGCAAAATAAAAATCATTGGAAAGCTAACAAGAAACCACACCCAATGAAGCAATCTAAAGGGAAATCTAATAAAAGTTAAAATCCTTCAAAAATGACGAACACCTAACCAAAAGAAAGCATTAAAGGTTGATATGACCATAATTTATATAGAGGGTCTCTATTAATATTATGAAGAGAATAAATTAAAAATGGTGGGGTCGTGGCTTTCCCACAACACAACCATACAAAGATATACTTGGAGAAAATGTTAAAAATATGATATGTGAATATTGGATGAAAAATTCGCGTGTTTCACCAAAATAAAGGGATGTGATGTGATGACGAATAAAACATAATCAATATAAAGAACATTCAAAACATATCTGGACACCACTCAGATAGAGTTGTTCAATAATTTAAAAGAAGAGAATCATGGAATTAATGTCTAAATCATTATTTTTGTGCCACAAAAACCATGTTATGTTAAGGCTATCATTATACGTGACACTTTTTGTTGTCGTGATCATGTGGAATTTCAATTATATTATGACACCTTCCTTGATTTTGGTATTGTTTTTTTGGAGAAATTCACTTCCTCCTTCCACTATCCATGATTTCATATTCCAGATTCAATGTGGAATAGAAAATCATGAATTATTTTACCAAAAGAAATGTGTTGGTGGTAAAAAATGTGATCATTGTGGAAATTTGACTTTATTTCACAATAAATATCCTATTGATATGAATGATTAATCATTTCCAAACATAAAAATGCAATGGAAGAGATATGAATATATTCATAGATCGATTGGTGCAAGTGGTAGAACAAGTGTTAGAAGGATTGATTTACAAGAAGAAATTTCTATAATAGATTTTTTGAAGAAATTTGAAACAACAATTTATAAATACACCAAGCATTATTACAGAGCTCGATGGCAAGGCCTGCAATTCAAAAAGTCCCGTGAAATTTTTACACCAGGGACAATTTTGTCAATAGTTGATTTTGCAGAAAATTACACATTTGTTACACAAAATGAAATACAGAGTGAATGTTATCATTTTGACCAATTCTCTATTCTTATCCATGTTCTATGTATACATGTTGATCATATAGAAAGCATAGGTGTGAATTGACATGTTATTAAAGAATATCATTTTTATATCAACGATGACCGTACACATAATGCACATTTTGTACAACATTGCTTTGATAAGGTTTATGATTCACTTAAAGCTTGTGGAATAAAATTCAATAAACATTGGATATGGTCAAATGGATGTGCAAGTCAATTCAAATATTCACGATCATTCTTTTGGTTGTGTCGTCTTCATATGAAAACCAACATTAAACATTGTTGGAATTTCTTTAAGACTAGGCACGGAAAGGAGAACATGATGGTGCAGGGGCATGTATAAAATGAGCACTTTGAAGATATCAGTTGGACCACTTTGCGAACCAACTTGTCTCAATTGCTCAAGTTGTTCAATGGTGCAATGTTGCATTGATCCATGAGACTAACCCATTAAGGGAGGTACACAGGTATATATATGTGTGTGTGTGTGTGTGTGTGAACTTATATATATTTTTAATATATGATGATTTGTATTCATTTTTAAATTTTAAAAATTTAAAAATTATAGCTTAAACGATTGATCAATGATTAACTTTGAGATATAAATTGTATTTTAAATAACATAAATTCTTGTTTGAATTTACTACAGGTTCTTTTCACATATTGGAGTCCAAGATGTAGATAGATTGATTCCATATGATGCTAAAACAATGAAAGGGACTCGAAAATTGCGTTCAATTAAAGAAAAAGAGTATCAAAATTTGTTTATATCTAATAAAAGAAAAGAATATTGTTTTTGTCTTGTTTTCATAGAGGACACATAATTCAATGATGTTTTTGAAAATAAAATGTATGTGAAAGCTTGACAACATACGAAACTTAATACAAAGGTCAAAATGTCACTTGCAAGCTTGGAAGAGATGGAACCATAGGAGACTTTAGTTTCATCTGAAGGTGATAGAGTTTCAAATATTGTTAGAGAAGGTAAGATTTCAATTTCTTTCAAAGGATATATATATGTTTTATGTTTTTAAAATCATTGTGTATAAGTATAGATAATGGTTAAAATATAGATTTAGATCTAATAAAATTGTACATGTTGATAACTAATTTCTTGTTAATGATGATGTCAATTTGCATAATTCTTTTTATCATGAAATAAATGCTTTTGTTGTAGTTGTAGCCATTTCCAACATAGAAAATGTCAAGTATTGTTTGATGCCGTGCACTGAATGAAAGATGAAGTTACTGGAGAACTATGACGATAATGGTTATATATGAAAGAGGGTCTATTATACTGAAAGGATATTTTTTCCAAGAAAATCACCAAAACAAGAGTCATATTTACTTTCAAGGCTATAAACACGATGCCATAAGTTGTCAATAGAGTCAGTTGGTATGTACAACGTGCATAAAGTTGTTAGAAGTTCAATCAAGAAAAAAAATTGAAATTTAAAAAATGGAGAATGTCAAAAGTTGACAATGAAAGAATCATTGAGGATGGCATTCCATTATAATATTTTTAATTGAACTATCCAACAATACCTTCTCATTCTATTATTCTCTGAGAAAGAGTTCAAGTATATTGTTGGCCGAAACATATTTTCAGCCGAAATATTTTTTTGACTGAAAATATTGTTCGGTGGCTAGATTTCCCCCCCACTAGCCAAAAATGCATTGCAGGTTTCTGTTAACTTTAACGTTCAATTTTTTTCCCGAAATTTATTTTTAAATGTTTGGCCAAAAAAAATATATTTCGAACGAATTTTTTTTGCCTAATTTGGCCAAAAAATGGAATAGTTTGGCCAAAAAAGGTGCAATAACAAATTTTTTTCGTTAGCAATTGCCACAAAAGTGTAACCCAACTTCACATTTCTACCCATAAGCCAGGTATACTTGTAGAAATTAGGTTGTAGATTTGAACTTTCTCATGAAATTTACTAAATCACAAGAGTCGAAGCTACTCTACTGCTTTGTAGACATTAATTCACAATCTAGAACACAAATCATAGACATGCAAAAGGAAACATCACACATGCATGAATATTTATATAGGGGAAAGCAACTGCTTAAAACCGCTTCCTATCTATATTGGATTAATCAAATATTAGAGATGAATGCATATGCTTACTCAAGCTTAAGCATGACCTACAAGTGTATAGTCTATCTCTCTGCCTGATTAGATGACTCTAGCCAACACTTAGCCAATTTTCAATCCCTCCAAGCTCTTATTTACTTGCATTATTCCTTAAGGAACTTAGCCCCTATTATTTAGGAAATTCCCTCAATTGGATTGCACAATTCCTCTAGGCTCTTCCTCTGACTCTATTCACCACCTATACACATTGGAATAGTCTACAACTAATAGTACACTGCCTTGGAATCTCCATCTCAACTGGGTAACCCAAATTCTATGAATGCATCAATTATTTTGGGTTGATTTATTAGTTAACCAGTTGATCAATAAGTGTGGTTGAAGTTCCACTTCCACAACTTGACCTTCCACTAGTTCCTCCAACAATAAGAACTAGTTTAACTGACCATATCTCAATTTAACTAAATTAAATTGCTAAAAATTAAAAATTAATCATACTAAACTGAGCTCAAGCTTCCCCAAATCAAATTAACTGATTTAACTAAGTGACACATTCCATGTCACCTTAGTTAACTACCTCCAAGATTCAGCTGAAATAGAAATTCAAAATTTCTCTAGTTTGACCAAGGCAAAGTCAAACTGAGATTTCCTTGTTGCATTTTCAACACTCCCTCTCAACAAGAAAGGATTATAAACTACCCCTATCTTGCACTTGTGGAATTCAAACGTCTCTCTTTACAAGTCTTTTGTCAAAATGTCAGCATCTTGTTCCTTTGTCAGAATGTAGTGCAACAACATTATCCACCTCTACACACAATCCCGTAAATTGTGATACCAAATATCTATATGCTTGGATCGACTGCGAAAAACAAGTTTTCAGAGCGCTTGATGTAGCTCTGATTATCAAAGTAGATCACAATTCGATCCGTCATCTAACCAAACAATTCAACAAGTATATTTCTCATCCAGATCACTCACATGTTGCCTGAATTGTAGCCATGTTTTGTGCTTCTATTGAGATGAGTACCACAGATATTTGCTTCCTGTTGTACCAAGAAATCACTACCGACCCAACACTAAAAATTCCTCCTGATGTACTCTTTCGGTATGATGAAATCCCTGCCCAATCTGCATTTGTGAAGTCACACGAATTCACTCAGTCTATCTGTCTGTATCATAGTCCAAACTAGGTAGTGCCTCTAAGGTACTATAGAACATGTTTACCTACCCTCCAAAATAATTTGGTTGGCCTAAGCATAGCTTGGCTCAGTTGGTTGACTGCATAGCACATACCTAGTCACGTGTTCACAAGATAAATTAGTGAACCCACCAACTACTGGTAAATAGTAGCATCCACTTCCTCACCTGAAGTGGCATCCTCTTTCCTCTAGTTGGTTGCTAGAGGTGTCTCAATGGGTTTGAAACTATCCATGAAAACCTATGAAGTATCTCGATGGCATACTTTCCATGAGAGACAAACATTTCACGATCACCTTTCCATACCTCCAATCTGAGGAATTAGTGCATGCGACCCATGTCCTTCATTTCAAACTCTCTTACAATGCCCTCCTTGCAAGATCTTATTATCTACTCATCAATAGTCAAAATCAAGTCATCAACATATAAGATAATAATCAACAATTTACCTTCTATCAAAATATGATAGATATTTGCATTCGCTTCACTTTTGTTGAAGCCCAAATCGGTGAGATAGCTATCGATCCTAGTGTACCAAGCACAAGGTTCTTGCTTGAGACCATATAACGCTTGCTTGAGTCTACACACATGAGACTCCAAATCAAAAGTCTCAAAGCCTTCTGGTTGCTTGCTATACACCTCCTCCTATATAACTCCATTGAGGAATGTTGTTTTCACATCCATCTAGTGGATCTTCCACCCCATATGTGCATCGAGAGCAAGGATTGATATGATGGATGAATACCTTTCTATAGGAGAAAATATCTCCTCATAGTCAAATCCCTTCAATCTGAGAATACCCCTTGGCCACAAATATGGCATTGTACTTTTCTATGCTTCCATCTGTTGCATGCTTTACCTTGAAGATCCATCTCGAACCCACAACTGATTTGTATGCTAGTCTTGGGACCACTTGCCAAACAATGTTCTTTACAATGGATTCATATTCCTCCACCATTCCATCAACAATATAGGTTCCTCTACTTATTTCTTGAAAGAGGATGGCCCAGTCTCTACAAGCTCAGTCATTAGAGTCATGTATCCAGTATACCGATCTGGTGACCTTCTTTGCCTACACTAATTTGAAGGAGCACCCACATTCTCCCTCACATCCTGCACAAGTCTCTCAGCTTCCTTGGTATTTTTCCTGCCTTCTCTAGATGGTTCTTCTTGAGAGGTTGTCTCCACTCTCTGCTCCTCAATTTGTGGCTCTCCACAACTTCCTGAAGTTACTCCTTTAGAGCTAAAAGATCCTCTTTTGGTGGGATCTGAATCTCCCTCTCAAGAAAGCATCACATGGCTTTGTCTTAATCAAATTTTACGTCCCTTTGCACAGTTTTCATTCTAAGGGATGGCAAGTACACACTGTAGTTGTGGGAAGTTTCTATGTAACACAAAAATACCCCCAATTTTATTTTCATGTCTAGCTTCTTCCTTGATTCTTTGGAGACATGGCAGTAAACAAAGGCTCAAAAAATCTTGAAGTGTGACACATCTGACTTCCTCCCCGAGAAAGGCTCATCTGATGTAATAATGCCAAGGGTTTGATGAGGACTTTGGTTCTCCATATAGACTATTGTGTTGCATGCCTCAGCCCACAAATGTAGACATAGACCTTGATCATGCAACATCACCCTTGTTGCTCCCACAATTCTACTGTTCTTCCTCTCAGCCACCCCATTCTATTGAGGGTTGTGGGGTGTCATCAACTCTTGTTGAATGAATTCTTTTTCATATAAATTTTTAAATTCATTCAACACATACTCACCTCCATTATTTCTCCTAAGATCCTTCACCTTTTTCCCTGTTTCTTTCTTCAATGCCTTGAATTATACAATATTGGAGAATGTATCCTCATTCTTATACATGATGAAGATCCAACACTTTCATGAGAAGTCATCAACAAAAATAAAAAATATTTGTGCCTGGAAATGGAGGCTGTCGACAAGGGTCCATAGACATCATAGTGGATCCTTTCAAGGACTGCGAGTGCCTTGTTGTCCTGATCATGGAAAGTGGATTTTATGCACTTCCCCAAAGTACATCCTTTGCATATATCCTGTTGCTCAAGTTCTCCTTTGGGGAGGCATGTGGTTATCTACTGCATGATGTTCAAAGCACCATGATGCAAAGGGCTGAGTCTTCTATGCCAAATTTCACTGACATCACCGCTCTGCACATTCTCCGCCTTTCTGCTCAATGCAGCATAATCCTCCACATCTATCGTGTACAATTTCTTGACATGAACCCCAATCTACTTCACTTGTCCCATGGTCATGTGTCTCAAGAATGCAATTCCTTTTTTCAAGATCACATCATAACCACGGTCTTCCAAAATTACAGAGACTATATTTTCTCTAGGTCTGGAATGAATATGACACCCTTGAGCCTGAGGGGGGAGTCAGACTCCTTTTGAAAGGTGACTATACCAATCCATGTTGCGTTATACCTTCAGTCATCCCCCATCTCAATGTGCATTTGCAAGTCTTTTTCCTTCAGGTCACTAAAATATTCTATATTCCCTGTCATATGGAATAAGGCACCTAAGTCCAATTACCACATGCTCCCCATAATTGTGTTGGCCATGCATGCAATGAGGGTAAATTTGAGCTTGAACTGTTAATCTAAAGCTTCACCTGCTGCTCCTCCTGAGGTCTTCTTACTTGCCTTATTGTGTGGAAACTTTGTGGCATAGTGCCTGAATTCATGACAATTGAAGCACTTGATTCTCGACAAGTCTTTCTTCTTGCCCCCTTGACTATATTTTGGTTTGGATTGGGATTTCTTATCTTTTCCCTTCTTTTACTTTCCATCCAAGGTATAATTTTATTCATCTCCGCCCTTGGATGAAGTCCCATCTCTGGTATTCTACCTTATTTACTCGTGCACCAAGTTGGACCATAAACGCTCCCAAATCGGTAGTTTCTCCCTCCCATTCATCGAATCTTGATAGCTATACTAGCTCTTGGAAAGGACTAGAAGGGCTAGAGCTACCAAGTCTTCTTTAGGGACATTAACACTAACCCCGCCAATTTCATCATGACACTGTGTAAACTTGCTCAGATACTATGGAATTGTGTCATTCTTCTACATCTTGATGATTCTAAGTTTGTCCTTGAGCGCCAACTTCCTATGGTCAATACTATTCTCAAACAATTTTGTTAGTTCTTTCCACATTTCAAATGAAGTTTCTTTTCCATGGAGATCTGAGACAATATGATCACATACTCCCTCCAAGATGATTATCCTCAGCTAGACTACATTATTCTTCCACCAAGCAAGGTTCTGTGCATCATATGCTTGAGGTTTTGTAACATATGTCTTGATGTATTCTAGCAACCCATTATCATCTAATATTGCATCCATTTAGTCCTTCCATGCAACAAAATTTGAGGTTTCTTCCAAGCAAGGAAAATTTTAAGGATGGAAATTTATTTAGAATTATAGGAATCTTGGCGAATTTTGCTAGTCCCTAATATGAAAAATATCAAATGTTTACTGATGTTTTTATAAAAGCTTTTAAATTTCTAAAAATATTATATAGTATCTATAATATTTTTGTGATTTTAAAGGTAAGATAATTTTATACAATGAAATATGGGCAAATAATTTTTAGGAAAAATGGAGATTGGCGAATCTTTTTTTTGGAAAAACCCTAGAAAATTAGCCCACCTACGAATATTAGCCCCTAAAATTTTCCATGCTTCCAAGGCATACTCTAGCCTTAGTCCATTGAAGGCCATCTTCTTAGCTCTACAGAAATCCTTCTACATTGATCTTCAAATTTGAACCTCTGAGACCCAACTTCAAATTTCTTGTTCTATTGTGAATCCAACTTCGATAAAATGTAGAAATTAGGTTGTAGATTCGAAATTTCTCATGAAATTTACTAAATCACAAGACTCAAAGCTACTCTATTACCCTACGGACATTAATTCATAATATAGAACACAAATCATAAACATAAAAAAGGAAATATCACACATGCACAAATATTTATCTAGGGGAAAGAAACTGCTCAAAACCCCTTCCTATCTGTATTGCATTAATCAAAGAATACAGATGAATACATATGCTTGCTTAATCCTCAGCACAACCTGCAAATGTATAGTCTATCTCTCTACCTGACTGACTCTGGTCAACACTGTTGGCTTGTTGGGGCTTAACCCAAGTTCAGAAGTGATTTAGCCAAACAAATCCCAAAACTACCGACCCTTTCGGCAACAGTCCGCAGTGCGCGAACTGAGGTCTCACCCAAGGTAGTATGGGAGGGTGCTGGAACTAGGTTTCCGCACCCTAGGGATGTCTTGATGAAGGCTGGGAAGTTCGCGAACCGATCCTACTGCGCCGCTCCACACAGCTGTATGACCCTCGCGTAGCTCTTTAAAGAGCGCGAAGGGGTGCGGTCTAGATCCCTTGTTCTTACTGTGTTATTAATATAGATCTGACTTACTTTTGTGGGCCCGATATTCTCATTAATCATTCAACATTTATAACAAGTGCACGCAATCATAAACTGTAAAGAGATGCATAAGCATATAACAGAATCATAAACATACAGATCTACGAATAGCTGCACAATATTTCAGAACTCACTTAGCTTTTATTAAACTTTTGTTCCGTTACAATCCCAACTCTGCCTTGCGCACTCAGCTGCACGGGTCCATGCACATAGCTGCGAACTCTTCCAGGCCTCTGCGCACACAGCTGCAGAGCCTCTTCCTACTCCTACAACCCAAGACTCAGATTTATAGACTCAGAGAAAATATCGCATTAAAAGACCCATAACACTTAGATCAACACCACAAACTTGTTTCTACACTTAGAGCCTCGCTCTATTTATACATTCCCATGGTTTGCGGACCATGGGTAGGCTGACCCCTTCTATATTAAATTACAATATTTTAGGGTGGGCAACCCTAGACTCTTGCGCTCCACGCCCGCATTTCGCGGGGTATTACATTACTTTTGACCAAAATTCGGGCTGCAAACCCAAAAAATCGGCTATGGGGGGATTCCCTGCCCAACAGGCCCCCAACACAATCATCATGACTCGTCCCGAGTCACTCGCTAGTGTGGCAACCCTCGCGCGAAGTCGATCCAACTATGCTTGTGTAGCGTGAAGGTGCACAACTCACCATACTACCGTTTTCTGGATTTGCTGTCTATCCACTTCAGAATCATCTGCATCTGACTTGATCTGCTACTGTGATGCCGGCCTCTAGTCCCTGTGTTTATAGTCCTGCACCTCTGTTCGGCTCCTCGGGTCGCGAAGACTGTGCCTCGGTCAGTTAGTCAGACAACCGTTCCACCCATGTAGGGCTTCAGGCGACTGCCATTTACTCTTCTTGGGAAGGGCTCTCCATTAAGTTTGACTAGCTGGACCGCGCCATTGTTTGTGACCTCTTTTATCACATATGGTCCCAACCAATGCATTTTGAATTTTCTAGGAAAATTTTCTAGCTTGCTATCATACAGCAACATAAAATCATTTATCTTAAACGTGTGCAACTTGATATGGCGATCATGCCAAGATTTCTCGCGCTGTTTCTGTACCTGCTGATGGAATCCTGCTAGAAACCATTCTTCCTCAAGTTCTTCCAAGTGCGCGAGTCTCTCTTCCAAGGCTTCGCGGTCTACCATGCCTGTCATCACTGCTATCCGCAAACTGGGTACGATGTATTCCATTGGCATGACTGCTTCCGTGCCATAGACTAACTTGAGCGATGTCTGACCCATCAATTTCTTGCATGTGGTTTTATATGCCCATAATACGACAGGTATGCGCAAGTCCCAGTCATTTCACTACGTGTTACATACTTTGGTCAGCTCAGTCTCCAGAATCTTGTTGAATGATTCTACTATCCCATTAGCTTGCGTATGGTACGGCGTACTTTGCTGATGATACACCTGGAACTCCTTGGTGAATGTGCTAATAGTTTCGTTTAGGAAGTGGGTTCCGCAGGCACTCATTAAAATTTTTGGGCATCCAAACCATGTCAACACGTTGTCGAACAAAAATTTCACAGCCGTGCAGTCCTTAACTAGTTATGCTTCCACCCATCGAGTCAAGTACTCTATTGCGATGATGATGTAGCGCACACCCGTCTTCCCCTGAGGTTTGATTGGCCCCATAAAGTCTACAGCACCCAACGTGATACACGATGCATCAACATGTACATGAAATTCAATGTCCCATTTGGGAAGACCAAAATGGGAGCAGATGCCATTTTTTCCTTGAGAACATCCAAACTTTTCTTACAATCATCATTCCAACAATATGTAGCGTCCTTTTTCAATAATTGTTCCATTGGTGATGTGATTTGTGCATAGCTCTTAATAAACTTTCTATAGTAACCAGTGTGCCCCAACGTGGCACGTAGTTGTTTGACACTTTGCAATGCTTCCAGATTGAGAATAACAACAATATTCGAAGAGTCCACCATTAGGCCTTGTCTGCAAACCACATGGCTGAGTAGATTTCCAAAGGGGATGAGGAAAGTGCACTTCTTAAGATTCAACGCAGTCTGGTGTCATTGACAAGTATCCAACATCAATCGTAAGCTTGCTATATGGTGTTTAACTAACCCAAATACAATCCAATCATCCAGATAGAGCTCCAAAAACTTGTGGATGTATTCCTTGAACGTGGCCACCACTAGGCGCGAAAATATCACTGGTGCGTTCTTTAGTCCGAAGGGCATAATGGTGTATTGAAAACAGCCCCATTCGGTTGCGAAGGTTTTCTTGTTCCTATCTTCCAGCATGATCTTGATCTGATGGTACCTTGAGAAACCATCCATGAATGAGTAAGCTTCCTGTCCACCAACATTCTCTAATACTTCATCTGTAAACGGTGTATGGAATGGATCGTGAACACAGTCGTCGTTAAGCTTCCTGAGGTCTACGCAGATTCTAATTTCGCCCTTTTGTTTTTTCACCTGTACTACCATAGGACTTACCCAGTCTGATTCTTCCACTGGTTCAATAATTCTGGCTGCAAGCATTTTGTCTAATTCTTTGTGTACCTTTTCTTTATACTTCAGATTCAAGCGGTAAGGTCGCTGCTTAACCGGCTTCACGTCCGGTTTCAGAGTGATCTTCATCAACCCTAAGTCATCAATGATCCCCTTTAAATTCATGATTTTGGTCGGGAACAAATCTTGATATTCGCAGAGTAACTCGGCGACCTTATCTACCGTCGCATTGTCCCAATAGTCCCCATGCATCACGGACTTCAGCTCCGCGTCTGTACCAATGTTTACCTGCTTTGTTTTTAGCGGCACAGTGATGTCAGAGTCCTCAATTGATGGTCCTCGAACTTCGTGACACCCTTCGGTTTCTGGAATGTTAATGTTTCGCAAGTCATCATCATCCTCCTCTACTTATATGTTATAACATTCTAGGGCATGGATTAACTGGGTTGCCCATGCTGGTTGAACTACTTCCCATGGTTCCTATGGTATTTTGAAGATAGTGGCTTTCATGGCTTGCAGCGCGTCGTCAACAGTATCCAACCATCGGTCTTCAAATGTGAATGTTAACAAAAATCCATCGCGTAAAACATCCCATTCTCTTGTACCATGTCGAAGTTCCATCTTGTTATACCAATTCATGGGTATGACATCCAGGGTATGATAGAATAAGTGTACCCATTTAGGCTGAGGCTCTTCTCCAAAGGTCTTGGTCCATTTTGCGAGGTGTGTGCGCGGGTCATCATGTCCATCATATTTATCTGCTATCCATAGTTTGGTTTCCCAAATCATAGCCGCATCATCCTCCTGTAGCCACGCCAGTTCTCAAAACTTCCTTGATGTGTTCCCCACCAACGCGCAGGTGTCACACGCAGCGCCCACTTCAATGCATTGAACCGTTGTTGCTCTGGTACTGCGCTCTCAAACTTGCTCAAGAATTCATCCACCGCTGTCAATCCATCATATGTCGGTAGATCTCGGGCTTGGGCTGTTACGCAACACAGTGATCTAGTCATCATGTTGCAATTCAACGTTATCACTTCATTCAACTGATTGTGCCAGCGTTCGTCTTCTTTGTCTAAATCTGAGGTGCAGGAACTTGTGCGCTCCCACGTGATTCTTCCATCTACAGTCGAATTCACCCAATCTTGATCTATTGCAGTTATCTTGTAGATACAATTCAACTCATCGTCACTTCCATCATCGCCAACAGGTTCAATGTAGCCCACTCCTTCGGCTGGATCTAGCGGAATGACTACGCATAAAGACTTTTTCTCAAATATCATCTTTCGCTTCTTCAGGTTGATGACTCCATTCATATCAGTGGCCCAGTCTATTCCTAGCAACGCGGGGTAAGGGTTGCTATCATCCACAATCTCTATCACCTCAAAGTCCATATGTGTGCTCGCGCCTTCGATATCAACTGTTACCCCTTGCAACCTCCCCATGGGCAAGATCTTTTGTTGGTTTGCCATTCGTAATTGAATAGGGGACCACTACAATGTGGGCCTACCCATGCATTCCCATGTCTGCTTTGGTAACACATTCCGGACTACATGCAGTTCCCCTGACCCTGGACACCTAGTTATCAATTCCTGTAGTCCTTTAACCACCTTATTGTTGCGCAACAATTTCATGCATGTCTCTAACAAGGTAGTAAGCATAGAATGATCCATTCCTAGTTTTGTTTGATCCTTACTACCTGAAGTAGAGGCCTCTGCGAAGCTCTTCTTAGCTTCTATAAATGTATCCTTTGTGCGTTCCAAGTCAAACTCAGGTTCCTTTGTAGGAGCCTTGTGAACCCATGTATTTTCCTCAGGTTGCTTCCCTTTATCTTCCCCTATGGTCGCATTTCTTCTGAGCACCATGTTCACATTGGGGTCTTCACACAGTTCAAACCTCATCATTTGAATATTCTGCATCGGATTAGGCTGTAGTACCCCTTTCTCGCGCATCTGTGCGATCAGCGTAGGACAATCTACCATTTCATGATCAAACTACTCATAGAACGAACAAGATATTCTCATTGGGTTGGTACAATCGTGAGCATAGTGCCCTGGTCCTCTGCAATTTTAACAGATTAACTATCTGTGGCCCCTCCCTGGCCCCATTCCTCCTCGTCCTCGACCTCGCCCTTGAAATCCAGCGCACACCATCCCCATGGCTAGGTTGAGGCCTCGTGTTTCCATATGCATTCTATATGATGGGGTTTGCTCCATCATTAACTCGTAGCTGTGACAAGTACGCTCATCATGGCCCAGCGATCTACAAAAATTGCAAAACAACTGTTGGGGAGTCTGTGTATACTTCTGCAACAAATGACAGTTGTCCATCATGTGCTTTCCTCCCACTTGACAAATCACGCACTAGAGCATGGGTGCCGTACTTTTCCCTTCCTGTGCCTCTAGTCTCAACAACATTGGTCCCATTCCTGCCAAGTAGTTCACGAATACTAGACAATGATCCTTATCGTGGCCCTAGCACCACACTTCTTCGCGCGCCTTTGGCTGGGTTTCCCTATCCTACTTCAAGGTCTGCATTTCCAAGCAGAGGTTTTGACACTGCTCATGGATCTGTTGAACTCCCAATCCTGGATCTTGTATTAGTGTTTCATGCAGCCTCATTTCCATTTCCAATGCTTTTGCTTGGGTTGAAAGCTTCTGCTGTGACAATGCATTCCTCAGGTGTGGTGTCAAAGATGCCACAAATCACGTGCGGTGTTGTGCATCCGATGATTAACTGTGTCTTTGATTTCGGCTGGCTAAATTATTTGTTCAATGCATCCTGGATCTCCGCCATTCCTACATTTGGGTGATCATTTGAGTTCTTGATATACCATGTCAGCGTGCGATCCTGTAGTGAACTTACCAATGTGGCCTTCTTAATGTTATCATCCGTGACCCCTTGTGCTTCCCATACTGCCTTTACCACGAACTAGAACTGGCTCGGATCCTCATTCCCTACTCCTCTGAATATGGGTAGCATGATCGCACTCGCCATGCTGAACCGTGGGGGTGGTTAAGGTGGGGTGGGTGAAGATGGAGGTGAAGTAGGTGAAGCGGGTGATGACGTAAGTGGAGGTGATAACTGTGGAATGTGCTACCTTATCAAACTAAACACACTTCTCAGAGAAACCCGAGTGCGCTCTTCCTCGCTCTCTCGTGAAGGTGAAATAAAGGGACTGTTTCCTAATCCTTCGATACCTTTTTAGATATTTCCGCTCCGTGTCATTCCAATCATTAATGTATTTGCATAACCCGCTTTTCACATAACAACATCTTAATCCAGGTATTCAGGGATTTAATGTACCTACCTCGTGGTCCCTTGAGAAGAAGTCGTTCTGGTTTGCTATAACTCACGGTTGTCTCTATCGCAAAATCAATAATAAATCCCCCTATTATCAGGTCGAGCCAATGGTCCATAGCCCGCGCGATCTTATCTTCTGATGCCTCTAGCCTGCGCACTAACTCCGGAGTCCACACTATCGGTTGATCGAGCTTAAACCTTCCCTGGATGTTAGCTAACCTTGCAATCCAATCATACAGCTTTGAAGAGAAGGACATGAAGAAGATCTCATGGATTTCCATATATACGTAGCGATCCAGCCACCTCTTCTCGGATATATGCGGAGTTCTGTTTTCCTGTGTCACGAACTTGTGAAGCTTTTAATCCAACCAGTCTTCAATTTCCTTCTTCGTAGGATTCCAGTGTTTCGACATCAGACATCCCTTAGGCAGATATCGGTCCTGGCAACAGAACCATTTGTTGGCTTGTTGGGGCTTGACCCAGGTTCAGAAGTGATTTATCCAAACAAATCCCGAAACTACCAACCCTTCGGCAACAGTCCACAGTGCACGGACTGAGGTCTCACTCGAAGTAGTATGGGAGGGTGCTGGAACTAGGTTTCCACACCCTAGGGATGTCTTGATGAAGGCTGGGAAGTTTTCAAACCGATCCTGCTGTGCCTCTTCGCACAGTTGTCTGACCCTCGCGTAGCTTTGTAAAGAGCATGAAGGGGCACGGTCTAGATCCCTTGTTCTTACTGTGTTATTAATATAGATCTGACTTACTTTTGTGGGCCCAATATTCTCATTAATCATTCAACATTTATAACAAGTGCGCACAATCATAAACTATAAAGAGATGCATAAACATATAATAGAATCATAAACATATAGATCTATGAATAGTTGCACAATATTTCAAAACTCACTTAGCTTTTATTAAACTTCTGTTCTATTACAATCCCAGCTCCGCCCTGCGCACTCCGCTGTAGAGGTCCATGCACGCAGCTGCGAACTCCTCCAAGCCTCTGCGCACATAGCTGTAGAGCCTCTTCCTACTCCCACAACCCAAGGCTCAGACTTACAGACTCAGAGCAAATATCGCATTCAAAAACTCATAACACTTAGATCAACACCACAAACTTGTTTCTACACTTAGAGCCTTGCTCTATTTATACATTCCCATGGTCCGCGGACCATGGGTAGGCTGACCCCTTCTATATTAAATTACAATATTTTAGGGTGGACAACCCTAGACTCTTTCGCTCTCCGCCCACATTTCGCGGGGTCTTACATTACTTTTGACCAAAATTCGGGCTGCACGCCCCAAAAATCCGTTATGGGGGGATTCACTGCCCAACAAACACTTAGACAATTTTCAAGCCCTCCGCTCCTATTTCCATGCACCATTCCTTGAGGAAATTAGCTCATATTATTTAGAAAATTCCCTCAATTGGATTGCGCAATTCCTCTAGGCTCTTCCTCTAACTTGATGCACCACCTATACACATTGGAATAGTATACTATTGATAGTAAACTACCTTGGAATCTCCATCTCAACTGGGTAACTCGAATTCTCTTCATGCATAACTTATTTTGGGTTGATTTATTAGTTAACTAGTTAATCAGTGAGTGTGGTTGAAATTTCACTTCCACAACTTGACCTTCCATTAGTTCCTCCAACAGTTAGAACTAGTTTAACTAACCATAACTCAATTTAACTGAAATACATTGCTATAAATTAGAAATCAATCATACTGAACTGAACTCAAGCTTCCCAAACTTGAATTAACTAAGTTAACTAAGTGACAAGTGCCATGTCACCTTAGTTAACTACCTCCAATATTTCTGTTGAAATGGAAATTCGAATTTTCTCTAGTTTGACCGAGGCAAGGTCAAACTGAGATTTTTTTGCTGCATTTTCAACACTCCCTCTCAACAAGGGATCATCAACTACCCCTATCCTACACCTTTGGAACTAAAACTTCCCTCTTGACAAATCCTTTGTCAAAATGTAAACATCTTTGTCCTCCGTTAGAATGTACTGCAACAACATTATCTGCCTCTGCACACAATCCCGTAAATGGTGCTATCGAATATCTATACGCTTAGATCAATGGTGATCTTTTTTCTCAGAGAGATTTATGCAACTTTTATTATCACAGTAGATCACAGTTGGATCCATCATCTGACCAAAGAATCCAACAAGTATCTTTCTCATCCAAATCACCTCACATGCTACTTGATTGGTAGCCATGTATTATGCTTCTGTCGAACTAAGTGCCACAGACCTTTGCTTCCTGCTTTACCAAGAAATAATTGTGTACCCAACACTGAAGATTCCACCTAATGTACTTTTTCGGTTTGATGGACTCCCATCCAATCTGCATCTATGAAGCCACATAGCTTCACTCCCTCTATCCATATGTACCATAGTCCAACTGAGTCGTGCCTCTAAGGTACTGTAGAACATGCTTATCTTCCCTCCAAAATAATTTGGTTGGCCTAACAATAGCTTCTCTCAGTTTTTTGATTGCATAGCACATATCAGGTAATGTGTTCACAAGATACATTAGTGAACCCACCAACTTTTAGTAAACAGTATCATCCACTTCCTCACCTAAATTGGCATCCTCTTTCCTCCAGTTGGTCACTAGAGGTGTCTCCATGGGTTTGCAGTTGTCCATGCGGAACCTCTGAAGTATCTTGTTGGAATACTTTCCATGAGAGACAAACAGTTCCCCATCACATTTCCATACTTCCAATCTAAGGAAGTAGTGCATGAGACCCATGTCCTTCATTTCAAACTGTCTTGCATGGTCCTCCTTGCAAGATTTGATAAGATGCTCATCATTAGTCAAATTCAAGTCATCAACACATCAGACAATAATCAACAATTTATCTTCTACCAAAATATGATATAGGTTTGCATCCGCTTCACTTTTGTTGAATCCCAAATCGGTGAGATAACTATCGATCCTGGTGTACCAAGCACAGGGTGCTTGCTTGAGACTATACAACACTCACTTGAGTTTTCACACATGATACTCTCAATCAAAAGTCTCGAAGCCTTCTGGTTTCTCGATATACACCACTTCCTCAATAAATCCATTGAGGAATTTTGTTTTCACATCCATCTAGTGGATCTCCCACCCCATCTGTGCAACCATAGAAAGTATTGATCTGATGGATGAGTACCTTGCTATAGGAGAAAATGTCTCCTCATAGTTAATCCCTTCAACCTGAGAATACCCCTTGGCCAAAACTATGGCCTTGTACTTTTCTATGCTTCCGTCTGTTGCATGCTTTACCTTAAAGATCCATCTCAAACCAACAAATGATTTGTCTCCTGGTCTTGGGACCACTTCCAAAACACTTTTCTTTATAATGAATTTGCATTTCTCCACCATTGCATCAACCCATATATATTTCTCTAATGCTTCCTTGAAAGAGGATGGACTAGTCTCTACAAGCTCAATTATTAGGGCCATGCAGGCAATGTACTAATTTGGTGACCTTCTCTATCTTCATCTTGCAGAAGTCTCTTAGCTTCCTTGGTCCTTTTCCTCCCTTCTCTGGATGGCTCTGCTTGAGTGGTTGTCTCCACTCTCTTCTCCTCAATTTGTGGCTAATCCATAACTTCCTGAAGTTCCTCGTTTGGAGCTAAAATCTCCTCTTCTAGTGGGATCTAAACCTCCCTCTTAAGAGAGCACCACATGGCTTTGCCTTTATCAAATTTTACATCTCTTCATACAATTTTCATTCTAAGGGATGCCATGTACACATAGTAGTTGTGGGGATTTTCTTTATAACCCATTAATACCCCCAATTTTGTTTCTGGCTCTAGCTTCTTCCTTGATTATTTGGAGACATGGAAGTAAACAAAGGCTCAAAAAATACTAAAGTGCGACACATCCATATTTCTCCTCGAGAAATTCTCCTCCAGTGTAATCATGCCCAAAATCTGATGAGGACTCTAGTTCTGAAAATAGAATTTTGTGCTGCATGCCTCGGCCCACAAATGTAGAGGTATTCCTTGATCATGGAACATCACCCTCACTACTCCCACAATGTTGTGGTTCTTTCTCTCAACCAACACATTCTGCTGTGGGTTGTGTGGTTCTGTTAACTCTCATTGAATGCCTTATTTTGGACATAATTTTTTCATTTGACATGTACTCACCACTATTATCTCTTCTGAGAGCCTTCACATTCTTGCCTATTTCTTTCTCAACCAGTGCCTTGAATTCTACAAACCTGGAGAATGTCTCATCCTTCTTCCACATGAAGAATATCCAACACTTCCATGAGAATTCATCAATAAAATTGACAAAATATTTGTGCCTGGAAGTGGAGGCTGTCGAGAAACATCCATAGACATCAGAGCAGATTCTTTCAAGGAAATCATGTGCGTTGTTGTCCTGATCATGGATAGTGGGTTTTGTGTACTTCCCCAAAGTACATCCTTTGCATACATCCTGCTTCTCAAGTTCTCCTTTGGGAATGCCTATGGTAAATGGCCAAGTATTATATGCCAAATTTCACTAACATTGCGGCTCTACACCTTCTCTACCCTTGTTCTTAGTGCAGGACACAATCCTCCACATCTATCTTGTACAGGTTGTTCACATGAACCCTAATTTTCTTCACCTATCTCGTGGCTATGTGTCTTAGGAATGCATTTCCTTTGTTGAAGATCACATCATAACCACAGTCTTCCAAAAATGCAACAAAGGCACAATTTTTCTTTAGTCCCAGAATGTACATGAAATCCTTGAGCTTGAGGGGGGAACCTAAATCCCTCTAAAAGGTGACTTTCCCAATCTCGATCACATTATATCTTTTGTTGTCCCCCATCTCAATGTGCATATGCAAGTCATTTTCCTCCAGGTCACCGAAAATTATCTATTCCCCATCAAATGGAATGATGAGGCACCTGATTACAAGTACCACATGCTCCCCATCACTGTGTTGTCCATGCATGTAATGAGGGAAAAGTCAAGCTCGAACTATGGAGCCAAAGCTTCACTTGCTTCTCCTCCTTAGGTCTTCTTGCTTGTATTCTTGTGTGAACACTTCGTGGCATAGTGCCCGAATTCGTGATAGTGAAAGCACTTGATTATGGAGAAGTCTTTCTTCTTGCTCCTGTGACTAGATTCTAGTTTGGATTGGGATTTGAGGTGCCTTCTAAGGCATACTCTAGCCTTAGTCCTTTGAAGGCCATCTTCTCAACTCTAAAGAAATCTTGGTACATTGATCTTCAAATTCAAACCTCTGAGACCCAACTTCAATCTTCCTTCTCTATTGTGAATCGAGCTCCGATACCATGCAGAAATCAGACTGTAAATTTGAAACCACTCATGAAATTTACTAAATCACAAGACTTGAAGCTACTCATTTTCCTGCGGACATTAATTCATAATCTAGAACATAAATCATAGACATGAAAAAGGAAACATCACACATGCACATAGATTTATCTAGGGGAAATATACTGCCCAAAAATCCTTCTTATATGTATTGCATTAATCAAAGAATATAGATGAATGCATATTCTTGCTCAAGCCTGAGCACAACCTACAAGTGTATAGTCTATCTCTTTGTCTTCCTGACTTAATTTGGCCAAAATTTAGCCAATTTTCAAGCTATCCAACTGTTATTTCCTTGTGTTGTTCCTTGAGGAAATCAACCCCTATTATCTAGGAAATTCCCTCAATTGGATTTTGCACTTCCTTTAGGCTCTTCCTCTGACTGCATGCAGCACCTACGCATATTGGAATAGTCTACAACTGATAGTATAATGCCTTGGAATCTCCATCTCAATTGGGTAACTCGAATTATTTTCATGAATCAATTATTTTCAGTTGATTGATCAATTAAATGGTTGATCATTGAGTGTGGTTGAAGTTCCACTTCCAAAAATTGACCTTCCACTAGTTCCTCTAATAGTTAGAACTAGTTTAACTAACCATGTTATATGATATTTACGATTGTAGACAAAAGTATCTCCCCTAGGTCGATGGCTAACCTAGAACAACATAGAGATAGTGAAAATAATGCTTTTCCTTAAATTAAATAGACGTTGGAGTGAGGCCTACCTTGAATCCTTGACGCACTTCACTCCTTTAGCTTGGAAGTTCCAATTCCAACTTTCATTTACAAAATTAGAACCTGCACAGTCATATAACACAAGCCAAGAAACTACGAGATCTATGCAATATCGTCTAAGTACTTCATTCAATAGATCAACATGGTATTGAAATAAGTAAAATAACAACATCACATATAGGAAAACAATGAATTATTTGCATTAATATAAATGGAAGGAGATTACAACCATAAGTAGTAGTTGATCTTGTATAAAATCTCCTCCAGGTTGTTGACTTGTCCTCACCTTGTCACAATATGCACCTCCAATGACCCTAAATGCATGAGATGATGAAAACTCACTACAACAGCATAAGGGTAGAAGAACTCTCCAAAATCCCACCCCTAACCACATAGAAGGTTTGGAATATATAGAGAAGTATGGTAAGTTGGGAGTTCTTATCCAATTAACAATCTAGGGTAAGAGATCCACCTTTGATGGAGGGATAGGATCAAAGGATAAGTGGTGAAAACTCCAATATAGGGAAGGATAGGATCCAAATGTTTTATCCAAGGTAAGTAGTTGAAACAACTTCTGGAAACTCCTAGAAGGGGAAGCTTCCAGAATCCCTATAATTCTCACGGATTTCTAGAACCATCACAGGTGAAAAGGGGAGCAACATGTTGGTGACCAACACATACCATAGTGGAGCAACCCGTTGGTGAATGCACCCTAGTAGGCTTACGGGGAGCATTGGTCCTTAAAATGGGTCAGGTGAAGCAATTTAGGGCTCAAACCCTGCGAAATGAAAGGTGCATGCATAGGTATTTGTGAAAGATGATGACAAGCTTAGGGGGAATAGGATGTTGTTTGATCCCATTAGGAGGCTCATTGATCAGATGTGACAAAATGGACTATAACATAATGCTCCCTAAAGTGAAAAGTCAAAGATGATGACTGATGACTGAATTGCTTTACCTTGTGACAAGTAGGGATCAAGGACAACCAACGTTCTTCATCTGTTACAATACATTCACAACATGACATCTTTGTTTTCTAAGGGAGGCATATGCATACTTTGTTGGAAATAATACTGAGAGGGGGGGTGAATCAGTATTATCAAGTTATTTTAATAAATCTTCCTTATTTATACTTTGAATTATTTTTGCATGTCAGTACCATAAAATAATGAGCATGAACAAAGAAAACAGAGTCACACCAAAGAACACCAGATGTAAGGTGGAAACCCAATGTGGGTGAAAACCACCTGCTGCAATATGTCTCTATCTTCTTTCAAATTAGAAACTCCTTTTACAATGGTTTTGTATTGGTGCAGTCCATTACCAGTACGCAGGCTGCAACCTGCAGAGAGCTACAACTCTCTCTCGTTTTCCAGTCTCTCATGGAAGGGAGCTACAACCCCCTACTTCTTTTCTTTCAAGGACCACTTTTCATAAATTTTCAAACTGGATCCATAAACATCAAGAGATCATCAAGTACAAGTAAATCACCCAGTCAACTGCAGTAACCAAATCAACAATAACAGTAAACTAAACCCATAACACCTTTTCAACAGAGAAAAGTCAGTCAAATAAATTCCTTAATACAGATACGCAGTTTTTCTTTCTCTGGCCTACGTGGCTACGCACTTCACCTTCTGCTCCCCTGCGTATACCCGCAGAGAGCCTTCTGCTGCACCGCATACCCACGCACTATTTCTTCAATCACGCTGCGTACTTTTACTATAGGCACGCACCCACAGATACTATCGCGCCGCGTACTGCTACTGTAGCCACGCACCCACAGATGCTATCGCGCCGCGTACCTACGCACCTGCGGCTTCTGAAGCGCCGCGTACTTTCCCTGTCCCTACGCATCTGAACCTCTATCGCGCTGCGTACCCACGCACTACGCCTTCTTCTGCTCTGCGTACCCACGCACTTTCCTTCTTCTGTTCTGTGTACTCACGCACTTGCACCGTTAATCACCTGCGTACCTCTGATTAGGGCTAAATTGGCAGTCCCCTAGTGTGCCACAGATAGTCAGATGCTTAGATCTGATCATGCGCTCGAGAGATCACCCTTCATAGATTCGCTTTCAACTTCACTTTTATATAGATCAAGCTTTTAAAAACAATAACCCAATATTTCAGATCTTAAGATATTCAATTTGCAAAAGATACTTAGCCAAGTGATCTCCTTTGCTTTATATAGGCAAGCTCTTCCTAAAATCATGGATCAATACCATAGGTAACCAATACAAGGGGCCCTAAAAACATGGGGCTCAATGATAATAATAATATAAAACAATACCATGGGCCAAAACCATAGAATCAAGAACGGCGGGCTAAATGCCACTGGCCAAACATAAGAAACCCCACGTGAACGCGCTTCTCTGCCTTGAAGTAAGTAAACTGGGGGTACGCACCTTCTGAACGGGTGACCTGCGTGTGTGGCCGCAGTCCCTTCACGGCGTACCTGCGGGTACGCACCTTTAGAACTATTCTCCTGCGTACCTCTTAATTTCCAACATTTTGAGAGCCTGATCAGAGCATTGCCACTTGAGGGTGTTGCCATCAAGTACAACATCTGTATCATAGAGCCATACCAGAATCATAATGCCAACAATCTCCCCCTTTGGACTTGATGGAAACCTCAAGATCCTCAACGTCATTCTCCCCCTTTGACATCAAGGGCAAAGGGTTATGCTCCCCCTAAGAACATGCTCCCCTTGACTATAAACCAGATCTGCAAATAAGAACCATAAGCCACCAAAACACCATAAATGACCATGAAAGAGATAGAGACATATTGCAGAAATATTCAGACCAGCATCCATGATCTCCTTCTCTACGTCCTCCATAATGCCAACAATGCATTATATGCTCCCCCTGAACCTGTGCCATTCGATCTTCAACCAATCCGCAACCCAACACATGTACGCATATGCCACATATGAGCCTTGTGTACAACCAACCATCAGAAGAGATTCAACAAGATGATGCAACAACAACCCCCAGCTTTTGCCTGAGGTATTCAAAGGTCTCCCTGGGCAATGGTTTGGTGAGTATATCAGCAACTTGTTCCTTAGAAGGAACATACTCCAACTTGACCTTTTGTTCAAGTACTTGTTCCCGGAGAAAATGATACTTGATCGGTATGTGCTTGGTCTTTGAATGCATGACTGGGTGTTATCACATAAGATGGAGATAGGTGGTGTACAAGTGATTTGAAAGTCCTGCAAGGTCTGCATCATCCAAAGGAGTTGAGTGCAGCAAAATGCAGCAGCAACATATTCTGCTTCAGCTGTAGACAAGGCAATCGAACTCTGTTTCTTGCTGAACCAAGATACTAATCTGGAACCCATAAAGAACGCACCACCACTTGTGCTCTTCCTGTCATCCACGCTTCCTGCCCAATCTGCATCTATATAAGCATGAAGTGTGAGATCTGTATCTCTCGGATACCATAAGCCATAATTTTGAGTCCCTTGAAGATATTTAAAGATTCTCTTCACTGCCTGAAGATGAGTTTCCTTCAGATTTGCTTGAAATCTTCCAACTATTCCCACTACATGCATGATGTCTGGTCGGGTACCTGTCAAATAAAGTAGACTTCCAATCATAGATATGTAGGTTGGTTGATGCACTGCTACTGATTCATCATTTGCACTGAGGCTACATCCTGTGACCATGGGTGTACATACTGGTTTTGCATCTTCCATGCCATATTTCTTCAAAATCTGCTTGAGATGCTTGGTTTGAGACAAAAAGATCCCTCCTTCTTTTTGTTGGATTTGCAAACCAAGAAAATATGTTAGTTCTCCCAGCAAGGACATTTCGAATTCTTTCTGCATCACCAAGGCAAAGCTTTGACTCATAGTTTCTTCACTGATGCCAAAGATAATGTCATCTACATACACAACAAGTATTAGCAATTTGTCATTTTCAACTTTTATATAAAGATTGTTGTCTGCTGATCCTTTTGAAAAACCTTGTTGATGAAGATATTTGTCCAAACGATAGTACCAAGCCCTTGGAGCTTGTTTGAGACCATAGAGAGCCTTTTTCAATCTGCATGCAAGATTTGGATCATTTCCAAGAATGAAACCATCTGGCTGCTCAATGTATACTTCTTCTTCCAAGTCTCCATTCAGAAAGGCTGATTTCACGTCCATTTGGAGTACTTTGAAGTTTTGAAAGCTTGAGAGAGCAAGGAACATTCAGATGGCCTCAAGTCTTGCAACAGGGGCAAAGGTTTCTTCAAAATCTATTCCTTCTTGCTGCACATACCCTTTACAAACAAGTATGGCCTTGTTTCTAATTACTTCTCCATTTTCATTCAATTTATTTTTGAAGACCCATTTTGTCCCTATAACATTCTTATCCTTTGGTCTAGGAACCAGCTCCCAAGTGTTGTTCTTTTCGATCTGCTCAAGTTCTTCATCCATTGCTTTCACCCAACATTCATCTTTGCATGCCTCTTTCACATTTTTTGGTTCAGTGGAAGAGAGTAATGCCAAATAACTTGAAGCTTCTACAACTGTTCTTCTTGTTTGTACACCTGCTTCTTTCTGCCCCAAAATCTGAGATTCTGGATGATTCTTCTGAACATATCTGGATGGAGTCTTTTCTTCTATCCTTATCTGCTCCTCTGGTTCTTCTTGAGGTTCTTCTTCTTCATCATTCTGTCTTTGAGGGTAGTCTTCATCTTCTTCGATATCTTCATGATTTACTTGCCTGGGAATGTATCCCTTCTCATCAACCACTACATCAATGCTGTCAACAATTCTTCCAAGTCCTTTATTGTAGCACTTGTATGCTTTGTTGTGTGGAGAATAACCAAGAAGAATGCCTTCATCTGCTCTAGGTTCAAGTTTGCCAAGTTTCTCATCACTATTCTTAATATAGCATTTGCTCCCAAAGATTTTGAAGTGCTTTACCGAAGGAGTCTCACCATACCAGAGCTCATGAGGAGTTTGAGTGCTGTTTACCCGGACATTTGTTTTGTTGAGAATAACAACGGCAGCATATGCAGCTTCACCCCAGAAAGTTGCGGGAGTTCCAGACTCATCAAGCATAGCACGAGCCATTTGTTGGACTGTTCTGTTCATTCTTTCCACTACTCCATTTTGCTGAGGAGTTCTAGCTATAGAGAATTCTCTTCTTATCCCATGTTCTTCACAGAAATCGAAAAATTCATTTGAGGTAAACTCCCCACCTCTGTTGGATCTAAGGCACTTAATTTTGTATCCTGATTCATTTTCAACCAAGGCTTTAAAGGATTTGAATTTTTCGAATGCTTCATCTTTGTGCTTCATAAGTCCTAACCAGACAAACCTGGAGAAATCGTCAATGAATAATATTAAGTATTCTTCTCCTTGAGGTGTCCTTTTCCTGAATGGTCCACATACGTCTGTATGTACAAGATCAAGAGGCATGCTAGCTGATCCTTCCTTCTCTGGAAAGTTAGTTCTGGTTTGCTTTCCAAACTGACATGATTTGCATATGGTGTTGTCTGGAATTTTGATATCTGGAAGACCGCGAACTGCCTGATATTTGCATGCTTTCCATATTTGTGAAAAGCTTAGATGCCCCAACCTCTGGTGCCATAACCAGTGTTCATCATCCTTTCTTAGATAGCATTGTTGTTGTCCTTCTTCAAATATGTATAGATTATTTGGAGTTCTTTTACCTTTGATCACCGTTTTACCTGTATCGAGATCACGAACAAGACATCCATTTGTTCTAAATATCACCTCAGTTCCTTGATCACACATCTGGCTGACACTTAGAAGATTATGTTTCAATCCATCGACATACAAAACATTTCCAGCTTTGACCTTTTCTTTTAACTGAGCAGTGCCTTTTCCTTTTATAGCTGCAGGAGTATCATTTCCAAAAGAAACTTTCTTTCCCTTTTCTAGAGCAGAATATGATTCAAGTTTTTCTTTATCACCTGTCATATGCTTCGAACATCCACTTTCAATGTACCATAGGTTTTCCTGTCCCTCTGCATAAAATGCTATCCCACATCTTTCTGTTTGTGGTTCCTTTATTCTCCATGTTTTGGTGCTTGAGGCTTGTTCCTTTGTCTGCTGAAACCTGCTCCTGCATTCAAAATCTTCATGACCAAAATTATTGCAAATAGAACATTCAACTTCATTTTCAAGAACTGAAAAGTTGTTATAGGTCCTTTTTGTAATCCCGGTCATACTTCTTTGTTTTTGAGCTTCTCTAGTCATGATCGTTTTATATGCAACACATTGAGCTGCTTTGTGACCAAAGTTATGGCAAGAGAAGCATTGTCCATTGAAGAAACTTCTACGGTTATCAAATCTTCCGGCCAAACGATTGTAATTTCTATTGTCATTCATTCTTGAAGCAAATTGAGAGGATTTTACCTGTGGCTGGTTGTAGCTTTTGTTCATCCTTAAGATGGATTGCCCCTGGTTTGCCTGATAGTATTTGTTTGTAATTGGTCCCTGCTTTACCTGGTGATCTCCATTGTGCTTTTGCTCATTCTTTCTTGCTGCATCAAGATAACTCTTTGAGGTGGATGCTTGAGAAGTTTCTCCATTATACCCCAGACCTGTCTTGTGTAGTGGAGAATGCTGTACATTGATGATCTCATCCAGAGTTTCAGATCCTTTGACAAACTTAAGATTAATAGCCTTTGTTTTCTCAATCTCTTTTCTAAGACCAACAATTTCACCTTCTAACTTTTCAAGATATTTTTCTTTTTCATCAATCTGAAATTGTAGAGTATCAATGATCATATTCTTTTCTTCTATACATGTCTTGAGTCTAGAAATTTCTTCATGAAAGCTATCCACATCTATAGCATCCATGTAATCATCATCTTCAAATGCCATTAAAAGTTTATAGTCATTACCTCGTTCATCTTCATCACTATTTGATAGACCATCACTATCTTCATGAGTGTAGTAGCTTTTCTTATTTGCATTCAGTTTCTTGCTCCATCTAGCAGGTTCCTTTCCTTTGTCAATCTTATCCTTATGAGGACATTTCACAGCATAATGACCTACTCTTCCAACAGCAAAACATTTAAAAGGTAACTTACCTCTGAACCTTCCAGTACCCTATTGAAGATTTCTGACAAAATTTGATTTTTCTTCTTCTTTTGGCACGTGACTTGCTTCATAGTAGTCTCCTTTGCCTGAATCCTTGAAAGCAACTTCTCTCCTGTCTGATGGACCTCCCTTTCTCATTTCATAAGCAGTTAGAATTCAGTGTAGCTGAGACATAGTAAGAATTCGTAGATTTTCCTTTTCTTCTATTGCAGATACTTTAGATTCAAATTTGGGGGACAATGATCTTAAAACTTTTTCAACCACAATAGCCTCTTTTATTTCTTCACCCAAGTTTTTCATGCAATTAACAATCTCGTCTACCCGAAGAAAATAGTTAGCCACACTTTCATCATTATACATTCTGAGATTCTCATACTGAATTCTGAGGGTTTGAAGTTTAGCACGCTTTACCTGTTCATCTCCTTCGTAGCTCAAGACAATCTTGTCCCATATTTCCTTTGCAGATTTATATTGCATAACCTTTACGAATTCTGTTTGAGATAAGCATCCTAGCAGAGTATTGACTGCTTTAGCATTGGTTTCATATTTCTTCTTCTCGGCCGAATCTGTAGGAGTAGCTGAAGGAAAAGTGTAGCCTGTATCTATGATATCCCAAACTTCTGTACCAAGAGATTGAAGATAGGCAGTAACTCTTACCTTCCAATAATTGAAGTTTGTCCCATCAAAGATTGGTGGCCTGATTGATGCTTCCCTCTCGTAGTTGCTCATGATGAATGATCTTCCTTCAAGCGATCAAGCTTCTTTGAAGGACCCGCTCTGATAACAATTGTTGGAAATAATATTGAGAGGGGGGATGAATCAGTATTATCAAGTTCTTTTAATAAATCTTCCTTATTTATACTTTGAATTATTTTTGCATGTCAGTACCATAAAATAATGAGCATGAACAAAGAAAACAGATAGTCACACCAAAGAACACCAGATGTAAGGTGGAAACCCAATGTGGGTGAAAACCACCTGCTGCAATATGTCTCTATCTTCTTTCAAATTAGAAACTCCTTTTACAATGGTTTTGTACTGGTGCAGTCCTTTACCAGTACGCAGGCTGCAACCTGCAGAGAGCTACAACTCTCTCTCGTTTTCCAGTCTCTCCTGGAAGGGAGCTACAACCCCCTACTTCTTTTCTTTCAAGGACCACTTTTCATAAATTTTCAAACTAGATCCATAAACATCAAGAGATCATCAAGTACAAGTAAATCACCCAGTCAACTGCAGTAACCAGATCAACAATAACAATAAACTAAACCCAGAACACCTTTTCAACAGAGAAAAGTCAGTCAAATAAATGCCTTAATATAGATACACAGTTTTTCTTTCTCTGGCCTGCGTGGCTACGCACTTCACCTTCTGCTCCCCTGCGTATACCCGCAGAGAGCCTTCTGCTGCACCACGTACCCACGCACTGTTTCTTCAATCATGCTGCATACTTTTACTGTAGGCATGCACCCACAGATACTATCACGCCGCGTACTGCTACTGTAGCCATGCACCCACAGATGCTATCGCGCCGCGTACCTACGCACCTACGGCTTTTGAAGCGCCGCGTACTTTCCTTGTGCCTACGCACCTGAACCTCTATCGCGCTGCGTACCCACGCACTGTGCCTTCTTCTGATCTGCGTACCCACGCACTTCTCCTTCTTCTGCTCTGCGTACTCACACACTTGCACCGTTAATCACCTGCGTACCTCTGATTAGGGCCGAATTGGCAGTCCCCCATTGTGCCACAGATAGTCAGATGCTTAGATCTGATCATGCGCTCGAGAGATCACCCTTCATAGATTCGCTTTCAACTTCACTTTTATATAGATCAAGCTTTTAAAAACAATAACCCAATATTTCAGATCTTAAGATATTCAATTTGCAAAAGATACTTAGCCAAGTGATCTCCTTTGCTTTATATAGGCAAGCTCTTCCTAAAATCATGGATCAATACCATAGGTAACCAATACAAGGGGCCCTAAAAACATGGGGCTCAATGATAATAATAATATAAAACAATACCACGGGCCAAAACCATAGAATCAAGAACGGCGGGCTAAATACCACTAGCCAAACATAAGAAACCCCACGTGAGCGCACTTCTCTGCCTTGAAGTAAGTAAACTGGGGGTATGCACCTTCTGAACGGGTGACCTGCGTGTGTGGCCGCAGTCCCTTCATGGCGTACCTGCGGGTACGCACCTTTAGAACTATTCTCCTGCGTACCTCTTAATTTCCAACATTTTGAGAGCCTGATCAGAGCATTGCCACTTGAGGGTGTTGCCATCAAGTACAACATCTGTATCATAGAGCCATACCAGAATCATAATGCCAACATACTTAACTCATAAGCTAACATAACATGTAAAATGATTAAAAGACACGTCCACAGATGCAACTGGTGGACCCATGACTGGATGATTGTCTATATGATCATAGCCATCATACATTGTGATTTTTGTATAATCCTGAAATCACAGCCCGGATGGCAGAAATTAGATCAGGGGTCTTCTATGTTGTTCACATGACCAAACAATGTACGAGTATAACCATGTAAATTAATGAGCTGGTGTTGAACATGGTAGACACAATCTGATTACTGACCAATGATGTAAGTCGTTAACATACGTGAGAGAAACCACTAATGATGTTAATGGCTCTCAAGGTACTATGGTACAATCTGTACGGTGTGAATGAATGAGTTGATGTCGAACACCACATAAAATATTTCGGTCAAAGGCCATTGATGTAAAAATGTCGTCGAGAATGAGTAAACTTACCATTGATGTATGCAAGAACCAAGGTAATGAGGGGTCTTTCCAAGTCAACTTTCTGGATGATGTGTTGATGTTGACAAGAAGAGACCCATCGCAAGAAGGCCTTGATATATCCCCCATCAACGACACAAAACATGTATCATGATTGAGATAGAACGATCAGAATGATGTTGACATGGAACTGGATCAAGAAAGGAAGACATGAAATGAAGGCTTAATATTATTGTATCAGAGATCAACTAAATGACTTCTCTGATAACCAAAATACAAGAATATTAGCCAACCCAACAACCATGAAGATGAAGTGGAAGATTGACTTGTTCAAGAGTGACTCGCCACCATTATAAAAATGGAATCCTGTGGTTAGTACCTCTTTATTTTTTAACAAACTTGAGGAGGAAAACATATTCTTCATACGTAAGTTCATCCTTCAGATGAATCGCTATGAGTATATTTAACAAACCCTGAGAAGGAGTGGTTAGACCTTGTCATGTTCGACAAGTCCATCATTGTTTGATGTTTTAATGAGTCCAGTGAAGGTAACAATTGACATATTTTTCATGTTTAGAGAGTTTGAAAAAGAGGCAAAAATGAAAACTCCATATGTCCCTTTTCATAGGTAGACCCTTAGGTCTGAAAGGTAGAAAACAATACCTAAGAGAACCTCTTAGCCATTGTCAACTAAGGTTTTCCTTTTTCGTAGTTATTCTATCTCAATCCAGAAAAGGGTTAAACTTATACCGAGCATAAATCTTTTCATTTACTTTTGCGTGTTTGAAAAGACAAGTACTCGACAATATTTTCATATTTTGGGAGTCTAAAAAGAGCTGAAAGAGGAATCCTGGGGTGTTCCTTTTTCAAAGGTTTAAAGAGCCTGAAAAAGAGACACAAGTATACTCTGTGGTCAAAGTAACATGTTCAAAACATAATGAAAACCTGCTAGCAGTTGTCATTTTGCTCAAAACACCACAAGAAGGATTAAACATACTTGTTTCATAGTAAAAATGAAGCATATCTAGGTCAAAACACTAAAAAATGAATAAAATAATGAGAAAGTGACCATAAATATCCAAAATGACTTGTCCTATTTACCATTTCACATTTTAACTTCAATAGTGAGTATTTGTATTCCTTTTGCCCTAAATCTTCTATAGCTTATTGCAACCAATCTAGGGAACCATTTCAAGTGTCGTCGCTTCTAGGTAGGAGCTAAAACATTTCTCTATCTTTCTACGGTCCATTTATGTAATTTCACACAAAATTTTTCAGGTTTTGAGACCCTTGGGGTTCATAAAAAATTCCATGGACCAACACACCCCCGAAGTGTCGAAATTTTCATTGCACCTAGGCAGGGGAACACTGCAAGTAGAGGTGCAACGCTCTGGTAGACAATGTTGGGGTGCATTCGGTGCATTTTCCTAAGCTGGGAAAGAGCCTAATGGATCCCTTGTTGATGTTTTAGGTACCCTTAGTACAAAATTCCATTCATTTATCGAGAAAGAGAACATGAGGAACAAGATTTAAATGCGGTAAATGACCCTGCTACCATCCAGGCACTCAAAAATTGTGGGTTATTGAAATTTTTCTAGTTACCTGTTATGAGGAAACAAATGGAGTTGTTAAAATACCTTGTCCATTCATGGGATATTCAGGCACATACATTCAGGTTTGGGGAGAATCTACTCGAGATAGAGGTAGAGGATATTTACTTTTTGACATGATTGTCAAAGAGAGGTGCCTTTGTCTCTCTTCTAGTTGGAAGAAGTGGTGGAGAGACAATGAAATACTATATCGCTACCTATTGCAGAACTTGAGCCCTTTCTACTAGGGATGGAAAGATAAGCATAAGGGATGTAACCCAATCACCTCTGAGAACGATCTTATTCATTATCGCAAGATTGGCAGGAAACTCGACACTACATGTAGCGAGAAAATCATACATGCAGTATGGGATAGAACGTTTAGAGCTGATAATATTCAACTAGAGTGAGGGTGTCTTGGTTAAATTGAAGGAACAAATTACTAAAGCAAAGGAGGGTAATTTGAATAACTTTAGCTGTGGAGTGATTTTAGTCTCTTTTGCTCTAGAGTGGGTGCAACTACTGTAGCCTAAGTAGATTGTACATGAACCCATCGATCTGAGGACCCCATGGATGAGCAGGTGCATAGACCATATGAGTCGACATTCAGGCTCATCAGTGATCAATTTTTCACCAACCTTATTTGGGTGGCTAAACAGGCAGTTCATCATCTTGATCATTATCCTTATTTAAGAATGGATTTCCATGATGATCCTGAGCTCGCGTTTCATGAGGTTGAGCAATGGGATGCTTTAGGCAAGGTACTTTGACCATTAAGTTTTTAAAAATTTTAGGATTTTTTGTTTTGTGTGTTTTTTTGTTTTTTGTTTTTGTGTGTGTGTGTTTTTTTTTTTATGTTCCCAAGACTAAACTATTTGTTGTTTTCATGCAGACATTGGTCATGTTTGACGAGTAGGCGCTACATATCTTCGTCGCCAAGAGAGACAAATACAAGAGGAGGCAGAGAGACTAGTATAGGTCGTTGTGGTAGGATGAGATGCGCTATGAGATCTAGATGTAGTAGAGATCCTATCAGAGGTAGAGCACCACATGGAGGGGCTGACACATTGGAATGATGAGACCGTGGTTGATTAGATTCCATTGTGACTTCAATGACACACAATCATAGTGCCTAGTTGTATTGGTTGATTACTGCACAAGGTATCGCGTGTAGTGTCATTTTACCATGAGCACTACTGATTTGTCTACTTAGATGTTTTACAAGTATTTTTTATATGGACGATGTAGCCATATGTGTCTTCGGGCCATATGTGTTTCCTAGTTCCTATTATGCTTTTAATATGATATGATGTGAATTGAAAGTTATTTACATTCTTTTCAAATGTCGACCTAAAAAAAAATTAGCTAGGGCATATGCTAATGTGTTTATATTTCTAGACATATGCTCATATCGTATGAAATCATAATGTCTTTACAGAAGATGCACTCTTAAAACCATGCGAAATATGGTGGGATTTCTCTCTGAATAGATGTTCGTGATTTGTAGTACTACGAGCTGTGAGTCAAGGCTGCTGACTATTCGAAGAATACAATGTGAAATAACATCATAAAGTAACTCAATTATTGCGCTATATGCAATGATGTTGTTATTCGAGTGACTAATACAAATCCCTTGCCTACTCACTAGCTCACCATTTAGAGCTAAGATAGCCCATGCTGCGAAGGATAGCTTCTGAGTACTATGACTAGCACCATCAGTAACCAATATATGGTTCGAGAGAGGTTGAAATATGCAATCCAAAAGTAAACATAATCAATAGAAACCATGGGAAACTCTTAAAAACACACTGCAAACAACCTCAACACACCTATAGAAAGTATGTACAAAGTGCATCATGCATGGGATCAAGCATAATATTTTTTGAGGTACAACCCTTTTCTAGGCTGTGTCAATGGAACTCCATCAAGATCTACTAGCTCATAATCCATTTTTTCAAGGACTCGCTTGAAAATGTATGGGTCGATTGACATAGGTTGGAACTTTCCTCAACCTAATTCGTTGGCCTCCTGGTCATGTAAGAGAACCAAATCTCCTTCCGAGAAGATTCTAGGCTTGAAACTTTTGTCATATTTTGCTTTGATGCATCTTTTATGGGCTTCATTGGCCAATAGGGCATTGTTCTGGGTTTCATCAAAACGAGTTAGATGTAAAAGGCGCTCCTCCTCTGTGGAAGTAGTAGGAAGAAGTTAGATAGTTATTTTCCACGATAGAATTTCACATTCAATGGGGAGGATTACTTCCAAACCATACAACAATTGGAAGGGTATGCATCTAGTAGCATTCCTAACTGAGGTTTGATATTCCCACTAGGCAGCAAAGAGAAGCAAGTGCCAGTTTGATTTGTGGACCGCTATCATACGTTGAAGCGTAGTCTTAAGAACTTTATTAATCACCTCAACTTATCCATTAACCTGAGGGTAATAGGGAGTGAAATTTTCATGTGAAAGTCCCAATTTATCAATTAATTCATTCATCATATGATTCTAAAAGTGCTTCCCATGATCCGTTACTATTGCTTGCAAAACACCAAACCTAGAAATCACGTGGTTGAAGAAAAAGTATGAAACCATTTCGCCGGTATTATTGAATGTAGGCATCACTTTGGCCCACTTAGTAAAGTAGTCAACATCGACAATGATGTATCCATGCCCCCTGGCCGAGTGAGGGTTACATGTCATAAAATCGATGACCCATTACACAAAGGGACCAACAGCGATAATAGGATGCAAAGGAGCAGGCAGAGTGTGGAATTTTCGATGATAGATTTGGCACGCATGACATTTATGGACTGCAAGGATACAATTGCCAAAAATGGTGGGCCAAAATTAACCAACGCATAAGATTTTTTGTGTGGCAGCATAACCAGACAGATGTTTGTCGCATGCCCCCGAGTGGCATTCATTCAAGAATTTCTCAGCCTCCTCAAGAGTGAGGAACCTCCATAAAATCATATCGATACCACGACAATAAAGGGTTTCACCGATAATCACGTAATTTCAGGATTGGTACTGGATAAGTTGCTCCTCCGAGTGAGAGGTATTAGGAAGAAAAGTCTAGGTCTGGAGATAGATGAGAAAATATCCATACCATGGGTCAGATGACAAAATCGGGAACAATGAATCGTCTGAGATGGAATCTTCAGATGTAGATTCAACATCAAGGGAATGGAGATCACACATTAGCTCGACAAAAACTAGGGATTTATTCAACTTGGATTTGATGAATTCTAGGTTGAACTCTTGGAGAATAATGATCCACTTAGAGTATATTTCCCCCAGCTATTGACATGAAAATATGTATATCATAAGATTTCAATCTGAAATGACCGTATTTTTTCAAAGCAAGATGAAATGGTGAAATATCTAGACGGCTTGAATGGCCACGAAAGCTAACTTTTCCAAATGAGTATATCAAATCTCAGTATCATTGAGGTTCCAACTTAGATAATAAATGGGATGTTCATTCCCCATAGCGTCTTATTGAACCAACACCATAGAT
Organism: Pinus tabuliformis; assembly: GCA_031772625.1. Classification (NCBI taxonomy): domain Eukaryota; kingdom Viridiplantae; phylum Streptophyta; class Pinopsida; order Pinales; family Pinaceae; genus Pinus; species Pinus tabuliformis. Next base: position 717,750,002 of record CM062812.1, on the reverse strand, counting down.
ATAGTAGAGATGGCGACAACAAGGTACAAGAAATAATCGTGCTGATAGTCAAGAGGATATAAAAGAGATGCCTGAACCAGTAAATATTTCAAGGCATCCAACGCTTTATGTGTAGCACCATCCCAATGGAAGGGAATCCCGTTTTTTAGCAAGCGAGTAAATCCTTTCATTAGTTTAGTGTAGTTAGGGACAAACCTCCACAGGAAGTTAGATTTCCCTTGAAGTCTTTGTAACTGAACAAGAGCGGAAGGTGCAGGGAAGTCAATGATTGCCTGGAATTTTAAAGAATCAATATGAATTCCTTGTTTTGAAACTACAAAACCAAGGATTCAACCAGAACCAGCACACATCACACATTTGTGTAGGGTAAGTTGAATGTTATAAGGTCTACAACGGAGGAAGATGGCCCATAAATGCATGGGGTGATCAGCCCAACACTTGGAGTGAGTAGGGAGATTGTCCAAATAGGTTTGCATGATGTGCTTGATATCATGGAAAGCATAATTCATCACATTTTTAAATGTGGCCCCTGCATTCTTTAAACCAAAAGGGAGATTTCTATAAGAAAAATTACCCGAGGGAATAATAAATGAGGTTATAGGTTGGTCCGTTAGAGAATGTTGATTTGATTATATCCATGAATGAATAAATTTCGCAACTAGCACAGTCATCAAAGATTTGGTCAATAAACGAGGTTGGGTATTTGTCCTTTGGACAAGCTCGATTCATGTCCTAATAATCGACACATACTCGGATTGTGCCTTATTTCTTCATGACAGGGACAACATTTGACACCCAATCAGTTAAAGGAAAGGGATATATGAAACCAACTCGAAGAAGCTTTTTGATTTCATCCCTTATGCTAGCAGTCTTCTTGGGATGGACCAGATGGAGGCGTTTCAGATGAGTTTGGTATCAGGGAACATTTTTATTTTGTGCACTACAATATTTGGGTCAATACCTCACATTTCCTCATATGTCCAGGTAAATACATCTCTAAACTCATGAAAAAGGGATTGATAAATCTCGACTTCAGATGAAGTGAAATATGCTCTGATGTATAAATTTTCGACTATTCTTGGTTTAATCGAAATATCTAGAGGAATAGTTTCTTCAATATTCAAAAGGTTATTTTTAGAATCGATCTCATGAATGGAAACAAAATTTGTAAGGGGTTTGATAATATTAGGTAGGTACACACCACTAATATTATCTTCAATGGTATCTAGGAAAGAGGGACAGTGATGATACTCATCCCACGGTGCATTGTCTGACATAATGACCTCCATGATGCTTTCTTTGGTAGAGAATGTACACGAGAAAGGATCAAAGGGCATACCATAATCCAATGATCTATCTACCCAATTAATCGAATAAAAAGTATGGGCCACCCAAGCATAGTAGATGGCTTCGTAATATTTCTCAATAGGGTTATGTGGCATCTCGTCGCCAAAATTTTTGATGCTAGTTTCATCAGGAACAATCCATGGATCAGCCAAGATTGTAGATGATGATATCATGTTGATATAAGCAACTGAAGTGGAGGAGATGGGAAGGGGAAGGGGAGGGAGCAAAAAAGTTCCCATAAGTGATGAATCCTTCAATAAACCAACTCTAACATGCTGATAGGAATGTAGGGATTCCCCTACAAGAGGGACACTTCCAGTAACATTGGAATCAAAAGCGAAGAAGTTGAGTTGATCTATGACCACGATCCTGCCTTTATGAGGAAAGGTGATCATGCAGAAGTAAGTTGAAATGACAACAACCATAGCATAAACCCATGTACATCCCAGTAGAAGATTATAATCTAAAGGTCTGTCAATAACTTCTACTTCAACGGAGATAGATTTTCCCCCTAATTCCACTTGGACGGAATTCAAAATCCCACAAGGTTTGTATGTCCTTACATCAAAGGATTTTAATGTGTTGGTCGATTTACTCAGTTGAGGTGAACCAATCTCCTTCCAGAAAGACAAGGACATGATGCAAGTCAAAGCTCCCTCATCCACAATAGAACGATGACTATTCTTACCATGACCAAGGACCTAGATCATAAAATATAACCGAGCCAAAAGTTGAGGGGTATATTTCTCATGAGAGAAAATGACTAGGTTAGAATCTGATGGATCCACACATCTAAGAGTTGACAATAAGACCTTCTTTTGGGTGGAGAAATTTTGCAACACCTCAAGAGTCAACATATTTCAAGGAGACTAAGCCAAATATTTAACTACGTTGTAATTTTGAGCAGATCTCGAATGAGGGTTGAAAGCAAACTTATGGATAACAACCTTCGAAGGCTTGATAGTCAATTCCACAAGAATTGAAGGTGGAACATGATCAGATGAGGTGGTACTGAACTGGAAGGTTAATCAGTGGCCTGACCATTTGGTAGATTCGCATTACCATAGTCCTTATTTTGAGTGGCCACCATGACATCATATTCCAGCTTTGAGGAGGATTAAATTAAACTGTGTTAGAGGAAGAGGCATCCCGGGCAACCATATGGGTCTCATGATTGGGAAACCGGTCGATCAACACAATGGGATAAATGGATGATTTAAGTAACTGATTCACTTCATCACGGTGTAGGCAATCATGAGTAAAGTGATCCTCATGAAAAATCAAACATGGGTATTGAGGCTTTCATTTCTCATTGGAAGACAAATTCGTTTGTTTATCCTACGGTCAGGAGTCTTTCTTTTTCTTACCTTTAACTTTCTTCTTGCTTTGAAGTTGTTGTTGAGACTTGCCTTTATTAATTGAGATGACATTTCTCTCAGAAGCAGAAGCCGCAGGTGGATGAGATGGAGGGGTTTTGGACAAGAGTGGTAAGATCAATACCATATGGTTTAATCACCGACTGCGAACTGGTAGAACCTATAACACCATCGGAAACATGAGATTCTTTACCAAGTGGAGGAGGAAAAATATTCAAAGGTATTAGAGTGTTTGGTATCTTATCATATAGCATGTTCAATTGGGTATAAACTAGATCTAAATATTGAGCACAAGGAATAACTTGCTCTTCGGTCATGACTCCACCTTTGGCCACATCTTCTGTTATAGGAGCTAACAGAGATTTGACAAACTATTCCTCTAACAACTGATTGGGAACATAAGTCTTGACCAACCGGCGACGATGTCTCCACTCATTAATGTGATCTGAAATATGAGTCAAGTCTGATTGTTTGAAGTTAGTAAATAGTTCCATTCCAATTTAATATCTGATGGGAAACTGGAAATGTGTGAGGAAGGTACTGGCTAAAGTGTTGAAGTCATGAAACAATGCTCTAGGTAGTTCAATATACCATTTAGCTACAGTACCCATAAGCGTTTTTTGGAAAAGACGAAGTTTAATAGAATCATCATTAAGTGAATTAGATGAACACCATAGATGATACGTCATAACATGCATCGACGGGTCTTCTCCTAGATTCGCATTGAACTTTTGGATATCAAAAGGAAAATTAGTGGGAATAATTAGCCACCATGGCGGATGAGTGATGGGGTCGTTAGTAAGCCGGGTTAAATATGGTAATTCAAGAGTAGCCACAAAAGGATAGTGCAGATTAAATTATGGAGGAGGATGGCCTAGATATGAAGGGATAGTTTGGGAAATAGGCACTTGCATTCTTGGATACACAGGGTTCTGATAATAAGGAATCTGGTTACCAGAATATGGAGGGTTTTGCTAAACAGCATACATTTGTGTTTATTTCCTACTCTTAGGATGGCGATGAAGCTGTTGGAATGGTTGAGTTTGGATTTGCTAGCCTTGAAAAGGCAGATGTGATCCATACTATTTCCTGATCGGGCTTTACATTGCCCCCTGGTAAGGGTTCAATTGGGACTGTGCAAAATTTTGAATAATTTGGCCTATCGAAACTTTAGGAGTACCTTATGCAAGCGATTGAGAAGGTGAGGGACCTTGTACAGGTTGACGAATCGAGATTTGGGGAGAACCAGACACCATTGGAATGGGCTGTAAAGGTTGGCTCACATATATTTTATCTTGTTGAGGTGCTGATGAGTAGGTAGGAATTTGCGATGAAGATGGTAGAGTTTGAGGATTCAATAATCAATCCCAATATGAACTAGGTTATATGGGTATAGTAGGCTACCAAATGTTGGCCCTCAATTTTGGTCTATTTTTGCTTAAGGAAACTTACTTAATCCATACATTTTCCATCTATTTTCCACTATATCTATCTCATTTTGATGTATTTCATGTCTATTGAGATATTTAATTTTAATTTTTCAAATTCTAAAGTTTTTATGAAAATTTGATTCAAGTGCAAATTTTGACAGATTTAGAAATTCTTGTCATAGCTATATGGATGATATGTTTGCAGGACACTTGGGCAAGAGTTTGATGCATGGATTGATAGCTTGGGAACTAGGACTAAGCTAAATCCACTTGGTTTGGTCACAACAAGCGTTATTAGGCCCATTCAACGCTGGTCAACCATGACTAGTCACTTAGAAAATCCCTAGGAAATAGGGCAGTTTTGAGATTTTATAGGATTGACCATATTTCTTGGGATGTATTGGATGAGTTCGACTTAGATAGGTGAATATGAGTAGATATTATTGTTAGAAAGATTATATATTAGTTTGTTTCTAAAAACTTCTATTTAAAGCTAAGACTTTGATGGCTTATGTGTGTAACTTTTGTATAATTTTATGATGAGACATTTTGGAGTTGGAAACTAATTTGAAGAACCTATTCTACTACTATTTTTCTGTTCAATAATGTGGATGTGTGACTAAATTTTAAGCTTCTAATATCAATCTTCAAGTGTGCAAAGCAAGGGTGGAGGGCCCCCATTCCAAGCTAAGTACACTTCTTTGTTTAGACTAGTTTAATTTCCCATAATCTGGCTATTTTAGAACTTGTTTATATGCTTTGTTTTAGATTGGTTTATGGTTAATGTGTGATGATTTATTTCATTGAATCTTATTTTGTTCTTCACTTTAGTAAGATGGAATAACAAGGCATTCAAGTTGAGCACTCCTTTTGTTAAATTGGTGGATTAAAACTAGTTTTTCCTTGATTACATGCAAGCAGTTTTCTTATGTATTTTCAGTTTTCAATTGATATTATGGTGAATGAATTATGATGGAAAATACCAAAGGTCTCTTAAGTTAAGAGCCTCCCTTCATTGATGATTTTTCCATTCTAAGCTATTGAGAGTCCATGGTTTCTAATTTCTGTTCATCAAGTAATAATTGAGGAAGAATTGGACCTCTTAAGTTAAGAGCCATTTCAGCTTTCCTTCTTTACAAAGTGAATTGGAAATTGTTAATGTAGGTTATATTTGTAATATGCAGTTTTTGAAAACTTGTCTTCCAAGCTTGATTATATCTGATATTCATATATAGTGGACTTGCCTCCAAGTATTACCAACCCAGATTGATAAAGAATACTTGTGTTAATTTGTGTGAATAAATTAGCTCAACATTTTGGCGCCGTTGCCGGGGAGGCAATTATCGGCATAGTCAATAGGAAGATAAACAAAAACACTAAAATTTCATAAAAAAAAAGTTAGTTGCATTTCTTTTGGTCATGTTTATTTATGCCTAGAAATAGATATCCTAAAGGTAGATTTATTAAACAAAACCCCCCATCAATAGAGGTAGGGCCATCAAAGCTAACAACACCAATTGATGTTAAGCCAACAATTGAGGAATTGGAAGAAAAACAAAGAACATGACAAAGGTTAACTTTAATTGAAAGGCAAACTTTGTTAGCCTGGCAGGTAAAAGGAAAACAACCATCAACAACAACACCTACTTCAGGAAAACAAAAGGAAATTGTTAAAGAAAAACAACCTATTCTTGAATCTATAGGTCAACCTATCTTTGAACAACTTGAACCTCAAATTGACATTGAAACAATCGAAACTATGGCAGAAGAGGGACATGGATCTGTTATTCTTACTCCTAAACAAAGACTTGAATATGAGAGACAACAAAGAGAATGGAGAAGACAAAGAGAGGAAGAGGCAAAACGAGAAAATGATAGAAAGGCAGAAGAGGATAGGAAAAGACAAGAAGATGGTGGTGATAAGGAAACTACTTTTGGCTTTCCAATAGTAGATACAAGTGCAATATTAGGAGAAGATGTGAAAATGAAAAATATTCCACCTTCTGTATTGCCAAATTTTCATGGAATGTCAACAGAAGATCTTAATTCCTTTATGTTTGAATTTGACAACTTATGTAGGACATATGGATACATTGATGACACACACAAACTTCGTCTCTTTCGTGCTACATTGAAAGCAGCAGCCTTGAAATGGTTCATGGGTTTAGGAGAACAAACAATAGCTTCTTGGGATGATATGAGATCAATATTTCTTAAAAAGTATCAAGCCTATTGTTGGCCTAGGGACTCAAAAGAAGATGTTTTCAAAATGACACAATAAGGGGAAGAAAGTCTAGAAGAATACTTAGAAAGATTTGCATATAATCTACAAAAAACCAAACAACACCCTCTAAATCAAGAAACCATTCGAACAATCTTTCTCAAAGGTATAAGAGATGAATATCTTTACATTCTAAATGTAATGGGAAAAGGAGATATTTCAAACTTTCCTTTTAATGAAATTTTTGATTTATGTAAAAAATATTGTAGAGGGAGATCAAAATCTGGAAAGAGAGATGTGAGTTCAAAAGCATCAAAATCAGCAGTAGGAGGAGTAACAAGAGCAGAGATAGGAAGCTTGTTAGAAAACTTCAAAACTGATCTCCTAAGTACATTAGGAACTCAGGTAGATGTTCTAAAAGCAAATAAGAAGAAAGAAGAACAAGAACAAGCTTTAGCAATATTTTGTTCCAAATGTAGAAAGAAACATCCATTAAGAGAATGTCCTTTCGATAGTGTTCAAGTATGTGGTCTTTGTACAGAAAACCATTCAACATAAAATTGTCTAAGGTTGAAAGAATTTCAAATGAATCCAATGGAAGAAGTGCAAGGAATAGAAGGTTTCTATTATGTGGCACCAAGAAGACCTTGGCAACCAAGGATTCCTCAACAAAATCTGCAACAATTCCCTCAACAAAACTATCCATATCTGCCTCAAAATTCTTGGAATACTCCAATGCCATGGCAAGCTTGGCCTCCACAACAATATCCAAACCAACCTGCACAAGGATGGAGAGGATATGGTTATGGAAACCAGCCACCTCAACAATACCAACAACAATACCAGCAACAATATCAATAGCCATTTCCATACCAACAATATCCACAATCCATGCCATTTCCACAACAAAATTCTGCATATCCATTATCCATGCCATTTCCGCAATAGAATTCTCCACCACTACTAACACAACCACAACAGCTATAGCTACCTTCGAACCAGCTTAGACCAACTCAATTACCATCCCAACCAGTGGAAAATCCAAATAATAAGATGGATAAACCTACATACAATGTAGAAGTAGCAGCATATTTTCCAACATATTCTATTCTTCCCATAAATGATGTCCATTTAAGGTCTAGAAAGGTGCTTACAAAGGATTCTCCTCCAATCATAGAAGAGCCAATTGAGAAAGGAGAACAACCTGAAACATCACAATCTGAAAAACAAATTCATAGAGGAAAAACTATTATAACTCAAACACCACCTTATCCTGAGAGGTTAGTAGAGCAACAAATTGAAACAAACCTTCCTGAATTTGATATTTTGGATGAATTGAAACATGCTTATGTAAAAATTCCTTTATTAAAAGCAATCAAAGAAATATCAATATATGCTAAAACAATAAAGGAATTATGCATTAAGAAAACAGGTAAAAAGAAGAAGTATCCTACTACAATCCAAGTCATTGGCAAATTAGCAAGCCTCATGTCAACACAAGTAGTGGTAGAAAAATATATTGATCCTGGCATCCCTATGGTTACTATTTCAATAAATAATTTCTCTGTTACAAACACATTAATAGATTTGGGAGCTGATATAAATGTAATGACTATGGAGACAATGAAATATCTACATTTAAACAACATTAGATCAACTTCTACAATCCTAGAGTTAGCAGACAGATCCAAAGTTGTACCAAAAGGAATACTAGAAGATATTATAGTCTCTATGGATTCATGGGAGTATCCTATTAACTTCCTCATCTTGCAGCCAAAAACAAATTTGGGAGGACATCCTCTAATCATAGGAAGACCATGGTTAGCCACAGTTGATGCCTTTATAGGATGCAGATCCGGAAGTATGATTATTTCACATGGAGATGAACAGAAACACATTACACTTTATTCACTTGCACAATCACCTTATTTAGAATCAATTATTGAAGCCCAAGAACAAAAACTAACAAAATCATTTCTAAGTATAAATCAAGTTTTTGACCTTAGAGAAGAAGAGAATGAGGATTTAATGGATCTTTTCATCTCAGAACCAAATATTTCAGAGCAGCTTAGAGAGATTCAATATGAAGCTGCAAGTAATCTTTTGAATCAATGTTTTCAGGAAACTTGTACAATTTAATCCTGGTGAAGCTCTTTTACAAACATTTTTCCTGTAAACACAATTACCAATTCAACACCAAAAACAATTGAGATATATCTTGAAAAACATTTGAACATTGGAAACCATTTGCAATTGTCACAAGAACAAGAGGTAATTGCATTATTACAAAAGTATTCAAAAGATTTTTCCCGGGATTATACAGACATGCAAGGCATCCATGCCAATACATGTATCCACCACATCTATACAGATGATTAGATTAAACGAGGAAGGCAATCTCAAAGACAAATGAATCCCATGATAAAAGAAATAGTGAAGGAAGAACTGCAAAAATTGCTTAAAGTTGGGTTCATCTATCCTATTTCAGACAATCAATGGGTTTCTCGATTGGTAATTGTACCAAAGAAAAATGGGAAGTGGAGGATATGTGTAGATTACCGGGAATTAAAAAAAGCAACATTAAAAGATCATTTTCCTCTACCATTCATTGACCGGGTTCTAGACTCATTAGATGGAAATAAATTTTTCTCCTTCCTAGATGGGTTTAGTGGGTATAATCATATTAGAATAGCAACAAAAGACCAAGACAAAACAACATTCACCTACCCATGGGGAACCTATGCATATAATGTCTTTTCATTCGGATTATGTAATGCACTTACAACTTTCCAAAGAGCAGTGCTTGCAATATTCGCTGATCTAGTCCATGAATGTGTAGAAGTCTACATGGATGACTTCACAGTATATGGAAACACATATGACGATTGCTTAAACAATCTTGAGAAAGTTTTTAAGCAATGCATAGAAACAAATTTGTCCTTGAGTAATGAAAAATGCTATATGATGTTGACGGAAGGCATATTTTTGGGACACCATATTTATGCCTCGGGAATTAAGGTGGATCCAGCTAAAATACAAGTCATTGTGAATTTAATACCACCTACAACACAAAAAGAGGTAAGGAGTTTCCTGGGTTATGCAGGCTACTATAGAAGATTCATAGAAAACTTTATTAAAATAGCCCAACCTCTATTCAAGTTATTAGCAAAAGATGTTGAATTCCAATGGACAAATCACTGTCAAAATGCATTCTAGATATTGAAAGAAAAACTATCAATTGCACCCATTCTTCGTGGACCAAATTGGTCTCTGCCATTTCATATTTCAACTGATGCATCTGATACTGCTATAGGTGCATCACTTGGGAAGAAAGAGAACATGTTCAATTATGCAATATATTACATAAGCAAGAACTTAACACCTGTAGAATTGAATTATACAGTCACAGAAAAAGAAATGTTAGCTGTAGTACATGCAGTAAATAAATTCAGGCATTACATAACGCGATACCAAGTGTATATTCACACAGACTATTCAACAATCAAATACTTAATGAATAAATCTATCACAAATGGGAGAATAACAAGATGGTTACTGTTAATGCAATAATTTAGCATTACAATTCAAGATCGACCAAGGAAAGACAATCAAGTGGCTGACTTTCTTTCACGAATATATTCACCCAATGATCCAAATCCAGTTGCAGATAACTTTCCAGATGAACATTTGTTTGCAATAGTAGTAAAAACACCATGGTTTGCAGACATAGAAAATTATCTATCTTTTGGGAAATTTCCAACATAGTTCTCAAAGAAACAAAAACGAAAAATCATTAAAAGCTCTAGATATAGTTGGGTAAATGGCGATCTGTTTTATACTGGTTCAGATTTAATAATAAGAAAATGTGTGAGAGAAGATGAGATATTAGAAATCTTGAAATCATGTCATGATGAACCATGTGATGGTCATTTTGCATACAAACGAACAGCCTACAAGGTGCTGTAATTGGGCTACTATTGGCCATCAATATTCAAATATTCCAAGGCATATGTCAAACGGTGTGACAGTTGTCAAAGAATAGGGAGACCAATAGTATTAAATGAGATGCCACTCAAACCACAAGTTCTAATAGAACCATTTGAGCAATGTGCTCTAGATTTTGTGCGACCAATAAATCCACCATCAAATGGCAAGAGGTACATCTTGGTATGTACAGGTTACGCCACTAAATGGGTGGAGGAAAAGGCAGTCACAAAAGCAACAGAAAACATAGTGGTCACCTTCCTCTTTGAAGAAATATTTTTAAGATATGGCATGCCAAGACAGATTGTAACTGACTAGGGGGCACAGTTTACTTCAAAACTTGTTCGGGATCTTATGGAAAAATATAAGATAAAGCACCAGAAGTCCACTCCGTATCATCCTCAGGAAAATGGACAAGTGGAAGCAATGAAAAAAGTCCTAGAGAACATAATGACCAAAATAGTACAGTTGAACAGAAAGGATTGGTCAGAGAAACTAAGAGATGCACTATGGGCATACAAAATCACATGGAAAAACACAACTGGATTTAGTCCATGCCAGTTAGTGTATGGAAAAGAGGTCTTATTGCCTATAGAATTTTAAATACACACATATAAATTGGCAGCCGAACTAGGACTAGAACTATCTGAAGCACAACAACAGCGGATAATGGAATTAAATCAACTAGATGAACATCGCCAGTAGGAAATAGAACATACAACATTGGTACAACAACAACGAATGAAATGGCATGACAGATTCATCAAGACCAAGACATTCAACAAAGGAGACTGGGCATTACTGTTCGGCTCCAAATTCAAATATTTCAAGGCCAAATTCACAACACACTGGTTAGGGCTATATGAGATAGAGGAAATCTTTGATAATGGAGCTGTTCAAATCAAGACAATTGACCAGGCGTCTACATAATTTTTGGTAAATGGACATAGGCTCAAAGCTTACAACAAGCTTATTAACAATGAAGAATTCATGAAACAACTAATACAAGGAACAAAACTGGAAAGAATGGCATAACAGAGCCATACATCTTCCAGTACTCCAGAAGAAAATAAATAAATAAATAAATTGTTTGCTAGTGAAAACCAGGAAACTGGCACCAAGCAAACAAGAATTCATAGAGGAAAACCAACTTGTTTTGGACTGTATGAATTCACATTTTCTTGTTCTACTTTTATAACAACTTTGTCTTGCAGAAAATTCTCCATAGAAGCATGACTTGAGGACAAGTTAATAGACAAGCAAGGGGGAAGGTCGCACAAGAAACTTAGTTGTGTAGCTGAATTGATGACAGAACTTTTATTGTTCAAAGTTGGGACTTGGAATATTTTTGCAACCAATGTCAGTTGGGACCTGAAATTAATGATAGTTAGGGACCTGAAATGTTAGAAAACGACATGTATATATTGCATGAACCTGAAATGATATAAAGCATGTATAAATCGCATGACAGTAGGGACTTGAGTTGCTAACAATTAATTGCAGAGGGACCTGAAATATTATCATAAACATGTATATATTGAATAAAAGTGTGCATGACAGTTGGGACCTGAGTTATGAAACAATTGCAGAGGGACCTAAACGATAACCAGTAATCCAAGAACCAGAATCAATGAGGAAGGTAGAACAGGAAGCAGAAATAAACTCTATGTTTCAATCTATCTAAGACATTTGATCAGAAGACCTCATCCAGTATTGTCAAAGAACAGTAGACATCATCCAATATTATCAGGGAAGTACAAGTATAGTAAGTACACAAATTTGCTCTTGTAAATTCAATTTTTTAAGAAATTTTTAGTCTTTGTTAAAATTGAGATTAGTACCTGAAGTATATACTTTCCATTACCTCCACCCACTATCCTAAGTATCATCTTACATTTATGTATATCCTATAACCCTCACATTCCATAATCTAAGTACATCCTATATTCATTTCATATTCATAACCCTAATCCTAAGCCTATACCCCTAAGTATTTTTCCTCAAAGCAAAAAGGGATCAAAAGAGAATGCAATATGATGGTACCTGCACAAGAAAATCAAACATTAGACATGGAGATAATTTTAAACATGACCTAGGTGGTCATTTTAAAATTATGAGAAATATTTAAACAAGAAAATATATGTGCATTTTGTAAAAGAATACAAAAAGGAAATGTATTAAGCATAAAACCTTTGAGCGCATAACAAAAGTGGCAAACTATGCAATGATATTAGAATATAAAGGCGGGTATATAATTACAACGAGCTTGCAACCATTGAAACAATATGATTTCAAAATACATGGTTCATATTATAATGAGGTCGATGTCATGGGTAGTGGCAAGAACGCAAACGAAGTTATGATGCACCCAACACATCATAAACTTGCATGGAAAGGTGGCAGAGGCTGATGCGTTCAACAGTTCAACAGATGGTGTGTTGGCAAGTCTGTGAATGGTATAGAAGGACAACCACGACCTGCAGATAGACAAGCTTGAATTCAAATCATGGAAATAGTCAAGGCATAACAATGTAACGGTAGGTGCGACTGGTCAAAGGACTGACATACAGGCATCACCTAATAAGATGCAGGCATCACCCAATAAGATGTGCTTACAGCTTACTTAGTCATAGCACGGTAAAAAAATTGAAAATGGTCAAGAAACTTGAGAACAAAACCTCTGCGCCTCTCAGAACCATTCTGCCGGTTGCTAAACACATTTGTTTGCCATCATCTCCCTTAAGAGTTCAGGAAAATAGTGGTGAAAGCACTAACCATTTTGACAGAGGAAGTGAGGGGAAAAATATAGCTGAGACCGTGGAGAGATAAGTAGGTAAATTAACGGAGATAGCACAATTCGGTTGCCCAGAATCTTGTGAAAATTTCACGTAAGATGAGATTTGATTTGCTTCCATAAGATCGCAAAGGTGAAGTCGGGATCACAATCACCGAACTTTTTGTAGGAACTGCCTGTCATATAAACGTTTATGTATATGTTTATGTCACCATTCAACACGATAAGGCGTTGAAACAAAGGTTGAGGAGTATGGGTAATATGGAGCGCCACTAAAATAGTCCACGAGTCTAGCAGGTAGCCAGGTAAACGCCGAAAAATCGCCATGACTTCAGAAGGTTATAAATGCAAGGTTCAGATAAACAAAAAGTGAAGTTAATAGAACTAAGGATAAATTTTCATGCATTGTCGATGAAGGGTCTGTTCATAAAGTGTTAATTGCATAAAATAAGGTTTTTGAATAAGAATGGAGCATGTAACTTGTGTAAAACAAACAGTTAATTACACCTGTGCATACAATCAGGCAGTTTGATCAAATCCTAGTTTGATGCATGAAAATGGGTAAATGAAACAGAGTATTTGGGTTTGTCTTGTGCGTTTTATACACAAATAGAGCAGGGGTTTGTATGAGCTATTGAACGATGAACAAAGGAGTTTTTTTTTTTTAATGGTGTTGTTATAACCAGGGCAACGTTGAAACTAAAAGATTTCGGTTATATACAGTTTTAAAGAATAGTATGGCTTGCATGATGATTTACTCAGAGAACAGTGAATGAAAAGTATGTTGATGGAATCCTGATTGGCATGGTGAAGTTGTACAGAAGAATACAAAATCATAATCTGTTTAATTTGTTTTCTTATGTATTTTTACCTCGAAACAGAGCATAGTTTTTTTTCCTTACAGAGGTATATAAGGAAAAATGTTTGATGATTGAACAAAACAGGGACAGTGTTGCTGCAGAGACATTATTGAGTATTGAAACAGAGACAGTGGGGCTACAAAGGAGAAATCGAGGCCAAAAATAGATTTGATTTAAATTGTTGAAAGGGCAGGTAAGCTTCTGTAAATTGACATTTTATTTTATACTATTTATTATTTGTCATTACAAAGAAACAAATGAAGTTAATGACAAAAAAATCTTACATTCAATGGTTTACAGAAACAATGACAACAAGAATAGAGCCACGGTTTCAAATAGAAAATTGGAGGAAGGAAACCATAGAGAAACTATATCAAGTAGGACTGATAGGATTCTTGCAGAGATTTATTGGTCACAGTGAAGAGGTTATGAGGGAATTTATTAACAATTACACCCAAGAACAAACAAGGGTAGGAAATGTAGTAATTCCCGCGACTCAGGAATTCCTTTCACAAGCACTGGATCTCCCAATGACAGGAGAGAATTATCATAAGGGCCTACATTTCAAGGAGAAAGTGTGGACTTTCTTTCTTGAAAAGAATAGGAAATGGACCTTTGATCAGACCAAAGGTATACCAAGGGAATGGTTCAATGAACCATGGGGTGAACTGGTTCTAATAATACAAAAATTCCTCACATGTGATCGAGGATACAATGTTGCCCATCTGTATCACATCAGAATCCTACAACATATTAAGGGAGAAGTTAAGATTAACCTGCCATACTTCCTCTTTATAAGCCTCCAAAAGATGATAGAATCAGTAAAACATGAACATAAGCCAAGGGAAGCACAAATTTATCACCAAGGTTTGATAAAAATCTTAGTGGAATACCAGGTAAGATCACAAGGGTTGGTATGGAGGGAATTCATGAGTCAAAACAATTACAATGAACAGGTCAATGAAGAACAAAACAAGGTAGAGAAGGAAACTAGGGGGATGATGAGCTCACCTTTCTATCCCAAGACTAGAGCCAAAAAGCAAAATAATACAGTCATGCATGAAAATGAAGTGTCCATCATGTCCATTCCTAGAAGGTTTAGAAACAAAAGTCCAACTGAGATAAATAGCAAAGAAAAAGAAGTTCAAATAGTAGACACATGTTCAACAGAAAAACAAGCAGAGGATGATATTGAAAAAGAAGCATTGGAGAGAGATTCCTATTATGATTATGCATCATCAGCATCATTAATGAAAACTACACAAGAGCTTGAAAATGAAATAAATTTGGGCAAGATTAGGGAGTTAACAGACCAACTAGAAATCAACAAAATCTTGGAAAAACATTTGAAAGAAGAAAACAAAGCAAGCAAAAAGAATAATGCTAGGTTGGTTAAAGAAAATGAAATATTAAATGAGGAAATAGGAGGGTTGAAAAGAAAGAATGATCTACTCTCCAAACAGGCATTCAATTGGCTAAAAGAGAAGAACATGTGGAAGGCTAAGTATGAGAAGCAAAAAGTTAAGGACACTTTATACAAGGAAGAACATAACATGGGTATGTACTATTTGATCAAAGCAGCACAACAAGAAGCATCAGAGATAGGAACTGTATCCACAACAGGGGTCAGGAGATCAAAAATGAATAAGCAAGCATGAGGACATGTTTGATAATTAGCAAGGGGGAGATGTTGGCCCTTGATTTTGGTCTATTTTTGCTTAAGGAAACTTAATCCATATATTTTACATATATTTTCCACTATATCTATCCCATTTTGATGTATTTCATGTCTATTAAGGTATTTAATTATAATTTTTCAAATTCTAAAGTTTTTATGAAAATTTGATTTCAAGTGCAAATTTTGATAGATTCAGAAATTCTCGTAATCGCTATATCGATGACATGTTTGCAAGACACTTGAGCACGAGCTTGATGCATGGATGGATAGATTGGGAACTAGGACCGAGTTAACTCCACTTGGTTTGGTCAGAACAAGCTTTATTAGGCTCAATTAAGGCTGGTCAACCGTGGCTAGTCACTCAAAAAATCCCTAGGAAATAGGGTAGTTTTGAGATTTTATAGGATTGACCATATTTCTTGGGATGGATTGGATGAGTTCGACTTAGATAGGTGAATATGAGTAGATGTGATTGTTAGAAAGATTATAGATCAATTTTTTGCACAAAACTTCTATTTAAAGCCAAGACTTTGATGGCTTATGTGTGTAACTTTTGTGTAATTTTATGCTGAGACATTTTGGAGTTGGAAACTAATTTGAAGAACCTGTTCTACTACTATTTTGCTATTCAATAATGTGGATGTGTGACTGAAGTTTAAGCTTCTGATTTCAATCTTCAAGTGTGCAAAGCAAGGGTGGAGGGCCCCCATTCCAAGCTAAGTGCACTTCTTTGTTTAGACTAATTTAATTTCCCATAATCTGGTTATTTTTGAACTTGTTTATATGCTTTGTTTCAGATTGGTTTATGGTTAATGTGTGATGATTTATTTCATTGAATCCTAGTTTTTTCATCTCTTTATTAAGATGGAATAACAAGGTGTTCAAGTTGAGTACTCCTTCTGTTAAATTGGTGAATTGAAACTAGTTTTTCCTTGATTACATGAAAGCAGTTTTCTTACGTATTTTCAATTTTCAATTAATAGCATTATGGTGAATGAATTATGATGGAAAATACCAAAGGTCTCTTAAGTTAAGAGCCTCCCTTCATTGATGATTTTTCCATCTTATGCTATTGAGATTTCATGGTTTCTAATTTCTGTTCATCAAGTAATAATTGAGGAAGAATTGGACCTCTTAAGTTAAGAGCCATTTCAGCTTTCCTTCTTTACAAAGTGAATTGGAAATTGTTAATGTAGGTTATATTTGTAATATGAACTTGTTTAGTTTTTGAAAACTTGTCTTCCAAGCTTGATTATATCTGATATTCATATATAGTGGACTTGCCTCCAAGTATTACCAACCCAGATTGATAAAGAATACTTGCGTTAATTTGTGTGAATAAATTAGCTCAACACCAAACACTCAAAGCCATTCTAGGATGAGGAGAACTATAACTAGGTGGATTACCATATTGAGTAGCACCAAAAACAGGTTGCGCCCCTACCATGGGAGGAGGGGATGATGGATGCAACTGTGATCCAGGTGGAGGGTACCCAACATAAAGAGGGTTGGGTTGTTGAGGGTAGCTTTGCCCACTGATATAAGGGCCACCTTGCTTCTTTATTGTAGGTGTATATGGAGGAAGAGGAGAAGATTTTGTGGCATTTGCAAGAGAAGTACCAGACATTATTCCTAAATTGGATGACATGGGAGAGGTCCAAGGACTGACAGGCACACCAGAAAAGGTACCAGATAATGACTAATAGCCAGGCAGGACGGACGAGCCACCATATAAATGAGCTTTTGGTGAGGTTACAAACATATATGAGGATGTGACACTTGATGTCTAAACCATATTGGTGGATAAAGGCTGGGAACTTGAATCCATTCTAGTCATGGTTAACAATCCCAATGAATATTGTCACGTGAAATCTGTGGGTAAGCCCAAAAAATCAACTAAAGGATACGGTATTTGTGTTTGAAGAGATGGAAGAGGATTGGTTTGATATAAATAAAGTCCTTCCAAATGAACAGGAGTAGAAGGATGAGGCTCTTCTTATGGGATCTCTTCAATACCTATAAGTCCATATGGAAGAGGCTCACTATCAGACCCAAGATATATTGGTTTTGTCTGAGACAAAGGAAGAGAGGAGGAAGGTCCCAAAGAATCAGGTAAAGATGGCTTAGGCTCCTCAAGTTCAATAACCTCAAGAAAAAAATTTCCTAACTCAAAGAGATCACATTCAATGACCTAGGGTGACAAAGTTTCAAGGAATTATGTTTCAATTGTGTCAGTGTCACCAACAAGAACATATGTAATCTTAGGTTCAAAACTCAAAGGGATAGATGATTCTAGATGATCAATAATGGGAGAAGAGCCATAAATAGTTCCCAATGTTCCTAATTTGGTAGTTTGTGTTTGCCTATGTCTAGGAAGATGGTTAGGAGTAGCCTCTGGAGGAAGAGGAGGCTTATTTTTCATTTTATGTGAATGACGGTGAGGGGGATTTTGTTCTTCCACGTTGGATGATAAATTTTATTAACACAAAAATAAAAAGAAAAAAAGGGTAATATAGGCATAAAGGATTACCAAGAAATCATGAACTGCAATATACACCTTGGCGAACCATGGAATTAATGTACAACAACCAATCTCCTCAAATGTTGTGTTTGGTGTATCATGATACACAAGGAGACAAACTCGGTTACGTATGGATGGATAGAAACCTATTGGGGACTCCCAAAATATATGTCATGGTATGTGGGAGTAAAGTTCATAGTAGTGTTGTCTAATGCATAATCGTTTGATGAGAGCATTCCCATATACTTTATATGCGTGGAGCACCACCAATATACCTAAATGTACATGGAGTATGGTTCTATACACTCACATACGTGGAATGGGATTTCACCCCTACGATGCAACACCAGAAAACAATGATAACTCCTATTTTTAAGGACATCAGAACACGTCTCTAGCCTAGACCTCTAAATGTGTGAGTTAATGTTACAAATGCTTCTTAAGTTGATTCAATAAAATTTACTATTTATCTTTGATTAAGTTTTAGTTTTAAGTCTCACCACGAATGTCACCTGAATATCCTAAAATGCAAATCTAACTTGAGAAAATAGAAATTCTTTCTCTTTCAATGAAAATCTAGCTAAGGAAGGGAAGGAACAATCAATTCGCAACACACAATATGCAACAAACAAGATGCAAGATGAAATTTCATTTCCAATGCGATTGTTCCTATGCTAATGCACATGCAAAACCCTAAATTCCGATGCAAAATTTTTCTTTTCACCACACTTAAATTTCGAAATGGAGAAAACTAAGATGTAAATGTTCAATTACTGATTCAATTACACTTTTGAGAATGAGGACTATAACAAAAATTCATCCAAGCGACCAAAAATAAATCGCAATCAGTTTGCAAGCGACCAAATGATTAGAACAAAGAAAAAATAAAACTGATTCTTACCAAAGGAAAACAACACAAATGCAAACCAAAAGGAGGCTTTAGAGGGACCACAAGACACTGAAGACTCAAGGAAGTTTAGCTAGAAGTAGGTTGTCCAAAGATAGGCTCAAGAACCAATGCAAAATTCATGCAAAAATAGGGGCCAACACTGGTGCAAAAGAGGCACTAGTGCATTGCAACACTAGTGTAGAGTGGGCCAGGGTGAGGTGCAATGCTCTGTCAAAGGCACAAGGGGTGTGTTGGGCCCGGGAAAGAGGTTTCCGGGACAACAATTGCAAAAAGGGCTTAATGAAATAACTTCCTAGGTCAATTCCTGGTTGGACCATTCAAAAAAGGTTTGTCAAAGAGATAATCAAACACAATGCACAAGGATACCACTAAGGGAATGCTTCATTCCCTAGCGGAGTCACTAGTTTGTTATACGAGATTTACGATTGCGGAAAAAATTATCTCCCTTAGGTTGGTGGCTAACCTAGAGCAACAGAGAGGCAAGGAACACAATGATTTTCCTTAAAGTAAATAGATGACAGAGTGAAGCCTACTTGGAATCCTTTGTACAATTCGCTCCTTCTTTAGCTTGGAAGCTCCAATTCCAGCTCTAATTGCCAAAATTAGAACTTGCATAGTCAGATAACACAAGCCAAGAAACTATGATATCTATGGAGTATCATCTAAGTACTTATTTCAATAGATCAACATGGTATTGAAATAAGTGAAATAACAAAATCACATATAGGAAAACAATGAATTATTTGCATTAATATAAATGGTGTTGGGTTGTGTTATATTCTTTCCACAACTAGCTACCCTAGTTAACTGGGGGGTTAGAAGAGGGTGGTTAGCCCCCCTCTACGGGGTCCAGGGTAGCGCCTGGGGGGAAATTTTTTTTGGACCCTATATTAGGTGGGCGTACCTACCTATGGTTTTGTGCATGGTTTTCGCACATGGTTTTGGGCGTGATGGTTTTCGGTCCATGGTATTGGATGCTTCGACATGTATAAATATGTATTGTAACATTGAAAGCAACATAATGAAAAATCAATCTGGTAGTCCCTGTTTTTGGATCCAGGGGAAAATCTCTGTGTATATTTGTTTTATGTGTTATGCTCTCGCTATTGTTTATTTTCTGCATTTTAGAATTCGTATGCAGGTAATTTCTGTATGGGGTTAAAAACCTACAAATGGAAGGAGATTACAACCACAAGTAGCAGTTGAGCTTGTAGAAGAGCTCCTCCAAGTTGTTGACTTGTCCTTTCCTTGTCACAATATGCACCTTCAATCAACCTAAATGCATGAGATGATGTCCACTCAGTACAACAACATAAGGGCATAATCAATCTCCAAAATTCTAGCCCCAACCACATAGAAGGTTGGGAATATATACAGAAGTATGGTAAGTTGGGAGTTCTTATCCAATCACCAATCTAGGGTAAGATATCCACCTCTAATGGATGTATAGGATGAAAGGATTAGTGGTGAAAACCCTAATGTAGGGAAGGATAGGTTCTGAATGTTTTATCCAAGGTAAGTAGTTGAAACAACTTCTGGAAAATCCTAGAAGGGGAAGCTTCCTAAATCCCAATCATTCTCCCATATTTCTAGAACTAATGCAGGTGCAAAGGGTTGCAACCTGTTGGTGACCAACGCAGGCCATAGTGGAGCAACCTGCTAGTGAATGCATCCCGATAAGTTTACAGGGAGCATTAGTCCTTAAACTGGGTCAGATGAAGCAGTTCGAGGCTCAAAATCTGGGAAATGAAAGGCACATGCATAGGTCTTTGTGCAAGATGATGACGAGGGGGAATAAGATGTTGATTGAACCCATTAGGAGGGTCACTGATGGGATGTGACAAAATGGCTTATAACAAACCATAACTTAATTTAACTGAAATAAATTGCTACAAATTAGCAATCAATCATACTGAAATGAACTCAAGCTTACCCAAATTGAATTAATTGAGTTAACTGAGTGATAAGTGCCATGTCACCTCAGTTAACTACCTCCAATATTTTTGTTGAAATGGAAATTCGAATTTTATCTAGTTTGACCAAGGCAATGTCAAACTGAGATTTTCTTGCTACATTTTCAAAAATACTAGGGACTTTTTAAAGAAGTTTAGAATGTTGATTAGTAAGCCAACAACAACAAATTTAGAAGTTGGGTTGAAGTTATATGGACATGACGACTCAAATTTAGTTGATGTTAATTTATATCATCAATTAGTTAGAAGTTTGATCTACTTAACTGCAACTCGACCGGATATTTAATTTGTGGTAGTATGGTATCAAGACTTATTGCAGAACCCACGAAATTGCATTGGAAAGCAACAAAGAGGATTTTAAGATATTTGCGTACAATTGGTTATGTTTTGGTATACAGGTCTACAGAATATTTCAGGTTGGTTGTTTATACAAATTCATATTGGTTTGGATGCATGGATGATAGGAAATAAACTTCAGGGCATTCATTCAACATGGGTTCAACAATAATTGCTTGGAGTACTGATAAGAAACCTACAATTTCTCTCTCCGCAACAGAAGCAGAGTATAAAGCAGTAGAAAGAGAAACATGTGAAGTAGTTTGGTTTAGAAAAATTCTAGAGGATCTAGATGAGTAATAAGAGCAACCCACTCAGTTGATAAGTGATAATTAAAGTGCTATTCAAATGACCAAGAATCTAGTTTTTCATAAGAAGACCAAGCATATTGATATTCAATATCATTTTGTTCGATATTTGGTTCAATAAGGAGTGATCAATATTGAGTACTACAGAAAAAATGAATAGGTAGCTGATATATTCACCAAAGCACTATATAAGGAAAAATTTCTGCAAATTCAGAGATGATCTTAGAATATTTCCAAATGATCATTATGGGGGAGAAACCTAGAGAGAACATAATAAACAGTGTCACTTTTCTCCCCTGGAAATATCCACCTAGATCCACCCAAGGGATCACTTCTTGCCATCTTATTAGCATAGTGTAACCCCGATGGCGTCGAGGACAATTGATCCCATGATCTGCCATTAGCGAGGTGCTTTTAGCAATGGGAACTCGACCAATTGAGCTAACCCTCTAGGATAATAAATAGTGTTGTTATATGACCATAATTTGTAATATATATTAAAAAAACTATATTTATATAAATATAGATAATATACATGTCATTGTCTTAAAGGATTTATTAAAACTTATCAAAATTCAACATTTATTTTAAAAATAAATTTTAATTTTTAATTTATGACTATTGTTAAGAATACTCTAAAATATAATAGAGGTTAAATCTCTAATATCAACTTAATAATTATTGATAATGGAATTAAAATTCTAAAAATTCTCTTCCAAAATAAAGATGTTTATCAAAATAATTAGTAAATAATATTATTAATAAAATAAATGTAAATAATAACAATAATAATAATAATTACAATAAAAATAACTATATAAATTAAATTATATAAACATGAAAAATAAAGTAATTTAAATATATGTATACTTATATAAGTGATACCATCATTGTGGTATTGATAAAAGTAATGAAAGTATATGTATATCAAACCTTTGTTCTTCACACACAAAGAATTTATTTTTTTTATGGGGAGAAAGGACATAAAACTTTATTTATATTTTTCTAAATTGATATGTAATGACATAAGTGTTATTAGTCCTTGCTTCACAAAGGATTATAACGCTCACCTCACAGTGAAATTTTGTTGACTTTCGATTATTTTGCTAAGATTTTGAAATTTTAACCAAAGTTTCGAGAAAATGCTAAATATTCATAATTTTTTGTAAATTCAAAAACAAATTTCTAATTTTTCATTGGTTGAGCGAGTCTTGATGTGACATAATTCCCTTGGTGGAGTAATTTGTATTTTTGGTATTTTTTAGTGCCTAACAAATCATTTTGAAATAAGAAAGGGATAATTTTATAAGTGGTCATTTCGTCAGTGAGTGCTCTAACACTGACACTACTAGTGCCTTGCCAAGTGATGCCAAGACTGACGGGGTTGCAGGTCATTTACATAAGTGAGGTGGGGCAAGGAGGCTGAATAATAACTATGCATAGGAAGCTTGACTAAGAGCATTTATGATTTGACATTTGTCAATTAAATTGTTATTATCCAATATTAAATGAAGTGTCTTTGTAATATGCATGAGAAACAAGTGTTGTGCAGGAGAATGGGTGTCTAGAATAAGGAACACAAACTTTCTTTCTATTGCTCACTTCTATGGCATACCTACTTTTTTCATTATGTGGAGTTGTATGGAGTCGTTTGTGTGTGCAAAATGAAGGGTATGCAAAAGAGTGGGTATGTGCAGGAGAACAGATGTATGGAGTCGTTAATGTGTGCAAAATGAAGGGTGTGTGTAAGAGAGGGTATGTGTAGGAGAATGAGGGTGTAGAGGGAAATTTGCATCTCGATATCAAATAAAACAAGCCCCTGTCGACATAACTTGATATAGATGGAAACCTTATTTAGAGGCTTTTATCGTTTGAAAATTGCATCAAAGTAGAAACAACAAATCATGTTATTCATGGTTCTCGAATACCATGTGCATTTGTGATTTACTTATTATCCAATACTAAATGAAGTGCCTTTTTAATTTGTGCAAGGAAGAAGTGTTGTGTGGGGAAATAGGTGTGCAGACTAAGGAACATAAACTTTCTTTGGGAATTTTTTGTTACTCCACATACATTCCCCCTCTACACACTTCTTCCAGCACAATGCTACATATTAATCAATTAATTAGTTGTTTTGGATTATTAAAGTTTGGGGCATGGAAGGTCTGGTTTAGTTTGTTTTTGCAATGCAATGTGGGAAATGTGTGTGGAGGTGCAGAAGGAGAAACATGGACATTAACATTGACATGGATTCATTACTTTGTGTGGAATGAAGGGTGTGAGGAATAGGGGGTATGTGCGGGAGAGAAAGTGTATGGAGTCGTTAATGAAGGATGTGCAAAAGAGGGGATATGTGTAGGAGAATGAGGGTGCAAAGGAAAAAAAAATTTGTGCATGTAAGGAACATAAACTTTGATTCACAATACTCTACATTTCCACTTACATTTTCGCTTTGGGGCATGAAAAGTTCAATTTCCCTATATATTGGGTTATGTCCTTGTGGGCTCATTTTATTTAGCAACATTTCTTTGTCATATGATGTGCAACTTTTAAAAATATTTTCAAAATTGTATCAAAGTAGAAACAATGAATCTTGGTGTTCACAGTTGTAACACCCTCCTCCCACATCCACCCAAGTAATCATGCCAACTAGGGTAAACATGATACGAGATGCTACTATGATCAGATTTGACCTCCTAGGTAACCTTAAGGAAGTGGAATCGACGAAACATCACACACAGTCATCCAACATCATCAAAAGAACCCTCAGGAGACAAGTCAGTCACTCAGACAGCCTGTCCCTAGGTCCCACTGTTGTTCTGGACCTCAATCGCTCTCATGTTATGGGAAAGGGAGTGAAAAGAGACCTAAAGTTTCTCTCATAGGCCTGCATGCCAGCAACTGTGGACCAAACTTGCCAGTTCTATGCCAGCGACCCCGAGATTTAAGCCACTTTTTCAAGCCCAGAGCCTAGGCCACTGCCCAAAATGGAATGAAAGCTTGAAATCAAGAAAGGCACAGGGAAACAATGAAGCAAAAGCAATAAACTCAACAAGACTTTAACCATACCCCTACTAGCCATGACAGGCATTTCATCAAACATATTGTCAACATGTAACCTACAGGTGTAAACAACATAATTAAGTGTAGGGATCCCATACTTATCTGAGAATCGCTATAAACCATTGTTCCCTCATGTCATTTGCTGCATATTCATCTATTAGGTCATAGACACATTATCCATTCATTTACAAGTAAAAACATGCTAAGAGCCATACATAGTTGATGTCACGAAATGCACATATAACTAGCATAATAGGAACAAAAATACAATAAACATATCAATAATAAAAATCCATATATATATCAGTACATTTACACTTGAAAATCAATGCAATAAATTTCTCATTGTTCAATGTAATGAACCAACCAGTGATGGGACTACCACGTTCCACCTAACCATAGGTTGGTTGAGAAAAGTCTCTCTTCAGCCAATCACCCTTGTGCCATATTCCAAGAATGAATGTGGCACTCATAGAACACATCAAAAACACCAATCAATGTGGATGCCATTGGAGTTCTCCACCTACACCGTGAGCAATTTGAGTGCCTCCTAGTATCTCAGGCTTTACCATGGATCTGCAATCCAATCCAGGGATCACTAGGCCCTACATTGAGACATACTCTCCAAGCTTTAGCGTCATTCCATCCAGGAATCACTAGGCCCAATGGAGAGAAAATACAACTCTTGGTTTTACTGTAGATCCTGCCATCACCGGCAAGGATTCCTAGGCCCACCAAGGCACACAATGTGGCTTTACTGCAACCCACAGTCTGGTTCAGGGGTTACTAGGCCAGTGGCTTTGTGCATCCTCAATCTGGTTCAGGGACCACTACACCATGTGTTTTTCAATTTAGAGATCCACCCCACTCAACTTCGAATCCAATCCGGCCATCCCACATAAACTGAATAAGAGAACCCATCTCATCAAAGCTATCAAGAAATGTCAACGCTAGGTTGAAAACACTGTCACACTTGGAAAAACCCATGCCATGGTAGAAAAGAAACACATGCAATCCCATGCATGCAAAATATAGCAAGGAAAATACACATGCAAGTCGATACCTGCAATGAAGTCTGTTGTAGCTACTTGATCCTTCCTTTCCCTACTTGATCTTTGCTTCCTCTTGCCTTCTTTGCCTTTCTTGCTCCAATGCCAAAGTGCTCCAAGAAAACTCTAAGTGTCCAAGAGTATGAGAGAGAGAGAGAGAATAATGAAAGAACTCTAAATATAAACTGACAAAAGGTTACCAACTGATCCTCAAAATCCTTTTTATGAATGAGGCCTCTATTTTCTTCATTTTCCATTATTTTCTTTCATTTTCCTCCTCACATGCAACCTGTGATATTTCACCTTACTTTTCTCCTAATTTCCATTATTTTCATAAATAATATGCCAATAAATGCCTCATGCCTTTCCAAAGCCTTAGCCATTGCCTTTTCCAATTTCCTCAGCTAGAAACAACCAAATGAACACCCCCTAGGATTTCTTGCCCAACATTCAACTTGGAATAAGTGTCTCATTCATTCGTGGTTATTGTTTTTAACTTTTATTACATGAAATTTTCACCAGGGTTGTTACAAAATCCTTCCCCTTGGGGGACACCGTCCTTGGTGTTCAATCACTCATATACCTCAGCAACCTGATGAAAGAAGACATACTGCTTATGGAGATTTATAACACAGCTCGATGTTGTATTTACAATGAAAGATCTACTTAAGAGAAGAACATCACGACAACATGACAACATACCGCATAGTGGAGATTTATATCACAACTCATTATGATATTTACAATTATCATCCTGCTGAGTGCCAATCCACATGACATCATAACATCATGATAACAAAACTGCATGATAACATAATAACATGATAACATAACCATAATGACATGACACCCATATCGCATAGTGGAGCTTTATAACACAACTCGTTACGGTATTTACATCCATACACATGGGTAGATATAAAAACATCACAATAAATATAGATACCAAAACATATGCCAAATCATATACCAAAACATATATCAAACATATACTAGTCATCATATCTAAGCACATATCAAAACATCATATGACAATATCAAACCATAATAAAACATATATCGAACCACCATAAAGCATATACCAAACAACCATAAGAAAATACCAAACCACCATAAGCAAATACTAAACCATAATATCATGTTGCTTTGTCTCAACTGGAAAACAAGGAAGGATACATGGATCACATCTGATCCACCATCTCCCATGTAGCTTCATTGGGCCCAAAGTGCTTCCATTTCAATTTAACTTGCTCAATTGCTCAGTTTTGGAGCATTGCACCTTTTTATGTAATATACATCGAGGCTCTGACAAGAATTCTCCATCTGGTTCCACCTGCAATACATACCAGTAAATTACATGATCAACATCCTTAACATACTTCTTAACCAAAGAGATGAAAAACATCATGGACTTTCACTGTCAGAGGTAGTGCAAGTTGATAGGCTATTGGCCCAATCCTCTCAATGATACTGAAAGGTCCACAAAACTATGGTTCCAGCTTGGCACATGATCCAATCCACAAGGAGCTCTTCCTCAGTTTGATGCGCAAGTACAATTATTCCCCACTTGGAACTCGAACAACCGATTCCTGTCTGCATAACTCTTCTGCCTATCGTGTACTGCCTTGAGATTATTCTTGATCACCTGCATCTCATGTTCCATGTCTTCCAACATATATGGTCCAATCAATACTTTGCTAATCGAATCACTCCAACTAATGGGAGTGTTACAACTCTGCCCATACAATGCCTCAAGAGGACTCATCCTGAATGACTCTTGATAACCATTGTTGTATGTGAACTCTAGCAAATGGAGATACTCTTCCCACTTCCGCTGCTAATGGATCACATACATCCTCAACATGTCCTCTAATATCTTGTTGACCCTCTTTGTCTGTCCATCTGTCTGTGGATGATAAGCTGTGTTGAAGGCCAACTTTGTGCCCAAGCTTGAAAATAACTCCTTCCAAAACTTGGAAGTGAACTTCGCATCCCTGTCTGACACAATCATCTTCAGAACACCATGTAGTCTAACCACATCTCTGACGAACACCTGTGCCACATCACTAGTTGAGAACGTAGACTTAACCGGAATGAATTGTGCAAACTTTGTTAACCTATCCACAATGACCATGATGGAATCATGTTGCTTCACTATCTTCAACAACCCCGTGATGAATTCCATGGATATGACCTCCCATTAGGCCATTCTGGAATCGCAATCGGCTGTAGCAGTCCACCTGGATGTTTACACTCTACCTTCACTCACTGACAATCAAAGCATCTAGCCACAAACTTTGCTACATCCCTCTTCAAATTCAGCCAATAGTAATACCTCTTCACTGTTGTTAATGTCTTCTTATAAACCGGGTGACCTGAATATGTTTTGCTTGAAACTCCCTCAAGATCTCCTTCCTAAGTTCATTGTTATCCGATACACATATCCTGTCTCAGAACCTGACCAATCCATCTGTTGTAATACGATAGTCCATTATGTGTGCACCTGCACCTGTACTTGTACTTGTACCTGTACCTATACCTATACTACCATCTGTACCTATACCACTACATGTACATGTACCTACACTTGTACCTGTACCATGACCTGTACATGTACCTATACATGTACTATCACCTTGTGGAAACCTATGCACAATCTCCATATACCTGACATCCTGTTGTCTTGCCTGCAAGATCCTATCCTGTAAGTCCATCCCATAGGAGCTCACAGTTGCCAAGTGATGTACCTTTACCCATCTACTGAGAGCATTTCCACCCTGTTCTCTTTACCTTTGATGTACCTGATCTCAAAATCAAACTCGATGATCATGGCCAACCATCTAGCCTACTTGGCATTCATATTCAGTTGGTCAAACAAATACCTCAACCCAATGTGATCACTCATAAGCCCAAACCATCTGCCAAGAAGATAGTGCCTCCACATCTTCAGTGCATGTATAATCATTTCTAACTCAAGATCATGTGTCAGGTAGTTCTGCTTGTGCTTGTTTAGTTTCTGTGACTCATAGCATACCACTTGTCCATCCTACATAAGGAATCCACCAAGTCCTCTCTTGAAAGCATTTGTGCACACTACAAACTCTTTGTCCAGATCTGCAATCTGTAGTACTAGTGCATGTGTCAACAACTGCTTAAGCTTCTCAAAGCTAGCTTCACACTCCTTTGTCCATTCAAACTTCTTACCTTTCCTTTGCAATGATGTAATGGGATAAGAAATCTATGAGAAGTTCCTGATGAACCTCCTATAATAGCTTGCCAGACCCATGAAAGATCTCACCTCATCCACATTCTTAGGAGCTACCCACTCTATGATGGCCCTTATCTTCTCTGGATATTCTGCAATGCCCTCCTTGGATACCACATGCCCCAAGTAGTGTACCTCAATTTGAAAGAAACTACACTTGCTAAGCTTAGCATACAACTGATGCTCTCTCAACAACCTTAATACTGTTGCTAAGTTCTCGGCGTTCTCTTCCTCATTTTTAGAATATAATAGTATATCATCAATGAACACAATAACAAACTTATCCAAATATGGATGCAACACACTATTCATCAAACACATGAATGTAGTTGGAGCATTAGTTAAGCTAAATGGAACAATAACAAACTCATAATGCCCATACCTAGTCCTAAACGCAGTCTTGTAAATGTCTTCCTCTTTTATGCATACTTGATGGTATTCGGAACTCAAGTCAATCTTTGAGAACAATGTTGCTCCCTTCAGCTAATCGAACAAGTCATCAATCCTTGGCAAAGGGTACCTATTCTTGATAGTCACTTTGTTCAACTACCTATAATCAATGCATAATCTGAGGGTACCATCTTTCTTCTTCACAAACAATATCGATGCACCCCATGGTGATACACTTGGCCTAATGTATCCCTTGTCCAACATTTCCTTCAACTACAATTTTAACTCAACCAACTTAGGTGTGCTCATCCTGTAAGGTGACAACTCTGTAATGTCCTCAGGAAATACATCCTGAAACTGCTGCAACACTGGATATATTTTCAACACATCTGCATCCTCAACCTTCTTTCCCTTATCACTAGAAATGTGTACTATAAATAGATTACACCCTTTCTTGCAGCTATGCTTTTCTTACATAGCTATCAACATCCTAACTGATGTGGCTTTCTTCTTACCTTGCAAGACTCTTGGTTCTCCATTGTCATCAACACACTCAATAGATTTGTCATAGCAGTCAACCTTAGTTCTATGTAGATACAACCAATCCATGCCCAACAACATATTGTATGATCCCAACGGTAACACATTCAAATGTGTTGTTGTAGGCATACCATTTAAATCAAATGTGCAAGCTCTTACCCAATGATGAACTTGCTTCTTTGTACCTATAACCAACTGCACTAACCAAGACTTTGCATGCAATTCCTTATTCAAACCACACTTATCCACCAAGTCAGGACTAACATAGCTATAGTTAGATCCAAGGTCGATCAAAATATAAATAACTTGATCACAAAGCTTACCATCCATCTCAATGATAGATGCCTGGTGTTCTACTTTCCCATTGTCCACTACTACATAGATACATGGAATACTATTACCAACATCCCCAATAGTCTGCACCTCATGTGCACTGTATGTTGAAAATGCAACAAGATGATGGAGCTTAGTGAAAAGAAGTCGCCTTCACTAAGTGGGTCCGCAGGCTATTTTTGGCGCAAAGTCTATTTTTAGACTATGTCTATTTTTAGACATATGGATCATGGTCTATGAGTTGCAGGATGCTATTTATGGATGATTGGTCATGTTGGAAAAAATAGATGGACTTCTATTTTTAGACATATGGGCGGAGTCTATTTTTAGACTGCCAGTCAAAAAATAGAACAATCGAATATTATTAGCTCTTAATAATATTTGGACTATAAACATTATCTTATCCTCTTGCAGCACTTCAGTTCGAGCTACGGATGTGGCACATGCAACTGCCAGAAGGAAATACACTTTTCCTATGGGTTAGTTGAGCTATTGCATGATGGACTTTAGTTAGAACTCAAGTGATTGAGTTTGGTGAAGTTGATTGAGGAGTTGATGGAGTTGTGTTCAGTTTGACTTAGTTGAACTAGTTGTATTTAGTCTAACTAACAAATACACTAGTGATGAGTGGTGTGAATTAATTATTAATTAATTCACTAATTATTAACTCATAAATCAACTAAAGAATACATCAGTTAACTTAGTGCATGGATAGTTCAATGGAGACAAGTGTTAGAGGTGAGTGAAAGGGCAAGACAACTATCAGTTGTGACTATAGTTGTGCATGAGATTTGCACAATCATTGATGGATATTTCCAATGAGGATTGCGCAGTACAAACCAAGGGAATACGAGTTTGGAAGATCATTATTCTCATGCAGGATTGCGCAGTGGAGGCAGGCAAGCAGCGGAGGAGATTTGAACCTGTGATTGATTCAGATCTGAGCTAGTTTGTGTGTAGCAGGTGGAGATAGTACTGAGTACTTGTGAGGAGTATTGTACTATGTATTGTTACATGTTCTCAATCAATATAATATACAGATAGTTAGGGGTTTTCAGCTGTATGCTTTCCCTGGGTACATACTGTGTTGATATGTGTGATTGATGTTTCATTGTGTGCATGCGATTGTTTCTTAATTCCGCAAATTGATGATTAATGGTAGAGGAGGTTATGTATTATGCATGCATTCCGCAAATAGTGTATAATCAGGATAATATCTGTGAATAAGTGTTATATTATTCAAAATTTCTACAAGGTATCAGAGCCCACTGATTTGTAGAAAAATTTCTACATGGTATCAGAGCGAAGTTGATCATCAGATCTATTATTCAGAAAGTGATTACATTTTATTTCTTCAGGAAGAGTCTGTAATCAGGCCAGGTAGCATCTGGATTCATCCTTCTTTTGGAAGGTGAGATATCCAGTAAATGCCCATACAGTCAATCTTTGTAGTAGTGTTTTCTTGGTGTCGAAGTTGAAATGTCTTTCAACGGATTGTGATTGGAGTATGCCCTTGAATGCAACTCGAATTATATTGCAGTAGTGTTTTCTTGGTGTCGAAGTTGAAATGTCTTTCAACGGATTGTGATTGGAGTATGCCCTTGAATGCAACTCGAATTATATTGCATGGAAAAACAGGATGGAGGCGGCTTTAGATGACAATGGGTTGAAGGAGTTCATAGATGTGGATGTTCCAAAGCCCACTGATGCTGCTCAAGTTGAGGCTTCGCAAAAGAAGACAACAAAGTGTTGAAGGATTTTGTTGGAGGGCATGAAGGATCACATTGTATCCAGCCTGCATGGAAAAGCTTCTCCATACTTGATGTGGAAAGCATTCAAATATTTATTCCAAAGCAAGAGCGACCAGAGGAAGTTGGCGCTCAAGGATAAACTCAGAAACATTAAGTGTGAGAACGGAGACAGTATGCCCAAGTATCTCACGAAGTTCACCCAATGTCGGGATGAGTTGGGAAGTGTGGGGGTGACTGTCGATGATGAGGACTTGGTGAGCTTGGCTCTCCTTAGTCTTCCGAAGAGTTGGCATTCCTATCAGGACTCTGTCAATGGTCGGGAGAAATTGCCAGGATGGGAGAGACTTTGGTCTGATCTTGTGCAAGAGGAGATCAGGCAGAATACCAGGGACGGATCTTCATCAAAGGCATCTAATGAAGAAAATTGCGCTTTGGCTGCCAAAGCAAAGAAGGGGAAGAACAAGAAATCTTCTCATTCCGGTGCGAAAGGCCAGAAGCAGGACATGTCCAAGGTGAAGTGCTTTCACTGTCATCAACATAGACGTTATGCCACAAATTGTCCGAAGAAGAAGAAAAATAAGCAAGCTGCTGGATCTGCAGCGAGAGAGGCCTTAGCCTTGCAGTTTGAGTTGGATTTTTCGCTGATCGCATGCTTGGTATCAAGTGTGATGGGATCGGTATGGTTCTTGGATAGTGGTGCATCTTTTCACATGACAGGAGATCGAGATTTGTTTTCTGATCTGAATGAGAAAGATCTTGGAGTGCACATTGAGATGGGCGATGATGGTAGATACAGTGTGACCGGTATGGGTACCATTTCCTTTGAGAGGGAGTCTGGTAAACCCTTCGTATTGAAGGAAGTGATGCATGTTCCAGGATTGAAGAAGAATCTTATCTATGTGGCGATGTTAGAAGACAAGGGATATGATGTTGTCTTCAGCGAGGGAAAGGCTTTCCTACGCAATAAGACAACTAGAGAAACCCAGAAGATAGGGGTTCGAGTCAAGAACCTTTATCAATTGCATGTAGATGGTCATGCAACAATGGCATGCAAGGCAGAAGGAGTGGTGAGACGGGATGATGGCGAGTTGTGGCACCGGAGATTGGGCCACCTTCACCATGGAGCTTTGAAGATACTGTAGCAGATTTCTATTGGGCTTCCTAAAGGCACTCTTGCGCAGTCAGATCAGTGCAAGGGGTGTACTTTGGGAAAATTTGTGAAAGCCACCTTTCATGAGAAGGATAGTCACGCCACGACGATCCTTGAGAGAATTCACACAGACGTGTGTGGACCTTTCTCAGTAGCTTCGATAGCAAAGCACAAGTACTATGTGATCTTTGTTGATGATTTCTCACGAAAGTGCTAGATCTTCTTCATGCAGAATAAGAGCGAGACATAATCAAAGTTCTGTGAGTTCAAAGCACTGGTCGAGAAGGAATCGGGGAAGAAGGTGAAGGCTCTTAGGAGCAACAATGGTGGTGAATTCATCTCTGGCGAGTTCAAGGACTTCTGCAGCGCAGAAGGGATTCGAAGAGAGCTCATAGCTCCCCATAACCCACAGCAGAACGGGGTTGCTGAGCGGAAGAACAAAATGATCGTGGGTGCTGCACAGGCGATGTTGCATGATCAGGGCCTACCCCTTCACTTGTGGGCGGAGGCATGCAATATTGCAGTATATGTGCAGAACCGTTGTCCTCACAAGATACTTGGCATGAGTACACCCGAGGAGGCTTATTCTGGTAAGAGGCCTGATATTTCCCATTTGAGGATTTTTGGTTCTCCTGTTTACATGCATGTGACGAAGGATGCCAGGAAGAAGCTGGAGCCGACCACAGAGGTTGGGATATTTGTGGGGTACACTGATACGCCCCACAACTATCGTGTGTATTTGCCATACAGTCGCAAGACTGTTGTGCGACGAGATATCAAATTTCAGGAGGAGAAAACCATGAAGTGTTCGCTTGAGAGGGAGCCACACTTGCATGCAGATGAGGAGCTATTAGTTCCCAAGGATGAGCTTAAGGATGTGGATCAGCCACAAGATGAAGCTCATGGAGTGGAAGAGACCACTCATGCAGCGCCAACCATCAGAGGGCGAAAGCGCACTATAGAAGCTGAGCGACTGGCTCAAGATGCAGAGAAGGTTGTAGGACCACCTACACCACAGCGCAGACAGAGACAGTCACCTGATCGGTACACTAGATACATGGCTCTTGTGAGCAAATGTGTCATGACTGAGCCATCCTCTTTCGAGGAAGCTTTGGAGGATCCCGAATGGGTAGATGCCATGGTGGAAGAGTATGATTCGATTGTCAGAAACAGTGCATGGGAGATTTTCCCAAGACTGGAAGAGAAATCAGTGGTGGGTTCGAGATGGATCTACAAAGTGAAGCAGGAAGCTGACGGGAGTGTGGAGATATACAAGGCAAGACTTGTTGCCCGAGGCTTTTCACAGATAGAGGGGATCGATTATGAGGAGACCTTTGCACCTGTCGCAAGGTATTCTTCCATACGGACGATTCTTGCTCTCTTAGTGTAGATGGGGTGGCACATCCATCAAATGGATGTGAAGACTGCGTTCCTCAATGGAGTCATTGAGGAGGAGGTGTACATAGAGTAGCCCGAAGGTTTCGAGATCTTTAGAAGCGAGTCGCATGTGTGTAGGCTCAAGAGAGCGCTGTATGGGTTGAAACAAGCACCTCGTGCTTGGTACACACAGATAGACAGTTATTTCACTGGACTTGGATTCTCCAAGAGTGAGGCGGATCCTAACCTATACCAGATTGTGGTGGAGGGTAAGTTGCTGATCATTGTACTTTATGTAGATGATTTGATTTTGACGGGAGATGAGCTGTTGATACTTTCATGTAAGGAGGATCTTGCTAGGGAGTTTGAGATGAAGGACTTGGGCCTCCTTCATTATTTCCTAGGATTGGAAATTTGGCAGCACAGTGATGGACTATTTGTTTCTTAGGGTAAGTATGCCTGGGAGATACTGGAGAAGTTCAACATGCATGGCTGCAAGCCTGTTGATACTCCTCTTCCTGGAGGTTGGAGGAAGGAGGATGCTACTTCAGCGGAGGTAGTGGATGCCACTGTTTATCGATAGTTGGTGGGGTCGCTTATGTATCTGGTCAATACACGACCCGATATATGCTATGCTGTTAACTAGCTTTCACAAGCTATGGTTAAGCCAAGCTGTTCTGGAAGGAAGGCAAGCATGTATTGCGTTATCTCAGAGGCACATCGAGATATGGATTGTGGTACAGACAAGAGGATGAGGTGAATCTATGTGGTGTCATGGATGTAGATTGGGCAGGGAGCCCAACGGACAGAAAGAGATTTGGAGGGATCTTCAGTATCGGGTCGGCAGTAGTTTCTTGGTACAACAGGAAGCAGAGATCCGTGGCACTCAGTTCAGCAGAGGCCGAGTATATGGTAACAAGTTTGGCTGCATGCGAGGCTATATGGATGAGGAAGATCTGGTCAAGTTGTTCGGGTCACACTTGGAGCCTACTGTGATTTATTGTGATAACCAGAGTTGAATTAAACTCTCGACGAATCCAGTATTTCATGATAGATCCAAGCACATCGACATCAAGTACCATCATATAAGAGATTGTGTGCAGTGGAGAATCATGTTACTTTCATACATTCCCACGGAGGGTCAGGATGCTGATATCTTGACGAAGGCACTCACCAGGGGCAAATTTGAATACCACAGAGGCAGGATAGGGGTTGCAGATAATCCATATATTTTTGAGAGGGAGTGTTGAAAATGCAACAAGATGATGGAGTTTAGTGAAAAGAAGTCGCCTTCACTAAGTGGGCCCACAGGCTATTTTTGGCGCAAAGTCTATTTTTAGACATATGGATCATGGTCTATGAGTTGCAAGATGCTATTTATGGATGATTGGTCATGTTGGTAAAAATAGATGGACTTCTATTTTTAGACATAGGCGGAGTCTATTTTTAGACTACCAGTCAAAAAATAGAACAGTCGAATATTATTAGCTCTTAATAATATTTGGACTATAAACATTATCTTATCCTCTTGCAGCACTTCAGTTCGAGCTACGGATGTGGCACATGCAACTGCCAGAAGGAAATATGTTTTTCATATGGGTTAGTTGAGCTATTGCGTGATGGACTTTAGTTAGAACTCAAGTGATTGAGTTTGGTGGAGTTGATTGAGGAGTTAATGGAGTTGTGTTCAGTTTGACTTAGTTGAACTAGTTTTATTTAGTCTAACTAACAAATACACTAGTGATGAGTGGTGTGAATTAATTATTAATTAATTCACTAATTATTAACTCATAAATCAACTAAAGAATACATCAGTTAACTCAGTGCATGGATAGTTCAGTGGAGACAAGTGTTAGAGGTGAGTGAAAGGGCAAGACAGTTGTCAATTGTGACTATAGTTGTGCATGAGATTTGCACAATCATTGATGGAGATTGCCAATGAGGATTGCGCAGTGAAAACCAAGGGAATATGAGTTTGGAAGATCATTATTCTCATGCAGGATTGCGCAGTGGAGGCAAGCAAGCAGCGGAGGAGATTTGAACCTGTGATTGATTCAGATCTGAGCTAGTTTGTGTGTAGCAGGTGGAGATAGTACTGAGTACTTGTGAGAAGTATTGTACTATGTATCATTACATGTTCTCAATCAATATAATATACAAATAGTTAGGGGTTTTCAGCTGTATGCTTTCCCTGGGTACATACTGTGTTGATATGCGTAATTGATGTTTCAATGTGCGCATGTGATTGTTTCTTAATTCCGCAAATTGATGATCAATGGTAGAGGAGGTTATGTATTATGCATGCATTCCGCAAATAGTGTATAATCAGGATAATCTCTGTGAATAAGTGTTATATTATTCAAAATTTCTACACTGTATATCTTAGGCCTTCCACCTTGATGTTGCAAAAAATCTCTCCTAAGGTGTTCCTCACCACATGTCCAACACTCCAATCGACTAGTGCCCTCACCTCTATGCTGTTGTTGCTGTTGTTGTGACCCATGTCCCTATCTAGTTGCATTAAATCTCTTTTGCAGAGCCACATTTTCTTTCCCATCTGCATGTTGAGGACTTTTCCTCTTAAGCTACCATTTACCTTTACCTTTGTCTTTTCCCTTCCATCCATGTTGAGATTCATTCTTATGATTTGATTGCTCATAACAATGCTTTAGTTTCTCAATAAATTCCTCAAGTGACCGAGGCTCATCATACTCAATCCGATCTCTAAATACTAATGGAAAACCACTGACAAATCTTTGAACTTTAGCCTTCTCATCAGTAAGATACAATACATACCTCAATAGTTCTAGAAACTTGGTCATGTACTCTTTGTCTGTCATTGATCCCATCTTTAACTCATAGAATTATTTAGCCTTACTGTCATAGTACCTTTCTTACAAGTAATTCTTCTTGAAAAGCCTCTTGAATTCCCACCAACTCAAGTCATCTTTCTTGATGTCTCTAACTCGCTTAACATCTTCCCACCAGATGTCTTCTTTGCCTTTCAAGCTGAAGATAATTATTCTAGCCTTCATGTTATCTATGTACTCATCAAATAATTTGTTCATCCCAAGTATCCAAGCCTTTGCGTCTTCCGACTTCTTCACATATCCATCAAAATTAGGTGGTTTTTATTTCTTTAATTCATTCGGTAAGTATCCCCTATCATTCCTCTTGTAAGGATGATAGCGTCAACAATCATGATGTGTATCAGAACTAGAACTAGAACATTGCCCCTCCGTTCAAGAGTATCCAATAACTTGCCATCTCTCACTATGTCAGATCTATCTGACCTATGTCTACCAGGAGATCTATTGCCATATGCTCCATTATTCTCATCCTCATGTGCATGGATGATCCGAAGCGGCCCTTGTCACTATAGTTCTAAAAACTCTGAAGAAGTATAGCATTGAACTCTGATTTCTTCTCTTGTTCCTATATGATCCGATCATTATCTGCCTTACAACTCCTTATCTCTTCCTTCAATCTTCTCAATGTATCATCTAAATTAGATGTATTCCCCACACCACACTACTCATATGATGCATAGGGAGATTCTACGTAATCTACCACCTTGCTAGCCATTTGATCTTTCTCTTCTTGCAATGCATAATATGTCAGATAAACCAAATCACAATAAACCAACGTACCTTAGTATAGCTTGGGGAGGATACCTTGTCTGCAATATCACCAAATCAACATGATACATGTATAACATAATCATAGCAATGTATAGACATTCACAAGTAATTGTATCAACACATAATCATCACTCTAATTAGGATCCAGTCATCAATGCAAGGCCATATCAACAATGCATGCTATGACCTCATGCATGAAAACAACCATTACTCCATTATACACATTGCTACATGCAACCGACAATATGCATAAGCAATGCCTAGCCAACTATGAATACACATAAACCCATGTAGTCAATCATAATTGATCAATTCTTGCAATCAACCTACAAGACTGATACATATAATCAAAATATTCAAAATGTAACCTAACATACAAGTATGTAAGTAGGCAACATAAAATCAACATGTAAGCAACAAATAACCATATACAGTCAGTCACATACTCATGTCAAATACTCTTCACGAAATTGACATTAAATTCTCCATGATAACCATACTGCAACCCTAATCCAACATCAAACAATTGTAACAAGTATATAAGTGTAAGAGACACACATGCAACTGACATGCATGCATGACTAACATATTCAACCCATCCAGTCCGAGAGCCGAACCATGCTTTGATACCACTCTGTAACACCCTCCTCCCACATCCACCCAAGTAACCATGCGAACTGGGGTAAACATGAGACGAGAGGCTACTATGATCAAATTCAACCTCCTAGGTAACCTTAAGGAAGTGGAATCGATGGAACATCACACAAAGTCATCCAACATCATCAACATAACCCTCAGGATACAAGTCAGCCACTCAGACAACATGTCCTTGGGTCCAACTGTTGTTCTGGACCTCTGAGGCCATAGTCACTCTCATGCTATGGGCAAGGGAGCGACCAGAGACCTAAACTCGCTCTCATAGGCTTGCATGCCAGCAACTATGGACCAAACTTGTTAGTTCTGTGACAGTGACCCCAGGATTTAAGCCACTTTTTCAGGCCCAGAGCCCAGGCCACTGCCCAGAATGGAATGACAACTTGAAATCAAGAAAGGTACAAGGAAACACTGAAGCAAAAGAAATAAACTCAACAAGACCTTAACCAGACCCCTACTAGCCATGACAGGAATTTCATCAAACATATTGTCAACATGTAACCTACAGGTGTAAACAAAAGAATTGAGTGTAGGGATCCCATACTTATTGAGAATCACTATAAACCATTGTTCCCTCATGTCATTTGCTGCATATTCATCTATTAGGTCATAGACACATTATCCATTCATATACAAGTAAAAAGATGTTGAGAGCCATACATAGTTGTTGTCATGAAATGAGCATATAACCAGCATAATAAGAACATAAATACAATAAATATATCAGCCATCGAAATCCATATATATATATATATATATATATATATATATATATATATATATATATATATATATATATATATATATATATATATATAGATATAG
Source organism: Pinus tabuliformis (assembly GCA_031772625.1). Taxonomy (NCBI): domain Eukaryota; kingdom Viridiplantae; phylum Streptophyta; class Pinopsida; order Pinales; family Pinaceae; genus Pinus; species Pinus tabuliformis. Next base: position 717,710,226 of record CM062812.1, on the reverse strand, counting down.
ATATATATATATATATATATATATATATATATATATATATATATATATATATATATATATATATATATATATATATATATATATATATATATATATATATATATATATATGAACACACACACACACATGAAAATCAATGGAATGAATTTCTCATTAATCAATGCAATGAACCAATTGGTGATGGGACTACCACGTTCCACCCAACCAAATATTGGCTTATCCAAGTGTCTCTTTAAGCCATCACCCCCGTTCCATATTCCAAGAATGAATGTGGGACTCATAGAACACATCAAAAACACCAATCAATGTGGATGCCACCGTAGTTCTCTGCCTACACCATGAAGAATTTGAGTGCCTCCTAGTTTCACAGGCTTTACAGTGCATCCGCAGTCCGAACCAGGGATCACTAGACCTTACACCGAGACATACTCTCCAGGTTTTATCATGAATTCCATCTTGGAATCACTATGCCCAACGAAGAGAAAATCCACCTCTTGGCTTTACCGAATATCCCGCCATTCACCGGAAAGGATTCCTAGGACCATCGAGGCACACAATCTGGCTTTACCGCAACCCACAGTTTGGTTCAGGGGTTACTAGGCTAGTGGCTTCGTGCATCCTCAGTCCGGTTCAGGGACAACTACACCATGTGTTTGTCAATTCGGATATCCACCCCACTCAACTTCAAATCCAATTCGGCCATCCCACATAAACCTAATGAGAGAACCCATCTCATCAAAGCTATCAAGAAATGGCAAGGCTAGGCTGAAAATACTGTCACACCTGACCTGAAAAAACCCATGCCATGGTAGAAAAGAAACACATGCAATCCCATGCATGCCAAATCTATTAAGGAAAATACGCATGCAAGTCGATACCTACAATGAAGCTTGTTGTAGTTGCTTGATCTTTGCTTCCTCTTACCTTCTTTGCCTTTCTTGCTCCAATGCCAAAGTGCTCCAAGAAAACTCTAAGTGTCCAAGAGTATGAGAGAGAGAGAGAGATATAATAATGAAATCGATCCAAAGCTAAACTAACAAAAGGTTACCAACTGATCCTCAGAAACCTTTTTGTGAATGAGGCCTCTATTTTATCCATTTTCAATTATTTTCCTTCATTTTCCTCCTCACATGCAACCTCTGACCTTTCACCTTACTTTTCTCCTAATAATTTCCATTATTTTCATAAATAATATGTCAATAAATGCCTCATGCCTTTCCAAATACTTAGCCATTGGCTTTTCCAATTTCCTTAGCCATAAACAACCAAATGAACACCCCCCTAGGATGTCTTGCCCAACATTCAACTTGGAATAAGTGTCCCATTCATCCGTGGTTATTATTTTTAACTTTTATTACATGAAATTTTCACCAAGGCTTTTACAACAATTCCTAAATACTATGTGCATTTCTCACATTTGTGAATTAAATACTTATTATCCATTGTTCAATTAAATGTATTTTTAATGTGTGCGAGCAAGAAGCACTATGCGGGGAAATGAATGTCCAAAGGAAGTAATAGAAACTTTCTTTTAGAACATTATGTAACTCAGCATATGTCCCTCTTGTACAAATCTACATATTAATCAATTAATAGGGATCTTTGCTTATTAAAGTTTGATCCATGAAAAAAATGGTTTACATGTACATTTTATTTTATATCTGAATGCAAAAGAGTTATGAAAAAGTGAGGAATCTTGGTATTTACGGTTCCCAAATACTACTTTCTTCAACAATGTTTCATATTCACACTACATATTAATCAATTAATTGGAATTTTTGTCTTATTAAAGTTTGTGTGTGAAGAAGAAGTGTTGTGTGGGGAAACGAGTGTGTGGAGCAAGGAACATAAACTTTCTCCCGAAATGTTTCATAACTTTGCACATTGAAAAAACACACTAGCAAAAAAAACAAATAACAAAGAAAAATTATTTCACTATAATGCACATAGGCTCACTCAATTTCATTATCAATGGGATATATTTATACATGAGGAGAGGTTTTCTATCTCCTATAATCTCTCAATTATTTCTTATAATTTCTCAAAAATCACTCCATAAATCTCTCCACAAATATCTCACTAAAAATAACAACTCTAATAATTTCAAATGGATCAGTATTCCAACATGTCTTGGTAAATCTCGCTCCAGATAGTCCTTGGCTTTAATAATAAGCCTGCGAGAAGTGATCCCTTCGGGTGGATCTACCTGAATATTTCCTCAGGGAAAAAACAACACTATTTATTATGTTCTCTCTCAGTTTTGGTCATGGTGATCGTGGTCCAATTAGTTCTTTTCTCTACTAATAAGCGGACATGAAGTGATTGCTTTGGGTGGTTCTGCTCAAATATTTCCTTGGGAAAAAAACAACACTATGTATTATGTTCTCTCCATGTTCTGGTCATGGTTATCTTGGTCCAGTTAGGTTGCAATTTTATTTTAAACACATACTGGTTTTTGTGGTCCATCATGTTCTAATTATTAAGGATGTTCAAGTGACTAGTTTGGTTTATATCTGTTGGCCAACAAATCTAGTAAGAGTGAGGCCAACAAAATTTTGAACAAATGTAATCACTACTATTATTTTTCTAATTAATAGAAACAATTTGACTTAAAAACAAAAATAACAAAAACAAAAACAAAAAAAACAAAACAAAAACATTCAAAATATGAAAGATTAATTCCCACATTTGCATTTTCCCAAATTAAATTTTGCAACCACTTCAAAACTTCTAATATATATTAACACTATGTATGCATGTATAGAATTATCATATTTAATATAAATATAAAATAATAAAGTATAATGTAAATATAAATATAAAATAATAAAGTATAATGTAAATAATAATTTCAAATCTAAAAATAAAAATTAAATTATAAAATTATAGAATATTTAATTTAATAAAACTATAAAGAATTTATAATATATCAAAATCATTATTATATATATGTATATGTATATGTGTGTGTGTATATATATATATATATATATATATATATATATATATATATATATATATATATATATATATATATATATATATATATATATATATATATATATATATATATATCTATATCTATATCTATATCTATATCTATATCTATATCTATATATATATATATATATATATCTAACTTGCAGACAAAATGACCTTTTTCAAATTATTTTTCCTCGTTAATTTTAATCAAAATCGAGCAAAATAAAAATAAAATCTTAAGTCATTTAATTTGTAAAATTTGAGTGTCTTACGGTTTTAGGGTGCTAAATTCATTTATGCATTCAAAAATATAATTTAAACAATAAAAAATCACAATCATACTTAAAATTGTATTGCCAAATTTGGACGAAAAAGTTATTTCATTTATAAATTAGACTATAATCTATAAATTAAAGTACCCCTAAAAATGATATTCAAATATAACACAAAAATAAAAAATAAAAAAAAATTATAATTAAAAATCATATTACAAGTGATATAACAAAATCATTTATGATAAGTTCTCAAAAAAATGAGAAAGATTATTTTTTACATTTTCATCTTCCCAAATTAGATTTTTCCACCACTCAACCTCTCCAACTATTCGCTGCAATCTGGATAGTTTCTCCAATCCTCTTGGAAATATCTGCAACAAAGGAAACCCACCTATCTACAAAAATTTAAGATTAGGCATTGTGTTGTCATCCCACATGTCATGGGGTCCCACCATATCCTCTACCTTCCCACAGTCTATCAGATTCAACTTCTCCAACATTGGAAAGTTGCTACTCCCGAACTATAACTCTGTTAGCTCATTGCAATTGTATATTAGAATTTCCCTTAAATTAGATAGCTTCTCTAATACCAATATTCTCAGAGATGGACAATTAAATATGTTGAAATGTTGAAGTTATGGCATTACTCCTTCGTTGATCACACTAGAAGGTCCCACTATAGTTGGACAATTGTATAGCTGATTAAGGGTAAAGTCCTTGAGCATCGGAAGACCACCACTCTCAATTTCCAGTGCTTCAAGCTCACTGCAATCTTCAATCTTTAACTTATTTAAGCCTTAATGATCTTGACTTAATGCAGAGAAACTAGGCCTTCATGATCCTGACTTGATGCAGAGGTGTTTGGAAACTAGTGCCTTATGATGGTGTCTTTGATGATTGCAAAGGAGTTGTAGGATGTCTGACAGGGTTTGGAGAAGTTGTAGGAGGACTGACAGGGTTTGGAGATGCTTACAAGTGAGGTTTTGGGCAAAAAGAGGGTTGAATATAGGGTAACACAAATAATGGAAGGGAAACATGCATTATAATTCACCCTAGCAGGCTTTTCACTTGAGTTATAATGGAATTCTTGAATGAATAGGGTGTGTTATAGCCTGTAGGGCGAGAAAATGAAAAACAACCACTCGAAAACCAATGCATTTCCTATCGTATTTCAAAGAAGCTTTGAAGAGAGTGGTTGATTTAGTCACACATTGATCATCTGTTTGGATTGATCTGGAATGTTAGGACATGGCTATTTATATCCAAGTGTTGGAAAGATGTTTGGTTGATGGAGGAACACATTCTCCTACTTAAGAGAGCATAGAAAACCTGCAAAGTGAGATGGGACAAAGCGATGTATACCTAGTTTAGATTGAAAATATTATGACAGAGAGGAAAATTATGGTATACACATAGCAAGGAGACAAATTGCAAGCAAAAGACCTATAAGTGATGGAGTGTTATACACCCATGCATTGGGTTAGAGATTAAATGGCTAGTTTTGGACAGAGGTCGAGCTAGTGTGACAATGTGCATAGATTGATGACATAATAAAGCTTATTGGATCTATTGTTTTTATATAGCTAACCTTGTGCTTGTAGGGTTTGATTAGCAGAGATAGAACTATTGGTATATTGTTTGAGATGCCATATGGCTGAGTTTTATATGTCCAAAAATCATGAACGCCATATGTATGTGAGGGCTTGTATTCTGGTGTGATTTATATGTTTGATCCATGAGTGGCAAAGTTTCTTTTTAGACAAAGTGCTTGTATCTTGTGAGTGGTTCAATTATATGCTACAGTCTATAATGTGGCATTTTTCATGAGTTTTTGTTAATGGGATGTTGTATATGGAAGAGTGAGAGAGTAATGTTACTTATTGTTAAGAGGTTATGAGATTCATGGTGTTGAATTGATGTGAGAGTAGAGATTGGTTGAGACAGTATTGTTGAGAGTTAAATTGTAGTGAGTGATTGATGTATTCATTTAATTGTTTGTATTGGGGTCTAGTCTGAAATATTTTGAAATGTGGCCCTAGAGAGATCGAGGAGGTTGGGGCCACCAAAAAGTGGTGGCTTGCTAAGATAGGAGTAGTGGCTCCTTGTTGGTGGTGGCCAACTAAATGTTGTAAAAGAAATTATTTGATTAATAGAAGAAAGAGAAATAGAGAAACAATAGTAAGGTGGTTTTTGTCCCTTCAGGGATTCCACTAGAAATATCTTGTTTCTCATTGTGCATGATTGTTTTATGTGTCATGGCTCTTATGTGTTGATTCTTGATGTAGTTGCATGTTCAAATTTTATGCTTATATGTTGGGTTATTGATTGTTTAATATATTGGCAAAAAGGTTTTAAAGTTGCTTATTTGCTATCAATACTGATTCACCCCTCGCTCTCAGTAGTGACCTGGTTTCCAACATTAGATTCCTTTTTCATGCATTTTCAAACTGAGATCGGTTTTGTTCTCCTTCTATATTTCTTCTACTTCTTCCTTTTACTCACTGCACTAATCAGAATCCTTATACACCACTTATGTGCTCCTCTCCTTACTTTCTTCAGACTACATTCTTGCTCTTCGTACCACATAACCACTTCTATATTTGTGAATGACCGCCGATGTTGTGCAACTTCACATCTCTTTCTCTAACTTATTTATACTCGACTAAATGAAAAATTCTTGGGAAGGCTGACACACAATCTGGAAAATTGTATTACTCTTTTCATTTTCATTGCTAGAAATCTGATTCAAATGACCCAGATTCTTATTTTCATAGCCCCTTGGCTCCTTGAGGGCTTAACTTTATATTCATGAAACCTTGCAACATGACCATGTTCCAACAAATCCAAATCCAAGTCCACTTAAATGTAACAAATTATTGATATTTTGGATTTTTCATATACCCAGATTACTAATTCCAGCTTTAGAGGCTTTATCATCATCCCCATGCCCATTAATGAACATCCCTTGCTTTCTACACACAAATTCTCTTCATTTTTTATTGTATTTCATGAAATTTTGTGAATCATATCGACAAATTCATGGATGAATATTAAAAACATCTAGACGAGAAATGTGAGCATACCTTTCAATGAGATTTGTATAAATCCCAATGGATCTCATAATTGTAGAGAGTGGGTAGTTCAACTACCAATTCCCATCAAACTACTTTCTTAGAAATTAAATATTTAAATATTTAAATGACTATAGAATTATGGAAAACAATCATTTTAGTGAGGACAAGATTCCAACCATTCTGCCATGCTAGCCCTTACTCATGATTCATGCTTCACATAGTTGCTCATCCCTTTTATTAATTATTTGGACTTTTGCTTAAAACAAAATACAATACATATGGTTGTTGCTTGAACTAGGCCAACGTTTACATGTCTCTACAAACAACATTTATTTCATTAATTACAATATCAACTAGGAATTAAAATGGGAGTATTACATTTTTGTGATTAATATCTTTTAAGCAGTAAGATATTTTTAAAATATTTTAATGATACTTCTAAATATTGTGAAAGTGTACAAATATATTTATAAATTCCCATAAATATTGGTATAAATTAATATTTCATTATTTTTTATTTTGAAAATAAGAATATTAAAATATATCTTATTTATTTTTAATTTAAAAAAGTAACTTTTTTAAATTAATTTTATATTTATAATTATAAGTAAATATAATTTTGATAAATTATAATAGAAAATTTAGCTCACTAAGCTTTGGATTGATTGTGAATAGGTGCAGTGTTAACACACTCCTTACAATAAGTCACTGGTTCAAATTCCTACTGGTGTTAACACTTGATTATGAAGCATCCACATATTCTCAAGAGAGGTAACGAGATTAGTGGAAATTGGCTTCCTCTAATCAAAAGAGAAAAATGAGAGAAGCACTTGAGATTATGAAGCATCCACATAATGTCAAAAGGGACATAGAAAAATGAGAGAAGCACTTGAGATTATGAAGCATCCACGTAATCTCAAAAGGTCAAAAGAGAAAAATGAGAGAAGCACTTGAGATTATGAAGCATCCACATAATCTCAAAAGGGACAGAGGGAAAGAGATTTCTTCTAGTTGTGCTTCCCAAAGTATAGTATCAAAATATATTTTTCTATCTTTTATCTTATTTATATTTTCTAAGATTAAACTATATTGGATTTAATTAACATTTTTAGTCCTTAAGCTTTATACTCTATTTATATTTTAGTTATTAAATATTTATTATGAATAATTAATAGATAAATAAATTACTATTATAATAATAATAATTTATTTATTACAAGTTAATAAATAATTAATTATCAATGAGTGACTAAATAATTATTATTAATAAGTAAATTAATAAATTTCTTTTTTTTCTAAATTTCCTAAATTAAAATTAATTAATTATTACTAATGTTTAGTTAGTTATTAATAAATTTATTAATTATCATTAATGATTTTTGTTATTAAATAAATAAATAATAATTATTAATGATTGTTTATTTATAATAATAATAATTTATTTATTTATTATAATAAATGAATAATTAATTATTAACAAATAAATAAAATTATTATTATTTAATTATTATTAGTCATTTTTAATTTCTAATGCATTATTTAGGTTTAGATTTTATAATTTATGATTTTAGTATTTTTTTTTTAATAATAATTTTGTTCATTTAGTATTTATTCATTTTTTTGGTTGTTTGACTGTTCACTGTGGGGAATCGGAACCATCTTTTTTTAAACATAGACCACAGAAAATTGAAATCTAATTGTAAGTTTGGTGGGACTATACCTTCATCACGTTCAATATATCACCCCAATTGGAGTAGGGAATTAAACCATCTTTTTTTAAACAAAGACCACAGAAATTTGAAATCTAATTGTAAGCTTGGTGGGACTACATCTTCATCACTTCCAATATATCACCCCAATTGGAGCAGGGAATTAAACTGATAACTTCACATCAAGGACTGTCTTAACAAAGCACTCCATTGATGTCTATCCAAAACCCCATGAACATAATTATTATTAACTTTAATAATGTTGAAACTGATAATTATTATTGACTTTAATAAAAAACTTTCTAGAAAAATAGATATGAATTATTAAATAAAAATTTAAATTAATTAACTTAAATAAATTATAATTTTTTTAAAAATAATTGCTATTACTTTAAAATAATTATTAAGTAAAAAATTAAATAAATTATAAAAAGAGAAATTTAAATTAATTAAATAACAAAAATATAAATTAATTAAGAGAAAAAATAACAAAAATATAAATTAATTAAATTATATAAAAATAACATTTAAACATCGCACATTGTCATTGTCATTCCGAAATAACATTTAACTAATGTTAAACACAAAATATCTCACACTTTCAAATTAATAATATTACAATTTGTATACTAATGTTAAACACAAAATATCTCACACTTTCAAATTAATAATATTACAATTTGTATGAGGTATAACAAAACATTTATGAAACATTTATGATGGTAATTGTGTACACATCAGTATTCAATAAAAAAAAAACGTGCTAGTCTATTTTTCACATTCTCATTTTCCCAAATTAAATTTTGGGACCACTCAACCTCTCCAATTATTTGCTGCAACCTGGACAGTCTCTCCATTCCTCTAGGCAATCTCCTCATTAATGGACAACTTAATATGATTGTATCATCTGAGTACTGAAGTGCTTTACAAAGAAAACTGGTATATACTTTGATTGTATGATCTGAGTACTTAAGTATTGTTCTGGGCTTATGCTTTTGGAAATTTTATTCCTGCCATTTTGTTCAAAGAATATATATGGAGGTAAGTCACTTCTCGTATAATGATTTTATGTTTATTATTAAAGTTAGTTAAATTATTCACACAACTTGAATATTGTGAAAGGGAAGTTTCGAATATCGAACTTGATCGAACATTATTTTCAAGGGTCTCATCAATTATAAAATAATTTTATTCCAATAAGAAAAGAATAAGTGGTTTTCACTTTATTTGACCATTTAAAGACAAAGGTCGGTGGTGGTTTCGAATTTTGGTGAAAAATTTGAAGTGAAATCTTGATTTGTGTTATTTAAACTTGTGTTTTGATTGTATATGGATTAAGCATTTTGGAAAATTTTTAAGACACCTGAATACCCATCAAACTTGTGATTTCAATAAATTCTTACCAGATTTTAAAAAAATTACACTGAAAAAACCACCTAAAAAACTTCCAAAAAATCACGCTAAAAACAACTCCCATTCAATCATTCTATTTACTTTATGCTTTTGAGATTGCCAGTGCCAACTATTTATTTGAATGAAGATATGGAGATGCAAGAAACCTCCCATAAAAGGATGGGATCGTATACGTTGTATTAGTACCTGCCAAAGCTTGGTATTATAATTATCCGTTACAGTCTCATTGGATATGAATTTGGGTCTAATTTAATGCATTTGGAATGTTTTTTATATTTGTATTAGTATTTTTTTTTTAACTGAAACGGGTATTTTATTTATGGGAGGCCGAAGCCAGATCACGCATTACATTTCGCTGTTACAAACAATACATTTCTCTGCAGTGCAAGACCGCCTTGCCCTTTTAGGGAATAGTTGCCATATTCGGTGCTCCTGCATTTATGCTGATCATGCTCTTTTCATGATTACATCCTGTGTTTGCCAATCTGTCTGCTTTTGTGTTTAATTCTCTGAGGATATGGAAGAGTTGTACTGAGGAAAAGTCCTTCATGAGTTTGGTCACTCTTGTAAGCTGCTTGTTTAGTGCTGGATCCTTGAGCCCTTTCTTGTTTATTAGAGATTTTATCAGCAATTCTGAGTCTCCAAAAACTATGATTTCCTTTGGGTTTCCTTTTCTGGCCAGTTGACAAGCTTTTGAAACACTGAGAATTTCTGCCTGATTGTTGGTTTTAAGCCCAAGTCCCCAGCTGAAGTCCTCTTTTGTCCCATTCGGGAGGTAGATGACCCCCCCTGCTCCTGACCTGCCTGGATTGCCTTTCGAGGCTCTGTCAAAGAAGATAGTGCATTTTCCTTGTGATTTCCACCACTTCTGGAAACTATCCGAGGTGTCTCTAATCTGCCAATTTTCCTTATGAATTGGGCGAGTGAATGCTGAAGGTCTCGGCGTGGGGGAGAAGCCATCTAGCCAAGCCCTTTCTTCATTTCGAAGGGAGCTATCTTTGACATTGGATTGTCTCAGAGTTTCTATTAGGAGTTTCTTGGCCTGCTCTGCTACTGTTTCTGCAGTGATTTCTTTTTGGTTGAAGATAGTTTCGTTTCGGGAAAGCCACAACTTCCAGCAGACATATTTTGGAGCTGTAATCCACACCTTATGCCAAAGCGATTTATCAATGATGTTGTAGGGGTATCGAGCTTTCCAAGACGAGAACATGTCTTTGATCGTACAATGTGCTGGGGGTCTTACATTCAGCCCTGTCAAGAAGCTGGTCCAGGCCTTCTGTGCATACTCGCATTCGATGAACATGTGAACTGAGGTTTCCAATGCATTTTTGCAGAGCGCACATCGATGAGGGCCAGCAATGTTTCTTCTGCACAGATTATCTCCAGTCAAGATTTTATTGTGGAATAAAGTCCAACAGAAGAAGTTGATCTTGGGAATGCTGAAGTTTTCCCAGATCTGCTTCCACACTGTTTCCGGATGCAGAGAGTCCTTTTTACCTTGCATCTATAGGTATCCTTGTTTGGATGTGTACACCCCTGTTTTTCCCCATCCCCATGAATCTTCCTCATCCTTATGCACTGGAGTAAAGTCTGTAATTGCATATGTGAAAGTTTTTAACTGATCTTTTAAGTGCGCTGGAATGTTAGGCAATGACCAACACTGCCAATTGCCTTTGTTATCCCACTCTGCTAGATCCTCGATTTTCCGGATTCCTTTTGAACTTAACCAAGCTCTTAAATCAGCAATTTCATTAATGGCTGAAAGTGGAGGATGACCCATGATTCGATCTCTCTGGAATTTTATACAGATGAGTTTTGAAGAATTTGATCCCTTTACAGCAGAGCCTCCAAACCTGCGTTCCTCTAGGAGAAAGCGCTGGATTGAAGGAGGTGATCGACTGATTTTGGAGGTACTTGAGATTTAAGAGCTGACTGATAGGGTGCATGGGCTTGGTTATTAACTGCCACAGAAGTTTACAACCCAAAGCTAGATTTGCTTGCTGGGGGTCACGAATTTGGAGTCCGCCTTCGACAATGGGACGCTTCACTGTTTCCTAGTTAATAAGATGAAAGCGGTTGTTGTTTCCCTTCCCACCGTTCCACAGAAAATTCCGCATTAGACAGGAGATTTGGTCTGCGATTTGCCTTGGAGCCATCAGCAGAGAGGCTTCGAATGTAGGCAAGGCTGAAAGCACAAAACGTATTAGAGTGAGCTTGCCACCTGTGGTGAGCCAAACGCCACCCCACGCTGCAATCTTTTTTTTGAACTTAGAAATCATCTCCTCCCACAAGTGATTGCGGTTGGATCCCATCGTCAGAGGTAAACCAAGATACTTTATTTTATCCCACGCTGCATAGCCTTTGAACCCCAATTTGCTGGCAATCCTTTCAATTGTTTGCTGATCTGTATTCCATCCATAAACAACACTTTTCCTCTCGCTGACTAACGCTCCGGAATATTTGTATTAGTTTTAAAAATAAAAAGTTTTTTAATTAATTTTTAAATGATATAAATGCTTTGTAGGAACCTTAATTCAGGTGAATTTTCATTTTTTATTATATTTGTAAATAATAAAAGTTTTATTGTGACGAGGTATAATTATTTTATGGTGCGTTTTTATTTTTTTATTATATTTATTATTATTAAAAATTTAATTTATAAATATAATTTATATTTATTGGATGATTTTTTAACTTTTACGATGTTTTCTCAAAGTCTTTTATAGTTGAGGAGACACTTCTGATACCCTTTAAAGGTTTGTGTTGTGTTAAAGGAAGTTGCATACATATATGGAACAATTTACACGAACATTTTTATAGGATATGGTTTTTTTAATGTAAATTCATCTAACACTAATGTTGAAGACTTTACTCTAAACAGTGGTATTCAAATCATATATTTCCATATTCTTTTCTTTTCAACCTTATGAATTTGAGGTGTATTCACTTATTACAATGAATTTTCTATCTATAAAGACTATTTGGCATTTGTCTCACTATTGACTCATGAGAGACATAATGTCTCACTTGTCTTCTTTTATATTGTAAGCTTTGCATTTTATGAAGTGTTTTTATTGCTAAATCTTTCAACAACATAGATAAGATCATGTAGAGAAATTAATCAAGAAAAGAAAGATTATAGGCTCCTCACAACAATGTACTAAAATGGAAAAAAAACATAATTCATTGTTCCAATTATAACTTGTTTCTAATCTATCCAAACACTGACAAAATAGGGTAATCCCATGAAAAAAATAGGGAATTAGAGGGAACCTATCCCAAATGCCATAAAAAGGGATAAATAGAGCAATCCCATAAGTAGCCACTCCCAAACTACTAATGTGCAAGGACTGAACTAAATTTCAAAAATAATATGAAGGTTATAATTTGTTGTTCATATTATAGCACTTTGATGTTAATTATGAATCGTAGATTGAATCACTTGCATGTACTTGATCTGAAGTTGCTTGCTTGACCTATTTTATGCTTAAGCTTAGCATCCTTTAATATATAACTTTACCTAAAATGTTCAAATTTTTATGATTGTACTCAATTGATTTTGAGAGAATTTTTAAGGGTCAAATTTCATCAATTATTTTTTTAAACATTTTTTGGAAAAAATATTCATCTATTTAACTAAGAAATTATATATATATATATATATATATATATATATATATATATATATATAGATATGATATTTATTAAAAATTTACCATTTTTAATAATAAATTACATATTTTTTATTTAATATTCATTACATTCTATATGATTTTTCAAACTATAATAATCACTTATATAATACTATTTTTTAAAATGGGAGGGGCTAGTTCAGAGAAGAAACATTTATGGGCCCTCTATAATACTATTTTTTAAAATGGGAGGGGCTAGTTCCCAGAAGAAGCATTTATGGGCCCTCTTTTTGTACATATATACGTATCAGACAAGCTGACATCCGTCACATCCTGTTACATTCACATTACAACCACATTGAAACTTATATATGCTGCAGCGCAGCGTTACAAATTGGGATTCGATCACTAGTGAGGTGCGTGGCAGCTGACTGCCTCAACCATTAATCCATGCACACCTAAAATTTAAATATTTTAAAAAATATCGTGTTAACCAATAACTATATCAAATCCCATTCCCAAGAAATATAACATATACCCTTTTTTTTTTCTAATGCATTTTCATGCCGTTAACTTCGCAAAAACATATATTTAAAAAAATAAATGGTAAAGTAACGATATGATAAATTATATGCAATTTTTTTTACAATGAAGCATAACCACCTCATCTTTTCTCAAAATATCTACCGCGAAGGATTAATCATTATCATACATGAAAATAGTTACGCCGTAAGGCATTCCTCTGGGAAGAACTCCCCTCCAGTGCCACTCTGTACCTTCCTGCGCCCTTGATTTCGTTGTTAGACGATGGAATTGATATTAGCCGTTTGATTCGAGGGGTTCGATTCATTATCCCTCCCCCTCCCCGTGCATAGCATCTGGTATTTGGCCGCGCATGGCATATGGTATCTGGCAAGCATGCAAATCGCCATCTCTCACAGTTGGCAACAGAATCGCCATATCTCACAGTTTAGGGCGATATCATATCTTTGTGTCGATAAACGCATATCTGTGTACCTCTTAACCTTTACATTTCTTAATCCGTCGCACGTCTTTGCCTGTATCCTCCTGTTCGTCTCCAGTAAGCTCTGGAACCTACATCTATGTAACCGTTGGATTGGCTTAAATTGGAGGAGGGGCTGCTGCGGCGGATTGTCTTTAATTGCAGAGTATTGACTCTCATTGAAGGAGGGGCTGCGGCAGCCGATTGAAAATCTGAGTTATATTTCTTTCCTGCTCATTGTTTTCACAATTTGATATGATAAAATCGCAATGATCAAAGAATTTCATTAAATAAATTGCCTATCTAACTATCTATATAGCTCATCTCTGCCAGCTGCAGAGGATTGGCTTTAACTGGAGGAGGAGCTGCTGAGGCGGATGGTCTTTAATTGAAGAGGATTGGTTGTCATTGAAGGAGGGGCTGCCGCGGCGGATTACTATTTAATGGAATTGAAAGAGGATTGATTGTCAAGTGCAATGCATCACAGTGATTCGAATTGATCAGAAAAAGATTCTGCACCAGCAATTCTATGAAGCTTGTCTGAATATTCGAGAGACGATTTGCTTTGAAAGTATTTTGAGTGCAGAGTTTCTTATATAAAGTCCATTTAGTGGCTTTAGAAATTTGGCCACTTAAAAGATTATTTATGTCCACTACGGCATAGTGGGATAGCACTGTGTACGTTGTTTGCATAATTTGTAATACGGAAAGCGCACTTTGCAGCATGTGGGTCCTGCCGAAATGGATCCCCAGGCCAAATTCCAGAAGTGGATTTCATTTAGCATGATTTTGGCAGTTTACTATCAAATTTCTTGTCACCATTTGACAAAATTACTGCGCTACAGTGAGTTAAATTTCTCTAATCCGGGCATAAATTTAAGAGCACCGGAGCCACGGCTGCTGACATTGATAACGGGTACTCGAACTATTACTGATTAGTTTTAGGGCACGAATGTTTCCTTAAAATTTGGTAATTTCAACCATCCATATTTGCAATCCCCAACTATGAAGGTTAATGTGATCTCTACACACAGTAACAAATGGGGCAACTAATCAATTTACTTCAGGAAGTTGTTGCCTACTGGATTCCGTTTAAGGTTACCAGAATGAAAGCGATTTGAGTGCTCTTTATCAAGATCCTTGCTTATTGCTCCGGTAATTGTTCTTGTTTGAATGTTTCACATCCGTGCACCATAGTGCTCCAGTAATTGATAAATTTACTTGTGAATTTGCTAAACACGGGATGATCACGACACCTAAAAAAAAGGTGATCATGCATTGAAATAATTATTTTTATGTACGTTATAATCAAAATATCTGAATCCTGGACTCTTATACGGCAATCTAACGGTTGTCATTTGAACGCAGTCAATCTTGAATTTGGGATCCGAAACACGCGCGCTCATTCTTAGTACAATTATTTTGTTTTATTGAAATAAACGTACACCGGACGAACATGCAGTCTTAGTGCTCTTAGTTGATGTAAGCGTCATGTTTAGTTCCACATAATATCAAAACAGATGGCCAAGGATTCTCATAGAAAGTGGAGAGCATTCGACACAGTTGAGAGGGAGCGGCCGACATTCTATCTTATTTTCAAATGAAAACACCAAATGTCAATCGAAGCAACGGTTGAATTCATTGCAGATACGTCATATCAAGTCGTTCGGATTCTCCTTTACGCTTGAATTCTCTCGAAATAACGGGCAAACATTTTCGTGGCTGTTCTCTAACGGTTTTATGGTAGATGTTTTCACTATACTTCTGGGCCAATTATTTTTCTATTTTGATTGAAATTAAGGGAAATTTTCATGGAACACTAAGTTTAAGTGATGTAATTATTCGAATAGAGTAGTTTTTTTCTCCATAAAAGTGGTGAATTTATTTCTATATTTATTAATATAACTATATTAAAAATATTAATGTGGTTATTGAAAGATTCATAAATATGATAAAAATAATTATTGCAATACTAAGAATGTTTTATTAAATGACACTAATCTAATTTAACTTGAGAAAAGAAAAAGAATTACACATCTTATTGTAAAATATACCATTTTGCTCGATAAATTTTGCTTATACATTAATTTCCCTAGAATATAAACATACTAGAATTGGAATAATCTCAAATCTCTAGGAAATTGGTGGCAGCTGCTGCAGAAATATAATTTTATTAATGTACATATTTATTTTACTAATTATGTATAAAAAGTTTATGAGTCAATTTTAACTTGAGGAAAAAAGGAATTACACATCTTATTGTAAAATGGACCATTTTGCTAAATAAAATTTTCTTATATATTAATTTTCCCCTCTAATTAGAATATGAGTTTATTAGAATTGGAATAATCTCAAATTCATAGAAAATTGGTGAGCTGCAAGTCACTTGGCACAAATCCAATTTAACTTGAGAAAATAAAAAGAATTACACATCTTATTGTAAAATATTAATTTCCATAGAATATAAACATATTAGAATTGGAACAATCTCATAAAATCAATACAAAACATTAAGATGAACATATTTCCCAAAAATTAATCTAAAAATAAATTAAAAATCTTTTAAAAATTCAACACATATTCCTCACCTTAAATTGAAATAATTTTATCTCCAAATTCTATAAAAAAATAAAATAAAATAAATAAAATCATTTACATAGCTTTCTAATTTTCTGCGGCTATTAAATTTGTAAATTTTCATTAAAATAATGGGGCCACATTTTCAATAAACGGGGGCAATATAATTACAGTACACACCGCACTAACAGCTGCGAATGCGTGATACATGAGAAAACCTTATCTATTTCTACATGAACTGTATCATCTTTGGGAACCAGCGAATGTTAAAATTATTATTGTTTAGAGTTGCGCTTACATTCAAAGATAGATGTGAGAAAAAGTTGAATCGTGAAACTTGTATTTCACTAAAGATGCCAAACCAATAGCAATGTAAGAAGATTATCTAATACAAATCATGCTTCCGATTTAGATGTAGTGGGACACATCCCACTACAATGTGTACTTATCCAAACAAACTGATAGTGGTTTGGTGTTGTACTTTCTCCACTATTTTCAGGTTCATATTATGATTTATGTGATATCACACGTTGTCATAAAATTGTCACATATTAAGGTAGTTACAAAATTTTGGAAACTCTAATATTTACACCGTAAGGCGTTCCCTCTGGAATCAACACATATTATTACAAAATTTTGGAAACTCTAATATTTACGCAGTAAGGCGTTCCCTCTGGAATCAACTCCCTTCCTTGATTACGTGTCATTTTGTGCACCATACGATTAGATGTTAGACGATTACACAAATTTCAAGCGTTAGATCAATGGCAAGGGGAAGAGACACGGGCGGAATGGAGTGGTCACTGTGATTTGAATTCATGGTTATTGCCAATCACAGAACCTGCGCATACCTCCGCAATGCCCTTGATGCCCTTCGTTTCCGCGGAGTTTCGACCTTTAAACTGCAGACCACCTTTGGTGGCCACCCTTCCCGTTTCCTGTACAGGCAGGAACAGACGAAGGTGAGCCAATCTCAGTTTCAGTCCCACCTTTTCCCTCCTTCCCAACTATTCTTCCAATGGCAGGAACAGTTGCAGTATTTGAACGCCCGCCCTCCTGCCGGGCAGATATCGACGGAGGACGGCAGGAGATTGCTGAGATTTGTCCGGTTGGAGGATGCCAAAAAAAGAATATAGTGGATTCACGACGACCGCATTTCATATGACGAGCTGCTGCGAGTTTGCGTGGAGTCGCTGGAGGGGACTTTAGAGGAAGAAGCGAAAGGAATAGCGAAGCTACTTGACGAATCGGGCCATGTTCTCGTATTGAAAAACACTGTCTATTTTCGTCCTTACAAAGTATATCTAAATTAGAGATTCTTTAGCATTTTTGGGGCTCAGGATTCACTGATTTGGGATTTTTGGTTGTGGTTTCATTGATATTCTTTTTTCTTTGGTGTGGTTTCAGATAGAAAGAGCTTTCGAGAAGATCATGCCTACGCCCCTTGCAACGAAGAGCCATCCTTACAAGGAAGAGCTGGAGAGACTGGAGAAAGAAAAGGAGGAGATTGATCAAAAAGCTCAGAGTCATGCCATGACAGAATTATGGGTGGGGTTGGGGTTTTTTGGACTTCAGACAGCGGGTTTAATGAGGTTGACATTCTGGAAAGTGTCATGGGATGTGATGGAGCCCATTTGCTTCTTTCTTACATCAATTTACTTCATGGCTGGATATATATTTTTCCTGAACACATCCAGAAATCCTTCATTCCAGAGCTTCTTCAACATTCGCTTCGGTGCCACGCAGAGAAGACTGATGAAGAAAATGAATTTTGACATAGAATGCTTTAGAGAACTCCGGAGGTTATCCAGGCCTGGGTTGAAGCCCCCTTATTGTCGCAGGCGTCTCTGTAACTGTAATGATATCTAAGATCCCTAACTCTGTAATTTTTTTAGCATTTTCATGTTGACGATTTGTTTAGAATTATTTGGAAATGCTATGAAATGGATTGGTTCACCATAATAGTGGATATGGGTTACATTGTTACTGCTTGGTTATTGAATGATTAGTTCTACACTGTAAGACTGTTTGCGCTATTGAAATACCAGACAACCTTTATGCTAGAATTGCTATCTTATTATTTGAACAGAAAGGAAGTTTTAAAAAATATATATATAAAATGTAAAAAATTAAAAAACCTTAGTGATCTACTAAAATTTAGGGCAAAAATCTTCCCATAACATTACAGTGTCTCCCCATAACATTTCAGTGATAACAAAGCAGAAATCGTGCCAGCTTGGATGGTAATTAAATATGGAACCACCGGAAGCAATTTTTTGGCAAAAATATGCAAAATCTTGGGCCCTAAAAATCTTCCCATAACATTACAGTGTCTCCCCATAACATTTTAGTGATAACAAAGCAGAACTCGTGCCAGCTTGGATGATCATTAAAGATGGAACCACCGGAAGCAGTTTTTTGGCAAAAATATGCAAAATCTTGGAGGAAGCTGGAAGAACAACATAGTCTTTGAGGAAAATGGAAGAGCAACAAGCAGAAAATATCAACAGTTTCCCAGAATGGAACAAAAGATTAGAAGAATTTAACAAAATGCCACATCTAATAAAAATAAGATGGGACAAATTCTGGAATAAAAGCAAGAAAAACGAACCAAATGATACTAATGATAAGTACTACAGAAGAAAGTATAAGAAAAAATGAGGCAAAAGAAAAAGTGTGGACATAGTTATCTCCCCCTAAACATATGGACGATCCGAGGACAATGGGCCCTGTGACTGAAGCATCTGAATCAGATAATTGGTCAATAGGTGATAAGTGAATGGTGTTATTTCATAATATTGCATGGTATATTAGTTGCTGGTTGAAGACTGGTTGGCATATCAGCTCATAAATTAGAAATGCAATATTATTTAGTTCTGGGTTATTTGCATTGGTGAAAGGTGCTTCTTGTCATTGTATGGTATATATCAGAATTGTATCTTTGGCTGAAATCTAATATTAAGGTTGTTTATAGAGATTAGGCTTTCACCTTAGGCTTTCAGAGATTAGGCCTTCACCTGTGTAAGGGGCATTTAGGGACATGAAAAGAACTAAAAGAATTTTTATCTGCTGTTTTAATTTTCAGTTGCAGATATGCCATCTCTTCATGGATTTTGTGATTGATGGTATCAGGTTATAGATAGTTTGTGTGCTATGGTGGGTATATGTTTTCATAGTGGCGTTCTCCTCTGTAGATTGTTGGATGAATTTTCTATTGCATATGTTACAGATTGAATCTTCTTGTTTGGGCTTTTGGACGAGTTTTTAATATTTATTAGATGTGTAATGAGTTTTGAACCCTAACACCCAACTTAATATAATACAATAACCTATTTTAGCATGGCCCCCAACTCAGCATTAACAAAATACAGTAATTCATTTTAACATGGATCTCCAACTCTGTATTAATAGGGGTAACGTCGGGGTTCCAAGTTTGCATCAACATATACTGACTATTGTAGCCTATAGATGCACCATAAAACAAGTTACAACAAATATAAAGCAGAAGAGTGTTTTGCCTTCACACAGCTGCTGTGTAAACATCCAGCCAAAAAACCATGCCAAGCCCCAGACATCCATACAATTTGAAAAGAAATAGGGCTTTTTGATAACACAGTAAAGCTCAAGAAAAAAAATACTACCATATATTTCTAGATTTTCAGTCAATACATGGTAATATAAAATTTAGGCTTCAACAAATAATTTGGGCCTTGGATCTTCAGACAATACACTCTAAGCTTATTTATCCAACTTCGTTTTTTTCTTGAATTAGGTGGCAGTAACACTAAGCTACATTGAGTTAACAACAGCAGAATTTTAAATTGAGTAACACACATTCCAAGTTAGCCCAAGGCCTTGTGCAGCAATTATCCCCGAATTACCCATTTCTAACAAGAGGCAAACAAATAATCATGTTTATCAGGGATAGCAAATGCAGGAAATACATCAACTAAAACATGAAAGATGAATATACTGAATGTTAGATTTTTTGTTAATCTTCACATATCCTCTGGACCTGCATCTCCTAGAAAGCAAGGTTTTGTCTTACTGTCTATGTAAGGACAGCTAAATAGTACTTTAGGAAGGTTAACTGACCCTTGCTTTATGAATAGCCCTTTAGGAAGAAAAAATCATTTTAGCCTTTATCTATAGAGAAGTATTGAATACATTTAATTAAATAACAAAAAAATATATAATGAGGCAAAAAAAACTGTCACAAAAAAAGATAGACAGAGGAGAATGCAACAGAGAAGACAACATGATAATCAAGGAACAACTTGAATAGATAAATTGTAGTCACACTCTGTAAGTGTGGGAGAATTCAAGATAATGTAAGGTTGACTCATGCATTTTATTTCCAAAGCACTGCAATTCTCTATCGTATATTTTTCTCTCTAATATTTGTCCACTGTGAATACATCATTTTTTCTGCTAAAATTAAAATATTTCAGTGGATGGTATGTCTTTTATTTGCTATACATTCATGCCTTAATCAATAAATTTGATTCCAATTGCTGAGCACTCTAGTGTTGCGAACACAAGCTCAATATCTCTCTTTGATCACTGGAATTTTTTCCAATATTTGATACCAAAGCTAATGGTCTGTTCATAAGGAAGGCCAGACTTTAATTTCAGGTTGGTTACCTATTTGAAAAAGAACAAGCAATACAACAAACACCCATGCAAATTAGAAGTCTCAAAGTACACCAGAACCATGGCTGTAGCTAGCTTGACTTTCTTCTTTGTCTAAAACAGATCTAGTTGTAAAATTTAATAGCATGGGATTTCATATGGAAGCTGCAAATGGGAATTCCATTATTGAACAAGATCATTTAGCATTCTGGAAGAAGATGAAGTCAAACATACCATATGAACTGCTAGAATCAACAAATGGGAAACTAATAATCACAGGACTCTTACTTGTAGCATTTTGAGAATTAATGATCAAATGACTCACATCAGCAGTGCCAAAACACCAAAACTATGAGATTTGTCTGAGGGAACTTCACCAAATAAAGAGGAGGCTCCTAATATGTAGCCAAACACAACAATCAATTGAAATTCAAGATGTTCAACATTTATGAATATCAAGTTGTCATCCTAAGATATAGCTGAGGAAGTTTTCACAAATAAAGATGACAACATAAGATGTGGCCAACAACATCAATCACTTCAAAAAATTGTTAGAGATGCTAGCACCTGTTGAGGCACCAATTCAAAATGTACATGCAATCATCGCCTTGCTTGCATTACTAGCCTAATCTTATGACAGTCTGGTCACTTCATTTGACATAGAACCTAGATCGCCATAATAATGCAAGAGAAGACATGAAAGAAATATTCAAGGTTGATAACAAAAAACACAGTTTTCTTTCAGCAAGTAGGAACAAGAAGTTTGAGAAAAAGGTTGTTGATCTGACACGAAAATGAGATTCACTTGCAATTATATTTTTTGTTGCTAAAATAGCAAGGTATAATTCATTTATTGCAGAAAGCAATGGCACCATACCAAAGGAGCATTGGAAAATGTTTTCAGTTGAAAAGGAGGATAAAGCAAATGTGGCAACATACTTTAGGTAGTCTAAGCCTACTTCTTACATCAATGCTCCACCGGTTGGCACCCTTGCATTTTTCCGTGGTCATCCTTCCTAGCAAGCATGTGAAAATTAATGTGCACCAAATTCCTCTCACAGAATTGAATATATTTGTACTCAAAATCTCACCCCAATGAAAAGCCCAAATAAACCATGCACCTGGAAAAGTGCACAGGCAGGCACAGTGGATGCAGGAAGCTTGCAATGGTGGTGGTTTAGGATTATCTGATTTTCATGGCCTCCATGGCTAAGTGGGTAGTACACAATCAAGCACACTGGATGTAGGAGCTTGAGTTTGCAATTGTAATGGCGATGGTTTATTGTATTTTTTTTTCAACTAAAAAAATTGTGTTTGGAGCAGTTTTCAGATATATATAATTTTGCTTGAGATTGGACCGCGTTTGGAGCAATTTTCAGATATATATAATTTTGTTTGAGATTAGACCTCCCTACTTAACTATTAACCATTAAACCACGTCCTAAAAACTATTTAAGATGTCTGGATGGCTAAGTGGTTCGTTATAAATTTGGTAACTGATTACGATGCAATGGGAAAACACCTTCAGTGTCGCTTGAACCTGCGCCCAAATGGAGACCTTGAATGTATATGTTTCACAAGACGCTGGGAGCTACCAATGCAGACAATTTATAGCAGCACGGGGTGGGATTCGTATGCATGGGCCTTTCGGGCACCTGCCAAAATGGTGGACGTCATTGTTCACAGAGTATAATTTACCTTACGCCTAGGGAATAGCCTGCTGGGATTCAACACCACGAGCGGACCTGCGAGGTGAGCAAGCACCGTGAGCAGGAGAAACGAATGCTTGAGAGGACCTGTTCCGGTTGTGCGAATGGAGCAAATGGATGTTTGGTGCGAGGGATCATTTGAAATTGTGCGGGTGTTGGTTGCAAAATGGTGGATGTCATTGTTCACAGAGTATAATTTACCTTACGCCTAGGGCACAGCCTGCCGGGATTCAACACCGCGAGCGGACCTGCGAGGTGAGCAAGCACCATGAGCGGGAGAAACGAATGCTCGAGAGGACCTGTTCCGGTTGTGTGAATGGAGCAAATGAGCAAGCACCGTGAGCGGGAGAAACGAATGCTCGAGAGGACCTGTTCCGGTTGTGCAAATGAATGTTTGGCGCGAGGGCTCGTTTGAAATTGCGCGGGTGTTGGTTGCCAGCGCAGCGGGTGCCAGCTCGGAGGTGGTGGGTCAAAGAAGCGTTAATTAGTGTCATATGTTATTGATGGCTTTACATAGTGTTATATGTTATCCATTGCCTTACGGCGTTTTCTTTGCAACGTCTGGTGCAAATGCTGGTTATTTCTTTCTCACGCTAGTCACTTCGACCTTAAATGACAAAACTACCATGTGGACGTGTCAACTATTATGGTATGTCACTCCAAGTCTAAGGGCTTTCACGCACAAAGGACAAACATCTGGCCATGAAATTCTACAACCAACGTATAAAGATTCGTAGTCAAAGCATTAAGTGAAGCGACCATTGCTGCCCATTGTTTCCTTGCTAATCCAAAGTGCCAAGAAAAGGTTGGTCTTACGATTTAACTATGAGTATATTTAACTCTCCATTTTTATTATTATTTTTTGTTTCAATAGGGTAATGTATTGAGAGTGTTGATTTTGACCTAATCTAACTGGATTAAAAAATTAAAATAAGTTTTCTAGGGTAAACATTACAATTTTTTTTTTTTTTTCAATTTTGATTAGGATGAAGTAATTTGTTTGGGTTCTTATTTTGCCATCATTATATTTTTGTACTTTGCAGCATAGGGAATCGTACTGCCAGATTTCATATTCATATGAATTGTGAGTGTCCTGCTAGTCAATCATGTCCTTGTGGAGGTAGAAGATGTTGAGAGTCTCTAGCGTGCCCATATTAAATGTGACATAATTGCAATTGCGCAATATGGCATAATTGCATTCAACATTTACTTCTAAGAATCCACGTTTCCAACAACTCTCAAGTGCTCTGGCATGCCCACATTAACTCCAATACGGTGAGAGGTGATTATTGAATGTTCAATGCCATATCATGGAATGGAATATTAGTGCACCTAGATTGTGTTTCAGTGCTACTGAAACGAGGTTCCCCGAAGAAAGAAACTCGCGGCTCTCGACATGGTCTCGACACTGTTCTCACTGTCAGTGCTACTCTCGACGAAAAAACTTCATAAATAACCAGCAGTGAAGGAGACTCTGCATCACTTTTGGATATACTATTAAAGTACATAGCCAAAAGGGATGCAATGTAAAACAGAAAAAAGATCATAAATGATTGACAATGCAAAAGACTTTTCATCGCTTTTGAGTTTTTGTTAAAGTACATAGCCAAATCTGATGCAATGTAAAACATAAAAGCTTCATAAATGACCCCCAATACAATAGACTATGCTAAAATACATAGCAAAAAGTGATGCAATGTAAAACATAAAAGCTTTATAAATTACCCACAATGCAAAAGACTATACGTCGCTTCTAGCCAAAAGGTATGCAATGTAAATCCGCAAGCTGCCATTATCGAAGAGTTCCTACGATGCCTTAGGAAGTGTTTTCAAATCTGAAAATATCATGTGCAAGAGACTCTGCATCGCTTTTGAATTTTCAGTAGAAATACCTAGCCAAAAGGGATGCAATGTAAAACAAAAAAAACTTCTTAAATTAGCCACAATGCAAGAGACTCTGCGTCGCTTTTGAACTTTTTGTTCAAATACATAGCAAGAGGGAAATAATGTAAAATAAAAAAACTTCATAAATGACCCAGAATGCAAGAGACCTTGCGTTTCTTTTGAATTTTCTATTCAAATTCAAATACATAGCCAAGAGTGATGCAATATAAAACCAAAAAGCTTCATAAATGAACCCACAATGTGAGAGAGTTTACGTAGCTTTTGAATTTTCTGTTAAATAAAATGAATGCATACCAGATTCTTGCTCACCCACAATACAAAAGACTTTGCGTCGCTTTCGAATTTTATGTTCAAATACATATCCAAAGAGGGATGAAATATAAAACAAAAAAGCTTCATAAATGACCCACAGTGCAAGGGACCTTGCATCTCTTTTGAATTTTGTGTTCAAATTCAAATACATGGCCAACAGAGATACAATATAAAACAAAAGAAGCTTCATAAATGAACCCACAATGCAAAAGACTCTGAGTCACTTTTGAATTTTATGTTAAATAAAATGAGTGATTACGAGATTCTTGCTCACCCACAATGCAAAAGACTCCACGTCCCGTTCAACGTTTCTCTTCTAATACATAACTAAAGAGGGATGGAATATAAAACCAAAAAGACTTCATAAATAACCCACAATGGAAGAGGCCATGTGTCTCTTTTTTTTGTTAAATAAAATGAATGCTTACAGGATTTTTTCTGGCCACTGCTAAATAAAATTAACAATTACCAGATTCATTCGGCCTGGAATGGAATGTTCACCAATTCCTTTTGAGCATGGTTTTCTCTAGCGAACAATATGTATACCTGAACGGGGGGAACCATAAACAGTGATCCAGAGGCAATAAAGAGAAAAAAAGGACATTTATTGAGGACACTCAATTCTACCATGCAGACATACATGTATCAGCCCGACCTCGTACAATGTGCACAAGATGTTTTAGGAACAGGTGATGAAGAGAAAATGCAGTAATTGTGTCTAACATTTCCATTATTTTAAAATATCAATGAGTAGTAATGA
Source organism: Pinus tabuliformis (assembly GCA_031772625.1). Classification (NCBI taxonomy): domain Eukaryota; kingdom Viridiplantae; phylum Streptophyta; class Pinopsida; order Pinales; family Pinaceae; genus Pinus; species Pinus tabuliformis. The sequence goes on along the minus strand of CM062812.1, from coordinate 717,684,243 downwards.
TGACACAAGGAACATCAATGTTTTGTGGTTTTTGTTTTTTTTTCTAAACTTTGTTAGATTTAAAGACTTGGAACTTATGGAATCCCAAAATTTTACATCCCCAACAATGATAGAGGCATTCGATCATGATTCAAAAGGCCTCCATAGTGAGATGTAAATGCCTTAACATTGGCACAAGTGGTGATGGAAGTCATTGGATCATGCCTAAACAACAAGTATTCACAAGATCTATCTCATACGACATAAGTGCATAAGTTAGCATGGAATGTGGAGACTAACACAATGGTGATATTGATGGTGGAAAATTTTCTTGTGCCTTTGTTATTATTCCCTGCCGCAACAGGGTAATAACACATTCAGAATGCATTGATTTTGACATTAAATCTAACTTGATTAAAAAATTAAAATAAGTTTTCTAATGTAAAGATTAGAAAAAAAAATTAATTTATTTTTTCTCAATTTTGATTGGGTAATTTTCTTGGGCTCTTATTTTGCCATCATTATATTTTTGTACTTTGCAGCACAGTGAATCGTACTGGTAGATTTCATATGAATTGTGATTGTCTTGTTAGTCAATCACGTCGTTGTGGAGGTAGAAGACGTGGAGAGTCTTCGACATTGCCCGTATTAAATATGGCATAATTGCAACTGCACAATATGGCATAATTTCATTCAACATTTATTTATGTGAATCCACATTTCCAACAACTCTCAAGTGCTCTGGCATGCCCGTATTAAATCCAATACAGTGAGAGGTGATTATTGAATGTTCAATGCCATATCATGGAATGGAATATTAGTGCACCCAGATTGTGTTCCAGTCCTACTGAAACGAGGTTTCCCATGTTCAATATGCCTTGCACCGCCCTCCCATTTCCCACATGATTCTGGCACCACTATGACCCCATCTCATGCAGGGAAATTCCCTTTTGGCTATCGAAATTGTTTCACGAGCCTTCTAATTATAGTATACACAGTATGTGTATATCGCTGTGTCTTATGCGCTAAGTCTTGCTATGTACTATACACTATTAAAATAAATTTGAACACGAGAAGGTACACTGAAAGAAGATTCTAACCAAAACAAGAAAATACCTATAGTACAAACAAAGACTAAGAGCATGTGGCAGATGCACTTTTATGCCATTCGAACTTGGGTTGCTTCACCAAATCATTCACCGCCTCCATCTTCCACCGTTTTGAATTTACTACACCACCACAATGAGATGAAATCCTCTCTAGTTGGGTCGCTACCATTCATTCTTAGGTTCATTTGGTAAGGAAAACAGAGTTACCATGTCCCTCGCCCTGTTGTGGGATCCCTTATTCCTCCATTGGCTCCACTAATCGTGCCTCAATGCTACTCTTCACTGATTATAATTCAGCTCAGCTATTCTCTTTCTTGAGGATTCCGACTTTTGCAGATCCTGTAAAGCATCCAATGGCATCTGTAGTTACAATGTTGTAAAGAAAAATTATCTTTGCCTGTGCGACCAATGGAATTCCCCGCAAGCGGCAGCAGGAGGTGGGATGCAGGAGGAGGCGGTATGATATAAGCTAAAGCAGTGTCAAGACGCGTGGATGATATTTGGCATCAAGAATCATGGGAAGTGTCGAGTGCCAACACGTGCCAGTGATACATGAAATCTATTAAACTTAAAAGATAATTTGGTGTAAACTTTGGATAGAAAAAACTATGGGATAGAAATTTCTTATATATGCATCTGAGAAAAAATGAATCCAAAGTTGATATGCATTCAACATGAGAGAAAAATTTGGGTATGCATTCAACATGGGTTGAATGAATGATTGAGGAGAGTTTATAAAAGTTCATTTATGCAAGGTTCCGTATCAAACTTTCCGCAATAAGACCCCAAACCTTATTTCCCAATCATGTTTAAAATAAAATAATTTATTTTTATTATATAAATAAAATATATTACCATCTTATGTTAAAATTTGGGATGGACACATAATTTTAAAAGTCAATGCTAGATTAATAGGTCGTCAATGTTCTATCGAACACTATAAATTGCAAAGACATATCTTCTTTTCAAGGATTTCGACCGTTTTAGGAATGATATGAAAGGCCTAGCAAAGGCTTCCAATAACCAGAGAAGGTCTCTCACTGTGACAAAGAAATAATGTGTAGAGTACAACCGTAAAAGCTTAGATATCAAATTAATAAGATAGATATCGAGCAAGGACCAATCAGTTCGATGAATCTATGTTTTCTCAGTAATATTTTAGTAGTATTCATTAACAATGAACTCAATAGTGAAACAAAACAAAGATAAATTATAGAATTTCACTTGTCATTCAAAAAATATTTGTATTGAGAGAGATATGTTACAATTACAAACATTAATTGTCCATCAAATTCACAAAGAAAGATAGAGCTTACAAATTTATATTCTCTCAACCGCTTTAGTTAACCATTGAGAAAATTACTGGGCTAAAATAATTCATGCCATCTAAACGTTGAATGCGCTTCCCAATCTCCCATACCCAATTATGTAAACCTTACTACAAATGTTCACAGTCGCATACCTAGTTTGTAGAACCTTGCACCACAATCCTTGGGTCGGGGAAGGTAAAATCCAAAATATTATTAAAAATTAAAGTTTTGAGAGCTAACATAATCCATGAATTCAAGTGGGAGTTCGAACTTTGAACTACCATCCTTGACGAAGTTAAGGTAAAATCCAAATTTTATTTAATATATAAATAAATTTAATATGGTTAATAATAATTAAATTATATTTTTAAATACTAAGATAATAATAAATACAAATTAATTATATTCTAATATAATAATAAGTACAAAATCAAGTAATTTAATTAGAAGATTAATAATAATCTAATTTCAATAACATAGTTAAGTTTTAAGTTTTTGAGACTAAACTATTAAAAAATTATAATTTCCTTTTCCTTTTCTTTTAAATAAATAAAATTGTTTTCTTTAATTACAATATTCTTATAATCATTTAATTTTGCAAAACAATTTAATAATGTATAGAAAATAATATATTTAAAAAAAATAACTATATCTATTGAAAATGTCCATGGAAATATATTTTTATATTATGCGAGGGACTAATAAGACTATTGTTGTACTTGAGTAGGATTATATTCTCCACTGTCACAATGAAGCATTAGAATTAACAAAATATCTCAATTTACGAATTAGTAAAGGCCTAGTCTAACTTATAGACAAAGTTATTTTTTTGCACGATGATTAATTTTAATCAAAATCTGACAATTTTTTTTTCAAAACTCGAGTTTAAATTGTTTAATATGCATAATTGGAGTGCCCTCGGGTTTTAAGGGTGCTTAATCAATTTATGCATTCAAAAATATATTTTAAAAAACAACAAATCTTGAAATTGTATTGTTGGATTTTGGTGAATTCCGGTGAAAAAAACTTTTTCGTCTATAAGTTAGACTAAGCCATTAGTAAAACCTAAATTGACTAAATTCTAAATTTTAACACTAACATGAATTCAATGTTTTTACTTTAATTTAGCTAAGCCATTAATAAAACCTAAATTGACTAAATTCTAAATTTTAACACTAACATGAATTCAATGTTTTTACTTCAATTTAGCTATATTCAAACTAAGTGACAGGGACTACCTACTATATAACATTTGTTTGTTTGAAATAAATTTCAACTAAATTTTAGCTTGTAACTTTTCAATATGCATCAAACTATAAAACAATTATGAGTATAGTATTAAAAAAATACATTGATGTGCTTCTTTTTAACAAAAAATCATCAAATACAAATTTCCAGTTATATTTGCAAATAGATAATCAATCAATGAGGAAAAAATACATTTTAAATTGGAATCAATAAGGGTAAAATACATTTTAAATTGGAGCTCAAATATCCAAATATATGTCACAAATACTTGGTTCATATCTTTCAAACTTCAGTAATTAAACTAAGTGGCAGGGAACGCTAGTTATGCAACCTTGTTTATTTCGAGTAATCAGTTTATGGTCAATTTTTTTTTTTTTTACTTCTTAAACTTTTTGAAAAAATCTACAAAACTCACTCAAGTTTTTCAAACTTATAATATTAAATTAAATGTTTTAAAAATAAAAAAATTAATTTTTAAATTTAATTTAATTTTTTTATATTGATAAAAAATAAAATTTCAAAAAATATATAATAACATTAAATGTATATAAAATTAATTAAGATTGCCACTAATAACCAATTAACAATGACAATGATTATTTCTATAAAATCAATTAGTAAGTCATTTAATATTGTCATATTTATATTAGTTATACAAATTTTTCAAAAAATAAAACACACTTTGAGTACTGCTCTTTTCTCCGCTCAAACACTTGACACAAACTGTTTCCCAGCCCAAAGAGTTGAGAAAACCTAAAATATCCACGTCAGTTTGTCAATGTCCCAGTGCTAGAGGTCGAGTTGTCTTTAGTGAGACTCTTTGGAAGCTTTTTCGGTGAGTTTTCCGGTCTAATTTCTCTAAAATCTCGCAGGAATTTATTGAAATCACAAGCTTGATGGGTAACCCTGCACAATCAAAGTGCACTATAGGATTTTTCAGTTGCGGAATCCATATATACAATAAAAAAAATGAGTTTAAATAACACAAACCAAGATACTAAAAACAACTCTATTGAAAACGTCGACCGCCATCTATCTTAATGTACTATTAATTTGAAAAAATTGAAATTTTAATAAAACTACATTGTTAGGTTCCTATACTACTAGTGTAACCCCTTATTGTTATTAGTACAACCTCCTTATTATATTGTTGTGCCCATGTAATCCTCATATTGTTATTATTGTGCCCCATAGAAGCCCACTATTGTTATTATTTGTGCCCTTACATTATTATTGTTATGTTGGCTCTGATTATTTTATGACCCCTTAGACTCCTATAAATAGACAGGAGGTCTTGTCATTTGTATCATCCAAGAATTGTTCATTTGTGTAATGTAAAGGAGGTTTCCCCCTCGAAAAGGCTTATTTCTAAGGCATTTATCTATCTTTTCTATCTTTTTGTGAGTTGGTTTCATAACATTTGGTATCAAAGCTTTGGATTCTAGGGTTTCGCTGCTCCAAATAGCTCATCGTGGAATTTTTGTTATAAAATTTTCGCTATGAAGTTTTAGAAGCTAAAGAAAACCCATTTGAGAAGAGATCAATCTAAACCTCAGGTCCTAATTTTAGATCTTGTCTTGCTATATTTTTGGAGATATAATTTGATGAATTTATGGTTTTTCCAAGCTCTAGAATTTCATCTCAAATAGGTCATCGTGGAAGTTTCGCTATAATATTTTTTCTATAACGATTAAGACTCTGCTATTAAAACCCATTTGCACCGAAATCTTCGTGAAGCTCGGGTCTGAATCTCAGAGATTTTCTTGTTGTATTTTCGGAGATATGATCTGAGGAATTTAGGGTTTTTGCAGACTCCTAAATTACATTATAAACATGTGAGCTTGGGAAAATCGTCATAACTTTCTCTCTGAGAAACAAATTGAAATTTCGTAAGAAGTTACAAAAAGAGGACAGATTGTAGTTTTTTGTGTATATTTTTCATATCTGAAGCTCGAAACAGTGACACGTGGCACATCGTACAAGATTTCTCTACTGAAACATTATATAATCAGGTCATCTTAGGAGATTGGGTATAACTCTTTCTTGAAGAATCAAATTATAATCAGACTTGCCAGGTTAGAAAGAGGACTCAGAGGGATAATTCAAGACACAATTTTAGAACTTGGAGATATAAAATTACTGATTTACAGTCGTTTCAAGATCAAGTTCCTAAAATCAAGAAAAGGCGATATGAGGAAGTTTGATGGCAAGGATCTGGTAAATTGGATACTATAGATGGAGAAATATTTTGATCTACATGAGGTTCAACTATTACAAAAGGTACATATTGCATCTTTATATTTAGAACCAAATCAATTTTTATGGTATAAAGGGTTTTTTTCTCATAAAGCACTTGTCATTTGGGCAATTTTCACAGAAGAAATGATAGCACATTATGAGGACACAAATAGTAACACCTTCTTTATCTAATTGATAAATCTCAAACAAAAGGGTTCAATGGCAAAGCACATTGAGGACTTTCAAAACTTGAATATAAGGGTAAATGATATTCTAGAGAAGCAAAGTATTGATGTCTTCATGGGGAATTTAAAGGATAACATTCAACATGAGGTTCGTCTTTGGGAACCTGATTCATTGGAGAAGGCATTCAGGTTGGCAAGACAAATTAAAAGTGAAATTATGGAAATAAAGGAATCCCACCACTCACGACTATAATTATGGAATTGTTTTTCCTCCTAGCCTTCCACAACCTATAAGGTTTACACGACAACAATTGGAATAAAAAAGAGAAAACAGGCTTTGTTACAATTGTGATAGCAAATACACTAAAGGTCATAAGTGTGCCGAGAAGAAATTATTTTACATATATTACGAAGAGGAGGAAGAAAATGATTAAGAAACATCAAAAGAAGAGGATATACACCAGGAACCAACCCCAGAGAAAGAAGAAATGAATCCGACCATATCTTGTAAAGAATTGGCAAGAATTACCACTCCTCAAACTCGCAAGATAGAAGGACATATCAAGAAGGAAAAGGTGATGAATCCAACCATATCTTGTAATGCATTGGCCGGAATTACCACTCAAACTATCAAGATAGAAGGACATATCAAGAAGAAAAATGTTCAAAAATTGAAAGGTCACATCGAGCATCAAGAATTAAATCCAACTATATCTTGTAATGCATTGGAAGAAATTACGACTCCTCAAACTCTCAAGATAGAAGGACATATCAATAAGAAAAATATTCAAGCAGTGAAAGATCACATCGAGCATCCTCTAACTTTTAAAGGATAACGCCACTTTGGTGCAGAATCAAATGAAACAACGGACATATCAACATCACAGTGAAAGAAGTTGTGATGTAGGCGATTGGGTATTTTTATGGCTACATCTCAAGCAAACTATTTATGAGAAGGAAATAGTGGCAATACTACATGCACTTAAGAAATGACGACCTTACCTAATGGGAAGACACTTCAAGGTAAAAATGGATCATGATAGTCTTAAATGTTTTTTAGAACAAAGATTATCTTTAGAAGAACAAAAATAATGGGTCACAAATATGTTGGGTTGTGACTTTACAATCATCTACAAAAAAAGGAAGCAAAATGTTGTTGCAGATGCACTCTCAAGAAAGGATGAGGATGTGGAAGAATTGTTTTGTGCTATTTATATTATCCAACCAAATTGGATAAATGAAGCAAGGGATGAATGGAAGAAGGACGAAGAAGTGTGGCCACTCATTCAAAAGTTGCAGAAGATCCCAGTTTAAACAATATTGCCAGAACTTGACAAGGAAGGAAAAATCATATTGGAGCCTGGAGTAGTCACATAAGCAAGAACCTGACAACTATGAAATCGATCAATTTCAGAGTATCTCATCAAGTGGAAGAACTTACCCACGAAATATTCCAAATGGGAGGACAAGAGTTTTATACAAAAGCATCAAGTACTACTCAAGCATTGAGGACAACACTTTTTTAAGGAGAGGGGCATGTTAGGTCCCTATACTACCAATGTAACCCCTTATTGTTATTAGTACAACCCCCTTATTATATTGTTGTGCCCATGTAGTCCCCATATTGTTATTATTGCACCCCATAGAAGCCCACTATTATTATTATTTGTGCTCTTACATTATTATTGTTATGTTGACTTTGATTAAATTATAACGCCTTAGACTCCTATATATAGAAAGGAGGTCTTGTCATTTGTATCATGCAAGAAATGTTCATTTGTGTAATGTAAAGGAGGTTTCCCCCTCGAAGAGGCTTATTTATAAGGCATTTATCTATCTTTTTGTGAGCTGGTTTCATGACATACTTTCACCTCACCCACTAATCAACTTATATAATTTGTTCAATAAAAAATCTTTAATAAATTACACACCTCATGATGTTAAAATTATAAAAGAATACACATCATTTAAAAATTTAGTACTTTTCTATGAGGCAATACAAAAAATATTCCTACTCTAATAGATTATACTATTTAAAGACAAAGAACCAAATGACCCCATCTAAATGATATTCTAAATTTGAGTGCCATTGTAATCTAAATTAGGTACCATTTTAATGATTATATTTTGTAGCACACAGGGCTTTGGATTGACGGTGAATGGGTGCACTGTTAAGGAACTCCTTGTGATAGGTCACCGGTTCAAATCCCTCGTGGGTACTTAGGTTAGTCTTAACTAGAAAAAAAAATGATTATATTTTGTATATTAAGACATGGAACAATTTATTAAAATACAATGGAAATTCCAACAAGATAAATAAATAATTGAATTCTAACAAGTTTTTGTATTTACTGTTTCAATAAACAACTCTATTAAAATATGGGTGTTAACTATCAAATTGTTTTTAGCGAGATTTTTTGGAAGTTTTTCTCGTGGATTTTTCCGGTTTAATTTCTCTAGAATTCAGCAGGAATTTATTGAAATCACAAGTTTGATGGGTAACCCCTACACAATCGAAGTGCTCTATATGTTTTTCAAGGTGTTGAATCCATATATACAGTAAAAAACCAGTTTAAATAACACAAATCAAGATCTCACGTCAATTGTTTCTGCCGGATTCTGGCACCGGAAAGTCCAAGAAATCACACTAAAGACAACTCCATTAACTATTACAATAAAATAAAATTATATATATATATATATATATATATATATATATATATATATATTTTAGTATTTAAATTATGAAATATAAAATAAATATATGCTAATCAAAATTACTAAATTTAAGTATAAATATTTTGTATTATTGGTTTAGAGTTAATATTGTTATGTTACTACTTACATAGTGGCATCTATGATCGGTTCCAAGCTATTGGTTTGTTTGTACTAGTGCAATTTTTCAATTTTCTATAGTTAACATTAGGCTTTTGGGTGATGTCAACCCGCTGCCGCATCCGCAACTCTAGATTTTGAGGGTCGACATCATCCTGCCATGCACGATAGAGTAGGTTGATCTGATTGTACAGTGTAGGTACAGGAAAGGGTGATCCTTCGTACAACTGGGAGTTAACATGGGTTGCTTTGAGCTCTGGTGGTGTAAATTTTGTCTTAAGAGTGTTGGTGGATAATTTGTTATGGTTAATGGATTACTGATAAGCGGATTTAGCTATTTTTGGTGTTTAAAGGGGTTGTTTTATTTTTTTCTTAGTGTTGTGGCGCTCATTGAGGCTGGATTTCTTGTTTCTATGCTTGCGTTTTACGTGCGACATAACTCCTCATTGTCAGACTTTCCTTGTTGCCAAGTGAGTTTTCTTTTTTTTACTTCGCCGCATGCGAGCAATAAATTTTTTCTGTGAAACATTGAAGGTGTTTGGTTATGTGGGAGGATGCAGGATTGCCAAACTCCTCGTGGATCATCTGACAAGTAAATGTATGGACATTATTTTCTGGTTTAATCGTCGTGGTGCATAATTTGGAGTTCTAATGGTTCATTGTTTCGCAAAATTTGCATGTGAGACTTTAGAATTTAGAGCATAAAAATTGTTCAAGTAAGTGGATTGCTAAATTCTACCGATGGAAACTCGATGAGTTTTTGAGTTCTCTTTGCGAGAAAGCTCTGGTTTAATGGGTGATTTGATTTCTTAACTAAAGTGTTAAATACATTATGGGGTTGAGTTTCGATGGTTTAGATGTAATGTTGTAGGAATACACCAATAGTGACTGACCACAACTAAGTCGAAGGTCGACTCATCTTTGCACTTGCAGAAGTCTTGTGAGCAAGGTGTCGACATCGATTCGATATGTTCTACTTTTAAATTTTCTACCAACCCTAATTCTTTGTTTGTTTGTAGCGGTTAAGATGAAGATTTCCCACAATTTACTTTGAAAGTTGTGAAGTTAGGAGTATAGGGATATTTTCATTTTCAGAAGGCTCGTGAGCAATATGGCAACTCCGACTCCATATCGTGTTGGTTTATATAGTCAGGGGGTCGGTGTTATATTGACATAAACATATAAATTCATAAGAAAATAACAATAAGCTTGGTCGAGCGCGTCGAATAGATAGAAGAGTGTGTTAATTATTAAGTTTCTAAAATTTGCAATGTCATAATTTTATGCATGTTTCCATTTTATGAGACTCATGAACAAGGTCTCGATGTAGACTCGATATCATGGTCTTGTAAATAGTCAGGGATTCAGAGTTTTATTGGCATAAATACCTAGGTGGTGAAAAGAATAACGTCAACCTATGTCGGGCCCGACGCATAGACATAGTGTTTTAAGTTTCTAAAATTTGCATTGTTGGAAGTTCACCGATCTTTCCATTTCGACAAGGCCCTTGAGCAATAAATATATGAAAAAATAAATAAATAAGCTCTGTTAAATCATTAAATTTGCACTTCAGAGTTTCATCTTGTGTATGTGAATTTTCTCATGGATTTTACATTCAGTCCATTGTCATAAGACACATTTCTACAATTAATTTGTTTTTAAAAACATTAAATTTACTGGAATAAAAGGTATAGTTTAACTGACATGAAATTAGAATTTTAGGTAATTCTCAACAAGAAAAACAAAAACATAAAAGAATTGACGCCAAAATTCAACTTTCAACGATATTAGAGAAATTTTGAGACTGATGCTACCAATATTATGAGTTTCCAATGGTAGGATTTTCTAATGTATGTTCTACCTAAATTTTATGCATAGACAAGCATGCTTGTGCCATGGTTGTAAGGGCACGTTTAAAAAAAATCAAATTTAGAATAAGGGCATCCCTCTCCATTTCAATGTTTTGGGTTTCTTTAGAGTAAAAGGAAGCTTGTAGTCAAGGTCAAGCCTGACTTCATGGTTGGGCAGTTGGCATGTTTGTGGAGAATAGTCATAAGGAAAAGATCGACCTCTGACCCATCTTGGCAAAGACTGAGCTTCGAGTGATCTTGAAGTCGCAATTGATGTTTACGTTAGTTGTTTTCGAATTTTGTAATTTATGAACCATATTCACATTATTCTTTTCTTTAGGTGATGGATAACGAGTACATATCTTTTAAAAATTTTAATACTAATTTGTTTTAACTTTTACATATTTTTCATATTTTTTATATTAACCTTTTAGATAGAAATAATAATAAAATTTCTTTAAATAATTGTGTTAGGATATTTCGACACATAGGAAATAATTAAGTATAACTTGGTCTAGTGTATAGTTAGGTAAAGTGTGTTTCTTTAGTATGTACTTTTTGTAACTTACAATCTGACGGTCACGATATGTTCTAGACATGAAGTGATCTGACGATTCATTCTATCATCGGTATTACTGACACTTGATTTATGGATTGACACCTGATTGGTCCATGATCTCTATTTAAAGAGCACGGAGGGTCATTTGTTAGGTGACCGTTCATGTGAGAAGCTTATGTAAATTTTCTTTCTTTTACATTAATAAATTGCTTGAAGTGGTCGCGTTGGCTCAGGTCGTGGACTGTTTCCCTCTTTGAGGGTTTTAACCACATTAAGAAAACTGGTGTACTGATCTGTGATCTGTTTGTGAGAAGTTCGCTTTGGTGTTCTATCTAAGGAACTTACCCTGTAAACTCCTACATGGTATCAGAGCTATTAGAGGGCCACATCTGTTGGTGATCCAAATCTGAAGCTGGTACAACTGCATTCGACTATCGTTTCATAGATCTACTGTTTTTTACCTATTTCGGGCCGAGAGGGTTGCTCTATTGTGTTAAGAGCATCTAGTCCAGTGAGGAACCCCTTTCATTTCACGCGAAAAGGTTTCTAGTAGCCCTAGCTACGCCATTTTTAAGATTTGGAGGTATACAATATTTATTTGAGTTATAGTTATTTATCTCTCTGTTTATTTTGGTTTATAGCCCTCTATAAAAAAATGTTATTACTGGATCTATACCTTTCATTACTGCGTATTCTTTTTGCCCCGCTACTCTGTGCAATTTGGGCAAATCAGAAATAGAAAGAAAGGATTTTTCTCATGCGTATTATCTTTTCCGCCGTGCCTTATAGTGTGATCTCGGAAAATCAGAAACATTGAGGAAAATATCTAGTTTCTAGCCAAATCTAATTTTCAGTCACAAGGCTTGGATACTTCTTCTTGTTTTTTTAGTTTGTGTGGTTGTTTTTCGTTCTGCAGGCAAAAAGAGGTTTTTCAAGAAACACGCACCCCAAAGCCTTAGTCAGAAAAAAAAAAGATCCTTCCTCTTTTCAAAAAATTACTAACCTTTTAAACAAGCTCACTTAGTCTAAAGTTACTTTATGAGAATAGAGGCCTTGGGTTCAAGTCTTTTTATTTGTTGAGTTATTTTTTCAAAAAACACATGTAACTTATGTTTTAAAGTTACTTTATGTAAAAGTGTTCTCGCCCATTATAAAAAGTTAGTCGCTTATAATTCTAAAGTCACTTTATCTTTTATTTAAGTTACAATTTAGCTAATAGTTCATAAAGTACCATTGTAAAAGTAACTTTCACTTATTTATAAAAGTGGGTCACATAAAATAATCATTTTTTTAAAGTAAGCTAATTAGATTGAGTTTGGAAATGGCAGATTTTTTTTTTAAATATAACATTATCATCAAATTCCCAACATTCACATGGTTCATTGGCATCTTCAACAACTTTTCTTCAAAAAAACCATAACTTGTTCATCCGAAAGCCGTTTTTAGAGCCATTTTTTTGAATCGGCCTAATTTTTTGAGATCTTTCCATTGGAACACTTAGTTTTAGCATATAGAGTTTTAGTTTCCTTCAAAATGGAAAGTCCATGCCTAGTTATTCTTGATTGCACCAACTACTTCCAATGGCTATCCTACATGGTGGATTTACTTAGAAGTAAAAGGTCTTTATAGAATAGGCTTAAGCCAAGAGTCTAAACCTCAAGATGAAGACAAACAAGCCAAATGGGAAAATAATCAAGATAAAACACATGGGTTGATAGGGATGTCTATTTCTTCGGACCTTAGATTCCATATCGCAGATATTGATACCCTTGATGAAGCAATGAAAAAACTCAATAAAGTTTTTGGAATAAAAAATGAAAATAGAGCCTATCAATTTGAAAATGAGTTTCTTATGTTGCACCCCAATAATTTTTCTTCCATTGAATGTTTTTTGTCCAAGTTCAAGACCCTTAGACTTCCCTTGGAAGATATTAAGGTTAAGAAAGAAAATGGTATCCTTATCTATTCCATTCTTACTAAGTCACGACCAATCTACTCTGTTTTTGTTTCCACCTTCCATTCTACTAGAGAAGCCTTTATTTCTCAAGGACAATACAACAAGTCCCCCTCTTTTGATTCCTTTTGTGATTCTTTAATAAGAGAGCAAGAAAAAACTCTTACATCTTGGTCTTCTTAATACTGGAAACTCTTCTAAGAAAGCCTTAGCAGCCCAACAACGACCAAGTCCAAAGAATCATCAGAAGAAACATCCTAAAAAGAATGGTCCTAAACCAAACAAGGGTCCTAAGCAATTTAAATCTCACAATGAAAAATATACTCAACAAAATGATAAGGCAACTAAAAAAAAAGGGAAGAAGACTGATATACATTGTAACTTTTGCAATTGTGATGGCCACTTAGAATCCAAATGCTTTAAGAAGATGGAAGTCTTCGAAGCAACAATGAAGAAGCATAGCATCCATTTGCAACACTCTTCAACTTCAACTTCATCTTCAGGAATAACACTTTCTGCATGTGGTAGTCAAGCATCTCGGTCTGGTTATGCACTAAATGTATCTCCTTCTTCACATTCTCATGAGTGGCTCATTGATTATGGATCTTATTATCACATGGCCAAAAAAAAGCCATGTTTTCTTCTTTAAATGATTGTAACACCAAATATATATATATTGGTGATGATATATACCTTAGTGTTGTAGGGATTGGAACTATTCATCTAGATAATCGTCAATTCAATGATGTATTATGCGTTCCTGCCTTATCCTGCAACCTTCTATCTATATATCAGATAACTCATTCAGGTGAAGGTAAAACTGTTGAATTTTCACCTCATGATGTTGTAATTAAGGACCTAAGAGATCCTAGAGATATTTTAGCTACTAGCATTGTTGATGATTCTACAAGGTTGTATAAGTTTAACAACTTTGGGTCATCAACTCTTTACTCGGTATTTTTTTCTCATAATGATGAAGTGAGCAAACTTTAGCATGAGCGATTTGGTGACTTTAACTATCGCTCGCTTCAAAATCTATGTAAAGAAAATATGGTGACATGTCTTCCTATGGTATCTTGCAGAGATGATTTTTGTTCTATATGTGTACTCGAAAAATATCATCAAGATAGTTTTGTAAAACATGCCTCCTGGCATGCCTAATCCCCTTTACAGATTGTGCATAACGATTTATGTGGTCCACTTCTAGTTGTTTCATTCTATGGCTACAAGTATTTCTTAACTTTCATTGATGATTTCTCTAGACGCACTTGGGTATACTTATTAAAACTCAAGAGTGAAGTCTTTAACACGTTCTTGGCCTTTGAGGCCTTTGTTGAGAAACAATATGGACATCAAATTTTTAAGCTAAGATCTGATAATGGTGGAGAATATGCTAACAATATATTCATCAACTTTTGCACTGAGCATGGAATTCAATTGCAACATACTGTTCCATATACTCCACAACAAAATGGTGTAGCTTAAAGGAAGAATCACATTTTAAAGGAAATGGCTAATTGTATGCTTAAATATAAAGGAATTAGTCTTAATTTCTTTGCGGAAGTAATTACCTGTGAAAATTACATAGTAAATCGCACTCCTTCTAAGGTTTTAAAGAATATTACTCCAGAAGAAGCATGGAGCTCCATTAAACTAGATGTAAGTCACTTTAATGTTTTTGGAAGTGAAGCATGATCCCATATTCCACATGAGAAACATAAAGCCTTAGAACCTAAGAGTGAAAAATGTATTTTTGTTGGATATTCTGAAGATGTTAAAGGATATAGACTTCTTCATCCTAAATCCAAAAATGTTATCATTAGAAGAGATGTAAAGTTTGCTGAAAAAATATCAGCTTATGAGCCTAGTTCGGTGGATGTGCCACCTATCTCTATCCCTTCTACGTCTTAAAATATTCCCTCTTCAGATGATGACAGTGAGGATGACAATCCTTCCCCATCTTCTTGGTATCCTGTTTCGGCTCCTCAGATTCCAAAATGGGTCTGCACTACTCGAGATGAAGTAGGTGCTCTTGCAGTTGATCCTACATATCAGTGTCATACACGTTCTCAGTTCGATAGAGCCTCTTCTTTACTAGCTCAATCTTTAGTGAATTATGATCATACACCTTTGCAGAAGCTTCAAGCCATCCATATTTGGACGAAGCTATGAATGAACAATATCATTCATTATTGGAAAACGATACATGGGATCTTGTTCCTCTTCCAAAGGGATGAAAACTTGTTAGATGCAAATGGGTTTATAGAACCAAGTCTGGACCAGATGGAAAATTTGATAAACATAAGGTTCATCTTGTTGCTAGGGGTTTTTCAAAAGTTGAAGGAATTGACTATACTGAAACCTTCTCCCTTGTTTCCAAAATGAACTTTATCTATCTTGTTCTTTCCCTTGCTTCCTCTTTCAAATGGGAAGTCCATCAGATGGATGTTAAATACGCCTTCTTACATGGGGACTTGAATGAAGAAATCTATATGGAACAACCTCCTAGATTTATACAAATAGACTCTAGCCTTGTATGTCAGTTTAAAAAATCCCTTTATTGTCTCAAGCAAGCCCCTCGGCTTGGTATGCCAAAATGGATAGCTTTGTTTTAGATATTGGCTTTTCTAGGTGTCATTATGACAATACTGTCTACACTAAGAATGTGGGTAAGTCTCTTATCATTCTTGTTCTTTATGTTGATGATCTTATCCTTACTGGTAGTGATCCCAACCTTATAAACCATGTTGGAGATGTAAATCCCCTCTATGGATAGAGGCGATTCCTACTAGCCCAGAATGGGTCTAGCAACAATCAGTCAATGCTACCATGCAAGTTCCTAATTGCAAATAAAAGGTAGGCAATGAAAACCTACTTGGATTCCAACGCTAATGTTCGATGAAGAGATGTCGCCCTCGCTCCTTCGCTTTGGCCGGTCACAATCCTCCACGATCCTCGTGAATAGACACCTGCACACACAAAGAGAAACACAAACACAAGTGTGAAATCTAATAAATGCAATTATACATCAGTCAGAAAGGACATAACTCACATTAACCATTACAAAGACAAATGAGAGTGGAACCATAATAGTAGTCATCTATTATTAATAATCAAAAAAAGAGAATACAACCAATGTTCTGACGTTGAGTCCTCTTTTGGCTGGGTGCTCAACTACACAAGTCTTGCAAAGCATGAGGGGATGGGGAACAAGCCTCTCTCTCTCTAGTAACAAGATCTCCTTACTTATATTAAGCCTTATGGACACAAGGAAAGCTCTTGCAACTCTTCTTGATCTCTTGATATCTTCCTTACAGCATCAACATTACCACTACCATTACTACTAGCTTGCTCAAGGTATGGAGACAAGCTTTTATAGATGAAGGAGGGAAAGATAAGATCAATCACATTAATCATGGATTTGGCATTATCACTTGGAAACTTCCATTGAAGGGTGGAAAACTACTTCCCATTCAAGGAGATTCGGAGCCAAACCATCCTCACCTAACATAGACGCAGTTGGTGAATGAGTTGGAGGGAACTTCCGGAAGTTGATTTGTTAAAAACTTTGCCCAAGTAGGTTGGCGTGATTGCGACTCTGTGATAGAGTGCCAATTGGCGCGCCCTATTTGGAGGATTTCCCCCATTGGCGCGGGAAGTACACAGTGAACCCGCGCTAATGCAAAAAGGGCTATTTTTATGGGCAAGCTGCAGGAGATGTCTTTAGGGCATGTGAAGCTCATATTCAGAGGGGAATGATGCAAGTGGTTTCAAGTCTTGTCACTTCTCACAAGTCCCGGAATGAGTCCTCCAAGGTGTAGGAGAGGGGTAACAGGGATGGTGACAAACGGTGACAAATTACTGTGTAACAGATGCCCCCTAAAGCATGAGGCCCAAGGGAGAGAGAGGGGTGAAGTGCTTTACAAGAACATGCGTGACTGAAACACAGCCGCCGGAGAACCTGTGTAAAGAAGTACAACTGATATCTCAAGTACATGATGTATGTGGTATGGGCGCAACCATCCATAAGAGAGTACATAATATCTAGATCCAAGGTATGGACGCAACCATCCAGAGAGGATCAATAAATAGACTCAGGCATGGTCGCAGCCATCCAGCAAATGAGTCATGTAATCATAATAATCCACAAATCGTAGCCTGGATCTCAATAGACAAAATCCAGGGTCTTGCGCTCCATCTCGACCCATACAGAGTACAAGTTCAAGCATGCGAATGTATGAGTTGAAGTCGAACATGCATGATCATCGTCTGATTACTAGTCAATAATGAAAACTGTTAACAGACGCGATAGGTACCATCAATAATGACAATGGCCCTCAAGGTACTATAGGTACAATCTACGACGTGTGAATGAATGAGCTGGCGTCGAACACCCGTAGAATCATTCAATCGGAGGCCAATGATAAAAACCTCTCGTCGAACACGAAGAAGCTGCCATTGAGGCATGCAGGCTCCAAGGCACCAAAGGGAGTCTCTAGATCAGCTTCCTGGATAGTGAGCTGAAGTCGACAGGAAGTGATCTTGATCAAAGGTGGGCCATAATGTTTCCCACATCATTGACACGAGACAGAGGAAATATGTTGTAGTAAATCAAAATTATGCGAGGTATTAGAGGAAGGTTGTATCCGTGCAGAGGTCAACTTCTCTTGAACATATCGGGGGCACGACAGTGGACTTTGGCAGTATTTGACATCAACGGATCAGAGGTCATGGTGACGAGGCAATGAGCAGATGAGAGGTCAAAAACGGGATCACCCAAACCCACGGAGGCCAGTGAAAAGCAAGATGAGATGTTCCCACCCAGACACGAAAGCAGAGAAGTGCCATGTTCAAGAGCGACATACTGCCGACTCGACAATGATTATGGTTCCATTTCCCCACCATTTCTGGCGAGTACCCCGATTATTTTTTAACAAGCCTGATGGGGATAGCATATGCTTGTGAAGATCCGATGTCATCAGAGTTTAACGAGTCTGACAAAGGAAAAACTCGGCGTCTTTTCATGTTTAGAGAGTTTGAAAAGACAGCAGAAAAGAAAACTCAAGGGGGTCCTTTTTCGTAAAGTTGTGTCTCTCGAGCCCGAAAAAGTATAAAACAATGCTCGAAAGAACCGCCCGACCATTACGATCGAGGAGTACTTTTCATGAATAGTGACATCGACCTGAAAAAGTAAAAAAGCGATCGGTATCACGTCGTTTTCATAACCGTTAACGAGCCGGAAACGACAAAGGCCCGACAATATTTTTGTGTTTACACGGTCGTAAAAAGAGTTTTAAAAGCGACCGCCTCTTATTAACGTTTAACGAGTCAAGAGGAGTAACTCGGCAATCTTTTCGTCTTTAAACGGTCAGAAAAGAGCTGAAAGCGAACCTCAAAGTAACCCTTTCACATGTTTTACCGAGCTTGAAAAAGTAGAAAAAAGGAGCTCGTTTCGTCGCTTGAGTTGCATCAACACCTGTCATCATACCAAAAACAACGTAAAACCCATTTTGATATAAATATATTCAAAAATACCCAAAAAATGATATTTTTAATGCATTTTAGGTCAAAAAATGCTATAAAATAGTGAAATGGTAAAAAACAAATTCACTTTTACTTTTCACCTTGTGAGTCATTGGAGGGTTTTGGGTGCAAACTTCAACCGTCGATTGTGGTCAATCCAGGAAAGCAATCGAGCCTCTGTCTGGAGCAGGTAAGAGGTCTTGTCCTTAGCTTCATTTTCATTCCATTTTTTAGTTTTCCATCCACAGATTGATCCCATGCAAGGGGATTTGCAAAATTTAGGGTTGCGCCATTGGCACGGGTTTCCCACTCGAGACCGCGCTAATGGGATTATTTTCCAAAAGGGGGCGCGCCATTGGCGCGACTGTTTTGAAAACAGTCACGCCAACCGCGCGACCTAATTTTCCCGTGGATTTTACCGTTAATTTCGCAAATTTCCTTGAATTATGGTTTCACCAGTGATCTAATGATGGTATTTTCGACTTTATGGTTGCAGGGATTCATCAAAATGGTTGTAGAATGGAGAGAAAGAGAGCATGATGCTATAGATGCTCTGGCACTAGAGGATGAAGCCTGCATGGATGCCTTGAGGGATTGCGGCTTAAAGAAGTTTTTCCTCACCTCCTATTTGCGTGCACAACCGGAGCTACTACGATTTATCGTGGATGCTTGGGACATAGAGGATCAGGTATTCCGCTTGCGAGATCAGACATTGGAGCTGGATGTTTCCGATGTCTATTTTATCATTGGGTTATCGCGGAGAGGTGCACGACCCATTTTGACTGGAAGTAGGCCTTCCGGAGAAAAGATGGGGGAGGTGATGGACCGGGTTTGTCCGGGGGCACAGTTTGGACAGAACAGTGCCAAGGTAGATATCGCCACAGTTCCAGACCTAGTGCTACGGGTGATACTATTCACTATTACATGGACAGCGGGGGTACAGGCGCCCCATGAGGCCAGCAAGAATCATTTACTGCTGGCAACCGAGTGTCTCAACCCTACTCTGTTTGACTGGGCCACAGCTGTGACCCTTAACATCAAGAGACAGCTTACGAAGTGTAAGCGTGGGGGCAACAAACAGTTCGGGTATGGATCCATTGTGGTATCCTTCTTCTTGGAGCGACTGCCGATTTTCTGGATTCAGGGAGGTATAGTGGCAGATCCAGTGCCACGGGAACCGAGGATGACTCGATGGGCAGCACTCATGCCCAGAGGAGGAGGGGGCCAGCAGATGGCCTGGAGGCCCGAGTTCTTCATATGGCTTCGTCACCAGATGATCGTTATAGAGGATTGGCCCTATGCGGGCACCGATTTTACTGGAGACCCAGATCTCCCATTGCCTGCGGGAGAAGACTGGGATGAGGAGCTTGGTAAGAACTCTTTGTGTTTTTGATGTTTTTTATGTATTTAATTTTTTTTTGTAATACATGCATGTCTCTGACAACAACTATATATATGTATGCAGATGTTGGTGCAAAGCGACCAGTTGGTCTGTCCCATATAGCACGGAGGGTACAACCCACAGCCGACCCTCAGGTAGAGGGCGGTGTGGGTGAAGAGCTAGTACAGAACCTTGAGGGACTCACTCGAGGGATTCTAGACTATGCCAGATTGGCGGATGTGCCCTTCGTGTACCAGAGGCACACAGTGGGAGTACCGACTCATGTCCACCATCTGCTGAGACGTTTGGTGCGAGCGGTGACATGCTATCATGAGCATCACCGTGATTAGACGCCTAGATTTCATTTTTGCATATTTTTGAGAGACATGTTGTCTCCGGCCATATGAGATTTGAACATGTATTAATTTCTGGACTTATTTTTTGATTCACATGGTGCAAACATTATGACATACATATATATATATATATATATATATATATATATATATATATATATATATATACATATGCTTATCCTATGGTCTTATTACGTTTTCTATGTCTTCTTGTATAATGTTTATCTGTTACGCAAATGTCTATCTAATACATGGTTTGCCAATGCATCAGTTAATGTGTTTAATCGTCTTGGAATATGTTGATATGTGATGTAATCAAAATTCCTTTCTAACAATCTTACACATAAATACAACCTTAGAATGCGTTGGTCTCTGATGGAATATCGCCCGTTGAGTTGATGGACGACAAGTTGAGAGTCCAGGTTCACCACCAATGCACGAATGCCGAGATCAACTGCTTCGGCTAATAACTCAATTACAACACTGTATTCGGCAACATTGTTAGTGGTACGACCCAAGCACACACCTTGAAGATCTAGCAACTCTCCGTGAGGATCATAGATCGCCCACGCCGCAGAAGACAAATTGCAAGTGCTACGGCAGGCACCATCAGCAAAACCATCATAAGGTGCACTAGACATCCGCACAAGAAGCAGAAAGCACAATAAGAGGCAAACACGCCTTCACACCAAAGCAAAACGTGAAATCATACACACATAACACACTTGCTAAAAACACACGTATGTACAAACTAGGTGCACGAAATCATGCATAGTATTTTTTCAAATAAAGCCCGTTACGGGGCTTATCGAGAGGATTTCCTTCGTAGTCAATCAGCTCATATGCCCCCTTCTGCAAAACTCTCTTCACAATATAGGGGCCTCGCCACATGGGTTCGAGTTTACCTGCCCCTAGCTTATCCTTAGCTTGATCATAGATCAGTACTAGATCTCCCTCAACAAAGGAACGAGGTTGAATGGCATTGTCAAAGTGAGCCTTAACTCTCTTCTTCTGTGCTTCGATAGCTAGAGAAGCTAAGCGACAGGTCTCGTCTAGCTGTTCTAGATAAAGAAGCTGTTCCTCCACCGGAGTGGTGTTGGGAAGCAACTCGACAGCTAACTTTAACGAAGGAATCTCACATTCAATAGGAAGGGTGGCCTCCAGTCCATAAACTAGCTGAAAAGGGGTGAAACCGGTGGCGTCCTTCACAGAGGTCCGGCAGGCCCACAAGGCAGGGAACAACATCAGATGCCAATTAGACTTGTGTGTACCAACGGTACGTTGGAGCATTGTGACCAAGACTTTGTTCACGGCTTCAACTTGGCCATTGGATTGAGGGTAGTACGGCGTCGAACTATCTTGACGCAAGCCTATTTGGGTCATTAGTTCTGTCATCATATGATTACGGAAATGCTTTTCTTGATCCGTGACGATAGCCTGAGGGACTCCAAACCGTGTAATGACATGATTAAACAAAAACTGCGCCGCTGTGTGACTGTCTTCATTCAATGTAGGCATTGCTTCGGCCCATTTGGTGAAATAATCCACGGCAACGATGATATACCCATGCCCCCTGGCCGAACGAGGGTTACAAGATGTATAATCGATGCCCCATTTGGTAAAAGGACCTACGGTAACAACAGGGTGCAGTGGTGCAGGAGGTGCACGCATTTTCCGGTGGTAGATCTGGCATTCATGGCATGAACGGACGACAAGGATACAATCCTTGAAGATAGAAGGCCAGAAATAACCAGCACGGAGGATTTTCTGGGCGGTGGCATATCCAGACATGTGACCACCACAAGCACCGGAGTGGCAGTCATTCAACACCCGCTCAGCCTCCTCGAGAGTCAAACATCGACGGAGAACAGAATCAGCGCCGAGGCGGTACAGGGTATCGCCAATAATGCGATAGGGTTGAGATTGGTGATGAATCCTTCGTGGAGCGTCTTTCGATACATTGGGACGGAAGGAAGACGTATGCAAATATACTATGATGTCCCCATACCAAGGGTCGAGGGTGCTGATTACAAACAACGTTTCGTCCGGGATATGCTCTTCCGAAAGAGAGGGTGTAGAAGGAGATGGAAAAGAATAGAGAAATTCAGCAAAGACCAGAGACTTCTTAGACTTGGCAGCAGTAAATTCCAAGTCAAACTCTTGGAGGATTACGATCCATTTCGAGTATTTGCCCCCCAGCAACTGACGCGACAAAATGTACGTCATTGGGTTGCAGTCAGAAATCACGGTCGTGGTGCGCAACAGGATATAATGCCGGAAATGTTGGACGGTGTAGACAGCAACCAATGCCAACTTCTTGACGTAAGCGTAGCGAGTTTCCGTATCCAAGAGGTTGCGGCTGAGGTAATAGATAACGTGCTCATTGCCGTCATCATCATCCTGCACTAGAACCATGCCGATAGTGGTATCGGCGGCAGCCAGATAGAGAGTATAATCACGATGGTAATTCGGAGGTCTTAATAATGGAGCAGAGACAAGGAGGCACTTGAGTCGCTCGAAAGACTCTTGAGCGATAGCATCCCAATGAAAGGGTGTGTCTCGCTTCAACAACCATGCGAAACCCTTAGCCACCTCGGCATAATTCGGAATGAATCGTCTAAGGAAATTTGCTT
Organism: Pinus tabuliformis; assembly: GCA_031772625.1. Lineage (NCBI taxonomy): Eukaryota > Viridiplantae > Streptophyta > Pinopsida > Pinales > Pinaceae > Pinus > Pinus tabuliformis. The sequence continues at coordinate 717,661,083 of CM062812.1, read as the reverse complement.
TGCCCTGCAAGCTCTGCAATTGCTGCAAAGAAGCAGGGGGAGGAAGATTAAAAATGGCCTCGACTTTGAGGGGATCTAGACGGATGCCTTCTCGAGAGATGATAAACCCGAGTAGTCGGCTCGATTCAACACAGAAGACACACTTATGAGGATTGAGCCTAATACGGTAGTGTCGACAGCGGAGAAAAATTTCGCGAAGATGGGAGGGATGGTCCTGACGCTTGACTGAATGAGCTGGGAGGTCATCCAGGTACGGCTGTACAATGTGACGAATGTCATGAAAGGCATAGGACATTGCACGTTGGAACGTAGCGCCAGCATTCTTTAGACCGAAAGGGAGCTTCTTATAGGCAAAAGTGCCCCAAGGACAGATAAAAGCCGTCTTATGTTGATCAGCAGGTGCAATGTTGATCTGGTTATATCCAGAGAAGCCGTCCATAAACGAGTAAATTTCGCTTCCTGCACACTCATCGATAAGCTGATCGATGAAGGGTGTAGGGAAGTTATCCTTAGGACAGGCACGATTGATATCACGGTAATCAACACAGACTCGGATAGTGCCCTGCTTTTTGTTCACAGGGACTATATTAGAAACCCAATCCGTCAGTGGAATGGGGTAAATGAAACCAGCCTTGAGAAGCTTTTCGACTTCTGCTTTGATGGCTGCGGCCTTTCGGGGGTGCACAGGGCGTAAGCGCTGACGAACAGGCTTAGCACCTGGATACGTAGGTATCTCGTGCACCACTATACTAGGGTCGATGCCAGGCATTTCTTCATAGGACCAAGCAAAGACATCACGAAATTCACGAAATAGGTCAGTGTAGAGTTGAACTTCCTCTGGAGTGCAAGTGACTCCAATATGAATGTGCTCGACAATCCCTGGTTTCACAGAGATGTCGATAGGTTGGGTTTGCGTAATGTTCCCCATATTTCCCTCAGAAGATACTTGGTAAATTTGAATAGGCGTTTGGAGGGGCGAGGATGGGATACACGGAGCAAACCGCTCGAGACATGCGATCATTTCCTGATGGGCAGGGAGAAAGGAAGAGCGGTGGTGATGATTTGACCAAGGGAGCTCTTCAAGAGACATGGTCTCTATGATGGCTTCATCAGAAGGAAATATCTCCTTTAATGGATCCGACGTAGCATCATCTCCAAGCCAAGGAAATGAACATACGAATCGGGAACACTGCTCGAAAGAGAAGATTCGGGAGGGGGAGCCGATGCAGCAACGATTTCGACGTAGTTGAGCTCGGCAGGACTCAACCGCATCATATCACCCCAGGAGTCTATCTGATTAGCGGGAGGAAGGACCCACGGATCAGAACGTACGGAAATCATGTTAATAGGGGCGATATTTAGAGGTGGAAGGGGAAAGACACCCATTAGGGCGGGATCTTTAAAGAGCCCAGCTCCCACACTCTCGAATGATTTAGAGGTATGCTCCACGAACGACACATTACCTTCGGAAGAAGAGGTGAAGAAGGAGAGCGGGTCCACCGTGACAATCTTCCCTTGATGAGGGAAACGAATGACATGGAAAAGGGAGGAAGCCACGACTTGCATGGCGTATGTCCAGCTACGTCCGAGGAGGAGGTTGTAGGTAAGATTGGCGTCGACAACTTTGACCTCCACTTCTACCGTCTTCCCTTCCAAAGAGATGGGCGAGCGTTGGAGGATACCGTAAGGACGGGACTCTCTTCCATCAAAGGCTTCTAATGTCGTAGGAGACTGACTTAACGTAGGAGAACCAATAGCCTTCCAGCAAGCAACAGACATGATGCAAGTTGAGGCACCTTCATCAATGACTGTACGATGAATTGTTTTGCCATTGATGATGACCTGTATAAGGAAAGAAACTTGGTGAGGCAGTCTCAACGTAAAGCCCTCGAGATCGAAAGAAATCAAATCTGAATCAACTGGGTCTATGCCACTGATAGCCGATAGCAAGGACTTCCTCTGGGAGGGGCAGCTCTGGAGGACTTCTAGAGCGGACATAGCAGACAGAGCCTGAGCTAAGTCCTCAACAATGCTATAATGCTGGGCGGCACAAGCATTAAGGTTGTAAGACGACTTCCGGAGTACACCTTTGGGAGGGGGTCGGGGGATCGTCTCAATGCTGGGTCTTTCGATGTGGAGAGGACCAGAACTGGACGGAGGAGCACTGGAGAGGACCTCCGACTCTTTCCCGACATGAGATGGATATTCTTTCGCTCGAGTGGTGACATGGCTGGGAATCGTTCCAACCATGAAGACATGAGAGCCGAATGAAGAAGAGGGTTGCGATGGATCTGCCACCATTTGAGTTTGCTGGGAAGGGAAAGGTTCTTTAAGCACGGCAGGAGTCCCAGGAGCACCTTTCAATAATCGACTAACTTCGGACCGCCTAGGGCAGTCTTTGGTGTAGTGATCCTCATCAGAGATGAGACAAGGATACTTAGGTTTACGTTTGGCTCCTTCCTCGGGTGGAGGCTTAGGGGAATCCTGTTTGGGCTGTTCGGATTTATTCTTGGCTTTCCATTTCTTTTTCCCTTTCGAGGATTTATCCGCCGTGGTGGACTAAACGGCGTTTACCTCGGAGGTACTTCCAGAATTAGATTGGCCCTGAGAAGCATTTCCATTAGAAGCGTTCTGTTTTTGCTTCCCAGGGTTCGCGGCCGATTTCTTTGATGACGAGTTTACAGAGCCAATAACTCCGTCAATAGATGGTTTTGGCGGAGCCTTGGATTGTCTAGGCCTCGGGGCATCTGGTAAATAATCATATAAAGTACCCGACTGAGAGTATACTAAGTCAAGGTACTGAGCACGTGCGATAGCTTGCTCTTCAGTTACACAAGCTCCCATGGCGATATCTCGCGCGATCGCAGGGACAAAGGAAGTCGTGAACCAATCGGTCAGGAGTTGATCAGGAATCCAAGATTTGATCAAGCGACGACGCCGTCTCCATTCATGTATATGATCGGATATATGCGTAGCCGTGTCCTGTTTGAGAGACGTAAGGAGATGTGTCCCTGTCTCATACCGAATGGGTAACTGAAAATGAGTTAGGAATGCCATAGCCAGCGAGTTGAAATCTTGAAATGTTCTGCGATTTAGCTCAATATACCACTTAGCGGCCGAGCCGGTGAGAGTTCTTTGAAAGAGGCAGAGCCGGATAGAGTCATCAAGCCATGAGTTCGATGAGCAACAAAGGTGATAGGTCATGACATGGGCTTGAGGGTCTTCACCAGCTTTGCCATCGAATTTTGGGCAATCACCGGGTATTTTAGTCGGAACTGGTGGCCAATATGGGTTATGAAGAATAGGATCATTCGTCAATTTGGACACATCCGGAAGTTCCAACGTCGCTAAGAAAGGCAACTGAGGATTAAAGGACATTTGTGGCTACGGAAGAGAGGTAGTACTAGGGTTCCAACTAGGTGGTGGTTGCCCCCATGGACTTTGTGCGGATGGGCCCAGCCCGAAGGGGCTTTGCCCATAGGGATTTTGCCCGTAGGGGTTCTGTCCATATGGATTTTGTCCATATGCAGACAGTTGACCCTGGGTCTGCCCCCCAGCACCCCATGGATTAGCAACTTGACCTGCAGGTGCAACGTACTGATAATTCTGGTAAGGAGTGACCTGCATCTGTTGATAATTTTGATAAGGGGTAAACTGAGTTTGCCCCTGGGGTTGCTGGTAGCCATACATTTGTTGAGCTCCATACTGAGCTTGATAAGAAGGCTGCACTTGGTAAGAAGGTTGGGGCCATGGCCCACCTTGCATTTGATAACCAATTTGAGTTTGGGGCCCAGAAAGATATCCTTGAACAGGTTGGGCTTGGACCATCTGGCCGGAAGTTTGGCCTGGTTGGGTTTGGGATGGACCTGTTTGCCCAGAAGGATGTGCTTGCTGGGTACCAGGTTTTCCTTGAGCAACCAAGGGTTGTCCTTGCGGAACAAGTGGTTGAGCGGGTTGGACGGCCGGTTGACCTTGAGGTTGGCCAGCCTGTCCAGAAGGATGACTAAGCCAGGCAGTAGGTTGGCCTTGTTGCGTAGAAAGTTGACTCGTTTGCCCAGAAGGATACCCCTGTTGGACTGCCGGTTGAGCTTGTGGAATATAAGTTTGTCCAGCTTGTCCAGAGGGATAACCCTGCTGGAGACCAGGTTGGCCTTGTTGGATGTAAGGTTGTCCTGGTTGTCCAGACGGGTAACCTTGTTGGGTACTAGGTTGCCCCGGATAACCAGAAGGTTGACTCAGATAGGTAAACGATGGACCACCAGCAGCCGAAGGTTGTCCCTGATAGGGTTGTCCTTGTGGGCCCCCAGATTGTCCTAGGTAAGACTAGCCATAATACGGCTGCCCTTGGGGGGCTTGCACATAAGGTGGCTAGCCTTGGTTAGGCGGTCCTTGAAGCTGTGTAGGAATTGTTTGGCCTCCATGAAAAGAGTGAGTACTAGGGTCCCAAGCAATGGATAACGGTACCGAAAACTCAACGAAAGGTTGAGTAGGCAAGGGTTGAGAGAGTTGAAGGTATTGACCAATAGAATCGTAATAAAAGAGTGGACCTTGCGTGTTCGGATCCTGAACAGCTTGCCCATAGGCATCATATGGCCCCCCTCCTGGAACAGGACCAGAAGAGGGTGGAGCACTTTGTGCAGGGTGGACAACTCTAGGCGAGAGTTCCGGCTAGCCACTACTCACTTGACCGTGAGGGGGACCAGCACCAGTGTTCAAAGATGAGGATGTTGTTACGGCACTAACGACCGGAGTTGAATGTGCTACACAAACAGTTGGATTCGTCGGAACTGAGGTAACAGGTGTAGTATGGGGTTGTGAAACAAAAGGTCCCATGGTGGGAGTGACATGAGGATCCCACATGGTCGAAGCAGGAGTCCTGGCAGCTACCCTATCCCTCAACGACTGATAGCGCAGGGGAAGTGGAGAAGTAGCTGGGATGGGAGTGTCAATATTTGACACCATAGGTGTCTCACTCGTGCTAGGAGATGTCTCATCCATGTGGGAGGTAGACATTGGAGACGAAACACCAGGGGGGGTAAACGGAATATCTTCCTCGTCAGGCTCCCAAATCAGGTTCCAATGAATTTCGTAACCTTCGTCGTCCGGAGTGCGAGAGTTGATCGGTTGGATACTCGGGATAACAGGAAGAGTATCACTTACAACCGGTACCTTGGGAGCAACGGAAGACGGAGACCCTTGATCACTTGGAACGGGAGTCGACGGTTCAGCCAGGATGACAAACTTCAAACAAGACCTAAGGGAGTCTAACGATAAAGGACCCTACTCAAACTAACGCACACAAGATCTAACCAGGTGATGTTAACGTGGCCGAATAAATTTTTAAGACACAGGAACTAAACTTGACCTTTTCATGTTTTAAGAGTCGAGAAAAGGACGAAAAGATGACTCTAGTCTCCTTCGAATGTTTAATGAGCACGAAGTGACAAGACGCTCACTGGCACCTTTTCTTTTAAGGAGTCCGAAAAGGATCAAAAGTGACTACTCTGGAGACTCTAGGCAAAGGGTTTACTAGGCAATCCGTAAAACTGCTTATACACCTTGGCAATCGTATGAGAACCAAGGACTTTCTGTACTGCAGTCAATCTTCCCGAATGCTGTGTTCGGTGCGTTACAGTTCGCAAGGCGGCAGACTCGGCTTCCTATGGATCAAGGATAAAAGCCTAGTGGGGTCTCCCCATATACGCGACAGTACGTGGGAGCACAATCCGTGTTAGACCACTATCGAGTCACAGAAGGAGGAATCACCCAACTGTAATGTGAAACAATAGTGACTGTGTTTAAAGACGCCGGAACATGTCTCTAGCCTAGACCTCCAAATGTTTGCGTTAAGTTCCAATGCGTTTTTAGGTTTATTCAGTTTATTTTATGGTTGATCTTGAATTAAGTTTCGGTTTCAGGTCCTACCGTATGATCTCTCACAATTGCCTAGATGCAAACTACATGCCAAAGAATACCATTTCGTTCGATGAATTCTAACTATGAGAGGGTTAAGAATTTTCAATCAAACAAAATGAACACAATCAATCAAACAATCTAATGCAGCTAATGGCAAGGAAATGAGACTTTTTCTTTTGAGAACACAAATCAATGAAACGCTCTTTTTCCCATTAACTATTGAATGCAAAAGATATTAGTTCGATTTCTTTTCCAATGGCACAATGCACTTAAAATGAATTTTGAGAGACAGCAACACCGAGTAAAGAGAAATAAAATCACTCAATGAAAAACACAACAAAGCTCCCAAGACACCAAAACAGTTCTCCAAATCAAAGGAAAAACAAAGGCTTGTACGAGCTATGTGATCTAAGCCCAACAAGGCAAAAAGAAATCCAAGCAAGAAGGAAGCAAGTCACTTGGAAATCAACCAAAAACACTTCAACAATCGCTGAGCAAGTGTAAAAAGCAATCACAAAGTTGGCTGGACAATCAAGAAACCCAAGACTCCTACGGAAGGCTTGACACACATGGCCACTAGATGCCCTAGGGCTAAGGTGTGAAATCAATAGAGAAAAGCAAACACCCGGAGGATGGGGGTTAAAACCAGTCAAACAGGGATATAACACACTCCAGCAACTGTAAAAGACGTGGCAAGATACAAACCAAGCAAGCAAACAAGCGGACTGGAAAGGTTAACAGGCCTGGCGTGACTGTCAGGCTGTAACACGCGCTATAAAGGGGGTTGGCGCGGGTTGTTAGTTAGCAACATGTGCCAACTGGCGCGACTGTCAGAGGAAAAGTCGCGCTAATAAAGTTTGCCTAATAAAAAAGAAAAACAGATCATATCAAGCCAGGAAGCAAGAGATAGCAAGAAATTCAATCCAGAAAGCTATCTAAGCAAGCAAGCAAGAAAACCAAAGAGACAAGACTCTCCCCAGCGGAGTCGCCAAATTGTTGGAGAGGTAAATCCCCTCTACGGATAGAGGCGATCCCTACTAGCCTAGAACGGGTCTAGCAACAATCAGTCAATGCTACCATGCAAGTTCCTAATTGCAAATAAAAGGTAGGAAATGAAAACCTACTTGGATTCCAACGCTAATGTTCGATGAAGAGACGTCGCCCTCGCTCCTTCGCTTTGGCCGGTCACAATCCTCCACGATCCTCGTGAATAGACACCTGCACACACAAAGAGAAACACAAACACAAGCGTGAAATCTAATAAATGCAATTATACATCAGTCAGAAAGGACATAACTCACATTAACCATTACAAAGACAAATGAGAGTGGAACCATAATAGTAGTCATCTATTATTAATAATCAACAAAAGAGAATACAACCAATGTTCTGACGTTGAGTCCTCTTTTGGCTGGGTGTTCAGCTACACAAGTCTTGCAAAGCATGAGGCGATGGGGAACAAGCCTCTCTCTCTCTAGTAACAAGATCTCCTTACTTAGATTAAGTCTTATGGACACAAGGAAAGCTCTTGCAACTCTTTTTGATCTCTTGATATCTTCCTTACAGCATCAACATTACCGCTACCATTACTACTAGCTTGCTCAAGGTATGGAGACAAGCTTTTATATATGAAGGAGGGAAAGATAAGATCAATCACATTAATCATGGATTTGGCATTATCACTTGGAAACTTCCATTGAAGGGTGGCAAACTACTTCCCATTCAAGGAGATTCAGAGCCAAACCATCCTCACCTAACATAGACGCAGTTGGTGAATGAGTTGGAGAGAACTTTCGGAAGTTGATTTGTTAAAAACTTTGACCAAGTAGGTTGGCGCGATTGCGACTCTGTGACAGAGTGCCAATTGGCGCACCCTCTTTGGAGGATTTCCCCCATTGGCGCCGGAAGTACACAGTGAACCCGCGCTAATGCAAAAAAGGCTATTTTTATGGGCAAAGATGCAAGAGATGTCTTGAGGGCATGTGAAGCTCATATTCAGAGGGGAATGATGCAAGTGGTTTCAAGTCTTGTCACTTCTCACAAGTCCCGGAATGAGTCCTCCAAGGTGTAGGAGAGGGGTAACAAGGATGGTGACAAATGGTGACAAATTACTGTGTAACAAACCATGTGAATTCCAACCTTAAAAAGTAGTTTGAAATGACAAACTTAGGACACTTGCATTAATTTTTGGTCTTCAAGTCTTGCAATCCAAAGAAGGTATTTCCCTTTCCTAGTCTAAGTATGCCCATGATCTTCTATGCCACTTTCACATGGAAGACTGTAAGACAACCCCTTCTCCCTTTTAGTCTAGAGACAAACTTTTAGTCACTTATACTTCCCTTGAAGTTGATGCTACCTTATACCATCAGCTTGTTGGAAAACTTGTGTATCTGACCCACACCTATCCTGACCTTTCCTTTGTTATTGGCCTTGTTGCTTGGTTTATGAAAAACCCACATGAAATTCATCGGAAAGAAACTAAAGAATACTTTTTTATGTTCGAAGTACAGTCAGTTTGGGATTAATTACAGTGCATAAGCATATCCTCTATTGGTTGGTTTCATTGATTCTGATTGGGTTGGTGACCCTGATGATCGGAAGTTTACTGCAGGTTATGTCTCCCCTCTTGGTTCTAGACCTATTACATGGGCTTGAAAGAAACAAAGTACTATTTCTCTTTCTTCAGCATAAGAAGAGTATCATGGCGTCATTGAAGCTAGTAAGGAATACATGTGGCTTCATCAGATTCTGTTAGAGTTTGGTTTTTCAGTAGCAACATCCGACTACACTTTGGTGTGATACTCAAAGTGCCATTCAACTACTGAAGGATCCAATCCAACATCAAAGCATCAAACACATTTAACTACACATGCACTTCATCAGAAAGCTCATTCATGACCATGTTTTTGAAGTGCAATATTGTTCAAATGATGATCAAATTGCAGAAATATTTACAATTGCTCTCACAAAGACGAAGTTTACTAAACTTTGATTTATGGTTGGAGTTCAGGAAGTTGTCACTAAGGCGGGATAGGCTCTAATGCCTCATTCCTTAACCTATTGTGTAATCTTTGTACATCCTTCAATCTTATCCCAAGTTGTTCTTAAGGGGGGATGTTAGGATATTCCAACACATAGGAAATAATTAAGTATAACTTGGTCTAATGTATAGTTAGGTAAAGTGTGTTTCTTTAGTACTTTTTGTAAATTACAATCCAACGGTCATGACATGTTCTAGACATGAAGTGATCAAATGGTTCATTCTCTCCTTGGTATTACCAACACTTGATATGTGGCTTAACACCTTATTGGTCCATGATCTCTATTTAAAGAGCATGGAGGGTCATTTGTTAGGTTACTGTTCATGAGAGAAGCTTATGTAAATTTTCTTACATTAATAAATTGTCTGAAGTGGCCACGTTGGGTCAGGTCGTGGATTGTTTCCCTCTTTGAGGGTTTTAACCATGTCAAGAATACTAGTGTACTGATATGTGATCTATTTGTGAGCGGTGTCCTTTGGTGTTCTATCCAAGGAACTTACTTTGTAAACTCCTACAAATTGTCTTTTAAAAATAATTTCTTGAATTTATTTTTTTATTGATAAAAAAATAAAGTATTTTAAATTATATTTATTAAATATGCTATATTAAAGAAAAAAAATATAGACACATATGTTTCTTTTGTGAGCTTTCATAAAAGAATGTCATAGGTCGGGCTGACTATGAGCTTGGAGGTGGTCACTGTAAACACGCATAAATATACACACATATTTTTTTTGTGGCCCCTACTGAAAGCAAGCCAGAGGTCAACCCCCACTATGAGGTCGGAGGTCGACATTGTCGCTCAAGTGGTCTCTTTAGACACTCCTGACTACTGAAACTCCTGACCAATTCAGCTCCAACTTCAATCCTTCACACAAGCTGGTGTGAGGTTAGAACAATTCAACGGAGGTTGGGATATCTCTTTGATTTAAATATTATTTCAATCAATATTATTATCTTATACATTATTTTTGATATTAGGTGAGATTAAAGCATTGTGTTGGTAATTTAGTTTTTCTATTCAATATAAATTAAAAATATAATTTTTTGCGTTTTGTTTACTCAAATCCAGGTTCACTGCTAGTATTATTATTGTTTCTTATAAACTAGTTAAATTAGGTTTGTTTATCATGAGTTGAGATGTTATAAATTAAATCCTAAATATCTAATGAAATTAGTTGTTATTATACATTTACTGTGTGACATTTGACGAAGAAAAAAATGTTAATGTAAATTTAAGTTTTTTATAAATATAATAAGCAAGGAAATAGTTTTTATAATAATATATATTGTTTATTGTTGATTAATTTGTATCATTAGCATTTGAAAAATAAAATAAAAATAACTATATTCACATTAATTTTTTTCTTTAAAGAAGGGATAATGGTTTCACATCTTTTAAACATTTTATCTTATAAGAATAATTTATTCAATTTATTTTTTAATTGATAAAAAAGATAAAATATTTTAAATTAATTTTATTAAATAATATGTTATATGAAAAAACAAAATTATAAATTATAAAAAGGCTAATTATACATATATGTTTCTTTTTCGGGCCCTACTAGAAGAAAGACGAAGGTCGGGCTTGCTATGAGGTCGGAGGTCGACATTGTCTTTTGAATAGTGCTATGACATTCCACGACCAATTCGGCTCCTTGTAAAAGCGCCCAACTATATGTACATATTTCTTTTATGGTCCCTACTGAAAGCAAGTTAGAATTCGGGCTCATCTATGAGGTCAAAATTCAACCTTGTCGTTTGAATGGTTTCTCTAGACATTCCCGACTATTGACCTTCCCTCTCCAAATTGACTCCAACTATAATACTACATGCAAGCTCGTGTGAAAACTAACAAATTGAACGAAGATTGCAATATGTGTTGCATTTAAATATTATTTTAATCCAAATTATTCACATATACATTAATGTTGATATTATGTGAGATTAAAGTGTTTTGTTGTTTTATGAGGAAATGCACAGCAATGGTGAAATTATCTTACTTTATGGTTTTTATCATTTGTGCTGAGATTTCAAAGAAATGATGACATTTAGTAGCTACAAATTGTAACTTATTCCATCATCCATGCTTTATTTATGTTGTGATACATATTTGGCTTGTAATGTACTTTTTTATTCAATATAAATAAAAAAATACAATTTTTGAGTTTTGTTTTCTAGAATCTGGATTCACTATTATTATTATTATTATTTTTTATAAACGTCTTAAATGAGGACTACGATAAGGTTTATCATTAGTTGATATGTTATGAATTAAAAGTTAAATATCTAGTAAACTTAGTTATTATTATAATGATATGTTATGAATTAAAAGTTAAATATCTAGTAAAATTGGTTAGTTTAATTTTTTTTTTTTTAAATATGAATACACAAGAAAATATTTTTTATGTTTGAGCTTTTTTTTTCAATTATCTAAATCAATTTTGTTTTAAATTTGAAATTTATTTATTTAAATTACAACTTTAGACAATGGATTCTAAAATATTAAATATATATATATATATATATATATATATATATATATATATATATATATATATATATATAATCTTGTAAAATAATAGACAACCAAATTAGTTAAAAATATATATGAAATAATTAAACTTGTTTATAGTTTTTAGCTATTTTATCAATTTATATTTAAATACAACTTCGTAGTATTTTTAACTTTTGGTTTATAATACATTTTATATGAAGATATTTTTTACTTTGTTTGTTGGCCATGTTTTTTTTTAGGTCCTAATTATTTTAAATTGTGACAAGCGACTAAATTGTTAAGTTTTATTGGTTTTACTTAAAATTGTGGATGGTTGCAAAATTTAGATAATATACAACTTGAGTGGGCCTAATGGTTAAGAGCATGTGTTTCCTCCTAGGAGGTCACAAGTTCAAAACTAGAGGGGGCTAGAGTATGTATGCTTTTGTAGACTTAGCAGTGAAATCACTCCGCGGAGGTGGGTCCCCTATCCCACAAACAAGGGGGTCTCATACAATGATTTAAATAATTAATTAAATTTATAAGAATTTCCATATATATATATATATATATATATATATATACTTTTCATATAAAAATATAGATATATATATTAAAATTTCAATAATGTTGTATTCTTTTTATTGTTTACATAATGCTAAAATGCTTTATTATCAAAATTTGTTGTTTCTATATGTCCCTTGTCCCACAAACAAGGGGGTCTCATACACCAATTTGGTGTCTAGCTTGGCTGTGACCTTAAAAATAGATATTATTATTATTAAAATGAATTAAAGTTTCAATGAGTGCTTTAATTATTTTGACTAAACTTTATAAAAGTAGAAGGGACTTAGTTTAAAGTGATATGAATGTGAATTTAAATTTTATTTCAATTTTAATTTAATTTTAATAATATATTTTGTAAATTCGCTATTTGGAATATTAAATAATTAATCAAATTTAAAATTAATTAAATTTATAATAATTTCCATATATATATATATATATATATATATATATATATTTCAATAATGTTGTATTCTTTTAATTGTTTACATAATGCTAAAATGCTTTATTATCAAAATTTATTGTTTTTATATATAAATAAAGAGATTATTAAATTATTATATTAAGTTGTTTGATATTTTCCTATTTTAAATTCCGTGGATGTTAAATTCTTATTCAACTAGTGTTCTTAGACATCATTGTAATGTTGTCTCATTTATATTGAACTTTAAGGGGAAAAAGATGTAAATAAATATGAGAATTACAATAATCTTATAGTTAATACGTACATTATTAATGATGTATAGTTAAAATTATTTTATTATTTTGATTAGTGGATTTTGTAAATCATAATGCATTACTTAATATTCAATGAACATAAGTTATCCAAGAAAAAAATGTAATTGATTTGAGCAATAAAAATATAGAGTCATGGATACTAATTGCTAAAATAAATTATTCTATCTCCTTGTTTCATGTAAATAGATCATGCATTAGTTTACCACCTTCATAATATTTATAATGGACTTTTGAAATATATATTTTTAGGATTTGATAAAATAATTTCTATATTAGCTTAGAAATATTTGATTTTGCATGTTCTTTTCATTTTATAGATATGGGGTCGTAATGATTAAGATGTTGTAGACATTTTTACAAGTTTGCATTTGCTCTAAATTTTAAATTGCTAAATACTTTTATCTAGGGCAATATCAAAAATTTGACAAATTTTTCAGAAATTTTAAATGAACCTTTTTCTTTTCCATTAATTTGGTGTTAAATTACACGTTATTTATATCTAGGTGGAAAGCTAAACTTAAAAAAAAAAATTGAATTATGGAATAATAATAATGTTTTTACATAGCAATTATGCGTATTTTTCTTTTCAAAACAAGTGAAAAACAATAAAAGAAAAAATTTGGGAACTAGAAGGAATTAAATAACCTTGCAACCTTTGTTATTTGCAATTGTGGTGTTTAATAACATTTAATGTCTAAACACTTAGAGACAATTATAAGGTTTTTCAAATACTTTTATATACTTAGTTTTGACCTTTTTGGTCAACTGATGTTTGGTATGATTTTAAGTACAATGTCTAATCTGTTTATAATTGAACATCTTCAACTAACCAAATTAGTTTCTAGAACACTTTTCCTAGCATTATTTATTTTAGTTGATACTAAAAATCCTTTAAACAGTAGTATTATTTAGATTGTTAAATCATTATTTGACTTGATGATATACTGGATTCAAGGGATGTCTACTAGTTTGGGTGGAATCTGTGATAAAACAATGTTATGCAATTGTGAATGATTTTGAGTCATGGAATGTGTAGTTGTGCAATTGTCAAAATCGTTGCAACAACTTATAGAAGAGGAGGAGACTCATAATAAAAAAATGGATTCTACAAATAAAACAAAGAAGAAAAACAATGAGTGGTTTGAATGCAATTTCCGTGGCAAGTGGATTAGTTGTAGTTTTAATTGGTGCAAATGTTTGTGTTGTTGCATGCAATATCTTTGCTCAAATATAAAGAACAATGAATGATTGTCAAAGGCCAACATGCAACAAGATTTTTTGTGTGATTTAAATCATAAATTTGTTGATTCACTATGTCTCATGTGAGAAATAATTTTCACAAATTATAATTCTAAAATCAGCAGATATTACATGCAACTCTAAATCTCATGGCCATTTCTATTGTGTATGTCTACTTGGAATATTTATTCAAAGATGAGTGGCTATAGAAGCTTAAGTTATTTCATTTCTAAACAATTTTAGTGCAATTTTTTTTTCTCAAATTGACACATTTACTAAAGTAAGTTTGCAATTTAATATAGTTATAGAACTATCATCAATATTGAGCGATGGTATTTATTTGCAAGTTTTGTAGTCATCTGTGGCTTGAGTGCTATTTGTAATTTATGACATAGTAGATAATTCTTTCAATGTCTAGCAAATAATATGATACAAAGTCACACTACCCACCTTGATTTGTAATTTAATGTAGTTATAGTACTATGATTACAATTACACAATGATTTTTTATTTCACTTTCTTTAGTCATGTGTCACTAGACTATTGTTTGTTACTTATGACATAATAGGTAATGCTTTCAATAGCTAGCAAAAAATATGATACAAAATTACATTACCCATCTTTGGTCATTGTTATTCGCCACAATATATATATATATGCATTGAACGTAATATTAGTTTGTCTTTGTACACAAGTGTTGTGTACCTTGCATAGATTCATAGCTATGGTGCATAAATTGTTGGTGGTTCTCATGTAGTCTTATTCTACGTATCTCAATCTCTTAATGATATGTGGGTGATCATGAATACATTTAAACTATATATAGGCTATGGATTAAGACAAAGTTATCATAGAGAGACAATTTAGATAAAAGAATTCTAAAATCATATATGTAGAAAAAAAACTAGAATTTTGTGGCAAAAAAAGTTGGATAGGTATTTGTCCAAAAAATAACAATGCATGATGTGTTTTATTGATCAAAACACTTACAATTTTTTTTTGTTCTTCTTGCTAAATAGAAATATCAATTAATATTTTTTTCTAGTTTTCACTTTTTCCATTAAACCCATGCATTTCTTTTTGTCCACCAATTATGTCTGGGTTGTGTTCCTGCATATGCACACACTAGCTATGAGACTTTCTCCAACTGCTATGATGTGGATATGTCAAAATACTATGATGTTCATGTGTTAACCATGGGTAAGCTCAATCAATTGGAACTATATCCATTTGCACCAAGTTTAAAAAAAAAAATACTACATTATGCTACAAACCTAAATACTTTACATTTTATTTGATAACATAATATCTTTATAATGAAGCAATATGTTATCAACTTAGACATGGTGCAATTGATAGATTTATAGTCATAAAAATTTGAATAACGGTTTATTATTTCAATAAACTTTTGAATATGATTATTGTGTTGAAGAGAGATTCCATACAGGCTGGTAGATTATTTAATTAAATGGAAAGACCTGTGAGCAATTTTGAAACCAACGTTTCGGACTAGCTAGGTGAGTCCATCATCAGGGTAATGAGATCTGCATTTTGAGAAAGAGAGAGTCAAGAAAATGAGAACCTATTAATAGAAGGATGGATAGATAACCTAGGTTTGGAGAGGTCGGCTTGAATTTCATCAATTTATTAATAAATGGATTAAATAAATTTTTAATTTTGATTTTAAATTTTAATTTAATTAATGATTTTTAAACCTATATTAAAAGTAAATTTTTTTAACTAGATTAATTTGACCTAATATTAAAAATAAAATTAATTTAAACTAAATAAAATCAATTTAATAAATTAATTAATTAATTAAATTAATTTTAAATATAGTTTAATTAATAAATTTAAAACTATATTAATTTATTAATTAATTAATTTTTAAAATCTCACTATCGAAATTCTCCTAGCAGCTTCTCTACTTCAGAAAATCAAACTTCTGAACTCACTCTGTGTGTCTTCCAAATGACCCTCAAGCCTCCTTATATAATCTTCTCGTTGACATTCAACGACCCAAATTAGAAGTTAATCAGTGGATAAGACCATTTATGCTTAATCCTCATGTTCTTCTAGAAGTTACTCCCACAGTTAGATTAATACCCTTTAATTATTTTAATTTCCTAAGTTTCGACTTAGGGTCCTATTATGTCTCCAGGTGGAATTTTCTACCAACCCTAATTCTTTGTTTGTTTGTAGCGGTTAAGATGAAGATTTCCCACAATTTACTTTGAAAGTTGTGAAGTGAGGAGTATAGGGACATTTGCATTTTCAGAAGGCTCGTGAGCAATATGGCAGCTCCGACTCCATATTGTGTTGGTTTAGATAGTCAGGGGGTCGGTGTTCTATTGACATAAACATATAACTTCATAAGAAAATAACAATAAGCTTGTTCGAGCGCATCACATAGACAGAAGAGTGTGTTAATTATTAAGTTTCTAAAATTTGCAATGTCGTAATTTTATGCATGTTTCCATTTTATGAGACTCATGAACAAGGTCTCGATGTAGACTCGATATCATGGTCTTGTAAATAGTCAGGGATTCAGAGTTTTATTGGCATAAATACCTAGGTGGTGAAAAGAATAACGTCAACCTATGTCGGGACCGACACATAGACATAGTGTTTTAAGTTTCTAAAATTTGCATTGTTGGAAGTTCACTGATCTTTCCATTTCGACAAGGCCCTTGAGCAATAAATATATGAAAAAATAAATAAATAAGCTCTATTAAATCATAAAATTTGCAGCTCAGAGTTTCATCTTACGTATGTGAATTTTCTCATGGCTTTTACATTCAGTCCATTGTCATAAGACACATTTCTACAAATAATTTGTTTTTCAAAACTTTAAATTTATTGGAATAAAAGGTATAGTTTAACTGACATGAAATTATAATTTTAGGTAATTCTCAACAAGAAAAACAAAAACATAAAAGAATTGACGCCAAAATTCAACTTTCAATGATATTAGAGAAATTTTGAGACTGATGCTACCAATATTATGAGTTTCCAATGGTAGGGTTTTCTAATGTATGTTCTACCTAAATTTTATGCATAGACAAGCATGCTTGTGCCATGGTTGTAAGGTTACGTTTAAAAAAAATCAAATTCAGAATAAGGGCATCCCTCTCCATTTCAATGTTTTGGGTTTCTTTAGAGTAAAAGGAAGCTTGTAGTCAAGGTCAAGCCCGACTTCATGGTTGGGTAGTCGACATGTTTGTGGAGGATAGTCATAAGGAAAAGATCGACCTATGACCTAGCTTGGCAAAGGCTGAGCTTCGAGCGATCTTGAAGTCGCAATTGATGTTTACGTTAGTTGTTTTCGAATTTTGTAATTTATGAACCATATTCACATTATTCTTTTCTTTAGGTGATGGATAACGAGTACATATCTTTTAAAATTTTTAATACTAATTTGTTTTAATTTTTACATATTTTTTATATTAACCTTTTAGATAGAAATAATAATAAAATTTCTTTAAATAATTGTGTTAGGATATTTCAACACATAAGAAATAATTAAGTATAACTTGGTCTAGTGTATAGTTAGGTAAAGTGTGTTTCTTTAGTATGTCCTTTTTGTAACTTACAATCTGACGGTCACGATATGTTCTAGACATGAAGTGATTTGACGATTCATTCTATCCTCGGTATTACCGACACTTGATCTATGGCTTGACACCCGATTGGTCCATGATCTCTATTTAAAGAGCACGGAGGGTCATTTGCTAGGTGACTGTTCATGCGAGAAGCTTATGTAAATTTTATTTCTTTTACATTAATAAATTGCTTGAAGTGGCCGCGTTGGCTCAGGTCGTGGACTGTTTCCCTCTTTGAGGGTTTTAACCACATCAAGAAAACTGGTGTACTGATCTGTTATCTGTTTGTGAGCAGTTGGCTTTGGTGTTCTGTCTAAGGAACTTACCCTGTAAACTCCTACATGGTATCAGAGCTATTCGAGGGCCGCATCTGTTGGTGATCCAAATCTGAAGCTGGTACAACTGCATTCGACTGTCGTTTCATAGATCTACTGTTTTTTACCTATTTCGGGCCGAGAGGGTTGCTCTATTGTGTTAAGAGCATCAAGTCCAGCGAGGAACCCCTTTCATTTCACGCGAAAAGGTTTCTAGTAGCCCTAGCTACGCCATTTTTAAGATTTGGAGGTATACAATATTTATTTGAGTTATAGTTATTTATCTCTCTATTTATTTTGGTTTATAGCCCTCTATAAAAAAATGTTATTACTGGATCTATAGCTTTCATTACTGCGTGTTCTTTTTGCCCCACGACTCTGTGCAATTTGGGAAAATCAGAAATAGAAAGAAAGGATTTTCATAATGCGTATACTCTTTTCCGCCGTGCCTTATAGTGTGATCTCAGAAAATCAGAAACATTGAGGAAAATATCTAGTTTCTAGCCAAATCTAATTTTCAGTTGCAAGTCTTGGATACTTCTGCTTGTTTTTTTAGTTTGTGTGGTTGTTTTTTTGTTCTGCAGGCAAAAAGAGGTTTTTCAAGAAACACGCACCCCAAAGCCTTAGTGAGCAAAGAAAAAAAACCCTTCCTCTTTTCAAAAAATTACTAACCTTTTAAACTAGCTCACTTAGTCTAAAGTTACTTTATGAGAATAGAGGCCTTGGGTTCAAGTCTTTTTATTTGTTGAGTTATTTTTTCAAAAAACACATGTAACTTATGTTTTAAAGTTACTTTATGTAAAAGTGTCCTCGACCATTATAAAAAGTGAGTCGCTTATAATTCTAAAGGCACTTTATCTTTTATTTAAGTTACAATTTAGTTGATAGTTCATAAAGTACCATTATAAAAGTAGCTTTCACTTATTTATAAAAGTGGGTCACATAAAATAATCATTTTTTTAAAGTAAGCTAATTAGATTGAGTTTGGAAATGGCGGATTTTTTTTTTTAAATATAACATTATCATCAACTTCCCAACATTCTCATGGTTCATTGGCTTCTTCAACAACTTTTCTTCAAAAAAACCATAACTTGTTCATCCGAAAGCCATTTTCAGAGCCATTTTTTTGAATCGGCCTAATTTTTTGAGATCTTTCCATTGGAACACTTAGTTTCAACATATAGAGCTTTAGTTTCCTTTAAAATGGAAAGTCCATGCCTAGTTATTCTTGATTGCACCAACTACTTCCAATGGCTATCCTACATGGTGGATTTACTTAGAAGTAAAAGGTATTTATAGAATAGGCTTAAGACAAGAGTCTAAACCTCAAGATGAAGACAAACAAGCCAAATGGGAAAATAATCAAGATAAAACATGTGGGTTGATAGGGATGTCTATTTCTCCGGACCTTAGATTCCATATCGCAGAAATTGATACCCTTGATGAAGCAATGAAAAAGCTCAATAAAGTTTTTGGAATAAAAAATGAAATTAGAGCCTATCAATTTGAAAATGAGTTTCTTATGTTGCACCCCAATAATTTTTCTTCCATTGAATGTTTTTTGTCCAAGTTCAAGACCCTTAGAATTCCCTTGGAAGATATTAAGGTTAAGAAAGAAAATGGTATCCTTATCTATTCCATTCTTACTATGTTAGGACCAATCTACTTTGTGTTTGTTTCCACCTTCCATTATACTAGAGAAGCCTTTATTTCTCAAGGACAATACTACAAGTCCCCCTCTTTTGATTCCTTTTGTGATTCTTTAATAAGAGAGCAAGAAAAAAATCTTACATCTTGGTCTTCTTAATACTGGAAACTCTTATAAGAAAGCCTTAGCAGCCCAACAACAACCAAGTTCAAAGAATCATCAGAAGAAACATCCTAAAAAGAATGGTCCTAAACCAAACAAGGGTCCTAAGCAATTTAAATCTCACAGTGAAAAATATTCTCAACAAAATGATAAGGCAACTAAAAACAAAGGGAAGAAGACTGATATACATTGCAACTTTTGTAATTCTGATGGCCGCTTAGAATCCAAATGCTTTAAGAAGATGGAAGTCTTGGAAGCAACAATGAAGAAGCATAGCATCCATTTGGAGCAGTCTTCAACTTCAACTTCATCTTCAGGAATAACACTTTCTGCATGTGGTAGTCAAGCATCTCGGTCTGGTTATGCACTAAATGTATCTCCTTCTTCACATTCTCATGAGTGGCTCATTGATTATGGATCTTCTTATCACATGGCCAAAAAAAAAGCCATGTTTTCTTCTTTAAATGATTGTAACACCAAATATATATATATATATATATATATATATATATAGATAGATATATATATATATTGGTGACGATATATACCTTAGTGTTGTAGGGATTGGAACTATTCATCTAGATAATCGTCAATTCAATGATGTATTATGCGTTCCTGCCTTATCCTGCAACCTTCTATCTATATATCAGATAACTCATTCAGGTGAAGGTAAAACCATTGAATTTTCACCTCATGATGTTGTAATTAAGGACCTAAGAGATCATAGACATATATTAGCTACTAGCATTGTTGATGATTCTACAAGGTTGTATAAGTTTAACAACTTTGGGTCATCAACTCTTTACTCGGTATTTTTTTCTCATAATGATGAAGTGAGCAAACTTTACCATGAGCGATTTGGTGACTTTAACTATCGCTCACTTCAAAATCTACGTAAGAAAATATGGTGACATGTCTTCCTATGGTATCTTGCAGAGATGATGTTTGTTCCATATGTGTACTCGGAAAATATCATCAAGATAGTTTTGAAAAACATGCCTCTTGGCACGCCTCATCCCCTTTACAGATTGTGCATAATGATTTATGTGGTCCACTTCTAGTTGTTTCATTCTCTGGCTACAAGTATTTCTTAACTTTCATTGATGATTTCTCTAGACACACTTGGGTATACTTATTAAAATTCAAGAGTGAAGTCTTTAATATGTTCTTGGCCTTTGAGGCCTTTGTTGAGAAACAATATGGACATCAAATTCTTAAGCTAAGATCTGATAATGGCGGAGAATATGCTAACAATATATTCATCAACTTTTGCACTGAGCATGGAATTCAATTGCAACATACTGTTCCATATACTCCACAACAAAATGGTGTAGCTTAAAGGAAGAATCACATCTTAAAGGAAATGGCTAATTGTATGCTTCAATATAAAGGAATTAGTCTTAATTTCTTGGCAGAAGTAATTAACTGTGAAAATTACATAGTAAATCGCACTCCTTCTAAGGTTTTAAAGAATATTACTCCAGAAGAAGCATGGAGCTCAATTAAACTAGATGTAAGTCACTTTCATGTTTTTGGAAGTGAAGCATGATCCGATATTCCACATGAGAAACATAAAGCCTTAGAACCTAAGAGTGAAAAATGTATTTTTGTTGGATATTCTGAAGATTTTAAAGGATATAGACTTCTTCAACCTAAATCCAAAAATGTTATCATTGGAAGAGATGTAAAGTTTTCTGAAAAAATATCAGCTTGTGAGCCTAGTTTAGTGGATGTGCCACCTATCTCTATCCCTTCTACGTCTTAAAATATTCCTTCTTCAGATGATGACAGTGAGGATGACAATCCTTCCCCATCTTCTTGGTATCCTCCTTCAGCTCCTCAGATTCCAAAATGGGTCTGCGCTACTCGAGATGCAGTAGGTGCTCTTGCAGTTGATCCTACATATCAGTGTCATACACGTTCTCAGTTCGATAGAGCCTCTTCTTTACTAGCTCAAGATTTAGCGAATTATGATCATACACCTTTGCAGAAGCTTCAAGCCATCCATATTTGGACGAAGCTATGAATGAACAATATCATTCATTATTGGAAAATGATACATGAGACCTTGTTCCTCTTCCAAAGGGATGAAAACTTGTTAGATGCAAATGGGTTTATAGAACCAAGTCTGGACCAGATGGAAAATTTGATAAACATAAGGTTCATCTTGTTGCTAGGGGTTTTTCAAAAGTTGAAGGAATTGACTATACTGAAACCTTCTCCCTTGTTGCCAAAATGAACTTTATCTATCTTGTTCTTTCCCTTGCTTCCTCTTTCAAATGGGAAGTCCATCAGATGGATGTTAAATCTGCCTTCTTACATGGGGACTTGAATGAAGAAATCTATATGGAACAACCTCCTAGATTTATACAAATAGACTCTAGCCTTGTATGTCAGTTTAAAAAATCCCTTTATTGTCTCAAGCAAGCCCCTCGGGCTTGGTATGCCAAAATGGATAGCTTTCTTTTAGATATTGGCTTTTCTAGGTGTCATTATGACAATACTGTCTACACTAAGAATGTGGGTAAGTCTCTTATCATTATTGTTCTTTATGTTGATGATCTTATCCTTACTGGTAGTGATCCCAACCTTATAAACCATGTGAATTCCAACCTTAAAAATTAGTTTGAAATGACAAAATTAGTACACTTGCATTATTTTTTGGTCTTCAAGTCTTGCAATCCAAAGAAGGTATTTCCCTTTCCTAGTCCAAGTATGCCCATGATCTTCTACGCCACTTTCACATGGAAGACTGTAAGACAACCCCTTCTCCCTTTTAGTCTAGAGCCAAACTTTTAGTCACTTATACTTCCCTTGAAGTTGATGCTACCTTATACCATCAGCTTGTTGGAAAATTTGTGTATCTGACCCACACCTATCCTGACCTTTCCTTTGTTATTGGCCTTGTTGCTTGATTTATGAAAAACCCACATGAAATTCATCGGAAAGAAACTAAAGAATACTTTTTTATGTTCGAAGTACAGTCAGTTTGGGATTAATTACACTGCATAAGCATCTCCTCTATTGGTTGGTTTCATTGATTCTGATTGGGTTGGTGACCCTGATGATCGGAAGTTTACTGCAGGTTATGTCTCCCCTCTTGGTTCTAGACCTATTACATGGGCTTGCAAGAAACAAAGTACTATTTCTCTTTCTTCAGCATAAGAAGAATATCATGGCTTCATCAGATTCTGTTAGAGTTTGGTTTTTCAGCAGCAACATCCGATTACACTTTGGTGTGATACTCAAATTGCCATTCAACTATGCAAAGGTCCAATCCAACATCAGAGCATCAAACACATTGAACTACACATGCACTTCATTAGAAAGCTCATTCATGACCATGTTTTTGAAGTGCAATATTGTTCAAATGATGATCAAATTGCAGAAATATTTACAATTGCTCTAACAAAGACGAAGTTTACTAAACTTCGATTTATGGTTGGAGTTCAGGAAGTTGTCACTAAGGGGGGATAGGCTCTAATGCCTCATTCCTTAACCTATTGTGTAATCTTTGTACATCCTTCAATCTTATCCCAAGTTGTTCTTAAGGGGGGATGTTAGGATATTCCAACACATAGGAAATAACTAAGTATAAATTGATCTAATGTCTAGTTAGGTAAAGTGTGTTTCTTTAATACTTTTTGTAAATTACAATCCAACGGTCATGATATGTTCTAGACATGAAGTGATCAAACAGTTCATTCTCTCCTTGGTATTACCAACACTTGATATGTGGCTTAACACCTTATTGGTCCATGATCTCTATTTAAAGAGCATGGAGGGTCATTTCTTAGGTTACTGTTCATGAGAGAAGCTTATGTAAATTTTCTTACATTAATAAATTGTCTGAAGTGGCCACGTTGGCTCAGGTCGTCGATTGTTTCCCTCTTTGAGGGTTTTAACCATGTCAAGAATACTAGTGTACTGATCTGTGATCTATTTGTGAGCGGTGTCCTTTGGTGTTCTATCCAAGGAACTTACTTTGTAAACTCCTACAAATTGTCTATTAAAAATAATTTCTTGAATTTATTTTTTTATTGATAAAAAAATAAAGTATTTTAAATTATATTTATTAAATAATATGTTATATTAAAGAAAAAAAAAATTATAGACACATATGTTTCTTTTGTGAGCTTTCATAGAAGAAAGTCATAGGTCGGGCTGACTATGAGCTTGGAGGTGGTCGTTGTAAACACGCATAAATATACACACATATTTTTTTGTGGCCCCTATTGAAAGCAAGCCAGAGGTCAACCCCCACTATGAGGTCGGAGGTCGACATTGTCGCTCAAGTGGTCTCTTTAGACACTCCTGACTACTGAAACTCCCGACCAATTCAGCTCCAACTTCAATCCTTCACGCAAGCTGGTGTGAGGTTAGAAGAATTCAACGGAGGTTGGGATATCTGTTTGATTTAAATATTATTTTAATCAAAATTATTATCTTATACATTATTTTTGATATTAGGTGAGATTAAAGCATTGTGTTGGTAATTTAGTTTTTCTATTCAATATAAATTAAAAATATAAATTTTTGCATTTTGTTTACTCGAATCCAGGTTCACTGCTAGTTACGCCGTAAGGCATTTCCATTTGAAATCAACTCTGCTTTTGGGTTACGTGTACATGTCTCAGCCTTTGATTTAAATGTTAGAGGATGAAAATGATCTTACCCATCCAATTGATCAGACTGGTATACAATGCGACCCCGCGGGTATACGATGCAACCCAGCAGGTATACGATGCAACCCAGCAGATCGATGCTTGCCCTCGCTGGACACTGCGCTGCTTCCACTTCCAGGTGACGCTACGCTGCTTCCACTTCCAGGTGCTTCTCCGTGTGGAGACCTTGCACTTGCCCTCGCTGTACATATCTTTCAGGTCGAATTTTACAAGCACACAAATTCCGTGGACTCATAGAAGATGAAGCCGAAGCTGAAAATTCAAGATTCTAGCAACAATACCAAAGGTTCAACAATATCGTGTAAGACAGCCACAATTTCTGAGAAAACACTCTAGGATTCTCTACATTATCCTGGTGAGAGATCTCGAGAAAACACAAGAGGACAGGACTTGTGATGACCATGTAATATACTTTCATAAAACCAAGAAAAGTTGATCTCGCGGCTCATAGATCAAAGTAGACAAACCCAAAAATAGTTACTTCCAATTCTTATTATTTTTTTCTGAAATTTACTTCTGATTCCACACTTGGAGAGATCATTTTACAGTTATGAGTAATGACAAATAGAAGCAAGAAATATTTTGCTAAATTTTACATGTTCTATAAGTGTTTCTCCTTTAGCATGGCGAACTTCAGTAAATCCATACAATTCTGATAACAATGCAACAGGTGCAAACATTATTTAAATGTTATGGAACAACATGTTGAGCAGTTTTTGTGACATATTTTAGGCCCCAGTGCATTCAACAAAGCAGTGAGGGTGCAACGGTGGTTATGTTATAGTTCCGCAATATTGGATTATTTAGAGAGCACATGCATGTGCCAACCTCAGTTTCTTAATTGATATTTCCAACAATGCAGACGATGGTTATGTGTTACATGTATACCTATCTGAAGAGTTTCAATCATAGTAGAACAAAGATGAAACAGACCTATAATTTATCGATATGTTATGTTAATACAAAGCCAGAGATGATTGTGTTACAATTCAGAATGGAATTTTCTTCAATATTCATGTTCCAAATGTGTATAATTGAATGTATCGTCTGCTTACTCCAAACATAATATTAGATTTTCTATCTTTTGGCAGTGTTAACATAATTCCTATGTAATGGCAGTGTTACAATGTCGACAACAGAACAATATGCATTACACCTAAGTCTGGAACCAAGGTCGATAACATAGCAATATGCATTACACCTAAGTCTGGAACCAATGTCGATAACATAGCAATATGCATTACACCTAAGTCTGGAATGTTACAATGGATGGTCTGGATCATTATGTCTTTCAAAATTATTAAATTTCTTATTTCACCTGGCACTTTTACATAGTTTGTACAAGTATAACGGATGCCATAGTAGAGGTGTGCGCTGCAAATAAGCATTCATTTTATTGCATCTAGGACAGAGCAATCATCTTGAAGGGGCTATAATGGATTAAATGATTCAAATAAATTCCAATGAGATTGAATTCAGGATGTTATAATAAAGGAGGACAATGCATCACATACCAGGCAAGGTTGAAGGTGGTAGTTAAATTGCAACTTCAAACTCTGGTTCTTGATTTCCAAGTTAAATCTAGAATGTAAATACAATGAACCTGCACATATGATTTGTGATTTACTCGGAGGTAGGTATCATGAGAGCCACAAGGCAAGGGAGGGAGTTAGTTTCTCATACTGACCAGTAAAATTAAGGGGCCACAACGGTCTTAACGTATTTGGAATTAATTATGTTTCATGTTTTGTCGGCCAGCAAATTTTTTCTTCCAACCCATGACAAGGTTGTAATGCGTGTAAAAGCGAGAAGTGATTTTTAAATCGAGGGCAGAATTCGTTGAATTCCAATGTAAAGTATACAACTGATTTCCAAATCCTGCATGTATGATTTCCTTGCAGATTGATATTTCCCATGAAGGGATGAATTTGATGTTCTATTTGAGATATTTGTTGCTCTGTCCATGTGTACTGACAACAAAATGGGTGGATCGAAGTGTGTCGCGTACTAGACGATCTCTAATACATGGAAAGGGTGTTGATTATGAAATAAGGACTCCCTATGACCTGTGCCATTTTTTTGACAAATTTTCGTGGATAGAGAGATATGAATGGAGGGAGGGAGAGTAGTTGATTGTTCTTCTTGTGCGGCTCAGAGTTTTGTATGAGCGTAGTTACTGTGTTTCCAACCTCTAGATGCAGGTCACTTTGTCTTGGGTTATGACTGTGTTACTATAATTTACCAAGTATGTCCAAAGAGATATAGGTGGTAGGCACTTCCTCCAATACCCTATGATCGAGCTCTGACTAGAGGGAAAGTAATTTTGGGTGTCGCATCAGCAGTCATGCAAGGAAAGCTTTATGTCATTGGCGGTGCTCTATTTTGTAAAGAAGCAATAAGGGATGTGTGGATGCATGATCCAAGGAAGAATAAGTGGACAAAGATGGCATCCATATCAAATCCTCATTTTAGTTGCCTCATAGGAGTAATTGACAACAAACAATATGGAGTTGGAGGGTCTGGTATGTGCCATCTCACAGGTTATTCCCTCCTTTGCTTCTAAGTTTATGATCCCATTACAAACGCATGAAGGCATGAAATAAGTGCACGAGGTGCCATCGCTAGCAATATTTATAGTCATCTTAAACATGTAGTAGTGGTAGATGGGAATTTATGTGTAACCGGACCATAAAGAATTTGAGGTCGTATGAATGGGGGCATGTACATTCTCATTACAAATACATGGTTTGAAATAAAGCCAGATTACATGAAGCATGGGGAATCCAAACACCATTATGGATGGAAAGATCTATATGATTGATTTTAATGGTTATAAACAATATGTTCATAGATGCACTTAACTCCAAGTATGACCTAGAAATACGAGCTAGAGTGGGAAAAAATATTTTTACGCCGTAAGGCGTTTCCATTTGAAATCAACTTTGCTTTTGAGTTACGTGTACATGTCTGAGCCTTTGATTTAAATGTTAGACGATGAAAATGATCTTACCCATCCAATTGGTCGGACTGGTATACAATGCGACCCCGCGGGTATACGATGCAACCCAGCAGATCGATGCTTGCCCTCGCTGGACGCTGCGCTGCTTCCACTTCCAGGTGACGCTACGTTGCTTCCACTTCCAGGTGCTTCTCCGTGTGGAGACCTTGCACTTGCCCTCGCTATACATATCTTCCAGGTCGAATTTTACAAGCACACAAATTCCGTGGACTCACAGAAGATGAAGCCGAAGCTGAAAATTCAAGATTCTGGCATGGAAATTATTGGATTTACAGTAGGTCGCAAAGAGATGTGAAACATATAGCCGAAACCCATAAAGGCAATGCAAAGCACTAAAAGTTTAAAAGTTGCAAGAGCAAGTCATGGAGAGCCGTAGGGCTAACCCAACTACAAAGGATCAAAATACCCAAGAAATCCAGAGGGTAACGCATTTGCAAAAGGGCCAAAGAGCTACAAGACCAGGTTGTGAATACCCTTCGACGTGGCCCTGCAACTAACGCACTTTTGTGGGAGCAAGAACTGCAACTCATTTGTGTGGGATTTTATTGGGACTACAATAATGACCATTTCACAATATTCTGAAAAAATCCATGTAAAGCAAGAATCGGTTCAAGACAAAGAGTGAAGAGAATTTGTTCGAGAATCGTGAAGAAGGTTTCTATTCGAGAATCATGAAGAAGGTTTCCTTTCATCGTCATAAACCGGTTAGGGTGTTTTCAAACTCACATCTATCAATCTCTGGTTTTCCAAAATCGTATTTTAAGTTCCTTCAGTTTTTTAGAGGTAACGAGAAGCAAGTTACCACGCTGATGTAAAACTGTTTTGCGCAGATCTGAATGTATCAGAGCCAGGTTTCAATCTTGGGACTTGTGAGTTATAAGTTCAATTACAAATAGAAACATTCAATGCCTAACTAACCTAATCTCCTTCCCTAGCTAGCCTAACCTACTTAAAACTGGCTTGAACGTGGGCTGTAGGACTGAATGTCCTTCCCAGATCTCCCGCACATCAAACTCCATAATTCTTGTAACCTCCCATGATCAGGCCTCAAATATTCCCAAGCGTATTCAGTACTTCATGCATGCATTTTTCCAAATGGGTGCTCTACTTCCATCAGAAATTTCAGCTGCATATGAGAATTCAAGCTCTCTTGGGTCAATATGGGATGCAGATACGAAGAATAATGATGTGGTCTATCAAGTCCATAATTTGGGGGTTTTTATTGCTTACGTGCAGGACGTGTTCGAGGACTTTGCATGCAGCTTGTCTTATCCTACCAATGGAAATGCAAGGTTGGAGAGTTTGGATGCCTGGAACAACTTAAGAATTCCAGAGGTCCAGAAATTTTCTCACTGAACGCACAATATGCATAAAGAAGATGATTGTAAAGATATGTGTGCATCATCTGTGAGCTTACTAAAGTTCACATGACAGATTCATTCAATTTATTAGTTAACAACGGTGCTGCTGCTGGACAAGTGATATTCCATGTAAGGCATTTCAAGATCTTGTATTTCTACAGTAACTGTTTTTGCGTTAATTATTATTCATTGGAAGACTAATATTTTTGTCATGCGTATCTGAAAAATGCGACATGATCATTCCAGACACATTTTCACATTAGTCCCAGAAGCATGCATATAAACTTTGGAGGTCTTAGGTAAATACACAAATGCATCTTGTCTTTAATGCTCACGAGTAAGCTCATACATTTAAAGACCTCGATAGAAGGCATTAGAATAAGATATAAGAGAGGAGTGACGTCTTTTAATCTACCCTATTGCAATGGAGGTATACTTGTTTCAATCAAAAAAGAGTTAAACAAGATGCCAAGATGCTTGAGGCCATGAAGTTCCCCCTGGATAACCCCTGGAAGTATGATCGTAAGTATATATTGGCTTAGTTAAAGGGAAACAAGCAGCCAGGGGCAGCATCAACTTCAGAGTTATTGCATGTAATGAATAGGACACCTAGGTGCTTTGATTTTTTATGATTTTTACATAGATTTTAAATAAAAAGAGTAAATCTCTGTTGTATACATTTTCAAAGAGATGCAGTGTATTTGTGTTTTTTTTACACAACTTTTTTAATTACAAGAAAGTGAAAGGAGATTTACAATATTGCACTTATTAGATATTAAATAAATTTTCTCATTGAAAACACAATATGCATAAATGAGCTTACTGAAGTTCACATGACAGATTCATTCAATTTATTAGTTAACAACGGTGCTGCCGTTGGACAAGTGATATTCCATGTCAGGCATTTTAAGATCTTGTATTTCTACATTAAATGTTTTTGCATTAATTATTAGCACATTCAGTACTTCATGCATGCATCTTGCCAAATGGGTGCTCTAATTCCATCAGAAATTTCAGTTGTATATGAGAATTCAAGCTCTCTTGGGTCGGTATGGGATGCAGATACAAAGAATAATGATGTTTTCTATCAAGTCCAGAATTTGGGGGTTTTGAATGCTCATGTGTAGGACGTGTTCGAGGACTCTACATGCAGCTTGTCTTCTCCTACCAGTGGAGATACGAGGTTGGAGGGTTTGGATGCCTAGAACAACTTAAGAATTCCAGAGGTCCGGAAATTTTCTCATTGAACGCAAAACATGCATAAAGAAGATGATTGTAAAGATCTTGTATTTCTACAATAACTGATTTTGCATTAATTATTAGCGCATTTAGTACTTCATGCATGCATCTTGCCAAATGGGTGCTCTATTTCCATCAGAAATTTCAGCTGCATATGAGAATCCAGGCTCTTTTGGGTCGGTATGGGATGCAGATACAAAGGATAATGATGTTGTCTGTCAAGTCCAGAATTTGGGGGTTTTGAATGCTCACGTGCAGGACGTGTTCAAGGACTCTGCATGCAGCTTGTCTTCTCCTACCAATGGAGATGCGAGGTTGGAGGGTTTGGATGCCTGGAACAACTTAAAAATTCTAGAGGTCCGAAAATTTTCTCATTGAACGCACAATACGCATAAAGAAGATGATTATAAAGATATGCGTGCATCATCTGTGAGCTTACTGAAGTTCACATGACAGATTCATTCAATTTATTAGTTAACAATGGTTTTGCTGCTGGACAAGTGATATTCCATGTAAGGCATTTTAAGATCTTGTATTTCTACAGTAATTGCTTTTGCATTAATTATTATTCATTGGAAGACTAATATTTTTGTCATGTGTATCTGAAAAATGCGACATGATCATTCCAGACACATTTTCACATTATTCCCAGAAGCATGCATGATAAACTTTGGAGGTCTTCCTAGAAGCATGCATGATAAACTTTGGAGGTCTGAGGTAAGTACACAAATGCATCTTGTCTTTAATGGTCACGAGTAAGCTCATACATTTGAAGACCTCGATAGAAGGCATTAGAATAAGATATAAGAGAGGAGTGACGTCTTTTAATCTACCCTATTGCAATGGGGGTATACTTGTTTCAATCAAAAAAGAGTTAAACAAGATGCCAAGATGCTTGAGGCCATGAAGTTCCCCCTAGATAACGCCTGGAAGTATGATCGTAAGTATATAATGGCTTAGTTAAAGGGAAACAAGCAGCCAGGGGTAGCATAACTTCAGAGTTATTGCATGTAATGAACTTGACACCTGGGTGCTTTGATTTTTGATGCTTCTTACATAGATTTTAAATAAAAAGAGTAAATATCTGTTGTATTCAAAGAGATGCAGTGTATTTGTGTTTTTTTACACAACTTTTTTAATTACATGAAAGTGAAAGGAGATTTACAATATTGCACTTATTAGATATTAAATAAATTTTCTCATTGAACACACAATATGCATAAAGAATATGATTGTAAAGATATGCGTGCATCATCTGTGAGCTTACTGAAGTTCACATGATAGATTCATTCAATTTATTAGTTAACAACGGTGCTGCTGCTGGACAAGTGATATTCCATGTAAGGCATTTTAATATCTTGTATTTCTATAGTAACTGTATTTGCATTAATTGTTAGCGCATTCAGTACTTCATGCATGCATCTTGCCAAATGGGTTCTCTACTTCCATCAGAAATTTCAACTCCATATGAGGATTCAAGCTCTCTTCAGTCGGTATGGCATGCAGATACAAAGAATAATGATGTTGTCTATCAAGTCCAGAATTTGGGGGTTTTGAATGCTCACGTGCAGGACGTGTTCAAGGACTCTGCATGCAGCTTGTCTTCTCCTACCAATGGAGATGCGAGGTTGGAGGGTTTGGATGCTTGGAACAACTTAAGAATTTCAGAGGTCCAGAAATTTTCTCATTGAACGCACAATATGCATAAAGAAGATGATTTTAAAGATATTGTATTTCTACAATAACTATTTTTGCATTAATTATTAGCACATTCAGTACTTCATGCATGCATCTTGCCAAATGGGTTCTCTACTTCCATCAGAAATTTCAGCTGCATATGAGAATTCAGGCTCTCTTGGGTCGGTATGGGATGCAGATACAAAGAATAATGATGTTTTCTATCAAGTCTAGAATTTGGGGGTTTTAAATGCTCACGTGCAGGACGTGTTCGAGGACTCTACATGCAGCTTGTCTTCTCCTACCAATGGAGATGCGAGGTTGGAGGGTTTGAGAATTCCAGAGGTCCGGGAATTTTCTCATTGAATGCACAAAATGCATAAATAAGATGATTGTAAAGATATGCGTGCATCATCTGTGAGATTACTGAAGTTCACATGACATATTCATTAAATTTATTAGTTAACAACGATGTTGCTGCTGGAAAAGTGATATTCCATGTAAGGCATTTTAGATCTTGTATTTCTACAGTAACTATTTCTACATTAATTATTAATTCATTGGAAGACTAATATTTTTGTCATGTGTATCTAAAAAATGCGACATGATCATTCTAGACACATTTTCACATTATTCCCAGAAGCATGTATGAAAAACTTTGGAGGTTTGAGGTAAGTACACAAATTCATCTTGGCTTTAATGGTCATGAGTAAGCTCATACATTTGAAGACCTTGATAGAAGGCATTAAAATAAGATATAAGAGAGGAGTGATGTCTTTTAATCTACCCTATTGCAATGGGGGTATGCTTTTTTCAGTAAAAAAAGAGCTAAACAAGCTGCCAAGATCCTTGAGGCCATGAAATTCCCCCTAGATAACCCCTGGAGGTATGATCATAAGTTTATAGTGGTTTAGCTAAAGGGAAACAAGCAGCCAGGGGCAGCATCAACTTCAGAGTTATTGCATGTAATGAACAGGACACCTGGGTGCTTTTATTTTTTATGCTTCTTACATAGATTTTAAATAAAAAGAGTAAATCTCTGTGGTATACATTTTCAAAGAGGTGCAGTGTATTTGTGTTTTTTTGTACACAACTTTTTTAATTACAAGAAAGTAAAAGGAGATTTACAATATTGCACTTATTAGATATTAAATAAATTTTCTTATTGAACACACAATATGCATAAAGAAGATGATTGTAAAGATATGCGTGCATCATCTGCGAGCTTATCGAAGTTCACATGATAGATTCACTCAATTTATTAGTTAACAACGGTGTTGTTGCTAGACAAGTGATATTCAATGTAAGGCATTTTAAGATCTTGTATTTCTACAGTAACTGTTTTTGCATTAATTATTATTCATTGGAAGACTAATATTTTTGTCATGTATATCTGAAAAAATGCGACCTGATCATTCTAGACACATTTTCACATTATTCCCAGAAGCATGCATGATAAACTTTGGAAGTCTGAGGTAAGTACACAAATGCATCTTGGCTTTAATGGTCACGAGTAAGCTCATACATTTGAAGACCTTCATAGAAGGCATTATAATAAGATGTAAGAGAGGAGTGGCGTCTTTCAATCTTTCCTATTGCAATGGGGGGTATGCTTTTTTCAATAAAAAAAGAGCTAAACAAGCTGCCAATATCCTTGAGGCCATGAAGTCCCCCGTAGATAACCCCTGGAAGTATGATCGTAAGTTTATAATGGTTTAGCTAAAGGGAAACAAGCAGCCAGGGGCAACATCAACTTCAGAGTTATTGCATGTAATGAACAGGACGCCTGGGTGCTTTGATTTTTGATGCTTCTTACATAGATTTTAAATAAAAAGAGTAAATCTTTGTTGTATACATTTTCAAAGAGATGCAGTGTATTTGTGTTTTTTTTACACAACCTCTTTTAATTACAAGAAAGTGAAAGGAGATTTACAATATTGCACTTATTAGATATTAAATAAATTTTCTCATTGAACACACAATATGCATAAAGAAGATGATTGTAAAGATATGTGTGCATCATCTACGAGCTTACTAAAGTTCACATGACATATTCATTCAATTTATGAGTTAACACCGATGTTTTCGTTAGACAAGTGATATTCCATGTAAGGCATGTTAAGATCTTGTATTTCTACAACAACTGTTTTTGCATTAATTATTATTCATTGGAAGAATAATATTTTTGTCATGTGTATCTGAAAAATGCGACATGATCATTCTAGACACATTTTCACATTATTCCCAGAAGCATACATGATAAACTTTGGAGGTCTGAGGTAAGGACACAAATTCATCTTGGCTTTAATGGTCACGAGTAAGCTCATACATTTGAAGGCCTTGATAGAAGGCATTAGAATAAGATACAAGAGATGAGTGACGTCTTTTCTAAGTGATTAGATTTAGATATTGTTTGGAAGGGTGATATTTCAGTAAAATCTCAAACAATATTTCCTTGATCCCTCTTGATTCATAAATATGTATTGTTGTTGCAATAAATTTTCATCATTTGTTGTTGAATGGTGAATATTGAAGCACACTTTCAAAAAAAGTCTAGACTAACATACCTTTGATTGAATAATTCACAGTTAAATTTACTTTCAGAGGTGAAGGGAATAAAAGTTGGCTGGCATTACTTACAAAGAAAACCATAAAATCTTGGGAAAAAATGATGGTCTTGTTATTAAAGTTGGTTTATCTCTGGTTATTATCCCTGAAATATTCCCGTATATTTTATAGAATGTTTGTTGGAGATACCTCTGTTTGAATCGAAAGACCTCTCTTCTTGCAGAATGTATTCGGGGAACATTATCAGCTCTGCAAACTGCATAATCTGGGCCATTCTAAGAGAATCCAAATTCTTGTTCAGCTGCATATGGTTGTCTAATTGATGTTATTAGACTTTGATTCTACAGGTTCATGTAATTTTCAAACATGTAAGCTGAACAATAAGCTATGTTTTGAAAGATTCAACTTCTGCCATGGTGGTGAAGTCATACTAACATATTTACAACAATTCTTTATGGAGTCCAACTTATAAGTGCCAATACCTTTACTCTTTCCTTTAGGTCGTGTCCTTACAAAGGTCTTGAATAAGTAATGTAAACTAGAACAATATTATATGAATTTTTTGTTGTTTCCAATTATTTCTCTAATTTCAACACAATTTGATATCGTAGTCTACAGGTTGCTTCAATTAATCTGCAGACATTCATTTATAGACATTGGTAAAGTATCCATTAGTTGATTTTGAAATTTGAAATACACCCATGACATTGGTAATGCCTCCTTCACGATCATACTTTTGTTAAACTACTGGTTGATTTTTATTAGATCTAGATAGTGTCATTGTAACACTGAACTTGAGAGTTGTGAAATAACTTTACATGGCTATAAAAGAGAGAGGAATGGTCTAGAAGCTTCTTTGCAGAGAGTTGGTCAAGAAAAAACAAATTTGGAGGACCACCTTAGCTCACTGAAAGAAACATTGAGAAATTCAGATACTGGTGTGGATACGCTGAAACGTTGTAAGGATGAGCTAGAGAGAACAGTTGCATCCCTCGAGTTCACATTGGAGGACAAGCTTACTTAATTATCAGCCTTTTCTGAGATAAATCAGGCTTATGATACTCTGTCTGATCCACAAAAGAGAAAAGCATATGATAATCTGCACCTCATACCCAAGTTTGACATTTCCAGGGTTGCTTTTGGTTATGTATTAGAGACGAATAAGACCTTTCAAGCTCGTACATTCTAGAGAAGGCAAAGGACCATGATCTGTGGTGAAAATTTTCAGGCTGCTTGAATTTACTTTGGTAATCTGCTTCCTATTTATGTATGGTGTGATGCTTGGACCCATGCCCTCTTGTTTAATATATGTTATTATGTATATAGTTCTTTATGATGGGCCGACCTTGTACTTAGTTTTGGTGGGATATTTGTCTGGAGCATTCTTACTGCTATCATAGTAGTCAAGATGGTCACTAATCACATGCACATCATTGGATAATGGAGATCATCACAATGCAGCTTGCTGCAAGAATGCTTGGAACATTGAAGAAGCCATCAGATTTTTTGTGCCTCTTTCCATCTGTCCCTTCCCTCAACAATGGCTTACAACATCTATGGTATTTTATACAAAATTTTATGCAAGAACAAGATATCCATGCCTAACAATCAACTTGACTTATCATGACTTTAATATTTATATAAAAAAACATAGATAGATAGATACATTGATTTTGATTAGAATTGTAACTTGTTTCCAAAATTGATTTTTATACAATATCTATCATATGTTTATTGTAAATATTATCTAGCACCATTCATAAGTTGTTTCCAAAGAAAGTACCTTCATCATTCTCATTTGTGTCCTCATACACTCATACAGTGATCACAAGCCTATTTCCCAGGTCTTTATATTGTTATTTGTCATGGTAATAAATGTTGATTGAATGATCTTGAACATTGTAAATATATAATTTTGAAACATTATAATGATGTGTAGAGATTGCATTGATTTTACAAGACACTTCAAGCTACTAGTTCCTTTTCTATTGCCTTACGGCGTGTTCTTTGCAACATATGGTGCAAATGCTAGTATTATTATTATTTCTTATAAACTAGTTAAATTAGGTTTGGTTATCATGAGTTTAGATGTTATAAATTAAATCCTAAATATCTAATGAAATTAGTTATAATACATTTACTGTGTGACATTTGACGAAGAAAAAAAATGTTAATGTAAATTTAAGTTTTTATAAATATAATAAGCAAGGAAATAGTTTTTATAATAATATATATTGTTTATTGTTGATTAATTTGTATCATTAGCATTTGAAAAATAAAATAAAAATAACTATATTCACATTAATTTTTTTCTTTAAAGAAGGGATAATGGTTTCACATCTTTTAAACATTTTATCTTATAAGAATAATTTATTCAATTTATTTTTTAATTGATAAAAAAAGATAAAATATTTTAAATTAATTTTATTAAATAATATGTTATATGAAAAAAAAATTATAAATTATAAAAAGGCTAATTATACATATATGTTTCTTTTTCGGGCCCTACTAGAAGAAAGACGAAGATCGGGCTTGCTATGAGGTCGGAGGTCGACATTGTCTTTTGAATAGTGCTATGAAATTCCACGACCAATTCGGCTCCTTGTAAAAGCGCCCAACTATATGTACATAATTCTTTTATGGTCCCTACTGAAAGCAAGTTAGAATTCGGGCTCATCTATGAGGTCAAAATTCAACCTTGTCATTTGAATGGTTTCTCTAGACATTCCCGACTATTGACCTTCCCTGACCAAATTGACTCCAACTATAATACTACATGCAAGCTCGTGTTAGCACTGACAAATTGAACGAAGATTGCGATATGTGTTGCATTTAAATATTATTTTAATCCAAATTATTCACATATACATTAATGTTGATATTATGTGAGATTAAAGTGTTTTGTTGTTTTATGAGGAAATGCGCAGCAATGGTGAAATTATCTTGCTTTATGGTTTTTATCATTTGTGTTGAGATTTCAAAGAAATGATGACATTTAGTAGCTACAAATTGTAACTTATTCCATCATCCATGCTTTATTTATGTTGTGATACATATTTGGCTTGTAATGTACTTTTTTATTCAATATAAATAAAAAATACAATTTTTGAGTTTTGTTTTCTAGAATCTAGATTCACTATTATTATTATTTTTATTTTTTTATAAACGACTTAAATGAGGACTACGATAAGGTTTATCATTAGTTGATATGTTATGAATTAAGAGTTAAATATCTAGTAAAATTGGTTAATTTAATTTTTATTTTTTTTATAAATATGAATACACAAGAAAATAATTTTTATGTT
This sequence comes from Pinus tabuliformis, assembly GCA_031772625.1. Lineage (NCBI taxonomy): Eukaryota > Viridiplantae > Streptophyta > Pinopsida > Pinales > Pinaceae > Pinus > Pinus tabuliformis. Next base: position 717,623,505 of record CM062812.1, on the reverse strand, counting down.
TGAGCTTTTTTTTCCATTATCTAAATCAATTTTGTTTTAAATTTGAAATTTATTTATTTAAATTACAACTTTAGACAATGGATTCTAAAATATTAAAGATGTGTTCATATATATATATATATATATATATATATATATATATATATATATATATATATATATAAAATCTTGTAAAATAATAGACCACCAAGTTAGTTAAAAATATATATGAAATAATTAAACCTGTTTATAGTTTTTAGCTATTTTATCAATTTATATTTAAATACAACTTCGTAGTATTTTTAACTTTTGGTTTATAATACATTTTATATGAAGATATTTTTTACTTTGTTTGTTGGCCATGTTTTTTTTTTTTTAGGTCCTAATTATTTTAAATTGTGACAAGCGACTAAATTGTTAAGTTTTATTGGTTTTACTTAAAATTGTGGATGGTTGCAAAATTTAGATAATATACAACTTGAGTGGGCCTAATGGTTAATAGCATGTGTTTCCTCCTAGGAGGTCACAAGTTCAAAACTAGAGGGGGGTAGAGTATGTATGCTTTTGTAGACTTAGCAGTGAAATCGCTCCGCGGAGGTGGGTCCCCTATCCCACGAACAAGGGGGTCTCATAGAACGATTTAAATAATTAATTAAATTTATAAGAATTTCCATATATATATATATATATATATATATATATATATATATATATATATATATATATAAAATTTCAATAATGTTGTATTCTTTTAATTGTTTACATAATGCCAAAATGCTTTATTATCAAAATTTATTGTTTCTATATGTCCCTTGTCCCACAAACAGGGGGGTCTCATACACCAATTTGGTGTCTGTCTTGGCTGTGACCTTAAAAATAGATATTATTATTATTATTATTGTTAAAATGAATTAAAGTTTCAATGAGTGCTTTAACTATTTTGACTAAACTTTATAAAAGTAGAAGGGACTTAGTTTAAAGTGATGTGAATGTGAATTTAAATTTTATTTAAATTTTAATTTAATTTTAATAATATATTTTGTAAATTCGCTATTTGAATATTAAATAATTAATCAAATTTAAAATTAATTAAATTTATAATAATTTCCATATATATATATATATATATATATATATATATATATATATATATATATATATATATATATATATATATATATATTAAAATTTCAATAATGTTGTATTCTTTTAATTGTCTACATAATGCTAAAATGCTTTATTATCAAAATTTATTGTTTTTATATATAAATAAAGAGATTATTAAATTATTATATTAAGTTGTTTGATATTTTCTTATTTTAAATTCCGTGGATGTTAAAATTCTTATTCAACTAGTGTTCTTAGACATCATTGTAATGTTGTCTCATTTATATTGAACTTTAGGGGGAAAAAGATGTAAATAAATATGAGAATTACAATAATCTTATAGTTAATACATACATTGTTAATGATGTATAGTTAAAATTATTTTATTATTTTGATTAGTGGATTTTGTAAATCATAATGCATTACTTAATATTCAATGAACATAAGTTATCGAAGAAAAAAATGTAATTGATTTGAGCAATAAAAATATAGAGTCATGGATACTAATTGCTAAAATAAATTATTCTATCTCCTTGTTTTATGTAAATAGATCATGCATTAGTTTACCACCTTCATAATATTTATAATGGACTTTTGAAATATATATTTTTAGGATTCGATAAAATGATTTCTATATTAGCTTAGAAATATTTGATTTTGCATGTTCTTTTCATTTTATAGATATGGGGTCGTAATGATTAAGATGTTGTAGACATTTTTACAAGTTTGAATTTGCTCTAAATTTTAAATTGCTAAATACTTTTATCTAGGGCAATATAAAAAATTTGACAGATTTTTCAGAAATTTTAAATGAACTTTTTTCTTGTCCATTAATTTGGTGTTAAATTACACATTATTTATATCTATGTGGAAAGCTAAACTTTAGAAAAAAATTGAATTATGGAATAATAATAATGTTTTTACATAGCAATTGTGCGTATTTTTCTTTTCAAAACAAGTGAAAAACAATAAAAGACAAAATTTGGGAACTAGAAGGAATTAAATAACCTTGCAACCTTTGTTATTTGCAATTGTGGTGTTTAATAACATTTAATGTCTAAACACTTAGAGACAATTATAAGGTTTTTCAAATACTTTTATATACATAGTTTTGACCTTTTTGGTCAACTGATGTTTGGTATGATTTTAAGTACAATGTCTAATCTGTTTATAATTGAACATCTTCGACTAACGAAATTAGTTTCTAGAACACTTTTTCCTAGCATTATTTATTTTAGTTGATACTAAAAATCCTTTAAACAATAGTATTATTTAGATTGTTAAATCATTATTTGACTTGATGATATACTGGATTCAAGGGATGTCTACTAGTTTGGGTGGAATCCGTTATAAAACAATGTTATGCAATTGTGAATGATTTTGAGTCATGGAATGTGTAGTTGTGCAATTTTCAAAATCATTGCAACAACTTATAGAAGAGGAGGAGACTCATAATAAAAAAATGGATTCTACAAATAAAACAAAGAAGAAAAATAATGAGTGGTTTGAATGCAATTTCCATGGCAAGTGGATTAGTTGTAGTTTTAATTGGTGCAAATTTTTGTGTTGTTGCATGCAATATCTTTGCTCAAATCTAAAGAACAATGAATGATTGTCAAAGGCCAACATGCAACAAATTTTTTTGTGTGATTTAAATCATAAATTTCTTGATTCACTATGTCTCATGTGAGAAACAATTTTCACAAGTTATAATTCTAAAATCAACGGATATTACATGCACCTCTAAATCTCATGGCCATTTCTGTTGTGTATGTCTACTTGGAATCTTTATTCGAAGATGAGTGGCTATAGAAGCTTAAGTTATTTCATTTCTAAACAATTTTAGTGCAATTTTTTTTCTCAAATTGACACATTTACTAAAGTAAGTTTGCAATTTAATATAGTTATAGAACTATCATTAATATTGAGCGATGGTATTTATTTGCAAGTTTTGTAGTCATCTGTGGCTTGAGTGCTATTTGTAATTTATGACATAGTAGATAATTATTTCAATGTCTAGCAAATAATATGATACAAAATCGCACTACCCACCTTGATTTGTAATTTAATGTAGTTATAGTACTATGATTACAATTACACAATGATTTTTTATTTCACTTTCTTTAGTCATGTGTCACTAGACTATTGTTTGTTACTTATGATATAATAGGTAATTCTTTCAATAGCTAGAAAAAAATATGATACAAAATGACATTACCCATCTTTGGTCATTGTTATTCGCCACAATCTATATATATATATGCATTGAACGTAATATTAATTTGTCTTTGTACACAAGTGTTGTGTACCTTGATTAGATTCATAGCTATGGTGCATAAATTGTTGGTGGTTCTCATGTAGTCTTATTCTACATATCTCAATCTCTTAATGATAAGTGGGTGATCATGAATACATTTAAACTATATATAGGCTATGCATTAAGACAAAGTAATCATAGAAAGACAATTTAGATAGAAGAATTCTAAAATCATATATGTAGAAAAAAAACTAGAATTTTATGGCAAAAAAGTTGGATAGGTATTTGTCCAAAAAATAACAATGCATGATGTGTTTTATTGATCAAAACACTTACAATTTTTTTTGGTTCTTCTTGCTAAATAGAAATATCAATTAATAGTTTTTCTAGTTTTCACTTTTTCCATTAAACCCATGCATTTCTTTTTGTCCACCAATTATGTCTGGGTTGTGTTCCTGCATATGCACACACTAGCTATGAGACTTTCTCCAACTGCTATGATGTGGATATGTCAAAATACTATGATGTTCATGTGTTAACCATGGGTAAGCTCAATCAATTGGAACTATATCCATTTGCACCAAGTTTTAAAAAACAAATACTACATTAAGCTACAAACCTAAATACTTTACATTTTATTTGATAACATAATATCTTTATAATGAAGCAATATGTTATTAACTTAGACATGGTGCAATTGATAGATTTATAGTCATAAAAATTTGAATAACGGTTTATTATTTCAATAAACTTTTGAATATGAATATTGTTTTAAGTAGTTTTAGGATTTTTATTTTAAATTAAAGTAGTTTATTATAGAAAGCTATATTGTACTAAATGATTCTATTTGATTTATGTGAAAAAGTCCTTAAACCCGAGAATTCTTATTGCAGCACTGATGTTATTTCTCCTACTTGTTAGATTTAGATAAACAAGTTATTTTCAGTTTCCTACGACAAACATCGAAATACATACAATGCAGCCTAGACCAATTAAATTATATGTCGAAACAATAAACTGAACAATAGAGAAAGATACACACAAATGACAGTTATTTTTGGACAAATGTCCCCATAAAAACCCAATGCAGGAAAACCGGTGCAACAGATCTGAGGGTTTTTATTATTATGTAGTAGTTTTCTGAATACAACTTCTAAATGCCCTCCTGACAATCTAGTTACAGAGAATAATCCTGATAGAGAGATTTGTGAGGTTACCTCACACTATCATTGGGAATCCTAACTGATGCCACCCTAGAAAGATTTTCCCCGAATTTTCTAGCTGCCTTTCAATATTGTTTACGTCAACCCACCATCAAGATCATTGGTGATAGTGTCAATCCTCTGGCTGGTCAATTTACTTCCCAGATGATTCGAATTTTGCCTCTTGATCTCACACCTTGACTCTCGTCTTCTGAAACTCGAATTCCCTATGAAAATTTCGGACTCCCTCTTGGATTCTGCACTACCTCTGCGTGGCTCTGTGTCAATCCCTCTGGTCAGTGCTTCCACTACTGGATCTCCCTCTACCTTCTCTGCTGAGTATCCTCTGACCGAGAAATATTTCCCTTTTGATACTATCCCTACGACTTACTGCAAAATCTCACTATCGAAATTCTCCTAGAAGCTTCTCTACTTCAGAAAATCAAACTTCTGAACTCACTCTGTGTGTCTTCCAAATGACCCTCAAGCCTCCTTATATAATCGTCTCATTGACATTCAACGACCCAAATTAGAAGTTAATCAGTGGATAAGATCATTTATGCTTAATCCTCATATTCTTCTAGAAGTTACTCCCACAGTTAGATTAATACCCATTAATTATTTTAATTTCCTAAGTTTAGACTTAGGGTCCTATTAAAAATAATTAATTATTTTAATAAAAATGTCTCCAGGTGGAATTTCCAAAAAACATTTATGGGTTCTTTGGAATACATGCACCCAATACTGCCTACAAAATTTGAGACTTAGAGAACATCTGTTGCTACCATAAATCAACATTCCCCCTTAGCGAGGAATGTGCTCTAACAATGCCTCCCACTAGAGCATCACCCTGACTTCATAACATCGTCCTCTGCGTTGCTGATGTCTGACATGATATCCACCAACTACTAAGCTACTACTGCAGTTATACTGTTGTTGACACTACCATTGTCAACACTGCATCTGTACTACAACTCCCTCTAAATTTCTGCATTCATGCTGATCTTGGCACTACCACTACCAATTGCCCTTGCACTGCAAACTGTTGTTACTACTGCATCAGCAACGGAAAAACACCTGAAATTACTGAACTGGTGTTCAGTATGATGCATCTCTCTCTTGGAGTCTAATTGCTGCTAGTCTCTACGTTGACCCTCTGAAGCCTCTACGTTACTGCTGACTTTTCCTCTATGTCATATACACTACTACCAACTCTTCTTTGTGTTTTTCAATCTCTGGCACTCATAGCCATTACAATTGTCACTTCGACAATCCTCTACACAAACTAACACTGGTCCATCCAACTACTTTTGATCTGGGCTCCCATAGTAAGGAATTGTTTTGAGAGGTGGACTCCTCAAGGATACTGCCCATTTGTAGCTCTTTCGAACTACAACTCAAAATCAGCTCACCTCCCTCCTAGAGGTATATTCACTAACATGGAGAACTCCTCCTACTCGCTCTTCATGGGTGCAACCTTTTGATCATGCTTCTCATCTTTGTCCTTCTTTATGAAAGGACAATGTGTTGCATAGTGACCCATCTCACCACACCTGAAGCACTTTATCTTCAATATGTCCTTCTTCCACCTCTGCTGCTCCTACTTCCCCTTGATGCAAGGGCTGCATTCTCATCCTCCTCCTTGGGCTTCAACCCACTGCTACTGCTTCCATCAAGCTTACACTTGATCAAGTCTCTCCTCAGCTCCTCTTGCTTGAGAGTTGCCGACATCATATCCCAATTTGGCAAAGTCACCCTACCAAAGATACTGTGGACAAAGACTTGCCACTCATCTGAGACAGAATTGAGGGCCAGTCTAACTAACTCAAAATCTTGAGGTGTAGACCCCACAACTGATAACTCATCTCGGGTCTCCTGAAGCTTTGTGAGGAATGGATTTACGCGCTCCCCCTTCTTCATCTGTGCAGATCATAGTTTCTACTCTAAGTACATCTTATGTTGCTCGGAAGATCCCTGATACAAAATAGACAAAGAATCCCACATCTCCTTAACATTCCCTTTGCTAGCGATGTGACAGACTACATGATCCTTCACTCCATCGAGGATCATTCTCTTTTCCTTCACGATTTATTCCTTGTACTTCTTTAGTGGATCCTGATCTATAGGCACAGCCACCATGCTGTTGACATATCTCTTAAGAGCATGCTCATCTAGAAGGAATAACATCCTTGCTTTCCAGATGACGTAGTTGGATGCCCCATCCAACCTGTCTTGATCTCTTAAATCACTGGTTGCTATTTATGCCACAAAAGTTATCAAACTGCTCCTCTCTGCTTCTTACTACTGCTGCTCATCCAATAAGAAAACATACTTCTTGGAGGGAAGTCTTCTGAGGAAAAATTCCCTCACAGTGCTTCTCTTCTCTTTTGATGTCTTTTTGCCCTGCAAAACGACTTGCAGAAAAACTGCGCCCCACCAACTCTTCCTCAAGCCGAGGCTTTAGCGCTTCTCCCTCTACCATGATAATATTTCTATATGGAAGCCCTTCCTCTTTGTCGACTCACTTAGAGAGAGGTTGCCTCGAAGATTTAGCCCTCCTGGCTTAGATTGTGCAAACCCCTCTAGATATTCGAATTGTTGCCTCCTGCATTTTTTTCGAACTCCTTTTCCGCTCAATGCATGGTTTTTTGGCACTTTTATTCTTGTCTCACCTGCACTCGCTCTAATACCATGTGAAAATTCCTTAAACCCAAGAATTCCTACTGCAACACTGCTGATATTTCTCCTACTTGTTAGATTTACATAAACAAGTTATTTGCATTTTCCTATGACAAACATCGAATTACATATGCTACAACATACACTAATTAAATTATATGTCGAAATAAGAAAGTAAACAATTGAGAAAGATACACACAAATAACACAATTATTTTTCGACAAACGTCCTTGGAAAAACCCAATGCAGGAAAATCGTTGCAGCGGATCTGAGTGTTTTTATTATTATGCAGTAGTTTTCTAAATACAACTTCTGGATTCCCTTCGGGAAATCCAGTTATAGAGAATAATCTTGAAAGAGAGATTTGTGAGTTTACCTCACACTATTACTGGTAATCCTAACTGATCCATCCCCAAAAATATTTCCCTTGACTTTTCTGCCTACCTTTGTGAAGTGTCTGCATCAGCCTAGCATCAAGCTCAATGAGGACATCATCAATCCTCTGGTTGGTCAATTTTCTTCCCAGGTGATTTGATTTTGTCCTCCAAGTCTAACACACCAACTCCCATCTTCTGAAACTCGAATTCCCTCTGCAAATTTGAGACTCCCCCTTGGCTTCTGCGTTGCCTCTGTGTGGCTCTGCGTCAGCCCCTCTGGCTCAGCGCTACCACTGCTGGATCTCCCTCTGCCTTTGTGCTGAGTATCCTCTGATCGTGAAATATTTCCCTTTGGATACTATCTCTGCCCCTCACTACAAAATCTCGATATCAAAATTCTCCCTACAGCTGCTCTGCTTCATAAAATCGAACTTTTGAACTCACTTTATGTGTCTTCCAAATGACCCTCATGCCTCCTTAAATAATATTCTCATTGACATTCAACAACCTAGATTAGAAGTTAATCAATCGCTAAGATCATTTCTGCTTGATCCTCATCTTCTTCTAGAAGTTACTCCCACAGTTCAGACTTAGGGTCCCATTAAAAATAATTAATTATTTTAATAAAACTATCTCTGGGTGGAATTTCCCAAAATTCTTTCTAGGTTCTTTGGAATACATGTGCCCAAGCTGCATTGCAAAATTGAGACTTAGAGCACATCCGATGCTACTATAAATCAACAATTTATACATTTTGAAAGGAATTTACAATAATTGTCAAACAAAATTACGAAATTTTACAAATTAAATATTGTGTTTTGAAATTTGTTAAAATGATAATAATGCTTTTGTTACTATTATTTTAAATTTCATAAATGTCTTTAGATTTATATTATGTTTCAGTTGCAAAAAATGATTTTTTTCAAGGTTTCTTATGGCCATTTCGTCTACTCATTTGTCATAGCGATAAGCACTCATTTTCGGAGTATTGTCAAACTAAAAACAAGGAACAAAGATAGTCACAAAGACAATGTAGGCTAGATAATATATGAGTTCTAAAAATTTTCTAGTAACATATGTGGTGATTTAACATTTAATGCAATCCATGCTCTTAATGCTATAAATCATTGTCACATTTGGACAATTTGTCAAATTGTCTCAATAAACTTTATGGCAATGAAAAATAGTTTTGAGTTGAAAGGATCAAAATTGCAATAAATTGATCACAAGTTATTTAGATTCAATTTACATAGTTTATAGCATTTATCATATTATCTTGGTGACTATTTATTTGACTCATTTGATGTTCTTCTTCACTTCCGCTATAGTTCAACTGAAATATGACATGGAATTGTAAACCACTTTTAACATTGCTTATTTCATGGACATGATGTTGCTTTGCATTCATTACATACAAAATTGACTCCTGAATACCTTCAGGGTCTTCATAATGTTAATTATCTTGAAATGTACTTGAAAGTATTATCTAAACCTTCTTATATTTATGCTCAATCTACAATTAGCTTATGGGGGATTCATTCTGTATCAAATGGATCTCCAAGTGATTGTCAGTTCTAGTCAATGTTTGGATATTTACAAATGGCCAAGAATATGTATGGTTCAATTCATACATTCATGGTTATCAATATAATATTTTTCCACATAACCAAAATCTTGCATGTGGACATTTTGAACCACTCTTGTTACATAGGATAGTAGATAATGTAGCTTCAATAGATAAAAAAATTGATTCATGCACTTGTCCATACCGATTCTCACTTGGACAATTTGACATACTATCAATTGAGCAAAACTTATTTGATCAAGGTTTTTGATCTATCAACAAAATTTTAATGTCTGTCATGACTCTTTGTTTGAGTCTATTTGCGCACTTTCGCCATGGTTTGATATGTCTAATATGAGTAAAGCAATTGCACAAACTTTTTACTATCTTTTAATTTGCAATGATGATAGAGAGAGTCAACTGCTTACAACAACACCTGAGTACTAGAAATATTGAACAAGAGCAATGTATCAACGATAGAAAATCTTATATTATAAACTTCTCAATGCCATATGCATATGGACATATGGAGGAAAAAAGTTTTAAAATACAATGGATATGTGAACTCTTTGATGTTAACATATATATCTTGAATATAGAGACAAAATGTATTTCCTTGAGATTCTATTAATCAAAAACTTGCTCCAAAGTCTTGTACCTTATGCCAATATCTACATCACATGCATATTTCCATGAAATTCTGGAAATTTAGAATGTTGAAAATATTAATGAAAATGAGAAGACACCACAAATGCTCCAAGGAATCTTAGAAAGAGAAAACTACAAGCCGATCTCAAGTGTACCTTGAATATATCTTGTTAGCAAAGAATCTAGGTTTACTAGATGTTCTACTCAATTAAGAATTTGTCGATTGACAATACAATATCAAAAAAAAAGAAAAATTGTTGAAGTATCAAACGATTCCACATCATCAAATGAGGACAATAATCCTTTTTCAATGGAGACAAAAAATAAAAAATAAGTCTCTACTTCTTTTTCCAATGGATATAGTAAGTAATACACTCACCTACATAAGTTGAAATCTGCAATACAAGCACAAGGTGCTATAATGCTAGAAGCCTAAAAGTAACATGTAAACTCAAATAAAGCAATGAAGTCATATTTGCAATCAATCCAAGACACACCTACATATGCATGTTTCATTTGTGATAGATTGTCTTTTGCAAAGGACATGCAATCTGTTAACAAAGACATATTATCTACTATTTTCTATATGATGCCTACTTCAAACCTCAAATCCATTAAACTCAATGAAAATATATTCCAATCTTGTAATAATGCAATACTCAATGGAAAAGTGCATGCATTTGCATCACCTCTTCATATCCAACGAAATGAAAAATTGATTGTTGTTGCACAATTGACATATTTTGAAGAGAGATTAGTGGCACCTAGGATGACTTTTTCACAAATAAGACAACTTGGTTAAAACATATCACTAATTGGATTAATTGGAACAATAATAAATGTACCTTCTAGTCTAGATAGAATTCAAAGAACATTACCTAGAGATATTGATGACAATATGATAGTGGGAATTATGCTAAAAATAAAATTGGAATACAAGAATGCATATTTCTATGGAAATATTTGACCCAAGAAAGTGATGTGTGCATTACATGAATTTTCCAGCACATCTCTATACAAGAGCGACCAAATAGTAATCAACTCTAAAGGAAAAAACATTTGGATCAAAGTAGTCAATATCATCAAAATGATAGTCCAAAAATCAAGGAACTAAAGTCACCAAATGTAGATAATGATCTAGAGCCGGAAACATAAACGCTTGTACATGGTTATTTAGAGGCCCACCTTATCCATGATCCTAATACAAGGATAATACAAATTGCACCTTTTGAAGGGTTTCATCCCCTAAGATTTTTCAAGAAAAATTCTCTGATGAACTAAACTTCCCGACATTGTTATTTTGATCAAGTCACCCTATTGATGTTATCATTCACTTTTCGTATCAAAAAATTACACAATGGGAACTGTGGCACATGTATGGTCACTTTTCAGCACATATTACAAACCATTTTTTTAAAGAAATTTGTATTTTGATAAACCAAGTTTCTAACTCAGCTTGGATTTCTATACGCAAAGGAGAACTGAAAGGACAAAAACTAGTTGCTAAAGACATTAAAAATAAAAACAATATTCAGAAATTATTAAATTCACCAATTGCATATCAATGTTTAAGAAGAATTAACACATCACCCAACTATTTTTAACATTTACAAAAATATATATTTTCAATGATACGATAACTTGGCCCACCAACTTTCTTTGTCACATTCACTAGTGCTAAGAATCTTTGGGAACCATTGATAAATGCACTAAAAATGCAAAGTATTGAATCCATAACAAACCAGAAAAATAACTTTGATGATGGATGCATTGACACATTGATCAAACATAAACCGGTCATATGTAATCAATATTATAGGCATAGAATCTCGTCACTATGTTCCTTGATAACAAAAAACAGTGAATTATTTGGTCAAGCACAAGATTATTTTTTTATTACATAATTCCAAATGTAGAGGAACAAAGCATGACCATGGATTACTTTGGATTCAAAATGCGGAAATATATCATCAATCCCTTAATGTCGATGTCATAGGTTTCATTGATCAGTATTTGACTTTTGATTCAACAAATTTTTCAAATCAAATGATTCAATTTCAAACTCATCACCACACAAATGCTTTCAAAAAACATAAAAATTATACTTGTAGATTTGGTTTCCCTATCCCACTAATTGATGAAACTTCTATCTTGCATCCTTTGTGCGATGAGAACAATGATATCCAGAAAATGCAAAAGAAACTTTCAATTCGTCTACAAGACAAATCCTATTAAAAAAACATAACATTAGCCATGTTTTTAGCCGATCTCGGAATTACAAAATAAGAATACATCATGGTCTTACAATTTTGTATTACTTGAACAATTTTGTTGCTCAAAAGAAATCATTGTGATGTGTGGGTAAATGCATTTACAAAAAGTATCCCTTCATTTATTTTGAATGCATATGCTGCAACAACATATTGCAACTCTTATACGACAAAAACATATCACTCCATGACAACTGCATTCAAATGAAGTTGAGAAAATTGCATATCTTGTGGAGACAAAAAAATTGAAACTATTCGTAAGCTTGGAAACACTTTGCTAAATATGCAACAAATGTCAATAAGACAAGAAGTCCACTTTTCTCTATCATTTCCTTTGTATTCAACTTCTAGAAAAACAATTTTCATTAACGCTGCTCCAGCAGAAAAAAATAAATAAATACATAAATAAAGTATATATATATATATATATATATATATATATATATATATATATATATATATATATATATATATATATATATATATATATATATATATATATATATATATATATATATATATATATATATATATATATATATATATATATATATATATATATATATATATATATTCTAATAAGGAGGTATTTTGTTAGCCCAAGAACCATATCTTGCGGAGACAAAAAATTGAAACTATTCGTAAGCTTGGAAACACTTTGCTAAATATGCAACAAATGTCAATAAGACAAGCAGTCCATGTTTCTCTTTCATTTCCTTTGTATTCAACTTCTAGAAAAACAATTTTCATTAACGCTGCTCCCAAGAACCCGATAATTTTGAATATTTTATTTGTATGACAACTATTGATAGATATGTTGAACATCTCGTTTCCCTTTAGCATGCTTGCTTGGCAAAATATGTTTCCTCTTATTCAATCATGAAAATGACATAAAAAAAAGCATCCATGTGTCATAATATTCATTCGATACAATGAACACATGGACTCAGAAAGCCATTATAGAGAAAAAATGATGCTTTACATCCCATATAGAAAGTCTAAATACACATTAAAGAAAAATGGAGAAACATGAGCTGAAGCATACTTTTTACATAAACACATTATCAATGTGATAGAAAAATAATTTTCTTTTTTAGTCACACCATGCAGTGATATTGACACTGCTTCCACTACAATTGCATCCCAAAGGGCCAATAGATTTATGCTTCATTTTCCATTAGAAACTAACAATAGGGCTTGTTCTAATGAAAAATATGACATTCAATAAGATTTGCAAGAGAAAATGCAATTCAAAAACACTAAAACTAAATATACAAAAAACAATTAATTCATTAAGCATCCCTTTGTTTTGGACACATTGGCATACCATGAAATTATAAGACAATTATATCAAGAGTAACAATCAATAGTCAAACAAATAGTTTTATGGAAAAATAATAATCCTGGTAAGCACTTCTATTTTATCATCAATGGTGGTGCATGTATAGGAAAGACATTCATTGCATAAGCATTTTACCATGCACTAGTATGTCTTTATAACAAAGACTTACAAAGTGACCCTATGAAATAAAAAGGTCTAATACTTGCATTTACTGGAAAATTTGCATATATTGCATTGCTTACGCAACGACATCTATGATTGATTCCAAGTTATTAGTTTTTCCATACTAGTGCAATTTTTTTATTTTATATAGTTAACATTAGTCTTTTAGTTGAACTTTTTGGAAGACGTCAGCCCACTGCCGCATCCCTAGCTCCAAATTTCGAGGGTCGTCATCATCCTGCCATGCACGGTATACTGGGTTGATCTGATTATATAGTTTAGGTACATGAAAGGGTGATCCTTAGTACAACTGGGAGTTATCTTGGGTTGCTTTGAGCTATCATGGTGTAAATTGCATTTTAAGAGTGTTGGTGGAGAATTTAGTATGGTTAATGGATTATTGATAAGCATAGTTAGCTATTTTCAGTGTTCAAAGGGGTTGTTTTATTCTTTTCAAGGTGTTGTGGCATAAATCCTCATTTTCAGGCTTTCGTTGTTACCAAGTGAATTTTTTTTTTAACTTCACCAGGTGGGAGTAGTAAAATTTTTGTGCAAAATGTTGAAGTTGTTTGGTTATGTGGTAGGTGGGAGGATTGCTAACCTCCTCAAGGACCATCTGAAAAGTAAATGTATGGACATTTTTTTCTAGTTTAATCATGGTGGTGCATAATTTGGAGTTCTAATGGTTAACTATTTTGTATAATTTGCAGGTGAGACTTTAAAATTTAGAGCATAACAATTGTTCAGGTAAGCGGATTTCTGGATTCTACCAACAGAAACCCGGGGAGTTTTTAAGTTATCTCTGCGAGCAAGCTCTAGTTGAATGGGTGATTTTGTTTCTTAATAGATGTGTTAAATAAATTGTGGGGTCGAGTTTTGATGGTTTGGAAGTAATGTTGTAGGAATGGATCAATAGTGATTGACCATAACTAGGTTGGAGGTCAACCCATGTTTTCATTTGTGGAAGTCATGTGAGCAAGGTGATGATGCAAATTCCATATGTCTTACTTTTAAATTTTCTCCCGACCTCGATTACATGTTTTTGTGCAGCGATTACGACGAATATTCCCCACAATTTACTATGTAAGTTGTGAATTTGAGAGTATAGGGATCTTTGAATTTTCATAAGGCTCGTGAGCAAGGTGGCATTTCCAACTCCATGTCCTGTTGTTTTAGATAGTTGGGGGGGGGGGGTAGATTTCTATTGACATAAAAATCTAGCTCTGGAAGAAAATAACTCTCATCTCTGTTATCACAAAAATCCACCCTGATCGGCCGCTGATCAGGAAGACTTTGAGTAACTATTTCAAACCAAACTTTTGGCTGAGGCTTAGCCTCCTCAACCTGAGAGGGCTCTCTCATTGGATTAAAGATTTTACTTTGAAGATTAGATGGCTAACTCTATCGAAAATTTGAACAACAATGTATAAATGGTTGAAATACCAATTAACAAACTTCCATTGGGCTATGGAGTCAAAGTATGTTTCAGTACAACAACAAGATCAATTTTACATGGAAGTTAGGGCATAGAGGGTTTTAACATAAAAGCAAAACAGAGATATAATATAAAGAACACAGCCTACAAACACATGAAGGAAGTTATAGCATCATCAAATGAATTCTAAGTAACATGTGTCTATACCACTACAAGTAAGTATATGAAGGAAGCCATGATGAAAATCAGACATTGAAACCCTTTCTGAATCCTAAGTAGTGAAAGCAACTCTTTGTAGTAACTTGAAAACATACAGTCATATACAATAGCACAATGTGCTTGTTTCTTTGAAACTTGCCAACCTCAAGTGCATTACATCTCTTGTCATATATAGAGTTCATTACAAGCTTGGATTCCTTCCTCCATCATGAGGGGAATTCGAATTTTCCATCAGTGACACCTATTCTAACCATAAAACAAACCTTTAAATGCATTTGATAGCTAACTAACAGTCCTAGAGACCTAATACAACTAGGAGTGTAACTCCTTATTATGAATAAACCGCCTCAACTAAAAATTAAATGCATTATTTGACAACTGCAACCTCATGAAGTCGAATTTGATGAAGCCTCCCACGTTGTCACCTGACTGCTGATGACAAACCCTAGAAATTAGGGAACATGTTTCCCTATTTTTAGGTTTAGGATCCTTGAAAGTTGGCACATCGGACAGAGCCTTTATATCCTAATCCATGACCCATTTTTCGAAACTGAAGGAGGTTTTTTTATAACATGATGTCTAGAACAAAAACCTCTCTTGGTTTTTTAAAACACTTCTCCAGTTGTCCAGAATCTATCCTTGAAAAACACGTGTAAAACAGGAAAAATCCGTTTTCTGAAATTAGGGTCTCAATGAAAGCTTAGTATCTCCCAACTGAAAACACTTATGAAGAAAGTGAGATAGTTTATTGTAGCTGGAGAGTTGATGAAGAGAAACCTCTCTCAGAATTCCAAAATAAGTTTTCCTGTAACCAGAAACTGATCTTGAAAAAGACTGCTAAAACCAAAAGACAAAACTGCACCTACAGCAGTTTCCTAACACAAGTTTAACCATAAATTTCTCCCACCTCAGAACTAATTTGAAGAAGCTGAAAGAGGTTTTCGTAGCTCAGTATGTTAAGAAGAAAAGCCTCTTTCTGTTTTCAAACTTTAGTTTTCAGCTGCTCAAGAAACCTTCTGGAAGTTGACTAGTAAAAACCGTTTTTCTGCTGAAACAAGCTGCTACAGGGGTTTCGTAGCGCGCTATGAAAACTCCTATTTCAGTGATTTCGTAGCGCAAAACTAGTTTTTTACAATTTCTGCGCTATGAAAACATGGATTCGTAGCAAGTTTCAAACATTTTTCAAAATGGCTAAACACATGACTTTCAAAACATGATATGAGATCCATAAAGTGTAAAACAAGGTTGTTGAGCTTTATTTGATGATGGAAATGAGACTCTAACCCTATGACTTAGACTCTAAAAACCATAAAACTGACTTAACCACCATATAACATTATGACTTAGGAACAAATGTAAAATGTAAACCTTGACACAAGCTTGACACATGGAAATAATGTGTGATGTGGGACCAGTGATGGGCAAGAACAGAGTGTTGACCCTATTTGACCGTACCAACAAGACTCTTTTCTAGATATTAGACACTAAAGCAACCATGGAAAGACTAGACCAAGGCTAACACTAATCCTTTGGAATAGAACTGATGCTCCGAATTTAGAAATCATTTCTTAAGTGATAATAGTGGCTCCACTTGGGATAGTGTGCCCCTGTGGTACACTAAGAACTTGTAGCTCCAGTGCCACTATCCATTTTCTAGAATAAAACTATGAAATTCTGCCCAATCTTCTCCTCAAGCCTTTAATTATTTTTTTCAAGAAGAATTCAAACTGCACCTACTGAAATAGATGCTCAGTCAACCTACCCTGAGCTTATTTGCATCTACCTACCTATCAGCTGCAATCTCCACTTGTAGCTCAAGGAACATGAAACTTCCAATGAAGCCAGTCATCGATCTGATTTGACACTTGAATCTCTTGACTATGCTTGAAGCAAAAATAAACCAGATACTGAAATAACCAAGGAAGCATGAGGTGTAACTGTTCTTCAAGATGAAAATATAATTGGAAGCCTGAATAGTAAATCTTTTCCATGTAGTTAGCTATAGGGTCAAAAAACACATGGTTAGTTTGATGATTCTCATAGCATCCTGTTACTTCTAACAACTGATCTTTAGTCACACAACCTTTATTTGATATGCTATCCAACTGCTTTTCTGAATGATTCCCACAAACAATGTAATTTTCTTCATTATTATGATCACTCTTTGATGTAAGTTGCTGCAAGGAATTACAAAAATGAACAACCTTTTCCTCTGCCTGAGGGTTATAAAAAATTTCTTCCCGTATTTCTTCTTGGTGTTTGTAATCATTTTCATACTCTTCATGATCAAAATACTGGCAAGTTTGCTGCATCTCTACATCAATCTCTGAGGATGTAATATGATTTTCATAAGTAAACCCCTCTTGATTTTCATGTTGCATTTCATGGGATGTTATCCTTTCTTATTGGTGTTGAAATGTATTGTTATGAAGAGCCTCTAAAATTTCTTCATCAATGAATTCATCATCATCATAACAATCCTCCAAATATTGAATAAGACTCAAAGAATGTTTACAACAATTTTTTACCAACAATAAGGAAGGATGACATTCTTTATACATCTCATAGAATTCATCATGAAAATTAGCAAGCGAATATATTGAACCATTTTCCAAGCTTTTATACCAAGACCATGCTTTTCCTTCTAAATTGGTCATAAACATCCTCATGAGACAATCTTCAGGGAACTGAACCTTAAGACTGTGTACATGCATATGAAACCTAACCAAATGAAGAGCAGCATTGTCTTTCTTTTCATCTTTGAATATTGGAATATCCTCTAACCAATCAACCTTTGGCATAGGATTTGGAAAACCAAGGATATGAGACTGATTCATAGGGGCATACCTGGCATTCATTCTTGCAATGGAACTCATTTTGAAACTTCATCAAGCTACTAATCTTCTAGTAGATGAGTCACCTTCCAATTTGTTATTTGATGTGTGGAGTTGCCAAGGTAGTTTGCAGTCTCAAAAAATTTCTGAGCTCCTGCTACCTTCATAAGTTCTGCTTCTTAGTTTTGGGAATGAATAATCTTCAGACTCCCCATAGACGCACCAAAATGTTATCACAGAAATCCACCCTGATAGGCTACTGATCAGGAAGAGTTTGAGTAACTATTTCAAACCAAACTTTTGGCTGAGGCTTAGCCTCCTCACCCTGAGAGGGCTCTCTCACTGGATTAAAGATTTTACTTTGAAGATTAGATGGCTAACTCTATGGAAAATTCGAACAACAATGTATAAATGGTTGAAATACCAATTAACAAACTTCCATTGGGCTATGGAGTCAAAGTGTGTTTCAGTACAACAGCAAGATCAATTTCACATGAAAGTCAGGGCATAGAGGGTTTTAACATAAAAGCAAAACAGTGATATAATATAGAGAACACAACCTACAAACACATGAAGGAAGTTAGAGAATCATCAAATGAATTCTAAGTAACATGTGTCTATACCACTGCAAGTAAGAATATGAAGGAAGCCATGAGGAAAATCAAACATTCAAACCATTTCTGAATCCTGAGTAGTGCAAGCAACTCTTTGTATTAACCTGAAAACATACAGTCATATACAATAGCACAATGTGTTTGTTTCTTTGAAAATTGCCAACCTCAAGTGCATTACATCTCTTGCCACATATAGAGTTCATTACAAGCTTGGATTCCTTCCACCATCATGAGGGGAATTCGAATTTTCCATCAGTGACACCTATTCTAACCATAAAACAAACCTTTAAATGCATTTGACAGCTAACTAGCAGTCCTAGAGACCTAATACAACTAGGAGTGTAACTCCTTATTATGACTAAACCACCTCAACTAAACACTATATGCATTCTTTGAAAACTGCAACCTAATGAAGTCAAATTTGATGAAGCCTCCTACATTGTCACCTGACTGCTGATGACAAACCCTAGAAATTAGGGAACATGTTTCCCTATTTTTAGGTTTAGGTTCCTTGCAAGTTGGCACGTAGGACAGAGCATCTATCTCCTCATCCATGACACATTTTTCCAAACTGAAGGGGGTTTTTGTATTCCATGATTTCTAGAACAAAAACCTCTCTTGGTTTTTTAAAACACTTCTGCAGCTGTCCAAAATCTGTCCTTGAAAAACACGTGTAAAACAGGAAAAATTTGTTTTCTGAAATTAGGGTCTCAATGAAAGCTTAGTATCTCCCAACTGAAAACACTTATGAAGAAAGTGAGATAGGTTATTGTAGATGGAGAGTTGATGAAGAGAAAATCCCTCAGAATTCCAAAATAAATTTTCTTGTAACCAAAAACTGATCTTGAAAATGACTGCTAAAACCAGAAGACAAAACTGCACCTACAACAGTTTCATAGCACAAGTTTAACCATAGATTTATCCCACCTCAAAACGAATTTGAAGAAACTAAAAGAGGTTTTTGTAGCTCAATATGTTGGGAAGAAAAAAATCTTTCAGTTTTAAAAATTGAGTTTTCAGCTGCTCAGGAAACCTTCTGGAAGTTGACTAGTAAAAACAGTTTTTCTGCTGAAACAGGTTGCTTCAGGGGTTTCGTAGCGCACTACAAAAACTCCTAGTTCAGTGATTTCGTAGCGCAAAACTAGTTTTTTACACTGTCTGCACTACGAAAACGTGGATTTGTAGCAAGTTTCAAACATTTTTCAAAATGGCTAAACACATGACTTTCAAAACATGATATGAGATCCATAAAGTGTAAAACAAGGTTGTTGAGCTTTATTTAATGATGGAAATGAGACTCTAACCCTATGACTTAGAATCTAAAAATCATAAAAGTGACATAACCACCATATAACATTATGAATTAGGAACAAATGTAAAATGTAAACCTTGACACAAGCTTGACACATGGAAATAATGTGTGATGTGGGGCCAATGATTAGCAAGAACGGAGTGTTGACCCTATTTGACCGTACCAACAAGACTCTTTTCTAGATCTTAGACACTAACGCTACCATGGAGAGACTAGACCAAGGCTAACACCAATCCTTTGGAATAGAACTGATGCTCCGAATTTAGAAATCATTTCTTAAGTGATAACAGTGGCTCCACTTGAGATAGTGTGTCCCTGTGGTACACTAAGAACTTGTAGCTCCAATGCCACTATCCATTTTCTAGAATAAAACTTTGAGCTTCTGCCCAATCTACTCCTCAAGCCTTTAATGATTTTTTACAAGAAGAATTCAAACTGCACCTACTGAAATAGATGCTCAGTCAACCTACCCTGAGCTTATTTGCATCTACCTACCTATCAGCTACAATCTCCACTTGTAGCTCAAGGAACATGAAACTTCCAATGAAGCCAGTCATCGATCTGATCTAACACTTGAATCTCTTGACTATGCTTGAAGCAAAAATAAACCAGATAGTGAAATAACCAAGGAAGCATGAGGTGTAACTGTTCTTCAAGATGAAAATATAACTGGAAGCCTGAATAGTAAATATTTTCCATGTAGTTAGCTATAGGGTAAAAAAATACATGGTTAGTTTGATGATTCTCATAGCATCCTGTTACTTCTAACAAATAATATTTAGTCACACAACCTTTAATTGATATGCTATCCAACTGCTTTTCTGAATGATTCCCACAAACAATGTAATTTTCTTCATTATTATGATCACTCTTTGATGTAAGCTGTTGCAAGGAATTACAAAAATCAACAACCTTTTCCTCTGCCTGAGGGTTATAAAAAATTTCTTCCCGTATTTCTTCTTGGTGTTTGTAATCATTTTCATACTCTTCATGATCAAAAGACTGGCAAGTTTGTTGCATCTCTACATCAATTTCTGCGGATGTAATACGATTTTCATAAGTAAACCCCTCTTGATTTTCATGTTGCATTTCATGGGATGTTATCCTTTCTTCTTGGTGTTGAAATGTATTGTTATGAAGAGCGTCTAAAATTTCTTCATCCATGAATTCATCATCATCATAACAATCCTCCAAATATTGAATAAGACTCAAAGAATGTTTACAACAATTTTTACCGGCAATAAGGAAGGATGACATTCTTTATACATCTCATAGAATTCATCATGAAAATTAGCAAGCGAATATATTGAACCGTTTTCCAAGCTTTTATACCAAGACCATGCTTTTCCTTCTAAAGTGGTCATAAACATCCTCATGAGACAATCTTCAGGGAACTGAACCTTAAGACTACGTACATGCATATGAAACCTAACCAAATGAAGAGCAGCATTGTCTTTCTTTTCATCTTTGAATATTGGAATATCCTCTAACCAATCAACCTTTGGCATAGGATTTGGAAAACCAAGGATATGAGACCGATTCATAGGGGCATACCTGGCATTCATTCTTGCAATGGAACTCATTTTGAAACTTCATCAAGCTACTAATCTTCTAGTAGTGGAGTCACCTTCCAATTTGTTATTTGATGTGTGGAGTCGCCAAGGTAGTTTGCAGCCTCAAAAAATTTCTGAGCTCCTGCTACCTTCAGAAGTTCAGCTTCTTAGTTTCGGGAACGAATAATCTTCAGACTCCTAGCAGATGCACCAAAATGTTATCACAAAAATCCACCCTGATAGGTTGCTGATCTGGAAGAGTTTGAGTAACTATTTCAAACCAAACTTTTGGCTGAGGCTTAGCCTCCTCAACCTGAGAGGGCTCTCTCACTGGATTAAAGATTTTACTTTGAAGATTAGATGGCTAACTCTATGGAAAATTTGAACAAAAATGTATAAATGGTTGAAATACCAATTAAAAAAATTCCATTGGGCTATGGAGTCAAAGTGTGTTTCAGTACAACAGCAAGATCAATTTCACATGAAAGTCAGGGCATAGAGGGTTTTAACATAGAAGCAAAACAATGATATAATATAGAGAACACAGCCTACAAACACATGAAGGAAGTTAGAGAATCATCAAATGAATTCTAAGTAACATGTGTCTATACCACTGCAAGTAGGTATATGAAGGAAGCCATGAGGAAAATCAGACATTCAAACCCTTTCTGAATCCTGAGTAGTGCAAGCAACTCTTTGTATTAACCTGAAAACATACAGTCATATACAATAGCACAATGTGCTTGTTTCTTTGAAAATTTCCAACCTCAAGTGCATTACATCTCTTGTCATATATAGAGTTCATTACAAGCTTGGATTCCTTCCTCCATCATGAAGGGAATTCGAGTTTACGATCAGTGACACCTATTCTAACCATAAAACAAACCTTTAAATGCATTTGACAGCTAACTAGCAGTCTTAGAGACGTAATACAACTAGGAGTTTAACTCCTTATTATGACTAAACCACCTCAACCAAAAATTAAATGAATTCTTTGAAAACTGCAACCTCATGAAGTCGAATTTGATGAAGCCTCCCATGTTGTCACCTGACTGCTGATGACAAACCCTAGAAATTAGGGAACATGTTTCCCTGTTTTTAGGTTTAGGATCCTTGAAAGTTGGCACGTGGGACCGATCCTTTATCTCCGCATCCATGACACATTTTTTGAAACTGAAGGATGTTTTTGTAGAACATGATGTCTAGAACAAAAACCTCTCTTGGTTTTTCAAAAAACTTCTCCAGCTGTCCAGAATCTGTCCTTGAAAAACACGTGTAAAACAGAAAAAAAAATCCGTTTTCTGAAATTAGGGTCTCAATGAAAGCTTAGTATCTCCCAACTGAAAACACTTATGAAGAAAGTGAGATAGGTTATTGTAGCTTGAGAGTTTATGAAGATAAAAATCCCTCAAAATTCCAAAATAAGTTTTCCTCTAACCAGAAACCGATCTTGAAAAATACTGCTAAAACCAAAAGACAAAACTGCACCTACAACAATTTCGTAGCACAAGTTTAACCATAAATGTCTCCCACATCAGAACAAATTTTAAGAAACTGAAAGAGGTTTTTGTATTTTAGTATGTTAGGAAGAAAATCCTCTTTAATTTTTCAAATTTGAGTTTTCAGCTACTCAGGAAACCTTCTGGAAGTTGACTAGTAAAAACAGGTTTTCTGCTGAAACACGCTGCTTCAGGGGTTTCGTAGCGCGCTATGAAAACTCCTAGTTCAGTGATTTCATAGCGCAAAACTAGTTTTTTACACTGTTTGCACTACGAAAACGTGGATTCGTAGCAATTTTCAAACATTTTTCAAAATGGCTAAACACATGACTTTCAAAACATGATATGAGATCCATAAAGTGTAAAACAAGGTTGTTGAGCTTTATTTGATGATGGAAATGAGACTCTAACACTATGAATTAGACTCTAAAAACCATAAAATTGACTTAACCACCATATAACATTATGACTTAGGAACAAATGTAAAATGTAAACCTTGACACAAGCTTGACACATGGAAATAATATGTGATGTGGGACCAGTGATGGGCAAGAACGGAGTGTTGACCCTATTTGACCATACCAACAAGACCCTTTTCTAGATCTTAGACACTAAAGAAACCATGGAAAGGCTAGACCAAGGCTAACACCAATCCTTTGGAATAGAACTAATGCTCCAAATTTAGAAATCATTTCTTAAGTGATAACAGTGGCTCCACTTGGAATAGTGTGCCCCTGTGGTACACTAAGAACTTGTAGCTCCAGTGCCGCTATCCATTTTCTAGAATAAAACTCTGAACTTCTGCCCAATTTTCTCCTCAATCATTTAATGATTTTTTTGCAAGAAGAATTCAAAATGCACCTACTGAAATAGATGCTCAGTCAACCTACCCTGATCTTATTTGCATCTACCTACCTATCAGCTGCAATCTCCACTTGTAGCTCAAGGAACATGAAACTTCCAATGAAGCCAATCATTGATCTGATCTGACACTTGAATCTCATGACTATGCTTGAAGCAAAAATAAACCAGATACTGAAATAACCAAGGAAGCATGAGGTGTAACTGTTCTTCAAGATGAAAATATAACTAGAAGCCTGAATACTAAATCTTTTCCATGTAGTTAGCTATAGGGTCAAAAAACACATGGTTAGTTTGATGATTCTCATAGCATCCTATTACTTCTAACAAATGATCTTTAGTCACACAACCTTTATTTGATATGCTATCCAACTGCTTTTCTTAATTATTCCCACAAACAATGTAATTTTCTTCATTATTATGATCACTCTTTGATGTAAGTAGCTGCAAGGAATTACAAAAATGAACAACCTTTTCCTCTGCTTGAGGGTTATAAAAAATTTCTTCGCGTATTTCTTCCTGGTGTTTGTAATCATTTTCATACTCTTCATGATCAAAAGACTGGAAAGTTTGCTGCATCTCTACATCAATCTGTGAGGATGTAATATGCTTTTCATAAGTAAACCCCTCTTGATTTTCATGTTGCATTTCATGGGATGTTATCCTTTCTTCTTGGTGTTGAAATGTATTGTTATGAAGAGCCTCTAAATTTTATTCATCCATGAATTCATCATCATCATAACAATCCTCCAAATATTGAATAAGACCCAAAGAATGTTTACAACAATTTTTTACCAGCAATAAGGAAGGATGACATTCTTTATACATCTCATATAATTCATCATGAAAATTAGCAAGCGAATATATTGAACCATTTTCCAAGATTTTATACCAAGACCATGCTTTTCCTTCTAAAGTGGTCATAAACATCCTCATGATACAATCTTCAGGGAACTGAACCTTAAGACTGCGTACATGCATATGAAACCTAACCAAATGAAGAGCAGCATTGTCTTTCTTTTCATCTTTGAATATTGGAAGATCCTCTAACCAATCAACCTTTAGCATAGGATTTGGAAAACCAGTGATATGAGATCGACTCATAGGGGCATACCTGGCATTAATTCTTGCAATGGAACTCTTTTTGAAACTTCATCAAGCTACTGATCTTCTAGTAGTGGAGTCACCTTCCAATTTGTTATTTGTTGTGTGGAGTTGCCAAAGTGGTTTGCATCCTCAAAAAATTTCTGAGCTCCTGCTACCTTCAGAAGTTCAGCTTCTTAGTTTCGGGAATGAATAATCTTCAAACTCCCGGCAGACGCACCAAAATGTTATCACAAAAATCCACCCTGATAGGCTGCTGATCAAGAAGACTTTGACTAACTATTTCAAACCAGACTTTTGGCTGAGGCTTAGCCTCCTAAACCTGAGAGGGATCTCTCACTGGATTAAAGATTTGACTTTGAAGATTAGATGGCTAACTCTATGGAAAATTCGAACAACAATGTATAAATGGTTGAAATACCAATTAACAAACTTCCATTGGAATATGGAGTCAAAGTGTTTTTCAGTACAACAACAATATCAATTTCACATGGAAGTCAGGGCATAGAGGGTTTTAACATAAAAGCAAAACAGAGATATAATATAGAGAACACAACCTACAAACACATTAAGGAAGTTAGAACATCATCAAATGACTTCTAAGTAACATGTGTCTATACCACTGCAAGTAAGTATATGAAGGAATCCATGAGGAAAATCAGACATTGAAACCCTTTCTGAATCACGAATAGTGAAAGCAACTCTTTGTATTAACCTGAAAACATACAGTCATATACAATAGCACAATGTGCTTGTTTCTTTGAAAATTTCCAACCTCAAGTGCATTACATCTCTTGTCATATATAGAGTTCATTACAAGCTTGGATTCCTTCCTCCATCATGAGGGGAATTCGAATTTTCCATCAATGACACTTATTCTAACCATAAAACAAACCTTTAAATGCATTTGACAACTAACTAGTAGTCCTAGAGACCTAATACAACTAGGAGTGTAACTCCTTATTATTACTAAACCACCTCAACTAAACATTAAATACATTCTTTGACAACTACAACCTCATGAAGTCGAATTTGGTGAAGCCTCCCACGTTTTCACCTGACTGCTGATGACAAACCCTAGAAATTAGGGAACATGTTTCCCTGTTTTTAGGTTTAGGATCCTTGAAAGTTGGCACGTGTGACATAGCCTTTATCTCCTCATCCATGACACATTTTTGAAACTAAAGGAGTTTTTTGTAGTCCGTGATGTCTAGAACAAAAAAATCTCTTGGTTTCTTAAAACACTTCTCCAACTGTCCAGAATCTGTCCTTGAAAAACATGTATAAAACAGGAAAAATCCGTTTTCTGAAATTAGGGTCTTAATGAAAGCTTAGTATCTCCCAACTGAAAACACTTATAAATAAAGTGAGATAGGTTATTATAGCAGGAGTGTTGGTGAAGAGAAACCTCCCTCAAAATTCCAGAATAAGTTTTCCTGTAACCAGAAACGGACCTTGTAAAATACTGCTAAAACCAGAAGACAAAACTGCACCTACAGCAGTTTCGTAGCACAAGTTTAACCATAAATTTCTCCCACCTCAGAATGAATTTGAAGAATCTGAAAGAGGTTTTTGTAGTCCAGTATGTTAGGAATAAATTGCACTTTCAGTTTTCAAAATTGATTTTTCAGCTGCTCAAGCAACCTTCTAGAAGTTGACTAGTAAAAACAGTTTTTCTGCTGAAACAAGCTGCTTCAAGGGTTTCGTAGCGCGCTACAAAAACTCCTAGTTCAGTGATTTCGTAGCGCAAAACTAGTTTTTTACACTGTCTGCACTACGAAAACATGGATTTATAGCAAGATTCAAACATTTTTCAAAATGGCTAAACACATGACTTTCAAAACATGATATGAAATCCATAAAGTGTAAAACAAGGTTGTTGAGCTTTATTTGATGATGGAAATGAGACTCTAACCCTATGACTTAGAATCTAAAAACCATTAAAGTGACTTAACCACCATCTAACATTATGACTTAGGAACAAATGTAAATTGTAAACCATGACACAAGCTTGACACATGGAAATAATGTGTGATGTGGGACTAGTGATGGGCAAGAATAGAGTGTTGACCCTATTTGATCGTACCAACAAGACCTCTTCTAGATCTTAGACACTAAAGCAACCACGGAAAGACTAGACCAAGGCTAAGACCAATCCTTTGGAATAGAACTGATGCTCTGAATTTAGAAATCATTTCTTAAGTGATAAAAGTGGCTCCACTTGGGATAGTGTGCCCCTGTGGTACACTAAGAACTTGTATCTCCAGTGCCACTATCCATTTTCTAGAATAAAACTCTCAACTTCTACCCAATCTGGTCCTCAAGCCTTTAATGATTTTTTGAAAGAAGAATTCAAACTGCACCTACTGAAATAGATGCTCAGTCAACCTACCCTAAGCTTATTTGCATCTACCTACCTATCAGCTGCAATCTCCACTTCTAGCTCAAGGAACATGAAACTTCTAATGAATCTAGTCATTGTTCTGATCTAACACTTGAATCTCTTGACTATGCTTGAAGCAAAAATAAACCAGATACTGAAATAACCAAGGAAGCATGAGGTGTAACTATTCTTCAAGATGAAAATATAACTGGAAGCCTGAATAGTAAATCTTTTCCATGTAGTTAGCTATAGGGTCAAAAAACACATGGTTAGTTTGATGATTCTCATAGCATCCTATTACTTCTAACAACTTATCTTTAGTCACACAACCTTTATTTGATATGCTATCCAACTGCTTTTCTGAATGATTCCCACAAACAATGTAATTTTCTTCATTATTATGATCACTCTTTGATGTACGCTGCTGCAAGGAATTACAAAAATGAACAACATTTTCCTCTGCCTGGGGGTTATAAAAAAATTTATTCCTGTATTTCTTCTTGGTGTTTGTAATCATTTTCATACTCTTCATGATCAAAAGACTGGCAAGTTTGCTACATCTCTACATCAATCTCTGAGGATGTAATATGATTTCCATAAGTAAACCCCTCTTGATTTTCATGTTGCATTTCATGGAATGTTATCCTTTATTCTTCGTGTTGAAATGTATTGTTATGAAAAGCCTCTAAAATTTCTTCATCCATGAATTCATCATCATCATCATAACAATCCTCCAAATATTGAATAAGACTCAAATAATGTTTACAACAATTTTTTACCAGCAATAAGGAAGGATGACATTCTTTATACATCTCGTAGAACTCATCATGAAAATTAGCAAGCGAATATATTGAACCATTTTCCAAGCTTTTATACCAAGACCATACTTTTCCTTCTAAAGTGGTCATAAACATCCTCATGAGACAATCTTCAGGGAACTGAACCTTAAAACTGCGTACATGCATATGAAACCTAACCAAATGAAGAGCAGCATTGTCTTTCTTTTCATCTTTAAATACTGGAAGATCCTCTAACCAATCAACCTTTGGCATAGGATTTGGAAAACCAGGAATATGAGACCGATTCATAGGGCATACCTGGTATTCATTCTTGCAATGGAACTCATTTTGAAACTTCATCAAGCTACTGATCTTCTAGTAGTGGAGTCACCTTCCAATTTGTTATTTGATGTTTGCAGTCGCCAAGGTAGTTTGCAGCCTCAAAAAATTTCTGAGCTCCTGCTACCTTCAGAAGATCAGCTTCCTAGTTTCAGGAATGAATAATCTTCAGACTCCTGGCAGACGCACCAAAATGTTATCACAAAAATCCACCCTGATAGGCTGCTGATCAGGAAGACTTTGAGTAACTATTTCAAACCAAACTTTTGGCTGAGGCTTAGCCTCCTCAACCTGAGAGGGCTCTCTCATTGGATTAAAGATTTTACTTTGAAGATTAGATGGCTAACTCTATGGAAAATTCGAACAACAATGTATAAATGGTTGAAATACCAATTAACAAACTTCCATTGGGCTATGGAGTCAAAGTGTGTTTCATTACAATAGCAAGATCAATTTCACATGGAAGTCAGGGCATAGAGGGTTTTAACATAAAAGCAAAATAGAGATATAATATAGAGAACACAGTGTACAAACACATGAAGGAAGTTAGAGCATCATCAAATGAATTATAAGTAACATGTGTCTATACCACTGCAAGTAAGTATATGAAGGAATCCATGAGGAAAATCAGACAGTGAAACCCTTTCTGAATCCTGAGTAGTGAAAGAAACTCTTTGTATTAACTTGAAAACATACAGTCATATACAATAGCACAATGTGCTTGTTTCTTTGAAAATTGCCAACCTCAAGTGCATTATATCTCTTGTCATATATAGAGTTCATTACAAGCTTGGATTCATTCCTCCATCATGAGGGGAATTCGAATTTTCCATCAGTGACACCTATTCTAACCATAAAACAAACCTTTAAATGCATTTGACAACTAACTAGCAGTCCTAGAGACCTAATACAACTAGGAGTGTAACTCCTTATTATGACTAAACCACCTCAACTAAACATTAAATGCATTCTTTGACAACTGCAACCTCATGAAGTCGAATTTGATGAAGCCTCCCACGTTGTCACCTGACTACTGATGACAAACCCTAGAAATTAGGGAGCATGTTTCCCTGTTTTTAGGTTTAGGATCCTTGAACGTTGGCACATGGGACAGAGCCTTTATATCCTCATCCATGACACATTTTTCGAAACTGAAGAAGTTTCTTGTAGAACATGATGTCTTGAACAAAAACCTCTCTTGGTTTTTTAAAACACGTCTCCAGCTGTCCAAAATATGTCCTTGAAAACACGTGTAAAACAGGAAAAATCTGTTTTCTGAAATTAGGGTCTCAATGAAAGCTTAGTATCTCCAAACTGAAAACACTTATGAAGAAAGTGAGACAGGTTACTGTAGCTTGAGAGTTTATGAAGAGAAACCTCCCTCAAAATTTTGAAATAAGTTTTCTTGTAACCAGAAATTGATCTTGAAAAATACTGCTAAAACTAGAAGACAAAACTGCACCTACAGCAGTTTCGTAGCGCAAGTTTAACCATAAATGTCTACCACATCAGAACGAATTTGAAGAAACTAAAAGAAATTTTTGTATTTCAGTATGTTAGGAATAAAATCCTCTTTCATTTTTCAAATTTTTGTTTTCAGCTGCTTAAGAAACCTTCTGGAAGTTGACTAGTAAAAATAGTTTTTCTGCTGAAACACGCTACTTCAGGGGTTTCGTAGCGTGCTACGAAAAATCCTAGTTCAGTGATTTCGTAGCGCAAAACTAGTTTTTTACACTGTGCGCTGCGAAAACGTTGATTCGTAGCAACTTTCAAACATTTTTCAACATGGCTAAACACATGACTTTCAAAACATGATATGAGATCCATAAAGTGTAAAACAAGGTTGTTGAGCTTTATTTGATGATGGAAATGAGACTCTAACCCTATGACATAGACTCTAAAAACCATAAAAGCGACTTAACCACCATCTAAGATTATGATTTAGGAACAAATGTAAAATGTAAACCTTAACATAAGCTTGACACACGGAAATAATGTGTGATGTGGGACCAGTGATGGGCAAGAACGGAGTGTTGACCCTATTTGACCATACCAACAAGACTCTTTTCTAGATCTTAGACACTAAAGAAACCATGGAAAGACTAGACCAAGGCTAACACCAATCCTTTGGAATAGAACTGATGCTCCGAATTTAGAAATCATTTCTTAAGTGATAACAGTGGCTCCACTTGGGATAGTGTGCCCCTGTGGTACACTAAGAACTTGTAGCTCCAGTGCCACTATCCATTTTCTAGAATAAAACTCTGAACTTCTACCCAATCTGCTCCTCAAGCCTTTAATGATTTTTTGCAAGAAGAATTCAAACTGCACCTACTGAAATAGATGCTCAGTCAACCTACCCTGAGCTTATTTGCATCTACCTACCTATTAGCTGCAATCTCCACTTGTAGCTCAAGGAACATGAAACTTCCAATGAAGCCAATCATCGATCTGATATGACACTTGAATCTCTTGAATATGCTTGAAGAAAAAATAAACCAGATACTAAAATAACCAAGGAAGCATGAGGTGTAACTATTCTTCAAGATGAAAATATAACTGGAAGCCTGAACAGTAAATCTTTTCCTTGTAGTTAGCTATAGGGTCAAAAAACACATTGTTAGTTTGATGATTCTCATAGCATCCTATTACTTCTAACAACTGATCTTTGGTCACACAACCTTTATTTGATATGCTATCCAACTGCTTTTCTGAATGATTCCCATAAACAATGTAATTTTCTTCATTATTATGATCACTCTTTGATGTAAGCTGCTGCAAGGAATTACAAAAATCAACAACCTTTTCCTCTGCCTGAGGGTTATAAAAAATTTCTTCCCGTATTTCTTCTTGGTGTTTGTAATCATTTTCATACACTTCATGGTCAAAAGACTGGCAAGTTTGCTGCATCTCTACATCAATCTCTGAGGAAGAAATATGGTTTTCATAAGTAAATCCCTCTTGATTTTCATGTTGCATTTCATGGGATGTTATCCTTTCTTCTTCGTGTTGAAATGTATTGATATGAAGAGCCTCTAAATTTTCTTCATCCATGAATTCATCATCATCATAACAATCCTCCAAATATTGAATAAGACTCAAAGAATGTTTACAAATTTTTTTTACCAGCAATAAGGAAGGATGACATTCTTTATACATCTCATAGAATTCATCATGAAAATTAGCAAGCGAATATATTGAACCATTTTCCAAGATTTTATACCAAGGCCATGCTTTTCCTTCTAAAGTGGTCATAAACATCCTCATGAGACAATCTTCAGGGAACTAAACCTTAAGACTGCGTACATGCATATGAAACCTAACTAAATGAAGAGCAGCATTGTCTTTCTTTTCATCTTTGAATATTGGAAGATCCTTTAACCAATCAACCTTTGGCATAGGATTTGGAAAACCAGGGATATGAGACCGATTCATAGGGGCATACCTGGCATTCATTCTTGCAATGGAACTCATTTTGAAACTTCATCAAGCTACTAATCTTCTAGTAGTGGAGTCACCTTCCAATTTGTTATTTGATGTGTGGACTCGCCAAGGTAGTTTGCAGCCTCAAAAAATTTCTGAGCTCCTGCTACCTTCAGAAGTTCAGCTTCTTAGTTTCGGGAATGAATAATCTTCAGACTCCCGGCAGATGCACCAAAATGTTATCACAAAAATCCACCCTGATAGGCTGCTGATCAGGAAGACTTTGAGTAGCTATTTCAAACCAAACTTTTGGTTGAGGCTTAGCCTCCTCAACCTGAGAGGGCTCTCTCACTGGATTAAATATTTTACTTTGAAGATTAGATGGCTAAATCTATGGAAAATTCGAACAACAATGTATAAATGGTTGAAATACCAATTAACAAACTTCCATTGGAATATGGAATCAAAGTGTTTTTCAGT
Source organism: Pinus tabuliformis (assembly GCA_031772625.1). Classification (NCBI taxonomy): domain Eukaryota; kingdom Viridiplantae; phylum Streptophyta; class Pinopsida; order Pinales; family Pinaceae; genus Pinus; species Pinus tabuliformis. The sequence continues at coordinate 717,591,083 of CM062812.1, read as the reverse complement.
ACAACAGCAATATCAATTTCACATGGAAGTCAGGGCATAGAGGGTTTTAACATAAAAGCAAAACAGAGATATAACATAGAGAACACAGCCTACAAACACATGAAGGAAGTTAGAGCATCATCAAATGAATTCTAAGTAACATGTGTCTATACCACTGCAAGTAAGTATATGAAGGAAGCCATGAGGAAAATTAGACATTGAAACCCTTTTTGAATCCTGAGTAGTGAAAGGAACTCTTTGTATTAACCTGAAAACATACAGTCATATACAATAGCACAATGTGCTTGTTTCTTTGAAAATTGCCAACCTCGCGTTCATTACATCTCTTGTCATATATAGAGTTCATTACAAGCTTGGATTCCTTCCTCCATCATGCGGGGAATTCGAATTTGCCATCAATGACACCTATTCTAACCATAAAACAAACCTTTAAATGCATTTGACAGCTAACTAGCAGTCCTAGAGACCCAATACAACTAGGAGTGTAACTCCTTATTATGACTAAACCACCTCATCTAAACATTAAATTCATTCTTTGACAACTTAAACCTCATGAAGTCGAATTTGATGAAGCCTCCCACGTTGTCACCTGACTGCTGATGACAAACCCTAGAAATTAGGGAACATGTTTCCATGTTTTTAGGTTTAGGATCATTGAAAGTTGGCACGTGGGACAGAGCCTTTATATCCTCATCCATGACACATGTTTCAAAACTGAAGGAGGTCTTTGTATTCCGTGATGTCTAGAACAAAAACCTCTCTTGGTTTTTTAAAACACTTCTCCATTTGTCCAGAATCTGTCCTTGAAAAACACGTGTAAAACAGGAAAAATCCGTTTTCTAAAATTAGGGTCTCGATGAAAGCTTAGTATCTCCCAACTGAAAACACTTATGAAGAAAGTGAGATAGGTTATTGTAGCTGGAGAGTTGGTGAAGAGAAACCTCCCTAAAAATTCCAAAATAAGTTTTCCTGTAACCAGAAACCGATCTTGAGAAAGACTGCTAAACGTAGAAGACAAAATTGTACCTACAGCAGTTTCGTAGCTCAAGTTTAACCATAAATTTCTCCCGCCTCAGAACGAATTTGAAGAAACTAAAAGATTCTTTTGTATTTCAGTATGTTAGCAAGAAATCCTCTTTCAATTTTCAAAATTCAGTTTTCAGCTGCTCAGGAAACCTTCTGGAAGTTGACTAGTAAAAACAGTTTTTCTGCTGAAATAGGCTGCTTCAGGGGTTTCGTTGCGCGCTACGAAAACTCCTAGTTCAGTGATTTCGTAGAGAAAAACTATTTTTTTACACTGTTTGCGCTACGAAAACGTGGATTCGTATCTAGTTCCAAACATTTCTCAAAATGGCTAAACACATGACTTTCAAAACATGATATGAGATCCATAAAGTGTAAAACAAGGTTGTTGAGCTTTATTTGATGATGGAAATGAGACTCTAACCCTACGACATAGACTCTAAAAACCATAAAAGCGACTTAATCACCATCTAACATTAGGAATTAGGAAGAAATGTAAAATGTAAACCTTGACACAAGCTTGACACATGGAAATAATGTGTGATGTGGGACCAGTGATGGGCAAGAACGGAGTGTTGACCTTATTTGACCATACCAACAAGACCCTTTTCTAGATCTTAGACAATAAAGAAACCATGGAAAGACTAGACCAAGGCTAACACCAATCCTTTGGAATAGAACTGATGCTCCGAATTTAGAAATCATTTCTTAAGTGATAACAGTGGCTCCACTTGGGATAGTGTGCCCCTGTGGTACACTAAGAACTTGTAGCTCCAGTGCCGCTATCCATTTTCTAGAATAAAACTATGAACTTCTGCCCAATCTGCTCCTCAAGCCTTTAATGAGTTTTTGCAAGAAGAATTCAAACTGCACCTACCGAAATAGATGCTCAGTCAACCTACCCTGAGCTTATTTGTATCTACCTACCTATCAACTGCAATCTCCACTTGTACCTCAAGGAACATGAAACTTCCAATGAAGCCAGTCATTGATCTGATCTGACACTTGAATCTCTTAACTATGCTTGAAGCAAAAATAAACCAGATACTGAAATAACCAAGGAAGCATGAGTTGTAACTGTTCTTCAAGATGAAAATATAACTAGAAGCCTGAACATTAAATCTTTTCCATGTAGTTAGCTATAGGGTAAAAAAACACATGGTTAGTTTGATGATTCTCATAGCATCCTATTACTTCTAACAACTGATCTTTAGTCACACAACCTTTATTTGATATGCTATCCAACTGCTTTTCTGAATGATTCCCACAAACAATGTAATTTTCTTCATTATTATGATCACTCTTTGATTTTAGCTGCTGTAAGGAATTACAAAAATGAACAACCTTTTTCTCTGCCTGAGGGTTATAAAAAAATTCTTCCTGTATTTCTTCTTGGTGTTTGTAATCATTTTCATAATCTTCATGATCAAAAGACTGGCAAGTTTGCTGCATCTCTACATCAATCTCTGAGGATGTAATATGATTTTCATAAGTAAACCCCTCTTGATTTTCATGTTGCATTTCATGGGATGTTATCCTTTCTTCTTGGTGTTGAAATGTATTGTTATGAAGAGCCTCTAAAATTTCTTCATCCATGAATTCATCATCATCATAACAATCCTCCAAATATTGAATAAGACTCAAAGAATGTTTACAACAATTTTTTACCAGCAATAAGGAAGGATGACATTCTTTATACATCTCATAGAATTCATCATGAAAATTAGCAAGCGAATATATTGAACCATTTTCCAAGCTTTTATACCAAGACCATGCTTTTCCTTATAAAGTGGTCATAAACATCCTCATGAGACAATCTTTAGGGAATTGAACCTTAAGACTGCGTACATGCATATGAAACCTAACCAAATGAAGAGCAGCATTGTCTTTCTTTTCATCTTTGAATATTGGAAGATCCTCTAACCAATCAACCTTTAGCATAGGATTTGGAAAACCAGGGATATGAGACCGATTCATAGGGGCATACCTGGCATTCATTCTTGCAATGGAACTCATTTTGAAACTTCATCAAGATACTAATATTCTAGCAGTGGAGTCACCTTCCAATTTGTTATTTGATGTGTGGAGTCACCAAGGTAGTTTGCAGCCTCAAAAAAATTCTGAGCTCCTGCTACCTTCAGAAGTTTAGCTTCTTAGTTTCGGGAATGAATAATCTTCAGACTCCCGGCACACGCACCAAAATGTTATCACAAAAATCCACCCTGATAGCCTGCTAATCAGGAAGACTTTGAGTAACTATTTCAAACCAAAATTTTGGCTAAGGCTTAGCCTCCTCAACCTGAGAGGGCTCTCTCACTGGATTAAAGATTTTACTTTGAAGATTAGATGGCTAACTCTATGGAAAAGTCGAAAAACAATGTATAAATGGTTGAAATATCAATTAACAAACTTACATTGGGCTATGGAGTCAAAGTGTGTTTCAGTACAACAGCAAGATCAATTTCACATGGAAGTCAGGGCATAGAGGGTTTTAACATAAAAGAAAAACAGAGATATAATATAGAGAACACAGCCTACAAACACATGAAGGAAGTTAGAGCATCATCAAATGAATTCTAAGTAACATGTGTCTATACCACTGCAAGTAAGTATATGAAGGAAGCGATGAGGAAAATCAGACATTCAAACCCTTTCTGAATCCTAAGTAGTGAAAGGAACTCTTTGTATTAACCTGAAAACGTACAGTCATATACAATAGCACAATGTGCTTGTTTCTTTGAAAATTGCCAACCTCAAGTGCATTACATCTCTTGTCATATATAGAGTTCATTACAAGCTTGGATTCCTTCCTCCATCATGAGGGGAATTCGAATTTTCCATCAGTGACACCTATTCTAACCATAAAACAAACCTTTAAATGCATTTGACAGCTAACTAGCAGTCCTAGAGACGTAATACAACTAGGAGTGTAACTCCTTATTATTACTAAACCACCTCAACTAAACATTAAATGCATTCTTTGACAAATGCAACCTCATGAAGTCGAATTTGATGAAGCCTCCCACGTTGTCATCTGACTGCTGATGACAAACCCTAGAAATTAGGGAACATGTTTCCCTGTTTTTAAGTTTAGGATTCTTGAACGTTGGCACGTGGGACAGAGACTTTATCTCCTCATCCATGACACATTTTTTGAAACTGAAGGAGGTTTTTGTAGGACATGATGTCTAGAACAAAAAACTCTCTTGTTTTTTTAAAACACTTCTCCAGCTGTCCAAAATCTGTCCTTTCAAAGCACTTGTAAAAGAGGAAAAATCCGTTTTCTAAAATTAGGGTCTCAATGAAAGCTTAGTATCTCCCAACTGAAAACACTTATGAAGAAAGTGAGATAGGTTATTGTAGCTGGAGAGCTTGTGAAGAGAAACCTCCCTCAAAATTCCAAAATCAATTTTCCTGTAACCAGAAACTGATCTTGAAAACGACTGCTAAAACCAGAGGACAAACCTGCACCTACAACAGTTTCGTAGCGCAAGTTTAACCATAAATTTCTCCCACCTCAGAATGAATTTAAAGAAACGGAAAGAGGTTTTTTTATTTCAGTATGTTAGGAAAAAAAGCCTCTTTCAGATTTCAAAATTGAGTTTCCAGCGGCTCAGGGAACCTTTTGGAAGTTCACTAGTAAAAACAGTTTTTCTGCTGAAATAGGCTGCTTCAGGGGTTTCGTAGCGCGCTACGAAAACTCCTAGTTCAGTGATTTCATTGCACAAAACTATTTTTTTACACCTTCTGTGCTACAAAAACGTGGATTCGTAGCAAGTTTCAAACATTTTTTAAAATGGCTAAACACGTGACTTTCAAAACATGATATGAGATCCATAAAGTGTAAAACAAGGTTGTTAAGCTTTATTTGATGATGGAAATGAGACTCTAACCCTATGACTTAGACTCTAAAAACCATAAAAGTTACTTAACCACCATCTAAAATTATGACTTAGGAACAAATGTAAAATGTAAACCTTGACACAAGCTTGACACATGGAAATAATGTGTGATGTGGGACCAGTGATGGGCAAGAACAGAGTGTTGACCCTATTTGACCATACCAACAAGACTCCTTTCTAGATCTTAGACACTAAAGAAACCATGGAAAGACTAGACCAAGGCTAACACCAATCCTTTGGAATAGAACTGATGCTCTGAATTTAGAAATCATTTCTTAAGTGATAACAAGCTCAGTCAGGTGTGACACATTGACACAAGGGGATGTTAATTATTAAGTTTCTAAAATTTGTGATGTCGGAAGTTGATGCAAATTTCTATTTTATGAGATTCGTAAACAAGTTCTCTATGTGGACTCGATATCGTGGTCTTTTAAATAGTCAGGGAGTCAGAGTTTTATTGGCATAAATATCTAGGTGGTGAAGGAAATAACGGCAACCTATATCAGGCCCAACACATAGATGCAACTTTTTAAGTTTCTAAAATTTGCGATGTCGGAAGATGGCTGAAATTTCCATTTCCACAAGGCCCTTGAGCAATAAATATATGAAAAAATAAATAAATAATCTCCGTTAAATCATTAAATTTGCAGTTTAGAGTTTCATCCTGTGTATGTGAGTTTTCTCATGTCTTTTACGTTTAGTCCATTGTCATAGGACACATTGCTGCTATTAATTTGTTTTTCAAAAGACTAAATCTATTGGAATAAAAGTTATAGTTTAACTAATAGGAAATTACAGTCTCACATAATTACCATCTACAAAAAGAAAAACATAAAAGAATTGATGCCAAAATTCAACTTTCAATGATATTGGAGAATGTTTGAGACTAATGTTACAAGTATTTTGAGTTTCCAATGGTGGGATTTTCTTATAGACATTATTCCTAAATTTTATCCATGGGGGAACATGCTTGAGCTACGGTTGAAAGAGTACGTTTAAAAAAAAATAAATTTTAGAATAAGGGCTTTCCTCTCCATTTATTTTTTCTGAGTTTTTTTGGAGTGGGAGGAAAACTGTAGTCGAGGTCGGGCATTCAGCATGTATGTCGAGAAAAATCACAAGGAAAAGGTTAACCTCCAGCCATCTTGGAAAAGGATGAGCTTCAAGCGATCTTGAAGTTGCAACTCGTGTTCACATTATTTGTTTTCAACTTTGTTAATTTATGAACCATATTCACATTATTTTTTTTCTTTAGGTGAGGGATAAAGGGTTCATATATTTTAAACATTTTAATACTAATTTGTTTTAATTTGTACATAGTTTTTGGATTTGTAATCTTAAGCTTTTAGATAGAAAGAATAGTAATCTTTCTGTAAATTTTCTTTAATAAATTTGTCTTTTTAAAAAAAATTGTTGAATTTTTTTATTAGTAAAAAAAATAAATTATTTTAAATTACATTTATTAAATAATATGTTATATGAAAATAATAATAATAAATTATAAACACATATGTTTCTTTTGTGGGCCTTCGTGGAAGCAAGTGGAAGGTGAGGTTGACTATGAGGTCGGAGGTGTTCGTTGTAAACACACGACTATATGCACATGTTTTTTTATCGCCCCTACTAAAATCAAGTTAGAGGTCGGCGCCCACTATGAGGTTGGAGGTCAGAATTTTCATTCAAATGGTCTCTTTAGACAATCCCGACTACTGACACTCCCCGACCAATTCGACTCCAACTTCAATACTTCATGCGAACTAGTGCGAGGTCAAAAAAATTCAACGAAGGTTGAGATATCTGTTTGATTTAAATATTATTTTAATCAAAATTATTGGTATACATTAATGTTGATATTAAAGGACTGTGTTTGTAATTTAGTTTTTTTTATTCAATATAAATTGAAAATACATTTTTTTGCATTTTGTTTACTAGAACTCAGGTTCTGCTATTATCATTATTATTTCTTATAAATGGATTAAACAATATCGTTATCATGAGTTTATATGTTATAAATTAAATCTTAAATATCTAAAGAAATTAGTTGTTATTATACATTTACTATGTGACATTTGGCAAAGAAAAAAATGTTGCTGTAAATTTAAGGTTTTTATAAATATAAATAAGCAAGGAAATATTTTCTATAATAATATATATTGTTTATTGTTGATTTATTTGTATCATTAGTATTTGAAAAAGAAAATAAAAATAATCATATTGACATTATTTTTTTCTTTAAAGAAGGGATAACGAGTTCACATATTTTAAACATTTTATCTGATAAGAATAATTTATTCAATTTATTTTTTTATTGATAAAAAAAAAAAATTATTAAAAAATATGTTCTATGAAAAAACAAATTAATGAATTATAGAGAGGCCAATTATACATATATGTTTATTTTGTTGGCCTTATCGGAAGCAAGTTAGAGGTACTAGCTATGAGGTTGGAGGTCGACATTGTCTTTTGAATAGTGCTATAACATTCCACGACCAATTCAACTCCTTGTAAAGACGCCCAACTATACATACATATTTATTTTGTGGTCCTTACTAAAAACAAGTCAGAGGAAGTCTATTGAAAGTCCCGGACCAAATTAGCTTCAGCTACAATACTACATGCAACCTCGTGCGAGCGTAGACAAATTGAACGGAGATTTCGATATGATTTATATTTAAATATTATTTTAATCAAAATTATTAAAATATACATTAATGTTGATATTCGGTGAGATTAAACTGGATTATTTTGCTTCATGCTTTTTATCATTTGTGTTGAGATTTCAGAGTAATGATGCCATTTATTACTTGTAAATTGTAACTTATTCCATCGTCCATGCTTTACTTTTGTTCGAGTACATATTTTGCTTGTAAAGTATTTTTTTTATTCAATATAGATTGAAAATATAATTTTTGGGTTTCTTTTTTCTAGAATCCAAGTTCACTGCTATTACTATTATTATTTTTTATAAACGACATAAATGAGGTCTATGATCAGATCTATCATTAGTTGATATGTTATGAATTAAATGTTAAATATCCAGTAAAATTAGTTGTTATTATACATTCACTGCCTAACATTTAGCTAAAAAATGTTTAATTTAAATTTATTTATTTTATATAAAAATAAATAGGCAAGCAAATAGTTTTTGTGTTTGAGGTTTTGTTTTTCTTTCCATAAATCAATTTTGTTTTAAATTTGAAAACTATTTATTTAAATTACAATTTTAGACAATGGATTCCATAATATATATATATATATATATATAAAATCTTGTCCAAAAATATACAACCAAATTAGTTAGAAACATATATAAAATATTTAAACTCTTTTAGCTATTTTATCAATTTATATTTACAATATAGCTTTGCAGTATATTTAACTTTTAGTTTATAGTAAATTTTATGTGAAGATCTTTTTTACTTTGTTCATTGACCATCTCTTTTTTTCTTTTTCTTTTCTATTTTTTTTCTTTAGGTCCTAATTATTTGTGACCATCTCTTTTTTTCTTTTTCTTTTCTATTTTTTTTTTCTTTAGGTCTTAAGTATTTTAAATTGTGGAAAGTTAAGTTTTATTCGTTTTCCTTAAAATTTTGGATAGTTATAAAATGAATTAAAGTTTCAATGAGTGTTTTAATTATTTTGAATAAACTTTATAAAAGTAAAAGGGGCTTAGTTTAAAGTGATATGAATGTGAATTTAAATTTGATTTAAATTTAAATTTAATTTTATTCATATATTTTGTAAATTAACTACTTGGAATATTAATTAATTAAATAAATTTTAAATTTATTATATATTTATAGTAATTGTTTACATAATGCTAAAATGTTTTATTATCAAAATTTATTGTTTTTATATATAAATAAATAGTGTTAAATCATTATATTAAGTTGTTTTATATTTGCTTATTTTAAATTCCATGGATGTTAAAATTGCTTATTCAACTAGTATTCTTAGACATCAATGTGATGTTATCTGATTTATATTCAATTTAAGGAAAAAAAGACGTAAATAAACATGAAAATTACAATAATTTAATAGTTAATAAATACATTGTCATTCATATATATATATATATATATATATATATATATAGTTGGAAACATTTTATTATTTTGCAACCTTTGTTATTTGCAATTGCAGTGTTTAATAGAATTTAATGTCTAAACACTTAAATACAATTATAAGGTTTTTCAAATACTTTTATATACTTAGATTTGACTTTTTGGTTAATTGATATTTGGTATGATTCAAAGTACAATGTCTAATTTATTTACAGTTGAACATCTTCAACTAATGAAAGTAGTTTTTAGAACACTTTTCCCTGGTATTATGTATTGTAGTTGATACTAAAAAGTGTTTAAATAGTAGAATTATTATTTAGATTGTTAAATCATTATTTGACTTGATGATATACTGGATTCAAGCGATGTCTGTTGGTTTGGGTGGAATCTGTTATAAAACAGTGCTATGCAATTGTGAATGATTTTGAGTCATGGAATGTGTAGTTGTGAAATTATCAAAATCGTTGCAACAAAAGATAGAAGAGGAGGAGACTAATAATCAGAAATTGGATTTTGTAAATAAAACAGAGAAGAAAAATAATGAGCGGTTTGAATGCAATTTCCCTGGTAGGTGTATTAGTTGCAATTTTAATTGGTGCAAATGTTTGTGTTGTTGCATGCAATATATTTGTTCAAATATAGAGAATAGTGAATGACTGTCATAGTCCAACACAAAACAATTTTTTTTGTGTGATTTAAATGATAAATTTGTTTGGTTCACTATGTCTCAAGTGAGAAAGAATTTTCAAAAATTATATTGCTAAAATCAACAGATATTACATGCATCTTTAAATATCGTAGTCATTTCTGTTGTATATGTCTACTTGGAATATTTATTCCAAGATGAGTGGCTATAAAAGTTTAAATTATTGCATCTGTAGACAATTTTGGTGCAATATGTTTTGTTCAAATTGACACATTTATTAAACTGCATATGTAATTTAATGTAGTTATATAACTATGATCAATGTTGAGTGATGGTTTTTATTTGCAATTTCTATAGTCATTTGTGGCTAGAATGTTATTTGTTATTTATGGCATAGTAGATAATGCTTTCAATGGTTAGAAAAAAATATAATACAAAGTCACATTGCCCACCTTGATTTTCAATTTAATGTAGTTATAGTACTATGATTACAATTGGGCAATGATTTTTCATTTCGCTTTCTTTAGTCGTGTCACTAGAATGTTGTTTATTACTTATGACATAGTAGGTAATGTTTTTAATAGATAACAAACAATATGATACAAATGACATTGCCCATCTTTGGTCATTTTTATTTTCACTATATATATATATATCTATATATATATATATATATATATATATATATATATATATATATATATATATATATATATATATATATATATATATATACATACATATATATACATACATATAAATATATATATATATACATATATATATATATATATATACACACACACATATATATATACATACATACATACATACATACATACATACATATATTTTGTTGGAAATAATACTGAGAGGGGGGGTGAATCAGTATTATCTAATTCTTTTAATAAATCTTCCTTATTTGTTCTTTGAATTATTTTTGTATGTCAGTACCATGAAATAATGAACATGAACAAAGAAAACAGATAGTCACACCAAAGAACACAAGATGTAAGGTGGAAACCCAATGTGGGTGAAAACCACCTGCTGCAATATGTCTCTATCTTCTTTCAAATTAGAAACTCCTTTTACAATGATTTTGTACTGGTGCAGTCCTTTACCAGTACGCAGGCTGCAACCTGCAGAGAGCTACAACTCTCTATCTCGTTTTCCAGTCTCTCCTGGAAGGGAGCTACAACCCCCTCCTTCTTTTCTTACAAGGACCACTTTTCATAAATTTTCAAACTGGATCCATAAGCATCAAATGATCATTAAGTATAAGAGAATCACCCAGTCAACTATAGTAACCAGATCAACAATAATAGGACCAAATCCAGAACACAGCAATGATAAACAAAGATTTTAAGAGAAGTAAGCAGCTTCACCCATGTACTGCCTGCTTACAGTAAGCACCCTGCTCAACTGCTCGCCTGCTTACGTACGCACCCTGCTCAACTGCTCACCTGCTTACGTACGCACCCTGCTCAATTGCTCGCCTGCTTACATACGCACTGTATCCATTGAACTGCCTGCGGACCTCCGCACCTGCAACCCTTCTGTGCCTGCGTACCGGCGCACCTGAAACGCTTCGTTCCTGCGTATGTACGCACTTTTCTTTCACTGTACCTGCATACCTTCGGGCATAGATGATTTCAAGACTTCAGAAATAACCCAAACAGTCAGATCTATAGATCTGAACATGCGCCGAAGAGATCTCAATCCATCAGAAGATTCGCCTTATTTAGATCTAGACATACTCCCAAGAGATCATAATATTTCAGATCTAGCCCTCATAAGATATTCAACCCAAAACATGCTCAAGCCAAATGATCTCCTTTGCTTTATATAGGAAAGCTCTTCCTCAAATCATGGATCAATACCACGGGCCGACACCATAATATCACAATATTGTCGGCTAAATACCAATGGTTAAACATAAGAAACCCCACGTGTGCTTTTCTCTGCCTTGAAATGTGTGCACTGGGGGTACGCACCTCCTGAAAAGGATAACTACGGGTATGTACGCACTTTATGTAACACCGGCCTGCGTGTACGCACCTTATGTAAGGTGTACCTGCGTACCCCTTATTTTCTTCAATATTTGATAGCTGATCATCAATCTCTGCTGCTGACTTGAAGTACTGTGATCTATCACCTGAATGGGTTGCCATCAAGGACAACACTTTAGCCATAATGCCAACAATCTCCCCCTTTGGACTTGATGGCAACCTCACAAACTTCAGCTTCATTCTCCCCCTTTGACATCAAGGGCAAAGGGTTATGCTCCCCCTAAGAACATGCTCCCCCTGAATATGAACCAGATCTGCAGCGACGAACCATAATCCACCATGAAAGAGATAGAGACATATTGCAGCTACTTCCAAGATCTCCTTCTGCACATCCTCCATAATGCCAACAATGCATTATATGCTCCCCCTGAACCTGTACCATCAATCAGAAGAGGTTCAACAATAAGATGATGCATCAACAACCCCCCGCTTTTGCCTGAGGTATTCAAAAGTGTCCCTGGGCAATGGTTTGGTGAGTATATCAGCAACTTGTTCCTTAGAAGGAACATACTCCAACTTGACCTTCTGTTCAAGCACTTGTTCCCGGAGAAAATGGTACTTGATTGGTATGTGCTTGGTTTTTGAATGCATAATAGGATTCTTTGAAATGCTGATTGCACTTGTGTTATCACATAAGATGGGGATAGGTGGTGTACAAGTGATTTGAAAATCCTGCAAAGTCTGCATCATCCAAAGGAGTTGGGTGCAACAAGATGCAGCAGCAACATATTCCGCTTCAGCTGTAGACAAGGCAATCGAACTCTGTTTCTTGCTGAACCAAGATACCAATCTGGAACCCATAAAGAACGCACCACCACTTGTGCTTTTCCTGTCATCCACGCTTCCAGCCGAATCTGCATCTGTATAAGCATGAAGTGTAAGATCTGTATCTCTAGGATACCATAAGCCATAATTTTGAGTCCCTTGAAGATATTTGAAAATTCTCTTCACTGCTTGAAGATGAGTCTCCTTCGGATTTGCCTGAAATCTTCCAACTATTCCAACTGCATGCATGATGTCCGGTCGGGTTCCTGTCAAATAAAGTAAACTTCCAATCATAGATCTGTAGGTTGGTTGATGTACTGCTGCAGATTCATCATTTGCACTGAGGCTACATCCTGTGACCATGGGTGTACATACTGGTTTTGCATCTTCCATGCCATATTTCTTCAAAATCTGTTTGAGATACTTGGTTTGAGATAAAAAGATTCCTCCTTCCTTTTGTTGGATTTGCAAACCAAGGAAATATGTCAGTTCTCCTAGCAAGGACATTTCAAATTCTTTCCGCATGACCAAGGCAAAGCTTTGACTCATAGCTTCTTCATTGCTGCCAAAAATAATGTCATCTACATACACAACAAGTATTAGCAATTTGTCATTTTCAACTTTTATATAAAGATTGCTATCTGCTGATCCTTTTGAAAAACCTTGTCGATGAAGATATTTGTCCAAGCGGTAGTACCAAGCCCTTGGAGCTTGTTTGAGACCATAGAGGGCCTTTTTCAATCTGCATACAAGGTTTGGATCATTTCCAAGAATGAACCCTTCTGGCTGTTCAATGTATACTTCTTCTTCCAAGTATCCATTCAGAAAGGCTGATTTCACGTCCATTTGAAATACTTTGAAGTTTTGAAAACTTGAGAGAGAAAGAAACATTCGGATGGCCTCAAGTCTTGCAACAGGAGCAAAGGTTTCTTCAAAGTCTATTCCTTCTTGCTGCGCATACCCTTTACAAACAAGTCTGGCTTTGTTTCTAATTACTTCTCCATTTTCATTCAATTTATTTTTGAAGACCCATTTTGTTCCGATAACATTCTTATCCTTTGGTCTAGGAACCAGCTCCCAAGTGTTGTTCTTTTCGATCTGCTCAAGTTCTTCATCCATTGCTTTCACCCAACATTCATCTTTGCATGCCTCTTTCACATTTTGTGGTTCAGTAGAGGAGAGTAATGCCAAATATCTTGAAGCTTCTGCAACTTTTCTTCTTGTTTGTACACCTGCTTCTTTCTGCCCCATAATCTGAGATTCTAGATGATTCTTCTGAACATATCTGGATGGAGTCTTTTCTTCTATTCTTGTTTGCTCCTCAGGTTCTTCTTGAGGTTCTTCTTGAGGTTCTTCTTCTTCATCATTCTGTCGTTCGGGGTAGCCTTCATCTTCTTCGATGTCTTCATGATGTACTTGCCTAGGAATGTATCCCTTCTCATCAACCACTACATCAATGCTGTCAACAATTCTGTCAAGTCTTTTATTGTAGCATTTGTATGCTTTGCTATGTGGAGAGTAACCAAGAAGAATGCCTTCATCTGCTCTAGGTTCAAGTTTGCCAAGCTGCTCATCAGTATTCTTGATATAGCATTTGCTCCCAAAGATTTTGAAGTGCTTTACCGAAGGAGTCCTACCACTCCCGGACATTTGTTTTGTTGAGAATAACAACCGCAGCATGTGCAGCTTCACCCCAGAAAGTTGCGGGAGTTCCTGACTCATCAAGCATAGCACGAGCCATTTGTTGGACTGTTCTGTTCATTCTTTCCACAACTCCATTTTGCTGAGGAGTTCTTGCTGTAGAGAATTCTCTTCTTATCCCATGTTCTTCACAGAAATCGAAAAATTCATTTGAAGTAAATTCCCCACCTCTGTCGGATCTGAGGCACTTAATTTTGTGACCTGATTCATTTTCAACCAAGGCTTTGAAGGATTTGAATTTTTCGAATGCTTCATCTTTGTGCTTCATAAGTCCTAACGAGACAAACCTAGAGAAATCGTCAATGAATAATATCAAGTATTCTTCTCCTCGAGGTGTTCTTTTCCTGAAGGGACCGCATGTATCTGTATGTACTAGCTCAAGAGGCATGCTAGCTGATCCTTCTTTCTCTGGAAAGTTAGTTCTGGTTTGTTTTCCAAACTGACATGATTTGCATATGGTGTTGTTAGGAATTTTGATATCTGGAAGATCGCGAACTACCTGATATTTGCATGCTTTCCTTCTTTGTGAAAAGCTTAGATGTCCCAACCTCCGATGCCATAACCAGTGCTCATCATCCTTGCTCAGATAGCATTGTTGTTGTCCTTCTTCAAATATGTACAGATTATTTGGAGTTCTTTTGCCTTTGATCACTGTTTTACCTGTATCAAGATCACGAACAAGACATCCATTTGATCTGAATATAACCTCGGTTCTTTGATCACACATCTGGCTAACACTTAGAAGATTATGCTTCAATCCATCAACATACAAAACATTTCCAGCCTTGACCTTTTCTTTTAACTGAGCAATGCCTTTTCCTTTTATAGTTGTAGGGGTATCATTTCCAAAAGAGACTTTCTTTCCTTTTTCTAGATCAGAATATGACTCAAGTTTTTCTTTATCACCTGTCATATGCTTTGAACATCCACTGTCAATGTACCATAGATTTTCCTATCCTTCTGCATAAAATGCTATCCCACATCTTTTTGTTTGTGGTTCCTTTATTCTCCATGTTTTGGTGCTTGAGGCTTGTTCCTTTTTCTGCTGAAACCTGCTCCTGCATTCAGAGTCTTCATGACCAAAGTTATTGCAAATAGAACATTCTACTTCATTTTCAAGAACCGAAAAGTTGTTATAGGTCCTTTTTGTAATCCCCGTCATACTTCTTTGTTTTTGAGCTTCCCTAGTCATGATCGTTTTATATGCAACACATTGAGCTGCTTTGTGACCAAAGTTATGGCAAGAAAAGCATTGTCCATTGAAGAAACTTCTGCGGTTATCGAATCTACCAGCCAATTGATTGTAATTTCTATTGTCATCTATTCTTGAACCAAATTGAGAAGATTTTACCTATGGCTGGTTGTAGCTTTTGTTCACCCTTAAGGTGGATTTCCCCTGATAGTTTCTGTTTGTAATTCGTCCCTGCTTTACCTGATGATCTTCATTGTGCTTTTGCTCATTTCTTCTTGCTGCATCAAGATAACTTTTTGAGGTGGATGCTTGAGAAGTTTCTCCATTATAGCCCAGACCTGTCTTGTTTAGTGGAGACCGCTGCACATTGATAATCTCATCCAAAGTTTCAGATCCTTTGACAAACTTAAGATTAATAGCTTTTGTTTTCTCAATCTCTTTTCTAAGACCAACAATTTCACCTTCTAATTTTTCAAGATGTTTTTCTTTTTCATCAATTTGAAATTGTAGAGTATCAATGATCATATTCTTTTCTTCTATACATCTCTTGAGTCTAGTAATTTCATCATACAGGTTATCCACATCTATAGCATCCATATAATCATCATCTTCAAATGCCATTAACAACTTATATTCATTACCTCGTTCATCTTCATCACTGTTTGATAGACCATCACTATCTTCATGAGTGTAGTAGCTTTTCTTATTTGCATTCTGTTTCTTGTTCCATCTAGTAGGTTCCTTTCCTTTATCCTTATAAGGACACTTTGCAGCATAATGACCTACTCTTCCACAAGAAAATCATTTAAAAGGTAACTTACCTCTGAACCTTCCAGAACCCCTTTGAAGATTTCTGACAAAATTTGATTCTTCTTCCTCTTCTTCTGGGACGTGGCTTGCTTCATAATAATCTTCTTTGCCTGATGCCTTGAAAGCAGCTTCTCTTCTGTCTGATGGACCTCCCTTTCTCATTTCATAAGCAGTTAGAATTCCATGTAGTTGAGACATAGTAAGAATTCGTAGATTTTCCTTTTCTTCTATTGCAGATACTTTAGATTCAAACTTGGGGGACAATGATCTTAGAACCTTTTCAACCACTATAGCCTCTTTTATTTCTTCACCCAAATTTTTCATACAATTAACAATCTCATCTACCCGAAGAAAATAGTTAGCCACACTTTCATCATTATACATCTTGAGAGTCTCATACTGAATCCTAAGAGTTTGAAGTTTAGCGCGCTTTACCTGTTCATCTCCTTCATAGCTCGTGACAATTTTGTCCCATATCTCTTTTGCGGATTTGTAGTGCATTACCTTCATGAATTCCGTTTGGGATATACATCCTAATAGGGTACTGACTGCTTTCGCATTTGTTTCATACTTCTTTTTCTCAACTGCATCTATAGGAGTAGTTGAAGGAAAAGCGTAGCCTGTTTCTACGATGTCCCAAACTTCTGTACCAAGAGATTGAAGATAGGCAGTAACTCTTACCTTCCAATAATTGAAGTTTGTCCCATCAAAAACCGGTGGCCTGATTGATGCTTCTCTCTCGTAGTTGCTCATGATGAACGATCTACCTTCAAGCGATCAAGCTTCTCTGAAGGACCTGCTCTGATACCAATTGTTGGAAATAATACTCAGAGGGGGGGTGAATCAGTATTATCTAATTCTTTTAATAAATCTTCCTTATTTGTTCTTTGAATTATTTTTGTATGTCAGTACCATGAAATAATGAACATGAACAAAGAAAACAGATAGTCACACCAAAGAACACAAGATGTAAGGTGGAAACCCAATGTGGGTGAAAACCACCTGCTGCAATATGTCTCTATCTTCTTTCAAATTAGAAACTCCTTTTACAATGATTTTGTACTGGTGCAGTCCTTTACCAGTACGCAGGCTACAACCTGCAGAGAGCTACAACTCTCTCTCTCGTTTTCCAGTCTCTCCTGGAAGGGAGCTACAACCCCCTACTTCTTTTCTTACAAGGACCACTTTTCATAAATTTTCAAACTGGATCCATAAGCATCAAATGATCATCAAGTATAAGAGAATCACCTAGTCAACTGTAGTAACCAGATCAACAATAATAGGACCAAACCCAGAACACAGCAATGATAAACAAAGATTTTAAGAGAAGTAAGCAGCTTCACCCATGTACTGCCTGCTTAGAGTAAGCACCCTGCTCAACTACTCGCCTGCTTACGTACGCACCCTGCTCAACTGCTCACCTACTTACGTACGCACCCTGCTCAACTGCTCGCCTGCTTACATACGCACTGTATCCATTGAACTGCCTACGGACCTCCGCACCTGCAACCCTTCTGTGCCTGCGTACCGGCGCACCTGAAACGCTTCGTTCCTGCATATGTACGCACTTTTCTTTCACTGTACCTGCATACCTTCGGGCATAGATGATTTCAAGACTTCAGAAATAACCCAAACAGTCAGATCTACAGATCTGAACATGCGCCGAAGAGATCTCAATCCATCAGAAGATTCGCCTTATTTAGATCTAGACATACTCCCAAGAGATCATAATATTTCAGATCTAGCCCTCATAAGATATTCAACCCAAAACATGCTCAAGCCAAATGATCTCCTTTGCTTTATATAGGAAATCTCTTCCTCAAATCATGGATCAATACCACGGGCCGACACCATAATATCACAATACCGTCGGCTAAATAACAATGGTTAAACATAAGAAACCCCATGTGTGCTTTTCTCTGCCTTGAAATGTGTGCACTGGGGGTACGCACCTCCTGAACGGGATAACTGCGGGTATGTACGCACTTTATGTAACATCGGCCTGCGTGTACGCACCTTATGTAAGGTGTACCTGTGTACCCCTTATTTTCTTCAATATTTGATAGTTGATCATCAATCTCTGTTGCTGACTTGAAGTACTGTGATCTATCACCTGAATGGGTTGCCATCAAGGACAACACTTTAGCCATAATGCCAACATATATATATATATAGTAACATTGAATGCAATGCTAGTTTGTCTTTATACACAAGTGTTGTGTACCTTGCATAAATTCATGGCTATGGTGCTACAAATACTATTGTACCTTGTGTAAATTTTTGGCAGTTCTCATGTTAGTCTCATTCTAAGTAAGTCAATCTCTTTATGGTCAGTGGGTGATCACGAATACATTTGAACTATTTCATCTGATAATCACCCTATGAGTGACCTCAGTTGAAGATTTACTAAATAAAAGGTATTACAGACTCGTGTGATGGTGTGTGTGTTATGTGTTATTTAAGCAACGGATCGATCAGATTTCCAATACATAGAAAATAAGTAGAAAGACAGTAGAGAAATACAGTAAGAAACACAAAGACACAAACACTTTTCAATAAGGAGTTCACCCTATTCTCCAGGGCTACGTCTCTGGTCCAGCTTCAGTGGTGGCCCTGTTTTATTGTGTCTTTCAGCAGAGAAATTACAATACAGGGACTCAATATGAGTTCTCCTGAAGCAGATTTTGCTTGGCAGGGTGCTTCTTGGATTCCCCAAGCCACTCGGAGTACACAGACTCTTTTTCTTCTTACCAGCTCTGTGACCATTGGTCTACAGTGGAAAGAGCCAACTGTGATGCTCAATCCAGACAGATTCCTCTATGGGAAGGCTTGATGCTTCAAGCTCTCTGGTGCTCGATGCTGCCTGTGGTCAGCTCGGCCCTCTGTCTCCTCTGCTTGGCTTTACTGCTCTCTGTGTTCAGCCCTCCTCTCAGGGTTCACTGTTCACTGTATCTCTTAGTCACTTGGATTCTTCTCTCTTCCTCTTCTCTCTTACTTCATTTGACTATCTCTGTTCATGGCTTTAGCCATTCAATCTCCATGTTGGTTCGGTTCCTCTCCTGCCTGCGTCGATTCGCCTACCACCTGTGTGCTTGGAGTTCCCTGTTCGGCGTTAGCATAACGCTCAGGAAGTAGCCACGTGTCCTCATTGGAACAACGCCAGCCTTCTCGTCGATTCGTTTCTTCCATTATGTCATGGATACGTTCTTTCTCCACCGTGGCAATCAAGGAATTAAAAATCCCCTTAAATCGCGGCTTAATTCCGTGTCGATTCTGCCTCTGTCTATCCGGCGCAATCTCAGCCGTCTGATCTAGGCTCCTCCAGATCCAATGTCATACGCACGTCGAGCGCAGTTGACTTGCTCGACCGATAACGCGTGATCACGGCGGTTTTTCTCTCACCTCCGTTGTCACGCGTCGATCACTAAGTGGGATCGCTCCGCTCTCCTCCAAAACCTCTTACCGTTCAAGGGCGCCCCGATCAAACCGCCAGTTTCCAGGTTGTGGGTCCCACCTTCGTACGTTGGCGCTTTTCATCTCTCCGCCCGCGGTCCTCTGGCTCCCAATGTGACCGAGTGCTTAAGGCTCTACCATTTCAGCCCTGTTTTCCCAGCGATGCACGATTAGCGCATAATCGCGCATAAAAAATCAGCTCCTTTTCCCATTCCAGGGCTCCCATGGGCTACATCAACCTCCTGCGCAGTCTCCATGGGCCTCGGTCAGCGCGCTTTGACCGATGTCCTCGTCATTCCACGTCGGCTGCCATGGCCACTGGTTCAGGGTGTTTTCGATTGCTGTTTGGATTCTTCAAGGATTTGTTTCGTCCCAATACAGTCATGGTTCTATGACAGTCGTTTATGGATCTGATTTGGATCACAGCCTCCCTACTTAAAAGCTTTTGGACCACCAAAAGTTGTTTTTCTTCAAGCATCGACTAAGTGAGTAAACTATTGTCTCACTTGTCCAATCTCAATCCACTTCGCACTGCTCGGCTTCGAACCTTTAAGCCCAATCCTAAGTTATTCCACCTGTCCACTGCACATCGTTCTTACCTTCCTGTCTAGCACTGTGTCTTCCTATAACTCATTAAGATATTCAGGGAGCAGGTCATCAAAAGAGGGTAATTGACTCTACTCTTCAGGGTCCTCAATCATTGAAGGTTCAAACAACCTTAAGCAATCTGCATTGACGACTGAGTAGATGTGCATGTAAGCTGGAAGATCAAGGCGAAAAGCATTTTCACCAATCTTCTCAACTATCCTAAAGGGTCCATACCTCATAGGTTTTAGCTTCTTGCCTTCAACTTGCATCCTTTCCTTGCTGATATACAGCCAGACTGGGTCTCCAACTTGAAAACTATGCTCCATCTGATGCTTATCATGCCTAGCCTTGTACTTGGCCTAGCTCTTTCCAGTTGTTCCTATACTGCCTGGTGGATCTCCTGGATCTGTTCAATGAGCCTAGTTGCCTTGTCCACATCACTGTGTCCATCAACCATGGTATCTTTACCAAAGACAAAATCCAAGGGAGACCTTGGTATGAAACCAAAGCAGGTCTCAAAAGGAGATCTCTAGGTAGAAGAGTGTTTGGCTCTATTGTAAGCATGCTGCACATAACACAAGTGTTCATCCCAAAGCTTAGGGTGTTTGCTGCAATATCCTCTCAGTAACAGGATCACTGTCATGTTGACTACTTCTGTCTAACCATCTGTTTGTGGATGAAAAGTTGTGCTTTTCTTTAATTTGGTGTCCATTAGTTCCCACAAACTGGACCAAAACTTTCCCACAAATCGGGTGTCTCGATCAGATATAATAGAAGTGGGTAATCGAAAATGAACCCATACATGTTCAAAGAATAATTTTGCAGTTTGTTCAGCTGTAATCTGTTTACTACAGGGTATCAAAATACACATTTTGCTGAACCTATCCACAACAACATATAGATAATCATGACCTTTCCTAGATTTAGGTAGTCCTCCAACAAAATCCATGGAAATGCTTTCCCAAGGGTGAGAAGGAACTGGAAAGGGAGTGTATAAGCCTAGTTTTATGTTCCTGGGCTTGCTTTTAGCACACATAGCACACCCCTTTACATATCTAGAAAGTGTCTCACTCATTCTTGGCCAATAACATAACCTTTGTAGTTGTGTGATTGTTTTACTTACCCCAAAGTGACCTGATATCAAAGAAGTGTGTGCTTCCCTAATTATCTTTGCTCTCTCAGTTTGTGGAATGCAGAGTTTCCCACAATGATATAAGATTCGGTCCTTCACATGATAGTCCAATTCTTCTACTCTTTTTCCTAGACTCAAAGTTGCATATACATCTTTAAAGTCCATGTCCTGAGCATACATTCTATGTAGCTTTCATGTAGCACAGAATTATGCTTAAGTATGGTAGATGCATGTATAATAGGTCTAGATAACATGTCTGCAACCTTGTTATGTATGCCCTTTTTATATCTGATGACTAAATGAAACTGTTGTAGAAAACCCATCCATCTGTAATGTCTTGACTGTTGCAACTTAGTTTGGGAGTGTAGATATTGAAGTGGCTGATGATCAGTATGTATTACTGTTTCTTTGCCCATTAAGTAATGTTTCCACTTTTTCACACTCTGAACTAATGCATACAATTCTTTATCATATGTAGGATAGTTAACTACTGCAGGATTAAAAGTCTCAGAATGATAACATATGGGTTTATCGTTCTGTGTCAACACTGCTCCCATGGCATAGTCACTGGCATTAGTTTGGATCTCAAATGGTCTTTGTAGATTTGGCAGTGCTAGTACAGGTGTTGTACTAATTTTTTCTTTCAAGGTGTCGAAGACCTTCTGCTGTTTGCCTCCCCACTGAAACACCTTGTTCAATCCTGTCAAAGCATGTAAGGGAGCTGCAATTGAGGAAAAATTTGAAATGAACTTCCTCCAATACTGTGCTGCTCCTAAGAAGCTTCTCACTTCTATAGTAGACTTGGGTTTAGGCCAATTTACAATGACTACCACTATAGAGGGATCTATTTTCAATTCACCTCCCCCTACTATATGACCCAAATAATTTAGAGAGGTTTTGCCAAATTCACATTTGGAGAGTTTAACATAACGTTTTTCTCTTTTCAAAACATCTAATGTCTGCTTAACATGCTTTAAATGTTCTTCCCATGTTTTACTAAAAATCAGAATGTCATCCAGATACACAATAACAAAATCATCAAGAAAAGGTCTGAGTACATCATTCATTAATCTCATGAAAGTAGCAGGGGCATTAGTTAGGCCAAAAGGCATAACCAGCCATTCATACAATCCCTACATTGTTTTGAAAGCAGTCTTCCATGTATCTTGCTCTGCAACTCTGGCCTGATGGTATCCACTGTGTAAATCCATCTTGGTGAAATAAACAACTTCCTTCAGTTGATCTAAAAGATCATCTATGCAAGGAAGGGGATAACGATTTTTTATTGTTATCTTATTCAATGCTCGGTAATCAATGCACATTCTCCATGAGCCATCTTTCTTCCTCACCAAGACGATTGGTGACCCACATGGTGATGTGCTAGGCCTGATGAACCCTTTCTCGAGCAACTCCTGCACCTGCTTCTTGATTTCAACATTCTCTAAAGCAGATAACCTATACATCATCCCAATGTTAGGCAAAGGAACATCTTGCTACAAAATAATATCATGTACTATTCCCTTTTTGGGTGGCAGACCTTGAGGTTCTTGAAACAAGACATCATACTCTGAAACAATCTTTTCTATATCAGCTTGCTGATCAGAATTACAACCCTCAAATACATTGGTTTTATCACTTTTCTTTTCCTTTACAACCAGCAATAAGAACTATTTGCATGAATTTATCATTCTTTTCATATGTCCTGAGTTTATGAGAGTATAATTATTCTTGAGCTTATGAGCTCTTACAAAGTATTCGATTCCATCTTTAACAAGAAGATACTTGTTCTCAGCTCTATAGAAAATAGCCTTTCTATCATACAAGTAAGGACTTCCTAAAACAATTCCACATATATCCAAAGGAATTATATCTAACTCAACCTCATCTACAAATGCTGACCCAAAAGAAAACTTGAGTTTGCACTATCTAGTCACTTGTAGTTGTGCTTTATCATTCAACCATCCTAATGGGTATGGCTTCTTGTGAGGTGTAGTTGCTAATCCCAATTTCTTTACAATTGATTCAGAAATCATATTTACTTGTGAGCCACTATCAAACAAACTATCAATATTTTGATTTTTGGAAACAACTCGAATATGGAAAAGCTAATGCCTTTTTCTCTCATGTTCTTCATCAATAACAGATTGAGCAGAATTACTAGTAGATGCTTCAGAATTCTTACCTTTTATACCTGTGGCTGCAATGATTGTTTCATCTCCCGAGTCTGACCCCAAATCCCTCTGAATAGCTACAATAGTCTTCTTCTTCTTGCCCTCAGACTCCTTAGGTCTGAGCTCTGGATGCAGAATCCAACAATCCTCATCATCATGCCCCTCCTTTTTATAGTGAGTGCATGAAGTTTTTCCTTTCTGTGCAATGTTAGCCTTCCTTGCTTTCCACTTCTTCTTTCTTTTCTCCTTGCTCTTGCTTACCGTGGGTTGGGATGGTCCCCCAACTTCTGGATTTCCATTCTTTCCTCTAGCTTCTAGATGAGTAGCTTGTACAGATACCTCATCTATACTAGTGGGATTAAACATGAGGATGTTATGCCTCATGTAGATGTGTAGACCACCAATGTACTTCAAAAGAGTTTCTAGTGATTCTAATGAAATACCCAACATCAATGCTCTCTTTCTGAACTCTTGAGTATACCCTTGCACACTTTGCCCTTTCAACTGCCGAAGAGTTTGCCAACTCATCATGGCTTGTTGCATGTAGGCCAATGGATAGAACTGCTTTTCGATTGCAGTAACAAATTCACTCTAGACAGAGATGGTCTTACCATGCTTCCTCATATCGGCTTGGGTTCTGCCTTCCCACCAAACCAAGGCAGTGCCTCCTAGGTGTAGGCTTGCTAGCTGAATCTTACTCTTGTCTGAGTTTATGTTCTGTACTCTGCAATACACATCAATTTGTCTAATCCAAATGTCCAACCTTTCAGCATTTAGCTCTCCATCATATATAGGCAAATCAAATTTAACATCTAACTTAATCAAAGATGCTTTCTTATTGTGCACAGGGCTATTAGGAGGTGTAGGGAATCTTTCTTCTTTCCCCTTCCCTTTGGAGTGGTCATGGGAATGAGATTTATCTTCTTCTTTATCTTGCTTAGAGCCCGATGAATCTTCACCCTTATGCTTTCTAAAGTCCCTATACATTTCTTCTACCATAGAATTTATAGCTAGGAAACTTTCTATGAATTGAGGGTCTGGCCCTATAGAACCTTCTTCTGACATGGTCTTTCGAGAATAAACTCTCCCAATTTCAGGATTAGTTTCCACCAACTATCCTTCTCCTAATTTGAGCTTTGATCTAGTGAGCATTCACAGCTAAACCAACACAAGCTTGTCTAACCTTACAACCTAGAGCTCCGATACCACTTGATCTGATAATCACCCTATGAGTGACCTCAATTGAAGATTTAATAAACAAAAGGTATTACAGACTCGTGTGATGGTGTGTGTGTTCTGTGTTATTTGAGCAATGGATCGATCAGATTTCTAATACACAGAAAATAAGTAGAAATACAGCAGAGAAATACAGTAAGCAACACAAAGACACAAACACTTTTTAATAAGGAGTTCACCCTATTCTCCAGGGCTACGTCTTCGGTCCAACTTCAATGGTGGCCTTGTTTTATTGTGTCTTTCAGCAGAGAAATTACAATACAGGGACTCAATATGAGTTCTCCTGATGCAGATTTTGCTTGGCAGGGTGGTTCTTGGATTCCCCAAGCCACTCGGAGTACAAAGACTCTTGTTCTTCCTACCAGCTCTGTGACCATTGGTCTACAATGGAAAGAGCCAACCGTGATGCTCAATCCGGACAGATTCCTCTATAGGAAGGCTTGATGCTTCAAGCTCTTTGGTGCTCAATGCTGCCTGTGGTCAGCTCAGCCCTCTGTCTCCTCTGCTTGGCTTTACTGCTCTCTGTGTTCAGTCCTCCTCTTAGGGTTCACTGTTCACTGTCTCTCTTGGTCACTTGGCTTCTTCTCTCTTCCTCTTCTCTCTTACTTCATTTGACTGTCTCTATTCATGGCTTTAGCCATTCGATCTCCATGCCGGTTCGGTTCCTCTCCCGCCTGTGTCGATTCGCCTATTGCCTGTGTCTTGGAGTTCCCTGTTCAACGTCAACATAATGCTCGGGAGGTAGCCACGTGTCCTCATTGGAACAGTGCCAGCTTGCTCGTCGATTCGTTTCTTCCGTTCTGTCGTGGATACGTTCTTTCTCCACCGTGGCAGTCAACGGATTCCAAATCCCCTTAAATAGCGGCTTAATTCCCTCTCAATTCCACCTCTGTCTATTGGGCTCAATCTCATCCGTCCGATCTGGGCTCCTCCAGATGCAACGTCATATGCATGTTGAGCGTAGTTGACTTGCTCGACCGATAATGCGCGATCACGACGGTTTTTCTCTCACCTCCCCTGCCACGAATCGATCGCTGAGTGGGATCACTCTGCTCTCCTCCAAAACCTCTTACCATTCAAGGGTGCCCCGATCAAACCGTCGGTTTCCAGGTTGTGTGTCACACCTTCGTATTGTTATAGACATTTTTGTGCCTCGCAGCATGGAGCATGAAATGTCGATAATTACAGGGATCCAAAGTCCCTAAACATGTTGTTCTTACCCCTAGAGGAACAAGGTTAGCAAACCACAGCACTTCCTATCAGTTCTCCACCTGAAAACACTCAAAAACAGGCTATTTTTGGATCATGTCAGCTGCTCCACTGAGCATCTGCGCTGAATGTCAACTGCTCCTCCTTGTACCTGCACTGAAAGTCAAAACCAATGAAGGCTACCTGCGCTGGGCGAGATTGGCCAAGTGGCACAGTCATTTTGCAAGGTGTCAACTGCCCAGGAAGCTTCCAAACTGACACTTGGTTCAAGGAATTCGCCCTATGATGAGTAAGAGGTACTTGATCTCCACGTGGAAGCAAGGATCTCCAAGTGGACTCAAGAACTGAAGTTTAACTGAAGAGGGAGAGGACACAAGGCAGCTTTAGGTCAGTCTCAAGCTGACTCATCCTTTCTCCAAATCTCCTATATATAGAGCTCTTCTATGAGGTCTATGGAGGCTGGAATTTTGTGCAAAGCAAGGAAGTGCTGTTGGTTTACAGTTAGAGCTATTGGGTGATTGCTTTTATAGAGGGGAAGAGGAGATTTCTTGCTGCTGGGGAGGTGCTGCTGGATTGGAGCCATTTATGGTTGTAACCTTCTCAGAACCTTTTTCTTCTATCAATAAAGCTTTTGATGTTCTCCTATATACTTGTATTGCAATGATGTATTGTTTTTATCTGTATATTTGATTCATTCTAATCCATGCATCAGTTATGAGTACATGTTTCTTGTAGTTTCCCTCTCTTGTTTTTGCAGGATCTTTGTGTAGCTGGGTCGGCAAAGGGAGCAAGGAGCTGGAAACAAGAGGCAAAGAGAGAAGATAGGATCGACAAAAGCGAAAGACATCGGTTGGTCAATCTTTTCTTCCTTCTCTGTACTTTCATAAAGGAAAAATATCAAAGCTTTACTTTCAGTTGTTGCTAAGGAACTATCACCCTTAGAGTAGGGATAGGGTCATTCTGAGTCGGATACTTTTCCCCACAACAAACTGGCGACTCCGCTGGGGAAACTAGTATCTTGTTGGTTTATTGTGTTTCTTGCTATTCATCTCATAAACAAGGAGAGCACCAAATCGAACTGCAATTGAGTCCTTCAATTGCAAAGTAGAGGGCAGCTGCTCTGGCTCAGTTTCTGAGCAAGTTTATGATTTGAAGAGCTGATCCACAAGGACTCTTGTGCTCTTTGTGATAGCTTTTCATCCTCTTGATCATCTCTTAGCTTGTACTTGACCTATAGCTTTTTATTTCAGCAAAAACAGTGAATTTTTGAGCTTTTTATGACCCGGAAATCCTTGTAAACGCAACTCTCGTGTCTCAGTGCAGGCTGCCCAAAGGCAGTCTGCATTTCAGCGCAGGTACTCCCTTTGGGAACTGCACTGAAAGTCAGTTTGACAGACCAGAGCCTGCGCTGGACCAGTTAGCCAGTGTCTTGCTGAGGTTTCCTACTGAGTCTTGGCCCTGTTTTCACTGTTATTTTTGCTGCTGATTGCTTGTCATTTGTACTTGTTGTAAACCAACTTTCCTTGACATTATTCCGCCTCAGTTGTGTGATGAAACTGTGATTGTTCTTTCAGTATTTCTTGTTTCGGTTACAGTTTCCCATTGTGAAAAGCAAACCAGTATAGCTGTGGCCTCTTAGATCCTGAACTGTAAAAGTGTTGTTGTGATCTTAAGAGCTAGTTTTATTACTGTTCATGGCTGTTTGAGTTTGTTTGTTTTTCATTTTGTGGTTTGAATCTATACATTTCCAGTGTCTAAACAAGTCGATCTTAAGGTGTCTTTTGATTTTGGACAAGCTTGTTTACTTTCGCTTGAAATTAGATTCAAAGTTATACAACAGTTTCCTTTTTGTCTTACATCAACATTAAGGATAAAGAAAAGAAATATCTACATTGTGCATGTGCATTATTGACAGTTTGCATGTTGATTTAGGAAAAAGTGCATTTAGTGTGTGTTCTATGATCTGTGTGAAAAGTTGATGTCTTTCTTTTCCCTCAGTAGATTAAGGTTTTCAAAGTTGAAAGATTGAAAAGTTTTGCTTCTCATCTTAGATTGCATTTAGGAAGTTGTATATATACATCTCGTGGTGATCCTTAAAGGCAAACTGCTAAGCAAGATCAACATTAAAATAAATCCAATTTACATAACAACGCTTTGTAACATAACGCAAACATATAGAGGTCTAGGTAGAGACGTGTTCCGGCGTCGTTAAACTTAGTGACTGTCGGTCTCTACGAAGGTGGGTGATTCCTCCTGAGAGTCGGTGGCACTAATACGGACTTGTGCTCCCACGTATCGTCGTGTATATATTGGGAGACCCCTATAGGAACAAAGCCTTTATCCATAGGAAGCCATGTCGGCCGCCCTACTGATCGCAATGCAGTGAACACAGCATTCACGAAGATTGACCACACGTACCGTAAAACGTATTCCGTGGTTTTGCGAAAGGTTTGGCACACCCTCTGCCTAGATCTCCAGAGAAGTTTCTTTTGGCCTTTTTCAAACTCTATAACTGAAAAAGTCCAACCGAGCATTTGTCACTTCGGGCTCGTTAGAACATCGAAGGAGACTAGAGTCATCTTTAGCATTTTCTCGACTCTTAAAACATGAAAAAGCAAGTTTGTGTCTAAAAGCATCGTTAATAAAATTTATTTTAAGCGGAACATAATCACCTGTTATTCCTACGTTGATCTTTCAGTTAAAAAGTATGGAGCCCACCAACCAAGGAAGTAACCTTGGCGGAAGTCCAAATCCCTTCTCCTCTTGGGGAGATGTTGGTGCGCCTCATATGGCAACATTGTCACTTCCAGGATTGACAATTGGCCTACCTGTATGGCTCTTTTCAACTAATGTAGTCTAGATCGCCACTAATCCTGAGCAGTCGAATCAACAGTCAGATTAGTCTAGAGCTACCCACCAGCTTTCCACTTCTTACAATTCTCCCTCTGATCCTTCATCTTCACAAGGTAGAGCCGGCAAAAGTCAGCCTCCCAAGGAGAAGAAGGAAAAGAAGAAGAAAGAAAAGAAGCAGAAGGAGCCTATGGTGAAGGCGACTAGGGGCAGGCAAAAGACAGCTGACAAAAACCCACACACTGCACCGACCGGGCCTAAATCGCCATGTGTCATTTGCAAAGGGGCCCACTTCCATCGTGATTGTCCTTGTATTCCCTGGATACTAAGGGACTGGTCCCCAAGGTTGCACAATCCGGTAGCATCAACCTCTGGTAGTCATGTTGATTACAGTCCATCAACTAGCGAGAGTGAAGGACGAAAAGGGAGACCAAGATCACCCTGTATGTTGTGTGAAGGCGATCACGCCATCCACCGATGTCCATTCTTAGATGAGGCGAAGAGAGTTTTGGAAGATCGTCCGGTATCACCGTTACGACTTCCTCCTGGATACCAAAAACTCGTGCCTAATCGCTCGATAGTTGAAAATCCAGCTGGCCCGCTCAAGTGGTCAGCTGAAGTGTCGGTCATTGAGAATGAGCCAACTGAATCCAGACCAGACGAAAGTCTAAAGGTCGAAACGGCAGTTGACCCGGTTCTTCCTTCAGAGGTCTCATCCTCAAATGACACCGTCGTTGAAGATCCATCTTCAAATGACACCCCCACTGAAGAGGATAAGGATGACACCGTCCATATTCTTTTCATCAACACAGACTCTGATGAGCATCAGGGCAATGTGCCCATTCCTTTGTCGCAGGAAGGAACATCGTCAGGGTCGTATCCGGCCGTATATTCGGTCCCACCGCCAAGCAACCTAGTTGTATCCTTTGACTGGAATCAACTAGGCAGACCCCGGTTACCAGCCAGTATCCCATTCAGAATCATTGTCCAGATCTATAGAATGGTAATGGCTGGAACTATCATTGATGAAGGGGCATCTGTGAGTATCCTTTCCTCTATTGCTTGGAAAGCGCTGGGTTGCCCAGCGCTTTTACCTGAGATGAGAAATCTATCAGGTTTTGATAAAGGAACCAGTCGCCCGTTAGGGATTCTCCCCAATGTTCCGGTTACATTGAAAGGGAAGACAGTTCATATGAACATGATGGTCGTCCAAGGACCCTTGGCATATAATTTACTCCTTGGACGAGACTATATATATTGCATGGAGGCGATAGTGTCCTCACTCTTTAGAGTTATGTGTTTTCCGCACGAAGGAAGAATGGTCAAGCTCGTAGACCAACTTTCATTTCCAGGATCACGCATCGCAAATAGTCAAATACCATCCCTTAACGGTCTATTCACTCAAGGAATGCCTCCACCCCCGGTTCTACTTCCCGATGAATGCGAGTGATTCGGAAGAAAGAACTGGGACCCAGGGGGCATGCACCCTGGCCTGCCTTGGGCAGAGGAAACCTTGGGTATAAAGTTGATTTCCGCAGAAGAATATGACTAGTCCGTACCCCGTCCGAAAGAAGGAAGAGAGGGTTGTTCTAGAATAAGATTCTTTTGTCAAAGTTATGTGAGTGAGATAATCAGCTTCTCGCTCCCCTTGTCTAGATAATCAGGATACCGAGGAAGGGGACTATTTGCGGTAGCAAGTAGTAACCATCTTTGAAGACAAGCCTCACCCATTAAAACATATGTTTTGAAGGATAAGTAGGGGCAGCCTCCAAAGAAAGAGATTCTATTGCTGCAACAAGTGGTCGCCATCTTTAGTAACCTAATGTTAGACATCGCCGAGAAAAAGAGTTTAGTTTGCGGCAGCAAACAAAACCATTTTTCGGATAATAAGAAAGAGGCAGCGCCTCGAGATTATACTTTATACCTGGGGGCATGCGAACCTTTTGGAGTGCAAGCACGGGACGACTATTTATTTTTTAAATTTTTAGGTCCTCCCTTTAAACCTGTAGGTCTAACCCGTTAAACTCGTAGGATTAGCCGTTTCCAGCTTGCACAAAGAAAGGGTGTGGGGCAAAAGTTAAAACTTGCCAAATTGGAGTAATTAGTGAGGTATCGCTCCTTAAATAAGATTACCTCACCTGAGGCATTCCTTGTATTATGACTGGTATATTCGAGCAGTTTTAGCAATGTTCATGCTCGTTAAAAAATAAACGCAAGATTCGAGCAGTTTTAGCAATGTTCATGCTCGTTAAAAAATAAACATAAGTTGTGAGCAATCTTTCCCTAGAGTTCAAGCTCACCCAGAAAAATGAACCGGTAAATAACCTTGGTAAAAGGTAACCTTTGACTGCCATATTAAAAGCCCTTGTTCGTGTTTATATGCCATCACCTCCATCCGTTCATTTGGCCAATCGTTCATCTCCATATGATTGTTTACCTTCTTTTGAGGAACAGCTGCGAAGAGTGATTTCACTAAGCCATCCTTGTGACACTGCCGTGATTGGAATATTCCAACCTGTACCTGGAATCTGCTGCTACCCTGTTTATCACTCGTTCCTCAAAAGACGAGTCTTCTTTGAGCTCTTTTCACTGACTCGTAAAATATGAAAAGTTTGCCGAGTTTTGGCCTTCCAGCTCGTTAAAGCGACCGGAAAGCTATCCCTCTTTTAGACTTTAATCTTTTTGGACCTGAGGGATTATTACACAAAAAGATCAAGCGCTTGTCTTGTTCGGCTCGTTAAAAGTACCGAACACCCATCCCTTCTGTATTGTTTTATACTTTTTCAGACTTAAGGGATTAGATGACGAAAAAGGAATTATGGAGTTAACTTTCTGTACCTTTTCAGACTCTCTAAAAAAGAAAAGGACCGAGTTTTCCTTGTCGTTAGACTCGTTAAAATGATTAAATAGTGACAAACTTGTCTTTAGACGAGAACGAGTTTCCCTATCGCTAAGCTCGTTAAATCATAGCGATGGGCTTGCCCGAAGGGCAGGTTATAGAACAAGCATATGTTATCCTCCTCAAGCTTGACAAAAATAAAGAGGTACTGGTCAGAAATGACTGGGGAAAAATTGGGAGAACATCAAAGCTTAATGGTAGCAAGTCGCTCTTGAACATGACACTTTTCTTCCGTACCACATCGGGTTGGGTTGTTTCATTCACCGGTCTCATCACCATGGTCTTCGCCAAACCATCCACATTTTGGGGTAATGCTACCGATCCATCGCATCAGTGTCGTTATATGTTCAAGAGAGGTCATTCTGAAAGTGTCAACCATGTCCCATCCACTGCCATACATTATCCTTCATCCATTCATGTTCGCCACCCTGAATCATATATCACAGTTTGTTTTCACCTCCACTAAAATCATTAGCTCCGTTCCGTGTCATTGATGTGGGATTCATTAAGGCCCTCCTTTGACGGATCGCTTCTTGTCGACTTCAGCTCATTATCCAAGAAGTTGATCTAGGAACAACCCCATCAGTACTTTGAAGCTTGCATGCCTCAATGGCAAGTTTCTCACTTCCGGCGACAGGTATACATCAATGACCTTCGACCAGAAGATTTTGCGTGGCGTTCGACGCCAAGTCCTTTATTCACGCCACGTGAATTGTACTGCAGTACCTTGAGGGTCATTATCATTATCGGTGATTCCTCTCGCGCTTGTTAACGGTTTTCATCATTGACCGGTAATCAAGCGATGTCTTTCCATGTTCGACTTCAGCGAAATTCTCACATGGATCGACTTGTACTTAGAGTGAAGATCGAACGAGTTTGAAGACCCCAGATCTAGTTTCATCCATCCGGGCTGCGATACATATTCAAGAAATATAAAAGCATTTGTCATGTACATCATTGCAGCAGATGATCATCCTACTCAAAGGATGATAATTTCAGCAGAGAATTATCAGTCTACCATCAGACGATCGTCTGTTCTATGTACCAAAATGTATTTATAAAGCTGAGCATGGGAATGCCCGCCTCAGCTAGATCATGAAAGCAGAATGAAAAATAATGTATTGTATTGTATTGTATTACAGGGCACCTCTCAGCACTTGAATGAACTTCGGACCCTCTGGATAAAGCATTTCACCCGATAAATGGCCTCATACTTTAGGGGGCAACTGTTATAGACATTTTTTGTGCCTCGCAGCATGGAGCATGAAATGTCGATAATTACAGGGATCCAAAGTCCCTAAACATGTTGTTCTTACCCCTAGAGGAACAAGGTCAGCAAACCACAGCACTTCCTATCAGTTCTCCACCTGAAAACACTCAAAAACAGGCTATTTTTGGATCATGTCAGCTGATCCACTGAGCATCTGCGCTGAATGTCAACTGCTCCTCCTTGTACCTGCGCTGAAAGTCAAAACCAATGAAGGCTACCTGCGCTGGGCGAGATTGGCCAAGTGGCACAGTCATTCTGCAAGGTGTCAACTGCCCAGGAAGCTTCCAAACTGACACTTGGTTCAAGGAATTCGCCCTATGATGAGTAAGAGGTACTTGATCTCCATGTGGAAGCAAGGATCTCCAAGTGGACTCAAGAACTGAAGTTTAACTGAAGAGGGAGAGGACACAAGGCAGCTTTAGGTCAGTCTCAAGCTGACTCATCCTTTCTCCAAATCTCCTATATATAGAGCTCTTCTATGAGGTCTATGGAGGCTGGAATTTTGTGCAAAGCAAGGAAGTGCTGTTGGTTTACAGTTAGAGCTATTGGGTGATTGCTTTTATAGAGGGGAAGAGGAGATTTCTTGCTGCTGGGGAGGTGCTACTGGATTGGAGCCATTTATGGTTGTAACCTTCTCAGAACCTTTTTCTTCTATCAATAAAGCTTTTGATGTTCTCCTATATACTTGTATTGCAATGATGTATTGTTTTTATCTGTATATTTGATTCATTCTAATCCATGCATCAGTTATGAGTACATGTTTCTTGTAGTTTCCCTCTCTTGTTTTTGCAGGATCTTTGTGTAGCTAGGCCGGCAAAGGGAGCAAGGAGCTGGAAACAAGAGGCAAAGAGAGAAGACAGGATCGACAAAAGCGAAAGACATCGGTTGGTCAATCTTTTCTTCCTTCTCTGTACTTTCATAAAGGAAAAATATCAAAGCTTTACTTTCAGTTGTTGCTAAGGAACTATCACCCTTAGAGTAGGGATAGGGTCATTCCGAGTCGGATACTTTTCCCCACAACACGTATGTTGGCGCTTTTCGTCTCTCCGCCTGCGGTCCTCTGGCTCCCAACGTGACTGAGTGCTTAAGGCTCTACCATTTCGGCCCTGTTTGCCCAACGATGCGCGATTAGCGCCTAATTGTGCATCAAAAATCAGTGCCTTTTCCCATTTCGAGGCTCCCAGGGGCTAGATCGACCTCCTACGCAGTCTCCATGGGCCTCGGTCAGCGCGCTTTGACCGAGGTCCTCGTCGTTCCACGTCGGCTGCCATGGCCACTGGTTCAGGGTGCTTTCGATTGCTGTTTTGGATTCTTCAAGGATTTGTTTCGTCCCGATACAGTCATGGTTCTATGATAGTCATTTATGGATCCAATTTGGATCACTATTTATAGGCTACGCATGACGGAAAAGTATATATAACTAATGTGTTTAATTTTATTGTGTCATAAATAATAGAGAGACAATTTAGATAGAAGAATTCTAAAATCATATATATAGAAAAAAAACTAGTTTTTTTATGGAAAAAAAAGTTGAAAAGGTATTTTTCCAAAAAAAACAATGTGTGGTGTTTTTTATTGACAAAAACAC
Organism: Pinus tabuliformis; assembly: GCA_031772625.1. Classification (NCBI taxonomy): domain Eukaryota; kingdom Viridiplantae; phylum Streptophyta; class Pinopsida; order Pinales; family Pinaceae; genus Pinus; species Pinus tabuliformis. Next base: position 717,556,515 of record CM062812.1, on the reverse strand, counting down.
TTACAATTTTTCTTTGGTGTTGCTTGCTACATAGAAATATCAATTACTAGTTTTTCTAGTTTTTACTTTTTCCATTAACTCCATGCATTGTTTTTTGTCCACCAATTATGTATGGGTTTTGTTCCTGCATATGCATGCACTAGCTATGACACTTTATCTAACTGTTATGATGTGGATATGTCAAAAGACTATGTCGTTCATGTGTTAACCATAGGTATGCTCAATAAATTGGAACTATATCCATTTGCACTAAGTTTAAAAAAAAAAATACTACATTATGCTAGGAACCTGTTGTGCTATACAACAACCCCCCCATTTCATTTTTTTTTTTTATCTTAGTCTAAATATGCTAAATAAGAAATAGGTCCCCTTTAGGATATAAAGAGAAATAAAACTTTTTGAGTAAAAATAGATTTTCCATACTTTTCATATAAAAGTTGCTTTATGAGTGTTTGGAACCGCTCATCGCAAATCGCAATTGCTTAAGACCAATGAACATCCATTTGATAAGTTGTGAGGCAACCAAAGTCATCACAAATTCCTCATCGCAAAGTTTTAAATTGAAATAATCCATTTATAAACATGCGATGTGATATAACTATCGCATTTCACATATCGTTAATCCTAAGGAATAAGTTATGGCACTCCGTTGAAACCTTGCGATGCGAAAAGGCTATTGCATATCGCATATCGCTAATCCATAGGAAAACATTGAAACCACTCCATTGAAACTTTCCGATGCGACATAACTATTGCGATCGCATATTGCATATCGCACTCCCAATAGAAGCAAGTAATATATACCATGGAGACTCGCGATATAGTATTAAATCAATTGTAAAGGAAAACACGATTTATGAAGTAAAAATCATGATTCGCCAAGTTTAAAAAGGAATCGGCCAAATCTAAGTGCCAGCTCACCACTCATCGCAATCGCAACAATACAAAGAATTCTTTTGAACATAACATTTGTAACTCCTGATTTGCGATATGCGATGGCTCTACAAGTATTAAAATAATACAATCGCTAATCGCAAAATCGCAGAGTTATGGAACCTATTCTAAAAGGACTATTGGAAAACTTGTGATGCGATATATATTAATTCAGCATTAAAGTTTCACGTCATGGGGATACGGTAAAGCATTAAGAGGCAGTTATGGTTACAATCCTTTAAGGATTTCATCCTTTGTGACTATGTACAATATGAGATCTTTTTGCATCTAATGCGCATACACTGTTTTTAGTCTGTAATTAGTTGTATTGGTTGCTCTCAAAGTTTTTCGCCTATCACGCTCCTCTTTCTCATTTTGCAGTGTAAATCCAGAATTACGTAGTTAGTCAAGATGTCTAAGAAAGTTCGAAAGGCAAAGGCTCCCCTTACAGTGGAAGAAGGACAAGGAAAATTGGTGTTAATCTTAGATACTACTTGTCAAGGCTTTAGTAAGATCTCATGGGAAGGCATATATGCTTTGCTTGAAAATGAAAAGCCGAAGGAGATAGACGAAGAAGCAACAGCTAATGGAACTGAAAAATCAAAAAACACGCTCAGTGATTTGGCCAGTTCTTTCCTCCATCGGATAGCAGTTCATGAAAAGGTTTTACCATATAATGATATGGTAATATGGGTAATTGAGAGCATTAACATAACAGAGAGGACTTTCTTCACAACTGATGGAAGGATGTTTGGATCCTTCAAACTTGAAGACGTCAAAATCACTTGCCAGATCCCCAGCAACACTACAACAAATCATTCCTGGAAAAATTCGCAAAGGAAATTGATATTGAGTCAAACCCTATCAGGCAATGGGGACACTTTCCTAACAAGCACAAACATGAATCATTCGGTATGTATTCTATAGACTCCCTAGCCTCTTCATATTGTTCTATTGCTGCTATGATGTGTAGACTCTTTGGAAGCCCCAATTCGGCTAGATTTTCTATTGAAATGGTTCCACTGATAGAAGCAGTAGTAAAATCCTTTGTGATGGATTGGGCCAACATCCTATCAGATGAAATGGCCATTCAAATAGTGGATTATAGAAGGAATAGATATGTCACCACCCGGATTGTGCCCCCAGTCTATATGAGTGCTTATATAGTTGACAAAATTTGTTTCAATTCAGACTTTCCCATCTTAGGATGGAAATGGACTGTTTAGGATCCAACCCCCATTCATATTTACCATAAATATTTTTGGAAGTGTGAATACAAGAATTATTTATATAGAATTTGCCATGGTTCCATTTTACCCATCCATCAAGCTATCTTTAATAAACCTGCTCCTCGGCTATATGACAAAGCTAGCATTGATTTAACCTCAATTGGCAGTTAGTTAGGGGAAGAAAAGTTCACCTATCTTAGGATTTTTGGCAGCATTGCAGACCCTCATGTCCTTCCTCTTTACATTCCAGATAAGCTATTAGCCAGGGAAGTAGCCTATCAAATAGTTGAGAAAGGGATGAATAAAATTTTTAAAGAGTCCAAGAAACGGTTATGGACTTCCTTTCCTCTTTGTTATGGAACCTATTCATTGCATGATTTTAAACATGCCTAGAAAGAAGCAGAAAAGAAAAAGCATCTAGGCCTAGCTGTTATCCCTAAAAGACAATTTGACCCAAATAAGGTTGCTTTCAATTTCACTACTTAGATGAAGGTTAATAAATTCATCCATGAGAATGATGCATTTGATGAATTATTCGCCTCAGAAGAGATATTCTCACAAGTAAGTCATTTGGCATCAATCAAATTGGGTTATGAGAAAATGGAAGAATTCATGAAATACAAGACACAGAGGTTATTGAAAGTACCTCTGGATTTATTAAATAATATACCAACCATTCAGCAAGCAGAGCACAACAGGGAACAACTTATAGAAAAGATTTATGGAGAAGCTTAACAAGTGAGAAGGCCAGTGAACAACTAAATGCAGATGTTCACATTGACCCAATATTGATTAAAGAATGGGAGAAATTTGATCAACAGATCAAAAGTCAAACTGATGCTCAAAATATTATCACACCAGAGCCTCCCATAACACAAAAACTCATTATTTCTGATATTGTCATGGAAGAGACACCCATCAAGGACTCATCTCAAAAGGAAATAGAGATAATCCTAGAGAATCCTTTAGGAGAAATTACATTAAGCATTGAGGAAATTCTTCCCTTGGACTTTTTTTACAGTCCTGAACACAGGGTTGTAGTCAAGAGGCAGAGGAAAACGATAAAAATAGACCAAACATCATCCACAGCTCCTTAATCTGAATTTATGAATGTCATATGGAAATATTTAGAGATCAATCCTTCTGAGGATTTGACCAAATTATCTCAATTTGCAAGGGCATACATAGCTGCTACAATTGATAAAGAGTCTGAAGTTAATCAATTGATCAAAGAAAAAGATCAAAAGATTAATCAGCTTGAAGAATAGTTGGTGGTGGGGCAACAGAAGAATAATTAGCTTGAAGGACAATTAGTTGTAGAACAACAGAAGATTAATCAACTTGGAGAATAGTTAAACCTGGAGAAACAAAAAATTGACCAACAGGCCATTCAAAGACAGCAACAATTGTCTCAAGAGCTCGAGCAACTGAAATTGACACATCAACAAGAGATTAAATCTAAAGAAGAGAAAATCACATAGTTACAACGCTCTATAGAACAATTCAAAGATTACCCAAGGTTGAAGAGTTTAAGAAGTAAGCCTTAGAGGCAAATAAGGCTTTATCTTTACAACTGAATCTACTCTACCAGAAAATATCTCTTATTGATCCATTATGTATCACAACTAAATCATTTATTGACCAAGTAGTCAATACCAGATTAGAATTTGAAGATGCAGATGAAAAAGTCACAGATTATCTCTCCTGACAAAATACAGAAATTGGAAGGGCTGATAAATTGCCTAAAATTGAAGAGTCTCATAAGGAGATATTATTTTCAGAATGGGAGAAACAGTTGATAAAAGCAGAGAGAGCTACCTCTAGGGCCAGAGCTGTAATGAATAATGTTATTGAGTTGGTGAATGATAACTTATATGGTGCAAACTTAATTTCTGATTGTTCCCCAGGAAATCTTCCAGAGGCAAAAGTTTTAGAAAAACAATGGAGACAAGATTTGGACACCAAGGAAGAGCAGCACAACGGAGTACAACGCCTTAACTGGGATGTGCATTGGTCCTTTTTTATCAAGCCAAATAGCCAAAAAATGACTATCAAGTGCCTCGTTGATGTCGTTGATCGCATGATGCCCGAGCTCTCAGATGCAACATACACAGGACAATTACACTCCAGGATGTGTCATCCTCCAGAAATCCAAACCATGCTCTCGATTTGTCGTTTGAAGATACAAGAAAAAACATATATGTGATGAATCTCTTCAAAGGTTATCGTAATTCTATTTTTGAATTCAAATCCCATATTTTGATGAAGGAAGTTCCAACAACTCTCAGCAATTTTTATGGACAGTTTGTTTTTAATTTTACTATAAAGACCCTTTTATGTCATTTTAGAAAGGGTCCTCAATTTGTATAAAACTAGACTTGAGAATTTTTCACTTCTGCACTTCTTAATTTACTTTTTATAAGCCGTGGATCGAGGTTCAAACTTGTTTTGAAAGAGCTTCATAAAGACTTGCATTTTTTTGTCTTCTTGGAGTTTTCAGAATAAGAATATTGAACCAAATTGATACTTGCATAACGAGACCCAAATGCATATGGTACTTCTATTGTTGTTCTTTTTGTCTTGTTTTATGTAATTAGCATTCCATTAATTTGTTATTGTTGATATATTCTCATGTTTCAAACAACTATATATTATTTCACTTTTGAATGATCTAGAATTGTTATATTGTATACATATTTCAACGATAAATATTAGTGTGTTATGCGATATGTTTTCACATTGATTTGCTTAATTTCTTATTCAAAGTAATCATAATTTAAATACATCTTTCTGTAGATAAGTTAATAATCTATATTAACATTTGTCTGCTAGGAATCATCAATAATTGCATTATTATGAGATCACCTGGGTTATATAGATATATCTGTATATTTTAGAGCTTATATATTAAACCACCTATCATCTTTTTGTATATTTAAAACACTCATTCATTAAATAATACTTTATTCTGAAACTAGTCCCATAATATCCAGTCGGAGCCACCATACCAAATGGAGAAGGAGCTGCACTAAGGTCCAGACCGTGTGGTTATACCCCAATGTTAGTGCTACGAATTTTGAGGCATTAACATTTTTGGTGCTAGAAGGAGGGCCTGACTGTGAATGGTGAGTAAATCTAAATCTACAGGCCATTCTAAGAGTATAACTCCCTCAACAACACCTCCAACTTCTCCTTTTCATTCTAAATATCCTATTCCTAAGTGAGAAGTTGAAGAGAAAAATACAAAAGCCACTGTTGAAACCCTAAACAAGCCAGATAGTTCTTCTCTTGAACCTCCTAAAGTACAATCTTTGATTCATAAACTGCAGGGGATTTCAATATCCCAAGAAGAGTCTGAGTTATCCCAAGGCAGCGTTACTTCATAATATATCCCATCACAACCGCTTACTAGGGAAAAGAGTGAAAAGCTTGGCATTCCACCAGTTGAATTTCCTCTACCAAGTCGAAAAAGGGCTAGATAGACACCATTGGAATCTAATAGTGAGACTTTGTCCTCATCATCATCCATTCCATCCATACCATGGCAAGGTCATACATCCGTTTCCCAACTTCAGGTCATAGTCCAAACAGGTACAGGAGCTTCAACGTCCTCTACCCAATCACTTTCAACTGCTTCATCACCCTCTTCTACTAATAGCTTAATAATGGCACATAATCAACCTCAACCAAGGCCATGGACCAACCCAGGAGCTGTCAAAATGCTTGCACCTTTGTCCCAATTACTAGCACATCCTGAAAAATGGCTACCTAAATTTAATCCTAACAATGGTATATTAGCGGAAGAACATATAAACAATTTCATGTTATCGATTAACTTGAATGCAGTAATGGAAGAAGACGCTATTGTTAGACTATTTCCATACACTCTACAAGGAGCAACAGGATCGTGGTACTTTTCGTTACCACCAGGTTCTATCAATAGCTAGGATGCTTTCCAAGAGCAATTTCTAACTAAGTTTGGAGACGATAAGTCTAAAGCAGCTTTGATTAATGACCTCTCCAACCTGAAAGCCGAATCAAAAGAGCCCATTAAGGACTTCAACTCACGCTTCAATAAGTTGTTGAATAAAATACCTGCGGCATCCAAGCCTAGTGAGGAGGTCCGAAATGAATGGTACATTTATGCTCTGTCTTCAAACATAGCCATATTTGTTGATAGGGATGCCAAACCAACATTAGCAGAAAATATGAAGGAAGTAATAGCTGTTGAAAAACGTATCCTTTCTTTGGAAAAGAAAAACACCCTAGAAGAAAGGAAATCCAATAAAGTTACCTTTAGATATGATTCAAAGAAGAAAGCAACCAAGGATCCACATGACATGGATGGCTTACAAAAAGTTCTTAAAACTATGTCTAACGAAATGGTTGAAATAAAAAAGTAGGTAGATGAAACTTCTACGAAAATACCATTTAGGAACTTTAAAACAAATCAACCAACTGATCCTAAACCACCTAATGCTATATCTAATGCAGAATCTGACCTGGATGATGATGATGAAGAAGATATAGTTTTATCAGTTGAATAAATGGAAGAAGATGAAACAGTTGAATGTCATGGAATGTGGGACTATATCCTACCTAACTCTGATAATGAAAGTGAACAGGAAGCTCTGCCAGTAAACACCAGATGTAAACGTATAGTAGAGCCTAATCAATCAAATCAAAAGAAGCAAAACTCAAATCCTGTTAATAAAGAGAAAGTTCCCGCAAAGAAAGCTCCAGTTGCATCTCCCCACAATCAACCATCTTTGTCCAACCCTCCCTCACCATCTAAAATGCTAGTAGTTTTAGATTCCATGGATTATAACATAGTGGAAGATATGAAGAAGACTCGAGAAAATATTCCTTTTCATGAACTTAGCAAGCACAAGCATCAACAAAAGTTGTTGCTTAAAGAATTAAATGCAGTACCTTCTTCTCCTCTTCTAGCTAGTGTATTATCAAAGGCTTCTAGAGGATCAGGTAAGCCACCATCTGATAAGGTGGATGCTACTGATGCCATTTTATTTGGGGACGGATCAAATTCTCATACTCCTTTTCTCTTGACTTATGAGATCTACAATAGAAATTTGCATAACTACTTGATTGATTTAGGGGCTTCATCAAACATAATGCCAGCATCAGTTTGCTCCAAGTTAAATATTGAACCCCAGAAGTCTATAGTTCATATTGTCCAATTAGATCAAACTAAGGTTCAAGTTTTAGGAGAAATAAATTCAGTTACTATCAGATTATCTGTTGATCCCAGGGTTGTCCAAAGAATTGATATATTAATTGTTGACATCCTTGAGTTTTATGGTTTGATCCTTAGCAGAGATTGGTATGAAAAACTTCATGGTTATATTTCAACTGATTGGTCTCACATGTGGCTTCCCTATAATGGGAAACCAAATCAAATCATAATTGATCATGAAAAACATTTGACTCACACAGTAACTGAGTTTGAAGAAGAAAATCAACCTGTAGCCTTCAATAATAACATTCTTGGAAACTATTCGACTGAATCATTTTATGGGAATTTCAATGCTCAACAATCTCCTTTTCCTGTTAATAGTTTCATATCACAAATTGAAAATTTCTCCCGTACCAATACTTCTAAGGGTGTTAGTGTGTTGGGTCCCTATAATACTAGTGATTACCCCATTACTATTGTAGTTATACCCCTTATTTATATTGTTGTGCCCCTATTACCCCACATATTGTTATTTCTGTGCCCCATAGAATCCCCCTATTGTTATTTGTGTGGCTTTATATTATTATTGTTAGGTCAGCTGGATTATATTGTGACTCCTTAGACTCCTATATATAGAAAGGAGGTTTTGTCATTTGTATCATCCAAGAATTGTTCATTTATGTAATGTAAAGGAGGTTTCCCCCTCGAAGAGGCTGAATTCTAAGGCGTGGATCTCTCTTTTCTATCTTTTTGTGAGCTGGTTTCATAACATTTGGTATCAGAGCTTTGGGATTCTAGGGTTTCGCCACTCCAAACAGGTAATCGTGGCATTTTCGCTATAACGTTTTTTCTGTGACGTTTCAGAAGTCACAAAAAAAACCCATTTGAGAAGAATTGGCGTTGAACCTTGGGTCCGAATTTCAGAGCTTTTCGCACGATATTTTCGGAGATATGATCTGAGGAAGTTGGCCTTTCTGCAGACTCCTGAATTACATTCAAAACAGGTGACCTGGGGAAAATCGTCATAACTCTCTCTCTGAGGATCAGATTGAAATTTCGTAAAAAGGTGCAGAAAGAAGACAGACTGTAGTTTCTTGTGTGTGTGTTTCAGATTCAAAGGTTAAAACAGTGACTCGTGGCACGTTGTACAAGTTAGCTCTACTGAACCAGTCTAAAAGAAAGTCACTGTGGGAGATTTCACATAACTCTTACTTGGAGAATCCAATTTGGCTCAGACTTGTGGCATTGGAAAGAGGACGCAGAAGGATACTACAGGTAGTAATTTCAGAACTGGATGATTCGAAATTACAGAGATACATCAGATTCAATATCAGGCTTCTATAAAGTGAAAAAAGGTGTGTAGTTTTTTTTTAAATTTTTATGTAAGCTTGGTTTAACGGAATTCAAAGGGCATAGTAAAGCATTATTATCGGTAACTGATGCCCCGAGGAAAGAAAATGCAAACACCTAGTAAGGAACCTGAAAGCTCTAGCATGACTCATGAAGAAGAGGAAGAAATGCTACATGATATATCAAAATTACAAGAACAAGTGCAACAAATGTCACGCTCACAAAAGCTAACAGAAGCTAAGATAAGTGGCGTGGAATCTAAGATAAATGGTGTGGAATCTAAGATAAGTGGCGTGGAATCTAAGATAAATGGTGTGGAATCTAAGATAAATGGCGTGGAATCTAAGATAAAGGGCATGGAAGCTAAGGTGGAGGATTCGATGGTAAATTTGAAGATAGATTTGAAGACAGACATGGAAGAATTGAAGAACTTGCTACAAGAAAGGGTCACTAATGGTGAAAAGGTAGTAAAGGAAACTCATGATGAGAACAAAAGAAATGTTAATCATGATTCCATAGACTCTAATGTTGGATCGAAGACTCACCATGTTCCAAAAATCGATGTGAGGAAGTTTGATGGCAAGGATCCCGCCACATGGATATTACAGATGGAGCAATTCTTCGATCTCAATAATGTGCAAAACACACAAAAGGTACGTATGGCAACTTTATATTTGGAACCAAATCAGTTTGTATGGTATCAATGGCTTTGTTCTCGTAAACAATTTATCACTTGGGCAATTTTTACGGAAGAATTGATAGCACATTATGAGGATACAAAAAGCAACACTTTTTTTAGCCAATTGATAAGTCTCAAACAAAAGGGTTCAATAATGGAGCACATTGAGGAGTTCCAAAAATTGAACATAAGGGTAAAAGATATTCCAGAGGAGCATAGGATTGATGTGTTCATAGGGTCTTTAAAGGATAATATCCAACATGATGTGCGCCTTTGGGAACCTGATTCATTAGAGAAGGCATTCAGGTTAGCAAGAAAAATGGAAAGCAAAATTATGGCAACTAGGAAGCATACCATTCACAACTATAAAGAGGGAAGTGTTGTTGCCCATAGTCTTCCACAACCTACAAGGTTGACACCACAACAATTGGAAGAAAAAAGAGCAAAAGGGCTTTGTTACAATTGTGATAGCAAATACACAAAAGGTCATAAGTGTGCTGAGAAGAAATTATTCTACATAGATTGTGAAGAGGAAGAAGAAAAGGAGCAAGAAAGGTCAAAAGAAGAGGATATATTCCAGGAACAAAGCCTAGATGAAGAACAAATAAATCCGACCATATCTTGTAATGCATTGGCGGGAATTACCACTCCTCAAACCATCAAGATAGAAGGACAAATCAAGAAGAAAAAGGTAATAGTGTTGATTGATTCAGGAAGCACCCACAATTTTATTCATTGTAGGGTAGCAAAAGAATTGAATTGCTTCCTATATCCAGCACCAGAGTGTCAAGTGATGATTGCAAATGGAGGAACAATAAATTGCTCTGGAAAGTGCCATAATATCAAGCTATCCATGGGAGAATATGTATTGACTAGCCCAATGCTTTCCATTCCAATGGGAGGTGCGGATGTTGTACTAGGAGTCCAATGGCTACAATCCTTGGGTACAATAGCTTTTAATTTTCAAGAACTTTTCATCAAATTTTCTTCGGAAGGAAAGGAAGTTGAATTAAGGGGTATTGCAGGGAAACCAGGAAAGATAATCAGCTCTCATGGTATGACAAAGCTTCTAAAAAAGGAGCAAAGAGGTGTAATTGCACAATTATGCTCGCTAGATGTTTCCACATTGGAATCATCTATTTCTCCAGATCTCCAAAAAGTCTTGGACAATCATTCCAAGGTATTTGAGACTCCCAAGGGTCTCCCACCTATGCGTGATCATGATCATGCTATTCATCTGATTCCAGGAAGTGTTCCTCCAAACATCAGGCCGTACAGATATCCCTATGCCCAAAAAAGTGAAATTGAACGTATGGTTGCAGAAATGCTAGAGGCTGGTATAATTCAACCGAGTCAAAGTTCTTTCTCAGCTCCAGTAGTATTGGTGCACAAGAAGGATGGATCATGGCGCATGTGTCCAGATTATAGGGAGCTCAACAAGCTCACTATTAAAGATAAGTTCCCCATTCCTGTTATTGATGAATTACTGGATGAATTGCATGGATCAATTTACTTCACCAAGTTGGATCTTCGTTCGGGATATCATCAAATCAGAATGAAGATTGAAGACATTCCAAAAACGGCATTTAGAACTCATGAGGGTCATTATGAATTTTTGGTCATGCCTTTTGGCCTTACCAATGCACCTTCAACATTTCAAGGTTTGATGAATTCAATTTTCAAACCATTCCTTAGAAAATTTGTGTTAGTATTTTTTGATGATATACTAATCTACAGCAAGTCTTGGAAGGATCATGTTGAACATGTTGACAGGGTGCTACAACTATTGGAGGAGAAACAATTATATGCAAAAAGATCCAAATGTTTCTTTGGAGTCCAGGAGGTGGAATATTTGGGTCATATTGTATCTCATGAAGGAGTTAAGGTAGACCCTAGCAAAATTAAAGCCATTAAGGAATGGAAAATCCCCACATCCATAAAGCATCTGCGAGGATTTCTTGGGTTGACAGGGTATTATCGCAAGTTTGTTAAGAATTATGGGAGAATAGCAGCACCTCTAACAACATTATTGAAGAAAGATTCATTTTCATGGACTCCGGAAGCAACAAAGGCCTTTGAACATCTTAAAGAGGCAATGTGCCAAGCACCGGTCTTAGCTACACCGGACTTCACAAAAACCTTTATTGTGGAATGTGATGCTTCAGGAAATGGAATTGGTGCTGTTCTAATGCAAGATGAAAGACCCATTGCTTTTGAAAGTCGTCCAATCAAGGGAAAGTTTTTAAGCAAAGCTATTTATGAGAAGGAAATGTTGGCAATACTCCATGCACTTAAGAAATGGCGACCCTACCTAATGGGAAGACACTTCAAGGTAAAAACGGATCATGATAGCCTTAAATACTTTTTAGAACAAAGATTATCCTCTGAAGAGCAACAAAAGTGGGTCACAAAGATGTTGGGTTATGACTTTGAAATCATCTACAAAAAAGGGAAGCAAAATGTGGTGGCAGATGCACTCTCAAGAAAGGATGAGGATGTGGAAGCATTGTTGTGTGCCATTTCTTTTATCCAACCAGATTGGATAAACGAAGCAAGGGAGGAATGGAAGAATGACGAAGAAGTGTGGGCACTTATTCGAAAGCTACAACAAGATTCCAGTACTTCTGATACATTTAGCTGGAAAATGATTCGTTATGGTACAAAGATCGCTTATACCTCTGTAAGAATTCCCAGCTAAAACAAAAGATTCTTATGGAATTGCACACTTCTCCCTTAGGAGGGCACTCAGGATTTTTAAAAACTTACCACAGGGTTAAGAAGGAATTTTTTTGGGATGGCCTTAAATCAGATATTCAAAAGTTTGTGGCGGAATGTTTGGTTTGCCAGCAAAATAAAGTTGAAACAATTAAGACACCGGGTCTATTACAACCTTTATCCATTCCAAGCCAACGTTGGGAGGAGGTTTCAATGGATTTTATCACAGGTTTACCCAAGTCTGAGGGAAAGAGTGTCATCATGGTGGTAGTTGACAGACTTACCAAGTATGCACACTTTTGTGCATTATCACATCCATTTAAAGCCAGTACAGTTTCTACTGCATTTATGGAAACAGTTCAAAAGCTACATGGAAACCCAAAGATTATTGTAAGTGACAGAGATCCCATTTTCACTGGAAATTTTTGGACAGAATTATTTTCTTGTCTTGGTACTCAGTTAGCTCATAGCTCATCTTATCATCCTCAATCTGATGGGCAAACTGAGATAGTAAACAAATGTTTGGAAGGATATCTTCGTTGCTTTGTATCTGATAAACAGACACAATGGGTCAAATGGTTGCCTCTGGCTGAATGGTGGTATAACACTTCCTTCCATACAGCAACAAAAATGACCCCATTTATGGCACTTTATGGGTATCAACCACCATCCATCACATCATATTTAAGAGAAAATTCTAAGGTTCAGGCAGTGGAACATCACATCGAACATCAACAACAAGTCCTCCAACTCTTAAAGGATAACCTCGTGTTGGCACAAAATAGAATGAAACAACAGGCAGATCAACATCGCAGTGAAAGAAGTTTTGATGTAGGTGATTGGGTATTCCTACGGCTACAACCATATAAGCAAATGTCCCTAAAGCAAGCTAAGAAGGATAATAAATTATCACCAAAGTATTATGGTCCGTACAAGGTGTTGCAAAAGATTGGTACTATGGCATACAAATTGGAGCTTCCTGCAGCTTCTCGATTGCACCCAGTCTTCCATGTTTCATGTTTAAAGAAGGTTATAGGTGACAAGCTCCCAATTCAAACAATATTGCCAGAACTTGATGAGGAAGGAAAAATTATATTGGAACCGGAAGCAGTCATAGAAACAAGAACTCGACAGCTACGAAATCGATCAATTTCAGAGTATCTTATCAAGTGGAAGAACTTATCCGCTGAAGATTCCACATGGGAGGATGAGAATTTTATGCAGAAGTATCCAAAACTACTCAAGCGTTGAGGACAACACTTTTTTGAAGGAGAGGGGCATGTTGGGTCCCTATAATACTAGTGATTACCCCATTACTATTGTAGTTATACCCCTTATTTATATTGTTGTGCCCCTATTACCCCCATATTGTTATTTCTGTGCCCCATAGAATCCCCCTATTGTTATTTGTGTGGCTTTATATTATTATTGCTAGGTCGGCTGGATTATATTGTGACTCCTTAGACTCCTATATATAGAAAGGAGGTTTTGTCATTTGTATCATCCAAGAATTGTTCATTTATGTAATGTAAAGGAGGTTGCCCCGTCGAAGAGGCTGAATTCTAAGGCGTGGATCTCTCTTTTCTATCTTTTTGTGAGCTGGTTTCATAACATAGTGTTGTAGATGAAATTGTAGATAAACCTATAAATAAGTCTTTATTTTGGTCTTTATATTTTGATGGATCTAAATCTAATGACGATGTAAGAGCAGGATGTATTTTAGTCAGTCCTGAAGGAGAAAAATGATGTTATCATGTAGATTATAATTTGAGTGTACCAACAATACTGTAGAATATGAAGCATTGATTCAAGGTCTTTATAAAGCAATAGGCCTAAATATCCAATATCTAAAAGTATTTGGTGATTCTGAAATTGTCATTAAACAAGTGAGAAATACTATCAATTGTCTTTCAGGGCATCTAAAACATTATCAATCACTTGTTCAAGATCTCATAACTCATTTTCTAGCATTTGACATTTCTTCTATTCCTAGATCACATAATGTAGCAGCAGATCTCCTAGTTAATGTTTCTTCTAAACTCCTTCCATTTGAGGATTATAGTCCAAATAGATTTTATATTGAATTAATTTTTCGGCAATCCATCCCTGATAATGTCACCAATTGGCGTGTGTTCAATCATGATCAAGATATCTTAAATTTCTTAGCATCTGAGGAATCTTATGAAGATCAAATCATTGAGGAAAATGAACATGATCTACAATTAAAGAAGAAACATAATGAAAATCCTATTCCTAAATCTGTGGTGAAACTGGAAGATCTTTATGATATTAAGGATAGATTCAAAAAGGTTACTAATGCAAAACTTCAAAGTTCAACTTTAAGGTTTTAATTAGTAAACCTTGGTATAGATGACAAACCACAAAATGTGAATTTGGGACTTGGACTTTCACCCAATGAAAGATTTGCCTTGATCAGATTGTTTAAAAAATATAAAGGTATTTTTTCTTGGAATTATGAAGATCTGAAAACTTATGATACTTCTATTATTCAACATACCATTCCGATGATTTCTGATGAAAAGAATGTACAACAAAAGTTAAGAAAAATTCATCCTAATCTTGAGAGTCAAATCAAATCAGAGATGAATAAACTCCTTAAATCCAAAATAATCTTTCATGTCAGACATTCGAAGTGGGTCTCAAATTTAGTACCTGTCAGGAAAAAGAATGGTGATATTATGATTTGTATAGATTTTAGAAATCTTAATAAATCATGTCATAAGGATAATTTCCCATTACCAACAATGGAGCAGATACTTCAATCAGTTTCTGGTTCATAATTAATGTCTTTCCTTGATGGTTTGGATATAATCAGATCCTAGTACACCCAGATGATAGGCTAAAAACTACATTCATAACAAAATGGGGAACATATGCTTATCAGGAAATGCCTTTTGGTTTGATAAATGTGGGAGCTACTTTCCAACAAGCCATGGATATAGCCTTCAAAGGTTTGATCAATAGGATGGTCATTGTTTACTTATATGACATAACTGTCTATTCTAAGAAAAAGAGGAATCATCTACACGATTTAAAGTAGATCTTTGAACATTGCAAAAAATATGGGATTTCCTTAAATCCCAAGAAATCATTATTTTCTCTTAATAAAAGTAAACTTTTAGGGTTTATTGTATCCAAAAATGGCATATACATTGATCCTGACAGGATAAAATAAATTTCTGATATCCCTTTGCCACATAATAGGAAATCTATCCAATCATTTTTAGGACAGATAAATTTTGTGAAAAGAATTGTTCCTGATTTTTCTCATATTGTTTTACCCTTCCAATCCATGATTAAGAAAAATTCAATCTTCAAATGGGGACATAACTAAAAAGAGGCTTTTGACTTGATCAAACAAGCGATCATTAATTCTCCTGCATTGAATACTCTAGATTTTTCTAGTCATTTTATTTTGTATACTTTGGCCACTGAAACATCTTATGTTGTTGTTTTAACACAAATCAATGATCAACAAGTAGAAGCACCCATATCTTTTTTTAGTTCTAATTTGCAGGGTGTTGAGCTTAATTATTCTGAAGTTGAGAAACAAGCCTTCGCTGTGTTTAAATCTGTTAAAAATTTTAGACCTTTCCTCTTAAAAACACATACAAAAGTGATAGTCCCATTTTCTACAGTGAGGCAATTTCTGATTCAAAGAGAAGTAGGAGAAAAAAGGGCTAATTAGGTAACAAAATTACAAGAATATGACATTGATATTAAACCAGTGAGAATTGTTAGAGGGCAAGGTTTTTGCAGGTTATTGGCAGGAGCTTCCAATATACCAGATTATGAAGATTCAGATAGTACTGCACAAGTAAACGAGATAAGTATCATTGGCTCTGAATCTCAATATGTTGATATACTCTTTTACTTAAAAAATGGATATGCTCCCCCTGAATTCAGCCACAAAAACAAACTTTATTTAAGGTTAAAAGACAAACACTTTGAAATCATTGATAATGTGTTATTCAGGAGAAACTATGATTCAGTTTTATTAAGATGCCTTGAAAAAGTTGAAGCACAAATGGTTTTGCAGGAAATACATGATGGCCCAGCAGGTGGACATTTTGGAGGAGACACTACAGCCCACAAAATACTACATGCTGGATATTATTGGCCAACTTTGTTCAAAGATGCCCATGAATACATGAGGAAATGTAAGACATGCCAAACTGCTAGCGGGAGACAAAGGAAACCACTCTTTCCTTTACAACCAGTTAACATTGAGCAACCATTTGAACAGTGGGGGCTTGATATCATAGGAGAGATTGTTTCACATTCTTCCCAGAAACATAGATACATCTTGACATCCATGGACTATTTCACAAAGTGGGTAGAAGCAATTCCACTAAAGGTAGCCAATTCTGATGCGATTATTGAATTTATTAATCAGTTCATCCTTACAAGGTTTGGTGTACCTAACACGCTTATCTTTGACAATGCATCTTATTTTTCTGGAAATAGTATAGCCGAATTTTCTCTTACGAGAGGTTTTAAGTTAAAATACTCTGCAAATTACCATCCTCAAGGAAATGGCTTAGCAAAGTCAACTAACAAAAATCTCATTAGGATTATTAAAATAACTATTGATCAAAACCAAAAGAATTGGCATAAATATTTAATATTTGCACTATGGGTAGATCGTATAACACAGAAGGCCTCAATAGGTACTTCTCCTTTTAATTTATTATATGGGAAAGAAGTCGTAATTCCACCAAATCTAGCCCTCCCATCTCTAGCCCTAGCACAATTCATTGAAAAAACTCCTTCTTTCTCTATTCAATTAAGGTTTGATCAAATTCTTAAATTAGATGAAGAAAGAGAAAAAGCCAAGATTACTCATGCTAAACATTAGCAAGTCATTAAATCTTCTTTTGATGCAAGTCCAGCCGACTCAAAAACATTACAGATTGGTGATCTCGTTTTGAAATGGGACAAAGCACATGAAGACAAAGGTAAGCATACCAAATTTCAGAAAATGTGGCTTGGACCATTTCAGATCATTGAAAAGATAGGCTCATCAACGTTTCTACTACAAGACTTATGAGACAAGAGAGATTCTCTTCCTGTGAATGGGCTTATCTTAAAGAAATTATTTTCCTAAGGAGGTAACCCCTTCTTACCAGTACATATTCTTTATGCAAATTTTGGTTTCTTTTAGAAATAATGTTGTAAATAGCCTACCATTGGCTTTCTACTATTGAAAATCTCTTTGAATGAATATTGTGACTACTTGCTTTTAAAAAGTAGAAACTTTCAAGGAAATGATTATAGTTTTGGAAATTAGATAAAAAAACATGAAACTCTGAAATGTTCTTTAAAAATTGTGAAATCTTTCAAATCTTGAAAACACATCGAATCATTTTGAGTTTTATCAGTTGAGAAAGGTTATTTATAAAAAGGTAAAGACTTTCTCCAACTAAGCATCTACAACTCTATAATTGTCATCCATAAACTCTTAAGGAGTCAAGCATTCACCCCATCCACTAGGTTTATGATTTTTTAGAGTGTAATTCTAAAATATATCCAATTTAAAAGATAAGAGGTCTCATTACAAGCTTGCTTACCATGATCATAGGGAACTAGTTAAGCTGACATTACCAATACTGCATACCAAAATAGGGTAATGGCTTATAATCAAAAGACAAGGGGTCTCATCACGAGCCAGCTTGTTCAATTTAATTACAACCAGTGAATGGCATTGTCATCTTCTGGCTACCAAACCAGGGCAATGGCTTTTAATCAAATAAAATAATAAAATAAAAATATGAAATATATATATATATATATATATATATATATATATATATATATATATATATATCTTTCTGAATTTATATTTAAAAGATTATACTCTTAGATGGATGGGAAAATGAATAATTGATGGTTAAAAGGTAACCCTGTCGAGACTATAGATGTTTGCTGGCAGTAGTGGCATTACCTGTGACAAAAAAGTAAATTTAAAAGCTAGGTTGGAGGAGCCCCATACTTTATCTTTAACAACTAATCAAAGCTTGAAGAAACCAAAATTTTTATTTATTTATGATAAAGATTTGTAAAAGAAATTGCAAAAATTAATATCTTTATTTTATTCAGAGTAAATTTTTTTTATCTAACCAATTCCAAGATAGTTCCCTTTTCCTCAATTGGTTCTATTTAAGGAAGTGTTAGAAATTTCATTATTTTATTTAGAGATAACTGGTTCTTCGAGTGAATCGCCAATTATTGTGCTATACAACAACCCCCCCATTTCAAACTTTTTTTATCTTAGTCTAAAGATGCTAAATAAGAAATAGGTCCCCTTTAGGATATAAAAAGCAATAAAACTTTTTGAGTAAAAATAGATTTTCCATACTTCTCATATAAAAGTTGCTTTATGAGTGTTTGAAACCGCTCATCGCAAATTGCAATTGCTTAAGACCAATGAACATCCATTTGATAAGTTGTGATGCGATCAAAGTCATCACAAATTCCTCATCACAAAGTTTTAAATTGAAATGATCCATTTATAAACATGCGATGTGATATAACTATTGCATTTCGCATATCGTTAATCCTAAGGAATGAGTTATGGCATTCCGTTGAAACCTTGCGATATAAAAAGGCTATTGCATATCGCATATCGCCAATCCATAGGAAAACATTGAAACCACTCCATTGAAACTTTGAGATACGACATAAATATCGTGATCGCATATTGCATATCGTGCTTCCAATAGAAGCAAGTAATATATACCATGGAGACTCGCGATATAGTATTAAATCAATTGTAAAGGAAAACATGATTTACAAAGTAGAAATCATGATTCTCCAAATTTAGAAAGGAATCGGCCAAATCTAAGTGCCAGTTCATCACTCATCGCAATCGCAACAATACAAAGAATTCTTTAGAACATAGCGTTTGTAACTCCCGATTTGCGATATGTGATGGCTCTACAAGTATTAAAATAATACAATCGCTAATCGTAGAATCGCAGAGTTATGGCACCTGTTCTAAAAGGACTATTGGAAAACTTGCGATGCGATATATATTAATTCGGCATTAAAGTTTCACGTCATGGGATACGATAAAGCATTAAGAGGCAGTTATGGTTACAATCCTTTAAGGATTTCATCCTTTGTGACTATGTACAATATGAGATCTTTTTGCATCTAATGCGCATACACTGATTTTAGTCTGTAATTAGTTGTATTGGCTACTCTCAAAGTTTTTCACCTATCACACTCCTCTTTCTCATTTTGCAGTGTAAATCCAGAATTACGTAGTCATTCAAGATGTCTAAGAAAGCTCAAAAGAAAAAGGCTCCCCTTACAGTGGAAGAAGGACAAGGAAAATTGGTGTTAATCTCAATACTACTTGTCAAGGCTTTAGTAAGATCTTGTGGGAAGGCATATATGATTTGCTTGAAGATGAAAATCCGAAGGAGATAGAAGAAGAAGCAACAACTGATGGAACTGAAAAATCAGAAAACACGCTCAGTGATTTGGCCAGCTCTTTCCTCCATCGGATAGCAGCTCATGCAAAGGTTTTACCATATAATGATATGGTAAGATGGGTAATTGAGAGAATTAACATAATGGATAGGAATTTCTTCACAACTGATGGAAGGATGTTTGGATCCTTCAAACCTAAAGACATCAAAAGAATGTATCACTTGCCAGATCCCCAGCAACACTACAACAAATCATTCCTAGAAACATTCGCAAAGGAGAATGATATTGAGTCAGACCCTATCAGGCAATGGAGACACTTTCCTAACAAGCACAAACATGAATCATCTGGTATGTATTCAGTAGACTCCCTAGCCTCTCCATATTGTTATGTTGCTGCTATGATGTGTAGACTCTTTGGAAGCCCCAATTCGGCTAGATTTTCTATTGAAATGGTTCCATTGATAGAAGCAGTGGTAAAATCCTTTGTGATGGATTGGGTAAACATCCTATCAGATAAAATGGTTGTTCAAATACTGGATTATAGAAGGAATAGATATGTCACCACCCGGATTGTGCCCCCATTCTATATGAGTGCTTATATAGTTGACACAATTTGTTTCAATTTAGACTTTCCCATCTTAGGATGGAAATTGACTATTCAGGATCCAACCCCCATTCATATTTACCATAAATATTTTTGGAAGTCTGAATACAAGAACGATTTATACATAATTAGCCATGGTTTCATTTTACCCATCCATTAAGCTATCCTTAATAAACCCACTCCCTAGATGTCTGACAAAGCTAGCATTGATTTAACCTCAATCAGCGGTTGGTTCGGTGAAGAAAAGTTCACCTATTTTAGGATTTTTTGCAGCATTGAAAACCCTCACGTCCTTCCTCTTTACATTCCAGATAAGCTATTAGCCATGGAAGTAGCCTATCACATAGTTGAGAAAGGAATGACTAAAAATCTTAAAGAGTCCGAGAAATAGTTATGGCCTGCCTTTCCTCTTCATTGCAGAACCTATTCATTACATGATTTTAAACATGCCTAGGAAGAAGAAGAAAAGGCAAAGGATCTAGGCCTAGCTATTATCCATAAAAGACAATTTGACCCAAATAAAGTTGCTTTCAATTTCACTACTCAGATGAAGGTTAATAAATTCATCCATGAGAATGATGCGTTTGATGACTTATTCACCTTAGCAGAGATATTCTCACAAGTAATTCATTTGGCATCAATCAAATTGGGATCTGAGAAAATGGAAGAATTCATGAAATACAGGACACAGAGGTTATTGACAGTACTTTTGGATTTATTAAATACTATACCAACAATTCAACAAGCAGATCATAGCAGGAAGCAACATATAGAAAAGAGTTTTGGAGAAGCTGGAACAAGTGACAAGGCAAGTGAACAAATAAACACAGATATTCACATTGACCCAATATTGACTAAAGAATGGGAGCAATTTGATGAACATATCAAAATTCATACTGATGCTCAAAAGATTATCACACCAGAGCCTCCCATAACAAAAAAACTCACTATTATTGATATTGTGATGGAAGAGACACCCATCAAGGACTCAGCTCAAAAGGAAATAGAGATAATCCCAGAGAATCCTTCAGGAGAAATTACATTAAGCATTGAGGAAATTCCACCCTTGGATGTTTTTTATAGTCCTAAACACAGGGTTGTAGTCAAGAGGCAGAGAAAATAGTGGAAAATAGACCAAACATCATCCACAACTCCTCAATTTGAATTTATGAATGTCATGTGGAAAGATTCAAAGGTCAATCCTTCTGAGTATTTGACCCAATTATCTCAATTTGCAGGGGCATACATAGTGACTACAATTGATAAAGTGACTAAAGTTAATCAATTGATCAAAGAAAAAGATCAAAATATTAATCAGCTTGAAGAACAGTTGGTGGTGGAGCAACAGAAGAATAATCAGCTTGAAGAACAGTTGGTGGTGGAGCAACAGAAGAATAATCAGCTTGAAGGATAGTTAGTGGTAGAACAACAGAAGATTAATCAACTTGGAGAATAGTTAAACCTAGAGAAACGAAAAATTGACCAGCAGGCCATTCAAAGACAACAACGGTTGTCTCAAGGGCTCGAGCAGCTTAAATTGACACATCAACAAGAGATTAAATCTAAAGAAGAGAAAATCACACAGTTACAACTCTCTATAGAACAATTCAAAGATTATCCCAAGGTTGAAGAGTTTAAGAAGGAAGCCTTAGAGTCAAATAAGGCTTTATCTCAACAGCTGAATCTAATATGCCAGAAAATATCTCTTATTCATCCATTATGCATCACAACTAAATCACTGATTGACCAAGCAATAAATACCAGATTAGAATTTGAAGATGTATATGAAAAAGTCACAAATTATCTCTCCTGGAAAAATAAAGAAATTGGAAGGGCTGCTAAATTGCCTAAAATTGAAGAGTCTCATAAGGAGATATTGTTTTCAAAATGGGAGACACAGTTGATAAAAGCAAAGAGAGCTACCTCTAGGGCCAGAGCTATACTGAATAATGTTATTGAGTTGGTGAATGATAACTTATATCATGCAAACTTAATTTCTGATTGTTCCCCAGGAAATCTTCCAGAGGCAAAAGTTTTAGAAAAACAATGGAGACAAGATTTGGACACCAAGGAAGAGCATCTCAATACAGTACAATGCCTTAACTAGGATGCACATTGATCATGTTTTATCAATCCACACAACCAACAAATGACTATCAAGTGCCTCGTTGATGTCATTTATCGCAAAAAGCTCGAGCTCTCAGATGCCACATACACATGATAGTTACACTCTAGGATGAGTCATCCTCTAGAAATCCAAACCATGCTCTCGATTTTTCGGTTGAAGATACAAGAAAAAACGTAGATGCGATGAATCTCTTCAAAGGTTATCATAATTCTATTTTTGAATTCAAATGCCATATTTTGATGAAGGTAGTTCCAACAACTCTCAGCAATTTTTATTGACAGTTTGTTTTTAATTTTACCATAAAGACCCTTTCATGTCATTTTAGAAAGGGTCCTCAATTTGTATAAAGCTAGACTTGACAAGTTTTCACTTCTGCACTTCTTAATTTATTTTTTATAAGTTGTGGATTGAGGTTCAGACTTTTTGTGAAAGAGCTTCATAAAGACTTGCATTTTTGTATCTTCTTGGAGTTTTCAAAATAAGAAGATTGGTCAGATTGATACTTGCATAACGAGACCCAAATGCATATGGTACTTCTATCGTTGTTCTTTTTGTCTTGTTTTATGTAATTAGGATTCCATTGATTTGTTATTGTTGATATATTCTCATGTTTCAAACAACTCTATATTATTTCACTTTTGAATGATCTAGAATTGTTATATTGTATACATATGTCAAAAATAAATATTAGTATGTTATGCGATATGTTTTCACATTGCTTTGTTTAATTTCTTATTCAAAGTAATCATCATTTAAATACTTCTTTTTGTAGATAAGTGAATAATCTATATTATCATTTGTCTACCATCAATAATCGCATTATTATGAGATCACCCGGGTTATATAGATATATCTGTATATTTTAAAGCTTATAGATTAAACCACCTATCATATTTTTGTATATTTAAAACACGCATTCATTAAATCATACTTTATTGGGAAACTGGTCTCATAATATCCAGTCGGAGCCACCATACCAAATGGAGAAGGAGTTGCACTAAGGTCCGGACCAGGTGTTTATCCCCCAATGTTGGTGCTACGAATTTTGAGGCATCAACAAAACCTAAATATTTTACATTTTATTTGATAGCATAGTGTCTTTATAATGCAACAATAAGTTAGTAACTTGGACATAGTGTAATTTCTAGCTTTATAGTAATAAGAATTTGAATATGTCATTATTTCAATAAAATTTTGGATATGATTATTGTTTTAAGTAGTCGTATGCTTGTTATTTTAAATTAAATTTTTTTATTATAAAAAGCTATATTGTAATTTGGTTTTGAAAATAATAATTGGATTTTATTTGATTTATACATTTTGAAAAGAATTTACAGTAATTGTCAAAAAAAATTACAGAATTTTACAAATTAAATATTGTGTTTTGATTTTTTTTTAAATGATTATAATGTTTTTATTGCTATTATCTTAAATTGCATAAATGTATTTAGTTTTAAAATACGTTTCAATTGAAAAAATGCATTTTTTGAGGTTACTTGTGGCCATTTCATCTACTCCTTTGTCGTTGTGCTAGGTGCTCATTTTCGGAGTATTGTAAAACAAAAAAGGGAAAGAAAATAGTCACAAAGAAAATGTAGGCTAGATAATATATGAGGTTTAAATATTTTCTAGTATCATATGTGGTGATTTAACATTCAATGCAATCCATGCTCTTAATTATATAAATCATTGTCACATTTGGACAATTTGTCAAATTGTCTGAATAAACTTTATGGCAATGAAAAATAGTTTTGAGTTGAAAGGATCAAAATTGCAAGAAATTGATCACAAGTTATCTAGATTCAATTTACATAGATTAGAGAATTTCTTATATTATCTTGGTGACTGTTATTTGACTCATTTGTTCTTCTTCTTCAATTTCACTATAGTTCAACTGAAATACGACATGGAATTTTAAACCACTTTCGACATTTCTTATCTCATGGACACGATGTTTCTTTGAATTCATTGCACACATAATTGAATCATGAATATCTTCAGGATCTTGATCATGTTAATGATATTGCAATGTACTTGAAAGGATTCTCTACACCTTCTTCTATTTGTGATCCATCTACAATTAGCTTATGGGGGGATGCATTCTCTATCAAATGGTTCTCCAAGTGTTTGTCAGTTCTAGTCATTGTTTGGGTATTTACAAATGGCCAAACATATCTACAGTTCAAATCAGACATTCATGGCTATCAATATAATATTTTGCTACATAACCAAAATCCTTTATGTAGAAATTTTGAACAACTCTTGATGCATAGCATAGTAGATAGTCTAGCTTAAATAGATAGACAAATTGTCCCATGCATTTGTCCATACCAATTCTCACTTGGACAGTTTGGCATACTTTCAATTGATCAAATATTATTTGAACAAGGTTTCTTGATCTATCGACAAAATTTCAATGACATTCATGACTCTTTGTTTGAGTCTATTTGTATTCTTGCACCATGGTTTGATATGTATAATATGAGAAAAACAATTGCACAAATTTTTTACAATTCTTTCATTTGCAATGATGATAGAGATAACAATTTCTTAGAACAACACCTAAGTGCTAGAAATATTGAACAAGAGCAATCTATCAATGATTGGAAAGCTTATATTATAAACTTATCAATGCCATATGAACATTTTGCAATAAAATGGATATGTGAAATCCTTTATGTTAACATATATATCTAGAATACAAAAACAAAATATATTTCCTTGAGATTCTATTCATCAAAAACTTGCTCCAAATTTTTGTACCTAATGCATGTAGCAATATCTACATCACATGCACATTTCCATGGAATTCTAGAAATTCAGAATGTTGAAAATATTAATGACAATTACAAGACACCACAAATTCTCATTACAAATGACAAATGAAAAAGTATTGCATTATTACAAATGACAATTGCAATACCTTGTAGATATCTTGTTAGTAAATAATCTAGGTTTACTATATGTTCTACTCAATTAAATCATTTGTCAATTGACAATACAATATCAAAAAAAGGAAAATTTGATGAAGTATCAAGCAATTATACATCATCAAATGAGGACAATAATCCTTTTTCAATGGAGTCCCAAAATAACAAAGAAGTCTCTACTTCTTTTTCCAATGGATATAGTAAGCATTACACTCACTTAAATCAGTTGAAATATGCAATATGAGCACAAGGTTCTATAATACAAGAAGCACACAAGCAACATGTAAATTCAAATAAATAAATTGAGGCATATTCACGATAAATCCAAGACACACCTACATATGCATGTTGCATTTATGATAGACTGTCCTTTGGAAAGGACATGCAATCTATTAACAAAGACATATTATCTACAATTTACTATCTAATGCATGCTTCAAACTTCAAAGACAATAAACTCAATGAAAAAATATGCAAATCTTGTAGTAATGAAATACTCAATGAAAAAGTTCCTACATTTTCATCACCTCGTCATATTCGACGAAACGAAAAATTGATCTTCAATGCACAATTGACATATTTGGAAGAGAGATTAGTGGTACCAAGGATGGATTTTACTGAAATAAGACAACTTGGTTACAACAGATCACAAATTGGATTAACAGAAATAATCAAAAATGTTCCTTCTAGTCTAGATAGAATTCAAAGAGAATTACCTAGAGGTATTGATAACAATATGACAGTGGGAATTAGGCTAAAAAGAAAATTGGAATATAAGAATACCTATTTGTCTGGAAATATTCGACCCAAGAAATATTTGTGTGCATTACATGACTTGTGTAACACATATCTATACAAGAGTGAACAAATATTAATCAACCTTGAATGGAAAAAACATTTTGATCAAAGTACTCAAGATCATCAGAATGATAGTCCAAAAATGAAGGAACTAGACTCACCAAATGTAGATAATGATCTAGAGCCAGAAACTAAAACACTTGTACATGGTTATTAAGAGGCCCACCTTATCCATGATCTTCATATAAGGATAATACAAATTTCACCTTCTAAAGAGTTTCGTCCCCTAGGAATCTTTAAAGACAAATTCTCTGAAGAACTGAACTTCCTGGCACTATTCTTTAGATCAAGTCGCCCTACTGATGTTATCAAACGCTTTTCATATCAAAAAATTGCACAATGGGAACTGTTGCACATGTCTAGTGAATTTTCAACACATATTGCAAACATATTTTCTAAAGCAATTCATATTTTGATAAACTAGGTTTCTACCTCAGCTTGGATTTCTATTAACAAAAGAGAACTGAAAGAACAAAAGCTAGTTGCTAAAACATTCAAAATAAAATCAATCTTAAGAAATTATTACAATCGCCAATTTCATATCAATGTTTATGAAGCATTCGCACATCAACTCATTATTTTGAACATTTACGAAAAAATAAATTTGTAATGATACGACATCTTGTCCTACCGACTTTCTTTTTCACATTCACTAGTGTTGAGCATCCTTGGGAACCATTGATAAATGCACTAAAAATACAAAGTACTGAATCCATAACAAATTACGCAAAGAAAATTGATGATGGACGCATTGACACATTGATCAAACATCAATCGGTCATATGTAGTCGATATTATAGTCATATAGCATCTCGTGACTACGTTCCTTGATAACAAAAAATAATGAATTATTTGGTCAAGTGCAAGATTATTTTTTTATTACATAATTCTAAAGTAGAGGAATAGAGCATGACCATGGATTAATTTAGATTCAAAATGTGCAAATATATCAACAATCCCTTGATGTCAATGTCATAGGTTTCATTTATCAGTATTTGAATTGTGATTCAATAATTTTGTCGAATGAAATGATTCAATTTCAAACTCATCACCACACAAAAACTTGCAAAAAACATAAAATTTCTACTTGTATATTTGGTTTCCCTATCCCACCAATTGATGAAAATTGTATCTTGCATCCTTCATGCAATGAAAACAATGATATATAAACAATGCAAAAGAAACTTTCATTTATTCTACAGGATAAATCCTATTAAAAAAGAATAGCATTTGCCATGTTTTTAGTTGATCTTGGAATTACAAAACAAGAATACATCACGCTCTTATGATTTTGTATTACTAGGCCAACTGTGTTGCTCAAAAGAAATCTTTGCAATGTGTGAATAAATGCATTTGCAAAAAAAATCCCTTCGTTGTGGAAAGAAAACAAAAATGCTCAATTTATTTTAGATGCCTATGCTGTTGAAACATATTTCAACTCTTATATGAAAAAAATGGATCGCTCCATGGTAATTTCTTTCAAACAAATTCGAAAAAATTGCATATCTTGTGGAGACAACAAAATTGAAACTATTCATAAGATTAGAAACACATTGCTAAATATGCAACAAATTTCAAGTTGAAAAGGAGTCCACATTGCTTTGTCATTGCCTTTGTATTCAACTTCTAGAAAAACAATTTTCATTAAAACTGCTCCTGCTGAAAAACAAACATATGTTCTAAAAAGACCTATTTTGTTAGAACAAGAACCTGGTAATTATGAAGATATTGTTTGCATGACAACTGTTGATAGATATGTTTCACATCCTGTTTCCCTTGAGCAAGTTTTCTTGGTAGAATATGTTTCCTCTTATTCAATCACAGAAACAACATCAAAAAACGAAAATTTCCATGTGTCATAAGATTCATTCGATATAATGAGCACATGAACCTAGAAAACCATTATAGAGAAAAAATGATGCTTTACATCCCATATAGAGATTCTGAATACACATTAAAGAAAAATGAAGAAATATGGGTTGAAGCATACTTTTTACATAAATACATTATCGATGTCACAAAAGAAAAGTTTTCTCATTTAGTCACACCATGGTGTGATATTGAAACTGCTTCTACTACAATTTCATCCCAAAGTGACGTGATATTTATGCTTCCCTTGCCATTAGAAACTGACAATAGGGCTTGTTCTAATGAAAAACATGACATTGAACAAGATTTGCAAGAGAAAATGCAATTAAAAATCACTCAAATTAAATATACATAAAACAATGAATTCATTAAGCATCCCTTTGTTTTGGACACATTCACATACCATGAAATTATGAGACAGTTAAATCAAGAGCAACAATAAATAATCAAACAAATAGTTTTAAGGAAAAAGAATAATCCTAGTAAGCGCTTCTATTTTTTCATCACTGGAGGTGCTTGATACAAGAAAGATATTCACTGCGCAAGAACTTTACCATGCACTGGTATGTCTTTATAACAAATACTTGAAAAAAAAAGGTTGAATACTTGCATTTACTAGCAAAGTTTCATATATTGCACATGGTTTTACAATCCATTCAGCCTTGCATTCCACTTTCACCATGTCACATAGTTCCATTAGCTTATAATACACTCGATATATTGAGCAAATAATACGAACAACTTAAATTTTTTTGATAGATGAGACTTCATTAATTGGGTCTCTATTGCTATATAACATTGACAAGAATCTCAGCAAAATTTTGCATACTCCAGCTTCAACATTTGGGAATGTTGACATAATATTCTTTCGTGACCTATGTCAAGAACAACCTGTATGTGATTGTTCGGTATTTGAACAATCGTACTTAAAGGAACTAGTGCCCCTTACAACTTTTGGAAAGAAAATGTGAAAACTTATGAACTAAAACAAGTACCGTGACAAGATAATAAAGAATTTGTATCCATATTAAATAGAATTAGGAAATGTTCACATACTGATGATGATCTTGCATTCTTGAACAAACATTGTTATACATCGGTACCAAATGATCCAACTTTTCCATACCTCTTTTATTTAAAGAAGAATGTACATGAACATAATGAAAGAATGGTGTCTCTCATAAACAAAGAAGAAATTATATTAAATTCATATGATAGAACAATTGAATCAACAAATATAAATTTAAATAATAGATCAAAATGCAAATGCCATCTTCTATTGTACTCAAAGAAAATATGCTTATTGAACTAATTGGAGAAAATTACAATTTTCAGGATGGCTTGGTCAATGGTGCTCAAAGAATTTTTAGAGCATCAACGACATTTGAAAATGGTGCAATTTGGATCGAATTTGTTGATCCAGCCATTGGAACTATTCAACACAAAAAATGGCACATATGTACAAAGATGGAATAATGTATATGTGGACACCTATTACTAGAGTTTGTAAGAATAATGAATCAAACAACAAAATTGGTTTTACAAGAGAACAATTTCTTGTTCAACTAGCATGTGCACGAACTATACATCGATCACAAGGGTTAAAAATGGACAAATTGGCTTTTGACCTCGAAGGAGTTAGGCAACATGAACTTGTTTATATTGCACTTTAAAGATATTAAATTCTTGTATTTATTAAATAAATTGGGACATAGTAGCTTTTCCCTCAATGAAAAAGTTTCTATTGAGCTAAATAAACTTAGACAAAATGCATCTTATGAACTTGAATATAACATATATCAAAGTAAAAAAACTAACGATTTGGCAATATGTTCATTGAACACTCATAGTTTCATTACAAGAAAAAAGGTCATTGGTGAGGGTCATGCTTGTGATGGACCTTTAAGGTTCGTCACCAATGTCGCATATGGTGATGGTCCTTAAAAAACTGTTGTTTTAAGTGTATATAGTGATGGTCCTTTAAGGTTTGTCACTAAAACCATTTTCAATGACACTTTTGGTGAGGGTCGTTAAATGCCCGTCACTAATTCTCTCTTTGGTGACAATTTTGGTGAGGGTCGTTAAAGGCCCATCACTATTTCTCTCTTTGGTGACACTTCTAGTGACGAGATTTTATTGACCCTCACCAATGCTCTTTTTGGTTACTTTTGGTGATGGTCAAAAAATGTTCATCATCACTTATCATTCCAATGAGTTTTTTATGACATTATGTACCTGTTACTATATTTTTTGTCAAAATATAATGACTTAAGACCACTTTTGTGGAGTCCTTTCATTATGTGTCCAAGGCCATAATGGTTAGAGTCAGCCAATTTGTTAAGAAGCAATTAGTGTGTATCATTTCCCTCAAGCAACAAGAATATAGCTTTACTATGAGTCAACACATGATTCATCTCTATTAGGTTTATTATCTAGAAAATTTCCTTTAGATAAAGTTCCACTAGTGTGTGTAGGAACTATAATATTTAATACATAATCAAGATCTAGCAATTCTATTAATGAGAGAGACCTAGCACTCCTCAACACTCATGGCACACCTTAACATGCTTTGGAACACACTAAAATTCCTTGGCACCTCGCATGTCTTGGAACATATTTGTTCCTAGAACACCTTTCCATGAGTAGGATTCCCAAGCACATGTTGGCATGCCCTAGCATAGCATAACACTCCCCTAGCATGTGTTGGCATGCCCTAGCATAGCATAACACTCCCCTAGCATGTGTTGGCATGCTCTATAGTCCCTAGCATGCCCTGGAATACCTTGGCATAATATTTCATTGACATACATTAGCACTTGGCACACATTGGCACTTGGCACATCGGCACTTTGCACATTGGCACTTTTGCGACTTGGGAACCCAACCAATTGATTAGAAAAACAATATTGTGCCCAACCCAAAGTCTCCCTTTCTCTGAAATTTCTTTGTCCATGCCTTATCACAACCATAGGCTTGCCTCCTAAAAGTCCTATTATGAACTTCTCCTAAAACACTTCCTCCTTGGGACACTTGAAATTCACTAACACTCCTTGGCACACACTCTTATTCATTCATTTCCAAGCATTTTGACCTAGTTCTCTCTTATGTTCCCCTGACACTCCCTAACACTCCTCAACATCCATTGGCACTGTATGCTATGTGTTAGCATGCCTTTTCATTCCTTGGCATGCCCTGACACTCCTTAGCTATCATGCCCTCACAACTGCCCTTAAGTTTTTTGAGACTTGGGAACCCAACCAAGTCATGCCTCGACTACAACAACTTAACCAAGTTATAGTTACTACAACTAGACTATGCCTTGTTCACCTAAGAAATTCATATAACACATATTAGGCTACTCATGTCCAATCTCAACTCATCCCACTTAATAAGTTACCAAGTCAAGGCTCATGTCCAACCATGGCCATAAAATAACTAAGCAACACAGTTTACATCTTGACATGTCACAACACTTGGCACGTCTAACAATCTTGTAGCACTATGTGGTGTGTGTTAGCATCCCCTATATTTATTGGCATGCTTTTCACTCCCTAACACACCATAGCACTCCATGGCATGCCCTGTCACTCTAGCATGTCTTGGCACTTCCTATCATATAACCATGTCACTCCCTCCTTAGAACACTTGGAACTCACTGAGACTCCCTATCACACACTCTTATCTATTCATTTCCATGCATTTTGAGCTAGTTCTCCCTTGTGTTTCCATGGAACTCCCTAACACTCCCTAATACCTGGCACATCTTGGCATGTTTCCCTAACACTCTAGCATTCCTTAGCACTACCTAGCACACCTTGTCACTCACTCCTTAACACACCTAGAACTCATTGACACTCCCTGTCACATACTCTTATTCATTCATTTCCATGCATTTGAAACTAGCGCTCCCTTGTGTCTCAGTGGCACTCCCTAACACTCCCTGGCATGTATTGGCACACCCTGGCACTTGGCACATCTTGGTGTTAGAAAATTATATATTACAAAGCAATGGATCACATAAAATATATTGCATAAATATAAACACATAAAACAAGAGAGACACAGATATATGTGGTTCACCCAATTTGGGCTACGTCCACGGAGAAACAACCAGTCCTTCCTTTTATATTATCCAACCTACAACAGATCCATTGTAATTCCCTCTTTGCTCTCACACAATCTCCTCTCTCTTTCTCGCTCAGAATACAGATCTACATAGATGCAATACAATTCCCTCATATATAGCAAGGGGGTTTCCTTCTAGGGAATAAAACCCTAAATTAAACATAACTTCTACCGTCAGATCCCCGCCTAATGAACGACCCATATTGACTACGAAATTACAACATTTTACAAGGAAATTTTACATCTATTTTTAGCTTCAGGGATGTTGCCCTCGATCCCCCACCAAGGCGGGGATCTAAATAATCTTCGTCACTCCCCCTAGACCCCCCTACCGATGAACAATTTACGGGCAGTGTTTATGCCACACTATGAACTGGGGTCCAATGCAGTGATACCTCTGAATAAGGAAGATAATCAGGCTCCACACCCAACAATCTCCCACTTGGAGACTGATTATAGCAACTCCATCGCTGCTTCATTTGTTGGACAATGACTCCACTTTGGACCTGGTTGTTTCTCATCTTCTTCATCATACTTGAAGACCAATTGAAACTGAGAAGAACCTCAGTTTCTCCCTGGTTACAACTTTTGTTAACATATCTGCAGGATTCGGGCTAGTGTGTATCTTTTCCAGCTTCAATTGTCCGTCTTCCAACACTGACCGTATGAAATGGTACTTGAGTTGTATATGTTTAGTCTTGGAATGAAAGCAGAGTTCTTTGCAAGGTGTATAACTCTGGCTGTCACTATATAACCTGCCTAACTCCTGCTTCTTACCC
Organism: Pinus tabuliformis; assembly: GCA_031772625.1. Classification (NCBI taxonomy): domain Eukaryota; kingdom Viridiplantae; phylum Streptophyta; class Pinopsida; order Pinales; family Pinaceae; genus Pinus; species Pinus tabuliformis. The sequence continues at coordinate 717,523,664 of CM062812.1, read as the reverse complement.
AATTCATCTGAAAGCCTTTGTAACCAAATCATTTATTTACTAGCCTCTATAGCAGCAACATACTCTTCTTCCATTGTTGAGAGTGTAACAACACTTTTCAGTTTTGAAACCCAACTAACAGTTGTTCCACCTACAGTAAACACATACCCTGTGGTGCTCCTCCTGTTATCTCTATCACCTGCCATATCTGCATCAACATATCCCTATAGAGAAATGTTTGAACCACCAAAGCATAATGCTTGATTTGCGGTACCTCTCAAATACCTAAGAATCCACTTCACTGCCATCCAATGTTCTTTTCCTGGATTGTTCATGTACCTTCTTACAACTCCCACTGCATGTGCAATATCAGGCCTTATGCAGACCATTGCATACATTAAGCTACCAACTATTGATGTATATGGAACTTTAGACATATAATCCATTTCTTATTGAGTCTTGGGACACATTTCCTTACTTAGTTTGAAATTTCTAGCCAAAGGTATACTAACTAGTTTTGCATTCTACATATTAAACCTTTTCAAAACCTTTTGTATGTACTCACTCTGAGACAATGTTAATTTGTGATTCTCCCTATCTCTAGTTATTCTCATACCAAGGATTTTTTTTGCAGCACCCAAATCCTTTATTTCAAATGAGTTTGCAAATTTTCTTTTAAGCACATTTATTTCCTACATGTTAGAACATGAAACAAGCATGTCATCTACATACAATAAAAATATAATATAGCTTCCATCATTTTTCCTTTTGAGATAAACACATTATCAGAGTGACATCTAGTATAACCTTGTTCAGACATAAACATGTCATATTTTAGATACCACTTCCTTGGAACCTATTTTAAGCTATACAAGCTCTTCTTCAACCTGCACGCTAATTTCTCCTTCCCTTTTACCTCATATCCTTGTGGTTGTTGCATATATATATATATATATATATATATATATATCATTCCTCCAAATCCCCATGGAGCAATATTGTCTTTACATCTAAATGCTCAAGATGCAAATCTTCAACTACTACTAGACTTAAAATAGTTCTGATTGAACTCATTTTAACAACAGGAGAAAATATCTCATCAAAGTCTATACACTTTTTCTGTGCAAACCCCTTCACCACAAGTCTAGCTTTATACCTTTTTCTACATCCATCTTCTTCCTTCAACCTGTAATCCCATTTATTCTACAATTTTGTTTTACCTACGGGAAACCTCACTAAGTCCCAAGTCTAGTTATGTGCTAAGGAGTCCATCTCTTGTTTCATGGCTTGCTCCCACTTCTTCCTAGTTTCTACCTGCACTGATTCTTCATAACATTTTGGTTCACCAAAATTAGTCAACGATATATAATATAATGAAGGAAAGTATCATTGAGGGGATCTACTTATCCTGCTAGATCTTCTAACACCACTTTCAGATGTTTGAGGTGCTTGTTGTTGTTGTGGTTGTTGTATTTGTTCTGGTTGTTGATCATTATGATTTTCAAGCACCTTCACTTTTTCTGTGATCTCATCAAGCACTGTATATTCTTTGTTTTCTTTTTCCTGATTCTTTTCCTGCATCTGATCCTTATACAAAACCTTTTCATTGAATATGACATCTCTACTCCTAATGTTTTTGTGTTTTTCATAATCATAAAAGTGATAACCAAAATCATTAACACCATATCCAATAAAGGTACATTTATTTTATTTTTCCTCAAGATTTGTTCTATTTTCTTTATTAATGTGGACAAAGGCTTCACAACCAAAAGCCTTTAAAAATGAGGAGTTTAACTTTTAACCTTTCCATTCCACCTTTGAAATTCCACCATCAAGGAACTTGAAGGCTCTCTGTTTATTAGATAAACAACAGTATCTATAGCATCTACCCAAAGTTTTAAAGGAAATCCTACATGCAATCTCATGCACCTTGCATGCTCCACGATTGTCTTGTTCATCCTTTCTGACACACCATTTTCTTGTGGTGTTCCTGGAACTGCCTTCTCTCTGCAAATTCCATTCCCTGAACAGTGCCTATCAAACTCTTTGCTGCAATATTCACCTCCATTTTCTAATCTAAGACACTTCAACCTTTTTCTTGTCTCATTTTCAACCAAAGCTTTCCATTTCTTTAAAGTATCAAATATATCAGATTTATTTTGAATACAATAAATCCATGTTTTTATGGTTGCATCATCAATAAAAGTAACATAATAATGAGAGCCACCGAGAGATGATACCTGAGTAGGTCCCCATATATCTGTATGCACAAGCTCTAATTTTTCGCTCTTCTTTTCTTTCCCAACTCTGAGGAATCTGACTCTCTTCTGTTTTCCATAAACACAATTCTCATAGAATTTTAAATCAACATGCTTCAAACCTGGCAAAAAATTTCTTGAGTGAAGAATCTGCATCCCCTTCTCATTCATGTGCCTGAGCCTATAATGCCACAATGTCATATCTTCTCGTATAGAGGTTAAAGCATTAACATAATTAGAAATACCATTGCATAAATACAATGTACCAACATTTTCTCCTTTTGCTATTACCAGGGCTCCTTTAGTGACCTTCCAGGTTTTATCTGTAAAAGTAGTTACACAACCTTCACCTCCCAACTTCCCTGTTGAAATTATATTTTTCTTCAGATCTAGAACATTCCTTACCTCCTTCAACAACCATTTATTTCCATTATGTTGTTTTATGAAAACTGTACCCATTCCAATGATTTTACAGGGTTTATCATCACCTAATCGAACATGTCCAAAATCTCCTTGAACATAATCATGAAAATGTTTCCTGTCAAGTGTGGCATGGAATGAGTCCCTTGAATCTACCACCCAAGCATCAATAATATTTTCTAATGAAAGAATCAAAGCATCTTGCAACACATCACCTGTCACATTCGCTTCATGATTTTTTTATTGATGCACATCTCCTTTGTTTCCCTTCCAAGACTTGCAGTCTTTCTTCAGGTGCCCTTTCTTCCCACATTTCCAGCACACTATCTCCTATCTGGAATTGGATCTACCTTCCCTTGACTTACTGCGATATCCTGGGCTCTTTCCTCTTTCCATTTTTCTTTCCCTATTCACTGTAGTCAAAGCATTACCTGATGTCACACCGGATCTTTTCTGTTGCAGTTCCTTGCTAAGGATTGGATTGACAACATCATCAAAATTTAAAGTACTAGATACGGAGATAGAGTTACTAATGGCCATAACTAAACCATTCCAACTTTCTGGAAATGAGCATAGAAATAACAAAGCCCTAAATTCATCATCAAAAGTTACCCCTACAGAACTTAACTAACTGGTAACTGTATTAAATTCATTTAAATGATCAGCAACAGATCCACCTTCTGACATCTTCATATTAAATAAACACTTCATAAGAAATACCTTATTTGAGGCCAAGTTTTTTCATATAGTTTGGCCAATGCCGACATTAAACCCTCTATTATCATTTCCTTTGAAATATTAAAGGCTACCAACGTTGCTAAACACATATGTATTATTCCAAGTGCCTTTCTGTTGAGAATATCCCATTCTGTGTCTCTCATACCTATCGATTCTTTGTCTTTCCACTCAATGGTAGGTATAGATCTTTCTGATACAAATAATCTTCCATCTACATCTTCCATAGCTAGTAGTTTTGGCTGTTAAAGTTTTCGACCCTAAACCTACCATCTTCCACCATTGTGCCCACTCAAACAAGGAACCCTTCTCTCCTACGAGTTTATCAGCTAAATAGACCTTCGGCTCTGATACCAGTTGTTAGAAAATTATATATTACAGAGAAATGGATCATATAAAATATATTGCAAAAATATAAACACAGAAAACACATAAAACAAGAGAGACACATGTATACGTGGTTCACCCAATTTTGGCTACATCCACAGAGAAACAACTAGTCCTTCCTTTTATATTATCCAACAAACTGAAGAGAGACAACCTACAGTACATCCGTTGTAATTCCCTCTTCTCTCTCACACAATCTCCTCTCTCTTTCTCACTCAGAATATAGATCTACATAGATGCAATACAATTCCCTCATATATAGCGTGGGGGTTGCCTTCTAGGGAAAAAAACCCTAATTTAAAGATAACTTCTACTGTCAGATCTCTACCTAATGAACGACCCAGATTGACTATGACATTACAACATTTTATAAGGAAATTTTACATCTATTTTTAGCTTCGGGGGCGTTTCCCCTGATCCCTCGCCGAGAGGGGCTCCAAATAATTGTCGTCGGCCCCCCTGGACCCCCATAGCGGTGAACATTTTACAAGTGGTGTTGCTGCCACATTACGAACTGGGGTCCAATGCGGAGATACCTCTGAATAAGGAAGATAATCAGGCTCCCCACCCAACACTTGGAATATCACTGCCCTGACCTCTAGCATGCCTTAGCACTGCAAATAATATCTTTTCACTCCCTCAACACACCTAGAACTCACTGACACTTCCTGTCAGAAAATATTATGCATTCATTTCCATGCATTATTTTGACCTAGTGGTCCCTTGTGTTTCCATGGAACTCTGTAACACTTCCTAGAACGTGTTGGCACACCTTGGCACTTGTAACATCTTGGTCGGATGTTATCCTCACACTCTAGCATGCCTTATCACTTCCTATCATACCATGTCACTCCCTCCTTAACACACATGGAACTCACTGCACTCCCTATCACGCACTCTTATTCATTCATTTCCATGCATTTTGACCTAGTGCTCCCTTGTGTTTCCCTAGCACTCACTAACACTCAACATGCATTGGAAAACTTTGGAACTTGGTAGATCTTGTCATGCTTTCTTAGCACTATAGCACACCTTGGCACTACCTAGCATACCTTGTCACTCCCTCCTTAGCACACTTGGAACTTGCTAACACTCCCTATCACACACTCTTATTCATTCATTTCCATGCAATTGAAACTAGTGATCCCTTGTGTTTCCTAGCACTCCCTAACACTCCCTAGCATGTGTTGGTGCCAAACCCTAACACTTGGCACATCTTGACATGCCTTAGCACTTGGCATGACTTGGCATGCCTATCATGCCTTGGAACTGTCTAGCATGTGTTAACACTTCTTGGCATTTCTTGGCACATGTTGGCACTCCCTAGTTGTCATGCCTGTATAGATAGCCTTACCTTTTTTGCGATTTGGGAAACCAACCAATTCATTGAAAAAATAATGTTGTGCCTAGCCCTGACACTCCCCAACACTCATTGGCATGAATTCACACTATATGGCATGTGTTAGCATGCCTTTTCATTCCTTAGCATGCCATGGTACTCCTTAGCTATCATGCCTCACAACTACCCTTACCTTTTTTGCAACATGGGAACCCAACCAAATCTTGCCTCAACTGTAACAACAACTTGAATATAACAACATCTTGACCAAGTTAAAATTACTACAACTAGACTATGCCCTATCCACCTAAGAACTTCCTATAACGCATCTTAGGCTACTCGTGTTGAATATAAAATCCTACAACTTAACAAGTTATGAATACAAGTCTCACATCCAACCATGGTCGTAAAACAACTAAGGAACAAAGTTTACTTCTTGACATGCCATAACACCTGGCATGCCTAACAATCCCTTGGCACTATGTATCATGTGTTAGCATCCCCTGCATTTTTTTGCATGCTTTTTCACTCCCTATCACATCCTAGCACTCCCTGACACTTAGCACACCTTGTACTCACTAACACTCTCTGTCACACTCTTATTCATTCATTTCCATGCATTTGAAACTAGTGCTCCTTTGTGTTTCCCTAGAACTTGGCCCTAACACTCCCTAGCATGTGTTGGTGCCACACCCTAGTGCTTGGAATTTCTTGGTGTGCCTAAAATTCCTTGGAACTATGTAGCATGTGTTAGTACTTCCTAGCATTTCCTAGAACACATTGACACTCCCTAGTTGTCATGCCCTCATAAATAGCCTCACCTTTTATGCGACTTGGGAACCCAACCAAGTCATTGACAAAACAATGTTCTGCCCAACACAAATTCTCCCTTTGTCTGAAACTACTTTGTACATGCCTTATCACAACCACAGGGTTTCCTCTTGCAAGTATTATTCTGAATTTCTCCTAACACACTTCATCCTTGGGACACCTAGAATTTGTTGACACTCCTTGGCACACACTCTTATTCATTCATTTCAAAGAATTTTGACGTAGTTCTCTGTTGTGATGCCTTGGAACTGGCTATCATACCTTTTCACTCCCTCCTTAATGCACCTAGAACTCGTCGACACTTCATTTACATGCATTTGAAATGAGTGCTCCCTTGTGTTTCACTGGCACTTGGCCCTCTCACTCCCTAGCATGTATTCATGCTAGACCTTGGCACCTGACACATCCTGGCATGCCTATCATGCCTTGGAACTATATAGAATGTGTTAGTACTTCCTGGCATTCCTTGGCACACCTTGGTACTCCCTAGCTATCATGCCCTCGTAGATAGCCTTACTTTTTTTGCGACTTGGCAACCCAACCATGTCATTGGAAAAACAATGTTGTGCCCAACCCAAAGTATCCCTTTGTCTGAAACTAATTTTTCCAACCCCTTATTGTAACCATAGGCTTGCCTCCTACAAGTCTTATTTTGACCTTCTCCTAACACACTTTATCCTTGAGACACCTAGAATTCATTGACACTCCTTGACACACACTCTTATTCATTCATTTCCATACATTTTGACATAGTTCTCCCTTGTAATGTATCTCACTCCCTAACACTTCTCAGCATGCATTGACACTATATGGCATGTGTTAGCACACCTTTTCATTACTTCGTGTTATCACTAAAAATTCTAATGCCAAAATTTCTCAGACTAGCTTGAAGACAGTTTCGCAGCGCAACATCTTCTAGGTGATTTCGTAGCGCATAATCCATATTTTGCACTGGCTGCGCTACGAAATTGGGGATTTGTTCGAATCCATAGCAACTGTCATGCAAAATAGCTCTGGGGTGGATGCATTTTACAGGTGGCATGTTCTCAAGCTCCTACACGTATGCTTGTCATCAGTTCTGAATCTGAAGGGAAGTATTACAGGTGAAGGAGTGTTTTGAGTGGGATGGTAACTTTTATGCTTTGCATCCACCACTGTTGCCAAGCAGAGACAAAGGAAAAGTCTGAGGTATTGCAGCTGCAAAACAACCTAATCCCCAAAGGTGCAGATATAACAAGATACAGGGACTACATTAAAGATCTTGGTAAGAATGAAAGGGTTGAAGTGATTGCACTGCCGAGTTCCTTAGTGCAGCGTTCTGTTTTTCAAGATGCACTAGATTTGTTGGTTTCTTTAGATGCTCTGAAGGCACCATCTCATCATAGGGGAAAGTGTGAACCAACATTATATGGCAATTTGCTTGGGAGTCTTCCCCTTTCTTTGGAGGCATCAATGCTTGTCATTAAGTTTGGTCAGTGTGGGTTTCTTAGAGAGGGTGCAATAATTGGTTTATTGATGGATGCATGACCAATGCCTATCATACAGCCATTTGGGCAGCAATATTTGTTCAATAAATATGTGGACAGCTATTATAATGATGCTAATGGATCTGTTGGTTCTTCATATCATACAAAGACTCTTATGGCAAATTTTTGTGCAATTCTGTTTTGGCAACGGATTTTGAAGGACAAGCATCGATTGCAACGACTCATTCAAGTGGCTGGCAATGAGATCTTCACAACTCAGACACATGATTTTGCTTCAATTTCTCCTAGGCTTGAGTAGGAGTGGTCTTCTTTCCACCATTTGGTGCCATCATCACTTCGTGCTATTGCTGAGACATGCCCAAGTTTCTCTGCATTTTGGAAGGTTCACCATTGTATTACAATGATTATGATTTCAAGCACACATGCTTTCTCTCTCCAAGACAACGTGAAGCAAACTTGAGTTTTGACCATTGGCACTAAACTAGCAGATGATATTGTAACAAATGTTTGCATTCAGGCTTCATGTGTTGACTCAAGGTCCTGTCATCATGATATTGAAACAAGGCAAATAAGGCATATTTCTCTGTTTTAAGTTGTCAACTTCCAGGAGGTATTTAGAGAAGCTAAAATAATATTTTCGAAAATTGAAAGAGGTTTTTATTCCTAACATACTAAACTAGAAAAACCTCTTTCAGTTTCTTCAAATTGATTATGAGCTGGGAGAAACAGGTGACTAAAGGTTGCGCTACGAAACTGCTGTAGATGCAGTTTTTAATTTCCTGTTTTATACATAGTCTTCAAGGATCGATTCTGGGCAGCTGGAGTAAGGTTTCAAAAAAATAAAAGAGGTTTTTGTTCAGCACGGATTGGTTCACAAAAGCCTCCTTCAGTTTTTCCAAATACGTTTTCTGTGAGAAGTTATGAGCTCTGTCCCAAGAGCTATTTTCAGGCAGAACAACAGTTTCGTAGCTGTAAGGAAAGGTAGCAAAAGCTTTGCTAGTCAGGCAGATGCAGTGGATGAGGTGTACACCTGGACGGTTTCAGCCATCAAACAAGCCAAACATGTCAGAAATATGAACATAAACCTGAGAGCTAGAAACAAAGGCTTTGAAGAAAGAGGTTAGTAGTTTGAAGAAGAAACTAGGTAAACTAGCTGATTAATCCAAGGGGAAATTTGCTTTTCAAGTTTTGATCAATTTTGGCTGTCATCATTTTGAAACTTTTTGGAGCCTTTACACCTGTACAAAATAGCTGAAGAGATCACGGAGTTAAGTCATCAGTGCTTTAAAACTCATATGCTTTGTTTTGATTACCTACAGCAGTTTCGTAGCGCGCTACGAAACTGCTGTAGATGACTGTTTATGTGAAAAATTTGAGATTGAATGCTGAGGTCAGCAAATCTTAAAGGGATGACTCGAGGTTAGCATGGAGATTATAGAAAGTCATTCAGATGTTTAAAAAGGTGCCAGGTGTAAGTATTCAAGGAAAAGGTGAAATTTTGTCTTTTGTTAAAGTTTTCACTTTATGTCCGAATTTTTAGGGTTCTGGTAGGGTTGCCGAGGTGTTGAGTGGTACACTTGTTCAGTTTATGAGATGGCCAGATCATAAGATTTCTTCCATCATACGTGACTATTAGAGGATTAAATGGCTTAAAGCATGATCTTAAATGCATGAACACTAATGGGAGACAGAGACCGTGAACATAGGGTACAGATTCTTATTTGTTGATGAATCATCCACATATCAGGCATCCGAAGCTGCTCATTCAGTGAATGTTCTTCCAGCTTGGCTTGGCTATTATTGAAGTGCTACAGGTGTCAAGTTTCAAGAACGCATCAATGCACACGAGGAGATAAACTTGAAGTTTCAATGGAATGGAATCCTCTGTTTTCGTAGCACAATACCTTTGTAATTAATTAGTTTGTTTAAGATATAGATAAGATAATTAATGATAGAATTCCGAGCTCCCTTCATGCTTGTTGAGGAGTCTCAGGTAGTAGTATTTTGGTTTGCTATATATAGAAATGACTCTGATGTAAAAAAGGTTGGACATTTTATAGAAAAAACAGAGTTATTTGGGCCATTGTAAGACTTGTTGCAGTAATAGTAAAACAGTGTTGATTTCTTCTCAAGATTCTCGATGGATTATTGTGTTCAAATATAATGATGGTGTTTTATATTTTATGTTCTTTTACAGCCTTGTTGTAACACAATCACTCAGAATTCATAATCTTATGCTCTGACTTCCTGTGTGTTTGGCAAGCTATGGTTTTGATGGAGTATGTTTGACATGTAATGCAAAGAGCCTTGACTTCCATGAAATGACTATGTTTTTCTTGTTTACTTAGTATATGAGACTCCATAGCCCAATGAGAACCAGTTTGATATGTTTCCAACCAACTTTTGCTTTCATGACTGAGTAAAGAGTTGGCCATCTGTTGTAGTGAATGATTTTTATCAAGAGTTTGTGAGAGAGCCCTCTCTGATCAAAGAGGCTAAGCTTTGATCTAAAGTTAGGTTGAAAGAGTTACATGAAATCTTGCTTGGTTGCAGCCCTCAGTAGTGATTTTGTGATAACACTTCGCATGCCCTGGCACTCCTTAGCTATCATGCCCTCACAACTACCCTTACTTTTTTTGGGACTTAGCGCTGCCTAGCATAACATGTTACTCTCTCCTTAGCACACCCAGAATTCATTGACACTCCCTGTCACATACTCTTATTCATTCATTTCCATGCATTTTCACCTAGTGCTCCCTTTTGTTTCTCTAGAACTCCCTAACACTCCTTAACACGCATTGGCACACCTTGGCACTTGACACATCTTGGTATGCTTCCCTAGAAACTCTGGCATGCCTTGGCACTGCCTAGCATACCTTTTCACTCCCTCCTTAGCACACCTGGAACTTGCTAACACTTCACTTCCATGCATTTGAAACTAGTGCTCCATTGTGTTTCCTTGGTACTTGGCCCTCACGCTCCCTAGCATGCATTTTCACCACACCATGGCACCTGGCACATCTTGGCATGCCTTAGACCTTGGCTTGTCTTGGCATGCCTATCATGCCTTGGAACTGCCTAGCATGTGTTATTACTTCTTGATATTCCTTTGCACACCTTAGCACTCCCTAGCTACCATTCCCTCATAGATAGCCTTCTTTTTTTTGAGACTTAGGAACCCAACTAAGTCATTGGAAAAACAATGTTGTGCCCAATCCAAAGTATCCCTTTGTTTGAAATTTCTTTGTCTATCCCGTTATTGTAACCATATGCTTGCCTCCTACAAGTCCTATTCTGACCTTCTCCTAACACACTTTATCTTTGAGACACCTAGAATTCTTTGACAGTCGTTGGTACACATTCTTATTCATTCATTTCCATGTATTTTTACCTATTTCTCCTTTGTGATGTCCTAGCATTCCTTAACACTCCTCATCATGCATTGACAATGTCTGGCATGTGTTAGCACGTATTTTCCAATACATGGTCCTCTTTTGTCGACAATTTGGGCCCTTTATCTCAAGATATCTTATCTTCTTTTGAAATAGGACATAAACAAGTTGTTCTAGATATTTCAAAATGGAGCACTCTTCACCTATGTTCCTCTCCTTTGTGCCACATATGATGTGATTGTCAATTGTCATTTTCTTGACTTAAACGTTCTCTTTTTTGTAAATGTGACCCTTCACTATGCCATGAAAACCCTCCAAAATATTTTTAAATGATGGGAGTTCTTCTTCATGTGTGAAGCTAGTGGACTGTGACAAGTCATCCAAGATGCCTCCAAATATTTGATTTGTGCCTTGGGGAATGTGAAAGATGCCCTCAATAGAAAACACACATACAAATTTGTAGCCAAGTGCCCCAAATATGATATCTTTCCACTTGTGCAATTGTGCTTCCAAATATGTGAACTCAACAATAAAACACACCTTAAAATACATGAATTTCTCTCAACATGTGAAAGAAGTAAACCCTTACCCGGGTCTTCCTTTATTGGAAATTTGGACTTTTTGTCACAACATATCTCCTCTTCTTTGGAAAGATGACATAAACAAGCTTTTTTATGTTTCTAAATGGAGTACTCTTCACCTATGTCCTTCTCCTTTACGACATGTGATACAAATGCCAATTTTTTAATTCTTGGCTATGGTGTTCTACTTTTATACATGTGACCCTTAACTATGCCATGAAATCCTCCAAAATCTTCTTAAAGGATGGGAACTCCTCTTCATGCATCAATCTAGTGGAATGTGACAAGCTATCCAAAATTCATCCAGATATGTAATTTGTGCCTTGGGAAATGTGAAAGGTACCCTCAATGGAAAAAAATGCATAAATATTTGTGACCAAGTGCCCTAAATGTGAGATGTTGCACTTGTCAATTGTGCCTCTTGTTGATGATGAAACTGACACCCTAGTTGTGCAAGGCTCACAAAGTGTCACTTTGCGTCAACTCAAGGTTGTTTCCATTATCACCTCAGCAACAAATCCTCACTTTGGATTAATTATTGAATCCTAGGGGTATCACAAAGCACAAAATTATGGAGTATTTTATGTGACTAGATCACTAGCATTGAAAATCATCTTTACATTGGATGGTTTAAGATCTTGATGATCCATGTCCTATTGACCACAACTTTCGTATTCATTATTGCTTTCATTGCAACACCTCTTGTAGATATTGATGTTGTTCATTAGACTATTTCTAGTTGTGATAAGGGGATTAGGGGCTCCCTTATCACAACCCATAACCCATAATGTGCTTAAATTCCTTAGCCAAGGGGGCCCAAGGGTGTAGTTGTAAGGGCATAACATTAAAAAAAGTGGAATGGCATGACCAAAAAATGTTGTGGGGGGGGGTATCGTGTTATGGTGTATTGAATGGGGCAAGGGAACACAAAGGTAGCATGGATGGTAGAAGTCAAAGGTAAAAGCATGGTTTACTAAGATCTATAATACTATCATTAGAGAATGAGAATGGGTCTTAGGACTTACTTTCATAGGATCTATGGGACTTAGAGAGAAGGTAGTGACATAAATTGATAGGGGAACCCCCAATAGTGGTGATAAGGGTATTAGGAGTCCAATTATCACAAACAATAAGCCCTTAACCCATAAATACTAAATTCCCTATCCCCTTAACCCCCAATCCATAATCCCTTAACCCCTACACTCACAACTCATAACCTATAAACCCCTTGACTCATTAAATCTTAAGACACTAACCCCTAACCTATAATCCATGAACCATCTCCTAAGACATGACTCCTTATCCTCTTAACCTATGACCCTTAACCCCTAACCCTTCACTACCTAAACACCTTAACTACTAACCCCTTAACCACTAACACCTAAATCCCATAAATCTTAAGTCCTTAACCGCTAAACTCAATTGTGTCAATGTAGAATAATATACACAAGAGAAAATAAAATGATCTTATCCACATCAATGCTTGAAATAGCCTTAAATTAACCATGAGCGGTGAGCTAAGGGGTGAATTTGGGGCACTATTAAAGTTACATCATGTTTAAATTCCTTTTCCATTGTGAGGTTGTTCTCCAATAGGGTTGAAGAATCATCAAAAGGAAGCATGACACATTTTTGTGGGGGAGAGATTAAAGTTGTAACACAATTCAAGTGATTTACACCTCCAATGTAAATGGCATCATTATATGTTTGTTTCAGGTTGTTAGAGAGGTTATTTATAGACAATACATTCAATGTACTTAGACTTCATCTTTTCAGGGCCTCGACTCTAACATGGATTTGTACCAGGAACACTTCATGCAAATGAAAGGGGGGCTTTTTGTTTAACCACATATGCATAAGAGCATCAGATGCTACCCTTCAGATCCCCCTTGGTGCATTCAAAGTGGGTTTACATTCGCATTCAAAGTGGGTTTACATTGGAACTCACTAACACTCCCTATCACACACTCTTATTCATTCATTTCCATGCAATTGAAACTAGTAATCCCTTGTGTTTCTCTGACACTCCCTAGCATGCTTTGGAACCACACCCTAGCACCTAGCACATCTTGGCATGCCTTAGTACTTGGAATGTCTTGACATGCCTAACATGCCTTGGAACTGCCTAACATGTGTTAGTACTTCTTAGCATTCTCTGGCACACCTTGGCACTCCCCAATTTTCGTGCCCTTATAGATAGCCCTACGTTTTTTTGCAACTTGGGAACCCAACCAAGTCATTGAAAAAATAGTGGTCTACCTTGCCCAAAGTGTCCCTTTGTCTAAAATTGCTTTTGTCTATCCCCTTATTGCAATTGTAGGCTTTCCTCCTACAAGTCCTATTCTAAAATTCTCCCAACACACTTTGTCCTTGGGACACCTGAAATTCACCAACACTCCCTGACACACAATCTTATTCATTCATTTCCATGAATTTTGACCTAGTTCTCCCTTTTTTGCCCCAACACTCCCCAACACTTCTCGACATGCATTGACATTTTCTATAATTTGCTAACACACCTTTTCATTCCCTGGCACACCCCGACACTACTTAGTTATCATGCCATCACAACTAGCCTTACTTTTTTTGCAACTTAGGAACCCAACCAAATCATGCCTTGACTTCAACAGCTTGACCAAGTTACAGTTACTACAACTAGACTATTCCTTGTTTGCCTAAGAACTTCCTATCAAACGTGTTTGTATAGGTTTTGGATTCGAACATGGGTCTCAACTATAACTGTACCAGAGTTGAAAATGGGTCTCAATCACGAGACCTTTTTGAAGTTTGACCTCACCCATCATCATAGCCAGAATATTTGTGTAACTCTGGCATACTTTTAATGGTATCTATATGAAGCAGGTGTGCAACATGTAATCAGATTTTAGAAGAGTCAAATATTCATAGTAAAAAAATACTAATTTAATTTCAAAAATACGATGAATATTTGACTCTTCCAAAGTGTGATTACATGTTGCACAACTGCTTCAGATAGATACCATTAAAAGTATGCCAGAGTTGGAAAATATTATAAAACGTGGAAAACTCTAATTCACAGTACGATTTTACATCCATCAAGAATATATTTAATATTCATCAATAACACCCACATCTCTAGAAAACGTAAAGGAAAATGGTATATAAATAAATTAGAAAATCGCTAGTAGAAAAACCTAATGATGGACCACTATAATCTAAATTATGCATCTTTATAGTTGTTCCTGATTACAAGTACTATATAACACAATTATTTTAAATAGATGTTATCCTAAATATTAGCCGACGATGATGCTAATATGCTTCTTCAATGACCTTTGAAAAAAGTATGAAGGTGAATTGCACACTATGTTGCATGGTATACACACTACCATAACTGAAAACATAAGAAAATGTTTTCATTATATTGAAGTTCTTGCCAATGGAAATGACATATAATTCTTTACAATTGCAATGAAACCTTTCTTAAAAAAGAAAGATCTGAATGTAAGATCAATCCCAATGTAGGATCCCAATAAAAGTGAAGGGTTTTTTGCTTTTCATCTTACAAATTGTAAGGTGCCCTGGTAATTGTCAGAGAATTGAACCTTGTCTAGGAAGTGACCTTACCAAATTAAAATGAAAGATATCAATGTAAGTGAAGTGCTAGTTATTTTTTAAATTACAAATTGGAAATTCCTCCGGCTAATTGGGAGAGAATAAATCCTAGGCTAGGAAGTGCCCTTACCAAGTGATAAGTTTACTAGGATAAAAATGCAAGGTTCTAAGAGTATGGGGTCCTAAAAGGTTTTAACCTGACTAGGGTATGTTATTGAAAGATTAGAAAAAACTAGACTTGAATATGGTTTTAGAAGTAAAAAGAGGGAGACCCAAAATATGACATGTTGCGAACAAAAATATGAAGGAATGGAGTTAAAATATACACAAGATAATCACAAACAAATCCATGATATATGTAGGGTTTGTTACTGGGCCCTAAAGTAAGAAACATACTGGGTTGTGATAAGAGAGTGCTAGTAAGTGGTCATGCACAGGTGAAGAATATCTATATATTTCCTAGAAATGTCATTCATAAGTAAGATATGGATAGTCATTATCTTAATAGGAACTCAAACGAGGAACCTTGTAATTGTAGCAATTCATTTGTTCCATTTTAAAAGGAGATGCTTGGCTCTCTAAGATTGATTAAGGTGCAGTTTTGATTTACAAAAATTCAAGTTTATTATTTGAAGTGACAAGTATAGAGCAAATATGAATACATACTTGGACCCTCTTGTGTAAGAACCCATGTTTGAGCAAAATCACAATCATAGTTGTGGCGACCAGTTAGCTAGTAATAAGAATTCATTGCATACGTAGCATGTGCCACAACAATATTTGGAGTTTTGATCACATCAAAGAAGGCACTGGTCCAATGGCAACATCGATCCATTAACCTATAATTTTAATACCCCTAAGATATCTGACCAAAGGGACCTGGAAAAGGCACAATTAAAAAATAAACAATTGACAATTTCTGAATATTTTGTGCATAGAACACATACATTTGCCCCATGAAAAATTTTCCGCAATAAGCAGTCCCAAGTTTGAATATGGTTCTCTAAGGAAATCCACATAAAACATTTTAGTTTAGGGGCAATAGGCCAATACCATAATTTTGAATGCCACCAACTAACCCTTTGCAAAGGGTAGCTTTCTGATATAGCACAATAAGCATGGTGAGTTATGACATGCCCGAACGAGGAGTTGTAGGCCCATTCAAAATAATAATCCTCCTCAGATAGTGTAATACCACTGATAATGAGGGATTTAGTGAAACTTTCCCACTTCGCAACAAAAGAACCCCACAGGCCCAAATCATCGGTGCTTTTCCATCTGCCAGCTGTGAACAACTTTGAAGGGAACACATAAACCCAATGAAGTCTGGTAACACCTTGAGCAAAAAGATGGTTGGAAATATTAAGGGAACATCTATGAGAGCACAAAAACACCTACTTCTATAGATGCACCTATAATACTTTTTTGGGTTTGACTAACCACTCTTTGGTCAATGTCTGTACACTAGCCTAGATTCTAAAGTGATGTCCTTACAATCATAATCAACTAGGTGTATTTGCTCTTAAAAAACTATGCAAAGATATATGTTCCCTTTATGTCCAAGTTCCACCGAAATGGTTCCTCCTACCTGCCTAGTACATCCATTTATTTCATAACAAGACTACCCTGCAAGCCACCAAATGCCAATCATATCCATGAGGTCAACGACAATTTTTGGTTCAAGATATAGCTAAGTTGGAACAAACTTAGCTCTAGAGCCTATGTTATTTTTCAAACCCTAATGTTTATGGACAAAGAGATATCAATTTTCTAAAGCATGTGGGAGCCAAACTATCACCTTTCCGATGTTGAATCCCTATATTGAACATCATGGAAAATCTCCATAAGTTATTTATCCTTACTAAACCAAACATTTAGTTGAAAATGATCATTCATCATGTTACTACTTAACTACATTTTTTAACCACACAAAACTTATTTTAATTTCAACATAATTCACCTTTAATATCACAACCGAAATCCCCTCCAATAATGTTTAGTGACATAGAAACCCAACAATTTTCATACGATTAATAATTATTTATAATTGGAAATACTTCCCTATTAACCAAAAAGTTACACATTTCATTTAATTCCCCTTGAAAAACCCATATGCATTTCATTTAAGTTCAAGATTTCTAGGGATATTTGTCTTTCAAATATAAAAAAATTTCATTTCCCTCATTTATTTGTGTCCAGGGAAGGGCAAGGAAGGGCACATCCAGGTCGTCGTAGGTATGATCTGATGCATTTGGTTGAATTCAAGATATTGGATTTTTGGTTCCTCCAATCATGGTGATTTTGTTCTATAAAGGGAAGAGGGAATTTGCACAAGGTTCCCACATTCTTGGGTGATGGCCCATCCCCAAGCCCTCCATCTCTCTTTGCCACTTCAAGATACTTCTAGACAAGCACAAATAGGCGTTCAATAGACTATATGTTCAGGATTCCATGGAGTAAGATGAAGCTAAAGGTATGGGCGATAATGGATTTACAAAGAAGATGGCACATGCCTTTCCAATTTGAAGATTAGCGAAGAATAATATAAGAGAGCAATAATACATTGATTACGACAAGGAAATCAAATGTCTTAAGATCATATGTGGTCACCAACTACATGCTCTAGCACAGATGGATCATAGATGGATTGTGATGATCCAATCATCCCTAAAAATTCCAGAGACCCAAAAAGGGCCCCGGATTTGCATGGACCCATGTTCCTAGGAGTCCCAAAGCAAAGAAATTGGATCCTAGGGAAATAAAAATGTACTTAGATGAGAAGGATTAAGGCTTTGTGCTAGAGGAGAAGCTTCCAGAAGCTACTAAACCAACTCAAGTGGTAGCTAACTAGATTTTATTTTTATTGTTTACTTACCTTGGGTGTCCCAAGTTGATCAATTAGGCTTCATAGCCTTCTCATTGGCTCACTATTTTAATTGTTTCTTTGTTTTCAATCCTTCTTTCCTTTCCTTTTATCATAATTGTAATTCATTGCTGCCCTATTAAAATTTTATGGTTACTAATGGAGTGTATTTTTTCTTTTGGTGTCACTAATCGAGGATGTTGTAAACACATCTCTCTTTTCAGATGTAAATTTTATTTTAGTATGAAACAAGTGGAAAACAAGCAATAAAATGTCTTGTGCCCTAAACTTTGTGCATTGCATGGCTTGACCTTTTAGGCATGAGAAAATTAGATAAAGGATTAAATTGACTATAGTTGATGTTGTTTTTGTGATCGATGATGTCAAGTTGAATGGAATGTATAGATTGAAAGATGGCATCATAGATCAAATAACAATGGGATCTCAAGAGCTAAAAGAAAAGTTGATAGACTCAACCTGGAAAGTGGAACAATCAAGCAAGAGTGCATTAGTTTGACCAAGATTTAATTAAAGCTATGCAAAACTATGTTAATAGTGAATTCACTAGGGTTTTTTCTCCCAATGTAGGATCATGCTTGAGATAGAATCACTACATGAGAGTTCTTAGGAATCCATTCTTGAAATTATCTTAACTTGCTTGTACTCACACTATAGAGAATTCCAGGATGATGTTCCTTCCATGGAGCACTCTTTGATGCTCCATAGACATAAAATGATGCCACAATTAGGTTATTGCCTAACCATCTCGGTCAAATATTTGTCATATTCACCCAAAACAACATGCTTTCCCTAAGAGCCTCGATCAATAAATTTTTTTTAAACTTATGAGTTGCTTGTATAACACTAAGCACACCTCTTCTATGCTGCCACATTTGGCATACAGGTCAACAAGAGCATTCTCCACAAAGATGTTTGAGTCTAGCCTAAATTTAATGATGATTATATGGAACTACATCCTAAACTAATGCAAGATGCAAAAGCAGTGGAAAAGGTGAAATTATCCACTGTCATCCCATTCTTTTACAGCTGATTGAATAATTTCAATGACTCCTCACAAAGACCATTTTGAGAATATTCTTCATCACATAGAAGACCTTAAAAAGTTGATCCTTCAACATAGCTAATATTTCTATATCTAACCTCCGGGCAACATAGCTTACATTTCTATATCCAACCTCCCATCATCAAATTGGTTAATTCTTGATAATTCACTAGTATTAACCCTATGCCAAAATAAGGGGTAACATAGGCTCCAACTCAAAGATGTTCTCTTCTTGGGAGTGCATGAGAGTCTTAGAATTTTTTCATGTATATATGGGAATGGCCTCCACTTCTAGTAAAATCACCACATAATTTTGTATTTTACAAAGAAAAATGACAAGTCATCTATTTATGACAACATGAAATCAAATTTAGTGAACAAGGGAGCTTATTCATGCTACACTACTGCTCAAAGGAGTTTATTCCTTTCCTACCCTACTATAGCATGTGCAAAATGAGGGTGCTACCTGAAATCATTGATCTAGTGCAACCACTTTAAAACTTCATCAATACAATGTTTTCTTCCCTTATGCTTAGTTATCATGAAAAATAATGAAACATGAAAATTCCAACATTCATAAGCTGAATTTTCTGTCACCAATGGGATGAACAAGAATTCGAGTACCTGTAAATCAGCAGTAGCTTCAAAGTTCAAATGCATGTAAGTGTTGACATAAGCTACTATAGGATCTCTCCATCCAAGATTTCATAGGACTGTAATAGTTATTACCCATTAAATTTGAAAATTATCCTTTGCTACCACTTGGGAGTACATAATGATGTTATGTTTTGTCCCTCATGAAATATTGGCTCCATGGGATAAGCATGTTGTTTTAGTAAGTCTGTATCAGGGAATGTGAGTGATAGACACATATCAACCATTGAGGGATTAGATCTTGTTGTCTTGGGAACATAATTTCTTTTGAAAATTTGCATCCACACCTCTATCATGTTGATATATCTAGTGAATCACTAGTTAGGTGATTTCTCTACTTATGATAATTGCTTGTGATAGGCTTTTTAATTCTTGAAATATTTTCTTCTTGAGTTATTATCGTGTTATTTTCATCAAGACAATTACCAAATCATGAACAATAAAGAGACAAGGCACACAGTATATACGCTAGTCAACCAAGGCCAAAAACCTCTCACTCTTGGAGAGGAAAACCCAAACGAAATTATTCTTATGGAACCTTCAATTGACGAATACCAAGACCATGAAAAATATCCTTGACACTAGAGTCCTCCCAAGACCAAGTCAGTAGCATCCTCTTCAAAGCTAGTCTTCCTCTTCCTCTTCTCGACTTCCTTCAAATTCTTGGCCTCTTCTTGTAGGTTTGCAACCCTACAACATAAACCTTAGATAATTTTCCAACTTGAATAGTCTCCTTAAGAGAGAGACTCGTTACAATTCTACTCGACTTCTTCTAGCAAAGTCTTCCACCCAAACATGATCACCTCAATCTGACTACAATCCTTTTACCTCCTCTTGACAACTTCAGATCTGCTACCTTCACACATGAGAGAGTAAACTAGCCCAAAAAAATCCACAACGATCTTCACTATCCTTCCTTCTTGCTTCGCTGATGTAGAGGCTTCTTCTAGTAGGATTTGCGCACTTATATGAGAAATTTGCTTCACCGAATTGATTGCCTCCAATTGAGGCTAAGCACTACTATATAGACTTTTTTGTCCATGCCCGTTAGGCTGACATGATCTCTAGGGTTAGCCAACATTATCTCTCTTGAATCATCCTTACATTGTAAGATGACTTGCGTGAGGTCTAGTGACAAGGTCTTGGAGGGTTACTTACATTTACAAGTATGACTCTTTAAAATGTGTAACATGCCTTCGTTACATGACAATGACTCTTTTAGACTCTTATGACTAGATGACAATATCCCTAAAGGCTCTCAGTGGGAGCCTTAACTAAAAATAAAATCATGTCACAATCTTCCTCCTTCACACTGTATCACTTCAGTCCTTCTTCACACTGTTATTACATTGTCACTGGGAGAGTCTCATTCTATTTAATTTTCTTTTGCAACCCTAGATAAAATTCTCGGCCTTCACTGATATCTTATTTCAGTCCAAGATAGCCTCTCTATCTTTGGTCTTCTTCTATCACCATTCAATGCCTGATATATCCCTTAACTATAGCTATCATTGTCTTAGAACAAACATTGATCCTTCGCTTAGATGACAGACTTGGCCCAGAACCCTTAAGACATTTACGCACCTATAGTCACCTTCCTTCTTCATTGTAATAACCTTACCTTCTTCACTCTGAGATTCGTATTGTTTCAAATCAAACATGTTTGAATTGCTTGACAATTATGAGGTGAGTTTACTCTATATATATATATAGTGACTTATGCTTGCCATTTAGGCCAACATGAGATCCTGTAGATAGGCCGACATTACCTTAAGGAGAATGTTGTCCTTCTTTTAGCCGACTACAAAAGAGATAGTGATAATTTTTTGGAGTGTAACTTTGACATGCGTAACATGACTTCATGACTTCTTAATTATATTCATAACAACACAACAAAACCTAAATACATTAAGAAGAAGTATTTGGCCTATGAAAAAAAGTTCTTGCTCATGAAACCCATGATGCATGGAATACAATAAATACATTTGTTTCTTCTTTTCATGAAATCATAATTATAAGTCATTATGAAAACCAAACCTAATTACACCTTTCTTCAATAAGAACAAGACCATAGTCACTTCCAGCCCTTGTTTTCTACCCAAACTTTCTCTCTACACCTGTGGTAGTTCTTTCTTGAGAGGTCGTGCTAGTATCTTGAAATTCTGGGTTGTTCTAGCCCTCATATAGACCTCGCCCCTCCTTCTAATCATTGTGTCATGCTTCAGAATGGCTCCACAGGCCTCCAACAACCTTGTTTGAGGACAATCCACCCACAAACAAGCTCCTCCCTACAAATTTTAAGACTTAGAGCACATCCTATGCTACTAGAAATAAACACTCCCTCTTAGTCAGGAATGTGCTCTAGTAATGCACCCCCCTAGAGCATCACCCTGTTCCGTAAAATCTCCTTCTACACTACTGATGTCTAACATATTGTCCACCAACTACTGTGCAAATGTTGCATCTGTAATGTTGTTGGCCTTGCCACAACCAACACTACATTTGTACTGCAACTCCCTCTGAAATACTGTATCCGTGCTGTTGTTGGCCCTGCCATTGCCAACACTGCATCCTTCTCCAGCTACTGCTGCTACTGCATCAACAACGGAAAAGAATCCAAAATATTAAACTAACTGTGTTCAGTATGATGCATCTCATTTCTAGAGTCTGACTATTGCTAGTCTCTGCACTGACCCTATGAAGCATCTGCATTGTTGCTGACTCTACTTTGTGCCAATTACATGACTTCCAACTCTTCTCTGCATTGCTCAGTATTCGGCGCTCCTAGCCATTGCAACTATCACTTCAACACTCCTCCGCACCAATTGAGACTGGTCCATCCTGCTACTACTGATCTGGGCTCTCGTAGTAAGGTATTGATCCGAGACATGGACTCCTCAAGGATCCTACCCATCTGCAACAACTCTGAGGGTTTTTATTATTAAGCAGTAGTAATTTATGAAACAATCTCTAAATGCTTTCCTGACAATCCAATTACAAAGAATATCACTGACTCTTATCATTTATGGGAAATCCAAACCCGTAAGTGGTGGTGCTTCCTCCTCCAAAACCTGAACCCCAGGGCTTCGAGTACCTCCCAAGATACTAAAAAATCAACACTCCCTCTTAGCGAGGGAGGTACTTCTAAGACTAGGAAGTAAATCATCATCATCATCATCATCATCATCACTACTTGCAACACTCGCCCAACTCTTGGCGCTTATTAGTACAACAATCATTGTAGCATGAATTACACCTCTCTTAAAAGTGTAACTGTCACTGGAAGCATCTTGCTTCTTCTTCTTCTCCTGTATTGTTTTCCAATCCCTTCATGATTCCTTCTTGGTAGATGTGGAAGCACCCTTGCTTCCCACTGACCGCACGCTCTTCTTGGGTTGCAAAGTCTCCCTCTAAATCTGCAACCTTCCGCTAGAACTCGACTCCCTCTGAGCCTCTGGAACCTAGACCTTCTTCTCTAGAACTTGTACATGTACCTCTGAAGCCTGCACCTACACCTGCTCCACCTGCTTCTTCTTCCCATGATCCATAAGCTTTCCCATCAGCCTGTATAGACCATGCTCTCTAACTCCAAGTGTTATCACCAAAAAATTGATCATCTAGCCTAATTTAATAGATGGATCGAGGTACACCATGTAAAGCCAATTTTACCATAGTATAATTGCTTTCACTGTGAGAAATTACCTAATAAACCACCTTTATTAAGTAATTTATAGTTAAAACCATGAAGAATAATTAAATAAATCACTATTTATTTGATTTTCTTCTAGGAATAATTAATTAAACCATTGTTTTATTATTATTCCTTGTTAAATTTGACCTAATCATGAAAAATAAATAGATAAATCACTATTTATCTTATTTTTCTCTAAGAATAATTTATTAATCACTAACTAATTATTATTCATTGTTAAATTTGACTAAATACCTTAGGAATAATTAAATAAATCATTATTTGTTTATTATTCCTTAACTAATTCATTGAGATAATAAATAGATCATTTATTTATTTATTATTTCTAAATAAAATTTTAAATACTTTTTCCCTCCTAAACAAATATAATAAAAAACTCCAGGTGGTTATTCCAAGAATGGGATTAATAATATTTTATTATTGCTCATTATTTGAGGATAACTCAATATTTTGTTATAAATAGGAGGGTTTTCCATTCATTATTCACTTTTTATTATTTTCATTGTTGCACTCACTATTGTAACTCTGATTATTTTCATTGTCACACACCATATTTTTGTTGGGTTTGTGCATTATAGAGGAGAGAGACTTTAGAGAAGCTGAAAGTGTTTGAGGATTGCCAAGAACCCATCCCATAGAGGGGGACAGGTAACATATATTTGTTCCCTTCACAAGTGTTATAATAAAATCATTCTTTACAAATTTAGTTTCCATTGTTTTGGGGTTATTACTCTTCATTTTATTGTTTAACTATGATTGCAGAATACATCAGGATTTTTCCAGGCTTTGTTTCTATCAATAGTTGTAGATCTACAATGTTTAGCAGTCATTTCTATTATTGATATCGTTTGGCATCCATGATCTTAAGTGGGTTCTTTTCGTACATCATTGAGAAGAAAACACTACAACACCAAGCACAATACTTATGGAGCTAGAGCCTCTATATGTGAGTCCTAGTACAAACAATACATCCCAAACTCGCATCACCCATCTTGTCTCCATCCTACATGGCACAAATCTCAATCCTTGGATCTCCTTCTGACACTTGTCACCCAACACCATGTGTAACTTCGAGTCCCATTTAGCTAGAGTCTCAAAAACCTCTTGTGACCCTATCATATGTTTCAAAGCACCATTGTCCACGTACCATCCATCTTCATCGATAGTACCCTACGAGAAATAGGAGATCATAGAAAAGTCATTCTCCTCCAATCTCCTAGTGAGAGAATCTATCTCAGCAGAAGTGGCAACATCGACGACTTACTTCCCTTTCTTCTTCTCATCGTCTCCCTTCTTCTTCATCGGACATCTCGATGAAAAATGACCCCATCTTGCCACAGTTGAAACACTTGACTTTACTCAAGTCCTTCTTCTGCTTACCCTTCATTCGTGCTGCAAATGCCATGTCATCATCTGAAGCCCTCTTCTTTGGATGAAGATCCTCGTCTCGC
The DNA here is from genome assembly GCA_031772625.1 of Pinus tabuliformis. Lineage (NCBI taxonomy): Eukaryota > Viridiplantae > Streptophyta > Pinopsida > Pinales > Pinaceae > Pinus > Pinus tabuliformis. The sequence goes on along the minus strand of CM062812.1, from coordinate 717,498,918 downwards.
AACTCCTCCTGAATGAAGTCGTCCCACAGCCTATTCCACTCTGGAAACCTCTCTCTAGCAACAATCCATTTGATGAAGGGCTTCCATTCCTCTATGAACCCTTTCAAATCCATCCTCACCATATCAGAATCTTAATTAGTCACACCGATGATAGCAAACTCATCTTTGACCTTAGACAATCTCGTCAAAGATGAAGTCACTCCTTCACCCTGTATCATCTTGGTGGAATTCAACTTATCCTCCAATATTAGTACTAGGTTCTTGTTCTTAATCTGGAACAAATTCTGAAGAGCCATCCACATCTCATGTGCATTGTTCTTCCTTGACACTTCCAATTCCTTTGGGTCAGTTGGCTTCTTGATGGTTTTCGCGGTAAACTCCCAGATCTTGTTGACCTGCAAGACCAAATTCATCCTTTCCTTCCATGGACTATAGTTGGACAAACCTCCAACCTGTCCTCATACTGGAGACCAACCTGCAATTTTGACATTGTCACTTATTGTTAAATTTAGGATCACATTTTCTTGTTGAAGGCAGAAGCTTCAATATCTCATTAGCCCAATTATTAACTCATTAGAAATCATGTGAAACATTATCATGATGACAGTAACTGAGAGAAGAACATGTATAATAAAAATATGAAGACAAGCCAAGACAAGAGGACACAATAAATTGGCTCAAGCCAGGGAAAAACCCCAAGATGGGGAAAACCCTTGATCAATATTCTTATTATTATTAATCATCAAATGTTTAGCAGAGAGAGAGAAGGAGAGTACAATCAATGTCAAGGATGACTTTCCAAGATGATGACTAGAACCACTGACCATATGCCAAATATACTACCCATACAAGTTTGTAATTTTGTCTTCAAATAATAGCAGAAAAGTGCTACCCTAACCAATAGACAATAGAATCAAAGGAGAAACTCAACAGGTTCCAAAAGATCTCAGACTTGATTCACTTAAAGCGGCTTCCTTTGCTGATTATGAAGAGGCAAAGACAGTTCCAGAATTTGAGTAGTGAATCCTAGTCAAAGATTTGACAAGTTATGTGGTCAAAAATTTGTAGATAGGACTTGAAGATATATCGCCTAAATAGCCTAGATCTAGAGACACAGGTAGTGGTCCTTCCTTCAGGAAAATCTAACCTTATTTGGCTAAGGTTTTGAGCTGTAAACAACCCTCACCAAGGTTCCATGTCTATTGTACTTGGGATTAGGATATGCGACCTGTTCTGCTTCATAGAACAACCCTTCAACTCCTCTGTCAAAGACTCACACATCCTGTGGCCTTCCTGAAATGATTACAAGGAGATTCATACTTCACCACTGGAGAAATCTCACCAATCTTCACTGCCCTAACCTGCAGCTTCCATTTGGATTTAAGATCAAACCTATAGAAAGGAAAACACACTAAAATCATACCCAATACATGTCCTCCTAGCTCCTTCAAGCTATGGTTATCTCACCGATATATTAGAGCCCTTTTCATTGAGTCAATTGAGGTTGAAAGGCACCTCCTTATATACAATTCAATGGTGTTGAAGAAATGTGACCATTGGACTAGGTGAGCCGACATATAGGAGAGGGCGACCTTGATAATTTTATATGGGAGAAACAAAAATTCAAAATCACACTTTCGCTTAACCAAATTCGATGATATTTAGGTCAATTTTTGTGCTCTCGAAAAGAGGAATTCAATGGAATGATTATCTCCATCAACTGAGTTGTCCAAAGTTGAATTTGGCCCTTGTTTCCAATTTTAACACTCCTTCTCAACTAGGGAGAATTTCACTTGCAAATCCATCTGTCATCATCATACCATCCAATCATCATGTACCATCTCTATCATCATCGTTTTGCTTTGCTCTTCTGTGTTGAACCATGAAGTAATAATGAAGAAGAAGTGATCAAGAGTGAGTCACAAGACTTTACCGCTCTCCATTGACAAAAGTCAGTCCTTGATCCCAGATCAAGTTGTTGAACACCATGCATCCTAGTCACAGGGAGTACGGTAGTACATGATGCATCCATTGGTAGTGCTATGGTCCCTAACCACTTTTTCAAACTCATTGGCCAAATGAGAGGTACTTCCCATGTGTCTCGAACTACATGGGTAGGATGATGTAAGAACATCAGCAGGGAAAGAATATATCACAACCTGCTCACAACCACTCGTAGGGAAAGGAGAAACCACATCCTACAAACAAATGTCATAGTCATATGTAGGGAAAGGATGAACCACCTCCTACAAGCATGAAAAACATCGAGAGTAGGGAAAGGATGAACCATGTCCTACACGCATGCAAATCAACAATAGTAGGAAGGATCCTACATGTGGGGAAATGATGAACAACATCACACCGACATGTCAACCATAGATCGTAGGGAATAAACATCCTACATGTGGGAAAGGATGAACCACATCCCACCGACATGTCAACATATGCCTATAAGCATCTCTGACTGGGGTATCCACAGGAGAAGGTGAACCACTCATCTTGCTCATATGCCATAGGAGAATGTGAACCAATCATCCTATGCATGTGTCATCAATAGTAAGGGAAGGTGAACCACTCACCCTATGCATATGTCATCAACCCTAGGGGAAGGTGAACCACTCACCCTATGGTCGCATATAGCTTAATTAGTACCACAAACCCCTAGAAGTTTCCAGAGCTTAATTGTTCAATATTGACCAAGGATCCCTTCATATAGGGAATAGTGCCAAGATTCTTTCTGAAAGTCTAGACTATATCACTGGGAGCCTCATAGCTCCATCCAGCAGCATATAGATGTATATATAGTAGGAAACACTTAGAAATACTCTGCTTCTTGTATATATTGATGAAGAAAATATTTGATTGATTTTACTCCCTCTTACTTAGGGAGACCACAACCTAAACTTGTCTTTTTAGAGTGCAAAGCATCTATCTGACATCCTGCTCATCATTAGATCTATCCACTTTGTAGATAATTTATTAATACACTCAATCAAGCCATGATTTTGGAGGTTCTCTTTCTCATACTGCTAGGAGGGTCCATAGAGAACTCTTCAATATGTAATAATTAGTCTATTATTCATTTTCTTCAAAGTTCAAAGGAAACTTAAAAAAAGAGCTTCATCCTTAGATATAAATATCAGTAATCAATGAGAGGATCCTAGCATGGTCCTATCTTCTTGAGGTAAAAAATTAGGGAGACTTCAAACCTTTCTTCCAAGTTTTGGGCTTATGCCTTTTCTTCATACTGAAGTTCAAATTCCCGGCACAGTACAACAGAAAATAGGTAGTCATAAATTGTAGCAAGATATATACCAAAATAGCAAGATCCATAAATTGTCTATGCTTGAGAAGTAGAGAATAGGATTTTGACCTTTCTAAAAATTCAAATCCCTCTCAATGAGAGGATTGTTATCTGATAATGCCTGCACCTGAGGTCATGACTTCTTCTAAATATCGAGCTATTTACAATCTGCTAGCATTCCTATCATTATTCTTAGGTTTATAAGCCACAATCATATGCAGCTTATGAGATATAACATATCATCAGAGTTAAAATATTAGAGACATCTAGGGATACTATAGCTCCGTCTTAAGCCTTCATCACTCTGCCCCTCTTCTTTAATATGGGATTTTATCATACTGCAATTGTATTAGAAAGCTTCCTAATCGGAAAAAGTATCATCATGATCCTTCTTTAACCAGGGTGAGGAAATCCTTTTATGGGATCATCTAGACAATCAACTACTTCATGATTCCTACCAATCCATTTTATGAAGGTCCCTTTTATTCAGGCATTACAAAATATGGGTTTTCCAAGGATCCAATCATTGTTCCTTATGATTATAGGGGTTGCACAAAGGGGTTGGTTCTCTCTTAATTGAAAAGAAAAGATACTTTCAATTTTTCTCATATTGAGACCTTTATTACCAAATTTTAACTGCTTCAGGACCTACTGGAGTAGCTTGCTTTAAATATGATTATGTCAAGGTTTCTTATGTAATCCTGATTTAGAGTCCTGGCCCTTTCTAGCACTGTTCCTAACATCATCTGCCATGCTCTGGAATCTAGATAGTCTAGAGAGAATCCAATACGTAGCAAGGATCAAATGTTCCACAATCATAACTCTAAATGCCACCAATCTGATTGATTCCCAACTGCAGATAGTATCATAGGTTGGAAAACTAATGTGTTGCAACAAACCCTAGCATTATCATGCTCTGCTTCACTGTACCATTTTTTCAAGTACCCTCAACTCAACCTCAGTTTTGACATATGTCAAAATCAATAGGTTAATAACTGCAACGAGACCCTGTTGTATTCAATGTTGTCAATGAGACCCTTTGATGCTACACTTCTTGAAATAAGTATCATGCCACTTTCAAATGTTCAAATGATGAAGCCCTAGACCCTGCTGCAAGATTATGAAACTTCTTTACATATTTTGAACACTCTGCAAAATAGTAATCGGCATTCAATGGCTCTAAAGGTTTCTTCCTATCTAAGGCAACTTTGTTTTGTTGTCAAACCAACATACTGTAACAAACCAGAGCCTCAAATCATGCTTATATCAATTTCGATGGCTTTCAATCTCAAGGAAACATATCACCGCATAATATAAATGGCAGTAAGAAAGGGACTTGTCACAATTCAGAGCTTCAAGAGAATCTTCACAATTCAATCTCATGAACCTCAGTTCTGCGCTGATCCCTACCACTGTGGAATTAATCGCACTCACTCTTGCAAGAAAATAAATTTTATGCATATTCTATCTCAAATCAGTCTACCACATAAGGACCTTACACTCTCAAAGAACAAGAGAACTGATATCCTTGTGACATCATTAATTCTAGAAATCTATCCCAAAACTTGATTTGAATGTAGTCAATGTGTACATTAAATAAGCCACGATCTTCATATTCTATCCCCACTTTAAAGTAAAGTTGGGGCTGTTAAGCCAGCGAATTCATACACATAATGTGGGAAAACGATGTTTTTAACCCATGTCATTATTGTGGCTACCCCCTCTCTTAAATTCTAGATGGAACCTCGGCGGAGAGCTTGATCAGCCAATTCAATATCTTGTTTTAAATTATTTTTCCATGTATTTTCACCATTCTTCATCTAGGCAAAACATTTATGCTTTGTCATGTTGATTATGTGGCTATATTTTTTTTCATATTAGGCTTCATTTCTTGATCTTCATTCAATGTATTTTATGGCTCTTCTTAATTATCCTTTTCCTCACTTAGAAGTTGAAGGATACTTTTACAAAATTGGCACAGACATGTCCATACCAAACATCGTTGGGTGCTCTTATGTTTTGTTCTCCTCATCTTATGGATTGACTTCAGTTTCAGATTAAGTAGAAGCTCGCTTTTACTCAAATTATTGTTTCTTAGGTTTATATCTAAGAATTATTTTCCCATGTGTTCCTCAATGATTTTGTTCCTTTCCTCATATGTTTGTAAAATTAAAGTGGGTTGTCACCCTTTAACTGCCCTTTTGAAATTTTTGGCATCCTTCCTTGCTATCCTCCAGTTGGTGTAGGCTTTAATGCATCTTGTTTCTCCATTGTTGGGAAATTTCTTGATTATTTCCACATTCAAAATAAGGTCTACATTTCAAGGGAGTGTTTCTGTAGTTGATCCGGATTTAAACAGGAACACAACAAATTACAGAGATAACCATATACACAAAGATGCAGTGGAAATAATACTTCATTTCATTAATGGAAAATACTGAAATATGCTTACAACCAGAAATGGAAATAAATCAGCGAGGGCGATGGTAGCTTATCTCTGAGAAGAGATGTGATGGCTACATGCCTCTCAACTGTGTTACAATGAGGCTCGAAGGCCTATTTATTGTTGAGAAACAATGGAAAACCCTTAACATTCCAAAACCTAACCCTAGGAGATGAAACGCCAAACTGTGGGCCCTGTTTGGGGTAAATTGGTACATCAACTCCCCGGGGTCGTAACTTTGGCATATGATCTCCGTTTGACGCATACAATAGCTCGTTAGAAAGATCTATCCGAGCACTATCATTGTTGGAACGGGCAACATCGGTCCATTCTATGGACCCATCTTGCCCCCGGATTCCCCAAAAAACGTCGTTTAGGGCCTCAAAATGGCTCTGGAAGTTCAGGACCCAAAAAACTGCTAAAAATAGTAAGTTGTGCTACAATTAAGGAAACTGAAAATGCTGAGAAAGACAATGGTGGGGGTCCAGGTGGACTTGGCAGGTGGCCACCAATATCCACCTGGATCATTCCTCCCCCCTTAGGAAGCAATGGTCCCCATTGCGTTGAGCTCCTCCATGAGATGAGGAAACTTTTGCTGAACTTGTTCCCTGGTGAGCCACTTGCCCTGCTGAAGGAGTTGGCCTGCTTTGACAACTCGATACAGTTGGATATTCTGTTGGCGAGTGTTCTTGATCTGTGTGTCCATGATCCGATCAGTTGCAGCTTGTTCCATGCAATCTGGATTTAATTTTGTGGGTTTGAGCTGTTCTGCAATGTCGGATGTGTCTAGCAATGGTGGAAAGTATGGCCGAAGGTGGTCCACATTGAACACTGGGTGCAGGCCAAGGAATGGGGGAATGCTGAGCTCAAATGCATTGTCTCCCATAGCCTTAGTAATGGTGTAAGGACCATATCGGAGTGGTCTCAATTTCTGATAGGCTCCAGTAAGGCGTTCCTTTTGCAAATGCAGCCAGACTTTGTCGCCCACCCGAAACTTGTGTGGCACCCGATGTTGATCATGTCGCTGCTTGTACTTGGCATTTGATTTCTCAAGAATGTCATGGACCTGCTGGCGAATATGTTGGATGCGCTCAATGAAGCTGGTGGCCTTATCCGTTTCGGACTGGACATGAGCTGAATTCATGTGAGTAGCTGCAAGTGGCATGGCCACATCAATGGGGCATAGTGGCTGGAATCCCAAACCCACCTGAAAAGGGCTATGGCCAGTGGAGCTGTGAAGAGATCGCTTGTAGCTGTGCTAAACATAGGAGAGGCTCTCGTCCCATGTGCGTGGATTCTTTGAGTTATACATGCACAGAATGTGCACAATCATCCTATTGACAACCTCTGTTTGGCCATCAGTTTGAGGATGGAAGGCTGTGGACTTCGTGAGTTTGGTGTCCAACATTGACCAGAGACTGGACCAAAATGTGCTGAGAAACCGACTGTCCCGATCTAAGATGATAGACTGTGGGATCCCAAAGTGCACCCACACTCGTTCAAAGAAGAGTTTAGCAGTGGCTTATGCTGTGATATTCTTCTTGTAGGCCACCATAATGGCCATCTTCGAGAACCTGTCAACGACCACAAAAACACAGTCATTTCCATGCTTAGTGGAAGGAAGGCCTGACATGTAATCCATGGAGATGGATTCCCAAGGTCGACTAGGGGTAGGAAACGGGGTATAGAGGCCGTGCTTCTTAATGGTCGATTTGGCAAGGGCACAGGAAGTACATGATCGGATGTACTTCCCAACATCCTGTCGTAGATTCGGCCAATAGAAATAATTTTGCAGTACTGCCACTGTTTTCTCGACCTCGAAATGCCCAGCAACCCGACTGTAATGTGCTTCCCAAATCATCTTGGCACGCTCTCTTGAAGGAACACAAAGGTGACCGAGGTGGTATAATAGGGCATCCTGGAGGTGAAAATCTGCAACATGCCGACCCTCCAAGAGTGTCTGGTATGTGTGCCAAATTCTGGGTCGCTTTTGTAGAGAAGTGGCCAATCAGAAGTCTCGTGCCCATAAGAGTTGAGCATGGTGGTTAACGCCATGATCGGTGGTCGACTGAGGCAATCTGCAACATTATTGGTGCTGCCCTTCTTATACTTGATATTCAAGTGGAACTGTTGCAGGTATGTAGACCACTTCTGATGGCGATCATTCTGCAATTTCCCTTGGGTCTGTATGAACTGCAGGGGTCGGTGGTCTGTGTGGATGACAGTTTCCTTCCCCAAAATGTAATGCTTCCATTGTCGGCAGGCCTGTACAATGGAATACATCGCTTTATCATAAGTGGGGTACTTCCGGACTGTGTCTGAAAGTGTTTCACTGTGATATGCCACTGGATGTCCATGTTGAGTAAGGACTGCCCCAATAGCATAGTCAGAGGCATCTGTCTCGACCTCAAATGGTTGTTGTAAATCTGGTAACGCGAGCACTGGTGTCGTGCAGAGGTGATCCTTCAACTCCATGAATGCCTTCTATTGAGATTCAGACCAAAAGAATTTTGCTTTCGCCCCTCCCTTGGTGACTTGACTCAAGGGCCAAGAAATATGAGAAAACCCCAACACAAACCTGCAGTAGAAGTTGGCAAGACCTAGAAAGCTGCGGAGCTCTGTTAGAGTGGTTGGAGAGGGCCAATCCCGAATGAATTGGATCTTGGCTAGATCGACATGCACCCCCTGTTCATCAATGATGTATCCCAGATACTGAACCTGGGTCATGCCAAAAGTGCATTTCTCCAAATTGGCACATAGCTTGTGTTGCCGCAGTGTTTGGAGAACCTGTCGGATGTGGTGGAGGAGCTCTTCCCAACTCTAGCTGAAGATCAGAATGTCATCCAAGTATACTACTACAAAGGAGTTGGTGAAAGGCTGCAAGATGTCATCCATTAGCCTCATAAAGGTTGCAGGAGCATTCGTTAATCCGAAATGCATGACCAACCATTCAAAGAGGCCCTCCTTGGATTTGAAGGCAATCTTCCACACATCAGAGGGTTCGATTGGTACCTGGTGATATCCTGACTTCAGATCAATCTTGCTGAAATATTTCGCCCCCTTTAGTTGGTCTAGGAGGTCATCAATCCATGGGATCGGGTACCTATTACGGACATTGATCTTGTTCAGTGCCCGATAGTCAATACAGAGTCTCCACATCCCATCCTTCTTCTGTACCAACACAATCGGGCTCCCACAGGGCGATGAACTTGGACGGATGTGACCTTTCTGCAGGAGCTCCTGAATCTGCCTCTTGATTTCATCGTTCTCCAAAACGGAGCGCTGATAAATTGGTCCATTGGGTAGCGGCGCCCCTGGGGTTAGATCGATGGAGTGCTTGACTTGACAGTGTAGAGGAACCCCTGCCAGGGAGGTGAAGATGTCCTCGTACTCCTCCACAATCTTGTCCATCTGTAGTTGTCGTGCAGAGGGACCCCGTTTGGAGGCCGCGGCCACTGTCTTCTTCTTTCCTTGAGGGCGTATCATCAGGAAAACAAATTTCCTGGTTTTGGAAATGATCTTACTGCATTGTTTTGCAGTAATCAAAGAGATGGCGGCAGGTGGTGCTACCTCTGGTATCCTGAACAACTTATTTCTCAATGTAATAATAACAGCACGGGGCCTTGATTCATACACAGCATGTCGCTTCCACAAGTATGGTTGTCCTAGTAATACATCACAAACTTCAAGGGGAGCAATGTCACACAATACCTCATCCGTGAAGGGATTGATGTTGTATGGAAGGTGACACTGCTGGCTCACGCGAAGATCTCGTCCTTGGTGAAGCCACCCAATGGTGTATGGTTGTGGATGTGCTGTGGTCGGTAAGCCCAACCGCTTCACGACCTCTGCCGAAATGAGGTTCTTTTGACTCCCGCTATCAACAATGAACTGTATCGGGGAGCCCTTTACCTACATCTGGGAGTGGAAGAGACGCTCCTCCTCCTCTGGATCTTCGGGTTCATTTTTCTGGATCTTTGTGGTAGCAACAGTGGCGCTGGGATCTGCATCAATGATCTGCTTCCCTTTTTCATACCCCTTATCGAGTTCTGACTCAGAGTCGGAACATGCGTCTGATTCTGAAACCTTTAGCTCAGCCACCAGTGACTGCTTGGCCCGACACTCACTTGTGTTGTGAGTGGAGCTCTTATGGAACTCGTACCATTTTCCAGTGTCCTTTCTCGGCTTCGCGGCGCTGTTCTTTGCTTGCAGCTTCGGCTGGTTGTCTTGGGCTGTCCCGCCTTGGCTTTGTCCTTTGTTCTGTGGTTTAGGGGCACCTTTCCCCTGCTTTGGATTCGCAGATCCAAAGTCTCGCTTCTTTTTTTTAAACTTCTGCTCGACCTTGACGGCATATCGGTATGCTGCGCCGAGCGAGGGGATGTTTAGGAATTGTATTTCTTCTTGGATGTACTTGTGCAGGCAGCCACGGTATTTGAGTATCAAATGTTGCTCCGAATCCTTGATACCCAACTCTGTGCGAAGGGTATGGAAAATATTGGTGAACTCCGGCACGTCTTGGTCCCTTCCCTGCCGCAGCGTGGTCCACTTTATGTATTCATCCTCATAGCTTCCGACAGGGTAGTACTGCTCCTTGATGGCATCCCAGAACGAATCCCAGGTGGGTGCGGCTGAAAATAGCGAGCCAGTACTTTCATCCTTCTGCTCGCAGTAGGCTTCCCACCAGTCCTTGACGTGGGGGGCTGCTTTGAGAAGAGCAAAAACAATCTTTTCCCGACTCGAAAATTCATGAACAGAAAAATAACCCTCTAGCAGATTTAACCATTTATCTACGGCATCTGCGTCTATCTGACCCTCGAATATGGGGATTTCAAAATTAACTTGTACCTTAAAGGGTGTGGCGTTTCCAGAGTAGCTGCTGGAAGCCGATGTGTCGCTTCTGGGTAGCCGCTGAAGGATCTGGGCAAAGTTGTCCATCATCGCGTTCCGTTGTCGCTCGAGGGCTTCTTCGAGCAAGATTTTGATGGGATCTCCTGCCCCCTCGTCTTTCTTCTCGTCCGCCATGGGAGGCCGTCGGGATTTGCGAGGCTGGTCTTGCAAAGGTTCAACCAGTTCAAGCCCTAACTCCTTATATCCCGACCTTGTTGGGGACATGCAAAGAAAAACAGAGAAAAATCAAACCGCTCTGATACCACTGATCCGATTTAGACAGGAACGCAACAAATTACAGAGATAACCATATACACAAAGATGCAGCGGAAATAATACTTCATTTCATTAATGGAAAATACTGAAATATGCTTACAACCAGAAATGGAAATAAACCAGCTAGGGCGATGGTAGCTTATCTCTGAGAAGAGATGTGATGGCTACATGCCTCTCAACTGTGTTACAATGAGGCTCGAAGGCCTATTTATTGTTGAGAAACAATGGAAAACCCTTAACATTCCAAAACCTAACCCTAGGAGATGAAACGCCAAACTGTGGGCCCCGTTTGGGGTAAATTGGTACATCAACTCCCCGGGGTCGTAACTTTGGCATATGATCTCCGTTTGACGCATACAATAGCTTGTTAGAAATATCATCCGAGCACTATCATTGTTGGAATGGGCAACATCGGTCCATTTCATGGACCCATGTTGCCCCCAGATTCCCCAAAAAACGTCGTTTAGGGCCTCAAAACGGCTCCGAAAGTTTAGGACCCGAAAAACTGCTAAAAATAGTAAGTTGTGCTACAATTAAGGAAACTGAAAATGCTAAGAAAGACAATGGTGGGGGTCCAGGTGGACTTGGCAGGTGGCCACCAATATCCACCTGGATCAGTAGTGTACTCTCTACTTCTAAGAATGGTAAAGGAGTTTCAAATTAAGAGAAGATGGTAACCCCTTCATTTCCAAATCGATTATATAATATTTGGCTATCCTTTTATCATTTGTAACTTCTAAAACTTTCAGCAATTTTCTTGAGGTATTGTTTGTGCTTTCAAAGAGCGATGCTTCACTAGGATCCCAAATATAAGTTTGGCAATCTTACTGGAACATAGGCTATGAAGGTGGAGTTTTATAACAGATCAAAGCTTTCTTTTGAATATTATCTATCCTGCCTAAATGATCCATCAACCTCCTCTGAATACATTATCCCGTACTATTAAATCAAGAAAAACACTATGAAGTGCTCTCGAATTAGAATGGTTACCTTTGTTGCTTCTTAGTTGCACCCTTTGACAAAACAACAAATAGAACCCCCAAAATAAGACATAGGGGATGTGAAAATATATATATTTATTTATATATATGAAATAAAAAATATTAAAATTACAGAAAAAATAAGACTCGCGGACATAAGTAGCTACATCAAACACATGTTGGGACACTTTATTGATCTGTTGGGACACATTTCTTACACATCAAACACATTTGAACAAATTTTTGAAATTTTTCAGTGCCTCGACTGTCGTATATGTAGGGTTAGCTAGGGCTAGACTGTTTGACACATGTCAGAGATGCAAGCTTGCATGCCCATGAATCTAGGTGTCCAACATGTGGATTTATGGGGATTTTGATTTGTTGATATCCAAATTAGTATGGATTTAATAAGAAGACCTTACTCACATTATTCTGCATTATGTGGTTTTTCTCTAGTTGATGATGCCATATAAGATGGTTTTGGTTTCAAAATAACTTTGGATTATTCTACTTACTAAAAAACAATATTCTCTTTAGGTGCGGATAAAGCTTCTGCTTTGAATCTTCTTGGAAAAAAATTTGGTAACTCTTTATGGTCATATGAATTCTAGAGAGTAAATTTAAGTCTTTCTCCCCTTCCATGAAATAAGATTTTTTGTGGTTTGTTGGGATATAAGTATGCTCATAAGGAGCAAGGTATGGTCAAAACATAGCCTAATGCTCTATGACATATCCATGTTTATCAGTTAGGCTTCAACCTTCAAGGTGCTATATCCCATTATTTCTACCTCTTGAATGTCCAACATTAGGCCTATCAACCTACTGAGCTACCTTATTGCTTGCAAAAGCCTCTCAGATTTTTAGGTAGCTTTGCAACTGGTTTGGATGCCCACATGGTTTGCAAAATTGTTGGCTTTATTTTTCCATGTTTTGGTCCTACCTTAAAAAAGAACCCCTTTGCAATACTTCTCATGTCTTTTTTTTATTTTTTTGTAAAGTAAAAATCTATTTAAGCCTTGAAGAGAAAAATCTTAAAAATTTATGGTTTTCCTTCATTTTCCACTTGGGAAACCAAACCAGTGACAAAACCATAAATTTTCCAATATCTAAATAAATTGTCTTTGAAATTTCATCAAAGAAACAAAAAAACTATACTACAGGGCTTGAAAGCTTGATCTATCAACTAACTTAGAAATAAAAAATTCACAAAAGTAACTTAAAAAACTAAAATGATTAACAATTTTCATTTGGATTTGAAAAATTTTGAAGCATCCATCGCTATTGGATCCTTTCTACTTCCAAGAGAACATCTATGATCCTTGAAGGCTTATATGTTCTTCAATATGACCTAGACCCCTGTCTAGGTTCATCATAGTTAGTTGTAACTTGTCCAACATGAGAAGGATTTCCTTTTTGGACTTATTTCAATCTAGAAAGACATGTCCAAGCAAGAGATTCAAATGCTAATTGGTGTCAAAATGTGTAAGTATTGAGTATAGGAAACTCTGGCATGCCCTGTATCAGGAACCCAATCAATTATTTCCGAAAGCACTTCAAAGTTTGTCAAACAACGAAATCCCCTAGCTGTGTCACATTAAACCTGAGTAATTTCTCCTTAATATGTTTTGAAGTATTGGCTAGATACCTTTGGGAAAAGATTGATTCTCTTTGTTGGGCTCTAGAGCTCCCTCGATCTTGAAATTAAGCAACTCCTCATTGACTCCTGGCGCATTGATGAGGCATTGGGATAAGGTTTTAGATAAGAGATGAATTTATTAGAAAGAAAATATCATTTCCTAGGGAGGGTATTAAGAGAAAAAGTAGGATGAGGAGGGGAAATTAAGGGAGAGCTTGGTCTAGCAGCGAGAGAATAAAGACAAGAATATTGCAAAAGAAGATACATGGCAAGGAAATTATGCAATGTTTATCATGTTATCTAACATTAGGTCATTGTATTAATGCTTCATTAACGATGTGATTTTTTAGCAGTCATATGTGGTCGTGTCATTTATTAAGTATTAGGGGTTCCAATTGAGATTCAACTCTAACTTTGAAAACCATATTTTTTATCCTTTACACTATACCAATGCTTATTCATTTCCTTGAATTATACATATATTGGTTAGAAAAGTTGCTTACGTACATTAATAAAACTTCCCTTTCAGCTTAGGAAAAACTAGGGGATAATCATTCTCTAGATGGAATTGGGGGAAAACATAATGTTTAGTTTTATATACCACAATTCATATGGTCTACAAAAAACAACTAAAATTAATTTGGATGATTCCATGGTTGGTTTGGCAAGATTTTTAAGGCTGATTTGGGCCTTACGATACGAAAATGGATTTGGTTCGCCAAGTGTCTCTATGACAAGACAACAAATATTTGTGCACCCCTAAAAAAGCATGGGATTTTCATAGAGATTTATTATTGGAACACCATTTTGGCTTATAATATTTTCTCATTGAGAAGTACAAACATGTACTTTCACAACATCATTGAGAATAAGCTCTCTTCTAGTATTCCTTAGCGATCATGTGCAAATACTTGTAGAAAGCTACTTCTCAAGTTGAAATTCACTGCAATGTTTAGTGACTGCTTTAGGTGGGAAATCAAAATGGTAGTAAACAAACTCTAAAATGGCACAGGTTAGAACTTGGCACTACCAGTTTTACAATATTTGCAAGAAATTCTATTTTTGGTTGTCTCTGGCCTTAACAAAAGGTTTCAAAAGGATTCAAAATTGAAAGATTTCTTGGAGCATACCTCTCTAGATCATAATAAAATGAATCTGAATCATCTCCATTGTTATGATACAATGGCAATCGTAATATTTCAATACATACAAAACATAATAATAACAGAAAATGAAAAACTAACAGAAAGAAGATATGTATTGTGTTTAATTACAAGATATCATCTATATTTATAATATAATGAGAGGGGCCCGACATTAAATATAGGTGGTTGGCTTGTTCACCTACCAATTAGTGACAAGTCAAATATGCACATGATTAGACACTGTAATCTAAATAAACTTAACTACATTATGTATGTACACCAATGCCCCATCATAAGTGCAACTTAGGGACATAGGGAAAATATGTTTCTCAAAATGGGTCCTGGATACAAGGTCATGATAGGTACCATGTACAAAGTGTTCAAAACAAAAAAATCAGATATGGGGAGTGAGGTTACCCCCACCTTAGGGACAATTTCCTTCACCCCAAGCAAGGTATGAAGTTGAACATAATGAGACTTTGTCAAGTGTTAGAAAAGATTTTAGAAACCTGCATCTCATTGTATGACAATATTGCAAATCAATAATCCTACCATTAATAAATTGTTGGATGTAATGCATATGGACTTCTATAGGTTTGGGAAGTTGATGCTTGCTATGGGGTAAAATGCACGGTGTATGGAGAATGAAAACTACCCTCAAAGGCCTTCCCAAGACCTTTGACAGACTGTAAGATTATCTGCAGAAGCTACCAAGTTATACACATGTTCATCTATCAAATATAAGTTGAAAAAGTATGGAAAGAGGATTACCTTAAGTCTCCTTCTATATTTGTTTGGAGATCGCTATGCAGCCAAGAAGAACTCCTTCAAAGTCGACTCCAAGATAATTCTTGCACAAAGGAAAGGAAAACACAATCACAGCATACAATATTGAAAACTAATATAAGAATGATCAATGAACATATATTTTGTATACAACTTAAACTACTCAACTTGACAAGTATCGAAATGAACAACTCAATGAACAATGTTACTGACACTATGGAGTAGGGAACACAACCGCAGTTCTATATTTATAATGGAAGAGTGATTACAACCATCCGTTGTATCAGCCTTCCCTTGCCACTTCTTCCTCTCTCTCCCTCTCTCTCTTTCAGCTCACTTCTTCAAGTATATGACATTTCACAACAGCTTAATGGGTTGTCCTTTCAAATGCTCTGACCCCTTTCACAATGGCCCTCTCACTACTTATGTAGCAATCGAGTTAGGGCTGCCAAGCTCCTCTTAGAGTTCATTAGGGAAAAAGAAATGAACCTGCCTCTTATTCCATCTCTTTCCCTTTTCCCTTCTTTTTCAAATTGGAATTTCCCCAAATAGTTTGATTTTTGGTACTTTCCATGCTTTTCTTGAGCAAATTTAGGCATAAATATCTAGATATTTGTGAGCAGATTCATTGGCTTGACCCACTGAACATCTCTTAGTTTCACTAACGCTCCCCGTGGTCTAACAACATGAGTTAGAAGGGTGACTAACGCTCCTCTATGTTTGGTAACAATATTTATAAAGCAGGTTAGCAGTGCAAAACTACCGTTAGTGTGGATTCAAGGCCTATAATTGTGGTCTTTTCTTCAGTCATGTTGTCTTTCACCTCTAAGTTGTTGAGGAGATCATTTTGTCCTATAACAGATGCCCCCTAAAGTGTGAGATCAGAGGCTAAGACGATGGCCGAAATACTTTACTAAAACTATAATTTTCTGTCAAAATTTATAGAGAGAGAAGCTTTGGGCGGCGAGGGAAAACCTGATACAATAATATACATATATATAAACTACTAAAATCATGTCCTGAGTTGGGCATTCCCATGCTCAGTAGCTATGTCACAGTAATTTTCTCTTCTGAGATATAACAATGTTGGTCGCCGATAAGCACAGATCAGATCTAGTGTCATAATAGATCATCCTGAAATAGTTGTCTCCAAAGAAAAATATCCGTAGCTTGGGAGAGGAAACAAGGCTGAATGATGCAAGCCTCTACCCAAGGTCTTGATTTCTGCTTCACCGAACAACATAGATCGGTACATGTGATGAGATGTGTTGACATCAAACATGAATGAAAATCATCTGATTACCAGTCAATAATGGAGACCATTAACAGATGCGAGGAAGGCCACTGATAATGGTGATGGTCTCCAAGATGCATAGTGCAAACTAGCGAGTGTGAAAGATTTATTTGTCATCGAACACCCGTAGAATTGCTTAACCAGGAGCCAATAATGAAAACCTCTGATCAAACATAAGGTAACCTACCACTAATTTCTGCAAGTACCAAGGCACTAAATGTGTTTTTGGGTTATCTTCCTAGATAGAGTGTTGAAGTCTATAGGAAGAAACCTATCGAAAGGTAGGCAATGACGTGTCCTACATCAGTCGACATAAAACTGGACAAGAATGATTTTGTTTTTTGAGGAATCTTTTGAGCATTTGGGTCTAAATGACGGAGGGCATGATGAAAGGATATGTATGATTGGTTGATAGAGGAGACAAATGGAAACCCTTGAACAATAGAAGGCACGACAACGGTTTTAACCAGACAGCACTAGACTCATGAACACTACAGAGTGTCAGGATACAGAGGTGCAATTATGTCAGGGTATATAGGCTAAAAACTCATAGGTTGGTAGGGTTCATATTGAGAGGCCATCAAAATGAAGGTTTATCTGAGGGAGTTCCATGTTCAAGGGAACAATTGCTGCCAAACCACGCTTTCTAATACGGAATACAGTTATATTGTCCACTTTCCCCGTCTGATTAATTTAATGAGTCCAGACGGGTAAACTCATCGATCTTTTCATGTTTAAAGAGTCTGAAAAGGATCGCAAAAAAGAACGACTCTTTGCCCTATCTGATTAGTTTAATGAGTCCAGACAAGAAAACTCGTCGATTTTTTCATGTTTTAAGAGTCTGAAAAGTATCGTAAAAAGAACAACTCTATATCTTGTCTGTGTAATTTAAAGAGTCCAGACTAGACAACTTAGTGGTCTTTTCATGTTTAGAGATTCTGAAAAGATCGTAAAGCGAGACTCCATGGTGGTCCCTTTGTTATAGTTGTTAACCGGGTGCGAAAAAAGGTTAATAGTGTACCCGGATCAGTTACTTGTCTGTATTTTAATCTGTTAAACCCGGATAAAGAGAAACCTTTTTCCAATAGATGTCGATCTCATTTTGTTACGAGAACGAGGAGACAAACTAAAATCGTGTTTCGTCGTGAATTTTTAATGAGTCACAAGACGACAAACTCAATACCTTCATCAAAATTTTTAATGAGTCAAATGAAGAAAACTCAGGGTATCTTTTTCAGTTTAGTGAGTGAGAAAAAGAGGGAAAAGAACGGCTCATCACTTCTTTATAGTTTTACGAGCTCAAAGGAGGCGAAAAACTCAGGGATTTTTCGATTTAAGAGTGAGAAACGGTCCCAAAAAAGAAAGTGCTCTTGCTACTGCCGTATATTTTTAATGAGCCCAGTAACAAAAACTCGGGATTTTTTAGTTTAACGAGTGAGAAAAGTACCTAAAAGAATGCTCGGGTCATCTTCATCAATTTTAACGAGCAGAAAGACTAAGCTCGAGATTTTTTCAGTTTTAAAGAGCGAGAAAAAAGCACCTAAAAAGAATTCTCCTTTGGTCTTTTTCAGTTTATGAGCTGGAAAAAGATCAAAAAAAGAGTTGCTCAGAGCATCGTTGTATAAACTTAACGAGCGCAACGATGAAAACTCAGAGATGTTTCTATTTTTTAAAGAGAAATAAAATATCACAAAAAGTGCTCTAACTATCGTTGCATAGATTTAATGAGCTCAATGATAAAAACTTGGATATGTTTATGTTTTTTAAAGAGCAATAAAATATCTCAAAAAGTGCTCTAGTCTTCGTTGTAGTAATTTAACGAGCCCAAAGCAGGAGACTCGAGGTTTTTCAGATTAACGAGCAAGAAAAATACCATAAAAAGAATGCTCGACCTTCCTTGATCTCATGCTTGACAATAGAAGGGTCTATGCCATTCATTTCCTCATAAGACCAAGGGAAAACATCGCGGAAGTCCTTAAAAGGGCAGGTGAAGCTCACAATTTCCTCAGGATTGCGATTGGCTTCAATCTGTATTTTTTCCACGATGCCTGTCATGACAGAAATATCGATGAGCAATGGTTTTGAAATATTGCCCCTGTTTCCTTCCGCCTCCACAGTTTGGAGGATCGCATAGGGTAAGGAAACAATTTCCGATATGTCAGGGGTAGGATTTGAAGAGGCAGCATGTCCGAATCAGATATCGAAACATGATGGTGTGAGTCCTCCCAAGGTCACTCTTCTAACCTCGTGATCTCTCTAATAGCTTCGTCCATAAGTAGGACTTGATTGAGTGGATTGAAAGAAGGAGTGGTTGTGGGAGGGGTAGTGGTACCGTTGGCCGAAACCAAAGTGACCGGAGATTCGGATGCAATTTGAATGGCTTCGCAGGGCAATTTAGCTAGTGACAACGGCATTTTTACTCCGTATGTGTCAATGTCTAAAGGAGCCAGTAGGATCCATGGATTGGTCTGTTCATGAGGAATAAATGAAAGCATATTGACCATCTGTGAAACCTTCGGTGGCTGAAGAGGGAAACAACCCATGAGGGAAGAAGCCTTCAATAGACCGATACCTAAACTAACATAAGAGTCAGTTCCACCTCCTACTAGGGGTACGAAGCCACTTGGTAATGGTGAATAATCAAGGGTGCAAAAATACAACTGATCTACTGTAACTACCTTTCCATCCAATGGAAATTGGACTTGTGAAAGACAGTAGATATGACGACCATCATCGCATATGTCCAACTACGACCCAGCAAGAGATTATAGTTGAGTTTTCTGTCCACGACTTCTATATCCACCATTACGGTTTTCCTGCTCAAAGTGATGGGGAAACCGGCTAAGTATCCTTTTGGTATAAAGGTGTGGCTGTCGAAAGCTTTCATGGAGTTCGACGGCGGGGATAGGGTTGGAGAACCTAAGGCGAGCCAACATGAAGCCGACATGACGCAGGTTGAAGCACCTTCGTCGATGACAGTTTTGTGTATACCTTTACCTTTCGAAGTGATATGCACCTAAAATGCAAGCTGGTGGGAAAGGGGAGGTTTACACTTGTCCATGTCGAAAATAGCAAGCATGGAATCTGTAGGGTCAATACCTCCAATAGCCGAAAGCAAAGCTTTCCATTGGGTGGGGTATGTTTGTAATACTTCGAGCGCTGACATAGCCGACGGCGCTTGCACCAAATCCTCTACGATGTTGTAGTGTTGGGCGGCACATGTAGATGTATTGTGCATTGTGCATCGAAGTGCCCCTTTTGGGGGTTGAATTACAAAGTCCTCAACCGGCCTTTCGATATGCAAATTGTTGGGCGGCGATGGGTTTTGACCTAAGGATGGTTCTGCTGTAGGAGCGATAGGAGCTCCATAAGATTTGGCTCTTGTGGCGAGTTCTATCGTTTCAAATGTGAAAATGGTAGAAGATCCTTCACCAGCTGAAGGATGTTGTGAACTATCGTTTCCCCCTGGCGTGGGTTGCTGTTGGCTTCTAATAAGATTTTGCTACTGCTGAGTGGGAAAAGGATTCATAAGGATAGTGGGGGTCTTACCAGTATCTCTTTTGGCAAGGTAATCAGTGCATTCTTGAAGTCGTGGACAACGCCAGGTTGTGTGGTCTTCAGCACAGAGTTTGCAAGGAAATCTGGCAGGTGTATCCTTTTCATCAGCGGTAGGCGCAGCGGCCTTCTGTTTTGGGTTGGGCTGCTTTGTTGACTACTCCTTAGAAGGAGCAGTCTTTCTCTTATTCTTCTTTTTCTTACCACTGGGATTTTGTGTAGACTACACAGAGTTTATCACAGTGGCAGGAAGAGCAGTCATATTAGTTGAGGGGTCCACTGCTATCTTGGAAATGGAACCTTTGAGTTGTTTTACAGCAACCCCAGAGGTTGTGCTGACAATCGCGTCGGTGTGCACTCCAGGGTGCTAAGTGGTGGAAGCATTGGGGTTACTAGGAGCATGCGAGATTATGTCGTAAAGAGTGCCAGACTGTGAATAAATCAAATCTAAGTGTTGGGCACAATGTATGGATTCGTCTTTTGTGATCGCACCACCTAGAGTGACATCTCTAGCAATTTGTGGGAGTAAGGACTTACAAAACCAGTCTGTTAAGAGAAAATCAGGGATGGGAGCTTTGTCTAACCTCCACCTACGTCTCCATTCATGAATATGATCGAAGATGTGGGTGGCAGTATCCTAACGAAATGAAGTAAGGAGCTTTGTCCCAGTCTCATAGCGAATAGGTAACTGAAAGTTCTTTAGGAACTCCGTCGCTAAAGCATCAAAGGTATTGACTAACGTGCGTGGTAACTAAATATACCATTTCGTTGCATTGCCAATGAGGGTGCGGGGAAAAAGATGTAACCAGACACTATCATCCACCATAGAGTTAGAAACACACTAGAGATGGTAGGTGGTGATATGGGTGCCCGAATCCTCCCCTTGTTTTCCATCGAACTTTGGGATGTTCATTAGTATTTTATGCGGGATCGACAGCCATTGTATGTTGTGGTAGATGGGGTTTTTTGTCATCTTGTATAAGTCGGGAATATCCAACGTTGACAAAAAAGGCATAGAGTTAGATGCCCCCAACTCGAACCATGGTGATGACAGATGACCTGAGGAGCTCTGTGCTCCTCCCATCATTTGGTTCCCCATAGTGTACATGGGTTGTGTGGTGTAGCAGTTGCTTTTCGGTATGGTGTTGTAGAGTGGATTTCCATGAGGATTTTGATACTAGGGTATGAAATTTCCCCAGTAGAAGTGGTGCCCCGTTGACTCATTTGAGTCTGTGAGTAGGGTGCCCCCATGGATTGGTTGGGAACCCCTTGTGGATTCTTGACCGACACAAAACTAACCATTTGGATTTGATTGATGGAGGGAACACTCATGTCAATTAGCGATTATCCATGCATGCTTGAGAACGGAAGGGGAACTGTGATATTCCCTACTGACATGTGCATATTGGGAACCCCCCTAGATATCTGAATCTGGGGATTGGAACTGTACATTGGCGGCCGAACATATTTCTGGTAAACGAGAACTACACCCATAGTGCCGCATTGAGTGTTATATGGAGCACTTGATGTGGCACTTTTCGAAGGTATGTATTGTGGTACCATAGGAGAGGAGCCTAGCATCTGCTGGGATCCATTTATAGAGGGTGTCATGTGATTTGTTGTACCTGGGACAAACATAATAGCGAAATTCCACATTACCGGTGTTGTGATCACTATCGACTGGGGAAGTGGTAGAGGACCAACAGTGTCTCTAAAATTCCACAACCCGTGAGTCATTGACTGGATAGATGGGAAAGTTCCACCTACAGAAGAAGGAAGTACAGGTACCACGGGAACCATGATAGGGTCCGACGGATTTGTGAGCGGAGTGCTAAAGTGAGGAAGAAATCCTTCCGTGAAGAAATCCTCCAACAAACTTGAATCGTCGGTCGTCCACACAGATCTCGTGTGAGATTTAGGAGACTGATTCCTCGAAGATGAGGAATCCGAGTCAATGGAACTCAGCAGATCTTCCACAATGAGTGGAGGAAGTCCTAACAATCGTCTGGAGTGACGACGATGTAGCCACGGTGACGTTAAGTTTCATCAAATAAATTTTAATGTGATATTCTTTAAAGTCTCAAAAATGATATCACTCAGGTACCTAAAAATAAAAAATACACTAAATATATCAGTCAGCAAATAGAGGGAAAATACCTCGTCTGATAAGCATCGATCACTGGAGATGAAACCCAGTTTCTCAATGAATAACAGAGAAGGATGGCCAAATGTATGGTTACGGTTACTCTAGAGCTTCGCCCAAACCTCAAATTGAGGGGCCAAGTACTCTCGTGAAGATGAGCACCCTCCCAAAAACTGAAGATAGAGTAGATCTGTCCGTGTTAGGTACCAAGACAGCCCGTCCCAATCACCTTGTGTAAGTAACTAGAAGTTTTGGCCACTAGAGATACCTCAAATCACAAAAATTACGAGGGGGGACATAGTCGTAGACAACATGTTGTGTGGGCAGGAAACCTGAGTCCCCGACTCAATTCCAAAATCCCCGAAGGGACTCCCAGTGCACAGAATGCCCAAAGGATTTGGAAGAGAAGACAGGCTACTTTCAATTACATTTCGATGTTGTCTCGTATTTCGCTCCGTTGTTAGTGGAGTGGTCCTGGTAATATGAGTGCAGAAAGATTTTTCACTCGTTAATGACACTAGTTTTGGTTTTCAACCTTGGGCAGTTCACTCACATGCTTATCCCAAGATCCTAGCCTAGCTAATGTTGGTTTGCTCAAAAGAGTAATTGATCGATTTTAATGTAAATTTTAAGTGTAATTGATTATTTGTCTTCGGTAGGGGTGTTGACATATGAATATGGTGAGACTCTTGACTCAATAAATCATGCAGAACAATGCTCTGAAAAAAAATTCAATTTTTTATGCAAACAAGTCTTATTCTACATATTCATCTTTTCACATATTCATAGATTCATCTGTGCATCTATAGCCTTTCAACACTTGCATAACCAAAAGATTCTTTTTCCAATATTTCCTAACAACTACTGAAAACCAAAATGAAGCAGCTTACAACTATTTCGATAGAAGGATGAATACAATTTATCAGTCTTTCTTTAAAAAAAATGTATTTTAAGAGAGAAAAACTAAAACTTTTTCCAAAAAATAAATTTTCAGGACACCAAATTTGCTAACATAATATAGTTGCAGATCTTACTTCAGCCCATGAGAAAATTTCCCGCCCCTTTTGGTCCACAAACACTACTGGAAATCATGGAAATGGGAGACTAACACTCTGTTTCAGTGTAAACAGAGAGTTAGTTGGTCCACTAACGCTCCCTGTACATAGACACGGTGCTTTATAAAGCTCTGTTTAGCCTGGTAACCTGTGTTAGTGAGGGAAATTGCTCAAACAGAGGGCCTTTAGGATCAGTTTCTGAGGTGAATGCAAACTAGTAGGATGTAACAAGATAGTTGGTGGATCAGAAAAGGATTTGAAGAAGTAGGGAGCTCTTAGAAGAAAAAGAAAAACTGAGAGGAGTCCGGGTAAACCAGGAACTAGATGTATAGTCCCTAGCGGAGTAGCCAATTCTGCTATGGGGTAAAATGCACAGTGTATGGAGAATGAAAACTACCCTCAAAGGCCTTCCTGGGACCTTCGACATATTGTAAGATTATCTGTGGAAGATACCAAGTTATACACATGTTCATCTATCAAATATAAGTTGACAAAGTATGGAAAGAGGATTACCTCAAGTCTCCTTCTAGATTTGTTTGGAGATCGCTATGTAGCCAAGAAGAACTCCTTCAAAGCCGGCTCCAAGACAATTAATGCACAAAGGAAAGGAAAACACAATCACAGCATACAATATTGAAAACTAACATAAGAATGCACAATGAACATATATTTGTATACAACATAAACTACTCAACTCGACAAGTATCGAAATGAACAACTCAATGAACAATGTTACCGACACTATGGAGTAGGGAACACAACTGCAGTTCTATATTTATAATGGAAGAGTGATTACAACCATCCGTTGTATCAGCCTTCCCTTGCCCTTTCTTCCTCTCTCTCCCTCTCTCTCTTTCAACTCACTTCTTCAAGTATATGACAGTTCATAACAGCTTAATGGACTATCCTTTCAAATGCTCTAACCCCTTTCACAATGGCCCTCTCACTGCTTATGTAGCAATCGAGTTAGGTTTTCCAAGCTCCTCCTCGAGTTCATTAGGGCAAAAGAAATGAACATGCCTCTTATTCCAGCTCTTTCCCTTTTCCCTTCATTTTCAGATTGGAATTTCCCCAAATAGTTTGATTTTTGGGACTTTCCCTACTTTTCTCGAGCAAATTTAGGGATAAATATCTAGATATTTGTGAGCAGATTCATTGGCTTGACCCATTAAACATCTCTTAGATTCACTAATACTCCCCTTGATCTAATAACTTGAGTTAGCAAGGTGACTAACACTCCTCTATGCTTGGTAACAAACTTTATAAAGCAAGTTAGTAGTGCAAAACCAGCGTTAATGTGGATTTTGTTATGCTCCTATACCAATAGGTGTCATATTTCATGATTGACTGGTAAAATGCCAAATATGTTCATCCTTTTCATGCTGCAAAGGTTCCATATTTTGAAAAAATAAAAAAATGAAAAGAGGGTATGCCCTAAAAGAAAGATCAAAGGGAAAAAGAATGAATTGGTCAAAAGAAAGAGAATGAACCCCAAAGAAGACCAGAAAAATGCGCTAGTCCAAAATGCCGCTACTATCCTATTTTTGCAAAGAAGTTCAATCTGTGCAATCAGTTGGTTCCTGTCACAGTTGATGGATGGCCAAACAGCTTAATCTTGGCCAGTCCATGTTTAAATTTCCTCTTTTAGAGGTAGAGAATAAAATCTGTCCAAACAGTTCAAGCTTGGCAGATAAGTAGTTAGGTAGAGAAGCAAAGATGCTCAACAGTTAAATCTGAGTCCAGGAAGATATAAGGGCAGACTTAGATAGGATGGCAGTTAAAAGAAAAGAAAAGAGTAAGGGTTTGCCATTTCAAATGCACCCAAGGGAAAGGAAGAAAAAATGTTAGGTATAATAGGCTGGGTAGGCAGTTTTGATGTTGCAGAAGCACGTTTGTGAGCAATTTTGTCTTTTAAATATGATTCATCTCTCATGGATATCATAAGCACAATGGCAATGGTTTGGCTACAAAACAGATGAAGCATGACTAATTTTCCCTCACATTTCTCCAAAAAACCTTTACTAACCTCCCCACAAGGACATTGAGATCTGCTCAGTGCTCCTAGATCACTTCATTTCATGAAAAAGATTAAGTGAAAGTTTGTTTTTACTTAGGCAAAGGAAGCCACATTTCTTGTGTAAAAATGCTTTTCTTCCATTATGCTAAGTTTTCTAAATTCATAGCTTGGATCCCTTTTCATTTCCCTAAGCCTAAGTTTCACGTTTTCAACTTAGTGCTTTTATTTGAATATATCTCTCATATTAACATGTTAACTTTATATGATAACCCCTACATAACATTCCCCCCCCCCCCCCGTATTATATAACTATACAAAAAAACCCCAAAAATATTTAAATATCTCGACCCCCAGCTAATTATAGCCATATGGTAATGTTACGGGAGTTAGTGATTCATTCAGGGCCATTAACAACCCTTTGCACATAAGATCATTGGGATTTTTTTAACATTTGGTTAAATAAATAACCAAACCTGCACAAAAACATTAAGTAATACCCCGCAAAAACATTGAAAAACGTCGATTTTATTACGCAGGTCCTGCGCTGTAGCCTTTGCCATATCCCAATCGCCGCCAGCCGTCAGATCATAGCCCGCAGATCGGATGGACCACAGCAATATCGCGAGCCCTTTCATGCTGACCTTTAGTGCCCGAGGAACGGTGGTTTTACCGCCGTACCTTGGGACAGGTGGCAGCCTCCAGCACTGCTCGCTGCCCCCCCTCCAATACCAACTCTGTCCAAAAGCGGTGCGGGGGCCAAACCGCTTACCACCTCTGTACCCCACTGACGTCATCCTCGCATCATCTGCCCACGTTAGCGCCATGTCACCCCCCTACACGAAAAAGCACTATGCCATGCTAACGTCACCCAACCGAAACGCGCCAAAACCCGCCAAAATCATTTTTTTGTTAAAAAAGGCGTGAAAGTGTCATTTTCACTCATTTCTGCTTGTTTTCTCTACGCTACCTGTGCATGCAAATTTGCGTTCCGAAGCAGTGTTTAACCACATAGTCCGCCACCCAGCTAAATTGAGTCCACAATTCGGCCTTCCAGCTCGTCCCACGACCTGCAAATCGCAAAATTCACTATCAAAACAGGTATTTACCCGAATTTCGTTCCCAAACCCCGTGTTTTTTGCTTTCCACTCCAAGATTATCCAAAGAAGCTAAATTCGAATACACTTCACCAAATTACCTTCAACAAGTGCACCAGAATCGTTGTTTTTTCCCACTTTTACCGAAAAACCCTGCAAACCTCGTCTTCCTCTACAAAATTCACCAACTAAGCTAAATGCAAGTCGGCTTCAGTCTGCAATTGTCGGAAAAGAGCCCCAAAGTTGTCATTTTACCTATTTGGCTACAAAAACCCAAATTTCAATTGAAAAATCACGAAGAAGTGAGTAATGGAAGCACCAGTGGCCCTGAACATTACTCCCCTCAATGCAGCTCATAAGGACCTGGACTGGTTGCCCTTGGCTGATAGGGATTTTCAAATACAAGAATTAACTGGTGACAAAGACCACCTCCAAGCATTCTGTGAAATCAGGAATAGTCACCTAAATAAAACTGATCTCTATGGGATATGGGAATCCAATCTACCCAGATATTATCTCCCCTCAGTAAATGTATTCCCAGATGTAATCCACCTGTGCTGTGCCAATTATGAACCTACTCAAAGAGCAGTCATGTCTCCAACTGGAACTGTCCTTTTTCATATAACTCCTGACTCAATCAATGAAATGCTACACTTTAAACCTACTCAGCCTCTGGCTCCTCTTTCCATGGGACATTTGTTGGATGAAGGCTCTAAACTATCCACTGCAGAAATAGGCAGAATTGCCAAGTTATTCATGAGTCCAGATTGCTACTCCAGATACTCACCTCCCTATCACCATGCCTGGTTCAGTGAAGCTGGAAGATTCATTATTGACATGATATCCTATGTTCTGGGATTTAAGACAAGTGAGTATGTTGATGAGACAATTTTAGCTCTGATGTCCATGTTTATTCCAGGACACCCTCCTGCTATCAAATTTGACTTTGCTACTTTCATTACCAACAAAATCCATGACTAATTCATGAGTCTAGACAGAGAAGGAGTCTTTAAATATACCTCTTATATATATCATCTGTTTTTGTACTATTAAACAGACAGTTTTCAGTTTCCTATCAGAAAATTGGATACTAAAGGAGAAAGGAGGTATGTGATATTTTGGACCTCATTCTTCCATCAAGTCCATAGCTCTCCTTACACTTACTATGAATTCATTGATTTGTTTATACATCTAGTATCCTCTCTACTGATGACAACTCCTCCTCCCACACTCTTTGGTGACATGCAGAAAATTTTAGAGCTCTCCAAAAGCTATAAAATAGGTGACTGGTAATTTTACCAGAATCACACCGAGATCAGGATGTATGGCTGTGAGCTGTGCCCTTACAAACTGCCAAAATATGTGCCTATGAGACTATTTTCTCTTGAATATTTCAGGCAATTTATCAACTCGGATTTCACTCATTTTTATGCTACCAAGAAAAAGGCTCAGCTGAAATTAAGAAACCAGTTAGGCCCCTTCATTGTTAACAAAAAGGAAGCATGGCAAGATTCTAACAAAATATTGGGTGAACAACTCAAATTGAAAAAGAGCTTTTGGTGGGTACCCTATGACCCAAATGGATTCATTTGTGATAGAAAGGTAAAAAATAGGCTATCAGCCTATAATCATTGTAGGATCCCTGAAATAGAGCAGTATGCTAATCAAGATGAATGGGTAGAGGGCACAATGATAGAAGAACTCACTGAGGAAGAAAAGATGGAACAATCAATGAAAAATATTGAAAAAACTCTTGACCCGGACTCTTTTGGACAGGTGTCTTTCAAATTGCCTCAGCAGACCGGAGTGGGCACATCAACTGCTGCAACTTCTCAACAGCCTACACAAGAGAGCACTGCACCAGCTGCAAGGTCATCAAAAGGCAAAGAAGTGTTGGACTCAGAGCAGCACATAATGACAGATCAGCCAGCATCATCAAAAGAACAAGGCCAAGGGAAAATTCCTCCTGTCCAGACCAATGCACCAGAAACACCAGCATTACAGACTCCTCTAAATGAGGAAAAGGGCAGGAAAAGGGACCGAGAAGAAGCTACACCTGTAAGTGGGCTAGTAGAGTAACCAAGGTCAAAAAGGCAAAGAATAGATCCTCTACCTGAAGAGGAAATTATAGAGGAGATCATAGAAAGTCCAATAAGTGAGAGGGCTGCCAGCCCACAGACATCTCCAGTGGTAGAAACTTCCACCAGCTCGCATAGGCAGCAATTGGAGAAACAACATAGTGTGGAAATTTCCTCCACAAGGCCACAAAGTAGGCAAAGTTCAGATATTAAAAGAACATTCACGGACATCAAGGCACAGAATGAGCCAATAAGACTGCAGCTTTATGATCAATTTCTCAAGATGACCCCCGCCAAATAGCAAAGGTTAATGTCTGCATATGACATTAAAGAAGGAAAGATGATCTTGAGTCACTTCAAGCCTAAAGTGCAGCAGCCACAGTCAGCAGATGATTATATTAGAACAAATCTGGAGGCCCTTGCCAAAGACATTCACCCTTTGGACTAGATTGAGTTGCACAAGCAAACAGGAGAGATGGTCTACTCCACATTGGCAAACAAAGCAATGCTAGCTCAACAATTGCAGAATTCATTGAACAACACATCTGCCCAACTGGATTTGGAGAAGGCATCTTCCTTAGCCAAGGACAACAAGATAAAGTCCTTGGAAGATATTATCATAGCGCTGGGACATGATCCCAAATATGCCAAGGGAATAAAAGAATTGATAAAGAAAAAGGAGGATGACATAGCTGCCCTCAAGAAACAATTGAAGCTGCCAATTACTATGCATCCACAAACCACAGAGGTTGTGCAAGAAAAAGAAGAAGAAGACATGATGGATTTGCTAATGAAAATGAATCAAAGACAAAATGAGACAGCGCAGGAATTGGAGAAGGCATTACAGGAAAAGAAGGGAGTGTCGACCTCCCAACCATCTCAAATAGCTCCAACATTTACAACTACTCCTACAACAGTTACAACTGCTCCTACAACAGTTACAACGGCTCCTACCACAGCTACAACAGCAGTCCCTCCCACTATCCCAGCACCAATAGTAGCAGGCAGCAGCACTACCATGACCACAGAGGAGTTAATTAAAGCTATGGAGGAATTCAAACTCCAAGTTTCAAAATTAAAGGATGCCAAAGAAAAATTGGCAAAATTAGAATTGAGTTATGACAAATCTAAAATGACTGTGGCAGAAAAGACAAGAGAGGTGAAAGCATTAGAGAACAAATTAAAAGCATTGGAAAAGGACCTCTCTTTAGATAAGCCTCTGGGAGAAATCAAGCGAATTTTGTGGGCTAACATTAATCAATCCATTTGTAATATATGGAAATATATTCAGGTTATATATGAGGAGACTAATTTGATAGCAGCAGCCCAGGTGGAAATTCAAAAGGCCAGAACTCTATTGGGACACAAGCCCGAACATGCCAATAGGTTAATACATTTTTTGAATACTGAAACTAGGGAAGAACTAGCAGCATTGGACATTAGAGACAGAACAGGCACCATCCTAGCAGCCAAAAGAGTTCTAACCATGAGAAGCCTAATGCAGAATTTGGAAAGGAAGAGCCATGACATGCAAGAGGAGGTAAATTCTTTTATAGAAAAATTTGCAGTTTTGCATAAAAGGGGCTTTCCAAGTCTGGTGCGAAGTAATCGATGCCTACTGAAACAAGTTGAGTACACACACAGGTTAAATAAACGTGTTGTTGATCAAGTAAATGCTTCATCAATTAGTTCAGCAGAGAAGGCCTTGCCATCTGGCCAAACTCTCTATAGCAACCTAAAAAATCTATTTTTTATTGAGAATGAGATGAAACATCTTTTTCAGTCCAACCTAACTTCTACAAGTACACAGATGATGATGAAACTTTGATAAATCTACAAAGACATCAGTTACCAGTGGAGCAGTGGTGGCAAAGTGTTACACAAAAATATCGTCACTATGATTATTTACAGTCAGTATGGGTCTATCATCACTTGTACTATCCTCCTAAGCAAGTCTAAGACCTCAGCTCTTAAAATCAAGCTTTGGGAATGGGAGAAAGACATTAAAAATCAATGTAACTCTCGTTCCGCACTTTCTCTCATGGTCACCTACGGTCCCGCACTTTCTGTGTACAAAAGCTGCGTACCTACCCGCTCTGTCCCTAACGGTGTAGGTGCGGACCCTTGTGAAAGTCAAAATGCGCAAGTTTTATCTTAAAAAACTCACTTTGGGTTAATTCTAGAGTTTTCTAGAAGGAATTTTGACGTGGATTGTTCGCTCTGAGGTGGTTCATGCATCCCAAAAGAGAAGGATCTAATCCCTTGACTAAAGGAGCTATCCCTTTGAAGGAGGGCTTTATCCCTTTGAAGGAGGACCTAGTAACATCCCTCCATTGCACTATAAATACAGGCATTAGGGTGAGGACTAGGGAGGTTAGAAGCTAAACATTTTGAGGGTAAATGCTGGTGAAATTAAGACTTCCTAGTTGAGCTTAAGAGGAGAGATCACATACCTTTTTGGCTTCATTGGGGAGTGAGTGAAACTTGTCAAAGTAGAGGAGACTTCTTGTTGGACCCTGGGAGGAGCTTGTACAACATCAAGGCAAATGTTGTAAAGTTCTTCTTCTTTTGAATTAATACAATCAAACTCATTTTTCTCAACAAGTATCTTATGTTATTTGTTTCATGGACTCCTTGACTTTCATGTTAAATATGTTTTATGCAATTGGTTTTTCAGGTGCTATTTAATTTGTTTGCCTTGTTTGTGTTTGCAGATTCGCGAAAAGGAGCTCATTTGGATCAAAGGAGTGAGGGCATCCACAAGCTTGTGTTGGACCAAAGGTAGGCCCTAAAAACACTTGTTTGCTATTGTTTATTGAAGCATATTTAGAGAAAGATAGTGTCTGGTTGGTTTGCTTGCCATTAGGTCTTCTTTAGATTCTAGGAAGGTCTATCTTGTCCGCAAGATCGACTCATTCTGTGCGACAAAATGGCGACTCCACTGGGGACTTGATTGTTTTCCTTGTTTATACTTTGACCTGAGAAACTGTATTTTCTATTTCTGTTTTTGACTTGATGATTGTGGGGTTGGGTGAATTTAGTTAATTTTGAGTCAGTTTTATTTTTCATAGTTTTGGGAGAGGTGCGCACCCTCTGAGTTAAGCACAGTGCGTACCTGTATGCACTTTTCCTTTGTACACAGAGCATGAACGCACCTGTGTAAACAAGTTGCCTGCGTACCCTGTCAAAAATTTGAAAAATTTTAAATTTTTCTCTTTTTTATCAGTTTAGAATTTGTTTATAGGTTTTAGCCATTGCCCAGACCTGCTTGTTCCCTGTCAAAAACTTTCCTTGGTTTAATTTCATTAGTGTTAGGGTTTTAGGTGGAATTCCTAGGAATTTTTCTTGTTGGGTTTGTTTTTTGTTTTTGGTTGTGTAGTGGCTCTGAGCTTAGAAGCCGTAGGGACCTCAGATTACCCTGGTGTCTACTAGTCTTCTTATGAGTCTAACCATTTATGAAATCTCCCCTTGTTGAGGAATCTGCTTTGTGTTTTCTCATTTCAAAATTTCGAAAAACTTGTATTTGAAAGTTGGGATTTTCATTTTTTTAAAAAGAAAATGAAAGATTGGTTGTTTTTTGACTAATTGTGATTCTGCATAAATTACTCCTTAGCTCACATTTAGCTAAGTAAAACATCCTCAAAAAGACGCTTTAGTAAGATTTGACTTCAAATAGGGTTTTTATAGTTTGTAGATCTCAAGATTAGTCATTTGCTTAGTTTTGAGTGTTTTATGCAAAATATTAAAAAAAAAAAATCTCTTTTGGAAAAAGTTTGTTTTTGTAGTGATTGAGTGCTTTGAAACGAAAAAGGGAAATTTTTGTGAAATAACTAGTTGTCTCGTTTCGAGTGCTTTGGAAAGGAAAAGCTCTTCTTTTAATTTGTTTAATTGAGAAAGATTTGTGTTTACAAAGTATTTGCATTCTCAAACTCTTTCTTACTTTAGAAGTTCATCGAAGAGAAAAGATTGTTTAAATCATCTTAGGTGCATCTTTTTACTGATTTTGAGTCGAGTCTTTACACCACGAGTTTCATCTCCGCCACCTCTTGACTTAAGCAAAAACCACTAAAATTAACGCTTAAAGTAAAATTCACCTAGTAACATTTTATTTCTAGGGCTCTGATACACGAACTTAGCTTAGGCTAGTGTCTTGGATTAGGAGAGTAATTAACTCTCCAAGACAGTAAAAACACAAACAAGTAGCTGTATCTTGTGGTAGGAAGAAATCCAATTGTTGCATTTATGCTCTAGGAAAGCTCCTCCTAAAGGAGAAGCACGAGATCATGTCCGAACCAGTGTGGGAATCAGTCCTTCCTCATTGGGAACGACGCCAGATATTCACGTATTAAAAACGGTAAACCTCGGATTAACCATTGTCGAGGAGCCTGGGGTCACTTGTTGGTAAACCTTGGATTATGTCAAGGAGCCTTCAAGGGGATTGAGCTTGCTACTCTGCCCTTGCGTGCGTATCGGATCGTAGACTGTTCCCCCAGGTGTATTTGTCTCAGTTGGTAGCGTTAGTGACCATATTCTTTAGGATTCTTCCTAAGGTGACAGTGGTGGGAAGATCCCACTGTACCTGGAGCAGACGTCGGCTAGACTCACTTGGATTTTCTGGGGGGTTCGCTTCACTTGAGACGGTTAAGTGGAGGAACTTGGTCCAGTCTATTCATTAAGCAGGTTGCTAGGGTAACTGCTCCAACCACCATTTCTGTACTAAATTCTGCGACGTTGGATTTCATCACCAACTAGTGTTTTCGGTCCGGAAAGTTACTATTTGTGTGTGTTTGATCTCTAGATTCTTTAGGCTTGTGATTCAAATTTTTTTGGTTCTTTAGAGGCTTTAGGTGTTTTTTCATTGAGATTTTACTTTGTTTGCATGTGAAGTAGTTAAAAGTTTTTAACTGTGGCTGAATTACCAAGACAGTCCCGTAGACTTCGGGGCTAGTTTCCTGAGTTTGTAACCGTGGTTGATTTATTGAGGAAGTCCCATAGACTTCGGGGCCAACCTCCTGAAGAAGTCCCAAGCTAGCTTGAAGGCTTGAAAGTCCTCGTAACTCCTAGTGGCAGTAAAGTTGGGTCACCTGAAGAAGGAGAGTCTACGTTGGTTGTACATCCTGATTACCAAACTCTAGTAACAAGTTATAATCCTGAGTCTATTTCAGTTTCCGAACTTGCTGGTAGCTTTTCATCTACTAGTGATATAGGTGAAGAACCTGAGATATCTGAACCTGTTACTCCAACATCAGGGTTTATCTCTCCAACTTCTAGTGGTCCTGATTCACCTAGGGTAGAAAGAATCATCACCGAAAATCTTCCTTCTGGTTTGATAGTTATTGAATAACTTGCTCCGGAAGAAGAAGTAGGCATCCCTATCCATGAAAATCAACCTTTTCTTAATCTAAGGGAGCGTGAATCAATTTTTTACAGTCTGCCTAGGAGCACTACTTGGTATCTTTCTTTGACTAATTATTTGGAAAACCCAGGGTTAAGTTTTTTGTCACCTCGTACTCCTTATCATCCTAGAGGATTTTATACTCCTGTAAATATGTCAGGTCAGTCGTCCATGTTTACTCAATCACCTGAATCTTTTTTGTACGGCGGTCCTTCTGTCCCTCTGGGTATCAGTCACTTTCTGGTACTTTTGCGGGAGCATCTCCTCAACCCATTGAACAAGGGTTATTAACTGGAAGCAATGGTACAAAGTCGTTGAGCGTAGAAGACATTCTCATGATGTCAGGTTCATCATGTTCTATTCCCAATTCTCCACCTCAAGGTGGCCAACTACTGCCTGGGAGGCAGCCTCAATTAACGCCTGGCGGACAAACTCAAGGTACACAATTTGCATCTGGGGGGCAACCTCAAGGACAGTATGTACCTATGGTACAATATGTTCCTCAAGGTCAACTCCAGACTCAATATGTACCCTAGGGTCAACCCCAGTATCAATTTATACCTCAAGGTCAACCCCAGTATCAGTATGTGCCTCAAGGGTATCAACCCCAAGGTTAGTACTCAAGCCAAGGTTTCCAACCACCCCAAGGTCAATCATATGTTCAAGGAATGGGAAATGTACCTTTCAATTATCAATCCTACCCTCAACCCGGTTATGGTCCTCAATATTCTCAACTTGTTATGGGTCAGTACCCCGGAATGAATATAGTGTGGGATCCATCGCAAACCCAACAGGTGTTGCAGCCAAGTGTACAGTTGTCATTTCAAACTGGAAAACCCTCAGTTTCTGGTTCACCCCAGCAACCAGTCCAGTCTAACATTCAAACTTCTGTGCCTTTGGTAGTTTCTCAGTCTGGGCCTACTGCGCCTCGTACTCCATCTCAAACGACTGCTGCAACTACCGCAACATCTGTTCAATCTACCCCACCTACTTCTGGAGTATCGACAGCTCCGGTTTCTACTGTTCCTGTATCTACTCCTCAGACATCTTTACCACCGTCTGGATCCACGATTCAAACTACGGTTCAGATGCCTGTAGGACAACCTGGTTTAAGTACGGTTGTCACAAGTCAACCACAATTCACCTATCAACCGTACCAGGGACAATACCAATTCGGTCCTGCTATCCAGCAGCCAGTTTATCAATATCAACCGTATCCTGGGTACACTTATCAACAACCTCAACAACCCCAGTACGGTCTGGTTAATCCTGGTTTTCCGGGAGGATACAATATCCCAAACGCGATTGCTATTCCTAGTTATCCCAGATATCCTCCTCCTGGGGCTGGTCTCATGACCCAGAGTTTTAGGGATCCTAACCGGCAGTTACCGTTTATCGCAACTTTGGACTTGCCTGACTTGTCGCGCCTAACGAACGATCCAATAAACTATCTTCCGTTTTGGCCACCAATGCCAAATAAGTTGCCCAGTGACATTCCCAAGTTCGAAGGTAAATCAGGAGAGGACCCGTCGAATCATGTGATAAATTACCACCTCTGGTGTGCGTCTACCTCCATCACAGATGATTCGATCCGTCTTAGACTTTTCCAGCGCACTCTATTTGGTCTCGCGGCCAAGTGGTACATTGAGTTACCGCGAGGCACTTTTTATAATTTTATTCAGTTAGCTACCTTGTTTTTAACTCATTTCCAATTGCCAGTCCGATACGACAATGGCACGGAATTGTTAACTTCGCTAAAACAGTCAACATCCACGTACATTTCAGATCATATTCATGAGTGGAGACGTCGACGTCGTTTAGTGAAGGTATTTATTCCGGATCAAATCTTGGCCGAGTGGTTTGTAAAATCTTTGTTGCCAAAGATCACTGAAGATGTTGCTAAAGCCGGAGTGGTTACTGAGGAGCAAGTCATTGCTCAAGCACAGTACCTTGACTTGGTTTATACTTAGGCAGGTACGTTACACGAAAAGATCCCCGACCTTCCCAAATCAAATCAAATCGCTGCAGCTCCTTAGGGATCTCATGCCGCTGATGGTATAATTGGCACGGTTAACACTAAAGGTAAGAATAAATCCTCCAAGAATTCTTCTCCTATTATAACCTTGCCTGATTCCCCAACAAGAGATTCTTCTGCAGAGATTTCCGCCGATATTCACGTTGTATAGTCATCTACAGCTAAATCAAAATCTGGTGGGAAGAAGAAAGGAAAGAAGAAGAATAAAACGGACAAAAATTCAAAGGAGAAACCTGAAAAATCAGAATCCAATGATGAAAAGCGCAAACCTCGTTATCCTTGTCTCGTTTGTGACGAAGAACATTTCACAAGAGACTGCCCTCATCGTGCAGAGGTTGCGAAGATTGTCAAAGGTTCCCAAACTCTTGTTGTCTTGAAGGATCCATTTCCAAGTCAAGACAGTAAGATGATAGGTTCATCCTCGAATGCCAATGAAGAACCCATATTAATGATGTCCCATGTAAGGATTGCGACTCGATCGCAAAATTATGGTAGTAAAAGTCCTGTTGATGGTAAAGAAGCAGAATCTGCTCATTCTAACCCATCAACCTCAGCTCCCAGTTCCGATCCACTACAGATCGAGAAACCTAACCCGGACTTAGTAATCAAACCGCCCGCCAAGGGTATACTTCGAAAGTCTGCTTTCAATCCACATGCGAGAGCGGCCCAGAATTATAACATTGTTGAGGATTTAGTTGTTTCACCCTCAGCCATGTCAGCTTTGGAAGTGCTACAATCATGCCCAGCACAACGTAAATTACTTTTGTCGGCTATAGGAGCTATTGATGTTCAGGACCCGAATCTAATAATCTTCGATCTAGAAAATAGTACACCACGTTTGCCTCATCAAATGGCTTTCCAGATTCCAGTGATAGTCAAAAACAGGCCTATTCATCGGACTGTAATTGATGAGGGAGCCTCAACGTGTATTATGTCGATACAGTGTTGGAGATCACTTGGTTCTCCTTCACTAAATCAATCCTCGACAATTCTTAAGGCCTTTGATGGCCGTGGGTTTCATCCTTTTGGCATTCTACAGGATTTGCCTATAGGGGTTGAAGGAAAAACCGTTAGTCTAGATGTGGAGGTGGTTGATGCCCCTCTAGATTACAACCTTCTCTTGGGTTGAAGTTGGTCTTACGCTATGACAGCAGTCGTTTCATCGGTCTTTCGAGTAATAAAGTTTCCACATAATGGAAAGATTGTAACAATAGATCAGCTGGCTTACTTTTCATCCGACCCAGCCTCTTCGGAGAGTATTCAGCATGTTGGTAAAACAACTATCCCATATAAGGATGTTGGAGTAGGATTAGTTAAAGATGCCGGTTTACTGGGCACTTTTCCTTTTCCTCCAATCAACGCATCGTCCTCATTTGCAACAATTCATATGATTACATCAGACACCATTGTTTATGGTGATCCTTGGATCACTCCTTCTGAATCTGAGATAGACTCATTTGGTGATGCTATGCCTTTGAGTCCATATGAAATTGCTTATGAAGCCGTGCAGTCGTTTGCCAACCCTTTTTCAACCGAAAATGACTTAATGAATGTGGTCCGTGAGGAATCACTTTTCACATCAACCTCGGGTTTAATCACGTTTCCTGAACTTGTTCACTCTGACGAGAAAATTCGCGAAATCCTATGTGTAGATGATTTACCATGGGAAAATCTCCATCACAGATCTTCGTTTTTACCTGAGGATGATCGTTTTGAAAATTATTTCTCATCAATTTTTACAACTGAATATGTCAAGGAATCTCAGAATCCAATGAAACATCCTGATTCTGAGTTGAATTTGGGAAATATCTCTCGAACTATTCCCATTGACATTTCGGTTAAGCCTGGAATTGTTGAAAACATTCATATAGGTGCCTTGTGTACAGATGACGAAATTAATTTATATAAGGCCCTATTTCAAGATTGCCTTCTCCTTCTCCTTCGAGTCTTCGCCAACTCCAAAGTTTGCAGGGGAAAGCAAACTTTTTACGACGATTCATTCCTAACTATGCCGAGGTTACAAAGGGTTTTACCCGGTTTTTGAAACAAAATAATCAATTCTCTTGGGATGAGATAGCTCAGAAATCTTTTGATGCACTCAAACATGCGTTGACCCATGCACCATTGTTGCATCCTCCCAACTACAACCAGGATTACTTCTTGTATCTCGCCACCTCCCATTCCACCATTGGAATGGTCTTAGTTTAGGAAGATGAATTTGGAATGGAACATGTGATATATTACCTTAGTCGAACGTTAAATCCAACTGAGCTAAAATACTCACATGTGGAGAAATTGGCATTGGCAGCCGTTCAAGCTGTCCAACGTTTTCGTCACTACATTTTACTACATAAAACTACAGTAATTTCGGATTGAAACCCTATGATCTACATTTTGAACAAACAATTGCTAGGGGGCAAGTACTCTAAATGGATCGTTATCCTGCAGGAGTTCGACTTGGAATTTGAGAAATCTAAGTCTAAGAAATCTTTAGTTTTTGTAGAGTTAATGTGTGACTTCCCGCGTGCTGACACAGAAACTGTGGCAGAGGAGCCCATTGCGGACGAATCTTTGTTTCTAATCAGCACTTTAGATCCGTGGTATGGGGATATCATCGTCTATCTCCAGACCCAATCCTTTCGGCCAGAAATTTCAAGGTCGAAACGTCGGAAAATTCGATTCCAGTCCCAACAATTCAAAATTATTGGAGATACTCTTTATCGCCGTGGGGCGGACTCTATTTTTCGACGTTGCTTAACTCACGAAGAGGCTGAAAGGGTTCTAAATGACTGTCACTCTGGAGCATGTGGCGGTCATA
This sequence comes from Pinus tabuliformis, assembly GCA_031772625.1. NCBI lineage: Eukaryota > Viridiplantae > Streptophyta > Pinopsida > Pinales > Pinaceae > Pinus > Pinus tabuliformis. Next base: position 717,459,977 of record CM062812.1, on the reverse strand, counting down.
TGTCTCGGTATGCCACAGCCCAAAATATATTGCGCGCTGGCTATTTCTGGCCGTCCTTGTTTGAAGATTGTATTATGGCGGTCCAAAAATGCCACAACTGCCAGATTTTTGATCGTAAGATGCGTGCTCCACCTGCTCCTCTCCACCCTATAATTGTCGTTGGTCCTTTTTCCAAATGGGGTATCGATTTTATTACATGTAACCCTCACTCGGCCGGACGGCATGCGTATATCATCCTTGCAGTAGATTATTTTACTAAGTGGGCCGAGGCAATGCCTACATTCGAGGCAGATGGCAAAACAACTTCAATTTTCGTGTTCAATCATATAATTGCTAGGTTTGGTGTCCCACAAGCGATAATCACTGATCATGGGCGTCATTTTCGAAACGTTATGATGACCGAACTTACAGGCCAGCTTGGTTTACGTCACGATAGTTCAACCCCTTATTATCCACAAGCGAATGGTCTGGTTGAATCCATCAACAAAGTTTTAGTTATCATGATCCGACGAATCATTGGGATTCATCGGTCGAATTGGCACAACATGCTATTTTCATCGCTTTGGGCGTACCGAACCTCAGTAAAAACATCAACAGGGTTCACTCCTTTCCAACTAGTCTATGGTTTGGAAGCCGTGTTACCCATTGAATGCAAAATCCCATCACTGCAAATGGCCATCGAGTTACTTCCAGCCACTTCCGAAGTGGAAAAGCGTTTGTTATACTTGGCTCAATTAGATGAGAATCGACGTGATGCTGCATTGGCGATCGAGACTCATGCAAAACGAATGAAAGCTCAGTATGATCGAAATGTGACCCCTCGAAATTTTTCAGAAGGGGATCTAGTCTTAGTTTATGATCAAGCTAATGATAAATTAGGCGCTGGAAAATTCGTTCCTATGTGGCATGGTCCCTATGTTGTCAAGCGAAAGCTAGCCAAAGGGGCTTATGAATTGGTAGACTTTGATGGGGACTCTTTGGGTAAACCCAGAAATGGCCTTTACTTGAAGAGGTATTATGCTTAAAAGAATGGGGTATGGAGATTTTTAGTTAGGATAGTTTTTCTTTCTAGCTTGTGTGTTTTAGTTTAAAAAGTGTGCTTAGCTTAGAGAGTGTTTTTCCCTTCATTATTCCTGATTATCTTGGTTTTACTCTTGATATTGCAGATGTCGATGCCTCTCCAAACATACATTGGATTTGCTGATGGTGCTTGTCGTAATACACGGAACATCTCTTCTGCAGCTTGGGTTATCTATTTGCCCTCTGACGAGTTAGTTTCTATGCATGGGGTAAGCCTCAGTCAAACAACAAACAACATTGCAGAGTATAGTGCAGTGATTGAGTTATTGTCTGAATCTATTTCATTTGGGATTCGGAGTTTGATAGTGAGGTTAGATTCTGAACTCATTGTATTACAGCTTAATAGAGTGTATGCCATTAGAAATCCAGTGTTATTAAGATTATTTTTGAGAGTGCGTCTCTTGGAACGTGAGTTTGATTACATTGAATATCAGCATATTACAAGGTCTTTAAATACATTACCGGATGCAATTGCTTCTCAAATGTTAAATAGACATTTGCAATAATCATACATGTAAATTTAAAAACATTCCATAACATGATTTACAAGATAAGCCGGTAATAGTGATACATATATAGGAGTGTGTCAAAAAATACATCGTCTTCAATCATAGGTTGAAAAACACCTTATGATCGGCAAAAATGATAAGTACAAAAAACAAAATGTCACATGTGCCCACAATAGGCGATCATCCTATCACTGGTGATGATCTCTATAAGAAACCACTGCCCGGGCCACCTTGCAAAGGAACCTCCTAAAAGGTCCTGGGACTCCAATCACATAGCGCTGAAGTCGATGAGGAATGTCATCTATAGTGGTCTCAGGAATATCCCCTGTCAAGTGCTTAAGATGACCCTCCAACTTGGCCAAAACCTCTGTCGATTCGTCCTGTGGGGCTGGCATGGGTGCAACTGGTTGCCTCCTCTCGAAAGGCTGGAGAGCGGCTGGTCGCTATGGACCCACATTTGCATTTGAAATTTCTACTATCAGTTTTGAGACGATGGAAAAATAAAAAAATTAAAATAGGAAAAGTTGAAAAGGATTTTACCTGACTCGTCCCATTGCTCTCCTGGTGGAAGAGCCATGTCTGGGTCACCACGGAAATCTATCCCAGCGTAAGGGAAGTCCTAAATGGAAAAGACCTGGTTTTCCAACCATTGGAAATACTCAGGTTTGAACCGAGCAACCTCTGTCCTCTCGTCCGGGTGACGGGCCATGACTGCGACCCATCGCATCAGTTTGGGCTCTCGAGGAAGCCCAGCTCCAACAATAAGGTGCTGTGGGATCAGCATAGGAACTCTCTCCAGGCCAAAACTCATGACCAAAGCCCCATAACCAAAGGTCTTTAGTCGTTCGCTCTTGGCCCTGGTCAGTTGGCCTTTCACATTGGCCAACACAGCATTGCACCAGTTGAAGATGGTGCCTCGAAAGCAATCAACTGCCATACGCATCTGGGATCCGGTGGCAATATGTAATGCGGCAGCTCCACAAAGTCTAGTGACAATAAACGCAATCACCATGAGCTCAGGATGGGATATGGTCTTTATGTCTATCCCTTTGTCTCTAGCTTGGCTGTTGCAGTACTCTAACCGGAGGCTATCGACAGATTGGCCACCTGGCCTAGTCCCGTGCAAAGTCAAGTCTTCGCCTCTCTTAGGCAAACCAGTCAAGAAATAAATGTCCGCCGGCTCGATTTCGAGCCGGTGGCCGCCAATGAAAAAGCACTGGTCCTGTATGCTCCATCTGTCAACCAGCCACTGTAAGAAATCCACCTGAGCCCTCATGCCAGGAATGGTCCATAATTTGTACAGTCCGCACGCCCTCAAAGCATCAAGTGAAGGCTGATGATTCCATGCGGCAGCATCCACGTCCTCATGCTCTCGTTCATGCCAATCTAGCATGATGTACTCTCTGCATCAAGTATAAAGATTAATTAAATTGCTAGAAAACATTTTGATTGGTCCATTTTTGAGAATTTTTGGATTCAAAACCCTTGCGGCGGGGTACGCACCCTCCGATTTAGACACAGTGCGTGGGTCCGCACTTTGTCTACATGGGAGGTGCGGACCCCAAGCTTTTTCCCAATGGAGAAAACGTCGGGGTCCGCGGGTCTGCAATGGTAAACCTGCGGACCCCCGCACGTGGGTTTTGCGCCTAAAAACCCTCCCAAAAAATAAAATGAAGGACTAAATCAAAAAATTAAACGGTTGAAAAGGAAGAGTAGGATGATGTGGATTACCTGGAGAAGACGACGCTCGATTCCGATGGTTCGATTTTCCGCAATCTTCACGGGAAGTTTTTTGAGCAAAAGCACTATTTTCTCACCCAAACTCAAACAGTAAAAATGAATTGTCAAAACCCCTTTTTATAAGTTTTTTGAGTAAATGAATTGCAAATTTGTTTATGTTTCACTTTGAAAAGGTATTTTACGACATTTTTATCTATTTCAAACAGGTATGAGTAATGTTTGTGTTTTTGTGCAGAATAACGAATTATTCAGGTGAAATCTACCATTTTCAACGGAAAAACAAGTAGAGTCATCTTTAAGCCCTTTTCTGACTCCTAAAACATGAAAATGTTGCCGAGCGTTTCTTTTACACTCGTTAAAACGGATTTAAAAGACGGTCCACTTACAGCTCTTTTCCGACTGTAAAAACATGAAAAGATTGCCGGATTTTTGTCGTTTCAAATTCGATATTGGTTATGAAACGACGTGTCGTTGATCGCTTTTTTACTTTTTTGGATCAGTGACACTAATGACGAAAAGTACTCCTTGGTCGTAAGATCAAGCAGTTCTCTCAGGTATTATTTTATACTTTTTCGGGCTTGGGAGACACAAATTTACGAAAAAATGTCAACCCTGGAGTCTTCTTAAGTTTTTTCAGACTCTCTAAAATTGAAAAACACCGAGTTTCTCCTATACTGGACTCGTTAAAATTTCAAAGTAAAGGACCTGTTCAATTACAAACAGGAACGAACCACTCCTTCTTAGGGTTCGAATCTAAACTAAGTTGGAGTCATCCGAAGGATGAGCTTATAATCAAGCAAATGTTATCCTCCTCAAGCTTGTCAAAAATAAAGAGGTACTTGCCAGAAATGGTGGGGGAAAAGAGAGAAAAATGAGTCTGTTTGTCATACTTTGTAACCACTCTTGAACACGAAACTTTTATTCACCTGGGTTGGGAAATCCTTTGCCTAACAGTTGATCAAATCACATTGAAAGTCTTCAGCCGGTTTCTGGGTATTAACTTTGGGTAAATTGTCACCAAGCCATCTGTCGTGTCATTATGTGTTCAAGAGGTCACTGCCAATAAGCCATTCATATGAAAAATATCTGTCATCCATCTTGACCATCCCTGAGTCAGTCCTTGCAGCTAAATTTCTTCAACTTGATCTATGATTTCGTGTTGTGGGCTTGCCTACGACAGATCGCTTTCTATCGACATCAACTCATTATCTAGAAGGATGATCTAGGAATCATCAGTACCTTGAGATCTGCATGCCTCAATGGCAGGTTTCTCGCCTTTGACGACAGTTTACATCATTGACTTTCGATCGAAGGATTCCGTGATATGTTCGACATCAACACATTTATTCACATCTCATGGATTGTACTGGGTACTTTGAGAGCCATTGACATCACTGGTGGTTTCTCTCACACTTGTTAACAGTTTACATCATTGACTGGTAATCAACTGGTTTCTACCATGTTCGACATCAATGCATCTATTTGCATGGATAGAATCTTACTATTTCGGGAAGTAGAAATGAAGACCCTGGATCTAGTTTCCACCATCCAGGCTGCGAGCAATTTTGTATTCATTATATTGTGGACTATTCATAAACAGATGGCTGCGTCCATACTGTGTTCACATGAGTCTATACTTGTGATGTTTTACAAGATCATTCCTATATCAAAGCAGTAGATAGTTTTCTAGTTAGTTTTGATCTGAGTATGGGAATGCCTACCTCAGCGATGATATGATCTCATATATATATATATATATATATTGCATTGAATGTTTTTACAGGTTACGACCGGGCTCTCCACAAGATGATCCTCGAAATGATAAAGTACTTCACTCTTCATATATGATAAATGAAATCCTCATCTACTACAGACTTCGAACTTTAGGGGGCAATCCGTTACACAAAAATATCGTCACTATGATTATTTATAGTCAGTATGGGTCTATCATCACTTTTACTGTCCTCCTAAGCAAGTCTAAGACCTCAGCTCTTCAAATCAAGCTTTGGGAATGGGAGAAAGACATTAAAAATAAATGTAACTCTGGTTCTGCACTTTCTCTCATGGTCACCTACGGTCCCACACTTTCTGTGTACAAAAGCTACGTACCTACCCGCTCTGTCCCTAACGGTGTAGGTGCGAACCCTTGTGAAAGTCAAAAGGCGCAAGTTTTATCTTAAAATACTCACTTTGGGTTAATTCTAGAGTTTTCTAGAAGGAATTTTGACGTGGATTGTTCGCTCTGAGGTGGTTCATGCATCCCAAAAGAGAAGGAGCTAATCCCTTGACTAAAGGAGCTATCCCTTTGAAGGAGGGCTTTATCCCTTTGAAGGAGGACCTAGTAACTTCCCTCCATTGCACTATAAATATAGGCATTGGGGTGAGGACTAGGGAGGTTAGAAGCTAAACATTTTGAGGGTAAATTCTGGTGAAATTAAGACTTCCTAGTTGAGCTTAAGAGGAGAGATCGCATACCTTTTTGGCTTCATTGGGGAGTGAGTGAAACTTGTCAAAGTAGAGGATACTTCTTGTTGGACCCTGGGAGGAGCTTGTACAATGTCAAGGCAAAGGTTGTAAAGTTCTTCTTCTTTTGAATTAATACAATCAAACTCATTTTTCTCAACAAGTATCTTATGTTATTTGTTTCATGGACTCCTTGACTTTCATGTTAAATATGTTTTATGCAATTGGTTTTTCAGGTGCTATTTAATTTGTTTGCCTTGTTTGTGTTTACAGATTCGCGAAAAGGAGCTCATTTGATCAAAGGAGCGAGGGCATCCACAAGCTTGCGTTGGACCAAAGGTAGGCCCTAAAAACACTTGTTTGCTATTGTTTATTGAAACATATTTAGAGAAAGATAGTGTCTGGTTGGTTTGCTTGCTGTTAGGTCTTCTTTAGATTCTAGGAAGGTCTATCTTGTCCGCAAGATCGACTCATTCCGTGCGACACAAAGCATGTTGGAAATCTTGTAAGCGGGTTTCAAATTTTTTTTTCCCAAAAAACAACAGACATCATAAAGCAGATTAAAGGAAAGGGTGATAGTTTCGCGGGGTTGTAGTCTATTAAAGCACAATTAAACGCACCCGAGAAAGCAAAGCCAGCAGCGCGGAATATCAACGAAAGCATCCACCGACCGACTCACCGAGAAAATAGTCAGCGCGCCTTACCAACTGAGCAGCCAGCACAACAGTATTTACTTCTACAATTATTTCTTCCTGTTCCCAAGATCATTTACTTCTCCTGTAGAGTAGGTAGAAGAAGTTATTTCTAGATATTATCTCATTGAGATATTTTGTAAACATTTTTGTACAAATACCTCCCCAAGCGAAGTATTAGGGGTTGGTGATACATTTCTGGAACTGCGCTGTAACTCTGAGAACTCTTCTGAATAAAAAGTTTCTGGAATGCGTTGTTGCTGAACTCTCTGGATGTGGAATTAATGGCAGAGGACTATGTTGTAGAATTCTCGAATTATTTCATGGATCAATAAGTCTTTTTTAACTCATGTTTTACAGTTTCTGTGTTTTTATATATCATCTATTTTCATGATCTGAATAACAGGGAAAACGAATAACCGATAACTTGCTTAACTGTACTCTGTGTTCAATCTCTGTTATTTTTTATGTTTTCTTCAGAATTAGCATAAGCAGGAATTCTTAACTGCTTCTGTTTCCCCTGGTTCTTACATCTTGAATATAGCTAAGGAATTCTTAACTTCTCCCTGGTAATATTCATCCACTTTCCCTCTATCAATATGATGAAGGATTCTTAACTGCCCTTCACCCCTTGACTCCATCCCACCTGATTTCAGCTCACAATTTGTTCCATGGTTGATTACCTTGCTCTGTAGTACCACCTTCTGCCAAACAAACCATATCCAGCAGTTCATCCTCATAGACTCCATTAGCCCAATGGATTGAACTTCTCAAATTTACACCCCTGTTCTATTGAATATCACCATCCAAAAGTCAAACAAACCCTTGTACTTCATAACTAGCCTAATATAACTCAAAACAAAACTAAATCATAAAGAGAGAGCCCTCTCTAGATGCAGATTGGCTAGAACCTACATCTAAAAGATTGGTCTGTGGTTACCTCGGCCATATTCCCTTTTATACAACTTTTGGGGAACAACCTGAGTGATAACATCATTGGCGACTCCACTGGGGACCGAACGATTGTTTGTTACTGCTATTTATTTTCTAAAGCTACAGATGGAGCCTGAAGTTAGCCAGATAGCCTTTGAAACTGTTTTTTCTATGCAATTACAGGAGTAAATAAAAGCTGCTTCAGTCTATCTCCAGCCTAGTTTTAGGCTTTGAACAGCTGTCTCAAAGACTTGATCAGTTTCCTTTTCAATAAATCTTTAAGAAAATTCAAGACTCTCATAGTGGAAAACTTCCTAGAAACTTATTGATTAAAACTTGTATTCTTGAAACACTTCCATAAAATACCAAAAAATAGATTTAGAAGCTGGCTCCAAAGAAGAAAATTCGTTACACTAGATTAAATCCATATCCAAATCCTCCACCTATCTTTGAAAATCCTAATTTGATCCCAAAGAACCTTAGAAGACGAGATAATCAAGAAAATTATGCTGATTTAAACCTTGACACACCTCAGCAGAACGCTATCCAAGATGAGCTTACTGCTGGAAAATCGCAAGTCCTTTCTGCCATCACTGTTGCTTCACCTAGTTCACCATCATCACTTCAGAACATTTGTTCCACTCCCCCATCCACAGCACTCATTTCCACTGTTATCCCTGTTCTTCTAGCTGTCGCATTTCTTCCTGCTGTCCCATTTATCTCTGTAAATATGGAAAACCGATATGCTCCCCTGCAATTACCTGCAAATCCAGGGGCTATGCCTCAAGATTATCAAAGAAAAATAACCTATTTTGATGGTACTAGCACTTAGACAGCTCAACGACACACCAAGAAAATGATGGGTTATTTTGAAAACTATGAGATTGATGCTGATGATGTAAGAATGAAAGTCTTTGTCCAAAGTTTAACTGGAGATGTTAGAACCTGGTTTAGAGCACTCCTTGAAAACCATATTGCTGACCCAGATGCCCTTTATCAAATGTTCTTGAACAGATGGGAAAAGAAGAAGGACCCATTACACATCCTATCAGAATATGAAAGCTTGAAAAGAGGCCCACAAGAAACTATTCAAGATTATTGTGCCAGATTTAATAATGTGTACAATGCTATTCCTCAGAACCTTAGACCTCCACCAGACTTGGCCTTGATCAAATTCCCTGATGGATTTGATTCTGACATGGCTTACCAGCTCAGGGAAAGAGCTCCTCCAAGCTTAGAAGACATGCAAAGTATAGCTGTCAGTGTTGAGGCCAATCTGATTTCTAAGCGAGCTCGAGCTAGAGCTGAAAGGAGAACAACTTCCAAAGAAGAACCCTCTGCATTTGAACAGAAGTTAGATGCCATTATTAAATGAATGGATAAATTGGGTGATAGAGTAGAGACAATTGAGAGGAAATCCTCTTGGGATGGTCAACCAAGTAACACCGGCAGAAATCCAAACTTTAGGAAAAATCAAAATCCCAATGCTGGAAAGGTTGGTCCTGACCAAAACATTAGACCTCCATTCCAGGAAAACTATGCTGAAGCTTCAACTTCTAGTGAGCCAATAGAGGATTCTCAAATCAACTTAATGGGTCTAAATAGTGAACAACAAATCTTTTTGACCCAGGATGATCAAGAAGCTCACACCTTTAATTAATTTCAAACCAAGTCAGGGGAATCATTTGATTTTAGAGAGGGATATGATGTAGCTGTCTATGAGGTCCACAAACAATATAAGTTGAGAAGCAGAACAATAGATGTTCCTGAACCCAACAAGCAGAAAGATGCCAAGCAACCTAAAAAAGCAAAGGTTAATAACCTCCCTGTACCACTCCCTGTTGGAACAGACTTCAACCCAAAAGAACCAACTTTTGAGGAAATATCAGACAATCAACCATCAAACAGTCAGCCTTCCACTTCCTTACCTCCCAAATAAAATGCAAAGGAATCTTCTGAAATTGATTTTGAAGCACACTCAGTTCATAACAGCACTTCTGATAGAGAAAAAACCATTGAAAACACAGTAAAAAAGAAAATCTTGCTGCCCGAAATGCGAAAATCCAAATAGAAAAACCTTTCAATCTTGAAACTGAAATAGGCAAGTTAAAAATAGCAATTCCATTGTCCGAATTGGCTAAACACGATGTCTATAGGGAACAAATCAGCAAATCGCTTCAAATTTTAGAAAACATAGATGCAGTGAACGTTTTAGATGACCAACTAGAATTAATTTTTGGCCCTGAAGTAAATGGTAAATTAGTAGATGGAGGTGTTCCTCCTTTCTATGTGAGTCTGAATATTCATGACAAAGTACTTCACAATGCAATGTTTGATTCTGGAACTTCCCATAATCTAATGCCCAAATCTGTGATGGAAAAGTTGGACCTAGATATCACAAGGCCATACAAAGACTTATTTTCTTTTGATTCTAGCCAGGTCAGATGTCTAGGATTAATTAAAGATTTATGTGTATCTCTAGTTCAATACCCTACCAAGACAATTTTAATGGATGTGGTGGTAGTTGATATCCCACCAAAATATGGAATGCTTTTGTCCAGATCTTGGGGTGCAAAGCTCCAGGGATCTTTACAGTTGGACATGTCCTATGCTACCATTTCAGTATTTGGTCAGCCAAAGAGATTGTACTGGGAAACTTTGATGAAATATGTGGTCAACAGTCAAGAGAAGCCCCAAAATTTTCCCATTTATTCCATGCATTCTGATATGGACTCTTTCATCCTGTTCAATACTGATATTTGTTCTCCAACTGATGACAAAGCTTTGGCTGTGGAGCAAAAAATTTGCATAAATGAGGAATCTATTGCTCAAACTCTAGAAATTGCTGAAATAATTGATATAACAGACACACAAGGGAAACCACATAAAACTGAAAATCCAAATCTGCCCACTAAGCAAGTTTCCAAAACTCCTAATGCCAACTGCAATCAAGAAATCCTATGGTACCTAGAGTTTGATGGATCAGTTAATAAACTAGGAGCAGGGGCAGGCATTTGGATACATAACATGCAAAATGATCATGCTAAAGGACATGCATACAGGCTAAATTTCATATGCACAAATAACATGGCTGAATATGAATCCCTCCTACTAGGACTCAAATTGATCAAAAGTTTAGGGGCAATTAGGATATCAATTTTGGGAGACTCTGATTTGGTTATTCAACAAATGAAAGGAAACTTTGTCACAAATGATCGTAGGTTAAGAGCTTATAGAGGGGCAGCAATCGAAATACTCAATACCTCTCTAGAATCACATCTTACTAAAATTTCAAGGAAACACAATTTGCATGCTCACAGTTTGGCAACATTTGCTAGCACTTGTAAACTGCCATTTGAGCCAAATCATCATTTTACAGCTGAAATTAAACACAGGCCGACTGTACCAGACAATGTTAAAAACTGGCAGGTGTTTGACAATGACACTCAGATTAACAATTTCCTGACTCTAAAAGAAGAATTTTCCAGCACAAACATAGACACAAGCACCATTTGTGAAGCTGATTAAATAGGAAAAATTGAAACACACATTTCAGCTGAAACAGCAAATCAGATTTTACATCCAACAACATTTACCAGCAAAGAGTTGCAAGAGCTTAAAGGAATATACTTTGATGAAACTGTTGAAGAAGAGTCTGAAGTGATTGATTTAAAGGATAATTTTTTACCCACGGGCTTGACTCCTCTGGAGGATATTTTTGACTCTAATGATATTCCAAGAAAGCCCAAAATGCATCCATTAAACGCAGAAATTGAGGACTATAACATAGGGACTCAGCAAAATCCTAAAATGATAAAATTGTCTAAAACTTTGCCTCCTAACCAGAAGCTGAAATACATTGAACTGTTCAAAGAATTTCAAGATGTCTTCGCATGGAGCTATGAAGATCTCAAGTCCTATGACACTTCTGTCATCCAACATACAATACCCCTAAAAGAAAATCAAAAACCTTTCAAACAGAAACTTAGAAGGATTAATCCTGTACTCCTCCCTCTCATTGAGAAAGAAGTCAAGAGAATGTATGAAGCTGGAATAATTGCACCCATTAGATGTTCAGAATGGATCTCAAATCTAGTGCCCACTAGGAAGAAAACAAGAGAAATAAGACTGTGTGTTGATTTGAGAAATCTAAATAAAGTTTCTTTAAAAGACCACTACCCCTTACCTAAGATGGACCACATTTTACAAAGGGTAGTGGAGCCTCTAGAATTTCACTGCTAGATGGGTTTTGAGGCTTCAACCAAATTTTATTTCACCCTGATGACCAAGACAAAACAACTTTTACAACACCTTGGGGAACTTTCAAGTATGTAAAAATGCCATTCAGACTGAAGAACGCAGGGGCAAATTTTCAACGAGCCATGGACATAGCTTTTGCTAAAGAAATTCATGATTTCCTGGTCATATATCTAGATGACCTTACTGCATTTTCCAGATCAGATCAGGAACATTTAGAACATATCAGGAAGTGTTTTCTATGTAGAAAATATGGTATATCACTCAATCCAAAGAAATCATTGTTTGGCCTACAAGAGGGCAAACTGTTAGGACACATAATCTCAAAAGATGGCATTAGAATTGACCCAGACAGAATACAAGCCATTCTACAAGTTCCTCACCCTAGAAATATCAAAGAACTGCAAGCTTTCCTAGGGAAAATCAATTGTCTAAGAAGATTCATACCCAACTTGGCTGAACTAATAAGATTGTTGAACAACATGCTAAAAAAAGATTTCAAAGTCAAATGGACAATAGAAGCTAAACAAGCCTTTGAAGAAATCGAAATAGCTTTAACCAAAACTCTAGTCCTCATAAGCCCGAAATTTGATAGAGACTTCATAATCTTTTCCTTTGAATCTAAACATACTATTGTTGTTGTTTTGCTACAGAAAGATGATCAAGGATGTAAAAAACCCATTGCTTTTTTCAGCAAAGCACTGAGAGATGCACCTTTAAAATATCAAATCATGGAAAAACATGCCTATGCACTTGTAAAAGCTATTAAGGATTTCAAAGTTTATATCTTATACTCTCATGTAATAGCTTATGTGCCAAACACTGTTGTCAAAGATATTCTAACTCAAGAAGGAATTGAAGGCAAAAGAGGCAAGTGGATAGCTAACATTTTGGAATATGACATTGAAATTAAACCAACGAAGCTGATAAAAGGACAAGGATTAGCTAAACTTATGACTGAAACCAACTTTCAAGCCCTTGACATCAATGAACGGGATAACGAGCAGGAGATGGTGACTCCACAGATCAATCAAGCCTTTTTACAATCACCTTGGTATGCTGATATATGTTATGTATTATTAAACCTGCAGGCTCCTCCAGGGTTATCCAGAACTAAAAAGATATTTCTGAAAATGAAAGCTTCAAAATTCTGTATTGTAGATAATGTTTTATTTTGGAAAACTCATGAAGGCAATTTACTAAGCTGCTTAACAAAATATGAAACTGACAAAGTGCTTAAAGAATTTCATGCAGGGGATTGTGGTGGACATTTGTACTAGAAATCAACTACTGATAAAATCCTAAGAGCTGGATTTTATTGGCCCTCCCTGTTTGCTGATACAAAGAAATTTGTGACTTCTTGCCATAAATGTCAAATCTTTGAAGGCAAGAGAAAGCTTTTACCCCTACCCCTCAAACCAGTTTCCACTAAAAGACCATTTCAACAATGGGGTTTAGATTTCATTGGGGAAATTCACCCTCCCTCTTCTAGCTAGCATAAATGGATTTTGACTACCATAGACTACTTCACCAAGTGGATAGAATCCATCCCTTGTAGACAAGCTAATGATTCAGTGATCATGCAATTCCTAGAAACCAATATCCTGTCTAGATTTGGCTGTCTGGAAAATATTATAACTGACAATGTTGCTGCTTTTAAATCCAAAAGAATGATCAATTTTTGTCACAAATACCATATTACCTTAGGCCACTCCACAGCCTATTACCCTCAAGGTAATGGTCTAGTTGAATCATCCAATAAAAGCCTGATCAATATCATTAGGAAAATATTGGAGGAAAACAAGAAAAACTGGCATAAGAATCTTATCAATGCACTTTGGGCAGACAGATTGACTACAAAAAGATCCATTGGAAAAAGCCCCTATGAATTGGTTTATGGCATGGAGGCTGTATTCCCTTCATCTTTGGGAATCCCTGTGATAAAATTGCTGCAAGGAATACAAGCAAAACCCAATGACATTCAGAGAAAAATCAATCAGACAATTCATTTGCAGCAAACTAGAGAAGAGGTGTATCAAAGATCTCAAGTTCTACAAGAAAAACTTAAAAATATATTTGACAAAATCACAAAGGCAGAGGATATTTTCATAGGAGACAAGGTACTGAAATGGGATTCCAGAAGGGAAGATAAAGGAAAACATGGGAAATTTGATTTTCTATGGAAGGGACCTTATGTCATTCAGGCTGTACAAGAAAACAACACCTACTTTTTGAAGAGCCTGGATGGTACAGAAGCAGAAGATGGACCAGTCAATGGTCGGATGCTCAAGAATTATATTGATCCACTTTGTTAAGATGTCAGGACCCTAACTTGTACATAAGAGTGTTTACTTTCTGCAGTTTTTTATAGCAATAAAATAGGAAGGAATATGTAGCAAATTTTGAGAAAAAGTCAAGGAATTGTGCCACCTTTTTGTATTACCTGTTACTTTATCAGAAGAATTGAAGGAGGAGACTTGGGAGCTATAAGTATGATGGCAAATATTTAGACAAACTATCAAAAAACAGAGTTGCAATTGTTTGAATGGGCTAGGAAATATATATATATGTTGCAGAGGTACAATTTGTTTATTTACAACAAAGGCAAAATTTCAAAATGCAGCAAGAATTGAACTCAAGGCTACCTGACCTGCTGTTCTTGGCTTTTCACAAGGAAAATCCATCCCCAAGTGGAGCTAGTGTTATGCTCCTATACCAATAGGTGTCATATTTCATGATTGACTGGTAAAATGCCAAATATGTTCATCCTTTTCATGCTGCAAAGGTTCCATATTTTGAAAAAATCAAAAAATGAAAAAATGAAAAGAGGGTATGCCCTAAAAGAAAGATCAAAGGGCAAAAGAATGAATTGGTAAAAAGAAAGAGAATGAACCCCAAAGAAGACCAGGAAAGTGCGCTAGTCCAAAATGCCACTACTATCCTATTTTTGCAAAGAAGTTCAATCTATGCAATCAGTTGGTTCCTGTCACAGTTGATGGATGGCCAAATAGCTTAATCTTGGCCAGTCCATGTTTAAATTTCCTCTTTTAGAGGTAGAGAATAAAATCTGTCCAAACAGTTCAAGCTTGGCAGATAAGTAGTTAGGTAGAGAAGCAAAGGTGCTCAACAGTTAAATCTGAGCCCGGGAAGATATAAGGGCAGACTTAGATAGGATGGCAGTTAAAAGAAAAGAAAAGAGTAATGGTTTGCCAGTTCAAATGCACCCAAGGGAAAGGAAGAAAAAATGTTAGGTATAATAGGCTGGGTAGGCAATTTTGATGTTGCAGAAGCAGGTTTGTGAGCAATTTTGTCTTTAAAGATGATTCATCTCTCATGGATATCATAAGCACAATGGCTATGGTTTGGCTACAAAACAAATGAAGCATGACTAATTTCCCCTCACATTTCTCCAAAAAACCTTTACTAACCTCCCCACAAGGACATTGAAATCTGCTCAGTGCTCCTAGATCACTTCATTTCATGAAAAAGACTAAGTGAAACTTTGTTTTTACTTAGGCAAAGGAAGCCACATTTCTTGTGTAAAAATGCTTTTCTTCCATTATGCTAAGTTTTCTAAATTCACAGCTTGGATCCCTTTTCATTTCCCTAAGCCTAAGTTTCACTTTTTCAACTTAGTGCTTTTATTTGAATATATCTCTCATATTAACATATTAACTTTATATTATAACTCCTACATAACATTCCTCCCTCCCCCCGTATTATATAACTATATAAAAAAACCCCAAAAATATTTAAATATCCTGACCCCTGGCTAATTATAGCCATATGGTAATGTTATGGGAGTTAGTGGTTCATTCGGGGCCATTAACAACCCTTCGCACATAAGATCATTGGGATTTGTTTAACATTTGGTTAAATAAATAACCAAACCCGCCCAAAAACATTAAGTAATACCCCGCAAAAACATTGAAAAACGTCGATTTTATTACGAGGGTCCCGCGCTGTAGCCTCCGCCATATCCCAATCGCCGCCAACCATCGGATCATAGCCCGCAGATCGGACGGCCCATAGCAATATCGCGAGCCCTTTCATGCCGACCTTTAGCGCCCAGGGAACGGTGGTTTTACCGCCATACCTTGGGACAGGTGGCAACCTCCCGCACTGCTCGCTACCCCCCCTCCAATACCACCTCTGTCCAAAAGCGGTGCGGGGGCCAAACCGCTTACCACCTCCGTACCCCACTGACGTCATCCTCGCGTCAACTACCCACATCATCGCTACGTCAGCGCCACGTCACCCTGCTACATGACAAAGCACTATGTCATGCTGACGTCACCCGACCAAAACGCGCCAAAACCCGCCAAAATCAATTTTTTGTTAAAAAAGGCGTGAAAGTGTCGTTTTCACCCATTTCTGCTTGTTTTATCTGTGCGGCCTGTGCATGTCGATTTGCATTCTGAAGCAACGTTTAACCACACAGTCTGCCACCCAGCTAAATTAAGTCCACAGTTCAGCCTTCCAACTCGTTCCGTGACCTGCAAATCGCACATTTCACTGTCAAAACAGGTATTTACCCGAATTTCGTTCCCAAACCCCGTTTTTTTTTGCTTTCCATTGCAAGATTGTCCAAAGAAGCTAAATTCGAATACATTTCACCAAATTACCTTCAACAAGTGCACCATTATCGTTGTTTTTGCCCACTTTTACTGAAAACCCTGCAAACATCGTCTTCCTCTGCAAAATTCACCCACTAAGCTAAATACAAGTCGGCTTCGGTCTGCAATTGCCGGAAAAGAGCCCCAAAGTTGTCATTTTACCTATTTGGCTACAAAAACCCAAATTTCAATTGAAAAATCACGAAGAAGTGAGCAATGGAAGCACTAGCGGCCCTGAACATTGCTCCCCTCAATGCACCTCATAAGAACCTGGACTAGTTGCCCTTGGTTGATAGGGATTTTCAAATGCAAGACTTAACTGGTGACAAAGACCACCTCCAAGCATTCTGTGAAATCAGGAACAGTCACCTAAATAAAACTGATCTCTATGGGATATGGGAATCCAATCTGCCCAAATATTATCTCCCTTCAGTAAATGTATTCCCAGATGTAATCCGCCTGTGTTGTGCCAATTATGAACCTACTCAAAGAAAAGTCATGTCTCTAACTGGAACTGTCCTTTTTCATATAACTCCTGACTCAATCAATGAAGTGCTACACTATAAACCTACTCAACCTCTGGTTCCTCTTTCCATGGGACATTTGTTGGATGAAGGCTCTAAACTATCCACTACAGAAATAGGAAGAATTGCCAAGTTATTCATGAGTCCAGATTGCTACTCCAGATACTCACCTCCCTATCACCATGCCTGGTTCAGCAAAGCTGGAAGATTCATTATTGACATGATATCCTATCTTCTGGGATTTAAGACAAGTGAGTATTTTGATGAGACAATTTTAGCTCTGATGTCCATGTTTATTCCAGGACACCCTCCTGATGTCAAATTTGACTTTGCTACTTTCATTACCAATAATATCCATGACCAATTCATGAGTCTAGACAGAGAAGGAGTCTTAAATATACCTCTTATATATATCATCTGTTTTTTTACTATCAAACAGACAGTTTTCAGTTTCCTATCAGAAAATTGGATACTAAAGGAGAAAGGAGGTTTGTGATATTTTGGACCTCAGTCTTCCATCAAGTCCATAGCTCTCCTTACACTTACTATGAATTCATTGATTTGTTTATACATCCAGTCTCCTCTCTACTGATGACAGCTCCTCCTCCCAGACTCTCTGGTGACATGCAGAAAATTTTACAGCTCTCCAAAATCTATAAAATAGGTGACTGGTACTTTTACCATAATCACACCGAGATCAAGATGTATGGCTGTGAGTTGTGCCCTTATAAACTGCCAAAATATGTGCCTATGAGATTGTTTGCTCTTGAATATTTCAGGCAATTTATCAACTCGGATTTGACTCATTTTTATGCTGCCAAGAAAAAGGCTCAGCTGAAATTAAGAAACCAGTTAGGCCCCTTCATTGTTAACAAAAAGGAAGCATGGCAAGATGCTGACAAAATATTGGGTGAACAACTTAAATTGAAAAGGATCTTTTGGTGGGTATCCTATGACCCAAATGGATTCATCTGTGATAGGAAGGTAAAAAATAGGCTATCAGCCTATAATCATTGTAGGATCCCTGAAATAGAGATTTATGCTAATCAAGATGAATGGGTAGAGGGCACATTGATAGAAGAACTCACTGAGGAAGAAAAGATGGAACAAACAATGAAAAATATTGAAAAGACTCTTGACCTGGACTCTTTTGGACAGGTGTCTTTCAAATTGCCTCAGCAGACCGGAGTGGGCACATCAACTGCTGCAACTTCTCAACGGCCTACACAAGAGAGCACTACACCAGCTGCAAGGTCATCAAAAGGCAAAGAAGTGCTGGACTCAGAGCAGCACATAATGACAGATCAGCCAGCATCATCAAAAGAACAAGGCCAAGGGCAAATTCCTCCTGTCCAGACCAATGCACCAGAATCACCAGCATTACAGACTTCTCTAAATGAGGAAAAGGGTAGGAAAAGGGACCGAGAAGAAGCTACACCTGTAAGTGGGCCAGCAGAGCAACCAGGGGAAAAAAGGCAAAGAATAGATCCTCTACCTGAAGAGGAAATTATAGAGGAGATCATAGAAAGTCCAATAAGTGAGAGGGTTGCCAACCCACAGACATCTCCAATGGTAGAAACTTCCACCAGCTCGCATAGGCAGCAATTGGAGAAACAGCATAGTGTGGAAATTTCCTCCAGAAGGCAACAAAGCAGGCAAGGTTCAGATATTAAAAGAACATTCACAGACATCAAGGCATAGAATGAGCCAATAAGACTGCAGCTTTATGATCAATTTCTCAAGATGACCCCCGCGAAACAGTAAAGGTTAATGTTTGCATATGACATTAAAGAAGGAAAGATGATCTTGCATCACTTCAAGCCTAAAGTGCAGCAGCCACAGTTAGCAGATGATTATATTAGAACAGATCTGGAGGCCCTTGCCAAAGAAATTCACCCTTTGGACCAGATTGAGTTGCACAAGCAAACAGGAGAGATGGTCTACTCCACATTGGCAGACAAAGCAATGCTAGCTCAACAATTGCAGAATTCATTGAACAACACATCTGCCCAACTGGATTTGGAGAAGGCATCTTCCTTAGCCAAGGACAACAGGATAAAGTCCTTGGAAGAGATTATCATAGAGCTGGGATATGATCCCAAAGATGCCAAGGGAATAAAAGCATTGATAAAGAAAAAGGAGGATGACATAGCTTCCCTCAAGAAACAATTGACGCTGCCAATTACTATGCATCCACAAACCACAGAGGTTGTGCAAGAAAAAGTAGAAGAAGACATTATGGATTTGCTAA
Source organism: Pinus tabuliformis (assembly GCA_031772625.1). NCBI lineage: Eukaryota > Viridiplantae > Streptophyta > Pinopsida > Pinales > Pinaceae > Pinus > Pinus tabuliformis. The sequence continues at coordinate 717,440,912 of CM062812.1, read as the reverse complement.
TGAAAATGAATCAAAGACTAAATGAGATAGAGCAGGAATTTGAGAAGGCATTACAGCAAAAGCAGGGAGTGTCGACCTCCCAGCCATCTCAAACAGTTCCAACATTTACAACTGCTCCTACAACAGTTACAATTGCTCCTACAATAGTTACAACTGCTCCTACCATAGCTACAACAGCAGTCCCTCCCACTGTCCCAGCATCAACAGCAGCAGGCAGCAGCACTACCACGGCCACAAAGGAGTTAATCAAATCTATGGGGGAAACTAAACTCCAAGTTTCAGAATTAAAGGATGCCAAAGAAAAATTGGAAAAATTACAATTGAGTTATGACAAATCTAAAATGAATGTGACAGAAAAGACAAGAGAGGTGAAAGCATTAGACAACAAAGTAAAAGCATTGGAAAAGGACCTCTCTTTAGATAAGCCTCTGGGAGAAATCAAGGGCATTTTGTGGGCTAACATTAATCAATCCATTTGTAATATATGGAAATCTATTCAGGTTATATATGAGGAGATTGATTTGATAGTAGTAGCCCGGGTGGAAATTCAAAAGGCCAGAACTCTATTGGGACACAAGCCCGAACAGGCCAACAGGTTAATACATTTTTTGAATACTAAAACTAGGGAAGAACTAGCAGCATTGGACATCAGAGACAGGACAGGCACCATCTTAACAGTCAAAAGATTTCTAACCATGAGAAGCCTGATGCAGAATTTGGAAAGGAAGAGCCATGACATGCAAGAGGAGGTAAATTCTTTTATAGAAAAATTTGCAGTTTTGCATAAAAGGGGCTTGCCAAGTCTGGTGGGAAGTAATCAATTCCTGCTGAAACAAGTTGAGTACACACACAGGTTAAATAAACGTGCTGCTGATCAAGTAAATGCTTCATCAAGTACTTCAGCGGAGAAGGCCCTGCCATCTGGCCAAACTCTCTACAGCAACCTGGAAAATCTATTTTTTATTGAGAATGAGGTGAAACATCTTTTTTCAGTCCAGCCTAACTTCTACAGGTACACAGATGCTGATGAGACTTTGATAAAGCTGCAAAGACATCAGTTACCAGAGGAGCAGTGGTCACAAAGCATGTTGGAAATCTTGTAAGCGGGTTTAAAATTTTTATTTTTTCCGAGAAAACAACAGACATCGTAAAGCAGATTAAAGGAAAGGGTGATAGTTTCGCGGAGCTGTATTCTATTAAAGCACAATTAAAATCACCCGATAAAGCAAGGCTAGCAGCGCGGAATATCAGTGAAAGCATCCACCGGCCGACTCACCGAGCAAACAGTCAACGCACCTTACCAACTGAGCGGCCAGCACAGCAGCATTTACTTCTGCATTTATTTCTTCCTGTTCCCAAGATCATTTACTTCTCCTGTAGAGTAGGTAAAAGAAGTTATTTCTAGATATTATCTCATTGAGATATTTTGTAAACATTTTTGTACAAATACCTCCCCAAGCGAAGTATTAGGGGTCGGTGATACATTTCTAGAACTGCGCTGTAACTCTGAGAACTCTTTTGAATAAAAAGTTTCTGGAATGCGTTGTTGCTGAACTCTCTGGATGTGGAATTAATGTCAGTGGACTATGTTGCAGAATTCTCGAATTATTTCATGGATCAATAAGTCTTTTTAACTCATGTTTTACAGTTTCTGTGTTTTAATATATCATCTATGTTCATGATCTAAATAACAGGGAAAAAGAATAACCCAGAACTTGCTTAACTGTACTCTGTGTTCAATCTCTATTATTTTTTATGTTTTCTTCAGAATTAGCATAAGCAGGAATTCTTAACTGCTTCTGTTTCCCCTGGTTCTTACATCTTGAATATAGCTAAGGAATTCTTAACTGCTCCCTAGTAATATTCATCCACTTTCCCTCTATTAATATAATGAAGGATTCTTAACTGCCCTTCACCCCTTGACTCCATCCCACATGATTTCAACTCGAAATTTGTTCCATGGTTGATTACCTTGCTCTATAGTACCACCTTCTGCCAAACAAACCATATCCAGCAGTTCATCCTCATAGACTCCATTAGCCTAATGGACCGAACTTCTCAAATTTACACCCCTGTTCTCTTGAATATCACCATCCAAAAGTCAAACAAACCCTTGTACTTCATAACTAGCTTAATATAACTCAAAATAAAGCTAAATCATAAAGAAAGAGCCCTCTCTGGATGCAGATTGGCTAGAACCTACATCTAAAAGATTGGTCTATGGTTACCTCGGCCGTATTCCCTTTTATACAACTGTTTGGGAACAACCTGAGCGATAACAGATTCAAGGCCTGCAATTCTGGTCTTTGCTTCAGTCATGTTGTCTTTCACCTCTGAGTTGATTAGGAGGTCATTTTGTCCTATAATAATGCTCTACTAGCTACTTGATAAAATGGATAACACTCTAATTATTGCCCCATATTAGTGTAGGTTTCTCTTGTTGAAAACTAGACTTGGTCAAAATATGTTCAATCCAAATAGACTCAGTGGAAGCACTATCAACACCTCGATATTTTGCATCCATAGGAGGAAGGGAATTGACAACTTACTCTTTGCTAGACCAAAAACCAGGACCATAGCCAAGATGAATGACATAGACAGAGTTGGACTTGCAGTAATCAATATTTCCAACCTAAACAGAGTCAGTATAACCCACTAAATTTGCATTACCATCAGAATAATATTGAACGTAGATTTCTAATGAAGCTCATGTGGTTCCTTCATGACTGGGAGACCAACTAACTGCATAGGAGATATCTGGATGATTGTGAGTCAAGTACAAAATGCCTCCAACGAGCTATCGATACAACACAACATCAATCAAAGGAGTGGAAACACTTGGTTGACAGATTGACCCCTGACAAAAAGGGTGTGGGTGTAAATTTCCAATCCAATCTCTGAAATCTGCAAGAGAGATCAAAGGCGCAATTTAATTGTAATATGCCTATCCTAGATGCAAACTAAAAGAGTTGTTGATACCACATAGTGTCAACCAAAGGAGTGGAAACACTTGGTTGAAAAAATTACCCTTGACAAAAAGGGGGTGGGTGTAGATTTGCAATCGAATATGTGAAATCTACTTAAGAGATCCAAGGCATACTTGAGTTTGCGAGATGCTTATCTTGGATGCAGACCAAGTGATCTGTATCTCAAGAAAGTAGTGAAGGAGCCTCATGTCTTTCATGTTGAACTATTGATAGAGAGTGGACTTCATGTGATTAATGAAGGTATGAAAAGGCCCTACAACATACTACACCCTACTACCCACAACAAAGGAATAATCATATCTTGATGGAGATGACAAATTGCATGATCCATTCCAGAGGTCCTTGCTCGTAGTTTTGGGCTGAAGCCATCAATTCTGTCAAATATGTTCAAAATTTCATACCTCGCAAAAGTTGTCTAGATGGTGTCCCAAGAAGAAGCCTTGAGAGGATGGACACGCTCTATTGGCTATCCCAGAGTCTTTGTATGCAATGTTGGGCCCAAAACCCCAAAGAAAAATGCAAGGCAATGTACATACAATGTATGGTTTGCATATTTGTTGGCTACCCATAATATGCTAAAGGTTGTAAATTTCTTATTCTAGATACACATCAGTTAGTCGTTAGGAGTGTTCAATTTTATGAGCATGCCCCTTGGAATATTGATCTTCATATGATTTTTCTTCTTTTGAGTTGACTTCTCCAGCTAATGATTGTTCTCTTGAAGAAAATTGTGATGAAATGTTTCTGCCACTTTCTAAGTGGTGTGAAAGTGTACATACTTGGTTTAAGTTCACTTAGGTAATACATTAAATCCTTAGTTGGTATATCTGCCAACCAAATTCTTAATTGATGGATTCTTCCTAGTTTTCTATGAATGGAGGATCTTTCTTTGTATTCCAGACAAAACATATTTTATATACAGTGATAATCTTGTTCCTTAAATTGGTTTTGAGTCTCTGTTCTTTTTTCTGAATTCTGTGGCATCCACATTTAAAACAAAGAGTGTTGAGCAGGTTGATTTGTTAGCTTGAGCTCCATACAGACAAGGTAGAACAACAATAGAAGAAGCAAAATTGATAGAAAGACTTATGTTGTTCTTCTTTGTCTGTATGGAGTTCTATAAGTTTAATTACAAGGAGATCACCTATATCTATGAGATAGACTATGAGGAGCCCAACGTTAAATATAGGTGGTTGGGTAGTTCACCTGCCAAGCTGTAATAAGTCAATTATGCACAATAATTAGACATTGAACATCAAAGTTAACACGGATAGATCTGAGGGTATGGATGCAAAGTTAACATTCCATGGTTGGTTTGGAAAGGTTTTTAAGGATGATTCGGGCCTTACAATACATAAATGGATTTGGTTCACCAAGTGTCTCTGTGACAAGACAACAAATATGTGTGCACCCCTAAATAAGCATGGGATTTTCATAGAGATTTATTATTGGGACACAATTTTGGCTTATAATATTTTCTCATTGAGAAGTACAAACATGTACTTTAACAACATCATTGAGAAGAAGCTATATTCTAGTATTCCTTAGAAATCATGTGCCAATACTAGTAGAAAGCTACTTCTCAAGTTCACTTTAGGTGCAATGTTTAGTGACTACTTTAGGTAGGAAATCAAAATGGTAGTAAACAAACTCTTAAATGGTACAAGTTAGAACTTGGCACTACCAATTTTATAATATTTGCAAACAATTATATTTTTGGTTGTCTATGGTCTTAGCACAAGGTTTCAAAATGTTAATTTTAGGTATGTTCTATGCTGAGAAAAAATTTACTTCAATTTTCCATATTAGCTCAATATCAATTCCGTATTAGAAATCACATTTAGCATGATAGTAAAATGAAAATAGAACATAAACATAAATTGTAGAAAACAAGCCAAGACAAGAGGACACAAGATGTGGCGCCAACCAGGGACAAACCCCAATGTGGGGAAACCCTTGATCAATTCTTCTTATGTTCTTCAATAGTTCAGCAGAGAGAGAGATAGTACATCTACATCAGAAGTCAACATTTTGACTTATCAAAATAAGAGCAGAGATCTTCCCTAAGAATATGTCACATGAGGTAGTTGATCTGAACATAGGTGATTCCATCACCTTGTTGTACCTATCACTATGTTGTAGCATGTTGCACCATCATACCATGTCCATCATCACTGTGTTACACCATGTTGCACCATCACCATGTCCATCATCACTGTGCTACACCATGCTGCACCATCACTGAGTTGTACCTCATCATGATGTACCCAACATGCTGCTCTTCATCATCATGTTGCACTATTCATCATGTTCCACTATTCATCATGCTGCACTATTCATCATGCTGCACTATGCATCATTATATTGCACCACTGTCATTGTGGACTATGTTGCACCATTCATCATGTTGCTTCATTCACCTTACTGCACGATGTTGCCCATGCACCTTACTGCACCACGATGCTCCATGCACCTTACTGCACCATGTTGCACCCATCCTTACTGTCACCTATATGCTGCAACCATTTACACTCACCATCCTTAGCTGCTTGCTATGGCTTACAACCTAGAAAAGTAGCTAGGCTATAGTTGCATACTCCTTCAACAAGTCCAAAGTGCAGACTCCTAACAGTCCCAAAATCTGCCCAGATTTAACCACAATTGATCTCCAAGGAAGGATTGTCCTCTTTATGTTCAGAGTAACCTTCTATTAATATAGTTGACCTCGAAGGGAAACCTATCCCCTTTCTTGTAATGCAAAGCTGCCTATTTTCCCTTAACTAGCTTTGATTTTCACAAGACCACTCTTCACTTGCCATCATGGGTCATGGTAAGTTACATCCAGTACCAGTCCTCAAGTAAGCACCCAAACAAGCTACTATTACTGCGGTTAGGTTCCTATTCTTAGTTGCTTCTCTACGAGGTAGTATAGGGCTAACACCAGCTCCTATACTTACCCAACAATCTGCAGATCACCTTGCACTCCTTACACTGTCCCAACACAATGCTTGCCTTAATTAACTCAGCTCTCATATAATATGAGACAGCCTCCACGCAGTCATAATGATCCTCACATATCTGCTTCTAAACAATAGTGACTAGGGCATTAATTCTGCCAGAGTATAGGAGTCTCTTGACTGTGTATAATAGTCACCCCTTGATCAGCAATTAGGGCTCCTTAGAACAGCAGTTTAGGCCTTCACATGCTATTGGTTAAGGCCTCTTCTTTTGTAGCTTAGATAACCCTTTTAGGAAAGCAGTTAGGGTAGCATAGGACACAACTAGGGCTGGATATGATGACGTCTAGATTTCCTTGTCTGGACTGCGTATAGGGGTCATTTTTTGGCTTCATATAGAAGCTCCCTTTTACTGTTTTTAGGGCTTGAACACTCTTCTAAGACAACGTTGAGACTTCCTCCATTAACTATGTTTATTAGGGTATTGTTAGAAGCTAGTTCATCTTATTTTAGGGCTGCATAAATCCTTATTTTCCATGGCAACATTCAGATCTAGGGCATCTCTTCTTAGGGCAGCGTATTCTCTTAGCGACTCCTCTATCCACCAAAACCCAAAGACAAGTGGAGAGGAAGAGATCACAAGAAGAGTGTGTGACTAAATGACTAGAAAGCCACCTCTTTTTATACTAAAATGTTGAGGACAAGTGGGGGCAATTTGGTTGCTATCCGAACTTGACGAATTGTCCCATAACATAAATAAATTAATATCTCCATGAATATATGTCGGAATCGGATGATATTTAGATCAATCCTACACCTATCAACGATATGAATCCAAGAAATATATCAGCTGCCATAAATAAGATGACCCACGTGGAGTTTGGCCCTATTTTCCAATTTTAACACTCCCTCTCAACTAGGGAGAACTCCATCTGCTAATCCATCTTCCAAACTATACTATCTCTGCCATCAGTGCCCTAAATTGCTTTTCTCTTCTCTTCTAAACTATGAAGAAGAAGAAATGATCAAGAATGTATCATACCATCCTCTACTAACCCAAAGTCAGTCCCATATAAAGAGAGTGTGTCATACCACTCTTACTAATCCAAAATCAGTTCCAAATAAAGAGAGTGTATCATACAACTCTTACTGATCCGAAATCAGTTCCAAAAGAGAGTGATTTATATCACTCTTACTGACCCAGAGTTAGTTCCAATTGATCCCAAATCAATATCATCCTAGCATAGGGAGCACGATAGTAACACGATGCGTCCATCAGTACTAATATGGTCCCTATCCTCATTTCCCTGCTCATTGGCTAGATGAGAGGTACTTCCAATAAGTCCCAAACTGCATGGGTAGGATGTCTCAGTAGGAGAAGGATGAACCATTCATCCTGCCTACATGTCGCCAGGGGTATCCTAGGGGAAGGTTGAACCACTCACCCTGTACACAACAAATCACTGGGGGAAGGTTGAGCCACTCACGCTATGATTATGTCTCAACAAGAGAAGGATGAAACACTCATCTTGTCTATATACCAGACCACTAGGGGAAGGTTGAACCACTCACCCTATGGTTGTGCATCGCTCCACGATGTACCCCTAAGCCCCCAGGAGCTGCCAGAGCTCAATTTCCATATCATACAGGACCCTTAGGACATATTCTCTCCACAACTCCTAGTTGTTCTCAGAAAGTCAAGAAATTGACCTTTCCCAGGGGCTTCAACAAAATATCAGCAACCTGCACATCAGTCCCAATGTGATGGAGACTTCTTGCTCCTCAATGTACCATATCCCAAATAAAGTGGCACCTTATGTCTATATGCTTGGAGTGATCATAGAACACAGGATTCCTCAACAATCGAATCCAGTACCAGTCCCCAAGCAAGCACCAAAACAAGCAGCTATTATTGTGGCTAGGTTCCTATTCTTAGTTGCTACTCTACGAGGTAGTACAAGGCTAACACCAGCTCCTATACTTACCCAAAAATCTGCAGATCACCTTGTACTCCTTTGGCTATCCCAACACAATGCTCGCCTTAATTAAATCGGCTCTCATATAATATGAGACAGCCTCCACGCATTCATAATGATCCTCACATATCTGCTTCTAAACAATAGTGACTAGGGCATTAATTCTACCAGCATCTAGGAGTCTCTTGATTGTGCATAATAGTCACCCTTTTATCAGTAATTTGGGCTCTTTAGAACAACAGTTTAGGCCTTCACATGCTATTGGTTAAGGCCTATTCTTCTGCAGCTTAGATCACCCTTTTAGGATAGCAGCTAGGGTAGCATAGGACAATAGCCAGGGCTGGATATGATGATGTCTAGATTTCCTTGTTTGGACTACATATAGGGGTCCTTTTTGGGCTTCATATAGAAGCTCCCTTTTTCTTCATTTAGGGCTTGAAATATCTTCTAAGATAGTGTTGAGACTTCCTCCATTAACTGTGTTTATTAGGGAAGCGTTAGAATCTAGGTCATCTTCTTTTAGGGATGCGTATATCCTTCTTTTCCATGGCAGCATTCAGATCTAGGGCATCTCTTCTTAGGGCAGCGTATTCTCTTAGTGACCCCTCCTTCCACCAAAACCCAAAGACAAGTGGAGAGGAAGAGATCACAAGAAGAGTGTCTGACTAAATGACTACAAAGCCACCTCTTTTTATACTAAAATATTGAGCACAAGTGGGGGCAATTTGGTTGTTGTACGACCTTGACGAATTGTCCCATAACAGAAATAAATTCATATCTCCATGAATACATATCGAAATCGAATTATATTTAGATCAATCCTACACCTCTCGACGAGAGGAATCCAAGAAAAATATTAGCTATCATTAATAAGATGACCCACATGGAGTTTGGCCCTAGTTTCCAATTTTAACACAAAGGGATTGAAAATGGAAAGATACTTGAAAAAATTAATTAATTTCTTAGAGCATACCTCTCTAGATCATGATAAAATGAATCTGAATCCTCTCCACTGTTGTGATACAATGGAAATCGTAATATTTCAATCCATACAAAATAGAATAATAACAAAAAATGTAGAACTAACAGAAATAATATATGTCTTCTGTTTAATTACAAGAGATCATTTGTATTTATAATACAGTGAGAGGGGCATGGAATTAAATATAAGTGGTTGGCTTTTTCATCTACCAATCAGTGATAAGTCAAATATGAATAGGATTAGACATTGTAATCTAAATAAACTTAACTACCTGATGTATGTACACCAATGCCCCATCATAAGTGCAACTTAGGGACATAGGGAAAATATGTTAAATCTCAAAATGGGCCTTGGCTACAAGGTCATGATAGGTACCATGTACAAAGTGTCCAGAACAAAAAAAATCAAAGAGGGGGAGTGAGATTACCCCCACCTTAGGGACAATTTCCTTCACCCCAAGCAAAGTATGAAGTTGAACATAATGAGACTTTGTCAAGGGTTAGTGAAGATGTCAGCAATCTGCATCTTAGTGTGTGACAATACTGCAAATCAATAATCCTATCATTAATCAATTGTTTGATGTAATGCATATGGAATTCTATAGGTTTGTGAATTTGATGCTCTAATGGCTACCTGATAACATGGATAGAACTCTGATTATTGCCCCATATTAGAGTAGGTTGATCTTGTTGAAAACTAGACTTGGTCAAAATCTATTCAAACCAAATAGACTCAAGGGAACCGCTATCAACACCTTGGTATTTTGCATCCATAGGAGGAAGGGAATTGACAACTTGCTCTCAAATTTTCTCCACAACCCTTCAAATTGATCATATTTGGGGTGATCTCTGATGTTGTTGGTAAAGAAAAGATATCGATGAATGTCAGATTGCATGAGTCAATTTTATGTTATTGTTCCTTTATGATGTGCTCATTATCTTCTACTCGTTTACAGAGAAGAGGAATATCAACTAATGTGGGAGAAGAACTTACTCATAAAGGAGGAAGACCTTGGAAGGGATCATCCTTCTATGGCAGTGCACCTTCAGAACCTAGCAACATCTTATGCTTTATTGAGAAAATTTGAGAATCTGAATATATTCTTAGGAGGAGTCTAAGAATACTTTCAGCTAGCTTGGTTCCTAATGCTACATAGATTTCATTTCCTATGTTGAGTCTTGCAACAACTTTATATCATCTAGGGAGGCATAGCGAAGTAGAGGATTTAGCTCAGGAAGCCTTGAGGACACATGAAGCATCCTTTGATAAAAAAAGTCCTGCAGTTGGTGAGTTGTGTTTTCTTCTTGGTAATTAACATATGTCTTTTCAATTTTATGTCATGAGATCCACACTCTGGGTTACAAAGTCCATTCTCTGTTTGATTCTGAGCTTATTTCTTGAAACTTATTTTCTTTACAGGAGAGGCTTGTGATTGTTTAGCTTTGATACAACATGCTCTGGGTAAGGATGATGAATTCGATCCCCTCATGTGGAGGGTCTTACAGATCTAAGAAAAGGAGTTTGGATATGACAGTCTAGAAGTGAAGTCTACATTAGAAATACTTATTTTCTTTCTTGGCAACTTGGGAAAAAAAACAAAGAAATCACTTCTTCGTTGAAGATTAATGAAGCTGCAAACAAAATACAAATATTTATTTTCAATCTTGGCATCATTATAATGATGTTGTTTTACCTATTAATAAAAGTATGTACTTGTTTTACTTGTTAATAGAAATATTACATGTTTTCTTTGATGTCTTGAACCATTAATAGAAATATGTACTTTTTACCTGAATTGAACATTCCTTTGAGATTGGTGGTTTTTCTCCATGAGTAAAATCTACAATAAAAAAATATGTTGTGTAAGCTTAAAATATCTCACTCGCATCGTCTTTTTCCCTGGAGAACTCTTCTTTCTACTCATCAAAACAAGTGAAACTTTGCACAATATAACTTCATAAATTCACTTTATAAGGCTTTGCAATTTTAACAAATTATTTATAATTTGACTTCCATAAGATATGCACAATGGAACTGATAAATACGAGTTTTTTTGGATGATTGAATTATTCAAATTCCCAAGGATTGTATATACTTTTTATAATACAAGAAGACCAACATTGGGTGTGGCCACCCTATCTAATTGGGTTGGCTAAAAAAATTAAGGAAGTTTGGGAACACATCATAGTTACATTAACAACTGGAATGACATAGAGTGGAGGTCAATGTTGTTGGCATTGTGGTGTTGGTGTTGTGGAGGTAGCCTATGTGCAACAATTATTCAATGGTAAGAGATCAGATTTTAATAATTTCCTCGTTTTGTTCGTTGTAAGTGATCTATTAGTAATGCAATGGGTGTAGAGAATTCATGGTGAACCAATTGTGTCTAGCTGCTACGCACTGAGCTAGAAGCCTAAAACTGGTGTTTCAATTGTTATTGTTTTATCAGTGCAGGTAATAGTTCTATAATTATCATTATTCTTTTTAATTACTTAAATAATTAAGGAGAAATATACGCTCAGATATTGAGCCTTTGATCACGGGAGAAGACACTAGTAAGGCCGTAATAATATGGTATGACAAGGATAAGGCTATGACAGCTTTCAGGCTCTACAAAGCATATAAAGCTAGTGCCTTCTAGAGGTACATATCAAAAACTATATCAGAGTGCAGGATTACATCAAACCTTTGGGAAACTTTGTATTTCAATCATGTTTATGTGTTTGGATTTGTATCCTTTTATATCGTATTCTCAAGGCATCTTGGTATTCCAATCATGTTCCATTTATATCGTGTTCTCAAATTTACCCTGGAATAATTGTTTTTCAAGTTGCAATTTTTTAAACATTTAAGGATGTCAATCGCATTTCTAACTCTTTTTCTCTGGCCAAATTGTCCCTAACTTGTCTTCAACAATTGCTCTATTGATATGGGTGGTTTTGGGAAATTGTTGCTTGATCTGGAAGTGATTTTTTCGGGAAGTATATCTAACATATTTAAATCAGCCACAAACACTGGCTAAGTAAGGATTCTTTAAATAACCTTATAGCTTGGTTCCTTTTTGTTCCATCTAATCTTGCCAAAGTGTCATGAATTTACATTGAACAATGTAAGAATCTAGTCTTTTCCAGAAACAATCAAGCCAACTCTTTCATTTTTCAAATTACCTACCAGTTCTAGATATATTCTTTGAAATTTCTATGTTGAAGGTGTTGGATTTAGGTAAGTGATGCAGAATGCACACCTACAGTTCTATTGTTCACCTATTAGACCAGTGAAAATTATAGGAAAACTTGGAAGGGTTGGACATGACTATTCCAGCAATACTCTTATTGGCCCACAATACATATATTCATAACACATACCTACAATACTATTGTTCAGCTATTCAGCTAGTGCATATTGTAGGAAAACTGTTAAATGTTGGACTTCATTGCCTCAAGTTCACACACCAACAATAAAGATGCAATGTATCGTGTGCATCCTTAGATATTATGAGATTGCAAGCTAATTGTTTAAATAAATGCATGTATAAAACTTCTATATTAGCAAAAATAACCATCAATATTTTTTTCTAGCATTTTGGGCTGAATTCGCAATAGTATGCTAAAAAGTGTCATTTCAATGTCTGGAAATTAGGATATATAAATGTGAGATATATACTTTACATATTTGGGTTATCTCCTTTTCAAATCTGAGTTTTTTTAGGCTACATGTTAATTGTTTGAACTTTGAACGTTGAAGAAATTCCTGAATGGACTTCGTAAATACTCGAATGAATGGACTTCATAAGATAGTGGTACCATAAATTATGTTATTTCAAAGATTTGACTTCCATATTTTCACAAAATACAATGTCCTCAATAAATACTTATATGTATAGATACTTATGTTTAGGATTATATATGTGTTGGAGCGGTTCCTTTATGTTTGACTATAATCCTGATGTTGACAAGCTTTAGCTAACTTTTTTCATCAGTTGTTCATAGAATATGCAAAATATTTCATTGTCAAAATGTGGCAAAAAATACATTTCTCCTTATTTCTTTTTTTATTGTTCATGACAAGATAAATATGTTGCAAGAATGAGGTATCCTACAGTCTGTTTCAATTTATGGATATTTTTTTTCCTCCCATTTTTTTCAAGGATGTAGATTTCATTTTCATGTTAATGGTTTTTGCATATATCTTATCTAGCCCCAAATGTTGGTAATGGAGCGGATCTTTAGAAATAGTCATGGACACAAACTATCAGAGGTTAATGATACAATACCAGTTCCACCTAGTATCAAAAAAATTTTAATGGTCTGTGAATTAAAGAAGATTTATTTAATGGCAGTGTTGAAAGGGAAACCTCATGTCTTAGTTCTAAGTCATTTATTTGTGTTTCTTGGTTGTAAGTCATCTGTTTGATTTTGATCTTTATCAGATCAATTATTTCACTAATCCAATATGAATGGTTTGTATTTCTCACCTGATGTTAGTTACTTGACATGGTTGATATAACATTCAATTCTAGGCCACTTTTATTTTAAGTCAAAGATTTTATCGATTAAAAATATGTTCATATTTTGATTAGTTTACTTGGAGCTTGATTTTAAAAAGTTTTGTAAATTCCAAGTGGAATTTATTTTTTCAGGGTGAGCTTTTTGCACCACTAAGGTTAGATGAGTCCTAGAACATAGGTATACAACAAGCACATCTTTGGCCTTTGTTGTGTATCTATCATTCTTTATATCATTGATGGATGGTTATTGATGATGTAAAATAGAGGATGGGAAGGTCCTGCCAATTCTCTTGACAAAACAAAATAAAATGGAGTGGTAGGATTGTGTTTTAAAGGGTGAGCCAGAAATCAATATGTGAAAGGTAGAACTTGAGAATGGCAAGCTATGTGACATGGATCTAGAGACACAACAGACCGTGGAAAAAAAAATGATGGTATTGATGAGTCTTCCCAACAAATAAGCTCTAACAATTAGACCACTACCCAAATTTCAATTATCTGCAATGGAAATAGTGACTCTAGCTTTATTTGTATGAATAACAACTTTGGCCATTGTCATGTTCGTTTCCTATGAATGATTTTGATTTTCAAACTCCAAATAGTTTTTTGTTAAACTGATTAAAGCTTTGATGACAAACTTATAGTTTTCAAAGCTCTTTTATAAATCTATTTTCTTGAGGAAATTTGTCTTTTTACTTTAGGTATTGTAGATTGCTACTGTGTGACATATGCTATGATATAATTGCCTGGATAAATAGATAGAAGCATTGTACAACATAGTCTTTTTTAAATCTAAAGAAACAGTATTTCCAAATACAAAGTTTATTAATTAAGAACATCTTTTGGACTTCTTAGCTAAGTTATGATTATATTTCAGTAGGGGATTTTTTTTTACGCTTATATTTTGTTGTCTCTTTGGTTTCTATCAGGTAACAATGGTTAATAAGGATGTGTTCTTGAGAAATAGGCACACATTTTATTCTACTATTGATAGGAAACTCCATGGTTTTCATGCATGGCAAAAAAAACGCAGGTGTCAGTGGGATATATCCAAAATCTATGTTGGATGAATTTAATACTAGTGATGATTTTGATTCCTTGTCAGATAAAGAACGTCACAATTCAAATTCAAATAAACAGAAGCAACTCAAGAATGAAGGTGAAGCTATTGCTTCCTGTCCAAGTCAATTTTTTTTATTTGTTGGTTATTGTCATGTTTTGAGTGTGGACTTGTGAAATTCCAAATTGCATGTTGGTTTATGTAAAGGGGATATGTATATCTATATATATATATATATATATATATATATATATATATATATATATATATATATATATATATATATATCATTCATGGTTTCCAGAGATCCTTGTTACATTTGCACATAAGTTTAGATATCATTTAGATATCTAAACACCAAGCATCAACAAAATTGAGATTTTTCTTACACTCAACCTATAACATATTGCGTTTGTTTTCACAAATTCACTTCTTCCGTATGCTATCCAATTATGACATTTCCTTTGCAATATTTGGTGCATTTGCTAGTTATAGGTCATTTATAAGTTATAAATGTCTTCAGAGTTTCACTTCTAATTGAGTATTCAACTGAACATATTGATTCTCTTATACATAATTATTTTTCCCTCCACCCACTTTTCATAACTTCCGTAACCATTAGGTAGGGATTTGTAGCTTTGATGCTTCTTTGCTTGTTTAGTAAAATATTGCCGAGACTTTAATTTATTGAAAGTTGTAGAATTTACAATTTATAAAGTTTCAAGGTCTAATTTTTAAAAATCTAATTCTTTAAAGGGTGCTAGCTCAATGGAAGAGCACATGCTTTACATGCAAGAGGTTGGTGGTTCGATTCCATTGTGCCCTGACATCAATATGGAATGGCGATGATCAATTTTAAGTGACGGAGGCTCTTTTGACCATCACCAATGATCTTTGGTGACATCTTTTGACCCTCACCAAAAATATGAAATAGTGACAGTCAATGAACGCCACCATATATATGCATCAATAGTGACGACCCTCAAAGGTTTGTAACCATAAATCATTGTTGTTGATATGAAATGGTGACGGTCACTATTCCTCATTATAGTCATTATTCGCGACGGACCTTGAATGTCACCACAACACCTATACTTCTGGCAATGCGTCTTTTGGTGATGGTCAACGAACGTCACCATATATATGCACCAATAGTGGTGGCCATGAAACATCCATAACAATAAATTGTTGTTGTTCATATGAAATGGTGACAATCATTATCTGTCATTATAATAAATATTCGTCACAGATCTTGAATGTCACCATAATACCTATACTTTTGGCAACGCCACGTTTGGTGATGTTTAGTTTTTGGTGACTGAGGCTATGGTCTGTCACCATTGCTCATATGAAATGGCAACAGTCGCTATCTATCATTGTAAATCATTATTGGTGATGGACTTTGAATATCACTACAACATCTATACTTTTGGCGACGCCACCTTCGGTGACATTAATTTTTTGGTGACGGAGGCTATGGCCCATCACCATTGATCATATGAAATGGTGACTGTCACTATCCGTCATTATAAATCATTATTGGTGATGGAATTTGAATGTCACTACAACACCTATACTTTTGGCGACGCCACCTTTGGTGACATTCAGTTTTTGGTAATGAAGGCTCTTTTGACCATCACCAATGAGCTTATGGTGACATTTTTTGCCCCTCACAAATGTACTTTTTTCTTGTAATGTGTGTCCTTGCATTTTGAAGATATCACTGCTAACTATGATCTAATGAGTACTTCCATTCTCTGTTTCCAAGAAACAAAAGAAGAATCACCTCCATCGAATCCATTATTGTTAAGAAAATATCACTACATATGTTTATACCATTTACATTGAATTCTCACATATTATAGAAAAAATATTGTGGTTGAGAATCATTTCACTTATCCAAAAGGCCAAATTGAATCAACAATTGCAACATTCCATGTTGAAAAAAAAAACATTATAGTTGCAAATGTATATATTGCACCAAATGCAAACATTGAACAAATAATTAATTTCATCAAATTCATTTTAGAGCACACATGTTGTTGGGTGTGTGTTATATTATTTCCATGACTAGTCGAGTGTAGCGGGGGGGTCACAGGGGGGTTTGTAGGGGGGAAGAAACCCCCCTACATGGGGTCTAGGGAAATGCCCCGAGAATTGTTTTTTGGACCCTATATTAGGTGGGTAGACCTACCAATGGTTTGTGCATGGATTTCACACATGGTTTTGGGCATGATGTTTTTCTGCCATGATATTTTGTAGATCTGGTCAAGGGAACTACGATTATGTTCTAATCTAGGGTTAATGGATTGGGGTTTATGAATTCTTCGACATGTATATATATGTATTGTAACATTGAAAGGAACATAATGAAAAAAATCAATATGGTAGTCCCAGTTTTGGGATCCAGGGGAAATCTCTGTGATTTGTTTTATGTTTCTTACCATTGTATATTTTCTATCTTTTAAGAATTCATTTGCAGGTAATTTATGTGCAGGGTTAAAACCTATACATGCA
Source organism: Pinus tabuliformis (assembly GCA_031772625.1). Taxonomy (NCBI): domain Eukaryota; kingdom Viridiplantae; phylum Streptophyta; class Pinopsida; order Pinales; family Pinaceae; genus Pinus; species Pinus tabuliformis. The sequence goes on along the minus strand of CM062812.1, from coordinate 717,423,926 downwards.
AAAACTACCCAATTATGCTTGTTGGTGATTTCAATTTGGACATGTTGAAAACTAGCCATCAACAAAAAAACTACTTTCATTTATGCAAAATAATGGCTTCAATTTTCTTATGAAAAGCCCAACAACTTACTATATCTCAATGATAGAACACTTTTGGACAAACCTTTCAGCTAGTATTTTTTCTTTCCATGTCTTTGATGCTTATTGGATAGATCATCATACAATTTGTATTACCATATATTTGTTCTCACCTTGATTCATTTTGCCAATGTTCATATTCTACAATTTCATTTTTGATTTGTCACAATATTTGTCACATTTACAAATGTGCACCTTTGAAATATGCTTTGATTTGCAAACAAAGAAATTATGCACAACAAGAAACAAGAAAGCAACCAAAACATGCAAATATCAAATTCCAATAAGTCTTTGAACCATCAACATAAACTTGTTCAGTTTGTCTTGTATATCTATAATATTTTATGTCATGATTAGCATGAAATTTATGCATTTTCATTTTCACTTTGCTGCATTTTGTTTTATATACTGAATATTATTATTTCCTTTAGCTTCTAGTTCACATTTCATTATTTCTTGTGCAATTGATTTTGAAAAAATAATGCGACCATAGTGATTCTTAATAACACATTTCTAGAAATTAGTCATATATGCATTTGTTAATGAAATCTATAAAACATTTTATTTATTGTAACTTATTCACATTTACTACATAGCCACCGATAATGGCTAATAGTATTATAAAAACAGGATACATGTATATATCATGGTATCACTGTAGATCATACATTGTTTTAAATTTTCTTTATGCACTTGTCTCAGACTTGATGAATTGCATTTTCGTTTTCTAGCAACAATTGGTCTAGTCATTTGGAACAATATCATGGAAACACCTAGCTCTAGCAAACAATTATTTGAAGAAGATATCGTGGAAGATGAGAATCCAAAAATGTTAGGTTTGTGTTACACTGAATGCTTCTATATTCAAATGACATGTTTGCATTAAATCAATGTCAATGTTTTTCGAAGCATATTGTTTTGAGTTTACATATAAACAAACCAAAAATAATAGAACCAACATCCTTTTCAATCATTGAAATATGCTCAGAACCATATGCAAAGACTTTTGAAGGCAATATATTGGTTATTTATGAGCCAACACAAACTAAAAGTCCTAACTCTCCTACAAAGGCATGGCTACTCCATGTTGATTTGGTTGATAGCCACGGTTAACTTCAACGTGTCCATAGTCTCTACAATTCCTTTTAGTTGATATTATTAGAAGTCTCCTTATCTTCAAGCCCTTGCATCTTTTACAAGGGAAATAACATTTTCAATCATTTGAAGTCCTAAATGTCAATCCCACGTCTCCCTGGCCTCCTTGAGGAATATTATGTGACATTTTTCCTCACCAAACTTTCACTGATGATTTTCTTCAAAAATTAACCTCAAAATAGGCATACAACCTTTCAAAATCATCGCAAGTATAGCAACTACATTGAAGTTATATGATATTTAGTGAAAAAATCTATTGATGGCAGAATTCGACATTATCTGATGATAGCCTGACATTCCTCTGATATTCAACGTCGCAAAAAAATGTTGGATATTCGACGTTAAAGGAAATAATTTTAGATATCTTATGACTATCTAGATTTTAAATAAATAAATAAATAACACATTTAGCTTCCAATAGTTTTTCCGATTTTATTTGTACCATCAAATTCTACCGCTAGATTTTTTTCCCATGTGTATTAGTGTTTTGTTACAATCATATATTGTTGTCATGCCATGTAAAGCTTAGTCAAGGTCTAATCATTGAAGTGTTTAGGGTTTTAATCTTGCTTATTAGGACCATACATTTAGGACTACTACTACAAGAGTTTGGAACTGCTACAACTATTGATGTCTGTGAACATGTCGATGATGAAGGGTAGTGTTGTATTTCTACTACCTGTTGGCACGGTTTCCAAAGACAGGGTTTGTGCTTGTTATTATTGAATACTATTGTACTTGTTGATGCACATTTTGTATCAAGAGAGTGTGGCTAGGATTTGTATTGCAAATTCTTCACTAGTGTTGATGGCCACCAAGGTTGAAGTTATCGATATTTTTATCCCTGGAGGTTGTGATATAGAAGTATGGTTGCATGATTGTTGCTGCTAGATTTTGGTTGCATCAATTGCCAATGATGCTATGTTGTGTTTCTTACTCTTCACAACTAGAGGTTATGTTGTTGTTTTTTTATCAGTATGCATATGGATCTATGATGTGTAATTGATTACATGAGGATGGCTAATGGTATATTGTTGGTAATTACTATATGTTGATGAAGAGATATTTCTATAGTTGTTTTAATGTGTCTTATGATGTTATTTTAATGTTTCTAACTATTGTTGATGCAGTTTCGTAGTGTTCGCATGTATTGTAGATGGTTAATGTGTAGGTTTTAACCTCGTACAGAAATTACCTGCATATGAATTCTAAAACATAGAAAATAAACAATGCGAGAGCATAACACATAAAACACATATACACAGAGATTTTTCCCTAGATCCCAAAACTAGGACTACCAACTTGGTTTTTCATTATGTTCCTTTCAATGTTACAATACATATTTATGCATGCCAAAGCATCCAATACCATGGACCGAAAACCATCGTGACCAAAGCCATGGACCAAAAACCATCACGTCCAAAACCATGTGCGAAAATCATGCACAAAACCATAGGTAGGTCTGCCCAACCTAATATAGGGTCCAAAAACAAAATTTTCCTGGGCATTGCCCTAGACCCCATAGAGTGGGGTTATATGCACCCCTCAAACCCTTATGACCCCACCACTACGAAATCGGCGCAATGGATGGGGTTTCCCCCCCCCCCCCCCCAACCCCATGGTTAACTACTTGAGCTAGTCGTGGAAAGAATATAACACAACCCAACATTCTCCCACTTGTTGTTTTCTTTCTACAGGGGGCTACAAGAGAGCTTAGTCATTTATCCAGCCCTGCAATGCCATTGTTTCTCTACACCAAGAGAACTTCTCAAAGCTCACAGATTTTGTCAATGCATCTGCAGTATCTTCAAAGTGTCCACCTTTACCAGCAACATCGTTTTGTCTTCTATCATATCCCTCATAAAGTGATACTGAACATCAATGTGCTTTGTCTTTGAATGATATGAAGGGTTCTTTTCCAAGAAAATTGCGCTTTGGCTGTCATAGTTTATCCTTATAGCTCCCTGTACTAACCCCATACTTGAACACAATCTCTGCAACCAAACTACTTCCTTTCTTTCATGAGTGGCTGCCATGTATTCTACCTTTGTAGTTGATATTGCCACTACAGATTGTTTCTTACTCATCCAACTGACTGCACCTCCAAATAGGTTAAACACATACCCACTTGTAGATCTTCTCTGATCCAGATCTCTGGCCCAGTCTACATCTGTTAGCACCTAAATCTACCTTAGGCTGAAGGAAGGCAAAAATTAGGGTAACCACAAACCACGCTCAGTCTGGTAGCTAGCCCTACCAGAGCAAGAGAGGGCTCTCTCCATGTCACGCTCAGTGAATGGATAGACAGAATGGTCTGAGATGACTTACAATGCAATATTGAACTTAGGCTAGTAAGTGAAAAGGGATTTTTAAAAATATTTTATGAAGTGAACGAGCTTCTGGGATGTATATGGGACTGGCGTTCAACAAAGAACAGAGAATCGAATATGAAGGCACAGATTATTCCGTGAGGCAAGGTAGGCGGAAAGCGCAGCAATTTCGGCTTAAGGTAACACGGAATGGAAAGATTGCTGAAGAGAGTGAAAAGGGCATGGTCGCATGAATCCTTTTCAACAGAAGAGTAACACTGCACATGAAATTTTCCCACAGGCAGAACAATATAAATTGAATTCTACCTAATCTCACTTAGAAAATTTCACTGAAATGAAGCATGAAATGAAATATGAAACATAACAAGATACATATGGAACATAAGAACACATTTTCTACACTCACGACCAAAAGAATCTCATGAAACAGAGCTGCTGCCTTTCATTAATTCTCTGTCAAAAATACATAGTGCAAAAACAGAGTTTCTTTCCCATAGTCTCCCAGAAGTTACAAGCCAACCAACCCTTTGAAAATGAAATGCATACAATATATAGAAAGTGTAGGGAAGAGATGGAATGCCCAGGGGTTGGTAAGTTACTCAAAGCATTTCAAAAAGGAGATAGAGAGTCAACCATCAGCTACAGGTGCAGCGATATCAAGCATGACATTTGGTTGTGGTGACCCTTTGCATTCTTTGCCACTTGGATTGATGCCCGCCTAGAGAGAAAACTCTTTATAAGCCGCCTTTGGTGCCAAAAAACCGAATACTATATGACTGGACCCACTTGGAGAAGTCGCGACCCTAAATTTCGCGAAACGGGAGCAAATTGGCCGCTTTTTCCCCTGTGCGTCGCGCCAAATTCTCTGTGCGTCGTGCCACTTTAGAGCCTGTTTTGGGGCACTGACAAGAGTCCAAAATGTGCCCAGGTGGGCTTGTTGGAAAGCCTATCCTGTCTATTTTCTAACCCCACTAGAATTTCTCAATTTGGTTCTGATTTTCCCCTCCAAATCCTCATTCTCCCAAGACTGCTTTCCGTGTGTCCAAAAAGTGGCAGAGAGGCCATTTTTGGGTGTTTTTTGACCTTTAGGAGACTCAAAACTTATCAAAATTTCTTGCCCGGACACCAGTAGATGTATTTTTTGATGCTAAATCCAAATATGCAAGCCGTTCCTTGATTAGAGTGCTAGATTTTTATCGTCGCGCCAGTGGCGCGGCGCACAGGAGGAATTTCCTGTTTTATACCCAAAAAATTTGCCTGTGACCAAAATTTGCCCAAATTTTTTGAAATTTGGGCTGGAGGTTCCCTATGAAGTGCTTTGCTATGCCATGGAATCCTCAGCCAAGATTCGAAGCTGATCTTTCTCCTTTTCCTCCTTTGCCTCCTTTGCCTTTTTTGTCGCTTTACTCAATTTTGCCTTTAGGCCCCTGATTCTTGCTTTGGAACTCATGTTTCGAGCCTGGTAGTGATGAGTCATGCGCCTCAGCATGTCTTTCTCCCTATTTTCTTTGTCCAACAGCCTCTCCAAATTCATGTTGACCCTCTCAAGGTTGGACTCCCGGTCTTCATTGATTTCTTGCTCCAAAGATGTGAGCGGAACCCTTCTTCTTTGAGCAGCTTGGCGGTACTCACGGATGTTCTGCAGCTCCATGATCGTCCGTTAGTCCTCAAGCTATTTGTTTCTCCACTCCAGGTAGTTCATGTTCCATTTGGCCCTTTCCAGGTCAAGGAACAAAGAATCAATCACTGACTGCTGCTCCTGGATGATCTCTATGAGCTCCTCATTGGTTGGTTCTGCATCTGTCTCTTCATCCTGGAGGAGAATGAATTCAGTCTCTTTTTCACCTGATGGCTCTCCTGAAGGCCTCTCCTCATGTGCTATCTCCTTACCTCTGTTCTGCTCCTGTGATGCTGATGTCGGAAACGAGGCCCCTTCCACCTTGGGTGGAGATAACACTCGCTTTTCTACTGCAAACAAAGGTCTGGTGCCTTTCGGATAGCCTCTCTGATATGTGATGTACACTGGCATGGTGGCAGTCTCATGGTGCTTGAACTGATGTGAAGGGCTTCCCATCCCAGGCTAAAACTGATGTGAAGGACCTCCCGTCTCATGTTCTGCCTCTGATATCATCGGTGGAGTGCTGAAGAAATCACGGGAGATGAAGTCCTCCCAAGCAATACCTTGCAATCCCAACTGATGGTCCACCAATATCTGGATGAGAGAAAAATGATAGACATTGTTTAGCTGCTGTCGTGGGGTCTTGCTCTGCATGAAGTTTTTCATCTTCTCAATGTTGTTGCAAATGAAAAATGGGAGGCTCATCATCCTCACCCTGGTGAAGTGCATGAGCAAGAGGATGTGATAGGCATAAAGGCGAGAAAATATCCCCTCGCAACTAAAATACTTCATGATCAATCTCATGAGTGGGGCATACTCATCCCTCAAGAATCTGAATGGAAAAAATCTGGTGAGCTGACTCAAGCAACTGTCCTTAATGTAAGGCTCATAGTGATGCCTCTCCACATTCTTCTTCTTATGCCACTGCTCCCCAATGTTTGGTATCCCTGTTGCCACTGATATAGCCTCCAGTGTTAAGGCTAAAGTGACCCCAGCTAGGACAGATTGGCCTCCCTATAGATGAAGTACGAAAAGGTGGGCCAACTCATGATGGACTTTGGCATTCGACACCCTTTGACAAAATTCATAACATGCCAAGTGTTGGAAACAAGCCATGGCAAGTGGGCATGCCTATAGCTCTGTGAGGGTGTTTGGCTCATCTCTGAGATGTCTGCCACTCCGGTGATGTCTCCTATGGGCCCTCTCTCCTGATGATGAGTCACTGTGTGTATCCCCCTCATAATTTGATGAATTTTCTAATTCCATCACTGCTGCTTGTACCCTGAGTTTAATGCTGCCCTTTGAATCCAATGACACTGATGAATGCTCTGAAAAGTTACCAAGGGGACAATAAAACAGGGGAGTGTTAGGAGGGGAATGATGAAAAGGGGATAGGGGTTTAAAGGAGAAATTTATCATGGATTTGGGAGTGTTTGGGGTATGGTTTCTATGGGGTAGGGTTTGGGATTTTTTTGGGTTATAGGGATAAAAGGGATGAATGGATATGTTTACAATATATCTAGGGTGATGGTAAGGGGAAAATGCTACAGGGAGATTAGCTTATCAAGGTAGGATATGAGCTTATTTAGCAATTGTGTTACTGTAGCAAAAAACCCTAGCTTTTTTTCCTCCTTTGTGTCATTTTTGGGTTTGGTTAAAAAAAAAAAATTGCCTTCGATTTCATGGTCACCGAAACATATTTCTCTTTGAGTTAGGGATCAATGGTTAAAAGATCTATGGCCACCTTTGCAAATTTGAGAGCCATTTACAAAAATTTGGGTGACTTCGGTGTTTTTTTTAGGCTCACATGCCTGTGCGCCCCGCGCTTTGACCAGTGTGCCACCCGTCGGGTATGCGCTGCACCAATGCAGTGTTAACACTGTGGCCGGGCTCCCAGTGCGCCGCGCACCCTGAGTGCGCCACGCCACCTTGTGTGTGCGCCGCGCACTGTCAAACGACATTCCTTTGCTTGGAAAAATAGGGGAGAGGGCTTTAGGGCGTTTTTGGGTGTTTTCTTTAGGAGGCAAGGTGGAATAGAGGTGACTATGATGAGGAGTGAGGGGACAAGGGGGAGGGGAAACAAAACCTTGGTGGTGTCTTCGAATTTGCAACCCCGTTTATCTTTTGCTTTGATGAGTATTTTCATGGATGGCCAAGCGTGCTTCGGATACCCTTCAACATCTTAGGAACACCAACCATTGACCAAATTTACAGAGAAGGGGTTTCATTAGAGCCTACCTCTTGCTTGCTAGCCTTCAACCGGGATATAGAACGGATTTGCAAGTGTTTTTGAGCTCCCTGGCCCTGTGCGTCGCACGCCAAGCCCAGTGCGTCGCGCGCCCTGAGTGCGTCGCGCCTTTGTCGATTTTTCACTGTGGGTTGGTTGCCGGTGCGTCAAGCCCTCCGTGTGCGTCGCGCGCCCTAGTGTATGCACCGCGCCACCTGGAAATCTGCCCTCCTTACTCGAATTTCTCCTCCTTAGCTCTATTTTCTTCAACAATGCCTCTCTCAAGCTTTTCCTTATCACAATGACTTAGTTTTGGGTCAAAACAAATATATATAGGCTTTGAGAGAGTTGGGTTCAATTTTTTCCTCTTTGAAAACCCACTTTATAATGTTTATGTTTTGCACTTTTTATTGACTTTAAAACACTCTGCTTTTTCCCTTTTTTCTTTAAAATTTTGGCTCTCATGATAAAATTTTCGGCATTTATTTGCGGGGACTGTGTGACTGGGCCTCTAGCTTTGAAATCCATGACTGCATCTGAAAATGTCAACTGTCGATTTTTGGAAAATTTTGTCAAAGTTGACCTTGTTTGACTTTTCTTCAAAACAGAGTTTTGAAGAATAGTCGATGTCTCTTCAGGTGATGATGAAGCTTTCTGAACCGTAGCTGTATAAGGTATCCCTATGGCCTGCATGGCTTGTTCTGGACATGTTTTTCAGAGACCAAACTGATGAATTTCTAGACCCAAATAATAAAAAATGACTATGCCATGAAATAGGACCAGACCTTGACTATCATGAATTTCATTGATTTTGGACCAAGACCTGAACCAGTAGAGGCCAGACATGAGGGAAAATGAGTAGCATGAATTTCTCCATTAGATCATGACATGTCCCTAGCGAAATGCAGCTGAGTGGATGGAGCAGGACACCTAAAATTGAAATGCACAAAGAGCTTTGATCTCTGATGGAGGGCTGACCAAACCAACTCTAACAGCATCAACAAAGCCACAAATATCCAACACTCTATCCAATCCTAGTCTTCCTTGGTAGCACAAACCATAATCACTAGTGCCACGCAAATACCTGAAAACCAGATTCATTATTGTCCAGTGCTCCTTCCCTGGTTTTGACATAAACCTGCTCAATACTCCCACTGCATGTGCAATGTCTGGTCTAGTACAGACCATCGCATACATCAGGCTACCGACTGCACTTGCATATGGAACATGGGACATGTCCTCTTCCTCTTCTTATGTCTTGGGACACTGTTCAACAAATAACTTTACACCTACAAGAATAGGAACCTTCTATTAGGTTCCTATACCTATAGGTGTCATAATTTTGAATGACTGAGATTGAACCATGTAATATGTACATACCTTTGCTTTTTGCAAATGTTTTCCATATTCAAAAAATTAAAAAATGTAAAGAGGGTATGCTCTAAAAGAATAGAAAAGGTTAAAAAAGATGAAAAATATGAACCCCAAGAAAAGAAAAAAAGACCATGAAAGTGAGCAAGTCAAAATGCCACTCCTAGTTACTTTTGAGCATAATAAATGATTGTGTGCAGCTTGTACTTTATTCCACAATCCATGATAGTCAAAGTGTTTAAACTTGGCTAGTTCATGTTTTCAATTTCATGTTGATAGATAGAGAATGAAAATCTGACCAAACAGTGTAAACTTGGCAGATAAGTAGATTAGGTAGAGTGAATAAAAGGAGCTCAAATACTTAATTTGAGCCCTTAGATGTAATGAGATTAGACATAGTTAGAATATCATTGTAAAAGAAAAGGAAAATGTTTTGATAAGGGTTTGCTAGCTTAAGTGCACCCTAATAAAGAGAAGTAAAAAAGGTAGGATGAGTAGATGGGTAAGTAGAAGAAAGGTTGCAGAATGATGATGATTGGTTAGACTTAAAAGTATATTTTTATCTTCATCATGAAAGTTCTAAGTGTAAATGAGAAATTGGACATGCATCAAAGTTCACAAGACTGATTAATTTCCCATTTATTTTACCCTTAACTTCACTAATTTCCCATAAGCAAGGTTCAAAGTGCCCAAAATCTTAAGTCAAAGGGGGTCAAAGCATTTCTCTGACTTCTGGAGAGACAAGACCCTCATCCCAATGACTTATAGATCCTAAGTACTAAAATACCCTTCACAAACATTCCCCCTCTTCACTTCACCCCATTTTCCCTAACAAATCCCTTTTTCTAAGGTTAAACACCTTTTTACCTAGGAAAAGTGAATTGCCCATGAAAACCCCTTTTTTCCACAAAAACCCAAAAAAAAAAATACTTCTTAGCCCAAGTTATAATGTGTTTATGAAAAGCGAATTAATTATATTCATTACACTTAGTGCTAAACCCATTCTCCTCCGTTTTTCATATTAATTTCTAACACTTATATATATATATATATATATATATATATATATTCCTTAAGAAAAATAAACCTTTCCTGTATAGCTATAAATAAATCCTTTTTATTAATACCCCGCCCCCAAAAAGTTTGAAATATAAACTTTATAAAATCCTAACACATCAAAATGAGTTATTTAATCGATCAGCAATTAAATAATAATCGAATCCTCGGCCAACCAAATCACCCCCGACGCCCTAACCCCACTTTAATCCATCACTTAATCAAATCCCGCCATGCTTAAACCTCGGTCGGGCCCCCCCATTACCCTCGGCACAACTCTCACGCCCGATCATTGTGAAATCGCATTCCATTTAATTTGACAACCATTAACCATTTCGCACGGGCCCGAAATCCGAACGATACTTGCCTGAAATGGGTTGTTTTCCCTTGGGCCCCCGCAACTACGTGTCACCCGCTAAGTGGAGTCAGGCGGCCTCCCCCCAAAACCACCCAGTGCTTATAAGTTGTGCGAAGAAACCCGCTTACTGCCTCCCGCTACGCGCCAAACTATCCCGTCACCTCATTAAATGCTGAAGTACTGTTTTTCCCATATACCCGCCAAATTGTTAACTTTGTTAATAAAGCCAAGAAACCTCATAAACCTTTGTTTTATCAAGAAACTGCAGTCAACAGACCTTCATGCACACAATTGTCAACCTACGTCTAGTCTGCCAACCTGCTAAAGCCAGTGAACTCACAGTCCACCTTCCAGCCTCCGTAGAGTTTTTTCAACCGTACACAGTCGCCCGTCGACCTGTTTGAAGATAATTTCCAGAATTCTAGGTATTTCATCCAAATTCACTAGAAACCTTGTCCCAGTTATCAAACCAGTACTTAAATTACTTGAAATTAATAAGAAATTAAGTAAAGGAACTAAACAGCAACCCTGGACTACTCTGCCATTGGAACCCAACTTGCCTGAATTGATTAAAAAAAAAAACTTTTTCCCCATTCTTAAATACACAACAACTAAGAATGGCTGCTCCAATTACCTTGGAGATCTGACCAGTTACCACTCCCCGTCGTGATTTGGACCACCTCCCTTTGGTAGAGAAAGATTTTCAAATCAAGGACACTGTTGTGTTTGAATCCCCTCTGAAACTGCATTGCAAATACAACAACCTGTTCCTCAACCAAGCTGACTAGATTGGGCTTTGGCAATCCAATTTGCCCAAGTACTAGTTCCCAGAGGTGCATATCTTCCTTGAGATCGTACATTATTACCATGCTAATTACAGCCCCAGTCTAAGAGCAGTGATGTCTCCAAACCAAGATGTACTCTTTACCATCACTGCTGGGTCCATAAACGAAATGCTTCAACTACAGCCTTGACAAAACCTCACCCCTCTGTTAATTGGTGACCTACTCAACCAATTCCCCAATTTTACCACTGAAAAAATAGCAGAGATGCTTCATACTTTCATCAGGAAAGAGGAACATATCCCAAAAGACCCCCCTCCTTATGTGGGCACCATATTTTCCCCAGATGGCCGAGACATTGTAGCTATGATTTCCAGAGTCCTAGGTTACACTACCAGCGAGTATATTGGTGAAATCATTCTATCCTTCATATCTTTTTTTACTCCAAGTCAACCCCCTGCCATCATTTATGATTACGCTAAATTCATAGTAGACAAGATGCATGATCAATTTTTGAGGATGAGCAATGAAAGAGTTTTTAGATATTCCTCTATTCTGTACCACCTTTTCCTGTCTTATCAAGCTGATAGATTTCCCTTTACTCGTCAAAAGCTTGATACCAAAGGTCATCCCAGGTCAGTAATATTTTGGACTCCTTTGATCCATAAGTATGGATCCCAATATGCTTATACAGACTTCATAGACCTATTGGTGCATCCTGTTATAGCCATGCTGCTAGGCAGCCCTCCACCAAGAATCAGCTCAGACATCAGGAGAGTCCTACAGTTGTCGAAACAACACAAAGTGGGAGGTTGGTACTTTTACCAAAATCCCAATGAAATCAGAGTTTATGGATGTGAGTTGGCCCCATACAAACTGCCTAGATACCTCCCAATGAGGTTATTTGCTCTGGAGTACTACTGGAAAATAATTAATTCAGATGAGGTACATTTTGTTAAAACTAAAAATAAGGCCCAACTCAAGGTAAAGGATCAACTAGGCCCTTTCATATGCAACAACCAGGAAGCAGGGAAAGAAGCAGAAGAAATCCTCCAGAGACTCAAATTGAAACAAAGCTTTGTATGGGCATATGACCCCTTTAATTTCATCTGAAAAAGGAGACAGAAAAACAAATGGGCTCCTTACATTCATCACAGAATCCCTGAAATAGAGAAATATGCCAATCAGTTAGAGTGGGTAGAAAACATTGTAGTGGATAGGGACAATACTGAAGTAATTGGGGCAAATGCATTGATAGAGCTAGAGAAAAGACTTGATGAAGTTTCTTTCCTACAGGTGCCAAGTGAAACACAGGTACCAAGTACATCATAGGCACAAAGTGAGCCACCAGCACAAGGAGAATCACAGGTGGAAGAAGGGTCCCAAGAACCAGAAGAATCAAACCAGCCAGACCTATCAAAGGAGCTTGTTCAAACAAATATACCAGAACCAATCATGAGTACTCCTCCCGTTATGCAGACTCCTCTAAATGAGGAGAAAAGTCTCAAAAGAAATAGAGAAGAGGCCACACCTTCAAGCCAAGCAACACCACAAACCTATGTCAAAAGACAAAGGTTAAACCACTTCTCTGAATAGGAGTATACTGAAGAAACTAATGATGCCACAAGTACAGAAAGAATAGACAGCAGACATGCTACTCCCTCAGAAGGCACACAAGAACCTTCCACATTACATACACAGATGTTGGAAAGACAACAGAGTGTGGAAGTGTCCTCCTTCAGAATGCTAGTCGACAGGGACCATGACATCAGAGAGAAGTACAAGGAAATCAAGGCTAGAAATGAAAAGCTAAAAGCCCAGAGCTATGCCCAGTACTTAAAGATGGCTCCCACCAACCAAACAAGGCTTATGTCAGCCTTTGATGTGAAAGAGGGAAAAATGCAAATGACTTTCATGAAGCCCACCACTCAGCAGCCCAGAATAGCAGCAGACTACAAGAAAATAGACTTTGAAGTTCTAGCAAAAGAAATCCATCCCATAGACCAAGTAGAGCTACACAAGCAGACAGGAGAAATGGTGTACTCTACTTTGACCAGCAAGGCCATTGCAACCCATCAACTGCAGAACTCCTTAGATAATATATCTGCACAGTTTCAACTGGAGAAGGCCTCCTCAAAGGCCAAGGATACAAGAATCAAGTCCTTGGAGGACTTAATCATTGAGTTGGGACATGATCCCAAAGATGTGAAGGCTACAGAAAAACTAATTAAGAAAAAGAATGATGACATAGCTTCTTTGAAGAAACAGCTGAAAATTACACCATTGCATCATCCACAAACAAATAAAGTCATGGAGAAACAAAAAGAACAAGAAAAACTTATGGACTTGGTCCTTAACCTAAATGATCAGCTAAAAGAAACTGAGAAAGAATTGGATTCATTGATACAGTCCAAACAAAGTGAACTGGCCACCACTTCTAGGACTGTCATTCCCACAGTTTCCATTGCAGTTCCTTCAACCTTGGCAGCAGCACTGGCACCAACAGTTCCACCGGTCACAACCCTGCCAGTTACAACATAAACTACAACAGCAGCAGGTACACCTACAGAGAAAGTAGCAAAGTTGGTTAAAGCCATGGAGAAAATGTCAATCCAAGCAGATGAGATCAAAAGGTTAAAGGAAAAAGTAGCAAACTTAGAAACAGACTGCAAGCTTGCTTAGATACAGCAGAAGGAAGAAACTCAAAAAGCACAAAGAATGAGTGAAAGAGTCAAAACCTTGGAGAAAGATTTGACACTAGAGAAACCACTAGGCCAGACAAAAGAAATGCTCTAGGCCAATATCATTGACTCTACCAATGAAATTTGGCCTTCAATCCAAGTCATATTTGCGAAAAATGAACTAGTGAAGATAGCCACTAAAACTATCCAAAAGGTGAAGGAAGAGTTGGGTGATATGCCTGAGGATGCCAATCGACTCATCCACCTCCTAAATAGTAAAAATAGGTATGAACTTCATGAGCTGGACATAGAATATAGAACAGGAACTATCTTAGAAATCAAGAAGGTTCTCTCTAAAAGAAACCTTATGTTGAATTTGGAGGAAAAATGTCAAAATATGTAGGTATTCATTGATAGGTTCATGGAAAAATTTCAGATCTTGAGGGAGAAAGGTCTTCCAAGTCCACTGGTCATCAATGATAAACTTATAACCTTGGTGGACTATGTTGACAGATTAAGAGGTTGGAAAAGGAACAAGCAATGACTTCTGGTATCAATGGCTTGCCAACAGAGAAAGTATTATATGAAACTTTTGAAAACTTGTTCTTCTTAGAGCATGAAACCAAACATATGTTTACTACAAAGCCAAATTTCGCAAAGTACACAGAGGCAGATGAAATTTACAGGAGGATATTAAAAGTGAAATTACCTGAAGCAGAATGGTGGGAGAAAATGACAGATTTACTGTGAAATGTTTTACATCATAAGTTACTACAGTAAATCTGAGGACAGCCAGTTAAACAGGTGAAAAGAAGATTAAACATGGTCAAAGAGTAGCAAGTTAAAGAGTATCAGTGAAAGGTTAAAGAAAAGAAGGTTCCAACGTAGAAATATCACTACTACCAGCCTACCCAAAAGTCTCACAGTTCAAACTACAAACAGGACAGCAACACCAAAATAAAAGGGACAGCATGATGCAGTTTTCCATCTGTCTCTATCTTCATGCTTGAAGATATTTTTATTTCCTAGATTAATTCTCAACCTATTTTGAGATATTTTGTAATTATTTTTTGTATCAATACTTCACATTTTGAAGTATTTAGGGTGGATTCAAAAACATTTCTATAGACTATTTTCTGATATCTAAAAGCTATTGTGTCAAAAGTTGGATTGGCTTGCTAGATCATGGAATAAAGCTCACTCATTTTACAGGATTCATGTGCAAAACGGAAATCAAATAAGTATTTTTCTCATGTGTATTATTGTTTTTCCTTATGTTTTATAATAATCATATGTGTTTCTATGAAATCTGAATGGTGAGCTAGGAATGATATTTCAGAATTTTCTTTAATGCACTCTGTCTTAACTATTTACCTTCTTAACATTTTCTTCTAAACTATCTTAGCTAGGGAATTCTTAACTACTCCTTAGCTTCTGTAGTTTTCCTTTTGATCTATGAAACAAATAATTCTTAATTGACCTTTGTTGATGATCACCCTTTGTCCCTCCTTCCAACCTTGGTCTAAGGATTCTTAAGTGCCCTTTCACCCTGGTTAGAACCTTTCCATCCATCAACTCTTAAAGATTTGCCTTTTGTTTTGCTAGCTTGCCCTGTGAAATTTTCCTTTGAAGATTTGATCCAATTGTGCCATCCTTTTCTTGACTCCATAGCCCAATGGCCCAAAGAAGTTAGTGTTATCCATCTGTTCCCAGAATTGCACCACCCAATTTCAATCCCAAAAACAAAACTCCATGAGCATTAAGAACTAGCCTAGAATCTCATTAACAAACAAAGTTAAATCATAAAAAGAGAGCCCTCTCTAGACTTAGGTTAGCTAGATCCAAACCCTAAAATATTGGTTTGTGGCTACCTCGGTTTATGCCCTCTTTTGATAACTTCAAGGGAAATTCTAAGTGATAACATAGTGGTGACCATACTGGGGACCCAAATCCTCAGTTTAATAAACCTTTGAGAAAATAAATAATCATCATCTTATGTATCCTAAAGGAATTATTTGAAGTTATTCACAAAACTTTATAAAAACAAGATAATTGAAAAAGCTTGAAATCCTGGCTTTAAGGAGAACTCACTATACTAGGGCCAACCCAAACCCAAATCCTGCCCCAGTGTATGATAATCCCAACCTGATTTTTAGAAGACCTAGAAGAGAAGAATGTCCAGTCAGTCCAACATCTTCAGTCAAAGTACAGTCATGTCTGGATGAATTTTTTTTTTAGAAGAACTCTCTTTTGATGTAACTTTTGATTTGTCCTTATTTAAATCACAATCTGAAACTGCTCTTCATGAGATTTTTCTAGAACCTGAATTCATTATAGAGCTAAAAAAACAAAAGGCAAACAAGTCAATTGATGATAATATTGTAATTTCACCTCAGTAATCCTTTGCTACTGCTAAAATCCCTGAACTTTTTGAAACATTATCCACCACTCTCAATTATCCATCATTCCCTTCCACTCCCAAAGTTGTTTCCCCACCTCCATTTATACCTTCAATTATTTATCAACCTGTTATTACCCATCAGACATCAAATACTCCTAGTTCTCCACCCTCTACTACATCATCCCCCAATTCCTCAACTCCTGATTCTCCATCCACTACTGTATTATCCCCTGGAACCTTAAACCCACAACCCAACCCCACTCTGCTTAGAGCCATGGCCAATAGGTATGCTCCCCTTGTGTTACCAACCCCACTTGGTGCCATGCCACAAGACTACCAAAGTAAGATTGTCCAGTTTGATGTCATGGGACCCTATACAGCACAATATCATGTAAACAAGATGACAGACTATTTTGAGCTGCATGATATTGATGTTACAGATGTACAGATGATACTTTTTTCTCAGACCCTTGCTGGTGAAGTTAGGACATGGTTCAGAGCTTTACTTGTAAATAGTATAGATAGTTTAGAATTTTTTTATCAACAATTCTTAAATAGATGGGAGAAAAATAAAAACCCTCTTCAGATTTTGTCAGAATATGAAAACATTAAAAGAGGACCCAATGAAACAGTCCAGGATTACTGCACCCGATTTAACAAAATTTACAATGCAATACCTATGGACATTAGACCCCCACCTGGTCTAGTGTTAATAAGATTCCCTGATGGATTTGATACAGACATGGCCGTTCAACTTAGAGAACAAAATACCCCTACTTTAGAAGACATGCAGAGTGTAGCTGTAAGTGTAGAGGCCAATCTATTAACTAAAAGAGCCAAAGTTAGCAACGAGAGAAGAGGACCCATTAAAGATGAAACATCACCCTTAGATATTAAGATAGATGTGCTGACCAAAGGCATGGAGAAACTTATGGATAGGATAGAAAATATGGAGAGAAAACCTCAATGGGATAATCAACAAGAACCTCCTATTAGAAATCCAAACTTTAGGAAAAATCAAAATCATAACACTCGAAAGAATGGACCTGATCAGAATATCAGACCTCCATTTCAAGAAAAGTATGCTGAAACATCTCATCCTGATGACCCCGAACAAGACTCACAAATTAATATGATCGGGTTGGATGATGAAGATACAGTCTTCGTGACTCAAGATGAGCAGGAACTGCATATGCTGCAGCACTTGCAGATCCAAACCGAAGAATCATTTGACTATAAACAGGGGTTTGATTCTGCCATTTTCGAAGTCCACAAACAATACAGCTTGAGGATTAAAAAGAATTCTGATACTCCTGATCAAACCAAAAAGACAGCGCCTAATCAGCCAAAGAATATCAAAGCTTCTCCAGTTACCAAAACTGTTCAAATCCTTTCTAGAAGAAACCAGAATCCTCCTAGCCCCATCCTTGAAGATGTAACCTTAAATCAACCCTCTAATGATCAACCATCCACTATTATTCCCTCTAATGAAACAATTGATCAAACTCCAACCAAAATATTAGAAAATCCACTTAAAAAGATCCCAACTATTGAAAACAAAGAGATTCCTACTCAAAATCCTGCTGTGAAAATCTCAAACCCTCCAATAGAAAAAGCCCCTCTACCTTTCAATTTGGGAGCAGAAGTAACTAAATTGAAAATTTCAATTCCTTTGACTGAACTAATCAAGAGTGAAACCTACAAGTCTCAAATTCACCAAACTTTAAGCATCAGTGAGAATGGAGACTCTATCAATCTGTTTGATGATCAGCCTGAACTTATTTTCGGTCCTGATGTTAATGGTAAACCCCGGGAAGGAGGAGTACCACCCTTCTATATAAGCCTTAGCATTCATGATAAGATCTTACATAATGCCATGCTTGACTCTGGGGCCTCACACAATTTAATGCCCAAATCTGTTATGGAAAAATTAAACTTAGATATTACAAGGCCCTACAAGGACTTGTCCTCATTCGACTCAAATCAAGTGAAATGTCTAGGGTTAATCAAAGACCTTTGTGTTACCTTAGTAAAATACCTCGCAAAAATCATTCTCATGGACATAGTAGTTGCTGACATCCCACCCAAATATGGCATGCTACTGTCTAGGTCTTGGGGAGCCAAACTCCAAGGTTCTTTACAACTGGACATGTCATATGCTACAATTTCTATGTTTGGACAACCCAAAAAGTTATATAGAGAGACATTAATGAAGTATGTAGTGGGTAGCTAGGATAGACCCCAAAACTTTCCTATTCACTCCATGCATTCTGATATTGATTCTTTTATTTTGTATAATGTTGGAAAAACTTCACAAACTACTTCAAACAGTATTATGATAGAATCAAATGAAATTGCAGCTGCTATTGAAAATCAAAATGTCCAAAGAGCTATCCATTGAACAAAATGAACAAATCACTGGGGATAAAGAAAATATTGTATCACCATCTAGTAAAAACTATGAACACGAGATACTATGGCACCTTGAATTCGATGGTTCAGTGAATAAATCAAGAGCAGGAGCAAGTGTATGGATACACAATCTAGAAAATGATAATTCTAAGGGCCATACCTTCAGACTCAAATTTAAATGCACTAACAACATAGCCGAGTATGAAGCCCTAATATTAGGTCTTAAGCTAGTTAGAAATTTAGCAGCCCAAAGGGTGTCTGTTATGGGAGATTCTGAGTTAGTCATTAAACAAATTAACATTTTATGTATGACCAAAGATCCTAGATTAAGTCTTTATAGAGGTGTTGGCTAGTTGAATTGTTTATGGATTAAACATTCAAGTACCACATTAATTGTCAACCTGGGAAAGTCTTTTTATTCCAAAGGCTACTGCGTAATGTATGTACTTAAATTCTAAAAGCATTAAAAAGCTGTAGTATACGTGATCTTTACGCTAAGTTATCACAGTACAAATAAAATGAAAGCAATTAATTAAGATTACAAATCTGAAAAGTAAAATGATGGATGCTCTGCTGGCAGAGGATCAGGACCCTATCCTCCAGGTGAGGACGTTCAGCACCTGCCCCTGTAACCAGATTGCTAACGCACACTACACTCTTGCTCATCGGTGAGAGATCCTTGCACACTTCAAGCAATTAATGAAACAGAGTACTAGCAAAACGGAAATAACAGAGGTAATGCTACAGAATCCAAACAGAGTATCAGCAGAAAGAAAATATCACACACTTACACACTTGACAGAAAAGTAAATGGGTGAATCTTGTGAGGAAGGTGGGCCCAGTCCCTCTCACAAGATTCCCCAGAACACAAAGACTAGATTAAGTGCTCAGAACAATCTTCTATTCATCAGCCAAAAGATTCAAGTACAATAATGTTCAGACTTGCTGATGTCTCTCAAAATCTCACTTACAGATTACCAAAATCCCCCCCTTCTAATGTAGATGTCTCCTCTTTATAGAGGAGACATCTATTACAATAGATAATTACAGTTCATTCAGTTAACCCATTCTATCAAAAATAAGAATTACAAACCGCTGTTACAACAGTATAATAACATATATCTTCTTAGGTTCTGGCTGTTACACAGCTGGTGACTGTCTTCGACCGTCTTCTTGGGATCTTCGCATTCCTTTGCCGTTTCCCCATGCTGCTCCTGATTTAAGCAATGATAACTGTGTTCTACCCGCTTTAGATAGCTGTGGATCATGCCGCGTCAGCGTTCTTCAGATAGTTGCCGGTTGTTGTCCAGCTGTTGCAAAATAGCCTGCTTTGGATGGTTGCTGTTGCTAATTGTGGCAACTGCGTAGTTGCTGCTTCTGGTGTTGCAGCAACTGCGTAGTTGTTGTTTCTGGTGTTACAGCAACTATAAATTATAATTCCTGCAGGCTTAAGACAATTACTTGACAATTTAATCAGCTTTTCCAAGATAAATACAAAGATACTCATGAATATGCGATGAACAATTAAACATATAGATATGCGGGAAGTTACTTCGTACCTTGGGGTGATTAAGTCATTATGCAATCAAAGCTTACAACTTATGACTCAAAAAGATAATATTATTGGCAAAAGTATATGGTCAAAATAGGTCAATTCTGGGTCCTAACATCCCCCCCAACTGAAGAGATTGCATGTCCCCATGCAATGTTGATTCTGAGTCTGAGTCGGAGTACTGGGACGAACAATGAAGATTACTGAGGCAATAGCTATAGGCAGTAACATCAAACTTCTTTCTGAACCCACAGTCATTATGTATCTGTCTCCATGCTGCTGCTTCTTCCTTGTTAGATAATCTGAACTGGCCCTTATATTGTTCACCAGACAACCATAAAAGTGGAAATTTGAATCTGTAGCCGATCCAATTTTCGGCACAGTGTTGCATGCATCTAATATAATGCGGTACCCTTGAGAGTGCTACCTGTAAATTAGATGGATTATAAGGGTGATATTCCTGCCTCTCTTTGGGGCAGTTCTCCCAAAACAAATTGTTTGCTTTGACAGCCAAGGGTGCCTTGGTTTTCAGATAGTGCTGGCAGTCTTTCAGGACTACTGCTTGTAGTTCCCTGATGTGGTCTTTCATATCAGAATCATCTACCATTGCTTGATGTTGTACCATGAAGGTGGCTGCGTTCTGTGGTTCAGCCCTAATCCATAGAAGGCAATTTTGTTCATTATGTTGAGCTGAAACAAAGGCGTTCTGCCATGTAAGCTGGTTGGCTAAAAAGGAGATAAAAGCTCTCAGCTGTATGTCGCCAACCACAAGTAGCATATTCATGTTTCTTTCTTCAGAGACAGCTTCATTATGAAGATAAAGCTCGCATAAGAGGTTCTGGTCATTCTTAGGTGCTTCTGTGAACGTTTGCATAAATTGCTCTGATGTGACCACCTGATGAGGTCTTCCTTCTTTTACAGCCTTTATCTGTAAAAATGTCAGTCTTTCCCTCAAGAATGTTGCGTAATTGAAGGAGGGTTTCCTTGTGGCAAGTATTCTTTGGAATAATTCAAACATCTGGGACAATCTGGCCTTTAATTCCTTGATTTCTTTATACTGGGCTCTACACTGCTCCAGTGCTTCCCAGTTCTTGTAAGCATGGTTGAACCATGTCCCCTTTTGCTGTTGGAATGCCTTGCCTTGTGACTGCTCGTATTCTCTCCACCATTTCCCTTTTAATGTTTGAAAACTATCTGTTTCTGTGCATACATTACTAACAGAGGGAAGCTATGTTTGTGTAAAGGCATCAACGAGGATAATCTGCTCTGTTGGAGTAGGCTAGGATGATCCAACATCCTTCTCTTCATTTCCGACTAGCATCTCTTCCTCCTGTTGCACTGATTCATTTCGTTCCATGGTGATTTGGGTGGGCCGGGGTGAGTCTATGCCTTTATCCTCATTTCCTTCTTTTTCTTCTCTTTCCTTAGTAATCTGAATAGATCTGGGTGAGTCCAATTTTTCTTCGTTTCCTCCTGTAACTGTTTCTTCTTCTTCCATAGTGGTTTGCGTAGGCCGGGGTGAGTCTGAACCTTTCTCCTTATTTTCTTCTATTTCTTCCTCTCCTTCCATGACACTTTGAGTGGGCCGAGATAAGTCTGTGTTTTCTTCATTTGCTGATTCTTGTATAACTATTTCTTCCATAGTAACTTGGGTAGGCCGGGGTGAATCTATATTCTCCTCTTCCTTATTCTCTGCTTCTTCCTGCATGATTTCTGAAGGACTTGCTGGTTCTTGTGTGTCAGCATGCTCTTCTGTTTGGTCCTGTGCAGTTTCCGGAGAATTTATTGGTGCAAGATCTTCTGTTTGTTCTTGTGCAGTCTCTGGGGTACTTACTGGTTCTTGTGTGTCAGTAAGTTCTTCAGTTTGATCTCGTACAGTTTCTGGGGAACTTACTGGTTCTTGTGTTTCAGTAAGTTCTTCAGTTTGCTCTCGTACAGTTTCTGGGGAACTTACTGGTTCTTGTGTGTCAGTAAGTTCTTCAGTTTGGTCCTGCAACTTCTCTGAAGAGCCTATTGGTTCTTGTGTGGCAACAGGTCCTTCTGTCTACACTTTTTCTGGAGATCCTGTTGGTTCTTGTGTGACAACAGGTTCTTCTGACTGCACCTTTTCTGGAGAACCTGTTGTTTCTTGTGTGACAACAGGTTCTTCTGTTTCAGCAGAGGACTGTGGCATTTCTGTTTGTGTAACAGCAGGCTCTTTCGTTTCATCCATAACAGCGGAAGCTTCCTTCATTGGTTCTGCCACTACCTTATATCCTGCTTGAGCATATATTTCGCCGCAATTGGCACACACATATTCGTTGTCCTTACTTCTCTCTACTGCAGATGCTACTCGTGCTAAAATATGTAGGCTGAATTCTTTTTGATATGCTTCCCTGACCCTTATTATTTCCTCCTGATAGTCCTGAATCTGAGATTTCAGGAATTCAATTTCTTCCTGCAAGGCAGGTATGGTGGGCTGGTCTCGTGGAGCGGCAGACTCCCATGGAGGCAGAGGTTGTGCTTCATGATTTTGATTAGTATTTCCCACAGGTGGTTCTTGTGTGTCACCTGGGGTAGTGGCTGTTTCTTGTGCTGCAGCCACTTGGTCACTATTACCATGGGTGTCGACAGTTGGTTCTTGTGTGTCAGCTGTCTTAAGATATGATGTCACAAAGCTATGAACGCTCTTCATCTCAGCTTCTGAGGGTGAGGGAGAAGAATTTTGGGGACTAGCGGGAGTGAGGATCCTTGTGATGATGGGCGGTGAACTGGGGGAATTAGGGGATTCAGCTGCTACCAATAATCGAGTTCTTCGCCTTGGTAGGGAAGCAAGGAATTCAGGCATTTTTCTCTTGAGGCTGGTTTTCTTTAGAATAGGGACAGTAGCCAGAGTAGCAGGTGCCTTAGCTGAAACCCTGGTTCTTTTTCTTTTCAATGGGGTTTTCTTTTCCTGCTGCCTTTTCCGTTTAAGCAAGATAATAGGAATATTGTCCTCGGAGTCATCAGTAGAAATACTAAATATGGGAGTGGAAGGATTGGTTCTATTGGGAGATGGGGTTGTATTCGTGGTTATTTCTACTGGTGCTTGTTCATCCTCAGCAATTTGCGGGGGTGTTTGTTGGAGTTGTTCAGAAGTGTGCTCTGCTTGCTGAGGGTTTTCTAGAGGAATTTGTTCAGGCATGTCCTCTATTTGCTGAGGAGGTTCTTCATCTTGTTGAGGTGTGTCCTCAGCTTGATGAAGAATTTCCTCTTCTTGATGAGGATTTCCATGCTCCGGCTATGGGATTTCTGCCTCTTGATGGGGATTAATAGGAGGTGGAGGGTTATTTAGAGCGAAGGCTCTATTAATCAGCAATTGGGCTAAGCGGTGGTGTTTTAAGGATAGAAGTGGATGCTTCGCTTTCATAGCATAATATGACATATTTTTGAGACAGCCCAATAGATAATATGGCATGTTAATTAACTGACCATTCCTCAAATAATTTAACAGGACGAAATCGTGCTGGTAGATTACCTGGTAGCGGCCTTCGCATGTCAGATATTGCTTGACAAACTCAGCGACTTTCGGCCACGGTTGAGGTAACGACCGCAGTGCTACGCCTCTGCCCTTGGGCTCTACCCGCTCTCCTGGTCGGAGAAAATCCTGCTGTGCATTGAGAATCAGGTGCTTCCTGCTGAACCACCGTATGCCGTTAGTTGGGAGCCCGGTAACTTGGGCTATGAATTCCTCTGTGACTGGAATTTGGACTCCCTGGACGACAGAGAATCCCTCTGTTAATTTGCATGCGAATTCAAGAACTTGTTGCTCGTCAAAATCCGGGAGTCTACTGAAGTACTCTATCCATCCTGCTTGCAAGAAAATTTGATAAATCTCCGGGAAGAGTTCCAGGACCGCTGTCATGCCAGGTTCATGTGTAATGAGGGTTCCACCCATAGCTGTTGTTTTAGTGAATCTCAGAGTCCAGAGCCGATCCTCCGATTACAGTTCAAAGTAGAACATCGCAAATGATGACATGCCGAGATCGGGTGGCTTTTACATATTACCGGGAGAGGTAAGGGTGGCGGCAGTTAGCGTAGTATGTCATTATTAGAGTTGCTTTGGTAATCCCCCCCTTCCTACGTGTAAATGATATGATTGGAAGTACCATCCTATCAACCTTTCCACATTATCTATTATTTAATGTTCACACATAACCATTCGTACCTTCGTATTTACCTTTTTTGATTGCTGCGTCAAAAGGTCTCGTCTTGTCTTGTGCTGGATCATAATGATTACTGCGGATCTTCAAGCATGGGAATACCGGTGATTTATAATGATAATGACGGGAAGTGATGGTGGGATGTTGTAATTATCACAAAAAGTGGTAGATTTTATCAAAATTTGTTCCTTGGGGTTGAAGTGATAAGACTAATGTTTTCGTACATGAGGGAATATACTGGAAAAGATATTCCGGGGTCGGGAAGTGGTGTTGTAGTACCGGAATTGGTGTTGCAGCAACGGAAAATTGTTGTTGTAGCAACAGGGATTGATATTACAGCTTTGGAAAAGAAAGACGTTTGTAAAAACGGGAGATGTACTGGAGCATGGGAATGTTGTTGCAGCAACAGAAACGGTGTCGTGACAATAGAAATGATGTTAGAACAACAGGAAATGGTGTTGCAGCAACGGGAATTGTGTTGGGACAACAGGGAATGGTGTTGCAGCAACGGGAATTGTGTTGGGACAACAGGGAATGGTGTTGCAGCAACAGGAATTGTGTTGCAGCAACGGGGAATGATATTGCAACAACAGTAGTGGTGTTGCTCAACAGGTGATGGTGTTGCAGCAACAGGGAATGGTGTTGCAGCAACAGGGAATGGTGTTGCAGCAACAGGAGATGGTGTTACAGCAACAGGAGTTCCGAGTCCATAAAATAATTCCCTTAAAGTTTTTGTTCTCAGCTACTTCCCAAGCTAAAATCTGCAAAATACTGAAATGTAATATCGTAATCCTTGGCAGGATTTATTAGTTTCTTAAATAAAATAAAAGAATATCTAACCTAAAAAGAATTACATAATAAATGGAAATTCAAGTGTTTTGAGGGGCCGCAAGTTCCCCTAGAAAAGAATATTGTTTTATTGTCATGCAAGTGGCTTTAAAGTCTTCTTTGGAAACCGGCCGCTGATATAACCGAAGTCGGTAGCCATTCACTAACAGTGGTGTTCTGCTCCCATCAATTGTCAATAGTCTAACTGTTCCATTTGGAAAGACAGCATCCACTTCATACGGCCCTAACCACCTTGTTCTTAGCTTCCCTTGAAAATTCTCGAAACGGGAATCATAAAGTAGGGCCCAGTTACCTTTCTAGAACTGCTTTTGCTTGATGGTTCTGTCATGCCATCTGCTTCTTTGCTGCTGTATCACAGTTGTTTGATGGATGGCGTCCAGTCTTTTCTCATCCAATTCCTGAAGCTGGTGCAACCTGGCTGTCTGTGCATCAGTTAAATCAAGGTTAACAGCTAAGGCAGTTCTTAAAGTTTTAATCTCAAACTCTACAGGGAAAATAGCATTCTTTCCATAAACTAAGTCATATGGTGAAAAGCCTGTTGTGTTCCTCTAGGTGGTTCTATAGGCCCATAGAGCCTCGGGCAACCTCTGAAACCAGTCCCTTCTATTCTCCTTTATTGTTTTTGTTAAGATGGCTTCAATGACCTTGTTGGTGCTTTCCACTTGCCCATTTGCTTGGGGGTGGTATGGTGTGGTCATTTTATGCTTGATATGATATTTTTGGAGCGTCTCTTTGAAGCCATGAGAATTAAAAGGAGGTCCTCCATCAGTGACTAATTCTCTGGGTAATCCAAATCTAACAAAGATTTCTTCAAATAAGAATGTTAGTACCGCTTCTTCATTAGCTTTAATGAGTGCTTTGTCCTCTACCCATTTAGTCATGTAATCCGTGCATACTAATATATAGACTCTTTGATTAGATGGAGGATTAATGGGACCTATGAAATCTAGTGCCCATTTCTCAAAAGGTTCAAGAGTTACCTGAGGATTAAGTGGCATTTCATCCCTATGATTCGGCTGGCCCATTCTCTGACAGCTGTCGCAAGCCTTCACATATTTTCTGGCATCTTTAAAAAGTGATGGCCAATAATACCCCATTCTAAGTACCTTGTGAGCTGTTCTTTTATCTGCAAAATGTCCTCCACAAGGGCCATCATGACAAGATTTCAGTATATCATAAATTTCGTCTTCCCCAATGCATCTCTGGATTTCTTGATCTATTCTTGTATGAAACAGACACCCGCTTATCCAGCTGTACCTAGCACTTTGCTGGATGATCTTTCTTCTTTCTCTGTGTGATGGTAATTTTCCTGCAACTAGATAATTAGCAATGTCTGCATACCAAGGTGAGTGAGAAGATACTACAAATAAATACTCATCAGGAAAAGAATCATCTACTGGAGCATTTTCATCAGTTTTTAAACGAGAAAGGAAATCAGCAACTACATTTTCTTTACCTGGCCTATCTACAATTGTGATGTCAAATTCCTGCAATAGTAATAACCATCTGGTGACTCGAGCATTTGTAACTGACTTATTCATTAAATACTTGATGGCCGAGTGATCAGTATGCACAAAAGTAGTATAGCCAGTAATATAATGTCTAAATTTGTTAATAGCATAGATAACTGCTAGAAATTCCTTCTCAGTAACTGTATAATTTAGTTCAGCTGGTGTCATGTTTTTGCTAATAAAATAGATGGCATAGGGGAGACTGTTCTCTTCCTGTCCCAGGACAGCTCCAATTGTCGTGTCTGAGGCATCAGAGGAGATATGAAAGGGTAGTGCCCAATCAGGTCCCCTCAAAATAGGAGCTGCTGACAACTGATGTTTAAGTTCATTGAATGCATTTTTACAATCATCAGTCCACTTAAATTCAGCATTTTTCGTTAACAACACAAATAGAGGAGAAGCTATTTTGGAAAAGTTCTTAATGAATCTTCTATAATATCCGGCATGTCCTAGAAAGCTTCTTACATCAGTTTGCATTTTAGGGATAGGGAGGTTCTGAATTACTTGTATTTTAGCTGGATCGACTTGAATTCCTAAAAATGAAATGAAATGACCCAATACAATACCTTGATTCATCATCATATGGCACTTTTCAGTGCTTAAAGCAAGGTGTGCTTCTATACACCGCTTAAGTACTTTTTCAAGATTTTGCAGTGCATCCTCAAAGGTCACTCCATAAGGAGTAAAGTCATCCATAAATATTTCCAATGAATCATTTAACATATCAGAAAAGATCCCTATCACCGCTCTTTGGAATGTTGCTGGAGCGTTACACAACCCAAATGGAAGTACTCTGTAAGCAAAGGTCCCCCATGGGCTAGTAAATGTGGTTTTGTCCTGATCCTGGGGTGCAATCTTAATCTGATTATATCCGCTAAACCCATCCAAGAATGAAAATAATTTCTTACCTGCTAAATTATCCAATACCTGATCAATAAATGGTAAAGGGAAATGGTCTTTTTGTGTGGCTTTATTCAATGCTTTGTAATCCACACACACTCTCCATTTTCCATTTTTCTTGGGTACAATCACAAGTGGGGAAACCCACTCACTATCAGATATGGGGTATATAAATCCTGCATTTAAGAGCTTTTGAAGTTCCTCCTTTACAATTTCTCTAAGATTGGGGTTCATTCTACGCTGGGGTTGACAGACTGGCCGGGATCCCTCCTTAATATAGATACGGTGAGTGCATAATTCAGGGGAGATCCCTTTCATGTCTGTGTAGTCCCATGCAAATGCCTCTTTATTTTCTTGGAGTAACTTTATTAATTGCTGTTTTTCATTATCAGTCAGATCAGGATTTATATTTAATGTTTTACCAGGTTCAATTTCAATTGTTGTACTTTTGGAAGGGCTGCCTACTGCTGTCTGAAATAAATTTTCGTCTTTCATGTTCTGCTGGGATTCAGATTTTAATATTGCAGTGAAGTGATTATATGTTTCAGGGCTGACCGAAGAGGGTTCAGAGATAAAGTTGTTGATTAATTCATCTTCGGTGGAGTCCTTAAAAGTCAAGGCTTTTCCAATGGTTAATATAGGTTGGGTTTCTTCATCCTCATAGTCTACCCATACAGAATTGTCATTATTAATCATGGGTGTAGCATGAGGATAGAGGGTAAGCTGTTTGGTTTCCTGTCCATTAGAGATGGTCATTGATCCTGATCTACAGCTGATAAAAGCATCTGATGTAGCCAGCCAAGGTCTCCCTAGAATCAACGGGTGACCCCCAAACTTTGTTTTAGTTTGTAATACTACAAAGTTAGCCGGGTAATTCCAGGATTCTACAGAGATTATAAGATCTTCAATGACCCCTTCAGGTTTAATTGTAGAACGGTCAGCCAATTCTAAGATAGTTGGAGTTTCCCTGATAAAGTTTTTTAACTGGAGCAATTGTGATGTTTCGAGTGTCATGATATTTATTGCAGCACCTAAATCTACTAGAACTTTAGAGATAAAAGTTTTTCCAACCTGGACTGTTACTGTAGGGTGACCAGGATCACCATACTTCACAGGATAATCTTTTTCGGTTATTAAAGCAGCTAATTCCCCCATCACATGAACTGTGAGAGGATCCTTATCCTTTCTTCCAGGTTTTTTTATACAAATGTCCCTAATAGTTCTAGCATAAATAGGAACATCTCTTAATGCTTGCAATAATGGGATTTTAACATACAAATTTTGTAATTCCCCTAAAAGGTTAAAGGTAGGTTGCTGAAGTGTTTTAGTGAGAGTTAGTCGTTCAGGGAATGGCGGATCTATTGTTTGATCATTATTATTATGTGCTGATTCTGCTGTTTCAGCATTATTGTTAGTTGGTTTCTCTTTTCTAACTTCTTCTTTGTCAGAGTCAGTAACATCATCTATAATGGGTTCAACGATTCTCCCTGAGCGAAGATGAATATCGTTACATTGTAGGGGAGAGATAGACTGATTTTGAATGTCAATAACTTGCAGGGCTTTATTATTATTTGGATTGGGGTTAGGTTGCACAGGCAGCTGTGGTCTAATTGCCTGGTTATTCGGAGGAGTATTAGATGGTAAGGAAAGAGACTGTTGTTGTTGAGGAAATGGTATCTGTTGGGCTGCCCAGTTTGGATTCCATTGATTAAAATACGGTTGCTGGGGAGCCCAAGGATTCCACATAGTAGGATCGGGAAAAGGGAGATTTGGTTGCTGCATAAGTGGAAAATTCATTGGATTAAAGGGTGGGTACTGCATTTGGTTCATGGGTGGAAAATTTGTTTGAAAAGGATTATTATTCCAACGACTGAATGCTGTGTTAGAGCTCATACCTTGTCTTTGTGGCCATTATCTCCTCTATGTCATCAGGTACACTGCCTCAGCTTCTTCTTCAGTTGTCTGCAGTGCTGCTTTGATTCCAGGTAGAGAGGGGCATTGAAACATGGTCCTTCTCGCAGATTGTGCAGATAGGTATCTTATCCAGTGGGCATTCCCTGAGTGGGTGTTTTTCTCTGCATTTAGAACAGAAAATGGCTAGAGCAGCTTCTGCTTCCGCCTGTTTCTTCTTAACCTGCAAAGCATCAATCTGTGAAGCAAAAGAACTTAGCATCTCAGTTTTAAATTCTTCCAATAAGTTACCTATTTCAGCTCTTGTTGCTCCTCCACTGGCTGACTTCTGAACTCTTGAATACACATTATCCCTGCTCTTTGATCTGTTCCCTGCTCCTCTTGAGCATCTCATGCAGAGATTGATAATTTCATCAAATGATTCTTTGGAAATGTCTCCTTTTCCTAGCATGTTCAACATATCCAAGCAGTCATCTCGTACCCCTTTCAGTAATATGGTCTTCAGAATATCTTTACTCATATTGGGATGGTCAGACCTCTGCAGATTATACTGCAGTCTTTCCACAAAATCTTCTAAGCTCTCGTCCTCCTTCTGAACCATTTTAAACAATTCTTCCTTCCTTTCTCTTGTTCGGCAGTAGTCTTGATATTTGGCCAGGAATCCCTCTTTCATCTGGTCCCAGGTGGTGATTGCCTGAGCTCCTAAGCTCATAAACCACCTCAACGCATTCCCTTTTAGTGTTGCTGGAAACAGTTTTAGTTTCTGATTAGGACTTATATAATCATAACTTCTACATAGTATATCGAATTCAAAGAGGAATTCATCTGGGTCTTCAGAGGATAACCCATGGAAGTTGGGTAATGCCGAGAGTGGAATGTTCTTCATAGGGGTCGTTCCTCTCGGGAGATCCCCAATAGGGAACTCCAGGGTAGAGAGTGAGTTCTCCCCCCTTCCTTCTGTTCTGTTATCCTCCATTGGTCTTTTTCCTGAATCGCTTACTTTATCTTCTGTGTCTTCTGTTTCTTCAGGTTCTTCTACCGGTTCCTCAGTGTATTCTGGTACTTCCAGCTTCCTTTCAGGTCCCAGTACTTCCTCCGTCTGTCGATCCGTTTGTGAGGAGTATTGGATCTGAGGTCTCCGGGAACTCGTCCTCTGTGATGTTTCGGCCTTTGAGATGATTTCGTCAATATAAGTCTTTCTTCCTCCCTTGCCGCCTGTGAAATTAGGTTTCTTGCGTCCTCTCATGCACCTGTTATTTTCACAAAGAAATCATTAATGCTTTCAGAAATCTTTAGTTGCCTTCCCCGGCAACGGCGCCAAAATGTTGGCTAGTTGAATTGTTTATGGATTAAACATTCAAGTACCACATTAATTTTCAACCTGGGAAAGTCTTTTTATTCCAAAGGCTACTGCGTACTGTATGTACTTAAATTCTAAAAGCATTAAAAAGCTGTAGTATACGTGATCTTTACGCTAAGTTATCACAGTACAAATAAAATGAAAGCAATTAATTAAGATTACAAATCTGAAAAGTAAAATGATGGATGCTCTGCTGGCAGAGGATCAGGACCCTATCCTCCAAGTGAGGACGTTCAGCACCTGCCCCTGTAACCAGATTGCTAACGCACACTGCACTCTTGCTCATCGGTGAGAGATCCTTGCACACTTCAAGCAATTAATGAAACAGAGTACTAGCAAAACGGAAATAACAGAGGTAATGCTACAGAATCCAAACAGAGTATCAGCAGAAAGAAAATATCACACACTTACACACTTGACAGAAAAGTAAATGGGTGAATCTTGTGAGGAAGGTGGGCCCAGTCCCTCTCACAAGATTCCCCAGAACACAAAGACTAGATTAAGTGCTCAGAACAATCTTCTATTCATCTGCCAAAAGATTCAAGTACAATAATGTTCAGACTTGTTGATGTCTCTCAAAATCTCACTTACAGATTACCAAAATCCCCCCTTCTAATGTAGATGTCTCCTCTTTATAGAGGAGACATCTATTACAATAGATAATTACAGTTCATTCAGTTAACCCATTCTATCAAAAATAAGAATTATAGACCGTTGTTACAACAATGTAATAACATATTCCTTCTTAGGTTCTGGCTGTTACACAGCTGGTGACTGTCTTCGACCGTCTTCTTGGGATCTTCGCATTCCTTTGCCGTTTCCCCATGCTGCTCCTGATTTAAGCAATGATAACTGTGTTCTACCCGCTTTAGATAGCTGTGGATCATGCCGCGTCAGCGTTCTTCAGATAGTTGCTGGTTGTTGTCCAGCTGTTGCAAAATAGCCTGCTTTGGATGGTTGATGTTGCTAACTGTGGCAACTGCGTAGTTGCTGCTTCTGGTGTTGCAGCAACTGCGTAGTTGTTGTTTCTGGTGTTACAGCAACTATAAATTATAATTCCTGCAGGCTTAAGACAATTACTTGACAATTTAATCAGCTTTTCCAAGATAAATACAAAGATACTCATGAATATGCGATGAACAATTAAACATATAGATATGCGGGAAGTTACTTCGTACCTTGGGGTGATTAAGTCATTATGCAATCAAAGCTTACAACTTATGACTCAAAAAGATAATATTATTGGCAAAAGTATATGGTCAAAATAGGTCAATTCTGGGTCCTAACAAGAGGTACAATTGTAGAAATAATGAACACTTTTCTAGAAACCAAGCTTGCAGTCATCCCAAGGAAACATAATGTGCAAGCTCACAGTCTAGCAATGTTTTCTAGCACTTGTAAGTTACCATTTCAACCAAATCGTCATTTCACAGCTGAGGTTAGACACAGACCTGTTATCCCAGATAATGCAAGTGTTTGCAAATGACAAGCAGATAAACAATTTTTTGACTTTAGAGGAAGAATTTGTAAATAGTAACATAGATACAGACATAAGTTTAGATTCTAACCTTAGATATAATATGGAATTTAATAAAATAGAAGGGGAAGAGATAAATAGGTTTTATCCCACCAAATTTACACAATCAGATGTAAAAAACCTTAAAGAAATTGAGATTGATGAAGTATTGGAAGAAGACACTGAATTCATTAATCTTAAAGATAACTTTTTCCCCAAAGGATTGACCCCTTTAGAAGACCTGTTTGACTCAAACGATGTTCCTAGAAAACCTAAAATGGAACTCCTAAAATCTAATATAGAGGAGAGTAACATAGGCACTGAGGAAAACCCAAAGTTAATCAAACTTTCCAAGTCATTACCTCCAATTGAGAAAGTGAAATACATTGAACTGTTAAAAGAATTCCAAGATGTATTTTCCTGGAGTTATGAGGACCTTAAATCCTATAACACCAGCATTATACAACATCCAATCCCTATAAAAGAAAACCAGAAACCTTTCAAACAGAATCTTAGAAGGATTAATCGTGTCCTATTTCCTTCTATTGAAAAGGAAATCAAAAGAATGTATGAGACCAAGATAATAGCACCAATCAATTTTTCTGATTGGGTGTCCAATTTAGTGCCAACAAGGAAAAAGACCCGGGAGATCAGACTTTGTGTCGATCTCAGAAATCTCAATAAGGTTTCACTTAAAGACAACTACCCTCTCCCTAAAATGGATCATATTTTACAAAGGGTAGTAGGGTCAACTAGGATCTCATTACTTGATGGGTTTTCTGGTTACAATCAGATCTTAGTCCACCCAGATGATCAAGCCAAGACTGCTTTCACCACTCCCTGGGGTACTTTCATGTATTTGAAAATACCTTTTGCATTGAAGAATGCAGGAGCTACCTTTCAAAGGGCTATGGACATAGTTTTCGCCAAAGAAATCCATGATTTCCTAGTCATATACTTAGATGCTATCACTGTATTCTCTAAATCTGATAAACAACACTTAGACCATCTAAGGCAGGTTTTCATGAAATGCAGAAAATATGGAATTTCACTTAACCCAAAAAAATCTTTATTTGGGTTAGAGGAGGGAAAGCTACTGGAACAAATAATCTCAAAGGATGGCATCCGAATAGATCCTGCAAGAATTGAAGCCATCTTACAGATACAACATCCTAGGAATATCAGAGAGTTACAAGCTTTTCTAGGGAAAATAAATTTTCTTAGGAGATTTATTTCTAACCTAGCTGAATTAATTAGATCATTAAATAACATGTTGAAGAAAGATTCGACCATCAAATGGATTGTTGAAGCCAAGCAATCATTTGAAGATCCTAAGCTAGCTTTAACCAAAACACCAGTCCTGATTATCCCTAAATTTGATAGAGAATTCATTCTTTTTTCCTTTGCTTCAAAACACACTATTGCTGCAGTCTTACTGCAGAAGAATGATCAGGTCCATGAACAGGCAATTGCCTTTTTTAGTAAAGCCCTAAGAGATGCCTCTTTAAAATACAACATAATGGAAAATCAAGCTTTTTCTTTGGTCAAAGCTATCAAGGATTTCAGAGTTTACATTTTATATTCACATATAGTAGCCTATGTCCCCAACTCAGTTGTCAAAGACATCTTGACTCAACAAGGTCCAGATCATAAAAGAGGGAAGTGGATTGCTACTATCCTGGAATATGACCTAGAAATTAAGCCTACAAAATTAATTAAAGGCCAAGGTTTAGTCAAACTTATGGTTGAATCGAACTGTCAGGCCTTAGATATCAATTTTGTGGCAGAAATGGATAATGGAGAGGAGATGGTGACTCCACCAATCAGCCAGGCCTTTATTGAATCACTATGGTATGCTAACATCATATATGTTTTATTAAATTTACATGCTCCTTCAGAATTATCCAAAACAAAAGGCAGGTTTTTAAAGATGAAGTCCTTAAAGATTTGTATCATAGATAATGCTTTATTTTGGAAAAATCATGAAGGCATACTTCTAAATTGTTTGTTAAAGGAAGAAGCTGAAAAAGTGTTACAAGAGTTTCATGCAGGTGACTGTGGGGGACATCTTTACTGGAAAACTACTGCTGACAAAATTTTAAGAGCCAATTTTTATTGGCCTACATTGTTTTCTGATGTGAAGAAACATGTCACTGCCTGTCATAAATGTCAAATATTTGAGGAAAAAAGAAAGCTTTTACCTTTACCCCTGAAACAAATCTCTGTGGAAGCACCTTTTCAACAATGGGGTTTAGACTTCATTGGTGAAATCCATCCCCCTTCTTCTGCCCAGCATAAATGGATCCTCACTGCTACTGATTATTTTACAAAATGGATAGAAGCCACACCTTCAAGACAAGCCACTGACTCTGTAATCATAAACTTTCTTGAAACCAACATTTTTTCCAGATTTGGGTGTCCTACCAAGATCATCACTAATAATGCAGTGGCATTCAAGTCCAGGAAATGGTAGATTTCTCCAACAAATATCACATTACTCTAGGTCATTCTACGACCTACTACCCTCAGGGAAATGGACTTGTAGAATCCTCCAATAAAAGCCTAGTTAATATTATCAAGAAATTACTGGAAGATAACAAGAAAACATGGAACAAGAAGTTAGTCAATGCCTTGTGGGCAGATAGGCTAACCACAAAGAAATCAATTGGTACATCTCCCTTCCAATTAGTTTATTGAATGGAAGTTGTTTTTCCATCCTCTTTGGGAGTACTAGTTATGAAAATGCTCCAAGAACTACAATCTAAACCAAATGATATCCAGAGAAGGATTAACCAAACTATATACTGGTAGAAAATCAGAGAAGAAGTGTACACCAGGTCTCAAATGGTGCAAGACAGGATCAAGAGAATTTTTGATAGAAGGACTAAGGCAGATGATTTTTACTTAGGAGATAAAGTATTGAAATGGGATTCAAGAAGAGAGGATAAAAGTAAACATGGGAAGTTTGAATTCCTATGGAAGGGCCCATATGTGATTTATGCTTACCATGGTAACAATGCTTTCTTCCTAAAAGAAATGGATGGTACAGAAGCAGAAGGTGGACCAATCAATGGTCGAATGCTTAAACACTACCATGAACCTAGTTACTAATTCCATTTAGTCCTTGTATATACTTTACTTTTCAGATGTCTATGATTTGATTGGATGGTAAATTTTTGAAGTTGAAGCCTGGAGAGAAGGCCCTAAGCTTTGAAGATTTTACTATCATAAATAGTAATAATGCAGGAGCATGTTGGAAAATGTTACAAGGAAAGATTAAAGTAATTGAGAAGGCCACTGATCTATAACGTTCTTGACATTTCACAAGAAAATGTCATCCCTAAGTGGAGCCACTGTTAGGGTCCTATACCTATAGGTGTCATAATTTTGAATGACTGAGATTGAACCATGTAATATGTACATACCTTTGCTTTTTTGAAAATGTTTTCCACATTCAAAAAATAAAAAAATGTAAAGAGGGTATGCTCTAAAATAATAATCAAATGGCAAAAGAATAGAAAAAGTCAAAAAAGATGAAAAATATGAACCCCAAGAAAAGAAAAAAAGACCATGAAAGTGAGCAAGTCAAAATGCCACTCCTAGTTACTCTTGAGAAAAATAAATGATTGTGTGTAGCTTGTAGTTTATGCCACAATCCATGATAGTCAAAGTGTTTAAACTTGGCTAGTTCATGTTTTCAAGTTCATGTTGATAGATAGAGAATGAAAATCTAACCAAATAGTGTAAACTTGGCAGATAATTAGATTAGGTAGAGTGAATAAAAGGAGCTCAACTATTTAATCTGAGCCCTTGGATGTAATAAGGTTAGACATAGTTAGAATACCATTGTAAAATAAAAGGAAAATGTTTTGATAAGGGTTTTCCAGCTTAAGTGCACCCTAATAAAGAGAAGTAAAAATGGTAGGATGAGTAGATGGGTAAGTAGAAGAAAGGTTGCAGAATGGTGATGATTGGTTAGACTTAAAAGTATATTTTTTTCTTCATCATGAAAGTTCTAAGTGTAAATGAGAAATTGGACATGCATCAAAGTTAACAAGATCAACTGATTAATTTCCCATTTATTTCACCCTTAACTTCACTAATTTCCCATAAGCAAGGTTCAAAGTGCCCAAAATCTTAAGTCAAAGGGGCTCAGAGCATTTCTCTGACTTCTGGAGGGACCGGACCCTTGGCCCAATGACTTATAGATCCTAAGTACTAAAATACCCTTCTGTTGTGCCCTACAACAACCCCCCATTTCATAATAATTTTATCACAAACAAGTTACATATGAAATGGGTCCCTTTTAAAAATTTTAATTGGCATTAATAAACCTGCTCAAATAAGGTATGATAATCAAATGAATTTAGGAAAAAACCCTTATTGAGCAAAGTGTTAAGCAATTTTTGGTTAAGTCCAAAGGTGTAATCGCATGTTCGGTTGCCATCTTGGTTTTTCCCGACGCGATATCGCTATCGGCCATCGGCAATAGCAAATGCACACACAAAAGGGCACATGCCTTTTCCCCGATGCGACGCGATATCGGCGATCGGCTATCGGCATGCCACTATGTCGTGTGGAAAACATTCTAACACTCCGGCCCGATGTGATATCGGCTATCGGCATTCGGTAAAAGCAATTGACTCACATTTGGGGTTATGTTCGCGCACCGAATGCGATACAGCAATCGGCGTTCGCTTGAAAACTTTCCCAAACGATAACGCCACACACACATTTCCGATGCGATATGATGACGCATAATGATGACCTTAGTTTCAAAAGGTGATTATTTCAAAGCATTAAAGTTATATTTAAATCGATTTGACAAAATCACAGATTTCAAAAAGCCGTTAAATAAAGGGATAAGGTAATGCATGCGTATTTAAAAGCCTTGCCCCTTCGAATCAACGAACAACTACGATTAGACCTTTGAAGGATCTGTTACACGCTTTAAGGAGTCATTCGGTTTAATAACTTAAGTAATGGTCATTTATGAAGCTGAAGGCCGTAAAATCACCATCATTACATCTACGGCGCCTGCTCAAATCATTAAATCCGCAGCCTCTTTTTAGAATAATCTCGCCATGCTTCAAATCATATATGTATCCCGTTATGGATTATCATTGTTATTTCTTTGTTACGGTTTCTATTGCACTTGTGTAGAATTCGACTGACGAGAGAAGTCTGAATATGATGGGGAAGAAGTCCAAGAAGATGGCAGGTTCTACTGCGATACCCGCCTCAGGCCAAGCTGCTACACCGTCAAGGAAGGGCTTAATCTCAGATACTACATGCACTGGTCTTACTGGTACTACATGGCAAGGGACATACAATTTGCTAGAAGGGGAACAACCAGAAGTAACAGTAGCGGAGGCAAGTGTAGATGAATTAAGAAAGTCTGAGGCAACTCTTAAAGATTTGGCGGACTCTTTTCTGCACAGAATAGCAGCCAGGGAACAAGTCCTGCCTTATACTGACGTGGTGCGTTGGGCAATTGAAGAAGTTCCTCTCACTAATAGGACCTTCGTTTCTAAGGATAGAAGGATTTTCGGCTCCTTCAAGCCCGAAGACTTAAGACAAATGTATCATCTGCCCAATCCCGAGCAAGTCTATAACAGAGCATTTGTGGAAAAATTTGCCAGAGAGAATGAATCACCAGCCGAACCTCTACGAGAGTGGAGGCAAAATCCAGCAAAACACAAACAAGATATGTCGGGTAAGTACTCCAATGCTTCTCTGGCTTCACCTTACTGCTATGCTGGAATTATGATGTGTAGATTATGGGGACTTCACGATTCTGCAAATATCCATGTTGATATGGTTCCCTTGATGGAAGCGGCTGTTAATAGTATAATTATGGATTGGGCCACTATCCTGTCCGATAAGTTGGTCTTAGCTATTCGCGAGTTTAGGGCCAAAACCAGAGTCAGTGAGAGGAAAGTCCAACCTTTTTACTATTCTGCATATATTATGGATGCCCTTTGTTTTAATTCTGAGTTCCCTGTCCTTGGTTGGAGATGGACAACCCATGACCCAACACCTATTCATTTATATCATCGTAAATTGTGGAAACCTTCTCACAAAGACCATTTATACCAAATTTGCAATGGTTTTATGGTTCCCGTTCATCATTCTATTTTTGACAGACCTATCCCTAGGATTTCCTATGAAGCCTCTTTTGACCTGCCAGCCGTAGCCCATTGGTTCGGCGAGGAATGTTTTTCTTATATCAGAGTTTTTGGAAGCAAGGCCAGGCCACATGTTCTTCCCATATACATCCCAGACAAACTGTTGGCCCGAGAAATTTCTTATCAGATAATGTCTGAAGGTGTTACTCAAACTCTCAAAGAGGAGAAGAAGAGAGGATGGCCATCGTTTCCTTTAAGAATTGGAGTTTATACGCTGCTAAATTATAGACATGCAGAAAAGGAAGCAGCAAAACTCCAAATGCTATCTCTAGTTTCTATTCCCAACAGACTCTATGACCCGAACAAGGCTGCTTTCACTGCCTTGGAACAGGCTAAGCTGACAAAGGTGGTTCATCAAGAAGACCAGTTTGACGACCTGTTCATGGGTGCCGATTCAATAAGCCAAGTCGAACAATTTGCTGCAATGAGATATGGAGATATGGAATTAACAGAATTTAATAGACTTAGAAAGCAAAGGTTGCAAACTTTGCCTCTAAAGCTATTATCTACGACCCCAACTTCATCCTCAAGCGAGCCTGATCAGCCAGAGACAAATGTACCTCCCGTTACAATTAGAGAACAGGAGGAAAGCCAAAGAAAACTACAGGCAGAAAGGCAGCAAAAAGCACAAATTGAACAAGAGCAGAGAAAGCAAAGGGAGATAGAAGAAAAGAGAAAGCAAAGGGAGATAGAAGAAAAGAGAAAACAAGAGGAAGAAGAAAAGATAAGGAAAGAACTGGAAGATAAACAGCAGAAGGCATTCGAAGAACAGCAGAAGGTTGAAAAGGAAAAAGAACAGAGTAAGCAAATCTCTGTCGATACTGAATTAATTGAAGAATGGAACCAATTTGATTCCATTATAAGTCGTAAAGAAGCCTCCAAAGACTCAGATGTCTTAAAGACTCCCGATATTACTGTTTCTCCGGTTCTTGAAGGAACCAGCGGCCCACCCATAATACAGAGTGTTGAAGAAGTTATTCAGGATCCATCAGGTCAAGTTGATCTTCAGGTAGAGGAAATTCCTCCTCTAGACATTTTCTACAGCCCTAAGCATAAAGCCGTTGTAAGGCGCTCAAGGAAGAGACGAAGGCTTGATCAACTTTCTGTCTCGAATGAGCAAACAGTCACGGGCAATGTCGTCTGGAAGGGAGAATTAAGTCCCTCTGAAGATTTAACAAAGCTGTCGCAATTTGCGGGAGCTTATTCGGCAGCAACCATTGACAAAGCATCCGAAGTGAGTCTTCTTTTGAAGACTAAAGAACATGAGGTATATGCATTGCAAGCAGAAGTGATAGAGGCAAAGAATAAAGCGACACAGGCGGAAGAACAATTGCTGGCTCAACAACAAGAAAATCATTTGTTAATCCAGCAAATTGAGAAACTAAGGATAGACCAAAGTGACATTAAAGCACGAGAATTAGCAGAGGCATTATCACAGTTGGAAGCATCAAATGCGCTGTTAATGAAATCAAAAGAAGATCAAATAGCTCAGCTCTCAGCACAACTTGAAGGTATTAAAAGCGCCAAGAGCATTGAAGATTTCAGAACAGAGGCAACTCTGATAAACAGCGCTTTAATATCTCAGATTAGACTTCTGTGCCGACAGCTAGTTGAGGCTGAGTCACTTTGTGATATATCTACAGCAGTATGTAGTCAAATCGAGAAAGCAAGGACGAACTTGGATCAGGCCGAAGATGAGATAATAGAATATATTGAGTGGCAAGATACTCCAGAAGGGCAAGCTGCTAATTTAGCCCGAATCAGTGAAACATACAAGAATATACTTTTCATGGAATGGGAAACACAGGTAATGAAGGCAGAGAGGGCAGCATCCAGATGCAGAACAATTTCCACGAACATGATCAATATAGTCAATGATACATTGTATCTGGCTAATATGATTTCACAATGCACACCTGGAAACATAGCAACCGCAAATATGCTAGAACATAAGAATTATCTTAAGCTAGAAGAGCAAGGGCGGTTAATTGCTGGAGTAAATACCTTGACCTCCGATGCATACTGGCTTTTCTTGATTAAACCGCATTCTCAAAGGTCGGCTCTCAACTGTCTAACCGACGCTTTACAATACCTGATTGCCGATTTCCAGGATGCCACATATGATGCACAGCTGACTTCTCGCCTTAATACTCCGCCTGAGGTAGAGCCAATGCTGGCTATATGTCAGCGAAAGAATAAAGGCAAAGAGACAGCTGACTGAAGCATCGCCGCCGACTGCCGATTCACCCAAATTACAAGATGATATTTGTTGATGCCGATTTCTTAGTTTTCAGTTTTTAGATATTTAATAGTTAGATTAGAATAGTATTTATAGACCCTTTCATTGTTTTGGAAAGGGTCGTAAAATTTTGTAAAAGACTAAAAGGCTGAAGTTTGCACTATTGTGCTTCAGTTTATATTCTTTTTGAAACTCGACCACCGGTCCTTAATTTTACTTGGAATGCTGTTTAAGTAAATTGTGCACTATTGTCGTTTGCTTGGAATGCTTTCTGGTTGGAAGGAAGGACTGCTACATAGTGATTAATACATTGGATTGATCAAACAGCTTGCATGGTACTATTATCTGTATCTGTTCTCTTTTCAATTATATCAATTGTTGTGTTATTACTTTGCTGTTATTGAATACATGTATGTAATACAACAACAGGTCTTTATTTCATATCACTATTGAATGTTTAGAGATTTGTTATCTTCCACCCATGTATGTATCAATGATATAAATATCGGAGTACAGTAATTCGCTATTATAGCTCTGCGTAACTACTTACGCAGAGCAATCTCAAATGATTAAACATCTATGCTTGTTGTTAGTGTCGTCTATATGCCTGTCATTAAGCATAGTTCATTAAACGCTGTACTGTCCGAATTGATAAGTCCCGGGATTAGTTTATAGTTTTGGTATTTCTTTTATAGTTTAGTTATTTTTGTTTATTATCATTTCATATTTTAAATCATCCATCCATCCCGTTTACTTATGATCTTTGGGAAACTGGTCCCGTTATCCCCAGTCGGAGCCACTATTCCAAACGGAAAAGGAGCTGCACTAAGTTCCGGACCGGGTGGTTTCCCCGATGTTGTTGCAACGAATTTCGGGGCCTCAACATTTTTGGCGCTAGAAGGAGGGCTTGAACCTCCGTGAATGGCAAGTAGGTCCAACCCCACAAACCATTCTAAGAGTAATTCCCCCTCCAAACCATCTTCTCCTTCTCAATCACATGCTGGTTTACCAGCACATGATCAAAGAATAGAAGAATCAACCACCACTGCTCATACCCATAATATTTCAGAACAACTGAGTCTTGAATCCCCTGAAGTCCAGTCTCTAATCCAGAAACTTCAGACCTTCTCCATCTCACCACAGAAATCTGAGATATCAGAAAGCAGTGCGACTTCGCAGTTTAACCTCACTCATCCTCTTACCAGACTTCAGAGCGAAAAACTTGGTATTGAACCCATTGAGTTTCCTTTACCCAAAAGGAAAAGGCCAAAGAGAAACACTGAAGGATCTGATAGTGGAGATTTTTCTTCCACATCCTCCATTTCATCT
Source organism: Pinus tabuliformis (assembly GCA_031772625.1). Taxonomy (NCBI): domain Eukaryota; kingdom Viridiplantae; phylum Streptophyta; class Pinopsida; order Pinales; family Pinaceae; genus Pinus; species Pinus tabuliformis. The sequence goes on along the minus strand of CM062812.1, from coordinate 717,381,861 downwards.
CCTCATCTGCAAAGTCGACCATCCACTCCTCCATTACAGATTGTCGTTCATCAGGGAATAGGAGCTCCCATATCCCAACCTGGTCACTCTTCATTTTTGATACCTCCTCAAATATCTGGAACCCCGACAGTAGTACCAACCCCTGTTGTTAGCACAATGGCAGATCCATGGACTAGGCCAGGTGCAGTTAACATGCCTGGACCATTACATAATCTCCCAGATGCTCCCGAAAAATGGTTGCCTAAATTTAATCCAGACAATGGAACCCAAGCTGAAGAACATATTAACAATTTTATGTTAGCAGTCAACTTGAAAGGAGTGACAGAGCAGGATGTCGTTGTAAGACTGTTTCCCTACACTTTACAAGGATCAGCAGGATCCTGGTATTTTTCCTTACCTTCTGGTTTAATTACCAGTTGGAACACATGCCAAGAGGAGTTTCTTACCAAGTATGGAGACGATAGGTCCTTAGCTACTTTAATAAATGATCTCTCCAACTTAAGAATAGAGCATAGGGAACTAATAAAAGAGTTTAATGCTAGATTTAATAAACTCCTGAATAAAATCCCTACTGACTCTAAACCAAGTGAACAAATCAGAAGCGAATGGTATATTACTGCCTTACCTGCCAACATAGCTATTTTTGTAGACAGGGCTGGCAAACCTACCTTAGCTGAAAACATGAAAGAAGCACTTGCTGTTGAAAAGCGCATTAATGCTCTTGAGAAGAAAGCTGCTCTTGAAGACCGAAAAGTTAAAAAAGTCTCGTTTAAAGATGATTCCAAGAAGAAAACCCCAAAGGACCCCTATGATATGGAGGGTTTACAAAAGGTCCTTAAAACATTGTCTAATGAAATGGTTGATATCAAGAAACAGGTGGCTGAAACCTCCAACAGAAAACCATTTAGAACTTTCAAGAAAACAGAGTCAAAGCCACCCAATGTTATATCAAATGCAGACTCAGACCAAGAAGAAGAGGAAGGTGAAACAATTGAACAGACCGATGATGAAGAAGAACTAGTTGAGTGCCATGGAATGTGGGATTTTATACTCCCAAATTCTGATACTGAGAATGAAGAAGAAGCCTTTCCGGTTACTACAAGAAGTAGAAGCGCTTCTGAACCTACTCAAACAAAAAAGAGGAGTGCAGGTGCTGCCACACCAAAAGAAAAAGTCCTTCCAAAGAAATCTCCGGTAGCATCCCCTCAAAACCAGCCTCCAATTTCTAATTCTCCTTCAACATCCAAAACACTAGTGGTATCTGACCATATGGAGTATAATATTGTCGATGATATGAAAAAGACCAAGGCAAACATAACTATGTTTGAGCTAGGTAAATTAAAACATCAGCAAAAACTGCTCCTAAGGGAATTTAACGCTGTTCCTTCTTCCCCTCTTCCCAGTTCAAAAGCTGCTAATGATTCAGGACAACCCCCTCCAGATATGGTCGAGGCTACCGATTCGGTTCTGATTGGAGATAGATCCAATTCCCATACCCCACCTTTTTTGCTCACCTATGAAATCTATAATCGAAATCTGCATAACTGTCTAATTGATTCAGGGGCTTCATCCAATATTATGCCAGCTTCAGTTTGTTCTAAGCTGAACATAGAACCCCAGAAATCAGCCATCCACATTGTACAGTTAGACAGAACCAAAGTTCAGGTCATAGGAGAAATTAATTCCGTGACTATCAGGTTGTCTGCTGATCCCAGAATAGTACAGAGAATAGACATTTTGATAGCCGACATACCTGAATTTTACGGTTTAATTTTGAGCAGAGACTGGTCTGAGAAACTACATGGATACATTTCCACCGATTGGTCACATATGTGGCTCCCCTACAAGGGTAAGCCAAATCAAATAAGGATCGACCGTGAGAAGCATATGACTCATACAGTAACCGATTTCGAACAAGAAAACCAGCCGGTGGCTTTCAACAATAACATTTTGGGAAATTATTCTTCACAATCATTTTTTGGCAATTTTATTGCCCAATCTTCCCCTTTTCAAGTTAATCATTGTACATCTCAAGTAGAAAATTTTTCACAATCAAATTTATCCAAATGTTTTAATGTAGATCAAAAGGATGTAGATATTTCTGACTCGCCTTTATTTTGGTCTTTGTACTTTGATGGCTCTAAGTCCAGTGAAGGCTCAGGAGCAGGTTGCATCTTGGTTAGTCCAAAAGGCGAAAAGACAATGCTTTCTTGTAGATTAGAATTTGAATGCACCAACAATACCGCCGAATACGAAGCATTACTTCAGGGATTATATAAGACAATTGACCTTAAAGTCCAATATTTAAAAGTGTTCGGCGATAGCGAGATCATTGTTAAACAGGTAAGGAATACAATCCATTGCCTCTCAAGCCACCTTAAGCATTATCAAACGCTAGTGCAAGATCTCACTTCCCATTTCTCTGCATTCAATATTTTATCAATCCCAAGATCGCAAAACTCAGCAGCTGATTTACTAGCCAACGTAGCTTCCAAGCTTCTCCCTTCCGAAGACTATAGTCTTGATAGATTTTCTGTAGAGTTAATTTTTAGACCTTCAGTTCCTGATAACATCACTAACTGGAGGGTTTTCAACCATGACGAGGATATTCTGCAATTTTTGACCTCTGAAAAATCCTATGATAATCAAATCATTGAAGAGGAAGAGCATGATTCTCAAATGAAGCAAAAGTCTCAAGATAACGTTATTCCTAAACCTGTGGTAAAGCTCGAAGACCTTTATGACATTAAAGATAGGTTTAAACCTGTAATTAATGCTAAACTCCAGAGCTCTACTCTTAGGTTTGAATTGATTAATTTAGGAACGGCTCAAATTCCTCAGAATGTAAATTTAGGATTAGGACTCTCTACAATAGAAAAGGAAGCCTTTATCAAACTTTTAAGAAAAAACAAACAAGTTTTTGCTTGGAAGTATGATGACCTTAAAACATATGATACATCTATCATACAACACACTATCCCTATGCTTCCCGATCAAAAACCAGTCCAACAGAAGTTAAGGAAAATTCATCCAAATTTGGAGAGCCAGATAAAGTCGGAACTTAATAAGCTTTTAAAAGCTAAGATTATTTTTCCTGTCCGACACTCAAACTGGGTCTCCAATATGGTACCCGTCAGGAAGAAAAACGGCGACATCAGAATCTGTATTGATTTCAGAAATTTAAATAAGGCAAGCTTAAAGGATAACTTTCCTTTGCCTACCATGGAACAAATCCTTCAATCGGTAGCAGGATCTGAATTGATGTCTTTTCTGGATGGTTTCTCAGGATACAATCAAGTACTGGTCCACCCTGATGACCAATTAAAAACTACATTCAGAACAAAATGGGGAACTTACGCATATCAAAAGATGCCTTTCGGACTCATAAATGCAGGAGCGACATTTCAAAGAGCTATGGATACAGCCTTTAGAGGGTTAATTAACCGAACAGTAGTTGTCTACCTTGATGACATTACTGTATATTCTAAAAAGAGATATAATCACCTGCATGATTTGAATCAGATTTTTCAACGATGCAAAACATATGGTATCTCTCTTAACCCGAAAAAGTCTTTTTTCGCCCTCAACCAAGGCAAGCTCTTAGGGTTTATTGTATCTAAGGACGGCATTTATGTAGATCCTGAGCGAATTACGGAAATTTCTGAAATTCCGTTTCCACACAATAAAAAATCGATGCAGTCATTTTTAGGACAAATTAATTTCGTTAAGAGATTTGTTCCAGATTTTTCACAAATTGTACTACCACTGCAAAAGATGATTAAAAAGAATTCAACCTTCAGATGGGGACTAGAAGAAAAGCAAGCTTTTCATGATATTAAACAATCCATAATCAATGTCCCAGCCCTGAATACTCCAAATCTTTCTAATCATTTTATATTATATACTATTGCATCCGACTTATCTTACGCAGCAGTACTAACTCAGTTGAATGAGGATAATTTGGAAGCGCCTATTTCGTTCTTCAGTTCTAATTTCCAAGGCGCCGAATTGAATTATTCAGAAATTGAGAAACAAGCTTTTGCTGTCTTTAAAGCAGTCAAACATTATCGACCCTTTCTTCTTAAAACCCATACGAAAGTGATAGTTCCTTTCTCAGCAGTTAGGCAACTATTAATTCAAAAAGAATTGGGAGAAAAGAGGGCAAACTGGGTCGCAGCTCTTCAAGAATATGATCTAGAAATAAAGCCAGCGAAATTTGTTAAAGGTCAAGGTTTTTGCAGGATCTTAGCAGGAGCATCAAACATTCCTGAATCAGGTGATACAGAGCAAAATCAAGAAGTCAATCAGCTAAGTATACCGGATTCCGAATCTCAATATTCGGATCTAATCTTTTATTTAAAGAATGGTTATGCACCTACCAATTTGTCCTACAAAAATAAGAGAGCCATTAGATTGAAAGCTAAAAGTTTTTCTCTTATTAACGATGTGCTCTTCAGAAGAAACTATGATTCTGTATTACTAAGATGCCTTGAGAAACCTGAAGCTCAAAAGGTTTTGCAGGAGCTACATGATGGACCGGCAGGAGGACACTTTGGAGCTGATACAACAGCTCATAAAGTAATTCATGCCGGATATTACTGGCCTACTTTGTTTAAGGATGCTCATGAATATGTAAGGAAATGCGTTAAGTGCCAAACTGCCAGTGGAAGACAACGAAAGCCAGCTTTCCCTTTACAACCAATCAACATTGAACAACCTTTTGAACAATGGGGATTGGACATCATTGGAGAAATAAATCCTTCATCTTCCAAGCAACACAAGTATATCCTTACAGCAACTGATTACTTTACAAAGTGGGTAGAAGCAGTTCCATTAAAGACGACAAACTCGGAAGCAATCATCGAATTTATAGATCAATTCATCATAACCAGGTTTGGTGTTCCACACGCTCTTGTCTTTGATAATGCTTCTTACTTCTCAGGCAATGCAATGATTGATTTCGCTATCAAAAGAGGATTCAAATTAAAATATTCTGCCAACTATTACCCTCAGGGCAACGGTCTAGCAGAATCAACTAATAAAAATCTAATCAAAATCATTAAGCGAACAATCGAAGAAAATCATAAGAACTGGCACAAATCCTTGGTATTTGCATTATGGGCCGATAGAATTACACAGAAAGCTTCCATAGGGACCTCTCCTTTTAATCTTGTTTATGGAAAAGAAGCAGTTGTACCAACCAATCTTCTTCTCCCATCTTTGGCCCTAGTGCAATTTATAGACGAGACTCCTTCTTCTTCTATACAGTTTAGACATGATCAAATACTCAAACTTGAAGAAGAAAGGAACAAAGCCAAGGTTACACATGCAAGACATCAGAGAGTCATTAAAACAGCTTTCGATCTAGCCTCATCCAGCCCTAGACAATTTGAAGTCGGAGATCTAGTCCTGAAATGGGACAAAGCCCATGAAGACAAAGGTAAACATTCCAAATTCCAAAAAATGTGGCTGGGACCATTTCAGATTTGTGAAAACGTAGGCCATTCTACATTCATACTTCAAAATCTATCAGGGGTGAGAGATTCTCTCCCTGTCAATGGTCTAATTCTGAAGAAATTCTTTAATTGAGGAGGTAACCCCTTCTCTTTCTAGCTTATTAGTTTTTCATAGTTTGTAGGATTTGTAGGAATAAGAATGTGGGACATTCCCATTGACCTTTCGCTGTAAATAAAAGCTGTCTCGCCATAGTAATATTAATATTTACTTTCTCAAAAAATAGCATCTTGAACCAAGAGAGATCATTTCTAGGAAATTAGATGTCTTTTTATTCTAAGCATTACAGACTCACCTTCGCAAATTTCACTCTAAACAAAGATCTATGAATCATCTTGAGTGGTTGAAATTAGTCCCCAAAGGTTATCTATACAAAAATAGGGGCTAATTCATCTTCAGCATCTTCAACTCTTAAACCTGTCATCCATTTATTCTTAACAAGATAATTGTTCATCCCATTCACCAACAGTTTTTGATGACTCAGAGTGTAATTCTAAAATATAAAGGATTAAAGATAAGAGGTCTTATCACAAGCCTGCTTACCATGTTCATAGGAAAATAATTTAACTGACATTACCAAAACTGCATACCAAACAGGGTAATGGCTTGAAATTTCAAGACAAGGGGTCTCATCACGAGCCAGCTTGTTCAGTTTAATTACTACCCGTGAATGGCATTGTCACCCATCTGGCCACCAAACCAGGACAATGGCTTTTATCTTAAACAAATAAAAAAAAAAGGGAATGAAATTCAAAAAAATACGAGAATATCTTTTGAATTCATTCTGTTTAGTCACACTCTGAGGTGAATGGAACAATGGACAAGAATATGGTTAAAAGGTAACCCTGCCGAGACTATAAACGTTTGCTGGCAGCAGAGGCTCTACCTGTGACAGAGGAGTCTATTTTAAAAGCTGATATGGAAAAGTTTTCTATTTTTACTCTTACAAACCGATAGGGACTTATTTTACTACTCGAAGTGCATTTATAAAAAGAGGAAGTTTAATGAAGGAACCTGTTTTATTTAGAATCAATAGATGTCTAGTTATATTAGAAATTCCCTTTCTTTTATGAAGATTCTATTTGAGAAAATGTAAATATAATTGTTAATTCAGAGATAACTGGTTCTTCCAGCGAATCGCCAATTGTTGTGCCCTACAACAACCCCCCATTTCATAATAATTTTATCACAAACAAGTTACATATGAAATGGGTCCCTTTTAAAATTTTTAATTGGCATTAATAAACCTGCTCAAATAAGGTATGATAATCAAATGAATTTAGGAAAAAACCCTTATTGAGCAAAGTGTTAAGCAATTTTTGGTTAAGTCCAAAGGTGTAATCGCATGTTCGGTTGCCATCTTGGTTTTTCCCGACGCGATATCGCTATCGGCCATCGGCAATAGCAAATGCACACACAAAAGGGCACATGCCTTTTCCCCGATGCGACGCGATATCGGCGATCGGCTATCGGCATGCCACTATGTCGTGTGGAAAACATTCTAACACTCCGGCCCGATGTGATATCGGCTATCGGCATTCGGTAAAAGCAATTGACTCACATTTGGGGTTATGTTCGCGCACCGAATGCGATACAGCAATCGGCGTTCGCTTGAAAACTTTCCCAAACGATAACGCCACACACACATTTCCGATGCGATATGATGACGCATAATGATGACCTTAGTTTCAAAAGGTGATTATTTCAAAGCATTAAAGTTATATTTAAATCGATTTGACAAAATCACAGATTTCAAAAAGCCGTTAAATAAAGGGATAAGGTAATGCATGCGTATTTAAAAGCCTTGCCCCTTCGAATCAACGAACAACTACGATTAGACCTTTGAAGGATCTGTTACACGCTTTAAGGAGTCATTCGGTTTAATAACTTAAGTAATGGTCATTTATGAAGCTGAAGGCCGTAAAATCACCATCATTACATCTACGGCGCCTGCTCAAATCATTAAATCCGCAGCCTCTTTTTAGAATAATCTCGCCATGCTTCAAATAATATATGTATCCCGTTATGGATTATCATTGTTATTTCTTTGTTACGGTTTCTATTGCACTTGTGTAGAATTCGACTGACGAGAGAAGTCTGAATATGATGGGGAAGAAGTCCAAGAAGATGGCAGGTTCTACTGCGATACCCGCCTCAGGCCAAGCTGCTACACCGTCAAGGAAGGGCTTAATCTCAGATACTACATGCACTGGTCTTACTGGTACTACATGGCAAGGGACATACAATTTGCTAGAAGGGGAACAACCAGAAGTAACAGTAGCGGAGGCAAGTGTAGATGAATTAAGAAAGTCTGAGGCAACTCTTAAAGATTTGGCGGACTCTTTTCTGCACAGAATAGCAGCCAGGGAACAAGTCCTGCCTTATACTGACGTGGTGCGTTGGGCAATTGAAGAAGTTCCTCTCACTAATAGGACCTTCGTTTCTAAGGATAGAAGGATTTTCGGCTCCTTCAAGCCCGAAGACTTAAGACAAATGTATCATCTGCCCAATCCCGAGCAAGTCTATAACAGAGCATTTGTGGAAAAATTTGCCAGAGAGAATGAATCACCAGCCGAACCTCTACGAGAGTGGAGGCAAAATCCAGCAAAACACAAACAAGATATGTCGGGTAAGTACTCCAATGCTTCTCTGGCTTCACCTTACTGCTATGCTGGAATTATGATGTGTAGATTATGGGGACTTCACGATTCTGCAAATATCCATGTTGATATGGTTCCCTTGATGGAAGCGGCTGTTAATAGTATAATTATGGATTGGGCCACTATCCTGTCCGATAAGTTGGTCTTAGCTATTCGCGAGTTTAGGGCCAAAACCAGAGTCAGTGAGAGGAAAGTCCAACCTTTTTACTATTCTGCATATATTATGGATGCCCTTTGTTTTAATTCTGAGTTCCCTGTCCTTGGTTGGAGATGGACAACCCATGACCCAACACCTATTCATTTATATCATCGTAAATTGTGGAAACCTTCTCACAAAGACCATTTATACCAAATTTGCAATGGTTTTATGGTTCCCGTTCATCATTCTATTTTTGACAGACCTATCCCTAGGATTTCCTATGAAGCCTCTTTTGACCTGCCAGCCGTAGCCCATTGGTTCGGCGAGGAATGTTTTTCTTATATCAGAGTTTTTGGAAGCAAGGCCAGGCCACATGTTCTTCCCATATACATCCCAGACAAACTGTTGGCCCGAGAAATTTCTTATCAGATAATGTCTGAAGGTGTTACTCAAACTCTCAAAGAGGAGAAGAAGAGAGGATGGCCATCGTTTCCTTTAAGAATTGGAGTTTATACGCTGCTAAATTATAGACATGCAGAAAAGGAAGCAGCAAAACTCCAAATGCTATCTCTAGTTTCTATTCCCAACAGACTCTATGACCCGAACAAGGCTGCCTTCACTGCCTTCGAACAGGCTAAGCTGACAAAGGTGGTTCATCAAGAAGACCAGTTTGACGACCTGTTCATGGGTGCCGATTCAATAAGCCAAGTCGAACAATTTGCTGCAATGAGATATGGAGATATGGAATTAACAGAATTTAATAGACTTAGAAAGCAAAGGTTGCAAACTTTGCCTCTAAAGCTATTATCTACGACCCCAACTTCATCCTCAAGCGAGCCTGATCAGCCAGAGACAAATGTACCTCCCGTTACAATTAGAGAACAGGAGGAAAGCCAAAGAAAACTACAGGCAGAAAGGCAGCAAAAAGCACAAATTGAACAAGAGCAGAGAAAGCAAAGGGAGATAGAAGAAAAGAGAAAGCAAAGGGAGATAGAAGAAAAGAGAAAACAAGAGGAAGAAGAAAAGATAAGGAAAGAACTGGAAGATAAACAGCAGAAGGCATTCGAAGAACAGCAGAAGGTTGAAAAGGAAAAAGAACAGAGTAAGCAAATCTCTGTCGATACTGAATTAATTGAAGAATGGAACCAATTTGATTCCATTATAAGTCGTAAAGAAGCCTCCAAAGACTCAGATGTCTTAAAGACTCCCGATATTACTGTTTCTCCGATTCTTGAAGGAACCAGCGGCCCACCCATAATACAGAGTGTTGAAGAAGTTATTCAGGATCCATCAGGTCAAGTTGATCTTCAGGTAGAGGAAATTCCTCCTCTAGACATTTTCTACAGCCCTAAGCATAAAGCCGTTGTAAGGCGCTCAAGGAAGAGACGAAGGCTTGATCAACTTTTTGTCTCGAATGAGCAAACAGTCACGGGCAATGTCGTCTGGAAGGGAGAATTAAGTCCCTCTGAAGATTTAACAAAGCTGTCGCAATTTGCGGGAGCTTATTCGGCAGCAACCATTGACAAAGCATCCGAAGTGAGTCTTCTTTTGAAGACTAAAGAACATGAGGTATATGCATTGCAAGCAGAAGTGATAGAGGCAAAGAATAAAGCGACACAGGCGGAAGAACAATTGCTGGCTCAACAACAAGAAAATCATTTGTTAATCCAGCAAATTGAGAAACTAAGGATAGACCAAAGTGACATTAAAGCACGAGAATTAGCAGAGGCATTATCACAGTTGGAAGCATCAAATGCGCTGTTAATGAAATCAAAAGAAGATCAAATAGCTCAGCTCTCAGCACAACTTGAAGGTATTAAAAGCGCCAAGAGCATTGAAGATTTCAGAACAGAGGCAACTCTGATAAACAGCGCTTTAATATCTCAGATTAGACTTCTGTGCCGACAGCTAGTTGAGGCTGAGTCACTTTGTGATATATCTACAGCAGTATGTAGTCAAATCGAGAAAGCAAGGACGAACTTGGATCAGGCCGAAGATGAGATAATAGAATATATTGAGTGGCAAGATACTCCAGAAGGGCAAGCTGCTAATTTAGCCCGAATCAGTGAAACATACAAGAATATACTTTTCATGGAATGGGAAACACAGGTAATGAAGGCAGAGAGGGCAGCATCCAGATGCAGAACAATTTCCACGAACATGATCAATATAGTCAATGATACATTGTATCTGGCTAATATGATTTCACAATGCACACCTGGAAACATAGCAACCGCAAATATGCTAGAACATAAGAATTATCTTAAGCTGGAAGAGCAAGGGCGGTTAATTGCTGGAGTAAATACCTTGACCTCCGATGCATACTGGCTTTTCTTGATTAAACCGCATTCTCAAAGGTCGGCTCTCAACTGTCTAACCGACGCTTTACAATACCTGATTGCCGATTTCCAGGATGCCACATATGATGCACAGCTGACTTCTCGCCTTAATACTCCGCCTGAGGTAGAGCCAATGCTGGCTATATGTCAGCAAAAGAATAAAGGCAAAGAGACAGCTGACTGAAGCATCGCCGCCGACTGCCGATTCACCCAAATTACAAGATGATATTTGTTGATGCCGATTTCTTAGTTTTCAGTTTTTAGATATTTAATAGTTAGATTAGAATAGTATTTATAGACCCTTTCATTGTTTTGGAAAGGGTCGTAAAATTTTGTAAAAGACTAAAAGGCTGAAGTTTGCACTATTGTGCTTCAGTTTATATTCTTTTTGAAACTCGACCACCGGTCCTTAATTTTACTTGGAATGCTGTTTAAGTAAATTGTGCACTATTGTCGTTTGCTTGGAATGCTTTCTGGTTGGAAGGAAGGACTGCTACATAGTGATTAATACATTGGATTGATCAAACAGCTTGCATGGTACTATTATCTGTATCTGTTCTCTTTTCAATTATATCAATTGTTGTGTTATTACTTTGCTGTTATTGAATACATGTATGTAATACAACAACAGGTCTTTATTTCATATCACTATTGAATGTTTAGAGATTTGTTATCTTCCACCCATGTATGTATCAATGATATAAATATCGGAGTACAGTAATTCGCTATTATAGCTCTGCGTAACTACTTACGCAGAGCAATCTCAAATGATTAAACATCTATGCTTGTTGTTAGTGTCGTCTATATGCCTGTCATTAAGCATAGTTCATTAAACGCTGTACTGTCCGAATTGATAAGTCCCGGGATTAGTTTATAGTTTTGGTATTTCTTTTATAGTTTAGTTATTTTTGTTTATTATCATTTCATATTTTAAATCATCCATCCATCTCGTTTACTTATGATCTTTGGGAAACTGGTCCCGTTATCCCCAGTCGGAGCCACTATTCCAAACGGAAAAGGAGCTGCACTAAGTTCCGGACCGGGTGGTTTCCCCGATGTTGTTGCAACGAATTTCGGGGCCTCAACACCTTCACAAACATTCCCCCTCTTCACTTCACCCCATTTTCCCTAACAAATCCCTTTTTCTAAGGTTAAACACCTTTTTACCTAGGAAAAGTGAATTCCCCATGAAAATCCCTTTTTTCCACAAAAACCCAAAAAAAAAATTGACTTCTTAGCCTAAGTTGTAATGTGTTTATGAGAAGCAAATTAATTATATTCATTACACTTAGCACTAAACCCATTCTCCGTCGTTTTTCATATTAATATATAACACTTATATATGTGTGTGTGTGTGTGTGTGTGTGTGTGTGTTAATTCCTAAAGCAAAACAACCCTTTCAAGTATAGTTATAAATAAATCCTTTTTATTAATACCCTGCCCCCGAAAAGTTTGAAATATAAACTTTATAAAATCCTAACACATCAAAACGAGTTATTTAATCGATCAGCGATTAAATAATAATCGAATCCTCCACCAATCAAATCACCCCCAACGCCCTAACCCCACTTTAATCCATCACTTAATCAAATCCCACCATGCTTAAACCTCGGTCGGGCCCCCCCATTACCCTCCATGCAACTCCCAAGCCTGATCATCATGCGATCGCATCCCATTTAATCTGACAGCCATTAACCATTTCGCACGGGCTCGAAATCCGAATGATACCTACCCGAAATGGGTTGTTTTCCCTTGGGTCCCCGCAGCTAGGTGTCACCCGCTGAGTGGAATCGGGCGGCCTCCCCCCAAAACCACCCAGAGCTTATAAGCTATGCAAAGAAACACGCTTATGGCCTCCCGCTACGCGCCAAACTATCCCGTCACCTCATTAAATGCTGAAGTACCATTTTTCCCATAGACCCGCCAAATTGTTAACTTTGTTAATAAAGCCAAGAAACCTCATAAACCTTTGTTTTATTGAGAAACTGCAGTCAACAGACCTTCATGCACACAACTGTCAACCTACATCCAGTCTACCAACCTACTGAAGCCAGTGAACTCACATTCCACATTCCAGCCTCCGCAGAGTTTTTTCAACTGTACACAGTTGCCCGTCGACCTATTCGAAGATAATTTCTAGAATTCTAGGTATTTCATCCAAATTCGCTGGAAACCTTGTCCAAGTTATCAAACCAATACTTAAATTACTTGAAATTAATAAGAAATTAAGTAAAGGAACTAAACAGCAACCCTAGACTACTCTGCCATTAGAACCCAACTTGCCCGAATTGATTAAAAAAAAAAAAAACCTTTTTCCCCATTCTTAAATCCACAAGAACTAAGAATGGCCGCTCCAATTGCCTTGGAGTTCCGACCAGTTACCGCTCCCCATCATGATTTGGACCACCTCCCTTTGGCAGACAAAGATTTTCAAATCAAGGACACTGTTGTCTTTGAATCCCCTCTGAAACTGCATTGCAAATACAGAGACTTGTTCCTCAACAAAGCTGACCAGATTGGGCTTTGGCAATCCAATTTTCCCATGTACCAGTTCCTAGAGGTGCATATCTTCCCTGAGATCGTACATTATTGTAATTCTAATTACAGCCCCAGTCTAAGAGCAGTGGTGTCTCCAAACCAAGATGTACTCTTTACCATCACTGTTGAGTCCATAAATGAAATGCTTCAACTACTGCCTGGACAAAACCTCACCCCTCTGTTAATTGGTGACCTACTCAACCAATTCCTCAATCTTACCACTGAAAAAATAGCTGAGATGTTTCAGACTTTCATTAGGAAATAGGAACATATCCCAAAAGACCCCCCTCCCTATGTGGGCACCATATTTTCCTCAGATGACCGAGACATTGTAGCTATGATTTCTAAAGTCCTAGGTTACACTACCAGCGAGTATATTGATTCAATCATTCTATCCTTCATATATATTTTTACTCCAGGTCAACCCCCTCCTATCATTTATGATTATGCTAAATTCATAGTAGACAAGATGCATGATCAATTTCTGAGGATGAGCAATGATAGAGTTTTTAAATATTCCTCTATTCTGTACAACCTTTTCTTGTATTATCAAGATGATAGATTCCCTTTACTCTTCAAAAGCTTGATACCAAAGGTCATCCCAGGTTAGTAATCTTTTGGACTCCTTTGATCCATAAGTATGATCCCCATATGCTTATACAGACTTCATAGACCTATTGGTGCATCCTGTTGTAACCATGTTGTTAGGTAGCCCTCCACCAAGAATCAGCTCAGACATCAGGAGAGTCCTATAGTTGTCAAAACAACACAAAGTGGGAGATTGGTACTTGTACCAAAATCACACTGAAATCAGAGTTTGTGGATGTGAGTTGGCCCCATACAAACTGCCTAGATACCTCCCAATGAGGTTATTTGCTCTGGAGTACTACAGGCAAATAATTAATTCATATGAGGTACATTTTGTTAAAGCTAAAAAGAAGGCCCAACTCAAGGTAAAGGATCAACTAGGCCCTTTCATATGCAACAGCTGAGAAGCAGGGAAAGAAGCAGAAGAAATCCTCCAGAGACTCAAATTGAAACAAAGCTTTGTATGGGCATATGACCCCTTTAATTTCATCTACAACAGGAGACAGAAAACCAAATTGGCTCCCTACATTCATCACAGAATCCCTGAAATAGAGAAATATGCCAATCAATTGGAGTGGGTAGAAAACACTCTAGTGGACAGGGACAATACTGAAGTATCTATGGGAAATGCATTGATATACTGAGAGAAAAGACTTGATGAAGTTTCTTTCCTGCAGGTGCCAAGTGAAACATAGGTACCAAGTACATCACAGGCACAAAGTGAGCCACCAACACAAGGAGAATCATAGGTGGAAGAAGGGTCCCAAGCACCAGAAGAATCAGAGCAATCAGACCTATCAAAGGAGCTTGTTCAAACAAATATACCAGAACCAATCATGAGTACTCATCCAGTAATGCAGACTCCTCTAAATGAGGAGAAAAGTATCAAAAGAAATAGAGAAGAGGCCACACCTTCAGGCCAAGCAACTCCACAAACCTATGTCAAAAGAAAAAGGTTAAACCCCTTCTCTGAACAGGAGTATACTGAAGAAACTAATGAGGCCACAAGTACAAAAAGAATAGATAGCATACATGCTACTCCCTTAGGAGGCACACAAGAACCTTCCACATCACATACACAGATGTTGGAAAGATAACAGAGTGTGGAAGTGTCCTCCTTCAAAATGCCAGCTGATAGGGACCAGGACATCAGAGAGAAGTACAAGGAAATCAAGGCTAGAAATGAAAAGCTAAAAGCCTAGAGCTATGTCCAGTACTTAAAGATGGCTCCCACCAACCAAACAAGGTTTATGTCAGCCTTTGATTTTAAAGAGGGAAAAATGCAAATGACTTTCATGAAGCCCACCACTCAGCAACCTAGAACAACAGCAGACTACAAGAAAATAGAATTTGAAGTTCTGGCAAAAGAAATCCATCCCATAGACCAGATAGAGGCACACAAGTAGACAAGAGAAATGGTGTACTCTACTTTGACCAGCAAGGCCATGGCATCCCATCAACTGCAGAACTCCTTAGATAATATATCTGCACAGTTTCAATTGGAGAAGGCCTCCTCACAGGCCAAGGATACAAGAATCAAGTACTTGGAGGACTTAATCATTGAGTTGGGACATGATCCCAAAGAAGTGAAGGCTGCAGAAAAACTAATTAAGAAAAAGAATGACGACATAGCTGCTTTGAATAAATAGCTGAAAATTCCACCATTGCATCATCCACAAATAGTTGAAGTCATGGAGAAACAAAAAGAACAAGAAGAGCTTATGGACTTGGTCCTTAAGCTAAATGATCAGCTAAAAGAAACTGAGAAAGAATTGGATTCATTGATAAAGTCCAAACAAAGTGAACTGGCCACCACTTCTAGGACTGTCATTCCCACAGTTTCCACTGCAGTTCCTTCAACCTTAGCAGCAACACTGGCACCAACAGTTCCACCTATCACAGTCGTGCCAGTTACAACAAAAACTACAATAGCAGTAGGTACACCTACAAAGAAAGCAACGGAGCTGGTTAAAGCCATGGAGAAAATGTCAATCCAAGTAGATGAGCTCAAAAGGTTAAAGGAAAAAGTAGCAAACTTAGAAACAGACTGCAAGCTTGCTCAGATACAGTGGAAGGAAGAAACTCAAAAATCACAAAGAATGAGAGAAAGAGTCAAAACCTTGGAGAAAGATTTGACACTGGAGAAACCACTAGGCCAGACAAAAGAAATGCTTTGGGCCAATATCATTGACTCTGTCAATGAAATTTGGCCTTCAATCCAAGTCATATTTGAGCAAACTGAACTAGTGAAGATAGCCACTGAAACTATCCAAAAGGTGAAGGAAGAGTTGGGTAATATGCTTGAGGATGCCAATCGACTCATCCACCTCCTAAATATTAAAAATAGGTATGAACTTCATGAGTTGGACATAGAAGATAGAATAGGAACTATCTTAGAAATCAAGAAGGTTCTCTCTAAAAGAAACCTTATGTTGAATTTGGAGGAAAAATGTCAAAACATGTAGTTAGTCATTGACAGGTTCATGGAAAAATTTCAGATCTTGAGGGAGAAAGGTCTTCCAAGTCCACTAGTCATCAATGATAAACTTATGACCCGGGTGGACTATGTTGACAGATTAAGAAGGTTGGCAAAGGAACAAGCAATGACTTCTGTTATCAAAGCCTTGCCAACAGGGAAAGCATTATATGACACTCTTGAAAATTTGTTCTTCTTAGAGCATGAAATCAAACATCTGTTTACTACAAAGCCAAATTTTGCAAAGTACACAGAGGAAGATGATATTTACAGGAGAATATTAAAAGTGAAATTACCTGAAGCGGAATGGTGGGAGAAAATGACAGATTTACTGTGAAAAGTTTTACATCATAAGTTACTACAATAAATCTGAGGACAACCAGTTAAACAAGTGAAAAGAAGATTAAACAAGGTCAAAGAGTAGCAAGTTAAAGAGTATCAGTGAAAGGTTAAAGAAAAGAAGGTTCCAACGTAGAAATTTCACTACTACCAGCCTGCCCAAAAGTCTCACAGTTCAAACTGCAAACAGGCCAGCAACACCAAAATAAAAGGGACAGCATGATGCAGTTTTCCATCTGTCTCTATCTTCATGCTTGAAGATATTTTTATTTCCTAGATTAATTCTCAAACTGTTTTGAGATATTTTGTAATTATTTTTTGTATAAATACTTCACATTTCGAAGTATTTAGGGTGGATTCAAAAACATTTCTATAGACTATTTTCTGATATCTAAAAGCTATTGTATCAAAAGTTGGATTGGCTTGCTGGATCATGGAATAAAGCTCACTCATTTTACAGGATTCATGTGCAAAATGGAAATCAAATAAGTATTTTTCTCTTGTGTATTATTGTTTTTCCTTATGTTTTATAAGAATCATATGTGTTTCTATGAAATCTGAATGGTGAACTAGGAATGATATTTCAGAATTTGCTTTAATGTACTCTATCTTAACTGTTATGAAACCAGCTCAAGAAAAGATAGAGAAGATAGATCAACGCCTTAGAATTCAGCCTCTTCGAGGGGGCAACCTCCTTTACATTACATAAATGAACAATTCTTGGATGATACAAATGAAAAGACCTCCTTTCTATATATACGAGTCTAAGGGGTCATAACATAATCAGAGCCGACATAACAATAATAATGTAAGGGCACAATAATAACAATAATGGGCTTCTATGGGGCACAATAGTAACAATATGGGCATTACATGGGTACATCAATATAACAAGTGGGTTGTACTAATAACAATAAGGGGTTACACTAGTGGTATAGGGGCCTAACATGCCCCTCCCCTTCAAAAAGCATTGTCCTCAATGCTTGAGTAGTTCTTGATGCTTCTGTATAAAATTCTTGTCCTCCCCTGTGGAATCTTCAGCGGGTAAGTTCTTCCACTTGATGAGATACTCTGAAATTGATCGATTTCGTAGCTGTCGGGTTCTTGTCTCTATGATTGCTCCAGGTTCCAATATGATTTTTCCTTCCTCTTCAATTTCTGGAAATATTGTTTGAATTGGGATCTTTTGCAACTTTTGAATAAGTAGCCATACTTCTTCATCCTTCTTCCATTCATCCCTTGCTTCGTTTATCCAATCTGGTTGGATAATATAAATAGCACAAAACAATGCTTCCACATCCTCATCCTTGAAGAGTCTTCCCATTCGGTAAGGTCACCATTTTTTAAGTGCATGTAGTATTGCCAACATTTCCTGCTCATAAATAGCTTGCTTGAGATGTAGCAGTAAAAATTCCCAATCACCTACATCAAAACATTTTTCACTACAATGTTTATCTACCTGTTGTTTCGTTTGATTTTGCACCGAAGTGGCGTTATCCTTTAAAAGTTGGAGAACTTGTTGTTGATGCTCGATGTGATCTTTCACTGCTTGAACCTTTTTCTTCTTGATATGTCCTTCTATCTCTAGAGTTTGAGGAGTGGTAATTTCTTCCAATCCTTTACAAGATATGGTCGGATTCATTTCTTGATGCTCGATGTGAACTTTCACTTCTTCAACATTTTTCTTCTTGATATGTCCTTCTATCTTGATAGTTTTAGGAGTGGTAATTTCGAACAATGAATTACAAGATATGGTTGGATTCATTTCTTCTTTCTTGATGTGATCTTTCACTTCTTGCACATTTTTCTTCTTGATATGTCCTTCTATCTTGAGAGTTTGAGGAGTGGTAATTCTTGCCAATGCTTTACAAGATATGGTCTGATTCATTTCTTCTTTCTCTGGGGTGGGGTCCTAGCATATATCTTCTTCTTTTGATGTTTCTTGATCTTTTTCTTCCTCCTCTTCATATTCTATGTAAAATAATTTCTTCTCAGCACACTTATGACCTTTAGTGCATTTGCTATCACAATTGTAACAAAGCCCTTTTTCTCTTTTTTCTTCCAATTGTTGTGGTGTAACCCTTGTAGGTTGTGGAAGGCTAGGAGAAACAACACTTCCATCTTTATAGTTATGAGAGGTATGCTTGCTGGTTTCCATAATTTTTCTTTCCACTATGTCACATAGCCATTTTACTCTTTCCAATTGTTGTGGTGTTGCTCTAAATAAGGTGTTGCTCTTTGTATCCTCATAATGTGCTATCATTTCCTCCGTAAAAATTGACCACGTAACAAGTTGTTTACGAGAACAAAGCCCTTCATACCATAAAAATTGATCTGGTTCTAAATATGAAGATGCAATACATACCTTTTGTAACAGTTGTACACCATGTAGATCAAAATATTGCTCCATCTGAAGTATCCAATTTACCGGATCCTTGCCATCAAACTTCCTCATCTTGCTTTTTCTTGATTTTAGGAGCTCGAACTTGAAACGACTATAACTCTGTACTTTCAGATCTTTAAGTTCTGAAAATGCAAACTATAGTAGCCCTCTATGTCCTCTTTTCAGTGCCACCAGTTTGATCCAAATTGGATTCTCTAAGAAAGTGTTATGCACAATCTCCTAAGATGACCTGATTATAGACCTTTCTAGAAGAGCAAACTTGTATGAAGTGCCACGTGTCACTGTTTTGACCTTTGACTCTAAAAAATATATACAAGAAAACTACAATCCGTACTTTTTCTGCACCTTGTTACGAAATTTAAATCCGATGCTCAGAAAGAAAGTTATGACGATTTTCCCCAGGTCACCTGTTTTGAATGTAATTCAGGAGTCTACAAAATGACAAACTTCCTCAGATCATATCTCCACAAATATCGCACAAAAAGCTCTGAAATTTAGACTCAAAGTTCAGCGCGATTGCTTCTCAAATGGGTTTTTTTTTGCGACTTCTGAAACGTCACAGAAAAAAGTTATAGCGAAAATGTCACGATGACCTGTTTGGAGCAGCAAAACTCTAGAATCCAAAGCTCTGATACCAAATGTTATGAAACCAGCTCAAGAAAAGATAGAAAAGATAGATCAACGCCTTAGAATTCAGCCTCTTTGAGGGGGAAAGCTCCTTTACATTACATAAATGAACAATTCTTGGATGATACAAATGAAAAGACCTCCTTTCTATATATAGGAGTCTAAGGGGTCATAACATAATCAGAGCCGACATAACAATAATAATGTAAGGGCACAATAATAACAATAATGGGCTTCTATGGGGCACAATAGTAACAATTTGGGCACTACATGGGTACATCAATATAATAAGTGGGTTGTACTAATAACAATAAGGGGTTACACTAGTGGTATAGGGGCCTAACATTAATTGTTTACCTTCTTAATGTTTTCTGCTAAACTATCTTAGCTAGGGAATTCTTAACTGCTCCTTAGATTCCATAGGTTTCCTTTTGATCTATGTAACAAAGGATTCTTAATTGCCCTCTGTTGATGATCACCCTCTGTCCCTCCTTCCAACCTTGGTCTAAGGATTCTTAAGTGCCCTTTCACCCTGGTTAGAACCTTTCCATCCACTAGCTCTTAAAGATTTGTGTTCTATTTTGCTAGCTTGCCCTGTGAAATTTTCCTTTGAAGATTTGATCCAGTTGTGCCATCCTTTTCTTGACTCCATAACCCATTGGCCCAAAGAAGTTAGTCCTATCCATCTATTCTGAGAATTCCACCACCCAATTTCAATCCCAAAAAGAAAACCCCATGAGCATTAAGAACTAGCCTAGAATCTCATTAATAAACAAAGTTAAATCATAAAGAGAGAGCCCTCTCTAGACTTAGGTTGGCTAGATCCTAAGCCTAAAATATTGGTTTGTGGTTACCTCAGTTTATGCCGTCTTTTGATAACTTCAAGGGAAATTCTGAGTGATAACACCTTCACCGGTTTACTATTCTACATATTAAACCTCTGCAATATTGTCTCGACATACCTCCTCTAGTTTAACCAGAGCTTCCTCTTTGTTTGATCTCTTTTAATTTCCATGCCCAAAATATAGTTTGCAGAACCAAGATCTTTCACGTCGAATTTGGAGGACAAGTGGGTCTTCAAATCCTGGATAATGTCTTTGTCATTTCCAACCAATAACATATCATCAACATACAAGACCAGATAAATAACACGGTCACCAATAAATTTAAAATACACACAGTGATCTGCTTTGCTTCTGGTGAAGCCAAGTCCCCGTATAAATCTATCAAATGTCTAATACCACATCCTTGGTGATTGTTTTAACCCATACAGAGACTTCTTTAACTTGCATACCAGTTCTTTCTTACCCTTCACCGCAAAGCCTTCAGGTTGCTTCATGTAGATTTCCTCTTCCAGATTCCCTTGAAGAAATGATGTCTTCACATCCATCTGTTCTACCTCAAAATCAAAAGTAGCAGCAACAGATAAAAGTAATTCAATAGAAGTTACTTTGACAACAAGAGAAAAAATATCACCAAAATCAATTCCCAGCACCTGGGAATGACCTTTTGCTACCAACCGAGCTTTGTATTTATCCACCTTTCCTTCTTCATTTGTCTTCTTCTTGAACACCCATTTGCTGTTAATGGGTTTCCTTCCAACCGGCAACTCCACTAGATCCCAAGCCTAATTTTTGTGCAAAGATGTCATTTCATCAACCATGGCCTCTTTCCAGAGTTTTCCATCCTCTGAATCTACTACTTCCTTCACAGTTCTGGGATCATCATCAGTAATAGATAAAGCAAAATTTGAACAAAAAGAAAATGGACTATACCTTTCTGGCTGCCTTCTTTCTCAAACTGATCTTCTCACACCTAGAGTTTGTGGCTCTTCATCTTTTGATTCCTCCTCTGCTGTAGAGTCTGATTCTTCCTCCTTAAGCTCAAACTATGTCTTCTCAGGTTCCTTTGGTTGGACTTCATGTTTTAATAACATCTTTCACCTCTCTGAACACCACATCTCGGTTGTACACAACCTTCCTTGTTACTAGGTTCAAAAGCTTATAACCCTTTAAACCATCCTTATACCCAATAAAGATGCACTTTTCAAATTTACTATCCAACTTGGTTCATTTCTCCTTTGGAACATGTACATATGCATCACATCCAAATACCCTCAGATGTGAAAGAGAGGGTTTCTTACCAGGCCATACCTCTTGTGGAGTCTTATCCTCCAACACTGATGAAGGTGATCTGTTGACCAGGTAACATGCAGTCTCCACCGCCTCTGCCCAAAATTCTTGTCCTAACTCGGTACCACTGAACATGCTTCTTGCCCTCTCCATCAATGTCTTGTTCATTCTTTCTGCAACTCCATTTTGCTGAGTTGTATATGGAGTAGTCTTCTGTTGTGCTATACCACACTTCTTACAGAATTCTTCAAATTCCTTACTGCAAAACTCTCCACCATTATCTGTCCTCAGCACCTTTATCTTCTTCTCTGTCTGGTTTTCCACCAGAGCCTTAAATTCTTTAAACCTGTCGAAGACTTCAGATTTCTTCTTAAGGAAATATATCCATTTATTCCTTGAGAAGTCATCTATAAATGATACATAGTATGCAGACTTACCCAGTGATGGAACCTTCACAGGTCCAAACACATCACTGTGCACAATCTCTAATATATGTTTCGCCCTCTTACCTCGAGAGGGGAAACTCACTCGATTCTGCTTCCCATATACACAATTTTCACATAAATCAAAATCCAGAGAGCTATTACTCATACCTTCTAGCATACCTTTATCATGAAGTATTCGAAATCCCTTCTCTCCAATATGTCCAAACCTTTGATGCCACAACATGGTCTTCTCTCCAGAGACCACTAGATTTTCTGCTCCACTTTCAGGAACCATAGAACTATTGCACCCATCAACAACAGTGCTACCTTGAAGCTTGTATAGAGTTCCAATTCAAACTCCCTGCATCAATACCAATGCCCCCCGAACCATTTTGTAGTTATCCTTATCGAACACTGTTTTACACCTGCATCATCCATCTTGCTTATGGAAATCAAATTTCTGGCCAATGCAGGAATATGCAGAACACTCGGAAGTGTTCTAACCCTTCCACCTTGCAACTTCAACTTTACTTTTCTGCAACCAATGATTCTAGCCTTCTTGTCATCCCCCAATAAGACATCACCACCATCATATTTCTCATACTCATAGAACCAATCTCTATGGGGAGTGAAGTGAAAGTATGCACTTGAGTCAATCAACCATGCCTCATGATCTACATGTGTACTTGAAGAAGCCAAGTACACATCCCCACCTTCATCTATGGTGGTTTTCGCATCTGTAAAAGGAGCATCATCAGATCCCTTTCCTTTGTCAGGAGCTTTAGATTTACAATCCCTTTTGTAGAGTCCTTCCTTTCTGCATTTCCACCACACCACCTTTACAGGTTTTCCTGGAGATTTAGATCTCCCTCTAGATTTAGATCTCCCACTCGATGACTTATTTTTGTTTCTATTCTGGGACCATCCTCGTACAAACAAGGCATCACCATTCTGGCTCTCCATATTTTTCCATCTCATCTCCTCCATCAGCAAGGATGAGACTATTTCATCAAACTACAAGGTAGTTGCATTGATACCTATTGAAATAACCAAACTATCCCACGAATCTGGTAGAGAACACAACAAAATGATGCACTTATCTTCATCTAATATCAACTGATAATAACTAACTTACCACAGTATTAAATGCATTCAGATGTTCTGTCACCGAGTCTCCATCTTTTATCCTCAGGTTATATAGCTTTTTTCGTAGGAATAGTTTATTCACCAGAGACTTAGATTGGTACAAAGTCCCTAACTTGTCCCATAAAGCCTTCGCTGTAGCTTCCCCTGATACATTCAACAATACTGAATCTGAGACACACATCATATTGTGCTCTTAGCCTTCCGATCCAACTTCTTCCATTCTTCATCGGACACTCCTGTTGGTTTAGTACCTAGATTTACTACGATCCATTGATCTTTACCCACCTACAGATCCTCCATCTTGAGTTTCCATAACTCAAAACTCTAACCATTAAATTTCTCGATCTCTATCTTTCCACTGCTCACCATCTTCTTTCACCACCAGAATCGATCCTGCAGATCTCCCACTGAACAGGGTCTACCACAGGCCCGAGCGAAACCCCTCAGCAACAAAGGTGTCCCCTTGAAGCCAAAACACCTCTGATACCAAATGCAGGTTTTAACCCCATACAGAAATTACCTGCATATGAATTCTAAAACACAAAATATAAACAATGCGAGAGCATAACACATATACACAAAGATTTTCCCCTATATTCCAAAACCAGGACTACCAGCTTGATTTTTCTTTATGTTCCTTTCAATGTTATAATTCATATTTATACATGCTGAAGCATCCAATACCATGGACTGAAAACTATTGCATCCAAAACCATGGACCGAAAACCATCGTGTCCAAAACCATGTGTGAAAATCATGCGCAAAACCATAGGTAGGTCTATCCAACCTAATATAGGGTCCAAAAACAAAATTTTCCGAGGCACTGCCCTGAACCCCATCGAGAGGGGTTACCTGCACCCCTCAAGCCCCCTGTGACCCCACTGCTATGAAATCGACGCAACGAAGGGGAGGGGCTCTGCCCCCCCTCTAACCCCCTGGTTAACTACGTGGGCTAGTCGTGGAAAGAATATAACACAACCCAACATAATGGGGCATAATGTTTGGATTTGTGAGGGTTTTGTATATTATTTTTGGTTTTCTAATGTTTATTCCTTGATGTTGATCATGGCTAAGAGGAATTTTATGGTTGTTGTGCCTAATGTAAAGTAGTTGAGAGTTATGAGGGTTATCATATTTCAGCCATGTATGGGTTGTTGAATGCATTATTTGTTGGAATTGATGTTAACCTACTTTTGGTGGCCCTCGTGATCCTGGTGGTTTATGGTCAAAATTAATATCTACTAGAGGTGAGTTACCATTGACTTGATGTAGAGGTGTTTTACCATCTAAGCCTTCATGATCCTGACTTAATCCAAAACATCTAGGCCTTCATGATCTTGATTTGATGCAGAGGTGTTTGGAAAACTAGTGCCTTATGATGGTGTCTTTGATGATTGCATAGGAGTTGTAAGATGTCTGATAGGGTCTGGAGAACTTGTAGGAGGTCTGACGGGGCTTGGAGATGCTTGCAAGTGAGGTTTTGAGCAAAAAAAGAGTTGATATAGGGTAACACAAGTAATGGAATGGAAACCTATGTTATAACTCACCCTAGAAGGCTTGTCACTTGAGTTATAATGGACTTATCGAACGAATCAGGTGTGTTATAGCCTGTAGGATGAGAAAATGAAAAATAACCACTTGAATACCAATGTATTTCCTATGGTAATTCAAAGAAGCTTCAAAGGGAGTGGTTGATTTAGTCACACATCGATCATCTACTTGGATTGATCTAAAATTTTAGAACACGAATATTTATATCCAAGTGTTGGACAAATGTTTGGTTGGTGGAGGAATGCATTCTCATACTTAAGAAAGCATAGAAAACTTGGAAAGTTAGATGGGACAAAGCGATGTATACCTAGTTTAGATTGCAAAGATTATGACAAAGAGGCATAGTATGGTATAGACATAGCAAGGAGACATATTGCAAGAAGAGGACCTGTAATTGATGGAGCATTATACACCCATGCATTGGATTAGAGATTAAATGGCTAGATTTGGAAGGACGTTGAGTTAGTGTGACAGTGTGCATAGGTTGATGGCAGAACAAAGCTTATTGGCTCTGGTGTTTTTATATAGCTAACCTTGTGCTTGGAGGCTTTGATTAGAAAAGATAGAACTATTGGTATATTGTTTAAGATGCCATATGGGTGAGTTTTATATGTCCAGAAATCATGAATTCCATATGTATGTGAGGCATTTTATTCTAGTGTGATTTATATGTTTGATCCATGAGTGGTAGAGTTGCTTTGTAGATAGAGTGTTGGTAACTTGTGAATGGTTCAATTATATGTTAAGTCTATAATGTGGTATTTGTCGTGGGTTGTTGTTAATGTCATGTTGTATATGGAAAAGTGAGAGAGTCATGTTACTTATTGTTAAGAGTTTATGAGATACATGGCGTTGAATTGATGTGAGTGCAAAGATTTGTTGAGAGTTGAATTGTAGTAAGTGGTTGATGTATTCAATTGATTGTTTGTATTAGGGTTGAGTCTGAAATATTTTGAAATGTGGCCCTAGAGAGATTTAGGAGGTTGGGGCCTCTGATAATTGGTGGATGGAGTAGTGGATCCTTGCTGGGGATGGCCATTGTTGTAAAATAAATTCTTTGGTTAATAGAAGAAAGAGTAACAGAGCAACAACAACAGTAGGGTGGTTCTTCTCACTTCGGGGTTTCCAGCATAAATATTTTGTGTCTCATTGTGAATGATTGTTTTATGTGTCATGGCTCTTATTTGTTGATTATTGATGTATTTATATGCTCATATTTACTGCTTATATGTTGGGTTATTGATTGTTTAATATAATGGTGAAAAGGTATTAAAGTTTTTTTTGTTGTCACTATAGATTCACCCCTCGCTCTTCGTAGTGACTTGATTTCCAATATTAGATTCATTTTTCATGCATTTTCAAACTGAGATCAGTTTTTGTTCTCCTTCCATATTTATTCTACTTCTTCCTTTTACTCACTGCACTACTCAGAATACTTATATACCACTTTTGTGCTCCTCTACTGTAACAACCCTCGTGAAAATTCCATGTAATAAAAGTTAATAAAAGAAAAAATAATAACCACAATTGATGGGACACTTATTCTAAGCAGAATGTTGGGTAAGACATCCTAGTGTGGGTGTTCATTGGTTTATTATGGCTAAGTAATTTGGCAAAGGCAATGGCTAAATCTTTGGAATGGAAAAATGGCATTTTTGGCACATTTATTTATGAAAATAATGGAAATTAGGAGAAAAGGAAGGTGAAAGGTCACATGTTGCATGTGAGGAGGAAAATGAAGGAAAATAATGGAAAACTGAAGAAAATAGAGGCCTAATTGATAAAAAGGCTTATGAGGATCAGTCGGTACCTTTCAACAGATCAGTTTTGGAGTTCTCTGATTATTCTCTCTCTCTCTCTCTCTCTCTCTCTCTCTCTCTCTCTCTCTCTCTCTCTCTCTCACTCTTGGACACACAGAGTTTTCTTGAATCACTTTGGCATTGGATCAAGAAAGGTAAAGGGGGCAAGAGGAAGGAAGGAGCAAGCAAGGAAGATCAGGATCAAGCAGCTACAACAAGATTTTTTGCAGGTATCAATTTTCATGTGTGTTTTCCTTGCTAGATTTGACATGCATGGCATTGAATGTGGTTCTTTGTTGTTATAGCATGGGTTTTTCCAGGTGTGACAATGTTTTCAACCTAGCATTTCCTTTTCTGGATAGCCATGGTGTGATGCGGTTCTCATGTTTTGGTTGAGATGGATTGTCGAATGGATTTGAAGCTGAGTGAGGTGGATCTCTGAAAGAAATAACATATGACCTAGTGATCCTTGAACCAAACTGTTGATTTCGGTAAATCCACTGGCCTAGTGACCCCTAAACCGAACTGTGGGTTGTGGTAAAGCCAAGTATTGTGTGCCTCGGTGGGCCTAGGAATCCTCGACTGGTTAATGGCGAGATATATGATAAATCCTAGAGGTGGTTGCCCTTTTATTAGGCCTAGGAATCATTGTCGATGAATGGAGGGATATACATAAATCTTAGAAGGTGGAGTCTCAGTTAGGGACTAGTGATCTGGTGTGGATTGTAGTAAATCCTAGAGACTAGGAGATAGGAAAATTCCTCACGGTGTAGGTGGAGAAATCCAGTTGCATCCATGCTTTTTTGGGCCCAGTGATCTAGTGGATATCATGGTAAAGCCTATTATTACATGTTTATTGTGTTTCCCTAGTAATCAGTGTGGATTGCGGTAAAGCCTGGTCTGTATTGATGAGGGTGAGGTGATTTAGCCTCACGATGACCTGGTTGGTTCTTTTGGTTTGACTCCCACGTTCATACTTGGAATATGGCACAAGGGTGATTGGTTGAAGAGAGATTTGGCTAAGCCAGTGTATGGTCAAGTGGAACGTGGTAGTCCCATCCTAGTTTGGCTTTTGCATTCATTAATAAGATGTTCTTTCCTTGACATCTTACGTGTAAATGTATTGGTTTAGATGTGGATTCAAGGCTGATTTATCCTTGATATTTTGTTTTTATTATTCTGGTTATATGCATGTATTATGACAATGATGATGTATGGCTCTCCTCATGTTTTGATTTGTAAATGAATGAACAATGTATCTGTGACCTAATAGATGATAATGCAGTTAATGATATAATGGGAAAATGCTTATTAGCGATTCTCATATGAGTATGAGACTCTTATGGTCATATCTGTTGTTTAAACCTGTAGATTGCATAATTGTGACATGTTTGACAAAATGCTTATCATGGATAGTAGGGGTTCAGTCAAGTCCTTGTTCAAGTAATTGCATTCATATCATTATTTTTTTGTTATCTTTCAAGTTTGATGGTGTCATGGAGTTCTGGCAGTGACCTATGATCGGGGCATGAAAAAGTGGCACAAATCCCAGAGTCACAAGAACATGTATGAGGAGAAAAGTCCCCAGACGCATGCATGCCTTGTTTTTTAACTGTCTGGAACCTCCCAAACGCACCCTTGTCCATATCAAGGGAGTGTCCAAGGGTTTAATGGTATAAAAAATCAGTGGGACCCGTGAAATGATCATGGGGATCACTAGGAAGGCTTCTAAGAGTCTTGTAGCAGGTATAGAAGGTATATGTTGTGGGTTTTCATCGATTTCACTTCCTTAAGGTAACCTAGGAGGTTGAGTCCCATTACAGTGGCCTCTCATTATATATTTACCTCGGTTGGTTGGTTACTTGGGTAAATGTGGGATGAGGGTGTTACAGAGTGGTATCAGAGCATGGTTCACCCCTTGGACTAGATGGGTGGTGTGTAGTTGATATGGTCATGCATTGATGACTGGACTCTATCTAGAATAATGTTTATGTGTTGATACACTTATTTGTTATATGTCTATATGTTGTTATGATTATGTTTGTACATGTATTGCATTGATTTGGTTGACCTTGCAGAAGAGATATATCCCCAAATTATGCCAAGGTATGTTGGTTTATTGTGATTTGGTTTAGATGACATAGTATGCCTTGTAGGAAAGAGATAAAAAATGACTAGCAAGATGGTAGACTACAAAGATTCTCCCTATGAATCAGACGAGAAGTGTGGTGTTGGGAACTCTTCTTATTTAGCAGACACATTGAGAATATTGAAGGAAAAAATAAGGATTTGTAAGGAGGATAATGACAAAATCATGTAGGCACAAGAGAAACAAGCAAAGGTTAATGCAATACTCCTTCAGAGTTTGTCAAAATTGCAGTGACAGGGGCCACTTCAGATTATCCATGGGCAGGAGGATAAAACTAATGGGGCATACAATAGTAGGTCTCATGGGTGGTCACAGTTCGAAGAGAGATGACACAATGAGAGATGGAAGGTTATTGGATACTCTAGATAGGATAGGTGATGGACACATGTACTACTCTAGTTCTGGTTCTGATAGGCATTATGATTGTCATCGTTATCATCCTTATAGGAGGAGTAATAGGGGATACTTTCCAGATGAATTTAAGAAATCAAAGCCACCTACTTTTGATGGAGACTTTAAGAAACCAAAAGATGCATAGGCTTGGATACTTGGGATGAACAAGTTCTTTGAGTTGCATGAGTACGCAGAAAACATGAAGGCTAAAATTGATATCTTTTGGCTGAAAGGTAAAGTATATATCTAGTGGGAAGATGTGAAGCGGGTTATAGGCATCAAGACAAACGACTTGAGTTGACATGAGTTCAAGAGGATTTTCAAGAAGAAGTACTTGTCAGAAAGGTACTACGTTGGTAAGGCCAAAGAATTCTATGAGCTAAAGATGGGATCGATGACAGATGAATAGTACATGACTAAGCTCCTGGAGCTATTGAGGTATGTACCGTATCTTAAAGATGAGAAGGCTAAATTTTAGCTATTTGTGAGTGGTTTTCCAATAGAATTTAGCAATCGGATTGAGTATGATGAACCTTGGTCACTTGAGGAAGTTATTGGGAAATTGAAGCATTGTTATGAACATTAAAAGCATAAGAATGAATCTTAGAAAGGATGGAAAGAGAAGGATAAGGATAAAGGTAAGGGTAAATGTCATATGAAAATAACAAGGCCTCAGAATGCAGAAGAGAAAGAAAATGTGGCACCACAAAAGAAGTTCAATGCAGCTGGACAGGGACATGGATCACAACAACATCATAGAGGTGATGGTACTGAATGGTTGGAGTGTTGGACATGCGGTAAGGAACACCTTAAGAGATTTTTCCCTAGAATCAGGGTGGTAGGCCTTATATCTATAGTGCATAGGAGGCACATACTGTTGGGGATGTTGGACAAAGAATTCCTTGTATCTATGCAGCACTGGAAAATAGACAGGCAAGCCATCGAGCATCTATCATTGAGATGGACGGTAAGCTTTGTGATCAAGTTGTTTCTAATTTGATTGACCCCAGATCTAATTATAGTTATGTTAGTCCTGACTTGGTGGATAAGTGTGGTTTGGATAAAGAAGTGCATGCATGATCTGAAATGGGGCACTAAAAGGCTTCTTGTCAACTTACAAGAACCTCTCCCACTCCAAAGCTTATATATTCCCAAGATCTATGCTTATGATTGATAAATTGCGGAATTAAAATAAATTGAAATAGGTGTATGCTTGTGTTTGTTTTTAAAATATTCAAGTGCTTATGTATATTTTCTTATGCTGATATTTAAACACACATAACAAGAAATAAAGCAGCAAATCAACAAACACATAAGACAACAATATAATATAGAGTTCACCCAAACCTCTTGGGCTGCGTCTCCTTGAGCTCTAGTCAACGCAACTAGGCTCTCTGGGATTATGGTAATCTTTATTTTACAAGTTCCACACTCAACTCCATTGGTTTACATTGAACCTATGGGTTTAGAATATTATCTTACCTCTGGTTGTCCTTACTCTGCACAGAGGTCTAGGATTCTCTGGACTAGACTCCTTCAATCAACTCTCTAAGCTATCTTGAGCTCTAACTTGCACCAACTCCTTTAGAATTCTTTTGTTGTCTCTGGAATACCTTCTTCTATCTTTAGCATATTCTGGACATCAAGAATAGCTTGATCATTTGATCTCTTTGCTATTCTGAAACTTCATTACAGCTCCATGGCTCTTAGAAGTCTTCAGGATTTTCTGAACTCCATCTCAATGGATTCAGCGATTCCCTATAGTCACCTCGACTATTGGAACCTTGAGAATGAGTGTTGGTTGTATTCTTTGCAACAACCTCCAACCTCTGGTGGCCTCTAACAGTTCTGCACTTTCTTGCTCTCTGGCTCTGCGCAGCTATCGTGAGCTATGTTTTTCTGGCTCTGCCTCCAACCTCTGGTGGCTCTGCCTCGACTGGACCCTTTGGCTCTGAAGCTCTCAAATTTTTTTCTCTCGGCCCTCACGAGCTTCTGAGTTTCACTTGACCTCCAAGCAACTCAAAACTCTAGTGCTCTCTGGTTTCGCTCGACCTCCAAGTGAATTCCAAGCTCCCAAGCTCCCTTTGTCAATGGTGCACTCTAGCTTTTGTGAGGCATCCTTCCAGCTCTGTGACTTCCTGTCCATTTCTCTGTGTGTAATCATTCGTCTGTCTCTTCAACTGGCCCTCTGGCTCTGTGGCTCTATGGCTCTATGGCTCTCTGCGTATACCGCATTCCTGTTACAAACGCACCATTGTTACAAAACACCTGCTTACAGCATGGCACAATGATTTTCGAACAGGTACAATTACAAACGAATCGGCGGCCTTTCTTCGGGCAAAATCCTAAAAACAACCATTTTAATCAATACACAGGATATATGCAGAAATACATTGAAAACCCAAAAATCCGGATTTCAAATAATATGAAATTGCATTTATAATCCCATTGGGTCTGTGCTCTGATCGCATGTCGTAATGGCATGCTGCTCCTTTGTATTTGGGATCCTCCGATGCCCAATCTTTGATCGATCTTATCGTCAATCGCTAATCACGACGCATCACACATCACAATCACAACGGCCCGGGGGTCTATACATCGCTGATGCCGATCATCGCAATCACAAGTCGCAATGGCTCGGGTTCTGTTCCTTCACGAATGGATGGCTCCGATGCGATATACATCGTCGATCACCGATCATCACAATCGCAATTCGCAATGGCCCGGGGTCTATGCACCTCCATTTGACTATGTCGATCTGATATGACGCCCAATCTTTGATCGATCTTATCGTCGATCGCTGATCACGGCGCATCGCACATCACAATCACAACGGCCCGAGGGTCTATACATCGCTGATGTCGATCATCGCAATCACAAGTCGTAACGGCTCGGGTTCTGTTCCTTCGCGAATGGATGGCTCCGATGCGATATATATCGTCGATCACTGATCATCACAATCGCAATTCGCAATGGCCCGAGGTCTATGCACCTCCATTTGACTATGTCGATCTGATATATATATATATATATATCATCGATCCGACTCATCGCCTATCGCAATTCGCTCTGCCTGGGGTTCCAACATCGCATGAAGGCCTTCCTCTGATGCAATATATCAAAGGTTGCAAGCGGGGAGCCCTTCCGCCTCCGCTTAAGTCCTCCCTTTAACCCTTCCGATGCGATTTTTCCATAGAAAGCCTTAAGCCCATTTTAATAAGGATTTGCCCATTTAGCACCTTTTTACCTCTATATGAAGTTCTTTAGACTTAGAGGTTTATCCAAGATCCATTTTGGATCACGCCTTCCCACTAAAAATATTTTGGACTCCAAAAGACTGATATACTGATCTGAACAGTAAATGAGAGTACCTCACCCTCTTCTTTTAGCCTCCATACACTTGCCTTGCATAGTGTCCCTATACCAAAGCCTTTAAACACTTCCTTCCTGGATATGCTTGTCCTCCTGGGAAGAACTTTCTTCCTTCTTGACTTCATGCAGAACTCCTAGTAAGAAGGTTACAGAAGGTAGTTTGAACTTCTCTTCCTTGATCATTGATCCAAGCTGGCTCAAACAAATGTGAAGTTGCATCTTCTTCACAAAATTTTCATTTGCATCTGTTTGACACATTGTCAACCACAACTGTTAACAACAATAGGAATACAAACAACATTGGATGGCCTAAACTCCTGCTTCAACAAAAGAAACAGATTTTCACATCTTGTGAATTACCTCCATGTCTTACATCTGCATACAAATGATCGACTAAATCCCAAGCCGAAAAAAAGAAACATGCCCTTAAAATAACTGACCCTTCAAGTCAAGCATGTAGAAAAAGAACTATAAGTTTCTTTTTCAAAGATGAAACACTTCATCAACATCTCCATCTTGGAGACCAAATCAACTTTTCCCAAGTCAATATTACATGCATGTTTAAAACAAAGTAATCAACCCTCCAAGTTAATCACACATACATGTTCAAATACAAGGAGATCATCATCCCTGTGTTCATGTACATCATGCTTATGCATGAATTTCATCCTTCAACTTTCATTTAAGCACACTGTACTTTCGAAGCTGAAATGAAAATAATGTTGCAGCAATAAAGTGAGTCTCCTACTCAACTTTTCCATTCACCTTCTTGGTAAAATCCTACAACTTGCATCTCGTTAACAAAGAAATGCAAATAGATGCACTATATCAAAAGAATGCAATCTTTAATTGGATAAGAACTCTAACCATTTCTTACCAATCCATTTCAAAGGTCCTCCCTTTGTCTGCACATCAGCATCAACATGTGAATCATCCTGAAACACATCAGTCATGGAATCTTCCTTTCCATTCCAGAGTCCAACACTTTGTAGCAATATGTCCTTGCTTATGGCAGTAAGTGCGACACATGTGCATCTTCTTGACAGCATGATTTGCCTTGTCCAATGGACCTTTGGCTTCTTGCTTCTTTTCCTTCCAAAGTTTCCTACATGTGGCTATCCTCTTCCAACAGCTAGAAACAATATGGTTATCCAAACCACAAAAGGAACATGGAATTTTTCCCCATGCTTATATGGAAATTTATCATGCTTAACATAATCAAAAGGAATATGGCTAAAACCAGATTTATACCTTCCTTTTTCACCTTTGTTACCTTCATGAGGAGGTGAATCAAATGAAGAAGTGGCTCCCTTTGGAACACCATCAATCTCTTCAAGGTTGTCAAAGTTTCCACAACTCGTTGGTTCAAGTGCATGCTTATGAACACTTGCATCTTGAAAATGATGTTTCAAGAAATTGCATTCTCCATGAATACAATCCTCACACTCTTGAGGTAGAAGACCTGCAATGAAACTCCTTCTTGGAACTGTTTCAATGGCCTTCATGGCAGCTTTGGAACTTTATCCATAAGACTGTCCATAGCCAAGACCCAAATACTTAGGCCTTTCCTCAACCATTATTGGTTCAACAATACCTTGTGCATGTTTACCCAAGCCTTTTCCTTCATAGCCCATCTTGGACATTAGCTTGGAACCTATGCCTCTGGTATGTTTTTCAAAAGAACCAATACAAACATTCTTAGAGGAATTTGAAGAGAAACTGGAATTATTTACCTCTTCTTCAAGCTGATACTTGACTAAGGCTTCTTTTGCAACAAAGAGTTGTGTCTCCAACTCATGTATCTTTTCTAGGTTCATATTTGCAATATGAAGTTGTCTCTCCATTTCCTGCAGTTTTTCAGAAAGCAACTTCTTCTCTTCCTTCATGGAATTCAACTGCTCTCTAAGTGTGATGCTCTTCTTTCCATCCTCATACATTTCTCTCACCATATCCATCATGGTGAACAAGTCTTGCTTCATGTATCCATTAAAGAAGCTTGTGAAGAAAGAAGAATTTTAGGAATTACTTATAGAAGCTGTCATTATCAAAATGAACAAAAGAACTTCAAACAAGATTAATCAGAGAGCTTTTTCAAGCAACCTTTTGCAACAAACCTCTTGTGCTTCAAGGATTTCTTTGAGGTCCTTTGGGATAAGAAGAATGCCTTCGGCCCTTCTTCCTTCTTGTCCTCTCCTGGACTTAGCTATCCATAGCTTTCCCTTCACCTCTGCAACTCACACAATAGTCAGTTTACAACAATCAAACACCTTTCAAGTCAATCAAGCATTCTGATCTGATATAACCTGCTTCATGATACCATCTACTCTGGTATAACCAAGGTTGGTATAACTTAGCTTTGATACCACCTGATCTGAAATGGGGCACTAAAAGGCTTCTTGTCAACTTACAAGAACCTCTCCCACTCCAAAGCTTATATATTCCCAAGATCTATGTTTATGATTGATAAATTGCGGAATTAAAAGAACTTGAAATAGGTGTATGCTTGTGTTTGTTTTTAAACTGTTCAAGTGCTTATGTATATTTGCTTATGCTGATATTTAAACACACATAACAGGAAATAAAGTAGCAAATCAACAAACACATAAGACAACAATATAATATGGAGTTCACCCAAACCTCTTGGGCTACGTCTCCTTGCGCTCTAGTCAACTCAACTAGGATCTCTGTGATTATGGCAATATTTCTTTTACAAGTTCCACACTCAACTCCATTGGTTTACACTAAACCTATGGGTTTAGAATACCATCTTACCCCTGGCTATCCTTACTCTGCAGACAGATCTAGGCTTCTTTGGACTAGACTCCTTCAATCAGCGCTCTGAGCTATCTTGAGCTCTAGCTTGGACCAACTCCCTCAGAATTCTTCTGTTGTCTCTGGAATACCTTCTTTTATCTTCAGCACATTCTGGACATCAGCAATAGCTTGATCATTTGATCTCTTTATTGTTCTAAAACTTCATTATAGCTCCATGGCTCTTAGAAGTCTTCAGGATTTTCTAAACTCCATATCAATGGATTTAGCGGTCCCCTACAGTCACCTCAACTATTGGAACCTTGAGAATGAGTTTTGGCTCTATTCTCTGCAACTACATCCAACCTCTGGTGGCCTCTAACAATTCTGTGCTTTCTTGCTCTCTGGCTCTGCATAGCTATCGTGAGCTCTGTCCATCTGGCTCTACCTCCAACCTTTAGTGGCTCTGCGTCGGCTCGACCCTTTGGCTCTGAAGCTCTTGGCTTTCTGGCTGTCAACCCTCACAAGCTTCTGATTTTCGCTCGACCTCCAAGCGACTCAAAACTCTAGTGCTCTCTGGTTTCGCTCGACCTGCAAGCAAATTCCAAGCTCCCTCTGTCAATGGTGCTCTCTGGCTTTTATGAGGCATCCTTCTGGATCTGCGACTTCCTGTCCATTTCTCTGTGTGCAATCATTCCTCTGTCTCTTCGACTGGCCCTCTGGCTCTGTGGCTCTATGGCTCTATGACTGGCCATCTGGCTCTGTGGCTCTTTGGCTCTCTGCGTATAACGCATTCCTATTACAAACGCACCATTGTTACAAAAAGCCCGCTTACAGCATGGCACAATGATTTTTGAACAGGGATAGTTACGAAGGAATCGGCAGCCTTTCTTCGAGTGAAATCCTAAAAACGACCATTTTAACCAATACACAGGATATATGTGGAAATACTTTGAAAAACCCAAAAATCCGGATTTCAAATGATATGAAATCGCATTTATAATCCCATCGGGTCCGTGCTCTAATCGCATATCACAATCGCATGTTGCAATGGCGTGCTGCTCCTTTGTATTTGGGATCCTCCAATCCCCGATCTTCGATCGGTCTTATAGCCGATCACCAATCACAATGCATCGTACATCGCAATTGCAACAGCCTGGGGGTCTATACATCGCCGATGCCGATCATCGCAATCGCAAGTCGCAATGGCCCGGGGTCTGTTCCTCTGCCAATGGACGGCTCTGATGCAATATACATCGCAGATCACCGATCATTGCAATCGCAATTCGCAATGGCCTCGGGTCTATGCACCTCCCTTTGACTGTACCGATCTGATATATATATCATCGATGCGACTCATTGCCTATCGCAATTCGCTCTGCCCAGGGTTTCAACATCGCATGAAGGCCTTCCTCTGATGCGATATATTAGAGGTCGCAATCGGGGAGTCCGTCCGCCTCCGCTTAAGTCCTCCCTTTAACCCTTCCGATGTGATTTTTCCATAGAAAGCCTTAAGCCAATTTTAATAAGGATTTGCCCATTTAGCACCTTTTTACCTCTATATGAAGTCTTTTAGACTTAGAGGCATATCCAAGATCCATTTTGGATCAATGCAGAATCTTGGTTAGTGCAATTGGCTATAGGTACAAAGAAAAGAGTTCATCACTGGGTAAGAACTTGTGCATTTGAGTTAAGTGGCATGTTTATAGTAGCGCACTTGAACGTATTGACGTTGGGATCATAGAGTATGATATTGGGCATGGACTGGTTATACCTTCAGAGGACCAAGGTGGATTGTTATGAAAAATCCATTGAGTGCTTGGATGACAATGTGGAACCAAGAGATTTAAAGGGAAAGAAGAAAGCCACACCAGTTAGGATAGTGACAGCTATGCAGGACAAGTGTAGTCGCAGGAAAGGGTGTGTGTTATTTGCAGTACATATCTCTAGTGACAAAGGTAAGTAAGTTGAGGATGCAGATGTTTTGAGCAAGTACCCAGTTCTACAGCAGTTTCAAGATGCATTTCCTATAGATATTTCAGATTTTCCACCTCGCATGGAAGTAGATTTTTCTATTGAGTTGGTGCCAGGGTAAGGTCCAACATCAAAATCACCTTACAAGATGAGCACTCTGGAGTTGGTAGAGTTGAAGTTGCAGTTAAAGGAAATGCGTGACAAGGGATACTTAGGCCAAGTGTATCAACTTGGGGTGCAATGGTATTTTTTGTAAAGAAGAAGGATGGTACTCTCAAGCTATGCATTGACTATAGGCAGTTGAACAAAGTGGCCATCAAGAACATGTATCTATTGGTGAGGACTAATGACTTGTTCAATCAGTTAAAGGGAGAAATAACAACAGTAGGGGTGTTTTTCTCACTTTAGGGTTTCCAGCAAAAATATTTTGTCTCAATGTGAATGATTGTTTTATGTGTCATGGCTCGTATGTGTTGATTTTTGATGTAGTTACATGTTCATATCTACTACTTATATGTTGGGTTATTGATTGTTTAATATATTGGTGAAAATGTATTAAAGTTATTTATTTCCTATCACTATTGATTCACCCCTCGCTCTCTGTAGTGACTTGATTTCCAACATTGGATTCCTTTTTCATGCATTTTTAAACTGAGATTGGTTTTTTTCTCCTTCAATATTTCATCTACTTCTTCCTTTTACTCACTACACTACTCAAAATACTTATACACCACTTATGTGCTCCTCTACTGTAACAACCCTGGTGAAAATTCCATGTAATAAAAGTTAGTAAAGGAAAAAATAATAACCGCAGTTGATGGGACACTTATTCCAAGCTTAATGTTGGGCAAGGCATCCTAGTGTGGGTGTTCGTTGGTTTATTATGGCTAAGGAAATTTGCAATGGCTAAGGCTTTGGAAATGCAAAATGGAATTTTTGGCACATTTATTTATGAAAATAATGAAATTTTAAGAGAAAAGGAAGGTGAAAGGTCACATGTTGCATGTGAGGAGGAAACTTAAGGAAAATAATAGAGAAATAAAGAAAATAGAGGCCTAATTGATAAAAAGGCTTATGAGGATTAGTTGGTACCTTTCATCAGTTCAGTTTTGGAGATCTCTCATTATTCTCTCTCTCACTCACTCACTCTTGGACACTTAGAGTTTTCTTGAATCACTTTGGAATTGGATCAAGAAAAGCAAAGGGGGCAAGAGGAAGGAAGGAGCGATCAAGCATCTACAACAGGATTCTTTGTAGGTATCGATTTGCATGTGTTTTTTCCTAGCTAGATTTGGCATGCATGGTATTGTATGTGGTTCTTTATTGTTATGGTATGGGTTCTACTAGGTGTGACAATGTTTTCAGCCTAGCCTTTCCATTTCTAGATAGCAATGGTGTGATGGGGTTATCATGTTTTGGTTGAGCTGGATTGCCAGATGGATTCGACATTGAGTGAGGTGGATCTCTGAAAGAAAGAACACATGACCTAGTGATCCTTGAATCAGACAGTGGAATGTGGTAAAGCCATTATCCTAGTGACCCTTGAACTAGATTATGGGTTGTGGTAAATCTAGGTATTTTGTGCCTCGATGGGCCTAGGAATCCTCAACCGGTTAATGGTGGGATATACAGTAAATCCTATAGGTGGTTTTCATTGATTAGGCCTAGGAATCCTTGCTGGTGAATGGCGGGGTATACGATAAATCCTAGAGGGTGGAGTCTCGGTTAATGCATATTGATCTAGTGTGGACTGCGGTGAAGCCTAGAGACTAGGAGACAGGAAAATTCCTCATGGTGTAGGTGGATAAATCTGGTGGCATCCATGCTCTTTTTGGCCTAGGGATTTAGTGGAGATCATGGTAAAGCCTGTTATTACATTTTTATTATGTTGGCCTAGTGATCAGGTGTGGATTGCAGTAAAGTCTAGTTTCTATTGATGAGGGTGAGGTGGTTTAGCCTCGGGATGCCCTGGTTGGTTCTTTTGGTTTATGTCTCACATTCATGCTTGGAATATGGCACAAGGATGATTAGCTGAAGATAGATATGTCCTAGCCAATCTATGGTCAAGTGGAACGTGTTAGTCCCATCCCAGGTTGGCTTTTGCATTCATTAATAAGAGGTTATTTCCTTGACATCTTATGTTTAAATGTATTGGTTTATATGTGGATTTTATGGATGATGTATCCTTGATATTTCTGTTGTTATTATTCTAGTTATAAGCATGTATTTGTTGAAAATAGCAACAAGAAGTGCTAAAAATAGCATTCAAAATATTCCAATTTTGATTTGTCCTTGAATTAGAATTGATAATTAAAATTTGAATTTAGTCTCACCAGTTGCTTGAAAAATAATTATTTAATTCATTATGGATTAATTAGTTGGGGAAATTCAAGTTAGAAGTCTTTGTGAAGACATGCAACAGTTATCCCCTTAAATTAAGGAAGTTACCCCTTAGTTAAGGAGATAAGGATGAGTTGTATTTGAGTTGTAATTAGTTAGCTCAGTTAACTGAGTTAAGTCCAGTTAAATTAGTTCCAAATAGTTTTAGGAACTAATTGTGAGTTCAGTCAGTTGATGCATGCATGCATGCAACTAGTGTACTCCAGATAGTTGAATATTCTCTCATAAAAAACTCATGCATGTCAGTTCAGAAAAAGACCCAGTTGACATTAAAGACAAGGACAATGTACTATCAGTTTCTTATGTTTGCCTATAAAGGAAACCAAAGCATGCAGTCATGGCAAGGTTCCTTGAGGATTTCATAGTTCTAATAGTGTGCTAGAGCAGGGTGTGAGATCAGTGTGAGTGATCAGTGTTACACTTGGTAACAGGAGGATCACTCAAAGAAACTGCGCTAGGAAATAGGAGGCTTGGAGGGCAAAGGAGAAGGCTTTGGAGAAGTCTTGATTGCCTGTGAGCATCCATGAGGATTATACTGAGAGCTGGCTAGTTGTGAGAGCTAAGGCTTTGTGTAATCCTGATGTATTTCCACCTTCACCTGTGAGGATTGTACTAAGAGCTGGCTAGCTGTGTGAGAGGTAAGGCTTTGTATAAATCCTATCTATGATAATACAGATAGTGAGGTTTTTAGGTAAGGCTTTCCCCTGAGTATTTTATGTGTTTCATGTGTATTGATTCTTCTTCTTAGTTATATGTGTTCTGTTTGATCTTGCTCAAATCGATTAAGCTTCCGCAAGTTTGATTGTAGAAGTAGATTAAGTATTTTGCTTTAGTATATTGCATAATCAGGTTAATCTACAGTGAGAATTTCTACAGTATTATGACAGTGATGATGTATGTCTCTCCTCATGTTTTGATTTGTAAATGAATGAACAATGTATCTATGACCTAATAGATGATAATGCAACTAATAATATAAGGGGACAATGTTTCTTATCGATTCTCATATGAGTATGATAACCCTACGCTCAGATCTGTTGTTTAAACCTATAGGTTACATAATTGTGACATGTTTGAAGAAATTCATGTCATGGCTAGTAGGGGTCTAGTCAAGTCCTTTCTCAAGTAATTGCATTCATATAATTATTATGTTGTTATCTTTCAGTTCTGAAGGTGTCATGGAGTTTTGTGCAGTGACCTAGGCTTTAGCCTTGAAAAAGTGGCACAAATCTTGGATTCGCAAACACAGGTCTAAGAAGAAAAGTCCTCAGACACACACATGCCTTGTTGTGCAAGCATCTGGAGCCTCCCAGACACACCCTTGTCAATATCAAGGGAGCTTCCAAGGTTTTAATGGTCTAAAAACTCAGTGGGACCCAGGGACTGGTCATGGAGATTACTGGGAAGGCTTATGGGAGTCTTGTAGCAGGTATAGAAGCTCTATTTTGTGGGTTTCCCTCAATTACACTTCCTTAAGGTCACCTAGGAGGTTGAGTCCCATTACAGTGGCCTCTCATCGCATATTTATCCCAGTTAGCCAGTTACTTGGGTAGATATGGGAGGAGGGTGTTACATCTACTTGCTTTCTTCAAATTTCATTCTTACTCTTCACACCACATAACCACTTCTATATTTGCAAATCGCCGCTGGTGTTGTGCATTTTCACACCACTTTCTCTAGCTTATTTATACTTGACTAAATCAAAAAATTCATGGAAAGGCTGACACACAATTCGTAAATTGTATCTCTTTTCATTTTCACTATTGAAAATCTGATTCAAATGACCCAAATGATTCTTATTTTCATAGCCCCTTGGCTCCTCAAGGGCTTACTTTTATATCCATGAAACCTTGCAACATGACCATGTTCCAACAAATCCAAATCTGCGTCCACTTAAATGTAACAAAATATTGCTCTTCTAGATTTTTGATATACCCAAATGACTATTTCTAGCTCCAAGGGCTTTATCATCATCCCCGGGCCCATTAGTGAACATCCCTTGCTTGCTACACACAAATTATCTTCATTTTTCGATGTCTTTCATGAGATTTCGTGAATCCTATCCACAAATTCATGGGTCAATATTAAAAACATCTAGAGGAGTACTTTGAGCATATCTTTTGGTGAGGTTTGTATAAATCCCAATGGATCTCATAATTGTAGAGAGTTGGTAGTTCAACTACTAATTCCCATCCAACTAGTTTCTTAGAAATTAGGTGTTTAAATTTTTACATGGAAAGAGAATTATGGAAAATACTATTTTAGTGAGGATAAGATTCCTACCATTTTACCCTGTTAGGCCCCACTCATTCATGTTTCATATAATTGTTCATCCCTTTTATTAGTTATTTGGCATTTTGTTTAAAACAAATTACAATACATATTGTTGTTTCTTGAAACAGCTCAACATTTACATGTCTATACAAACAACATTTATTTCATTAATTATAATATCAACAAAGAATTAAAATGAGGGTGTTATCTTTTTGTGATTAATACTTTTTAGATAGTGAAATATTTTTAAAATATTTTAATAATACCTCTAAATATAGTGAACGTGTACAAATATCAAATTCCCATAAATATTGTATATATGCATCCCTTTCCACCTTAGCATTGATATAAATTAATATTTAATTATTGTTTCTTTGAAATAAGAATATTAAATTATTTTTTAATTTAAAAAGAAAATTTTTAAAATTATATCTATATATATATATATATATATAATTTTGATAAATTATAATGAAAAAATAGTCCACAAAGCTTTGGATTGATGGTGAATGGGTGCATTGTTGAGACACTTCCTGTGATAGATCACTAGTTCAAATCCCCATTGATACTAGCCTACAGAAAAAAAGAAGATAAATATTCAAAAGCATTATAACAATGTAATTAGTATAAGTTCAATGTATTTATATATCATGAAATTATGATTCTTTAAGCAATTTAAAATACATATAAATTTTATTTTTTAAAAAAATAATTTTTTAATATTCAAATAAAAATAACAACTATATATTTTTATTATTATCATTTTATATATCATTGAACTTAAAATTAATAATAGCTAATTTAAAATTAATAATTATATATTAAATAATAATATATAAATTTTCTTATAAAATATATACAAAATAATAAAGTATAACATTGTAGATGAATATTTTTGGGAACTGTGTGTTGTCTTTAAGGGTTTGCCTAATGTTTTGGGTGAACCCTTCACTCATCTTCAGGGACTTGAAGCTTAACTAATAATGTGAAGAGTACTAGACTCATTTAAATAAAGGAAGGCGATAAAATCAAACTGATAGAAGAGGTATAAATATTATTGTTAGAAAAGGAAATAATGATGAAAGTAATGATTATTATTGACTTTGATGAAAGACTTTATGGATAAAAGGGTGTAGCTTATTAAATAAAGAATTGAAT
This sequence comes from Pinus tabuliformis, assembly GCA_031772625.1. NCBI lineage: Eukaryota > Viridiplantae > Streptophyta > Pinopsida > Pinales > Pinaceae > Pinus > Pinus tabuliformis. Next base: position 717,338,713 of record CM062812.1, on the reverse strand, counting down.
AAATTGACTTAAATAAATTATCAAAAGAGAATTTTAAATAATTTCTATTGCGTTAATATAATTATTAAATAAAGAATTGAATAAATTATCAAAAGAGAAAATTGATAAATTCTTCTTCATTTATTTAAATGGGTCTAAGGCTCTTCATATCATCAGTTAAGCTTCAAGTTCCTAAAAATCAGTGAAGGATTTACCCAAAATGTTAAGCAAATCCTTGAAAACAACACATGGTTCTCCAGAAAATTATCAACAACAATTTATTAAATGTAAAAATATACATACTAAAATATAACCTTATAAATTTCAACAAAAATATAAATTAATTAAATTATATAAAAATAACATTTAAACATCATACCATGTAATTCTGAAATAACATTTAATAACAGGAAGAATTCCAACAGAGTTTTGCCAGCTGAAGGCGCTGGCAGTACTCCACCTCAGCTATAATTTGCTTCGTGGTTATATTCCAAAACCTTTGTATAATTGTACAAAGCTGCAATGGATCTGACTTTCAATAAACAAGTCTTGTTAATTTCATGATTTTATATTTATAAATGTGAAATTTTTAAACTAAAATATAAAACATTGCACATGAATTAATTGAAGTATAAGTTTTCAAATTTTTTAAATTTACGTTATCTTTTTTTTTTGAAAAAAATAGAAAAAACAGAAAGGAGAATGTGATTATAATATATTTTTAAAATTTTAAATATTTATTATTTATTAAACTGATTATAATGTTTTTTTTTCTCAGAGTATTTTCAAATTTTATATATATTTAAGATTTCTTTTTAATTTGATAATGATTATTAATATTGATAAAATGAAAATCATAACAAAAAAATTACATATTTGGTATATGACAATCAACAATTAATTGAAGGAAGTGTCTTTTTTAAATATCTTGGAGTTCATATCGCAGGTTCAACTAAAGTTATAATATTGAAAAAATGATTAATAGAGTTTCCAAAGTTTATAATGGATCTAGAGGAAGTCCTGAAGAAAGATACAACAAATTCAAAACAACTTAATTTCAAAATTCTATTATCTTCATCGAAGCAAAGCAAACCATTTTTCATTGAGAGCATGACTATGGTTGTGTATGCAATGTATAATAAAAGGTTAAACCACATGGAAAACAAGACCTTCTATAAAATCATTTCAAAGTCTAGCCAAAACCACCTTTGACCCAAGATGGATGACATAAGGAGGCTTGATCTTGGTTAGACCATGGAAGCATTAAAAAAAAATATCATTTTAGGGAATAAGGATAATATAAAAATTGTAGTGTGATAAGGAGTTCCAGGTAAAAAAAATTAAGATATAAACATTGTTAAAATAAAAACAAATCCTCATAAGCTTAATTCACAAAATCTAAGATTAAATCTAAATTTGTAAAACATATTTTGTAACATGAATTTTTGATAGGATGTTAATTATGATAAGAAAGTCAAGTCTAATGCGATGATATTAAAAGGGCACACAAAATTATGATGGGAAGAGGTTCTAGAACAAAGGGAAAATAAAGGAAAAGAAAAAGTTAAGAGTTATGATAGGATGGTACAAAATTCAAAGGAAAATTTAAGCCAAAATATTAATAGTTGAATGTTTTTAGGCAAATGCAAAATCTAACAAAAGGTTATGATGGTTAAAGAATATATAGAGAATGAGGAGAAAGTATTTAGGTACATAAATGGATTGAGATATGATATCCAAGATGAGATCAACATTCTACCCCTAACAACAGTTGAGGAGGCATACCAAGTTACTCTTAAAGAAGTGGAAAAATTTGCAAGGAAACAAAGTCAGAGAGGAAGACAAAGAAGTTAGTCAAGGGGTAAAGGACAGTAGGAAATAGAGGAAGATTCTAGGTTCAATGAGAGGAAGCAACTCAAAACAGCTAAGCCAAGCATATAGAGGAAGCATATAGAGGAAGTGAGTGTAGATGTGGGACAAGGATAATTTTAGGGGCGAATGTTTGCCCTTTGGCGAAATTAAGGGGTTTTAAATTTTTAGTGGGCGAATATTTTGTATCATAGTACATTTTTACAAATCACTTCAAATAGCCCACCTTATTTTAAGGGAGAGGGTAAAAAAGGTAAATTTAGCCCTTGAAATTAGGACTTACAACTTTCCATTCGCCCATTTTCAAAAATAGGTTTTATTTAAGTGAATCCATTCGCCCATTTTCAAGAATAGGTTTTATTTAAGTGAATCCTATGGGCCAAATACCATATTTATAAAAGAGGTATGGTAAATTAATAAAAATATAAATAAATGAGAGGTATGGTAAATAAATAAAACATTTTTTATATTTACTCCATAAGTCACCTTATATACATGTAAGGGTGTAAACAAATAAAAATATAAGTAAAGTGGAGGTATGGTAAATAAATAAAATGTCTTTTTATACTTACTCAAAAGGTATGGTAAATAAATAAAAATATAAATAAACTAGACATATCGTAAATAAATAAAACCTCTTTTTATATTTAGTCCATAACCCTCATTCTATTTATGAAGGCTCAAGAAAGAGGTTTTATTTAAGTGAATCCTATGGGCCAAATACCATATTTGTAAAAGAGGTATGGTAAATTACTAAAAATATAAATAAACGAGAGGTATGGTAAACAAATAAAACATTTTTTTATATTTACTCCATAAGTCACCTTATATTTACGAACACTCAAAAAATGGGTTATATTTAGGTGAAACCTATGGCCAAAATACTATGGGACAAATACCATGGACTAGATTGTTATTAATACCATGCAAAAAACCATTATTAACCCTAATATTAGAATTAATAAAAATAAAAATGGCACATGGTATTCACCAAAATGGCACATGGTATTGACCCATGGTATTCACCTGGAATGTAGCCTATTTAAATGGGGGAATTAAACCAGCATGTAGCCTATGCTAAGATTCACTAGGACTTTACAAAGTTTTATTATTTAGTGAAAGACTCGCCAAGATCTTACAAGATTTTATAATTGAGTAAAATATTCGCCATGCCTGGTGAGAGATTCGCCAAAAAATTATATATACATATTATATTATTGATAAAATCGCCTTCCATTTTTCCTATATACCATGGAGATTCGCCCATTTATTATATTTATAAATTTAGGGGGGGTTCTTAAAATTTTCCCTGATGTGGAAGATTATTTTGAAGTTGAAAAGCATATCATCTAATTCCTATAATAGTTTTGTATTACTTCTCCTTCCCCTTCTCTGATCGTCCTTCGAGGGTTTTAAGGGGTCTATGAAAGAATGTAGATTGATTCGTAGATTATGGTTATTAGAGTTATTACATGATGGTTGTTAGGTGTGATGAGTATCGTTTTTTAGAAAGGCTCCCTTGAGGATTTGTACATGATGTTATAAGATCGACTATGGGTATTTTCCCTTCTAAACAACTACATTTTCCTGGATGTCTAGGGAATCTATATCCATATATTTTGGGGTTTCTTGAATTCTTGGATTTATCCTTCTGACATAATCACTTGATTGGTAGTGGGTATGTTCTTTTGTGGCTATGAGATTGACTTTGTTAGTTTGGTTTGTTGTTTTTCCTCTAGTTGCTATTAACCCATTGCCACACGGTTGTTGGTTATATTACCTTGAGACACCTCTTTAAAGGAGGGATCTTATAAATTAGCTAGAGACTCAAAGCTATTGCAAGTTGAGATTTCCATATATGTCATGGAATTCGGTTGTGGTTTGGGTTGTCTATATTGTTTATTGGGCTAGACAAAATCGTCCTTGTTCATTTGATATTTAAATTTTTTAGTAGGATTTGTTTTTTGTGTGGGATAATCCCTGAAAAGGTGGCCATACTCATGGCATTTTTGGTACAACAAGGGGATGTGCTCATTGTCTAATGATTTCCTCCATACTATATCCTGATACAATATATCAATCAAAGCCTATAGGAGTTGTGATATGTCCATATTCACATATATCATGGCATATGATGTATATAGTCCCCTTTGAGTAACCTTAGAGGTTTTGACAAAGTGCCCCAGCACATTTCCTATGCCCTAAAGAGTTTCTTCCTCCCAAAATTCTTTTGGAAAAGAGAAGAGCTAGATCTAGATTGGCATCATTTTGGAATTTTGTTTGCCTGGGCTTAAATTATCCATCCAAAATTCGAGGTAAATTCCAACAGAATTAAAGAAGTATAATCTTTCAAAGATTCAAGTCCAATTCTCAATATTGGGAAAGATTATTATGAAAAACTCCTTTGCTCTCAACTCCAAATCAATTTGCTCTTTTTGTATCCATACTATCAAGGCTCTTTTATATGGGCCAAAATCCCATAAACTTGTTAATTAAGACATGGTCTTGTGTAAAATGAATATATTCCTCAATCCTATTAGATTTAATCTCGCATTTAAGGTCTATGTTGCTTTAGATAAATAACACCCTCATCCTCATGATTGCTAGGTAGCTCCTAGTAGTGGATCTCTAGAAGAAGAGATTCCCTTAATATATTACCCTTATCATGAAAATTAAATGGAGGGGTTGCATGCATGGCCCATCATTTTTTGATTTGTGCATTGCTAAAGATCATGTTGTTATAAGAGAGGGACGATCCCCCTCCCCTTGAGTGCACCATGGTTACATTAAAGCAAAAAAACCTTGAATACAATAAACTAGTCAAGTGAAAAAACAAAAAAAATAAAATTGAATTCCAATTACATAACTCTAATTAAACTTAGATTCACCATGACTTAAAATCATCCCTCGTATACATATCTAATTTTATAAAAAAATAATTATCAAATGTATAATTAGTTTGTATGTTATATTAATTTCATAAACATTAACTACATTAAAATAATATTATAATTTTTTTTTATTAAGATTTAATATTTGTAAAATATTAAATTTTAATGTTTTTAAATAAAAATTTAAAAGAAAACCACATATTGAATATGGAGAGAATAAATATATTACACTCCTAAAATTGTATCCAACACTTTTATAGGGTATTATTATGGAGGATTTTCACATTTTCTTTCATATATATGACAATGTGTCAATTTAGTATGGGTTATTTTATATATTAATTTGGGAATTTTTAAGGTTTTTTAATTGAAAAAAATATTTTGAGGATTGTTTTTTTACTTGTATGTTAAATTAAGATTTAAAATGCACAATAACTAATAAACATCATGGTGTAATTTTTCTTCAAAATATTTTATTTAAAAAAACAAGTTAAAATCATTAAGTGAAATGAGGGAATTTGACTATGATAAAAGCAATATTATAGTGTGACTTCAACATGGTGCTATCTACAATGGAAAAAAATGGGAAGAAGAAAGGTAAGGGATGTATTTGAGCATACGTTTCGATGAGATTTGTATTAATCCCAATGGATCTCATAATTGTAGAGAGTTGGTAGTTTAACTACCAATTCCCATCCAATTACTTTTTTAGAAATTAAATATTTAAATTTTTACATAGCAAGAGTATTATGGAAAAAAAATATTTTTGTGAGGACAAGATTCCAACTATTCCGCCTTGCTAGCCCCCACTCATGATTCATGTTTCACATAGTTGCTCATCCCTTTTATTAATTATTTTGCATTTAGTTTAAAACAAAATACAATATGCTTGAACCAGGTCAACATTTACATGTCTATACAAACAACATTTATTTCATTAATTACGCTGAAAGGAGTTTTCTCTATGGAATTGGATGCGAAAACATTGTTCATCCCAGATCTCTATTTTCTTCATTCTTCCAGTTAGAATTTGATGCGTGGAAAATTCACCGACTACAAAAGTCGGCGTAGGTTTTACATGTCATTGCTTCGCGTTGGGGCTCTCCACCAATTACGTGGGGTTGAGCGTGGCGGTTTACACCTCCATCCAAACTGCAATATCTCCCCCCACCAAATCCCTTTTCCTGCTCTTCAACGGCAAGGTTCCTGCCACGTTCTACCTACTCTCGTTGCAGAGACCATTCTTACCGGTAATGTCCTACGGATTTTCCATAGTCATGGGTGTGTATTTGTTGCTCCTAGACTTTTATCCGTCTCGTCCTTGTCTGGCAAGCTACATGCATTGATTCTTCTTCGCCGCTTTCTTGCACCTTTGTCTATCCCTGCTACGCCTTTTATTTTAGAGCTCAGAAACCAAGACTCAATGAAACACATGTAGGCACATCGGGATGTGAGGGTCCTAACAATCAATGTACCCGAAAAAGTAGCAATGCAGATTGAATTTGTCTCTGCTTTCCGTCCCACGGTTCTTTTCACCAAACAAGATTTACCTATTTGTGAAATGAAATATTTATTTTGGTTTGGACATTTGAAGGTGATTTGTTTACAGTTGTTTACTAGGGAGATAAGGTCTTACAATAAGTTGGCACCACAGTGTTCGCACTCTGCACTCAGTTGGTTCTTTGTAGGCGTCGAGTTGTGGCGACCCATTGCGCATAAGAACATGACACCTCCATTTGACATTTCATGAGCTCGAGCACCAAACAATTGGCGTAGGTCCTTATGGATACAATCAAGCATGCAACCAATCTCCATTGAATAGGGCTTGCAACGATTCAACTGATTTGGTCATAGAAACGGCCCAAGGTTGAGCGCTCCGAACAAGGATGGGATTCGATGTTCAGGTATTTATGCAACAAATTCAAAATACAAACATTGTTAAATATGTCAAATAATATTCTTTGAGAAATTGCCTAGTATATTTTTGTGTGCTGAGGTGTCAATTGTTTACTTGATACAATGCTAACCCCAATGATATATGGTCTTCCATGAAAAGAAACACCCTAAGCTGACACTATCTGTCAGGCCAGGCAGTAACTCCACAAAGCAAAAATTGATTCATGTATTATTCCATCAGGTAGGTCTTTGTTATATACAATAGGGAGTGACTGTTCAGTTCATCTCCTAATGACTGTTCACATTCCTAATTTAATTATTTACATAAGTTCACCCAATCATGAGGATTACTTGTCAACATTCCCCCCCTTAATCTGAAGGGATGTTTGTGAGTCCAAGCATCGTTCTGATTTCAAGCTTTTCTCTTCCAAGCGCTTTGGTGAAGATGTCTGCAATTTGCTCATTTGTGGAACAATGACGGAGATGGATTGTTTTGGCCTCAACATGATGTCGAATCAGATGATATTTAGTATTGATGTGATTCGTTCGACCATGGAACTTTGGGTTCTTGGCCAACTTTATTGCAGAGGTATTGTTAATCATGAGTGGAGTTGATTGTACTTGTTTTACCTGCAAATCTTCAAGAATTTTCCTAAGCCACACAATTTCTTTTGTTGCTTCAGCTCCTGCCATGCATTCTGCTTCTATTGTGGAATCTGCTGGAACTGATTGTTTGTGTGATCTCCAGGAGACAGCTCCTGATCCAAGACTCATAGCATATCCTGAAGTTGATACCCCAGTTTCTTTGTCTCCATCGAAGTCTGAATCAGAGTATCCAATCAAGCTGAAGTCGTCCACTTGTGTATACTTGATTCCAAAGTCTTGAGTTCCCTTCAAGTACCTTAGAACTCTTTTTGCAGCAGACCAATGTCCCTCACAAGGCTTTTGCATAAACCTGGAGAGGATTCCAACAGCAAACGAAATGTCTGGTCTGGTAGTAGTGAGGTAGTTGAGACTTCCTACAAGCTGTTTATACTTTGTTGCATCCTCAAATTCTTTTCCTTCAATAGATGTGAGCTTTAAGTTTTGTTCCATTGGAGTAGTGAGAGGATTGCACTCTGTCATGCCAAACCTATTCAACAAATCTCCAATGTATTTCTTTTGAGAAAGAAATATGGACTTTGGATGTTGGGTTACTTCAATGCCAAGATAGTAATGAACATAGCCCAAATTAGTCATTTCAAAACTTTTCCCCAATTCCTTCTTTATGGATGCAATGTAGTTTTCATTGTTCCCTATCATTAAAAGATCATCTACATAAACCACAAGATATACAATTTTTTTGCCAACTTTCTTGACAAACAAAGTTGCATCATCAAGATCAAAATGATTGAAATTGAGTTTCAGAAGATGCTCAGTTAGTTTTTCATACCAGGCTCGCGGTGCTTGTTTGAGGCCATACAAGGACTTCACAAGTTTGCATACTTTATGTTCATGTATTTTCACAACAAATCCTTCAGGCTGGGACATAAAAACATTCTCTTTTAGATCTCCATTCAAGAAAGAAGTTTTTACATCCATTTGATGGACTTTCCAACCATTTTGAGCTGCTAGTGCAAGGAGTGTCAGGATGGTAGCCCATTTTGATGTGGGGGCAAAAGTCTCCTCATAATCGACCCTTTCCTTCTGCACAAAACCTTTTGCCACAAGCCTAGTTTTGTGCTTGTCAAGTGAGCCATCAGCTTTATACTTGTTCTTGTAGACCCACTTGCACCCAATTGGTTTGGTTCCTAATGGAGGATCAACCAGCTTCCAAGTGTCGTTCTTTATGAGGGCATCATACTCCTTTTGCTTCGCTTCTTTCCATTCATCATGAGAAGCAGCTTCTTTGAAGGAAGTTGGTTCAAAATCTGTAGACAAGTTCAAACATCCATATCAACAGGTGAATTAGAGTCACCTACATCACCTCCATTTTGCCGGTTTGAATTTCTGGTTCCTGTCTTTCCAACTTCATCAGGATGAACACTTTCAAGTTTCTTTGTCAGCCACTTTGGGGGACCTTTCTGAGATGGTCCAGGCTGCTCTGTTGATTGAGTTGGGACTGAATCAAGATTTAGTCTCCCAATTCTATCAATTACATCACTTAAAGCATCATCTGTTGTTGGAGTTTCATGCGGGGGAGAGTGTTCTTCAGAAGAATATTCCACATGTTGATCTAGTATAGGAATCCCCCCTTCAAGATGTGGAATTTGATTATCAAATTATTGAAATGATTTTGTTTTTACGAATCTATCCAAGCGATCAAGTTGCCGCTCAACAACATTGTCAGTTTTGGATGATTCAAAAAAAATTACATCTCTAGATACAACAAACTTTTTATTTACTTCATCATAGAGGCGGTATGCTTTGGAGGTGTTTGAGTACCCCAGGAAGATTCACTTACGACTTCTAGCACCAAGTTTTTTTCTATGTACCTTTGGTATCAAAGCATAACAGGTGGAACCAAAGACCCTAAGATGTTTTACCGAACATGTCCATACCACATTTCATAAGGAGTCTTGTTTCTTATAGCATTAGATGGACATCTATTCTTTATATATGCAACACATAGAACAACATCAACCCAAAAAATTATCTTTACATTTTTGAAGAAAAGCATGGATCATACCATATTCAATATTTCAGCTACACCATTCTGTTGGGGATTATAAGGCACAGTTGTTTGATGTTTGATCCCATGTTGGCGAAGATAGTTTTCAAATTCATTTGATGTGTATTCTTTTCCATTATCAATGCGAATAGACCCAATATGAGATTGTGCATCATTTTCAATCCATTTATGAAAGTTCTTGAATGTTTGAAAAGCATCAGATTTGTTCTTCAATAAATAAACCCAGCACATTCTGGTGTATTCATCAATAAACGTCATGATATATTTATTTCCATTTGCAGAAGGAACAGGCATTGGACCACATAAATTTGAATGAATGAGTTCAAGTTTCCTATGTGCTCTTGAATGTGAATCATGAAAAGACTGTTTTTTGTGCTTTCCTAGAATGCAAGCATCACATTGCTTAAGTTTCCTAGGAATTGTAGGCAAATCAGCAACACCATTTTTCTTCAATAAGCGGAGACTATCATAGTTCAAGTGTCCAAATCTAGCATGCCATAATAAACTTAATGGAAGTGTACCTTCTTCATGATGAGAATTGTATGAGAAATGTTGTGCATGAGCAGAGTTTCCTTACAGTTTGAGAAGCCTTTCTTCTTCTATTCCCCTCATGACAAGTGAGTGGTCAGATGCTTTTCTTACCTCAAGCTTGCCATCAAACATATGAATGGAGTTACCTTGCTGGCGGATGTGGACCAAGGACAACAAGTTTCTCTTGAGCTGTGGGAGATATAGAACATGATCCAGAAAGAAGTCTGGAAGACCAAGCAATTTAAGCTTGATTGTGCCAAGCCCTGATGGCTTGATTTTTGATTGATCTGCAAAGTATACTGCTCCATCAACATTGTCAGTGAAATCTTCAAAAAAATCTTTTCTATGAGTCATGTGACAGGTTGCTCCTGAATCAAGCAACCAATCATTTTTCCATGAAGCAAGTGAAGCATTAAACAAATCTTCATTTACTCCAATGTTACATTTTGCCTCAACATAGTGAGTGGATTCAGGTGCTTTACCTTTGTCTGTATCATCAGTTTTACCTTTCTGTTGGTTTCTTTTCTGCTCAATTTTGTCCCATGGTAGCTTGCATGTAGAGGCATCATGTGATCCATTTCTTTTGCAGCGAATGCAGTGAAAATCTACCTTTTCTCCTTGAGAATCTCTGCCCCCCCTGCCTCTGAAATATCTTCCACTTCCTCTTGAATGCATATTGTAACAAAAAAATACTTCTGCTGCAAAATTTTACTCTTAACGGGAAGGAAAAATACAGTTCTGATATAATGGTCCAGCGGATTCAAATATCAATTTGCATGCTTTATCTTTGCATCTTGTAAACCAAGAAAAAATCCCTCTCTTTTTTTTCGGCGTGCATCACCCACAGTTCTTATCCAATTCCCAGCAATGGCAGTCATACAATATATATCAATCTATAGTTAATACGCTATACGCATAAGGTTATTACAACTATAATCGGAAGATATACCCTCCAGGATAGAAGGCAAGAAGGCGGTTATAATGCGGCGGGACAAATCTGGTAAGGAGTATAAATCTTAGTGTAAGCTACCTAATTGTGATCTCTGTCAAAATAAGTTGCGTATGACTAAGAGAAAAAAGCCAACAAATATATGTGCATTACAGCATTCTTTGCCTTGAGTTGCATTATTGCTAAATGGATATGTGCATACACAATGGAGATATATAAAAAAGAATTATCAATTTCAATCTTAACAAGTCGTCAGCTTTTACCTCTGAAAATCTTTCCAAGTAAGGCCACACATCAAATCGAGAAACCCAGTTGCGCAAAACTCCTTTTTCTGTTCTGAAGGGCACCCGGAGTATATAATAGTTGAAGCTACGCTGGTGGAGGATGGTAAGGACAGCGTCTCTATAGCTATAACTGTTTCTAAAGGAGAAGGCCCTTTCTTTCAATTTGATTGCATCAGGTATTACTACGGCTTTCAAATCAAGGGCGTGGCCACAAGTGAGCAATCGAAAACACTATTTTCTTGCTCGGATCCCCACGCTTCAACATTGAATCAACTCAACAGTCCTCCAAGCAATCCAGGCCAGCCGAGGCTAGGCTTTTCAAGATCTTTGAAATAAACAATGACAGAAACAAGAATAAAGCCGTTAATGGCCTGAGCCAGACAAAGACAAGCTAGGCGAGCGGCTATTCGAATCCTCCAGGACGGGCGTTCATGGCGTGAACAGAGCTCAGTTATCTGTTGTTGCTCTCGTCCTAGCAGCCCTGAGAAAGTCTGTTGTGGCTTGCAGAGCAACCAGAGAGGATTCCTGTTCTATGGAGATCAACTGGCCGACAAATGCCAGGCATGTTGTTCATGGCGTGAAAATTCATGGCATTGGATAGCCACATGAATTTGGGCTACCAACATTTAGTAGAATGTCCAACGCATGTCAGGTGAATGTCAGGCGACGGTTTAATGCTAGGCACAGGTTTTATAAATGGAATATGGCATAACAACAAACATTCATGGACAGACACCTTCTAGCTGACAGAGAGCCAGGTAAAAGGAATATGGCAGACAGACAGAGGAGTTACAAGGAGCATGAGAGCTAAAAATGGAGTTGGCTCTGATACCATCTCAGGCCAGGCAATAACTCTACAAAGCAAAAATTGATTCGTGTATTATTCTATCAGGTAGGTCTTTGTTATATACAATAGGGAGTGACTGTTCAGTTCATCTCCTGATGACTGTTCACATTCCTAATTTAATTATTTACATAATTTCACCCAATCATGAGGATTAGGTGTCAACACTATCCATAAAAAACTATCTTCATAATTAATTAAAAATTCCTCAAGAGCCACACAATGTTCATCTTGATCCATTTTAGATACACATTATGTAACATCTTTCAGATAACCAATCTTCAATATGGTTGGGGCCATTTCCTCTTTACATGTATTACCAATATTCACTATGACATTGATGTGGCCTACATATGCCTTTAAATAATGATTTATGATAATAAAAGGTATCCATGATTCGATACGCTTTAAGGTGTAATGGAAAAATATGCTCTCCAAAATATAATACGTTGCCCATGATACACTACTTTCCATGCTCTTTATTAATATGCTCTCCAAATACTCTTTCGATCAATGTAGACTTTAAAGTTAAACAAGAACCGCTGCGAAGCAGCAAGTCCCTACCGGCAGTCCAGCAACATCTTTGGACAAGCGACGCACACATACATAAAGCTAATAAGGAAAACGTTGCGAATATTATTATATTAGATATAACGATAGTAATACACAAGCTATTGATGAACTAATAAAATGGGGACATTATTTTCATAGTTTATTTGCACCGCCACTGTGCATCATAATAGCAGGCAACAAAAGGACAATTCGAAGGAGCGGTTACTTTAAATTTGGGCAACATGACAATTATGGGCAGTGGGTGTCTGGGCAACACGACAATTGTGGGCAGTGGGTGCAACAATAATCAAAGGGACAATTTGCACTTTTGCACTTAAAACATTCATGATCAATCCATATTTTCTCCACTTCAATTCATCATGTAACTTTCCAGGCTCAAGCATTGAATGAACTCCAGCTTCACCTACAGTTTAAAAAATATTAAATTCACCTTTCAGATATTGATGAAATACCAAATTTACAATAGAATTAAATACTACCTTGTGCACCATTTTGGGCATTTCTTGCTCCGAATAGCTCTACAACAACTGAAAAACATATTAAAGAGGGTCCCTCTAATATCACTTTTGATTCAATGAGAAAAGGGTTGGTCCGGTCACTCTACTTTAGAGGGTTAAGTTGACACAAACCCTCTCTGCCAAGACGACACACTGCAATGTTGACGCGGGGCCAAATAGTGTGGTAACTGCCACGCGGCCTTTCAAAAGGAATGGCGAGCTTGATGAATGCTCAACCAGTTGTGCCCATCTACATGCATGTTCGACCAGCCTCTGAAGCCAAAGAGCTCTGCTCGCCACTTGCATCTTCATCGAGGCCATGTTTTCAATTGCATCCTCATGCAGGTCACACTTGTTTTCCTCATGCAGGCCAAACTTGTTTTTATGATTGCCATTCGTTTCAAAAGCAATTATCAATAGGTGAGGGTTTTAATGGATACATAGATCTATATACCCATATAGGGAAAAACCCCAAGTGCAGGGGAATGCTAAAATCCCTTCCCTGTGAAGGGTGGCTTGAGTTTGTTTGCTTATGTGTTTGCGTCGACAGATTGTGCTTGTGTCGACAAATGAACGGAGTATAGGTTTGCTGGGTAGAGGTTCATGAGTACCTGACTAGAGATTTATCATGCAGAAAGCATTAGCGATCCAATCAACCATGAGTGTTAAGCCATCTGCTTATGAATCTGTTGTTCCCGCCTTGGCTAATTGCGCTCCACACTCTTTCTTGAGTGTGGCTAGTCAGTTGGGAGGGAATTAGTCTCTCAATCATTTTCACGAGTTGCGCGGAGGGATCTGCGCTTATCCACCCGTCTTTCGGGCTCTCAGAAAATCCGCAGAACAAATTTCCATAGAAAACCAAGCAGGCTGAGCAGGGCTTCCATGGCAACCGATTATTGAAGAAAATTAAAGAATTTTGACTGAGATTGAGTAGGGTTTCTATGCTTCGGCGGGCCATTCAATGACGCAATCCGAAATCCGCAGAACAAATTTCCATAGAAAACCAAGCAGGTTGAGCAGATCTTCCATGGCAACCAATTACTAAAGAAAATTAAAGAATTTTGTCTGAGAATGAGTAGGGTTTCTGTGCTTCAGCGGGCCATTCAATGATGCATTCCGTAAGGGGGTAATGGCATGACAATGAGGTATTAAGTATAATTACCAACTCTCCTGTGCCTTCGCACACAATCTTTATTTTCTATTGTCGTTCCACTGGCTTCGTTGATTGGTTGCTTGTTACCTAAAGATTAATAAGAGTGAAGAGTGATTTCTTGTTACCTACAGATTAAGAAGAGCTAAGAGTGATTTCTTGTTACCTACAGATTAAGAAGGGGTACCTACAGATTAAGAAGAGGGAGGAGTGGGGCAGTTTACTTTGTTTCTTGCCACAATGGAAGAAGATGCTCGGTTCCCACAGATGACTTTGATAGGCATAAGCTGCTCAGTTCCCACAGACGACCTTGACAGGCATCCACTTCGGCGATTACATCTCCTAGAGATGGAAGAAGCTCCTCGATTCCTGCGAGAAGCATCCATTTTGGCCTTGCATAGTCTACATAAATCATAAGTAGCATCAATGAAATAGAGAAGAAACCTAGTCCTAGTTTAATGTTATTCTGTTTAATTCTGTAGCAAAAAAATTATGCTACCGCTGTTAAAATCCAAATCCTTGTTCACAATTATGCTACCGATGTTAAAATCCAAATCCTTGTTCTTTTGAATAAAAGTTTCTGATTCGTACGAAGCATATGCAATCTCATGCTTTCTCTGTTAATAAGTTGTCTAAAGAAAGAACCTTCAAAAATATATAGTGAAATAAACATTCTAAATCTTTCCTATCAGTCTGTCCTTGTTCTTACTTTCACAGGTAAAAAATACTACAAAACAATTACACGATAACAATTTTAAATGGCTGCAAGCAGCAAGAAGAGTTAAGTTGAACTTTACATATTTGCAAGCAACAAGAAGAGTTCAGTTGAATTTTACATATTTATTAGCAGGAGAATGGCTCCTTTTCAAGACTTTTTATGACATATTGAGCATCGAAATATGCCATACTTGTTGTTTCTTAGATAAATGATATGTTTTCCCTTTCATATGCATATTCCTACTCACATGTCCTTATTGAGTACTGCTATATCGTCTCAGGTGATGATATTGCCACAATAAAGAGTGGTTGGGATGAATATGGAATCTCTTATGGCACATTCTGCATGCAAAACTCTCCTTTTTCTCTGTTCCTGGGGCGTGAAGCAGGCTGTTCCGGGTTGTTGCAGTTGTTATGCTGAAGCAAGGGCACAACAAGTTGTAGCGATATTATATATTCTAAGGTGTGAACTGATAGCTAGATGTTCTAGATGTTCCTCCCATGCATGTAAGAGCCATCTGTAAGCCATGTGGCCATGTGTTTGGCAACCATGTAACCGAAAAAGACTACAACTTTGGCAACCATGTAACTGAACATATGTTTTTTTAATTTATAAGCATGAAATGTTATTCAAACTAATGTTAGCATTAGTTTAACACCTTTTTTAAACTTCAAAATGCTGCAAAGGAAATGGATAATTATAACATATGGTTTAGCCTCTCCGCCTCGGGAAGAGGCTAAATAAGAAGGCGAAAAAGATTTCATATATTATTAAGTTAAATACTTTGCTTACTTGCCGCACTTAGGAGAGTAAGCAGCTAAAACACAACTAAAATTAATGTCAAGCTTGCCATATCGATTACTATAGTCCATGCCATTTGCCTTATGGCAGGGACTAATAAAATAGTTCGATCAATGTAGTCTTTAAAGTTAAATAAAGCAGTTGATTAGGTTTTTTATGCACTGAGTTTCAAAATTATCATTCATACAATATTTATTTTTTAAAATAAATGTTTTATCATATTTAAAAAGTACTTTATTGCCCAAGTCCCTTATATAGGAGATATTTTCTTGTAATACAATATGTATTATATATTTATTTTAATTATAGATTTATTAAGTGTTAATGGATTAAATTTTCAAAAGTACAAATATATTTTAGAGTACAAAATTTAGAAAAACTTCATGTAAGTCTTTACGTGCGTTTGCTTATCTCACTATTGTTTATTTGTGTTTTTCATCTTTGGGCTAACAATTTCTTCAAGTCTTCTCATTACTTTAAATGGTAAGAATTTAAATGCATGTTAGACACTTGCACCACCCAAACCACATCACTATTACCATCATTCACTCACCTTCCACATAATAAAACATCTCCCTTGACACTACCCCCTTTTATTGCAAGGACCAGAGTGGTTCATGAGGTTTGGAGGTTAGAAAGTTCTTTCCCTTCAGTGTGGCATTATGCACTCCATAAGGTGACCTTGATGAGGCAGCCTGAAATGTCGCACAGAGAGATAGTTTCCTTCCACATTCCCCCCACTCCTCATATCAGGGTTCCTTTGCACTTCTCGGTGCAATTTCTAGTTACAATATCAACCACGGATTAAAGTGGGAGTATTACATTTTTGTGATTAATATATTTTAAGTAGTGAAATATTTTAATGGTATCTCTAAATATTGTGAAAGTGTACAAATATCTTTATAAGTTCCCATAAATATTGGTATAAATTAATATTTCATTATTTATTCTTTCTTTTTTAAATAAGAATATTAAAATATATCTTATTTATTTTTTAATTTAAAAAGATAAATTTTTAAATTTAATTATATATAAATATAATTTGATAAATTATAATGAGAAAAGTTTGTTCACTTAACTTTGGATTGATGGTGAATAGGTGCACTCTTAAGGCACTCTTTGGGATAGGTCAATGGTTCAAATCCCTGTTGGTGCTAATCTACCAAAAAAAAAATATATTCAAAATCATTATAACAATATAATTAGTATAGGTTCAACATGTTACAATAGATGGGTAAGATATCAATAATTTCTTCTTAGCATCCAAAATAAGTCTAATTAATTATAATAAAAATGTTATTAGGGAGAATTGACAATAAATGGGTAGGATTCAATAATTTTTTCTTACCATCCAAAATAAGTCCAATTAACTATAATAAATATTCTTTCTTTAATTCAAATAATTTATATATCATGAAGTTATCATTCTTTAAGCAATTTTTTTTTGTTGGTCAAGTAACAGTGGAACCTTCTATTAACCATAAACGTGCATTACATATGTTACATGTATTTACCAGTGCAAATACCAACACCAGACAAACTTGATGCTGGTAAACCATCAACAGGGTCCACAAGACCCAAGATCAATCAACTATTCACAGAGTTACAACTATTTTTAAGCAGGAAACCTAAGAAATCTATCACTCGAGAAGTGAGAACCTTTCTGTTCACACCGCACCATAATGTGCTTTTGCTAAATTCTCAAATACATACATACTGCGAAGACTACTAGCCCTCGAAAAGATACAATTTTCTGCCAAAAATCACAGTTCCATTTTCCCAAGCCTAAACCTGAACACACGATCCCCACCATCGCAGCCACCTTTCCATCCGCCAGTCAACAAGCCTCCATTCAGGAAAGTTGCGTGGAGATCCAGTACCATCGATCAGAGTCTATTTGATCCAACGGTCAACCATGATTTCGGCCTGACCACTTGCACAAAGAATAACGAGAAAACCGAACCCAAAAAAGATTAGAGCACTTCACTCTAAAGGATTTCGGGTCCATCCAAAAGGATATCGGTCGAGCACTTTCCGACCCGAAAACTATAGGATGAACCATCAATCAACGCCTATTTAATCCAACGATTCACCATGATTTCGGCCCAAGTCACAAGCACGAAGGAAATCAAAAATCTGGACCCGAAAAAGAATAGAGCCCTTCAATCTAAAGGATTTCAGGTCCAACCAAGCAGTTAACATCCGATCACTTTCCGGCCCAAAATCCACGGATGACAGAGGCAAAAAGAACCTGCGGATTGCGGCCATTCAACTTGTGAACTAGTTAAGCGGCGTTTAACTACCGCAGGTCTCCTCAGCACTGTTGCTCCATCATGTCGATCCAACGATCCAGAACGATCCCTTTAAACCTGATCCACCCGATATTGGACTTAACTCCTCTGTCCCTTTTGAGCTCCTCCTGAAGCAGCTTACTCCAAGCCACACCAAGACCGCTGAACCAAACGAACTGTATAATCACTTCACTTCTTCGAATTGTTATTCCTTGGGAGAGACCGCAGCCCAAGGATCTCCTCTCTCTTCACCTTTCTCTAATCTTACTCCTCATTGCTAAAGATTCGGAAGAGTTCCATGTCTTTCGCAGCCTGACAGAGACAATCATCATACAGTTTTCCTGGGGGTATCAACTCCCAGACATGCCTAGTGCAGCCTTCCTTACTAATCACTCCTTCATTTGCCAGATGATCAGCCAACCCATTTGCTTTTCTTTTCACATGGACAAAGTTAACGGTTCTCAAGGTTTGTAGGTGGGTATGTATACGGTGAAATGCCTGCAATAGCCTCCAATGTTTCGACACTTTTT
The DNA here is from genome assembly GCA_031772625.1 of Pinus tabuliformis. NCBI lineage: Eukaryota > Viridiplantae > Streptophyta > Pinopsida > Pinales > Pinaceae > Pinus > Pinus tabuliformis. The sequence continues at coordinate 717,320,239 of CM062812.1, read as the reverse complement.
CGGGTGTTGTTCCATTGCACATTTTCTTGATCGCTTTAATGATCAATTCTGAATCAGCTTCAATGATGACATTGTGTAAGTTTGAATCCACCAGGAATTCCAGGCATTGCTCTAAGGCCATGAGTTCCACCATATTATTAGAGTTCTTCCCCAAGTGACTATGAAAGATCTCCTTTATGCGTTCCTGCTCATCTCTTATAACACCCCCAAAACCAGCTAACCCTAGGTTGCCCTTAGACGCTCCCTCTATATTGACTTTTAAGAAACCATGTGGAGGAAGATTCCAAATATTCATATCTGCAGTTATTTGGCTCACACCCTTGATTATGCCCTGTGGAACTATTGACTGGAGACCCAAATGTAGTAGTATGCAAGCATCCTAGGGCAGAGGAGGGTCCTCAGGAAGTTTCCACAATAAACTTCTAACTCTGTCTTTGATCTGCCTTAAAATTTGTTCAATTATGTGTTGGGGCGTGCTTTTTTTGTTCTTGAAGATCCTGCTATTACGTTCTTTCCAAAAATCCCAGATGACAAAGCCTAGAACTAGAGTCTAGGCTTTATTGATGATTTCATTTCCTGAGACGTTTTTCCTCCAATTCTTCAAAGTGTTGGAAATGCTGAGTCTATCCCTATCAGTGTGTCTAAAGACTGAGGCCACCCACTCCCACATGGTGGAGGTGAAAGGGCAGAGGTTGAGTAGGTGATCCATCGTCTCCTCTTGCGAGCCACATAGGTAACATTTGGATGGGCCAGTAAAACCTCTTTTCAGGAGATTCTCCCAAGTTAAAATTTTCTTTTGTTGAACTAGCCAAATGAACAACTTTATTTTCATCCAGTGGGGGTTTGGCCAAAGATTCTTCCAAACTTGATCAGGGTTTTGGTAGTTAAACCCTGTTACTACTCGTTTAGCTTCTTTGAGGCTGAAGTTTCCTTCGGTGTTCCTTCCCCATCTTAGTTGGTCAATCAAGGAGGATACAAAAATCTTCCTTTGCTCTAAATCCTGAGCAAGGGAGTTTGCCTAGGCCTTCAAAGGGCTCCCTTCACTGTGGCCTAGATCCTTACATATTCTGCATTTACCATTGTTCCTTACCTAGTCCCAAAAGTCACTTACCATAAATAGACCTTTGTTGTTGGTATCATTCTTGAGAGCTGCTAATTCATCCTTATACAAATTGGGTTCCTGTTGCCAGTTATCCTCCCAAAATCATGCCAGGTTCCCAACTCGGATCTCCCAAAAACTTTGCTGTTGGACAATACCTTTATTTTCCCAAGCAAGTTTCCAAATGTGGGAGCCCTTAATATGCCCTGACATTCGAATGTGATCCTTCTCCTACCAATTATTTGCATATTTTTGTTTCCATAGCTTGGCCCACGGGGTTTCCAATTCCTTGAGCCACCTCCACCAGAGTTTAGCTCTCGAAACTCTGCTGAGGGTTTTAGTGTCATGAAGCCCCAAACCACCATGGATCTTGGGTTTGCAGATCTTGTCCCATGCTACCAAAGCCCATTTCTTTTTCTCTTCTCCTATGCCCCATAGAAAATCCCGCTGAATGCTTCTAATCTGTTGCATAACTCCTTTAGGAGCAGGAAGAGCTGAGAACATGAATATGGGAATCGCCTGCAATACAGCCTGTGTGAGCACAAGGCGTCCTACCAAATTTAAAGACCTGCATGTCCATTTTCTGATCTTGTCCTGAAGTTTATTTATTATTGGCTCCCACACTCCCTTTCTTAGAGGTTTGTCTGTAAGAGGTATGCCCAGGTACTTGGAAGGTAACTAGTCCCTTTGAAACCCAAGAATTCTAGTGATGTTTCTCTGAATAGCAATGTCAGTGTTAAAGAAAAAAACTTTTGATTTGTTGAGGCTTACCTCTGTGCCAACTGCCATAGAAAATTCATTTAATATTTGTTTGATCACTCTAGCTTCCCTGACCGTGGGTATACCCTACAGCATCGTGTCATCCACAAATTGTTGATGAGTATTTGCCACTCCATCAATGGTGAGTTTGATACCCTGGATTCTTCCTTCATCATTTGCCATTTTTATCACTCTGCCTAGCCCTTCCATCATGAGAACAAAGAGGAAGGGTGAGAGCGGATCCCCTTATCTGAGACCTCTGGAGAGCATGAAGGTTCTTGAAGGAGCGCCATTAAGCAGGATGGAAAAACTAGTCGTGGAAACTAGTGCCATAACCCATCTTTTCCAGTTATGGTCGAAGCCATAGGCTCTTAGTACTGCCCTTATATAGGACCAACTTAGCTTATCGTAAGCTTTCACTAGGTCTAGCTGAATGATCATACCAGCTTGCATGTTGCTTTTGAGAGAGTGTACCACCTCGTGAGCTTGGATGATATTATTGAGGATCTGTCTTCCTTCCACATAGCCAGTTTGCTCCTCTGAGATGAAAGCTAGTAAAAGGGGCTTGAGTCTGTTGGTGATCACTTTGGAAATGATTTGGGTCTAAAACCATCCGGAGTCATGGATTTTTCCTGTTTTGGGATCAAAGCTATGAAGGAGGCATTAAGAGCCTTCAGAACCGTTTTGGATCTTCTTGAGTCTTCCACCACCTCAAGGATATCTTGTTTGACTGTTTTCCAGCAAGCTTTGAAGAAGTCTACATTGAACCCATCCGGGCCTGGAGCTTTCCCATTTTGCATTTCATTGATCACTTCACTGACCTCCTCTTCTGACACTGGCCTGTTAATATTATGGTTGTCTTCTCTGGTAACCAGCCGAGGGATGTACTGAGTGAAATGGTTGATGAACCTAGATCTATCCACTAGAGGCTCCTCTGCTATGTTGAGGAAGTTTTGAACAAGGACAGATTCCATTTCTTTGTGAGAGACGAGTTCTATCCCTTGAGAATCTTTGAGTTTTGTGATTCTGTTGTGTGCCCTGTGATCCATGGTGGATTTATGGAAGAACTTCGTGTTTCTTTCTCCCTCTCTAATCCACTGCACCCGTGATTTCTGTCTCCAGAAAATCTCCTCTTGCATGCACCGATCTTCCCATGCTTCTTGCAGAGAGTCAGCTAGCTTTTTTCGTTCCTCGATAAAACCATCTGTGATGATGATCTGATTGATCTCCTGGAGTTTTTGTTCAACTTCTCTTTTGGCTTTGAAAATATTACCAAATTCCTTTTTATTCCAATCTTTAAGCCTAGATTTGATGTGTTTAAGTTTCTGTTGGAGCAGGAACATTCTAGTGCCTTGAATGTTCAGATCCTCTCTCCACCATTTGTCAATATTGCTGATGAATTCAGGGTGAGAGAGCCAAGCATTTTCAAACCTGAAAGGTCTGTTTCTTGGTGTACCCATACAAGTGGCTTCCAGCTGTACAGGTCAATGATCCAAGCCCCCAAAGGGAAGAATAGAAGCTGACATGGCAGGGCCTAGAAAAACGAGGTCCTCTGAAATAATAAATCTATCTAGATTGGAGGCAACTTGAGAAGCCCCTCCCCTCTTATTGTTCCAGGTAAAGGTACCATTTATTGTTTCAGTGTCCACTAACCCCATGTTCATTATGAAGCTCTGGAAGGCAATGGAGTCTCTGCCTAGATGTCTGATACCACCTTTTTTCTCTGTAAGAGATCTGATCATATTCAAGTCTCCTGCAACAATCCAAGGTACATTAGGGTGTCTCGTTCTTAGCTCCTTAAGGGAGGTGAGAAGCTTGAGTTTGTCTTCTTGCTTTTGAGGTCCATAGACATTTGTGATCATATAAATTTCCGGATCACCTAAAGGTTGACACACCAAAGAAAGATAGTTCCTAGACGCTTCAGCATCCAGGATTCCAAATTTCTGGGGATCCCAGAGTGTAAGAATCCCCCCTGCCGAGTTGTTTGCTTTAACCTCTAGATATTCATACTTGATTAGCCATTTGTTATGTCTTTCTCTGGTATTTTCCATCGAACATTTTGTTTCCTGAATAAAAACCATATCTGACTTTTCTTCTTTTATTCTATTACTAAGATTTCTTTGTTTCCTTCTATTTCCTATGCCTCTAATATTCCAGGTTGTAAGCTTCATTAAGAAATGTTTGTAAAGGAATAACTGGTGACATCTCTCATCTTACCTGAGTTAATCATGAGTTTTCCACATTCGTTCAGCAGCTCATTCTGTCTTTTTTCTTCCTCTTTTCCTGCCTGGGTTCTTGGGAGATTGTATCTGTGTCTCCTCCATCATTTTGACCCCTCTATTTTCCTGGCTTTCATGATTTCTTTTGACTCCAGAGCCCTTCGATTGTGATCTCCATAGGAAGAGTTGTTGAACCCTATCAAATTCCTCTTGTGGTAGGGAGTCCACTCCTTTGGTCGTCCCTTGTTCCAGAAACTTTTCTAGATCTAAATTCTCCCTTTCTAGAATCTCCTGCAGTTCATGGTCCTCTGTTCCAGCCTCACTTGGAGTCATCTTATGGTCCCTACTTATCTCCATATTACTTGGCAGATCATCCTTTTGCTAGTTGTTATCTATGATATCTTCCATGCTAGCATCCCTTTCCTTCTTAGTGATAATGTTCTCCGATTCCTAATTTGTTTCTTTGTTTCCATCTTCATCTTCTAGGATCTTTAAACCATTGTGGCTCGGTTTTCTTTCCTCATTAATCTTCTTTTAAGGCCTCTTCCCGCCTTTCCCTTTGCCCCCAACCTTGGTGAAACCCTCGAGATTTTTATCCGGGGTGGTTTTTACGTTTCTCTCCAAATTGTTTGTTGGGCAGTCTCTGTATAGATGCCCATGTTCATGGCATTTGCGGCACCTAAATGGGATATGTTCATAGTCCACTACCTGCACCCATTCTTCATCATATACTTCTAAAATTATTGCTTCCAGAAGTGCCCCAGATAAGTCCATTTCCACACATATTCAAGGGAAGGAGGTATATTTACCTTTCAGAGTCGCATCTGAGATCTTTAGAAAATGCCCCAACTTGTTGCCTATTGTTTTCAGAGATTTCGGTAGTCAGTAATCCAAAGGAAGGGAGTATAGTTTAATCCATACCGATACCGATGTGAATGTTTCATGTTCTGAGACAAAGTTCATCATCCATGGCGGCATGTAGAGGCCTGCGGCCGCGTAGAAATATGGTCCTCCTTCGAATACTCTGTCTTTATCCTCCAGGCTTGTGAACACCACCGTGAAGAAGCCCTTAGATCCCAAATGAAGGTTTATTTCCCCCTTTGGTTTCCAATGGCTCCTTTATCCATACATGCAACGCCCTCTTCGTCGGCCATATCCCCATGAATTTGCATATAACTGCATATTCCGCCATGTGATCTCTGTGCGCTTGTAGCACTGGGTCACTTAAAATGACCCGGGGAATGATGTTCGACTTGGGTTTGCAGACCCCAGTTGTACTCATAGAAGCAGTTTTCTGACTGCTACCCCCTGTCTTCTTTTCCTTACTAGCTTCCTGCTTATCCCCTTCCTGATCTGGGGGTCTATTTTTTTCCCAGTTTTTCCGTGTTGATTGCCTCTGTTGCCATCTCCAAAGGTTTCTTAAAACGTTGCTTTCTAGCATCCTTGCTTTTGTCCGTCACTATTTGACTGTAAGAGGGAGCAACAATCCCCCCTGCGCGTTCCGCCATGGTGCCCAACTTCGAACCCTAACGCTAACCCTAGATCAGTTTGCAGAGCTCACCCCCGCCTCCCAATCAGGTGATCTGCTTTTCCATTCTTTAAGCAATTTAAAACATTGAAACATATTGTAATATTCATTACAAAATAAATTTTATTTTTTAAATAAATAGTTTTTTAATATTCAAATAAAAAATTAACAATTATATAATTTTATTATTATCATTTTATATATCATTAAAACTAATATTAATAATAATAATCTAGTTTAAAATTAATAATTATGCATTAAATAACAAAATGTAAAATTTTTCCTGGATGCGGGTGTGTAACATGTCAATCTGTACGAGGGCAGCGTGGTGGGCTAGCGCGTGGCTTATTACCACCGCCATCCGGCCTCACATGAAGCCAGCTTTAAAGTCTTCAGCCATCATCATCAACGTTGTGTTAATGCAACCCGTCCACCCTCTCCAGCCTGCAATTTCATCTGTTATGGCGCCCCTCCTAAATTTCATTCATGCTCCTCCCCTACGCTCGTGTCGTTCCATTGTTGTCGCAGAGCCTCGCTTTCGAACCATCCTAGGGAATCGTTGTGCTCTAGATCGCTGTGTTGATTCACCGCTGGGATTTCATGCATCTCATAGCCCATTCTGCAATTTTAGTTGTCGTTCATCCTCCGTCTCTCCTAGTGCTCCTCTGCGAGCTCAAGTTAGGCCCCTTTCAGTCCCCCCCTGCCTTTACAGTTCTGCTGCCTGTTCAACTCTTCTTGCTCTTTTCATTATGCCTAGATTACACCCGAGAATGCGCTGCAGGAGAGGAAGTTCCCGTGGCCGCGTCATCCGCCAGCCCTCCTCGTCCATCTCGGACTCCTCGTTTGAAGCCTCGGACTTCTGCTCTGACCGCTATCCCGTTACCAGGAGTGGTCGTGGACGGGGTTGAGGGCAGCATAATTCAGCAGCGCGCTCTCATAATTCCCAATCTCACACTGCTCGTTTTCGGTTCCCCTTTACCCTCAGTAATTCCTCCTTCATAGCTTCAGTCACCATTGAGATTCAAGAGGATACTCTTGGTTCGGTCGCTGTGACACCAGGGATGTCTCTGGAGACGAGGGCGGAAGACAGGCTTGGAACTTCTCAGATTGACAATACGCAGGGTAAGGATCCGGGTGGCTCTGTAACCCAGGACATGAACATTCAAGCCGGTCCGAGCGTCCCTACTGGTGGCGGTTCTTCAGGCAAAGAGGGCCATCCCTCTGAGGATGAAGACCCCTACAAATATGGGTGTCGCATCGTTGAAGAATCGCCTTCCACCTCTCATGAAGCTTAAGCAGGTCTGCGTTCAATGGTTTTTGATTCTCTGCTGCTCGAAGATGCTGAATTCCCTCCTGGTTTATAGTCATTATATGCTTTACAGTTCTCATGCTCAGACCTTTTTTCCAATGTTAAATTGTCGGTTTCCCCTGCATGGGCGGCATTCTCTTGACTATGTCTTTGGGTCTCAGTTTCGGATTTAGCTGTTTTATGGGTCAGATTCCAGTTTTGAATGGGCAGCGCTTTCCTGTTTTCTTGTACGGGCCTAGTCAACCTGTTTTGGTCTAGATTTACCTCTGGTCAGTCTTCAATTTTGACACTGGCGTTTTCTGTTTCATGGAAGCTCTTCTAGTCAGTCTTCAGCAAGTCTTTTTGGTCAGTGTTCAAGCAATGTAATGTGAGCATGTCGCATCTCTGGGCTAGACTTCTCGAGGCCACTGCCTCTCTGTAAATTTATTTTTGTATCAATATAGGAGTAAGCAAATTCAGATTAAAAAAAACAAAAACAAAACAAAACAAAAAAACAAAATGTAAAATTTCTAATAAAACATATGAAAAGTAATAGAGTATAACTTTGTCGACCCAATTTACTATAATGAATATTCTCTCTTTGGTTCAAATAATTATATATCATGAAATTATGATTTTTTAAGCAATTTAAAACATTGAAACATATGTAATATTCATTACAAAATAAATTTTGTTTTTTAAATAAATAGTTTTTTAATATTTAAATAAAAAATAACAAATATATATTTTTATTATTATTATTTATATATCATTAAAATTAATATTAATAATAATAATTTAATTTAAAATTAATAATTATGCATTAAATAATATGGAAATTTTCTAATAAAATATATAAAAATAATAAAGTATATATCATGACATTATGATTCTTTACTCAATTCAGAACACTGAAACATATTGTAATATTCATTACAAAATAATTTTTATTCTTTAAATAAATAGTTTTTTAATATTCAAAAAAAAAAACAATTATATATTTTTAGTATTATCATTTTATGTATCATTAAAATTAAAATTAATAATAATAATCTAATTTAAAATTAATAATTATACATTAAATAATAACATATAGAATTTACAATAAAATATATAAAAATTAATAAAGTATAATTGTGTCCATAAATACTTTTGGAGAATTGTGTGTTGTTTTAAGGATTTGTCTCATGTTTAGAGTGAATTCTTCATTCATCTTTAGAGACTTGAAGTTCAACTAGTGATATGAAAAATATTAAACTCATTTCAATAGAAAAAGGTGATAAAATATAAATATTATTGTTAGGGGAAGAAAGAATGATAAAAGTAATGAGTATTAACTTTAATAATAATGAAAATAATAATTATTATTGACTTTGATAAAAAAAAATTTAAATAAAAAAATATAAATTATTAAACAAAAAATTATAAAAAAATAAAATAAAACAACTTCTATTACCTTAATATACTTATTAAATAAATTATAAAAGAAAATTTTGAATTTATTAAATAAAAAGAATAAATATATATATATATATGTGAATTAATTAAAAAATATGATTAATTAAATTATATAAAAATAACATTTAAACATCACAATATGTAATTTCCAAATAACATTTAAATAATATTAAACACAAAATATCTCACTTTAAAAACAATAATATTACCATTTGTACAGGATATAACAAAACATTTATGATTTAAACATCATCAGTGTGTAATTCCCAAATAACATTTAAATAATGTTAAACACAAAATATCTCACACTTTAAAATTAATAATATTACCATTTGTGTAAAATATAACAAAACATTTATGATGGTAACTGTGTAAGCATCCTATTCCAGTCTTCACTGAAAAGAGGAAAGAGACTGTTTTTCACATTCTCATCTTCCCAAATTAAATTTTGCCACCACTCAGCCTCTCCATATATTTGCTGCAACCGGGACAGTTTCTCCATTCCTCTTGGCAATGTCTTGAGTAATGGACACCCTGATATCCTCATTAGTCTAAGTTGAGGCATTGTTTGGTCATCCCACGCATCATGGGGCCCCACCATATTCTCTACCTTCGGACAGTCACCAAGAAGCAACCTCTCCAACGCTGGAAAGCCGCCGCTCCCCACCGCTAACTCCCTTAGCTCATTGCAATTACATATTCCCATGTGCTTTAAATTAGATAGCCCCTCAAATACCAATCTTCTCAGCGACGGACAACCAAGTATGTGCAAATGTTGAAGTTTGGGCATTACTCCGTCGTTGATCACACCAGAGGGTCCCACTATAGTCTCACACTTTTCTAGGCCATAAAGCGTCAAGTCCTCGAGCATCGGAAGACCGCAACTCTCAATTTCGAGTGCTTCAAGCTCCGTGCAATCCCCGATCATTAACTTCTTTAAACGAGGTAATTTCCTCGTTCTCAATCTCTTCAACGAACTGCAAGATGTTATTTCTATATATTCGAGTTGGGGCATTGTTTCTTCACTTGACAAAACAGAAACAGATGATCCCACCATCATGCTTTCTAATTTGCTTAGACCCCCAAGTCTCAACCTCTTCAACATTGGAAAGCCCCACCCGCCTACAATTCCAGGAAGCTCCCTAAGTTGCTCACAGTACAACAATTCTAACTCTCTCAGGTTTTGAAACTGAGGAATGCAGTTGGGTAAACTTACCCCCTTATAATGATTGAGTGTAAAATGTTCCAACTTGTTCAGATTATCCATGTTGAAGGGAAAAATATGCTCCTCCCCCACATCATCTCTATCTGCATCGTAGACGCAGCTTACCTCCAACCTCCTTAGCTCCGTCCATGTAGTCATTGTACTTTCTATATTTTTACATTCTAGCGTTGCCGTCAGCTCCATCAGATTCGAGAGATTTGCAATATCCTCCACATTTATAGCAGAAATATTGTTATTTGGCAAGAACAGCTTGTTCAATGAAGTGAGGTGAGAGATACCATGTGGAATCGCCATTAAGCTATCACATCTTTTTAAGTTGAGATGCTTTAGATTTCTGAGATGACCGATGTTGTCCGGCAATGCATTTAGTGATTCACAATATTCAAGATTCAAAAATCTCAGACGAGAAAGATTACCTATGCTTTCTGGCAAAGTCTGCAAACTGTAGCAGCCAGTCAATTTCAGAAATTCAAGTTGTTCAAGTTGCCCCAATGATGTTGGCAACGATGTTATTGAGATGCATTGAGAGAGATCAAGAACCTTGAGAGACGATATGGCCGTGGAGAAAAAACGTCGAGGAACCTCTCTAATGCTTTCATTGTTGGCCAACACCAAACTCGCAACTTGTGAACAAACGAGATCTGTGGGGAGATCCTGAATATCATTATGACCAACAGATATTCGTTTGCAATCCCTAATCTCATCTTCAGTAGGGAAATTTTGTAGATGTTGAGCTGTGGCAAACAACCACTTCTCCTCACTTCGGCCTATATATATTGCCAGGTCGCGCACCACATCATGAACTTTTACTCGCTTCTCCTCATCCCTGACAACCCAGCCGCCGTTGCTTAACTTTATAGTCTCTACCTTCCCACGATTACCTTCAGCAACATGTTCGAACAAGCCCCGATCTACCAGTACATCAATGTACTCGTGCCCGGCATCCATTTGGGTGATCAGCTTTTCTGCGCTCCACATTTCTAACAACGTCTCCACAGGAATCTCTGCATCCTCAGGAAACACAGCGCAATATAAAAAACAAATCTTCAAGTTACGAGCAGGCAAATCGTCATAGCTCCATTTTAGCCTTTTGTACAGGTCTCTATCAATGATGCTGTGGCTGGCTTGGAAGGCAGGATCTGCAATTCTCATGAGAGTCAAAGCACGCCTCCACTCATCTTCCGTCTTTTTCCGCCTCATTGCTGCAGCAACTGTGTTTAGGGCCAATGGCAAACCTCGACACTCAGAGGCAATTTCTCTAGCTATACCCTCTATATTGTTCTCCCTTGGAAGAACCCCATCTGTAAAAGCTTTTGTCCTAAATAACTCCCACCCTACTTCCTCGGACAGGGTTTGTATCTTCAATGTGTACTCTTCGCTTGCCTCCATCGCGAAGATCACTTCTCTGCTGCGACTGGAAATTAATACCTTGCTACAATTGTGATCCCCAAATGTCACGCCAACTTCATCAATGAGATCGATTCGATCCCACATATCATCACAGATCAAAAGAAACTTCCTCTTTGCCAGCGATTCTGACAATATCATTTTCCTTGTATCACTGTCAGAAATGCTCTCCAACTTTAAATTAAGCATCTCAGCAATGGAGGCCTGCAATTTTTCAATCTGATAGTGCTGAGAAATTGTAAGCCAAATAACCAAATCAAAAATACCTCTCTCCTCTTTGAAGTGGTTGTAGACCAGTTTCAGTAAAGACGTCTTGCCGACGCCCCCCATGCCATAAATGCCGACCATCCGAGCTTGGGGATGAGCTTCACCAAGCCATGCCTGCACTTTCTGAGCATCTTCAATGGCTGACCCTACGAATCCGGACTCCGGGACAGGTTGACGAAGGGCGTCTACCTGAAGCCGTGAGGCGGCCACAATCTGTGTGGTATTGGCACATAATAAAAATTCCCTTTCAAGCTCTTCAAAGAGTCGATCAAATCCCGTCTTCCAATCTCTAATTTGGGTGGACAGCTTGGGGTTGCGGAGGGAGCAGCAGCCGAGACACCGTGGCTGTGGCTCCGCACGAACGATCAAATCATCGACCTCTTGAAGGGCATTGTGCATTCTTCCCAAACAATTCTGGACAGGGGGTGGGAGCGCTCTCTGCTGCTCTCGGAATTGATTTTCAATACGCTCTAAAACACCCTGCATACGGGTGAAGTCAGTTTTGAGATGACGGACATTTTCCCCCATCTCAATGATATCCGTCATTCTTCGGATGACTACACCGATAATAGGGCCTGCAACATTGTCGGCTACAACGTTGGCTGCCGTTTGAATTCCAAAATCCGCCGCCATGGATAATTTATTTAGCTGAGCACTAAAAGCAAAAGAAGGGGCAAATGCAAGAGTAGCGCGAGCAGATCTGAAAAGGGCTGCGAGAGAGTAAGCGAAATTGAGAAATGCAGGTGAACGAGTGAATATAAGAACAGAGGAGAGAGGGAGGTCGATGGCCGTATTAATCGACCTCAGCTTTTTCAAATCGTTGTTCCCACTTCGTGATTCTAAAGCGAATTATGCGAGTGGGCCTTTATTTGTCTAACCTTTAGAAAAAGTTGGAATTATTGTACTTTTAACCTTTAGAAAAAGTTAGGAATTGCAACATGATTGTGTTAAATCGTTAGAAATTGTAATAATTACACTTTGAAATATTTTAATTTGGGTGCGTTGAAGGAGAGCCTAAGCATGTTGTGTTGCAATGCTGGAAATGTCTTTTCCAATCTTTTTGCAGAGAAGAAAAATAATATAAGTGCCATCAGGCTTTGTTCGGTAAGTTTCGATGTGACGGCAGGCTAAATAAAATTTTGATTTTCCGCCCTGCTTTGGAAAAAGTAAAGCAGAACAGCGATTGATAAGGTTAAAGATTTGCCATACAGCTGGTGGATGGCCGGAGGCATTTGATGAGGGGCAAACTTTATTAGTATTTAAACACTTACTGTCATTACGTGTAACTTTTATAAAAAGTTTATTCTCACTAGTTGTGGAATTGATTGATATTGATTTTAAAATGAATAAGTAGTATTTAAACACTTACTGTCATTAAGTGTAACTTTTATAAAAAGTTTATTTAAAATGAATAAGTAGTATTTAAACACTTACTGTCATTAAGTGTAACTTTTATAAAAAGTTTATTCTCACCAGTTGTGAAATGGGTTAAAAATGATTTTTAAATGAATGTTTATTAGTATTTAAACATTGAAAATTTCTAACATTCATGAGTTTACAAGTTTATTTAGTTATTTGAATAGTGAAAATTTCAAGATCCGTGCACAAATTTGGTGAAATCTTAACAATCGTCCATGAGCTAGGTGAAATTATAGGGAAATTCAGGATTTTTTTAAATAAAAGAAGACAATTATAATCATGGATACTTGTTAGGATATTTGTTAGAGGAGGAATTAAAAATTTATAATAATAATAATAAAAAAATCACTAAAAAATTAGTTATTATATTTTTTGAATTAGAATTTGGTATTTATCATTTAGATATATGTAAAAAAAATTCACTAAAAAATTAGTTATTAAATTTTTTAAATTAGAATTTGGTATTTATAATTTAGATATATGTATGCATTTAAATCAAATGATTTCTATGTATATTTTGAATATAAGATAGAAGTTGAAACAATGAATTTTTGGTTTTACAATAAGATTTTAAATTTTTTATGTTTGGTTAATTGTTTGTTTTCCTCAAACATAAGGAAATAGGTCGGAGAATCAAGACTTAGAAGTCTCTAGCTAAGTAGAAGCTTACCCCTTCATGAACCACCAACATGTTATTATAAGTGGTATGATATTGTTTTTAGAAAATAACCCAAGGTACTTGAGACTTTTTCATGTATTAAAAAAATATCACTTTCATAAGTGCATTAACAAATCATAAATAGTAACAAATTTTTCATTTAAAGAAAATGATTATAAAAATTTGAATTTAGTGAAACATTGGAGAAAAAGTTTCAACAACATGGATGAAGCAAATGACAAAATACAATAGCATCAGGTAGGGTAATGTCCAACATAGCTAGCAAACATTAGCAACTTTTCACATGAAGGACACAACTCATGACCCTAGCTTTACCTCCAAAAATACACCCAAGTGAGAGCCAAGACATTTTAAGCCACCTAAGCAAGAACACAAACCCACCATGCTTCAAAGGTCTCTTTGTACCAAAGTATTTTTCTCTCAAAGTATCAAGGATATAAGTAGTGATAGCACTCACGTGACCATGTAAGGGTTTTATTATAGCAATCCCTTGTACTTGAAATCTCAAAAACCCTCAAAGGAAGGGCCTTTATGTTTCGCAGAAACTTATGTGCCCTATGGAGAGGAGGCTCTTGTGATCATTATAACAACTAGATCAAAGAGCTAAGTGAATGTGTGCCTTTGGAAGATCTCATATGTGCCATGTTGGGTTGGGGATTACAAGGAAAATATCATTTTGAGGACAGGGATGTGTTTCTTGATGTTGTCAAGAATGTTATCCCATTGTAATTTCAACTTTTAGTTTAGATAAATGTCAATTATTTGACGAATAGTTTGCACATCATTTGTTTGATGAAATCCTTGTATTCCAAGTCTTAGATAAACCACTTGAATGCCACGTGTTTTACAAAATTTCTTTCCAACAACTACTTTCTAAAACCTTTGAATGCAAGAGTTTGATAAAATGCATATTTTACAAGTGCTTGCTAAAACCTTTGAATGCCAATTGTTTGGTGAAATACCTACCAAACTATTATTTGCTAAAACCACTATTATATTGCAGAGATTTTAGATGATGGTAAAGTCCCTCAGCAAGAATACCATACTTTTGTGCATGAATTCAAATGATTTTGTGGCACACTTAAAACAACAATTGGAGATTTACATAGAGTCAAACAACTAGAATACTAATCTTAATATTTGAATATAGCTTATGCAATTATTCAATGATCCATTTCGTATTGCAATTACAAGGAGAACTGGGACTTGGGGTCAACTTCAAAGTTGTTATCCTTTAAAGACGCAGTGAAAAATAAAAAAACTTCCGCTTTAATTATTTCAACCACTTTTCTATGTAGTGCCTATATGATAGATAAAGTGGAAGATGAACCATTGGGGGAAATAATATTACTCGAGGTCACTCAACTACATCATTCGTTGTTGGCATGTTTGTGTTCCCATTTATATCACTTGTTATATGGCATGTACTCATGAGTCACTATGTATAATTTTGAGTCTATTGTATACTTGTTGAGGGTTTTCATGTTGATGTAAAGTGTTGTTATAGTCTCAGAAGGTTTGTAAAATAAGTGTCAAGATGCAATAAGGCCTCATCTGAAACTGAGCCACAACCTTGCTAGAGGTCTAGTTGATGTTGTGTGGATTCTTATTGAGACATGTAGTTGGTTTCTTAATGTCAAGTTGGGCTTGGAAGGATGGTTTATAGATCATATCAATCCCCTGAAGCTATGTTGCAAGTTTGAGGGAAAGATTGTTTGGTTTGCATTATGCTCTGCCACAGTTGTTGGGATGAGGGCTTCTTCGTGCGACTGAAAGACTCCAATCGAATTTTCACAATGTTGTGGGAGAGACCAGTCGAAATTTCATAAGCTTGTGTGAGAGACCGAAAGAAAATATGAAAATTACTCCAGATTTCATGCACAAAATTGAAATTATTTTGTTTTTGGTGAAGCTTATGGTCTGAATTTTCTAGAAAAACGTCGAGACAAGTCGTGGGGCCTCTAGAACTTGATCAAAGTTGAAAATATCAAAAGTATAGTGGAGTAAGTGGCTTGATTTGGTCAAGAATTCTATATCAGTCAAATTTGAAGCATGTGAAAAGGTTTTCGGTGAGTTCCATCATTTGAAGAATTTAGCGACTTAACCATTTCCATATTTTATAAATATGAGAAGAAAAATTGCTCAGTCGGTTGGTTCTCTAGCAGTGTGAGTGAGTGAGTGTGCATGTAAAGGAAGTGCACAAACCAGTGATTGGAGCAGTGAGTTCAAAGCTTTAGTATTGCAGTGTGCTTCAAAAATTATTCATCAACAGTGTTTCAGAGTTGTGTGTAGAGATTGAAGATCAATTTGGAGAGTGTGTGTGGAGAGATTTGTTCTCTCATTTGGAGTGTAAAATTGTGGTTGCATGAGTGTGCTTATTTGATGCTAGCTTTTTGTTTATGCAACAATATTTTCAATGTTGAATCATATTATCTTGTTGCAGAATTGTTTGTACTTGGGGTAGGGGCTTCAAGCTAAGTGCATGTTGATTGTCTATTGTAGGAGTGGGTGCTCCAAGTTGATTGTAACCAACATTTCTCATTTCAGTCAAGGGATGGGTGCTCTATTGCTAGTGGTGGCTAGTTGATGTATGTAAATGAGAATATTTTGAAGCAATAGATAATAAGAAGAAGCAGAAAATAGTTCAGTGGTTTTTTGCCCTAGAGAGGGGGTTTTTCCACCTAAAATATATGTGTCTACATGTGATGCTTATTTGTGTTTCTCTTGTGCATGTGAATTTTCTTGTTATATATTTCTGAAGTGAATTTATGAATAAGTTTTAACTATAGAAAATTTAATTGTTATATTTTCATAATACTGATTCACCCTTACCCCTACCCCACCCCCTCACCCTCTTAGTATTACTTGTGGCTAACAATTGGTATCATAGGCAACTCCTTTTGCTGCAACTTGACCACTGAAAGGAGAATTTGAGAAGGGACAATGGTTGCACATGATGTGAAGCTTCCAATTTTCTATGGTGAGAACTATAATCTGTGGAAGATGAGAATGGAGGGGCACCTCATGAGTTAAGGTGTTGATGTTTATTCTACTGTGGTGTTTGGGTATGTTGTTCTTGATGTTCTTTCATCAAACCCTAACAAAAAGAATATTTTTCAAAACAATGCCAAAGCCAGAAATGTTATTTTGGCAGGACTCAGTGAGAATGAATTGATAAAAGTCATGCATTGTAAATCAACCAAAGAATATTAGGACAAACTTGAGAATAGCTATGAAGGTGATAAGAAGGTGAAGAAAGCAAATCTCCAAACCTATAGGATGAGGTTTGAGAGCTTGAAAATGAAGGAAGATGAAACTATTGCAGAATATTTCTGAAGGGTTGAAAAAGTGACCAATCTGATCAAGAGCATAGATGAAAATTTTCAAGATGAAGTCATTATTCATAAAACCTTGAGGTCTTTACCAGAAATATTTAATCCAAAGGTTTCTTCTATTGAAGATATATCTTATTTGAGCACCCTCACTATGGAGCAATCGCTTGGAATTCTTATAGCCTATGAGATGCACATTATAGAAGAGAAACCTGAGTCTAGTGAAGTTGCATTCAAGGCCTCCAAGAAGGTCAAGGCTCTTACCAAGAAGCTCAAGAAACTTCCAAACAAAATCAAGGAAAATGAAGATTATTGTAGTAGTGAATTTGATGAATAATTTGCTTGGTTTGCCAATAATTTAAAGAGAGGTTACGGAAACTATAAAGGCAATCTTCCTTTCAAGTGTTTCAAATGTGGAAAAGATGGAAATTTTGGCAAAATGTCCACACAAAAGAAGTGAAAAGGAGGAGAAGAATAAGGAGATGAAGAGCAAGGATAAAACTCAGAAATTTCGAAAAGATAAAGCTCAAAAGAGAAGGATTTACTACTCCAAAGAAAAAAATGATACTTCAGATGAAAGCATTGAGAAATATTCATTAGAAGAAGAAGAACACAATGAATGTGTTCTCATGGCTTTTGAGTCCAAAGATGGATCATATATGGAGGATGGATAAATTGATCATGAAGGTGAGCTCATTACTGCACTTGATGGGCTAAGCAAAGCTAGAAACAAAAATAAGTTGTTGAAAGAGGAAATACGAAAACTAAAGGAGAATAAACATCCCTTGGTTGATAATTATATGAAGGTGAGCTCATTACTGCACTTGATCTGCTAAGCAAAGCTATAAACAAAAATAAGTTGTTGAAAGAGGAAATACGAAAACTAAAGGAGAATAAACCTCCCTTGGTTGATAATTATTTGAAGACTGAGTTGGATGAGTTTGAGAAATTCAAGGAAAAATTGCTGCAACAAATTGTGGTTCAACAAAATAATATGCTAGAGTTGGAGAGATAAATTGAATCATTGAAGCAGAATATTGGTGGAGATCTTTTTGCAAAGAAGAAAAAGATTTTGTTCCGTAAGATCTTTTCGCAGAGAAGAAAAAGATTTTGTTCCGTAAGTTTCGATGTAACAGCAGGCTAAATAAAATTTTGATTTTACGCCCTGCTTTGGCCAAAAAAAAAATGAGACGTACATTCCGTAAGTTTCGATGTAACGGCAGGCTAAATAAAATTTTGATTTTCCGCCCTGCTTTGGAAAAAAATGAGACGTACATTTGGAAAAAGTAAGCATAACAGCGATTGATAACGTTAAAGATTTGCCATACAGCTGGTGGATGGTCGGAGGCATTTGATGAGGGGCAAACTTTATTATCAACGGGACAACAATAATGTTTTATTGCAATTTCTGGGACACAACTATGACTTTATGGTCATCTGCCAATGATCTTGAATAGTTGTTGCAGTGTCAATTTTAATTATTGTTGTACTGCTCTGTAAACATTACTGACTGGGTCCATCCTCACTGCAATTTTAATTATTGTACTGATCTGTAAGCGTTACTGCCTGGGTCCATCCTTCTTTCATTACTGTTCTCATGTGTAATTTTTATAAAAAGTTTATTCCTACCAGTTGTGGAATTGATTAAAATTGATTTTTAAATGAATAAGTTTATTAGTATTTAAACATTGAAAATTTCTAACATTCATGAGCTTACAAGTTTATTTAGTTATTTGAATAGTGAAAATTTCAAGATCCATGCACAACCTTGGTGAAATTACAGGGAAATTCAGGATTTTTTAAATAAAAGCAGAAAATTATAACCATGGATACTTGTTAAGGTAGGAATTAAAAATTTATAATAAAAAAAAAATCACTAAAAAATTAGTTATTAAATTTTTTGAATTAGAATTTGGTATTTATCATTTAGATATATGTAAAAAAAATTCACTAAAAAATTAGTTATTAAATTTTTTGAATTAGAATTTGGTTAGAAGTTGAAACAATGAATTTTTTGTTTTACAATAAGATTTTAAATTCTTTATGTTTGGTTAATTGTTTGTTTTCCTCAAACATAAGGAAATAGGTCGGAGAATCAAGACTTAGAGGTCTTTACCTAAGTAGAAGCTTACCCCTTCATGAACCACCAACATGTTATTATAAGTGGTATGTTATTGTTTTTACAAAATAACCCATGGTACTCGAGACTTTTTCATGTATTAAAAAAATATCACTTTCATAAGTGCATTAACAAATCATAAATAGTAACAAATTTTTCATTTAAAGAAAATGATTATAAAAATTTGAATTTAGTGAAACATTAGAGAAAAAGTTTCAACAACATGGATGAAGCAAATGACAAAATACAATAACATCGGGTATGGTAATGTCCAACATAGCTAGCAAACATTAACAACTTTTCACATGAAGGACACAACTCATGACCCTCGCTTTACCTCCAAAAATTCACCCAAGTCAGAGCCAAGGCATTTTAAGCCACCTAAGAAAGAACACAAACCCACCATGCTTCAAAGGTCTCTTTGTACCAAAGTATTTTTCTTTCAAAATATCAAGGATATAAGTAGTGATAGCACTCACGTGACCAAGTAAGGGTTTTATTATAGCAATCCCTTGTACTTGAAATCTCAAAAATCCTCAAAAGAGGGGCCTTTATGTTTCACAGAAACTTATGTGCCCTATGGAGAGGAGGCCTCTTGTGATCATTATAACAACTAGATCAAAGAGATAAGTGAATGTGTGCATTTGGTTGATCTGATATGTTCTATGTTAGGTTGGGGATTAGAAGGAAAAGATCATGTTGACGACAAGGATGTGTTTCTTGATTTAGTCAAGAATGTTGGCCCATTGTAATTTCAACTTTAGTTTAGATAAATGCTAATTATTTGACGAATAGTTTGCACATCATTTGTTTGATGAAATCCTTGTATTCTAAGTTTTAGACAAACCACATGAATGGCAAGTGTTTTACATAATGTCTTTCCAACAACTACTTTCTAAAACCTTTGAATGTAGGACTTGATAAAATTCATATTTTAGAAGTGTTTTCTAAACCCTTTGAATGCCCAGTGTTTGATGAAATACCTACCAAACTATTATTTGGTAAAACCACTATTATATTATAGAGATTTTAGATGATGGTAAAGTCTCTCAGTGGGAATACCATACTTTTGTGCATGAATTCAAATGGATTTATGGCACACTTAAAACAATAATTGGAGATTTGCAAAGAGTCAAACAACTAGAATACCAATCTTTAATATCTGAATATAACTTATTTAATTATTTAATGATCCATTTGGTATTGCAATTACTAAGACTTGGGGTCACTTCAACTTCAAAGTTGGTATCCTTTAAAGATGTGGTGAAAAATAAAATTTCTTCCGCTATAATTGTTTCAACTAGTTTTCCACGTGGTGGCTATATTGTAAATAAAGTGGAAGATGAACCATTGGGGAAATAATATTACTTGAGGTCACTCAACTACATCAAAATTATGAATTGCATATTTTCCAATAAATTAAAGAGAGGTTCCGGAAAGTATAAAGGCAATCTTCCTTTCAAGTATTTCGAATGTGGAGAAGTTGGACATTTTGCTGCAAAATGTCCACACAAAAGAAGTGAAAAGGAGGAGAAGGATAAGGAGATGAAGAGCAGGATAAAACTCAAAAATTTCGAAAAGCTAAAGCTCAAAAGAGAATGCTTTGCTACTCCAAAGAAAAAAATGATACTTTAGATGAAAGCATTGAGAAATGTTCATCAGATGAAGAAGAACACAATGAATGTGTTCTCATGGCTTTTGAGTCCAACGATGGATCAGATCTTAAGGATGGAGAAATTGATTATGAAGGTGTTGTAGCGGCTATAACCACCCTCCAAAATTTTTCCTTAGCTTCGTTTTAGAGCCTCCCTACCAACCATCCTTAGCAGCATGTCTTACACTGTCAAGTACATAAGCTTCAGTGGTTTTCTAGGAGCATGACAGCCTGTGCATGATAGCTTGCTACATTCCCCTCACAGGCCGCTTCCCCAGACTTGGTCCAGTTGTAGGTTGAACAACTCCCTCAAGAAATTGTACAATTCTGGAGGGAAACCAACCTTCCCTCCAAAAATTGCGCAATCATGACTGGCAGCCTGTTGGCCTCAGGAATTGCGCAATTTTTCCTTTCAACCTTCCCTGGAAAAACTGCGCAATCTGATCCAACAGGACTACTCAACCTAGAAATTGTGCAATCCTGGGCAGCAGTCAGCTGCTTAGCCCAAAAATTGTGCAATCCTTCTGGCCAACCAGCCCAACTTCCTCCCAGAAACTGTGTAAAAGTTACCCTTAGTCAAGCAGACTGTTGCATGTGCCATCGAGTTGACCGGTTCCACCCAGGATCGAGAAAACTTGACTTGCATGCATGGACTGCTTTTCCCAAAATAGCAAAAAGCAACATGCAAAAAACATCCTAGATTTTAGGGAGCTATTTTAGCAGCTGGAGGTTACATGCAAAGATCGTTTTAGAATCTTTCCTTCAAGTGTCGCTTTTTCCTAGATTTGTGGCATGCGCGTCATGAGCATCAAACTTATTTATTAGACACTTCAGAGCTCGCTTATTCACATTGATATTGGAGCTCTGACATCCCACAACACATCCAGGAGTCTTCAGAACATCCAGCTTAGCTATTTATGGGTAATTCCTCTTAACTTGTCTTTTGCAGCATTTTTGTCTCTTTTTGTGTTTTGGATTGTGTGAGTGTTTTTTCATGCATATTAGCTTTTACTAGCACCGTTTCAGTTTTCGTTAACATCTCATTGTTGTCGCATGCATGACATTGTTTTACACAAATGATCGTCGATCTGGCGACTCGCTTCACACACGTGCATGTTGTTCCATTTTATGAATCTTGCATTCATTGTTTGCATGCACGATCATTCACTCTCGCTTACACTCAGTATCGCCATGCATTCACATTCACATCTGATTTCAGTTGCCCATCGGCGGGTCTGGGCAGCCTTAGCCCGGACGTTGCCTCACCAAGACAACATTGCGCAATCCTGAGAGGGAAGTGATGGCGGTATAGGTACATGCAGAAGTGATAATCTCCCAAACTGTGAGATTATATCTTCTACTTCCATTTGCGGGTGTAAATGCTCATTCAATGGACTCTTTGTCATGCACCGATAACCCTTAGAGCTTCACTAAGTTAGCGGGCCTCCAAAAATCACCGAGTTTCGCTAAACTACCGTCATGCTAGACCCGACGGTAATACAGACCTTGATTTAATAAAATTTGAAATCCGATTTTTTTTTAAAAACCCGGAACCACACGACTTAATGGATTTTTCTTTATAAATCGGGACCACAACACTTTAGCGGAAATACATAAGATTACACAGAAAACAACGCGCCCAACACATAAGGCTGGACTTCAAGTTTTATATACTCGTGTTCATAATTATTATCGGCTCTTCTTCTTCACCGTTGATCTATCCAAGATCCAACGGCCACAACACTCCCCGACCTCGAACCTGCTCCACCTCTGTCAACCGTTGATCTCACACCACCAGATCTAACGGCTCACAAACATATCGACCGACTAACCTGCGCACCTTAAACCCGCTCGATAAGTGGTTTCACTCCCTCTCCTCTCTGCTACGTGGCACGATATGTATGGAATCAGCGCCAAAGAGAAAATACCATTTACAGCCTTTCTTCCGCCCGAAATCTACTTGTGGTTTCTTCAAACTGCTTCGCTTGTTAACTGTCGGTTGATTTCCGTGTCGAACACCGTTGATCTAACAGGTTAAGTTAAATCTTCACGCGCTACGACTGTGGTCTTCCTCCACTAATCTCGACCTTCCGTTTAATATACTCAGAATTTACGATAAACTCAGTTAAAAGGAAAACACAGAATTTTAACACAATCAACACAATTTCGTCCAATTTCACAGAACAACATTAAACTTGGAATTTCACAATAACACAGAGATTTCGAAGGAGATTATCCTTCGGGATTTGACAGAGAATTTATCATTCACATACACAGAAACTAAAATTTCCCAATTTACTGAATTCGCTCCAAGGAAGCCAAATTTCTTCAACAGTCAAAATCCATTTACAATAAAGTGAAAGTTACATAAGTACTGGTTCATCCTAACAACCAGATCCTAATTCAAAGGGTAAAATTTATTAACTTTATTTGTCCTGTGAGGCATTCTCCTCGAGAATCTCCACTACAGTTAACTAACTAAAACTTATTACATCATGATCAAATCCTATATTCTAGCTCTATGCTTAACTAGAAAAACATGGAAATTGATGGCTAAAGGACCCCACTCCTTTGCTTATAGATTTTTTTGTATTTTTGAAATAATTCTTCGAATTTGTCTTCAAGTGTTATGCTCCTTCATCAGACTCCTGAGGAAAAAATTCTTCATGGGCTCTTGTCCATAAGCTCTTCTACAGAACTGCCCAATTTCTGTAGCATGTTTTTTGTTACCCAAGTAGCTTCAGCGATTGGTTGATCCTTCCATTTGACCAAATACTGAAAGTACTCCTATCCTCTGGTTTTCTTGAACACTTTCTTGTCCAAAATCCTTTCTGGCTGCAATTCCTTTGTTGTAGGTAACTGTTTTATCCAGTCAATTTCCTGTTTCTCTTGGTCTTCTTCTGTATCTTTTGCAATTTCACCTTCATACTTGTACAAATCAGCAACATTGAAAATTGGAGATATTCCAACATCAGGGGGTAATTCAATTTCATATGCATTTGCAGAAAATTTCCTTAATACTCTGCATGGTCCAATTTTCTTGAACTTCAATTTGTTATACTCCCTCTTTGGAAATATTTCCTTCCTTAGGTGTGCTAAGACCAAATCTCCAACTTCAAATTTCACTTCTCTTCTTCTCATGTCTGCTTTGTTTTTGTACTTGATGTTGCTATCCTGTAGCTGTTGTTTCACCTGTTCATGTATTGCTTGCATTTCTGAAGCAAAATCTTCTCCCTCTGCACTTCTCATCTCATCTTTTCCCAAGTTTCTTAACTCAGACACTCCTCTTGGATGCATTCCATAAACTATATGGAATGGACTTTGTCCTGTACTCTTGTTGGGTGAGTCATTATATGCATATTCAGCCTGTGCCAATACTTGATCCCACTGCTTTGGATTTTCTGGAGTAAGAATCCTTAAAAGATTACCCAAACTCCTGTTCAGAACTTCAGTCTGTCCATCAGTCTGTGGATGATAGGCAGAACTGAAACTCAGTTTAGTTCCCAACTTCTTCCATAATATCCTCCAGAAATGTCCAACAAATTTGGAATCCATGTCTGAGACAATACTCTTAGGCAACCCATGCAATCTTACAATCTCCTTGAAAAACAAATTAGCAATGTGAGTAGCATCACTAGTTTTATAACATGGAATAAAATGTGCCATTTTTGAAAATCTGTCCACTACAACAAAAAATGAATCATTTCCTCTTTGAGTCTTTGGTAAGCCCAAAACAAAATCCATACTTACCATATCCCAAGGTCTATCTGGAATTGGTAATGGAACATACAAACCTGTGTTTTGGCTTCTTCCCTTTGCATATTGACAAACTTTAAAAGTTTTCACATATTTTTCCACTTCAGATCTCATTTTCGGCCAGAAATAAAATCTGTTCAACTGCTCAGAAGTCTTATCTGTACCAAAATGTCCTGCAAGTCCACCACTATGTTTCTCTTTGATTAAGTTCTCCCTCATAGAACAATTTGGTATGCACAACTGATTTCTTTTAAACAACAATCCATCTTGTAAGAAATAATCCAACCATTTATTCCTATCCATCAAAATAGGATTCTTACAAGCTTCAAATGCCTCTTTAAAATCTAAATCTGTCTCATACAATTCTTTAAGAAAATCAAAACCCAACGCTTGAATTTGACTCTCTAGAAGTAATGTATTTCTCCCACTTAAAGAATCTGCAACTTTGTTTGATTGGCCATTTATATGCTTCAAGACAAAATGAAAGCCCTGAAGGTACTCTACCCATTTGGAATGTTTCTAGTTAAGCTTTGGCTGCTGCATAATATACTGCAATGCATGGTTATCTGAATAAAGTATGAATTCTTTTGACATTAGATAATGTCTCCACTTCTTCAATGACTGCACAACTGCATAAAACTATTTATCATAAGAAGAATACTTCCTCTTTGAATCATTCATCTTTTCACTAAAATAAGCTATAGGTCTGTCTTCCTAACTTAAAACACCTCCAATAGCTTCTCCACTGGCATCACATTTCACTTGGAAAGGTTTATTAAAATTAGGTAGAACCAAAATAGGTTTTTCAATGATCTTCTTCTTCAACAACTGAAAATACTTTTCTGCTTCAACAGTCCATCTAAATGGTTGTTTATCCTTCTTTATAGTCTCAACAATAGGAGCATTGATCTTACTAAAATTCTTTATGAATTTCCTATAAAAACTAGCAAGACCATGAAAACTTCTTACCTCAAAAGTACTTTTAGGTGAAGGCCACTCCATGATTGCCTTGATCTTTTCTAGATCCATCTTTAACCCTTCAGCGAAAATAACAAAACCCAAATACACTAATTCCTCTTTCATGAATGAACATTTCTTCAAATTCAGCAATAATTTCTCTTGTTGTAACCTTTGCAAGACATAATTGAAATGTCTCATGTGCTCCTCCTTAGACCTGCTGTAAACTAATATATCGTCCAGATATACTATTACAAATTTACCAATAAACTTTTTAAGAACTTCATTCATGAGTCTCATAAAAGTACTTGGTGCATTTGACTACCCAAAAGGCATTACTCTCCATTCACACAATCCCTCATTTGTCTTAAAAGCATTTTTCCACTCATCCCCTTCTCTTATACTTATCTGATGATACCCACTCTTAAGACCTAGTTTTGTAAAATACTTTGCTCCACTCAAACAGTCCATCAAATCTTCAATCCTAGGTAAAGGAAATTTGTACCTGATTGTGATTTTATTGATGGCTCTTGAATTAGTACACATTCTCCAGCCTCCATCATTCTTTGGACTCAACACTGTTGGTACTGCACAAGGACTCAAACTTTCTCTGATCAATCCTTTGTCAAGCAGTTCCTGAACCTGCTTCCTAACCTCTTCATTTTCTGTGGGAGTCATTTTGTAAGCTGCTTTGTTTGGTAGATTTGCTCCAGGAATCAAATCTATATGATGGCTAATTCTTCTAATGGGTCGTAACTCATTAGGCAAATCATCAACAATGATATCACAATAGTTGTCCAACATTTCTTGAATTTCAATGGGTAAATCAGAAACTTTAGTAGAAGTCATTATTACCTTGGGCTTGCAAATTACAACAAAATTTACCTCATTTTCTTCAATCTGTTGTAAGTATTCCTTTCCTCCTAGTAATAGAGTTTTTGGATTAGTCTTCTTTCTTGATACATCCTCTTCTCGCATAGGCAGCAATGTATGATTGACACCATCCTTACCAAACTTGTAGGTGTTTCTTTTCCCATCATGCATAGCTCCTCTGTCATATTGCCAAGGTCTTCCAAGCAATATGTGACACACATCCATAGGCATCACATCACATACAATTTTATCCTTATATTGAACTGTTGTAGACACGTGTTAATATAAGAAGAGAGGAGATGAACGTCAATGGCGCTGCTAATATTAATATTAATATTTGTAGTCTCTCAGCTTTTTCAAAACGTTGTTCCCGCTTCGTGATTTTAAAGGGAATCATGCCAGCGGGCCTTAATTCGTCTCACTTTAAAAAAGTTGGAATTATTGTACTTTTAACCTTTATAAAATGTTGGGAATTACAACAACGTTGTGTTAAATATTTAGAAATTGTAATAATGACACTTTAAAATATTTGGGTGCGTACAAGGAGAGCCGAATCATGTTGCTTTGCAATGCTGGAAATGTATTTTCCAATCTTTTTGCAGAGAAGACAAATAATATAAGTGTCATCGGTCTTTGTTCGGTAAGTTTTGATGTGACAGGAGGATAAATAAAAGTTCGATTTTCTGCCTTTCGAAACAAATCACATGGACACTTGAAAAAAGTTAGCATAACAGCGATCGATAAGGTTTAAGATTTGCCATACAGCTGGTGGACGGTCGCAGGGATTTGATGAGGGGTATAATTTAGAAAACTCTCTTATCAATGCGACAACAATAATGTTTTATTGTAATTTCAAGGAAAAATTGATCTGACACAATTCTGACTTTATGGTCATCGTTCTTGTAGTGTTAATTTTAATTATTGTTGTAATGGTCTGATTGTAATTTCTGGGAAAAAGTTGATTAGACACAATTATGATGATTTTATGGTTTTTATCTGGTTTTTTTCCAATGATATTGAATCTTGGTTGGAGTGTTAATTTTAATTTGAGTTGTTTTAGTGAAATATTTTTGGAAGTTTTTCTAGTGGGGTTTTCAAGTTTAATTTCTCTAAAATTTGACAGGAATTTATTATTGAAATCACAAGTTTGATGGGTAACTCTTGCACAATCGAAGTGCCCTAAGGATTTTTCATAGTGTTGAATCTATATATACAGTCAAAAAACCAGTTTAAATAATACAAATCAAGATTTCACCTCAAAGTCCAAAAAGTCCAACTAAAAACAACTCCATTTTAATTATGATTGTACCAGTCTGTAAACTTTAGTGCAGGGTCCATCCTCCTTTCATTATTGTCCTCGTGTTTAACTTTTATATTTATAAAAAGTTCATTCCAATTAGCTGTGGAATTCATTTTTAAATTAATTGGTTTATTACGTATTTAAACATTGAAAATTTCTAATATTCATGACCTTAAAAGTTTATTTAGTTATTTGAAACAGTGAAAATTTCAACATTCATACATAAGTTTGGTGAAATTTCAACAATCGTCCAACTTTTGAATAAGTGCCCACATCTCTTCGTCATTCTTCCATTCACCCAAGTCAGAGCCCAAGCATTTTAAACCACCTAACTCACTATGCTTCAAAGGTTTCTTTGAACCAAAGTATTTTCCTCTCAAAGTATCAAGGATATAAGTAGTGATAGCACTCATGTGACCCTACGAGGGTTTTATTATAGAAATCCCTTGTACATGAAATCTCAAAAATCCTCAAAGAAAGGGCCTCTATGTTTCACAAAAACTTATGAGCCCTATGGAGAGGAGGCCTCTTGTTATCATTACAACAATTAGATCAAAGAGCCAAGTGAATGTATGTCTTTAGCACATTTGATATGTACCATTTTGGGTTGGGGATTAAAAGGCAACTTAGATCATGTTGAGGACAAGGATGTGTTTCTTGGTGTAGTCAAGAATGTTATCCCATTGCAATTTCAACATTTTAGTTTAGATAAATGTCGATTATTTGATGAATAGTTTGCAAATCAATAATTTGATGAAATCCTTGTATTCCAAGTCTTAGACAAATCACTTAAATGCCGCATGTTTTACATATTTCTTTTCAACGACTACTTTCTAAAACCTTTGAATGCAAGAGTTTGATCAAATGCATATTTTACAAGTGCTTGCTAAAACCTTTGAATGTCAAATGTTTAATGAAATACCTACCAAACTATTATTTGGTAAAACCAATATTATATTGCAAAGATTTTAGATGATGGTAAAGTCTCTCAACAGGAATACCATACTTTTGTGCATGAATTCAAATGATTTTGTTGCACTTAAAACAACAATTGGAGATTTACAGAGAGCTAAACAACTAGAATACTAAACTTAATATTTAAATATAGCTTATGCAATTATTCAATGATCCATTGAGTATTGCAATTAGTGGGACTTGGGTCACTTCAAATTCAAAGTTGGTATCCTTTAAAGATGTGGTGAAAAATAAAAATTCTTCCACTATAATTGTTTCATCTAGTTTTCTACGTGGTGCCTATACGGTAGATAAAGTGGAAGATGAACCACTGAGGGAAATAATATTACGTGAGGTCACTCAACTACATCAAAACTATGAATTGCATATTTAATAGTCATTCTCCTCCTTCAATGGATTTATACTAGTGGATTTATTCAAATGGATATAGAGTTGTAAGATATCGCTTTGTTCCAGATATTTGTTTATAGTTCATCTTTTTTATCATGCTTAATATGAGTAAGTTTTTAGGGAGGGCCCCTAGTTTTCAAGATGAGTGGGACTTTTTATAGCTCTTCAGTTTCTATATTTTTATCCAACCTTTATGTCAATCACTTAGATGCTAGATTGGGTTCATATCCCAAATTTTTCCCTACATTTCTTGCATATTTCAAATATGGATGATATTGAGAATACTATTGGTAGTTTGGTGGCCTGGGTGCAAGCGATATGGACAAACTCTCAAATCTGGCTATAAATTCTTCAATTTCAAGCTGAATCTCTCTTTCTGCTTCTGATTGCGTATCAGTCATCTAACAGTAAAACTGACAACCACATGGGTTTTTTTCCAATCACCCCTACCTTGGTTATTGCCGCAATTTATAACACCGAGCCCTTATTCTCTATCGGAACTGTAATTCCAAGGAATTACACAAATATACTATTGGCGGGCTTTTCAAATGGGGATAACGCAAATAGCGTTAAATACACTATCGGTGTTAAAACCCAAGGTAAGATGTGTTTTATGCAAATAACACAATCGACGCTTTAATACACTATCGGCACTTTGACATGGGTAATTCCCCGATGCGATATGCCACGTGGCTGTCGGCAATCGCTATCGGCGGTTCTGAAAGTCCACACCATAGGCTCCTTCCGCTCCGACTATGCGATGCAACAATCCTTGCGGACCCGAAAACTTACCCAACTCGCTGTATAATATTTCAGGTCCAGGCTTATCGGGGTTTCGAACTTCGGCAGTTCCCCAGCCCTTTCCACTCCACTTGCGATTATGCGATGCGATAAAGGTTCGGACCCGACACGGGTATGAACCAAGTCTAATAGAATTTCAGGTCTGGAACTCTATTTCGGTTAAGTGATTTTCACGATTTCTCTGTGTAAAACAGAGTTTTGTCTGCGAGACTTAACAATGCATTTAAGAAGAACAGTTGTGCCGATATAAGGAAAAAAGATTGTACCAATAAGCTTAATTCACATATATGACAGGAAAATAAGGCTGAATTATCATTAACAAGGCTCAGAAGGAAAGAAATGCCATCAAATACATGTGCAAATATACAAGTTAATAGAGAATTGTAAATTCTTATGCACAGAGAGAATTCTTCTAGAACACTATGCCTCCAGGATATCTGGCTGTAAAGCGTCCCATTATTTTATTTATAATTAATAGATAGAGCCTTCTCGGCCATTATCCTTTACAAAAGCATGGCTTTTACATAAGTGATTTAAAGCAATAAAGCTACTACAGCTTATCATAAAGTGACTTATTACAACTGACTTTATCCCTAAATTTTGTCATTATCTTAAACTAGAAAAGCATGAAACATGCTGGCTAAAGGACCCCACTCCCTTGCCTGTAGATTTTTTTGGATTTTTGGAATATGTTTGAAGACTTTTTCCCTCTAAGTCACATGCTCCTGCATCAGACTCCTGAGGACAAAATTCTTCATGGGATCCTGTCCATGAGTTCATCTACAAAACTGCCCAGTTTCTGTAGCATGTCTTCTATAACCCAAGTAGCTTCAGCGGTCGGCTGACCCTTCCACTTTACCAAATACTGGAAGTACTCTTGTCCCCTTGTTTTCTTAAACACCTTCTTGTTCAGAATTATTTCTGGCTGCAAATTCTTTGCTGTGGGTAACTGTTTTACCCAGTCAATCTCTTGGGTCTCTTGATCTTGTGTTGTATCATCTGTTAGTAAATTATATATTACGGAGCAATGGAACACATAAAATATTGCAGAAATATAAACACAGGAAAACTCATAAAACAAGAGAGACACAAATATACGTGGTTCACCCAGTTTGGGCTACGTCCACGGAGAAACAACCAATCCTTCCTTTTATATTATCCAGCAAACTGAAGAGATACAACCTACAGCAGATCTGCTGTAACACCCTCTTCGCTCTCAATCTCCTCTCTCTTTCTCACTCAGAATACAGATCTACATAGACGCAATACAATTCCCTCATATATAGTGAGGGGTTGCCTTCTAGGGCAAAAAACCCTAAATTAAACATAACTTCTACCATCATATCTCCGCCTAATGAACGGCCTAGATTGACTAGAAATTACTATACTTTTACAAGGCAATTTAACATCTATTCTTAGCTTCAGGGGCGCTGCCCTCGAAACCCCCCGCCAAGGGGGGGCTCCCCAAAGGTCGCAGCTGGCCTCCCTTGGACCCCCCTTGCAGCGAATATTTTACGGGCGGCGTTGCCACCCCCATTTCGAACTGGGGTCCAATGTGGTGATACCTTTGAATACAGAAGATAATCAAGCTCCACACCCAACATCATCTGCATTTTCACCTTCATACTTGTACAGGTCTGCAACATTAAAAATTGGTGATATTCCAACATCATGGGGTAACTCAATCTCATATGCATTTGTAGAAAACTTTCTTAACACTCTGCATGGTCCAATTTTCTTGAATTTCAGTTTGTTATACTCCCTCTTTGGAAACCTCTCCTTTCTGAGATGTGCTAAAACCAGATCTCCAACTTCAAAGTTCACCTCTCTTCTTCTCATGTCTGCTCAGGTTTTGTATTTGATGTTGCTATCCTACAGCTGTTGCTTCACTTGTTCATGTATTGCCTGCATTTTTGAAGCAAAGTCTTCACCCTCTGCACTTCTCATCTCTTCTTTTCCCAAGTTTCTTAACTCAGCTACTCCTCTTGGATGCATTCCATAAACAATATGGAATGGACTTTGTCCTGTACTCTTGTTAGGTGGGTCATTATATGCATACTCAGCTTGTGCTAACACTTGATCCCATTGCTTTGGATGTTCTGCAGTAAGGCTCCTTAAAAGATTGCCTAAACTCATGTTCACCACTTTAGTCTGTCCATCAGTTTGTGGATGATAGGCAGAACTGAAACTTAATTTATTTCCCAGCTTCTTCCATAGTGTCCTCCAGAAATGTCTAACAAATTTGGAATCCCTATCTGAGACAATACTTTTGGGAAACCCATGCAATCTTACAATCTCCTTAAAAAACAAATTAGCAATGTGAGAAGCATCACTAGTTTTATAACATGGAATAAAGTGTGCCATTTTTTAAAATCTGTCCACTACAACAAAAATTGAATCATTACCTCTTTGAGTCTTTGGTAAGCCCAACACAAAATCCATACTTACCATATCCCAAGGCCTATCTGGAATTGGTAATGGAATATACAAACCTATGTTTTGGCTTCTTCCCTTTGCATGTTGACAGACTTTACAAATTCTCACATACTTCTCCACTTCAGATTTCATTTTCGGCCAGAAATAAAATCTGTTTAGCTGTTCATAGCTCTTCTCTATGACAAAATGTCCTGCAAGTCCTCCACTATGCTTTTCTTTAACTAAATTCTCCCTCATTGAACAGTTTGGTATGCACAGCTGATTTTTCTTAAATAACAACCCATCTTGTAAGAAGTAATCCAACCATCTGCTTCTATCCATCAAAATAGGATTTTTACAAGCCTCAAATGCCTCTTTAAAATCTAAATCAGTCTCATACAATTCTTTAAGAAAATCAAAACCCAACACTTGGATTTGACTCTCTTGAAATAATACATCCCTCCTACTTAAGGCATCTGCAACTTTATTTGATTGGCCATTTATATGCTTCAAAACAAAATGGAAACCTTGAAGATACTCTACCCATTTAGCATGTTTCTGGCTAAGTTTTGGTTGTTGCATTATAAACTGTAGTGCAAGGTTATCTGAATAAAGGATAAATTCTTTTGACATTAAATAATGCCTCCATTCTTTTAATGATTGCACAACTGCGTAGAACTCCTTGTCATAAGAAGAATACTTCCTTTTTGAATCATTCAACTTTTCACTAAAATAGGCTATTGGTCTATCTTCCTGGCTTAAAACACCTCCAATTGCTTCTTCGTTGGCATCACACTTCACTTGAAAAGGTTTGTTAAAATCAAGCAGAACCAAAATTGGCTTTTCAGTAATTTTCTTCTTTAACAGCTGAAAATTCTTCTCTGCTTCAGCAGTCCATATAAATGGTTGTTTATCCTTCTTTATGGTCTCAATAATAGGTGCATTAATCTTACTAAAATTCTTGATGAATTTTCTATAAAAGCTAGCAAGACCATGAAAAATCCTTACCTCAAAAACACTCTTGGGTGAAGTCCACTCCATGATTGCCTTGATCTTCTCTGGATCCATCTTCATCCCTTCAACAGAAATAACAAAACCCAAGTACACTAGTTCTTCTTTCATGAATGAACACTTCTTCAAATTCAGCAATAATTTCTCCTGCTACAGCCTTTGTAAGACATAATTAAAATGTCTCACGTGCTCCTCCTTAGACCTGCTGTAAACTAATATATCATCCAGATATACTATTACAAACTTACCAATGAACTCTTTAAGAACTTCATTCATGAGTCTCATAAATGTACTTGGTGCATTTGACAACCCAAAAGGCATTACTCTCCACTCACACAATCCCTCATTTGTCTTAAAAATGGTTTTCCACTCATCCCCTTCTCTTATCCTTATTTGATGATACCCACTTTTAAGATATAGTTTTGAAAAATACTTTGCTCCACTCAAGCAATCCATTAAATCTTCAATTCTAGGTAATGGAAATCTGTACCTGATTGTGATTTTATTGATGGCTCTTGAATTTGTACACATTCTCCAGCCTCAATCTTTCTTTGGACTCAGCACCGTTGGTACTGCGCAAGGACTCAAGCTTTCTCTGATCAGCCCTTTGTCAAGCAATTCTTGCACCTGCTTTCTAACTTCTTCATTTTCTGTAGGAGTCATTCTGTAAGCTACTTTGTTAGGTAGACTTGCTCCAGGAATCAAATCTATATGATGGCTAATTCTTCTAATGGGTGGGAACTCATTTAGAAAATCATCAACAATAATGTCACAATATTTCTCCAACATTTCTTGAATTTCAATGGGTAAATCAGAAACTTTAGTAGAAGTCATTATTACCTTGGGCTTGCAAATTACAACAAAATTTACCTCATTTTCTTCAATCTGCTTCAAGTATTCCTTTCCTCCAAGTAACAGAGTTTTTGGATCAGTCTTCTTTCCTGGTACATATTCTTCTTGTAGAGGCAACAACGTATGATTGACACCATCCTTTCCAAACTTGTAGGTGTTTATTTTCCCATCATGCATGGCTCCTCTGTCATATTGCCAAGGTCTTCCAAGCAATATGTGACACACATCATTGGCATCACATCACATACAATTTTATCTTTATACTTGCCCACCTGAAATTCCACTTCACACTGCTCATTTACTAACAGTTGATGTCCCTTTTGCAACCATGACACCTTGTAAGGTGTTGGATGTTTCATTGTCTTCAGCTTCAATTTCTCCACCACTTCTGTAGATACCAAATTATCAGTGTTGCCACTATCAATGATCATCTGGCAACATTTCCCTTGGACTTTACACACTATCCTAAATAGAGTCTTTCTTTGTGATGGTTCAACCACCTCCTTTGCTGGCTTGAGAAAAACTTTATTAACTACCAAAGATTCTCCTCTCTCTGGTATATTTTCTTCTTCTGTCACTATTGCTGCTGGTGCTTCTCCCTCAGCTTGAGCAAAAATGGCATTCCTCTGATTTGTTTCTGCATTCTCTGGGCACTCAAAAGCTTTGTGTCCCAGTTTGTTACATCTATAACATCTTATTTCTCTGCCTCTTCCTCCGCCTCCTCTTCCTCTAGAAAAACTCCCTCTGCCTCTTGCATCACCTCCTGTGGGTGCATGCTGAGTTGAGCTGCTGCTAGCTCCATCTTTAGGTGCTGTAGATCTCCCTCTACCACCTTGACTTCCCCTTCCTCGGAAAGTACCTCTCCCTCTGGTAGACTGCTTCCTCATGAGTTTTTCTTCAGCTTTCAGTGCTATCTGATAAGCTTCCTCTATTGTTTTAGGATACAATAGACTTATTTCATCTTGAATGTCCATCCTAAGGCCATTCATATATCTAGCCACCTTCTCATCTGTATCTTGGGCTTCTCTAGCTCTTATGCTTACCTTATAGAATTCCTCTGTGTATTCTTTCACTGTCAAATATCTCTGTCTAAGATTTTGCATTTATCTGAACAAAGTTTGTTGATAATTACTTGGCAGAAAGTTACCTCTTAGCTTTGCTACCATCCTGCTCCAATTCTTGATTGGTTGCTTGCTAAGTCTCTTCCTTTCTGCCTGCACACCATCCCACCAAAGCGCTGCATGGCCTTTTAACTTAGTGACAACGAACTTGACTTTCTTCTCCTCTTTTGTTTCTTCATAATCGAAGAATTTCTCCATGCCATTAATCCAGTCTATTAATTCTTCTGGATTCAGTCCTCCTTCATATATCGCTACCTCAGTCTTTGGCATGGCCGTGGATCTCAACACTGACTGAAAGAACCTCATCTTAGGAGTAACTGCTACAGCTTCCTCCTCTGCAGCTTCAATCTCAGGTTCACTAACATCTCCATCATCTATGTTCCTGCTTGTTGTTAATGCATCCAATCTTTCTTGCATCTGTTGCACAACTTCCATTACTTTAGCGTTTGCAATAGGTCATCCTCTTCCACCACGTCCTTGTCCTCTTCCAAATCTGAAAGCCATAGTAACCTTCCTTCTCCTGCTTCTGAGATTCAATCCAATGTCAGATGGCTGCTCTGATACCACTAATGGTGGCCTGGGTGCAGGCGATATGGACAAACTCTCAAATCTGGCTATAAATTCTTCAATTTCAGGCTGAATCTCTCTTTCTGCTTCTGATTGTGTATCAATCATCTAACGGTAAAACTGACAGCCACATGGGTTTTTTTTCCAATCACCCCTACCTTGGTTATTGCCGCAATTTATAACACCGGGCCTTTATTCTCTATCGGGACTGTAATTCCAAGGAATGACACAAATATACTATCGACAGGCTTTTCAAATGGGGATAACGCAAATAGCGTTAAATACACTATCGGCGTTAAAACCCAAGGTAAGATGTGTTTTATGCAAATAACACAATAGGC
This sequence comes from Pinus tabuliformis, assembly GCA_031772625.1. Taxonomy (NCBI): domain Eukaryota; kingdom Viridiplantae; phylum Streptophyta; class Pinopsida; order Pinales; family Pinaceae; genus Pinus; species Pinus tabuliformis. Next base: position 717,284,427 of record CM062812.1, on the reverse strand, counting down.
GCTTTAATACACTATCGACGCTTTGACATGGGTAATTCCCCGATGCGATATGCCACGTGGCTGTAAGCAATCACTATCGGTGGTTCCAAAAGTCCACACCATAGGCTCCTTCCACTCCGACTGTGTGATGCGACAATCCTTGTGGACCCGAAAACTTACCCAACCCGCTGTATAATATTTCGGGTTCGGGCTTATCGGGGTTTGGACTTCGGTAGTTCCACAACCCTTTCCACTCCGCTTGCGATTATGCGATGCGATAAAGGTTCAGACCCGACACGGGTATGAACCAAGTCTAATAGAATTTCAGGTCCGGAACTCTGTTCCGGCTAAGTGATTTTCACGATTTCTCTGTGTAAAATAGAGTTTTGTTTGCGAGACTTAACAATGCATTTAAGAAGAACAACCACGCCGATATAAGGGAAAAAATTGTACCAATAAGCTTAATTCACATATATGACAGGAAAATAAGGCCGAATTATCATTAACAAGGCTCAAAAGGAAAGAAACGCCATCAAATACATGTGCAAATATACCAATTAACAGAGAACTGTAAATTCTTATGCACGGAGAGAATTCTTCCAGAACACTATGCCTCCGGGATCTCTGGCTATAAAGCATCCCATTATTTTATTTATAATTAATAGATAGAGCCTTCTCGGCCATTATCCTTTACAAAAGCATGGCTTTTACATAAGTGATTTAAAGCAATAAAGCTACTACAGCTTATCATAAAGCGACTTATTACAACTGATTTTATCCCTAAATTTTATCATTATCTTAAACTAGAAAAGCATGAAACTTGCTGGCTAAAGGACCCCACTCCCTTGCCTGTAGATTTTTTTGGATTTTTGGAATATGTTTGAAGACTTTTTCCCTCTAAGTCACATGCTCCTGCATCATAGTTACATAAATGTATTTTGAGAAAGCTTTAGCAATATGCTTGCCTATTTGTTGAGATTGACCTAAGGATATCCTAGACAAAATGATCCTCAATTATACACGTTTATATGGAATTAAGTATTGGATTATGAAAATACAACATTTTGATGTAAAATATATCATATTCTAAGACGTCTACCAGATTCTTGTCCTCATGAATGAACTCATCCTTCATGGAAAACAAGGTTAAATCTAAATTAAATAGTTGGACATTTTCACTAGTTGAAGAAAAGAAAAAAATTGATAAGAATTAACAAATAACATATTTAGAGAAGGTCAATATTGCTTATCTAAAGATGCCAATTGGAAAACCCTATCATGTCTTGGAAGTTCAAGCAAAAGACATGGATATTGGAAGTTCATCCTTGAGCATGGTAGTTGAACATATCATCCCTTCTATTGGAATGAAGTAACTCCATGAAAATGGCACCTCTAGTTCTAATAAGGAATTGGTGACCTCTTAAAATCTAGGGCTCTCTCCTTCTAAGTTGTAGGTTGTCATTGTGGCTCCTTCTTAAAGGGGAACCATGAGGTTAAACAGAAGAAGGCATAAAAGGACAACGTTGATGACCATTTTTAAAATGTTTAAAATAACATGTACATTAATTATGTACTCTTATTCTTGTAATGTAATATTCGATTCCATTTACAATATATTTATGAAGGTCATTTTCATGGTAAACTATAACACAAAATTGTGATTCTCTTTGAAAAGAAAATATCATTTATATTATTTGAAAAGAAAAAGAAAACTTTAAATTTTCACTTTTCATTTTACTTTCTCTAACTACCTTAATTCTAATGAGGACACTACTTACCATAATGAGAACAATAACTAGATTATGATGAGAACAATCATTTGTCTCATTATTAAAATTCGAAAAAATCTATAACACTTGAAATAACTTACTAATAGTTTGAAAGAGAATAGAGTTTCATTCTTATTAAATACCTCTTAATCTTAAACTATTCACCTATTTCTTTATATCAAAAAAAATATGAACCTTAAACCAATAAAAAATAATATATATCATGTAAACTTATATATAATTTTTAATAATTATAAATTTTTCAATTTTATAAAATTTTCTCAATTGTGCAATTATGAAATTAACCTAATTTTAAAGTTGAAAAGGCAATCACATTATGGCCATTACCACATTAATGCACAAATTTATATCAACCGTGATTTTCAACCCCATCACATTTTATATAGATTTGTTTACATATCATACCTACATTGTAAGACATTATGCTTTAAATTTTAAAGTTGAAAAGGCAATCACATTATGGCTATTACCACATTAATGCACAAATTTATATCAACTGTGATTTTCAACCCCATCACATTTTATATAGATTTGTTTACATATCATACATACATTGTAATGGTAAAATTATAAAAATGGGTAACATTTTTTTAACATTATATAATGTTATATTCCTTTAATTTCAATTCTTATGAATTTACAATTTTACTTTAAAATTTAGGTGAAGGTAATGAAATCGATTTTTTTTTTAAAGATGGATATTATTTTTGGAGAAAAATGTATGCTTACATTACAAATAAATAAACAAATTGTATATATATGTATATATATATATATATATATATATATATATATATATATATATATATGTATATATATGTATATGTATATATATGAAAACTTTCTTTATATTTTATATGGACGATGATGTTTTAGTCTTTTAATGGTTGCTAAAACAGTAAGGTCAAAGTCATTACAAGAAATACTCATTATAAGCACCTAGGTGTGGAGGATAACAACATTTCTCCCAACCAGCTAAGCTAAACTCAATCAACTATTATTTTTCATTATTTCTCAAAATAGAGTAAAACAAGAAAAAAAGGTACCATACTAACACATTTATATGCATACTTGTTTTCTTTTTTATGTGATTATTAACAAGAAAACTAAAACCACCCTTTTGAAGAGGGAAATGAAAAGAAATTTCTATCACCCAAAAATATTCACCTAGCCATTTCTTACTAGGTTGATCGACATATACCATGTAGTATGAGTTTTTACATATTAGGACCCACTTTCAACTTAGGAAATAATTTAGTGAACCATTTTCCTAAATTATTTCTCATTAAAACTTAAAAAAAAAACCCATGAAAATAATAACTGCGGTTGATGGGACACTTATTCCAAGCTTAATGTTGGGCAAGGCATCCTAGTGTGGGTGTTCATTGGTTTATTATGGCTAAGGAAATTTGCAAAGGCAATGGCTAAAGCTTTGGAAAGGCAAAATGGAATTTTTGGCACATTTATTAATGAAAATAATGGAATTTTAAGAGAAAAGGAAGGTGAAAGGTCACATGTTGCATGTGAGGAGGAAAATGAAGGATAATAATGGAAAAATAAAGAAAATAGAGGCCTAATTGATAAAAAGTCTTATGAGGTAGTTGGTACCTTTCATCAGTTCAGTTTTGGATCTCTCTCATTATTCTCTCTCTCTCTCACTCACTCTTGGACACTTAGAGTTTTATTGAATCACTTTGGCATTAGATCAAGAAAGGAAAAGGGGGAAAGAGGAGCGATCAAGCAGCTAAAACAAGATTCTTTGTAGGTATCGATTTGTATGTGTTTTTCCCTAACTATATTTGGCATGCATGGTATTGTATGTGTTTCTTTGTTGTTATGGTATGGGTTTTGCTAGGTGTGACAGTGTTTTCAGCCTAGCCTTTCCATTTTTGGATAGCCATGGTGTGATGGGGTTCTCATGTTTTGGTTGAGCTAGATTTCCAGATGGATTCGAAGCTGAGTGAGGTGGATCTATGAAAGAAATAACACATGACCTAGTGATCCTTGAATCAGACAGTGGAATGCGGTAAAGCCACTATCCTAGTGACCCTTGAACTAGATTTTTGGTTGTGGTAAATCTAGGTATTGTGTGCCTCGATGGGCCTAGGAATCCTCGATCGATTAATGGCGGGATATACAATAAATCCTAGAGGTGGTTTCCGTTGATTAGGCCTAGGAATCCTTGCCGGTGAATGGCGGGGTATACGATAAAGCCCAGAGGGTGGAGTCTCGGTTATGGCCTACTGATCCAATTGTGGTAAAGCCTAGAGACTAGGAGACAGGAAAATTCCTCACGGTGTAGGTGGAGAAATCCAGTGGCATCCATGCTTTTTTTGGCCTAGTGATTTAGTGGAGATCATGGTAAAGCCTTTTATTACATTTTTATTATGTTTGCCTAGTGATCAGGTGTGGATTGCAGTAAAGTCTAGTTTCTATTGATGAGAGTGAGGTGGTTTAGCCTCAGGATGCCCTGGTTGGTTCTTTTGGTTTATGTCCCACATTCACGCTTGGAGTATGGCACAAGGATGATTAGCTGAAGAGAGATTTGGCCTAGCCAATCTATGGTCGAGTGGAACGTGGTAGTCTCATCCTAGGTTGGCTTTTGCATTCATTAATAAGAGGTTTTTTCCTTGACATCTTATTTGAAAATGTATTGGTTTATATGTGGATTCTATGGTTGATGTATCCTTGATATTTCTATTATTATTATTTTGGTTATAAGCATGTATTATGACAGTGATGATGTATGGCTCTCCTCATGTTTTGATTTGTAAATGAATGAATAATGTATCTATGACCTAATAGATGATAATGCAACTAATGATATAAGGGGACAATGTTTCTTAGCGATTCTCAGATGAGTATGAGAACCCTATACTCAGATCTGTTGTTTAAACATGTAGATTACATAATTGTGACATGTTTGAAGAAATTCTTGTCATGGCTAGTAGGGGTCTAGTCAAGTCCTTTCTCAAGTAATTGCATTCATATCATTATTATGTTGTTATCTTTCAGTTCTAAAGGTGTCATGGAGTTCTGTGCAGTGACCTAGGCTTTAGCCCTGAAAAAGTGGCACAAATCCCGGAGTCGCAAACACAGGTTTGAGGAGAAAAGTCCTCAAACACACACATGCCTTGTTGTGCAAGCATTTGGAGCCTCCTAGACACTCCCTTGTCAATATCAAGGGAGCTTCCAAGGTTTTAATGGTATAAAAACTCAGTGGGACCCAGGGACTGGTCCTGGAGATTACTGGGAAGGCTTATGGGAGTCTTGTAGCATGTATAAAAGGTATATTTTGTGGGTTTCCATCGATTCCACTTCCTTAAGGTCACCTAGGAGGTTGAGTCCCATTACAGTGGCCTCTTGTCGCATATTTATCCCAGTTAGCTGGTTACTTGGGTAGATGTGGGAGGAGGGTGTTACATCTACTTGCTCTCTTCAAATTGCATTCTTACTCTTCACACCACATAACCACTTCTATATTTGAAAATTGTCGCTGATGTTGTGCATTTTCACACCACTTTCTCTAGCTTATTTATACTTGACTAAATCAAAAAATTCATGGCAAGGTTGACACACAATTCGTAAAATTGTATCTCTTTTCATTTTCACTATTGGAAATCTGATTCAAATGACCCAAATGATTCTTATTTTCATAGCCCCTTGGCTCCTCGAGGGCTTACTTTGATATCCATGAAACCTTGCAACATGACCATGATCCAACAAATCCAAATCTGCATCCACTTAAATGTAACAAATTATTGTTCTTATAGATTTTTGATATACACGGATTACCAATTCCAGCTCCAGGGGCTTTATCATCATCCCCAGGCCCATAGTGAACATCCCTTGCTTTCTACACACGAATTCTCTTCATTTTTTGTTGTCTTTCACAAATTCATGTGTCAATATTAAAAACATCTAGAGGAGTACTTTGAGCATATCTTTCGGCGAGGTTTGTATAAATCCCAATGGATCTCATAACTGTAGAGAGTTGGTAGTTCAACTACTAATTCCCATCCAACTAGTTTCTTAGAAATTAGGTGTTTAAATTTTTACATGGAAAGAGAATTATGGAAATGATTATTTTAGTGAGGACAAGATTCCAACCATTTTGCCTTGTTAGGCCCCACTCACTATTCATGTTTCATATAGTTGTTCATCCCTTTTATTAGTTATTTGGCATTTTGTTTAAAACAAATTACAATACATATTGTTGTTTCGTGAACCAACTCAACATTTACATGTCTATACAAACAACATTTATTTCATTAATTACAATATCAACAGAGAATTAAAATAGGGATATTAACTTTTTGTGATTAATACTTTTTAAATAGTGATTTATTTTTAAAATATTTTAATAATACCTCTAAATATAATGAATGTGTACAAATATCTTTATAAATTCCCATAAATATTGTATATATGCATCCCTTTCCACCTTAGCATTGATATAAATTAATATTGAATTATTGTTTTTTCGAAAATAAGAATATTAAAATATATTTTAATTATTTTTTTAATTTAAAAAGAATATATATATATATAATTTTGATAAATTATAATGAAAAAAATATCCCACATAGCTTTGGATTGATGGTGAATGGGTGCATTGTTGAGATACTTCTTGTGATAGATCACTAGTTCAAATCCCCATTGATACTAGCCTACCAAAAAAAGAGAAAATAATTATTCAAAGGCATTATAACGATGTAATTAGTATAAGTTCAATATATTTATATACCATGATTCTTTAAGCAATTTAAGATAACGAAGCATACAAATTTTATTTTTTAAATAAATAGTTTTTTAATATTCAAATAAAAATAACAGCTATATATTTTTTATTTTTTTATTATTATCATTTTATATATCATTAAACTTAAAACTAATAATATCTAATTTAAAATTAATAATTATATATTAAATAATAATATATAAATTTTCTTATAGAATATATACAAAATAATAAAGTATAACATTGTCGATGAATACTTTTGGGAACTGTGTGTTGTTTTTAAGTGTTTGCCCAATGTTTTGGGTGAATCCTTCACTCATCTTCAGAGACTTCAAGCTTAACTAATAATGTGAAGAGTACTAGACTCATTTAAATAAAGGAAGGCGATAAAATATAATGGATAGAGGATGTATAAATATTATTGTTAGGGAAGGAAATAATGATGAAAGTAATGATTATTATTGACTTTGATGAAAGACTTTCAGGATAAAAGGATGTAAATTATTAAATAAAGAATTGAATAAATTGACTTAAATAAATTATCAAAAGAGAATTTTGAATAATTTCTATTACCTTAATATAATTATTAAATAAAAAATTGAATAAATTATCAAAAGAGAAATTTGATAAATTCTTCTTCCTTTATTTAAATGGGTCTAGCACTGGGTCTAGCACTCTTCACATCATCAGTTAAACTTCAAATCCCTAAAAAACGTGAAGAGTTTACCCAAAATGTTGAGCAAATCTTTGAAAGCAACACATAGCTTTCTAGAGATATTGATCAACAACAATTTATTAAACGTAAAAATATACATACTAAAATATAACCTTATAAATTTTGACAAAAAAAAAATTAATCAAATTATATAAAAAAAACATTTAAACATCATACTATTTAATTCTGAAATAACATTTAATAACAAATAACATTTAATAACCAGAAGAATTCCAACGGAGTTTGGCCAGTTGAAGGCGCTGAGAGTACTCCACCTCAGCTATAATTTGCTTCGTGGTTATATTCCAAAACCTTTGTGTAATTGTACAAAGCTGCAATGGGTCTGACTTTCAATAAACGACTTATAGGAAGTATACCAACAGAATTTGGTCGTCTAGTCCAGTTGGAACAACTCCGCTGGGCAAACAATAGTCTTAGCGGAAATATTCAAAGTTATGTTACGGAGCAAGAGTCCACGAAGAATTATGTTTTTTTTTTTTTTTCCGAAGGTGGCAAAACCTATCAAACTCAGGTGTCAAACCAACAGTGAGGACAGCCATCTCTGGCTGCTATCCGCGAATGTCGGTTTGACTCATCATTGTTATCAAGGAAAACCACGCCACCTGTAATAACCCGCTGGTGGTCCGTAAGGGAGCAGGCTTTCACTCCTGCCAGATGCCTCTGGGTCTTGGGCCGTTAACCTGTTTCCTTATGTCCGAGGAAGACGAGCTCTTAGCCAAGCAGAAGCAGTTTTACGACACGAAGAATTATGTTATGGAGCAGACACGAAGAATTATGTTATGGAGCAGAGCTGCTCCATTTATATTAATATAATTAAATAATTTGTATATACAAATTAAAAAAAAATAATTAAAAAAAAAATGATTGAGTTTAAATATTTTTAAAATTTTAAAATGTTAATTTCATGATTTTATCTATCTAAATGTGAAATTTTTAAACTAAAATATAAAACATTGCACATGAATTAATTGAAGTATAAGTTTTCAAATTTTTTAAATTTACATTATTTTTAGAAAAAAATAAAAAAAATCAGTAAGGAGAATGTGATTTTAATATATTTTTAAAATTTTAAATATTTATTATTGATTAAATTGAGTATAATTTTTTGTTTTGTTTTTTTTTTTGGGAGTATTTTCAAATTTTATATATGTTTAAGAATTTTTTAAAATTTGAGTATGATTATCAATATTGATAAAATGAAAATCATGATAATTAAATCTAAAAAATTACATATTTGGTATATGACAACCAATAATTAATTGAAGTAAGTGTATTTTTTCAAATATCTTGGAGTTCATATCACACGTTCAACTAAATTTATAACATTGAAAAAATGATTAAGAGAGTTTCCAAAATTTATAATGGATCTAGAGGAAGTCTCAAAGAAAGATACAAGAGATTCAAAACAACTTAATTTCAAAATTCTATTCTCTTCATGGAAGCAAAGAAAACCATTTTTCATTGAGAGCATGACTATGGTTGTGTATGAAATGTATACTAAGAGGTTAAACCACATGGAAAATAAGATGTTCTATAAAATCATTTCAAAGTCTAGCCAAACCCACCTTTGACTCAAGATGGATGACATAAGGAGGCTTGATCTTGGTTAAACTATGGAAGCATAAAAAAAGATATCATTTTGGGGATAAGGATAGTATAAAAATTGTGGTGTGATAAGGAGTTCCGTTAAAAAGAATTGAGATATAAATATTGTTAAAATAAGAACAATTTCTCATAAGCTTAATTCACAAAATCTAAGAGTAAATCTAAATTTGTAAAACTTATTTTGTAACATGAATTTTTGATAGGATGTCAATGATGATAAGAAAGTTAAGTTTAATTATGTGATGAGACTGAAAGGGAACACAAAATTATGGTGGGAAGAGATGCTAGCACAAAGGGAAAATAGAGGAAAAGAAAAGGTTAAGAACTATGATAGGATGGTACGAAATTCAAAGGAAAATTTAAGCAAAAATATTATTAGTTGAAATTTTTCAGGCAAATGCAAAATCTCAGACAAAAGGCTATTATGGTTAAAGAATATATAGAGGAGTTTTATCAGATCAATATTAGAGTAAGTTGTGTGGAAGGGGATGAAGAGAAAGTATCTAGGTACATAAATGGCTTGAGATATGATATCCAAGATGAGATAAGCATTCTACCCCTAAAAACAGTTGAGGAGGCATACCAAGTTACTCTTAAAGCAGTGGAAACGTTTGCAAGGAAACAAAGTCAGAGGAAGACAGAGAAGTTAGGCAAGGGGTAAAGGACAATAGGAAATAGAGGAAGATTCCAGGTTCAACGAGAGGAAGCAAATCAAAACAACTGAGCCAAGCATATAGAGGAAGTGAGTGTAGACGTGGAAGATTATTTTGAATTTGACAAGCATCTCATCTAATTCCTATAATATCTTTTTATTACTTCTCCTTCCCCTTCTCTGATCATCCTTCTACGATTTTATGGGGTCTATGAAAGAATGTAGATTGATGCCTAGATTATGGTTATTAGAGTTATTACATGATGGTTGTTAGGTGTGATGAATATCTCTTTTTAGCAAGGCTCCCTTGAGGATTTGTACATGATGTTCTAAGATCGAATATGGGTCATTTCCCTTCTAAACTACTATAATGGCATGGATATATAGTGAATATAGATCCATATGTTTTGGGGTTTCTTGAATTCAATCCCCTGATTGGTAGTGGGTATGTTCTTTTTTGGCTATGAGATTGACTTTGTTAGTTGGGTTTGTTGTTTTTCCTCTAGTTGTTTTTATTAACCCATTGCCACATGGTTGTTGGTTATATTACCTTGGGATACCTCTTTAACGAAGGGATCTTATAAATTAGCCAGAGACTCAAAGCTAATGCGAGTTGAGATTTCTAGATATGTCATGGAGGTTGGTTGTGGTTTGGGTTGTCTATACTAATGATTGGGCTAGACAAAGTCATCCTTGTTCATTTGAGATTTAATTTTTTGAGTAGGCTTTGCTTTTTGTGTGGGATAATCCTTGAAAAGGTGGCCATAATCATGGAATTTTTGGCACTGCAAGGGGATGTGCTCATTGTCTAATGATTGCTTCCATACTATATCTTGATACAATATATCAATCAAAGCCAATAAGAGTTGTGATATGTCTATATTCACATAGATCATGGCATATGATGTATATAGTCCCCTTTGAGTAACCTTAGAGGTTTTGAAAAAGTGCCCCAACACATTTTCTATGCCCTAAAGAGTTTCTTCCTCCCATAATTCTTTTGGAAAAGAGAAGAGCTAGATCTAGACTAGCATCATTTTGAAATTTTGTTTGTCTGGGCTTAAATTGTCCATCCAAAATTAGAGGTATAGTCCAACAGAATTAAAGAAGTATAATCTTTCAAAGATTCAAGTCCAATTCTCAATATTGGAAAATATTATTAGGATAAATTCCTTTTCTCCTAACTCCAAATCAATTTTCTCTTTTTGTATCTGTTGTGGGGAAAAATGCCTATGCAAGACGATCCTATCCACCTAAGGTGTGACAGTGCCTTAGCAACAAACAGAAACAGCTATTCTAGTATTCTTCCTTTATGAATTAAGAATGAAGAGAAATTAGATGGACTAACCGGTGTCTTCCGTTTGTCCCTCGATCCGGTTTCTCTTCTCTTTGAGAGCTCCCAGCTACTTGCTTTCTCGCTCGCCCAGCTTCACCAAGTTCCTGCAAGATCAAACAAGGGGAAAACTACACAAAGACAAAGATTCATATTCATAACTAGTTCAGGATTAGAAATAAACTAAACATACTAATGCAATCATACATCAAAGACACATCAGCATGTAGGAGAAACTCAAATAGCTTTATTGATGAAATAACAAGGTTCAGGAGGAGATACAACCAAGAGAGTTCCAATCCAGCATCTACCTCCCGGCAAATGAAATTCCTATCTTCACCTCCCTTCAAAGCATTAAGCACCCAATGATCTCAATCTCAAACCAACAGCAATTCTTTGCAATAACAAAATTCCAGCCTCTAGATCCCATGGAGAAGAGATCCATATATAGATGTTTGGAGAGAGGATGAGTCAGCTTATGATCTGACTAGTGTCCTCTCTCTCTGTCAGTTCTTGATTCCACTTGGAGACTAAGAGCCTCTTACTCATCACTTAGTCGAACTCAGCAAGGCAAGTGTCATGGAGGAAGATTCTGGAAGCTTCCACAGTCTTTACACCTCGCACAAGATACCCTGCCATTTGTCATTTCCTGCTCAACGCACCCTGGTAGTGCATCTGGGTGCGTTGCAACGCACCTAGCTAGTGTACTGGGGTGCTTTGCAATGCAGGTGGCCAGTGGAGCCACTGAAATGATCCCTGATTTGACTGTTTTTGAGCAGTTTCTGGTGGAGAACTTCTGTGAATTGCTGTGGTTTGCTGGCCTTGTTCCTCTAGGGGTAGAAACAACATGTTTAGGGACTTTGGATCCCTTGGATTATGGACATTTCATGCTTATAGCTGTAAGGCACAAAAATTTCTATAACAGTTGCCCCCTAAAGTATGAGGCCATTTATCGGGTGAAATGCTTTATTAGGAGGATCCGAAGTTCTTTCAATGCCGGGAGGAGACCTGTAATAAATACAATACATTATTTTCATACTTTTTCATGATCTAGCTGAGGCGGGCATTCCCATGCTCAGCTTTATAAATTCATTTTCATGTACATAGTACAGACAATCGTCTGATGATAGACTAATGATTCTGATAGAGTCATCATCCTTTTGGTAGGATGATTATCTGTGCTGCAAAGCTGTACATTTCCATGTCTTTATTTTCCTGAATATATATCGCAGCCCGGATGGATGAAACTAGATCCGGGGTCTTCAATCTCGTCCGATCTTCACTCTAAGTACAAGTCGATCCATGTGAGAAATGTTTTGAAGTCGAACATGGAAAGACATCGCTTGATTACCAGTCAATGATGTAAACTGTTAACAAGCGCGAGAGGAATCACCGATAATGATGATGACCCTCAAGGTACTGTAGTACAATTCACGTGGTGTGAATAGAGGACTTGGCGTCAAACACCACGCAAAATCTTTCGGTCGAAGGTCATTGATGTATACCTGTCGCCGGAAGTGAGAAACTTGCCATTGAGGCATGCAAGCTTCAAAGTACTGAAGGGGGTGTTCCTAGATCAACTTCTTGGATAATGAGCTGATGTCGACAAGAAGCGATCCGTCAAAGGAGGGCCTTGATGAATCCCACATCAATGACACGGAACGGAGCTAATGATTTTGATGGAGGTGAAAACGATCTGATGATATATGATTCAGGGTGGCGGTCATGAAAGAGTATAATGTATGGTAGTGGATGGGACACAGGTGACTTCTCTGAACGACTTCTCTTGAACATATGGCGACACTTATGCGATGGATTGGTAGCATTTACCCCAAATATGGATGGTATGGTGAGACCATGGTGATGTGACCGGTGAATGAAACAACCCAACCCGATTGTGGTACGGAGGAGAAGTGTCATGTTCAAGAGCGACTTGCTACCATCAAAGTTTCTTTGAGTTTCTCCCAAATTTTTCCCCAGTCATTGCTGACCAGTACCTCTTTATTTTTGTTAAGCTTGAGGAGGATAACATATGCTTGTTCTATAACTTGCCCTTCGGGCAAGCCCATCGCTATGTTTTAACGAGCCTAGCGATAGTGAAACTCGTTCTCGTCTAAAGACAAGTTTGTCGCTATTTAGTGCATTTAACGAGTCTAGCGACAAAGACAACTCAGTCCTTTTCATTTTTAGAGAGTCTAAAAAGGTACGTAAAGTTAACTCCAAAAGTTCTTTTTCGTCATCTAATCCCTTAGGTCCGAAAAAGTATAAAACAATACAGAAGGGATGAATTTTCGATATCTTTAACGAGCCGAACAAAACAAGCGCTCGATCTTTTTATGCAATAATCCCTCAGGTCCAAAAAGATTAAAATCTAGAGGAGGGATAGCGCTTCCGATCGCTTTAACGAGCTGGAAGGCCAAAACTCGGCAATCTTTTCATATTTTACGAGTCAGATGAAAAGAGCTTAAAGAAGACTCGTCTTTTGAGGAACGAGTGATAAGATGGGTAGCAGCTGATTCCAGGGAAGGATTGGAATTTCCAAATCACGGCAGTGTCACAAGGATGGCTAATGAAATCACTCTTCGCAGCTGTTCCTCAAAATGGGTAAACAATCATATGGAGGTGAATGATCGGCTAATGGAAAAGTGGAGGTGATGGGCAAACACGACCAAGGCTTCAATGGCTGATAATGCTACATTCACGGTGGTTATTTACCGGAATAGTTCATTTTTTAACGAGCTTAAACGCGGGTGGAAACATTTGCTCGATCTTATGTTTATTTTTTAATGAGCATGAACTATGTGCTAAAACTGCTCGGATCTTGCGTTTATTTTTTAACGAGCATGAACTGTGTGCTAAAACTGCTCGAATCTTGCATTTATTTTTTAACGAGCATGAACTGTGTGCTAAAACTGCTCGATTATATGGTTTTGCTTTGATTTTTACCATTAATAGCTTTGTTCTTTCAGAGATAGTACTGCATATTCAACTGCTTCAACAAATTAGTTAGAAATGAACAATATTTGTTTGAAAATGAGACTAAAACACTAATATTTTACTTTGAACTACGTGAAAAGCAATTAAAAAGTGTTTTTACCTCTCATTTGAACTTGGTTTGTTGGAGCTTTGGAGGTGCTTTTCCCCCTCGATTTTCATCAGCTGATTTCGGGAGATTCTGTGGACGATTCTCGGCGCCGTCTGGACCAGGTAGGAGCTAAACCCGGGCTCTTTCATTTCATGGTTTCCTTTTTGCATTCTGTGCTTCTTTTCCTGTTTTTCTGAGCCCCTGGGGTTTGATGGGCTCGTTCTGCCATCAACGCACCCTGTCCCTATCGAAACCTGCGCTGAATGTTGGCCAGTATAAAGGCAGTTTGACATTCAACGCAGGTGGAACACCACTGTAGGTGCGTTGGGCGAGAAAGAGGAATTTGTTGCACAGTTTTTGATGAAAATTTTGCCTGTTTCTCATCAAAATCAGGATCTTACTCCTTCTCTTGTTTGTTTTGCAGGGATTTTTGAGCAAAATGACCCTTACATGGCGAGAACGAGAACATGAAGAAGAGGACATGATTGCCCTACATGATCCAGTTACAGTGAACGCGCTGCGGAACTGTGGCTTGCTGAAGTTCTTCCGCATTTCTAGCATGAGACAGCAGATCAACCTACTGCAGTATTTGCTCGATGCTTGGGATCCTGACCACCAAGTCTTCCAGATTAGGGGCAAATCTATCCCCTTGACAGCAGTGGACATCTATTTCTTGACTGGTTTGTCGAGGCGAGGTGCCCCCATCTCTCTGTCAGGTTCGGTCCGGGGGAGCGATTCTGTGAGAGATTATGTCCGCCAGTATTGCAGGGAAGGATCTCAGCTGAGTAAAGACGGCAAGATCATTATCCGTGATGTCACCGACAGGCCCCTTAGGGCTATCCTGTTTACTTTTGGTAGGATGGCCGGTAGTGCGTCCCTTCATGTAGCTAACAGATCCTATATGCAGCATGCCTTGGAGTGCCTCCAACCGAAAGTGTTCAACTGGTGCGATGCAGTACTTCATGTGATGAAAGAACAGTTGACCAAGGTAAAGAATGGGCGGTTGAAGAACTTTGGGTTTGGTTCTATCTTGACCGCTTTTGCCTTGGAGAAGATACCACTGATGCAGCCTCAGTACATTGCACTCGACTTACCTTCTCCTACTGAACCACGTATGCAGAGATGGGTTGACCACATGTCTAGGCATGCAGGCCAGTCTCAGATTTCATTTTATGATACCTTCTTCAGGTGGTTCTATCGTCAGGAGATGTTTTATGCTGAGTATCCATATGTCGGCATGGATTTCCGGGGTGATCCAGATTTAGTACTGCCGGCTGGTGAGCAGTGGGGTGCTATTGGTAAAATCTCTGACCATATCACTGTTTACTGTTTTTGCTTATAATGTTCTTGTGCTTTACTCTATCAAGACTTTAATCAAACTCATGTGTACATGCAGATGTTGGTCTTGTTCGTCCAGTAGTTCGACTGAGAGCGCCAGCCGCCGTCCCAGCAGGAGAGGCTGCCGGAAGAGTTATTCTTCGTGACCTCGATGTAGCCGAGACCCTTACAGCTGTGCAGGAGCAGGTTGAGAGCCTTACTCTCGGTATTCCAGATGTGAGGATTGACGAGCTGCCGTTGCAGTTACAGCGGCATACCACTGGTGTGCCTAGACGATGGACTCGTCTCTTACGCATGATCGCACAGGCCGTGACTTGCTATCACGAGCATCATTAGACTAGGGTGCCCCCTAGCATTTTGAGTTTTTGGGTCGTGTGACCGATTTTGTCTTGGTTACAGAACATTATATGTAAACCATAAACAGCTATATACATTTTTTATTTTCGGAGTTTTATTTTGGTTGATTTATATGATCCACATGTGAAACATTGATGATGTGTTTCTTTTTATAAATTTTGCAAATGTCTATCTAACACATAGTTTGCTAATGAGTCGGTTAATGTGTTTAAGTTTCTGGAAATGTGTTGATATTGAATAAAATCAAATCGTCTTTCCAAAATCTTAACCCTCAGGAACATGCGATAAATAGCTGGATTTCGGACAGAGTAGATACCAGTGAGTTGTAGTATTACGAGTTGTGAGTCTAGCCTGACAACTAGTCGGCGTATACCATGGGTGATGGCATCAGAGAGTAGTTCTATCAACGCGCTATACTCAGCGATGTTATTTGTTGATTGACCAATACAAACGCCTCTGAAACTTACTAACTCGCCACTTGGATCAAAGATGGCCCAGGCTGCGGAGGATAGGTTCCGCGAACTACGACTCGCTCTGTCAGCATATCCAACACACGGTTCCAATGGGTTTGACATCTGCAATAAATGTAAAAGTGGATTACTTGACCAAAATAAACACTTTAGCGAAAACAAAAACATAACAAAAGCATACAGGTTACTATTAGGCATAGTAACGCTTGAGGTACAACCCGTTACGAGGTTGCGCCAGTGGAATTCCGTCATAATCCATTAACTCGTAGGCTCCTTTTGCTAATACCCTTTTAACAATATAGGGGCCCATCCATAAAGACTTAAATTTACCCGCTCCCAATTTATCGGATCCTTGGTCGTAAAGCAAGACCAAGTCACCTTCTGAGAAGACACAGGATTTGACATTTTTGTCGAACTGCGCCTTGACTCGTTTCTTATGGGCTTCGTTAGCCAAAGCGGCATCATGACGGGTTTCATCCAATTGGATTAACTCCAAGAAACGAGCCTCTTCTTCCGAAGTTCCGAGGAGGAGGTCAATTGCGAGTTTAAGAGACGAGATTTCACACTGGATTGGTAGGACTGCTTCCAGGCCATACACCAGTTGGAAAGGTGTGAATCCAGTTGCATTCCTTACCGATGTTCGGTAGGCCCACAAAGCTGAGTACAGGATTAGGTGCCATCTTCTTTTGTGAACCCCAATCATCCTTTGTAGCATGCGCTTCAGGACTTTGTTGATCGCTTCAACTTGTCCGTTAGCTTGCGGATAATAAGGGGTAGAGCTGTCGTGAGACAACCCTAGTTTGGCAGCTAATTCGACCATCATGTGATTGCGAAAATGCGATCCATGATCTGTAACTATGGCCTGTGGTATGCCGAATCTGGCGACTACATGATTGAAAGAGAATAGGGCAGCTGTTTCACCAGTATTATCTAATGTAGGCATCGCCTCGGCCCATTTGGTAAAATAGTCAACCGCGACTATGATATACCCATGCCCCCCGGTCGAGGTGGGGTTACATGTCATGAAATCGATGCCCCATTTGGCGAAAGGCCCCACAGCTACTATTGGCTGTAGCGGAGTGGGTGGTCTTCTGGTTTTACTATCAAAAATTTGACAAGCATTGCAAATTCTGACTGCGGTTATGCAATCTTTGAACATGGTCGGCCAGAAGTATCCTGCTCGTAAGATTTTTTGTGCTGTAGCATATCCAGATTGATGCCCCCCACAAGCGCCTGAATGACACTCATTCAGGGCTTTTTCGGCTTCCTCATGGGTGAGGCACCTTCTTAGAACTGTATCGACACCACGACGGTAAAGTGTATCACCGACGATCATGTAGTCTTTTGCTTGGTATCGAATACGTTTTTGTTCTGAGTGAGAGGTGTTTGGCCGAAATCTCTGGGTTTGGAGATAAACAATTATATCTCCATACCACTCATCGCTTGTGGATATCAGAAACAAACTTTCGTCCACGATTGATTCTTGGGATGTTTCATCGTTGGACGACGATGGGAGATCGCATAATAATTCCGCGAAAACTAGAGCTTTCTTCGATTTAGATTTTACAAATTCCAGATCGAACTCTTGCAGGATTGTTATCCATTTTGAATATTTGCTCCCCAGCGGAGTCGCCAATTTGTTGTGGGGAAAAATGCCTATGCAGGACGATCCTATCCACCTAAGGTGTGACAGTGCCTTAGCAACAAACAGAAATAGCTATTCTAGTATTCTTCCTTTATGAATTAAGAATGAAGAGAAATTAGATGGACTAACCGGTGTCTTCCGTTTGTCCCTCGATCCGGTTTCTCTTCTCTTTGAGAGCTCCCAGCTACTTGCTTTCTCGCTCGCCCAGCTTCACCAAGTTCCTGCAAGATCAAACAAGGGGAAAACTACACAAAGACAAAGATTCATATTCATAACTAGTTCAGGATTAGAAATAAAGTAAACATACTAATGCAATCATACATCAAAGACACATCAGCATGTAGGAGAAACTCAAATAGCTTTATTGATGAAATAATAAGGTTCAGGAGGAGATACAACCAAGAGAGTTCCAATCAAGCATCTACCTCCCGGCAAATGAAATTCCTATCTTCACCTCCCTTCAAAGCATTAAGCACCCAATGATCTCAATCTCAAACCAACAACAATTCTTTGCAATAACAAAATTCCAGCCTCTAGATCCCATGGAGAAGAGATCCATATATAGATGTTTGGAGAGAGGATGAGTCAGCTTGTGATCTGACTAGTGTCCTCTCTCTCTGTCAGTTCTTGCTTCCACTTGGAGACTAAGAGCCTCTTACTCATCACTTAGTCGAACTCAGCAAGGCAAGTGTCATGGAGGAAGATTCTGGAAGCTTCCACAGTCTTTACACCTCGCACAAGAGACCCTGCCATTTGTCATTTCCCGCTCAACGCACCCTGGTAGTGCATCTGGGTGTGTTGCAACGCACCTAGCTAGTGTACTGGGGTGCTTTGCAACGCAGGTGGCCAGTGGAGCCACTGAAATGATCCCTGATTTGACTGTTTTTGAGCAGTTTCTGGTGGAGAACTTCTGTGAATTGCTATGGTTTGCTGGCCTTGTTCCTCTAGGGGTAGAAACAACATGTTTAGGGACTTTGGATCCCTTGGATTATGGACATTTCATGCTTATAGCTGTAAGGCACAAAAATGTCTATAACAATATCCATATTATCAAGGCTCTTTTTTATGGGCCAAAATCCCATAAACTTGTTAATTAAGACATGGTCTTATTTAAAATGAATATATTCCTCAATCCTATTAGATTTAATCTCACATTTAATGTTTGTGTTGCTTTAGACAAATAACGACCTCATCCTCATGATTGCCAGGTAGCTCCTAGTTGTGGATCTCTAGAAGAAGAGATTACCTTCATACATTCCCCTTATCACGAAAATTGAATGGAGAGATTGCACGTGTGGCCCATCATTTTGTGATTCGTGCATTGCCAAAGATAATGTTACTATAAGAGAGAGATGCCCCCTCCCCTTGAGTGCACCATGGTTAAAATAAAGCGAAAAACCCTATAATACAATAAACTAGTTGAGTGAAAAAAAAAAAAATTGAATTCCAATTACATAATTCTAATTAAACTTAGATTGACCATGACTATGTTATTTTAATTTCATATATCTTAACTACATTAAAATAATATTATAAATAATATTATTAAGATTTAATATTTGTAAAATATTAAAATTTAAATTTTTTAAATAAACCTTTTAAAAGAAAACCAAAGAATAGTTGACATGGAATATCGAGAGAATAAAGATATTACACTCCTAAAAGTGTATCCAACACTTTTTTCTATAGAGTATTACTTTTGAGGATTTTTACATTTTCATGTATTAATTTAGTATGGGTTATTTTACATATTAATTTAGGAATTTTTAAGGGTATATATTTCTTTTCAAAAAAATTTAATTGAAAAAAAATATTTTTATTAAAAAAAAAAAAAACAAACTCAAAATTATTAAGTGAAATGAGGGAATTTGACTATGGTAAAAACAATATTGTAGTGTGACTTCAACATGGTGCTATCTACTATGGAAAAAATGGGAAGAAGAAAGGTAAGGGATGTATTTGTGCATACCTTTGAATGAGATTTGTATAAATCCCAATGGATCTCATAATTGTAGAGAGTTGGTAATTCAACTATCAATTCCTATCCAATTACTTTCTTAGAAATTAAATATTTAAATTTTTATGTGGCAAAAGAATTATGTTAAATATTATTTTAGTGAGGACAAGATTCTTACTATTATGCCTCGCTAGCCCCTACTCATGATTCATGTTTCATTACATTTTTGTGATTAATATCTTTTAAGTAGTGAAATATTGTTTAAAACAAAATACAATGCATATTGTGTTGTTTCTTTAACCAGGTTAGTGTTTACATGTCTATATACAAACAACATTTATTTCATTAATTACAATATTAACTAGGGATTAAAATGAGAGTATTACATTTTTGTGATTAATATCTTTTAAGTAATGAAATATTTTTTAAATATTGTAATGATACTTCTGAATATTATGAAAATGTACAAATATCTTTACAAATACCATAAATATTGATATAAATTAATATTTCATTATTCTTTTTATTTGAACGAATATTAAAATAAATCTTATTTATTTTTTAATTTAAAAAGATAAATTTTTAAATTTAATTATATATAAATATAATCTTGATAAATTATAATGAGAAAAATTAGTTTACTAAGCTTTGGATTAATGGTGAATAGGCGCACTATTAAGGCATTCCTTGGGATAGGTTAATATTCAAAATCATTATAACAATATAATTAGTACAATTTCAACATGTTACTATGGAGAATTGACAATAGGTGTGACAATAGATGGATATGATATCAATAATTTCTTCTTACCATCCAAAATAAGTCCAATTAACTATAATAAAAATGTTACTAGGGAGAATTTACAATAGATGTGCAGGATATCAATAACTTCTTCTTACCATCCAAAATAATCCAATCTACTATAATGAATATTCTCTCTTTAATTCAAATAATTTATATATCATGAAGTTACCATTCTTTAAGCAATTTAAAACACTGAAGCATATTGTAATGTAATATTCATCACAAAATAAATTTTATTTTTTAAATAAATAGTTTTTTAATTTTCAAATAAAAAATAAAAATTATATATTTTGAGTATTATCATTTTATATATCATTAAAATTAATAATAATAGTCTAATTTAAAATTAATAATTATACATTAAATAATAAAATGTAAAATTTTTAATAAAATATAAAAATAAAATAAAGTATTATTTTGTCAATGAATATTTTTGGAGAATTGTGTGTTGTCTTCAAGGATTTGCTTAATGTTTTGATTGAACCCTTCACTCATCTTCAAGGACTTGAAGCTTAACTAATGATGTGAAGAGTATTAAACCCATTTAAGTAGAAAAAAATAATAAAATATAAATATTATTGTTAAGAAAAGAAAGAAAAAATGATTAAAATAATAATTATTATTAATTTTAATAATAATGAAAATGATAGTTATTATTGACTTTGATGAACTTTCGAGATAAAAAAAATAAATTATTTAATAAAGAATAAAATAAATTATAAAAAAAAAATTGAATAACTTCTATTACTTTAATATAATTATTAAATTTTATATTAAGTAAAAAATTGAATAAATTATAAAAAGAGAAATTTGAATTCATTAAATAACCAAAAAAATATGAATTAATTAAGCGAAAAAATAACAAAAATATGAATTAATTAAATTATATAAAAATAACATTTAGACATCACACTATGTAGTTCCAAAATAACATTTAAATAATATTACACACAAAATATTTCACACTTTAAAATTAATAATATTACAATTTGTATGAAGTATAACAAAACATTTATGATGGTAACTGTGTACATAGTATTCATTATTTTTCAATGAAAAGATGAGAGAGAATATTTTTCACATTCTCATTTTCCCAAATTACATTTTGTCACCACTCAACCTTTCCACTTATTTGCTGTAACCTGGACAGTTTCTCCATTCCTCTAAGTAATCTAGTCAATAATGGACAGTCTGATATCCTCAGTAATGTAAGTTGAGACATTGTTTTGTCATCCCACACATCATGGGTCCCACCATATTCTCGACCTTAGGACAACCACACATTGGAAAGCCGCCGCTCCCGAACGCTAACTCCCTTAGCTCATGGCAATGTTATATTTGAATGTCCCTTAAATTAGATAGCTTGTCTAATACCAATCTTCTCAGCGATGGACAATCATATATGGTCAAATGTTATATAAGTGAATGTGTGCCTTTGGCAGATCTGATATTGATTTGATATTTACCCTATGACTGACATCAGTTGAAGATTTATTAAACTAAGGTATTACAGATTCATGTGCTGGTGTGTGTTCTGTGTTATTGAAACAACGGATCAATCAGATTGCCAATACACAGACAATAAAAAAGAAAGACAACAGAGAAATACAGTAAGCAATCATAAGGACACAAACAATTTTATTAAGGAGTTCACCCTATTCTCCAGGGCTACGTCTCCGGTCCAGCTTCAGTGGCAGCCTTTTTTATTGTGTCTTCAAGAAGAGAAATTACAATATAGGGACCCAATATGAGTTCTCTTGAAGCAGATTTTGCTTGGCAGGGTGGTTCTTGGATTCCCCAAGCCACTTGGAGTGCACAGACTCTTCTTCTTCCTACCAGCTCTGTGACCTCTTGGTCTACAGTGGAAAGAGCCAAATGTGATGCTCAGTCCAGACAGATTCCTCTATGGGAAGGCTCGAATCTTCAAGCTCTCTGGTGCTCGATGCTGCCTATGGTCAGCTCGGCCCTCTATCTCTTCTACTTGGCTTTACTGTTCTCTGTGTTCAGTCCTCCTCTCAGGGTTCACTGTTCACTGTCTCTCCCAGTCGCTTGGACTCTTCTCAATTCTGATTCCAACTCAACTCTAACTTATTCGACTGTCTCTGTTCATGGCTTTAGCCATTCGATCCCTATGCCTGTTCGGTTCCCCTTCCGCCTGTCGATTCACCTTCTGCAGTTGCGCTTGGAGTTCCCAGTGTTCGGCGTCATCATGAATGCTTAGGGAGTGGCCACTTGTCCTCCTCTAAATGGTGCCAGCATGCTTCGTCGGTTCATTTCTTCAGTTACGTCATGGATGTGTTCTTCCTCCACCGTGGCGGTCAAACGAATTCCAAATCCCTTTAGAACGCGGCTTAATTCCCTGTCGATTCTACTTCTTTCCATCGGGTGTGATCTCAGCCGTCCGATCTGGGCCCTCCAGATCCGATGCCATACGCACGTTTCGCGCAGTTGACTTGCTCGACCGATAGAGCTATCAACGACGGTTTTCTCTCACCTCTGCCTGCCACGTGTCGATTGGTGTATGGAATTGCTCTGCTCCTATCCAAAACCTCTTACCGTTCAAGGGCGCCCCGATCAATACCGCCGATTTTCCAGTGCGCGGGTCTTGCCTTCGTACGCTAGTGTTTTTCGCTTTTTCCGCCCATGGTTTCCTGGCTCCCGATGTGACCGAGTGCTCGGGCTTCCCCTTCAGGGCCCCGTTCGCCTAGTGATGCGTGATTAGCGCTAATCGCGCATCAAAAACCTCTTCCTTTTCCCATTCCGGGGCTCCCAGGGGCTATTTTGGCCTCCTGTGCAGTCTCCATGGGCCTCGGTCAGCACGCTTTGACCGAGGTCCTCATCGTTCCACGTCGACTGCCATGGCCACTGGTTCAAGGTGTTTTTGATACTGTTTTGGATTTCTTTTGAGATTTGTTCGACCTGATTCACTCATGGTTCTCGACAGTCTTTCTATGGATCCAATTTCAGATCACGACGTCCCTACTGAAAAGCTTTTGGACCACCAAAAGTTGGGTTTCAAGCATCAACTAAGTGAGGATACTGTTTCTCCACTTGCCCAATCTCAATCCACTTTGCGTTGCTCGGCTTTGAACCTTTGAGCCCAATCCTGAGGTACTCAACTTCTCCCCTATGCGTTGTTCTCACCTTCCTGTCCAACATTGTGTCTTCCTGCAACTCATTGAAGTATTCAGGTAGCAGGTCATCAATAGAAGGCAATTGAATTTGCTCTTCAGGGTCCTCAATCATTGAAGGTTCAAACAATCTCAAGCAGTCTGCATTTACGACTGAGTAGATGTGCATGTAAGCTGGTAGATCAAGGCGAAACGCATTTTCACCAATCTTCTCAAGTATCCTAAAAGGTCCATACCTGATAGGCTTTAGCTTTTTACCTTCACCTTGCATCCGATCTTTGCTGATATACAGCCAGACTTGGTCTCGAACTTGAAAACTATGCTCCATCCGATGCTTATCATGCCTAGCCTTATACTTGGCCTGGCTCTTTTCCAGCTGTTCCTGTACTGCCTGATGGATCACCTGGATCTGTTCAATGAACCTGGTTGCCTTATCCACATCATTGTGTCCATCAACCATGGTATCTTTACCAAAGACAAAATCCAAAGGAAACCTTGGTGTGAAACCAAAGCAGGTCTCGAAAGGAGATCTCTGTGTAGAAGAGTGTTTGGCTCTGTTGTAAGCATGCTGAACATAACACAAGTGTTCATCCCAAAGCTTAGGATGTTTACTGCAATAACCTCTCAGTAATTGGATCACAATCCTGTTTACTACTTCTGTCTGGCCATCTGTTTGTGGATGAAAAGTTGTGCTTTTCTTTGACTTGGTGTCCATCAGTTCCCACAGACTAGACCAAAACTTCCCCACAAATCGGGTGTCTCAATCAGATACAATGGAAGTGGGTAATCCAAAATGAACCCATACACGTTCAAAGAACAATTTTGCAGTTTGTTCAGCTATGATCTGTTTACTACAAGGTATCAAGATACACATTTTGCTGAACCTATCCACAACAACATATAGATAATCATGACCTTTCCTAGATTTAGGCAGTCCTCCAACAAAATCCATGGAAACACTTTCCCAAGGGTGAGAAGGAACTGGCAATGGAGTGTACAAGCCTAGTTTTCTATTGCTGGGCTTGCTTTTAGCACACATGGCACACCCTCTTACATATCTAGAAACTGTCTCATTCATTTTTGGCCAATAGTAGAATCTTTGCAGCTGTGCAATTGTTTTACTTACCCCAAAGTGACCTAATATCAGAGAAGTGTGTGCTTCCCTAATTATCTTTATCCTCTCAGTTTGTGGAATACAGAGTTTCCCACAATGGTACAAGAGTTGGTCCTTTATATGATAGTCCAATTCTTCTACTCTTTTGCCTTGACTCAAAGTTGCATATACATCTTTAAAATCCATATCCTGAGCATATTGTTCTATGTAGCTTTCATGTAGCACATAATTATGCTTAAGGATGGTAGATGCATTTATAATGGGTCTGGATAACATGTCTGCAACCTTGTTATGTATGCCCTTTTTATATCTGATGACTAAGTGAAACTGTTGTAGAAAACCCATCCACCTGTAATGTCTTGATTGTTGCAACTTAGTTTGGGAGTGTAGATATTGAAGTGGATGATGATCAGTATGTATTACTGTCTCTTTGCCCATTAAATAATGTTTCCACTTTTTCACACTCTGAACTAATGCATACAATTCTTTATCATATGTAGGATAGTTAACTACTGCAGGATTAAAAGTCTCTGAATGATAACATATGGGTTTGTCGTGCTGTGTCAACACTGCTCCCATGGCATAGTCACTGGCATCAGTTTGGATCTCAAATGGTCTTTGTAAATCTAGCAGTGCTAGTACAGGTGTTGTACTAATTTTCTCTTTCAAGGTGTCGAAGGCTTTCTGATGTTTGCCTCCTCACTGAAACACCTTGTTCAATCCTGTTAAAGCATGTAAGGGAGCTGCAATAGAGGAGAAGTTAGAAATGAACTTTCTCCAATATTGTGCTGCTCCTAGGAAGCTTCTCACTTCTGCAGCAGACCTAGGTTTAGGCCAGTTCACAATGACTGCCACTTTAGAGGGATCTATTTTCAATTCACCTCCCCCTACTATATGACCCAAGTAGTTTAGAGATGTTTTGCCAAATTCACATTTTGAGAGTTTAACATAAATTTTTTCTCCTTTCAAAACATCTAATGTCTCCTTAACATGATTTAAATGTTCTTCCCATGTTTTACTAAAAATCAGAATGTCATCCAGATACACAATCACAAAATCATCAAGAAAAGGTCTGAGTACATCATTCATTAATCTCATGAAAGTAGTAGGAGCATTAGTCAAGCCAAAAGGCATAACCAGCCATTCATACAATCCCTGCTTTGTTTTTAAAGCAGTCTTCCATGCATCTTGCTCTGCAACTCTGACCTGATGGTATCCACTGTGCAAATCCAGCTTGGTGAAATAAACAACGTCTTTCAATTGATCTAAAAGATCATCTATGCGAGGAAGGGGATAACGACTCTTGATTATTATCTTATTCAGTGCTCGGTAGTCAATGCACATTCTCCAAGAGCCATCTTTCTTTCTCACCAAAACGATTGGTGACCCACATGGTGATGTGCTAGGCCTGATGAAGCCCTTCTCAAGCAACTCCTGCACCTGCTTCTTGATTTCAGCATTCTCTAAAGCATACAACCTGTACATCCCAATGTTAGGCAATGGAACATCTTGCTGCAAAATAATATCATGTACTATTCCCTTTTTGGGTGGCAGACCTTTAGGTTCTTGAAACAAGACATCATACTCTGAAACAACCTTTTCTATATCAGCTTGCTGTTTAGCATTACAACCCTCAAATACATTGGTTTTATCAGGTTTCTTTTCCTTTACAACCATCAGTAAGAATTGTTTGCATGAATTAATCATTCTTTTCATCTGTCTTGAGTTTATGAGAGTATAATTATTCTTGAGCTTATGAGCTCTTACAAAGTATTCGATTCCATCTTTAACCAATAGACACTTGTTCTCAGCTCTATAGAAAATAGCCTTTCTATCATACAAGTAGGGACTTCCTAAAACAATTCCACATATATCCAAAGGAATTATGTCTAACTCAACCTCATCTACAAATGCTGAGCCAAAAGAAAATTTGAGTTTGCACTGTCTAGTCACTTGTAGTTGTGCTTTATCATTCAACCATCCTAATGGGTATGGTCTCTCGTGAGGTGTAGTTGCTAATCCCAATTTCTTTACAATTGCTTCAGAAATCAAATTTACTTGAGAGCCACTATCAAACAAAGTATCAATCTTTTGATTTTTGGAAATAACTCGAATATGGAAAAGCTCATTTTTTTTTCTCTCATTTTCTTCATCAATAACTGATTGAGCAGAATTACTAGTAGATGCTTCAGAATTCTTACCTTTTATGCCTGTGGCTGCTATGGTTGTTTCATCTCTCGAGTCTGACCCCAAATCTCTCTGAATAGCTGCAACTGTCTTCTTCTTCTTGCCCTTGGACTTCTTAGGTCTCAGATCTGGATGCAGAATCCAACAATGCTCATCATCATGCCCCTCCTTTTTACAGTGAGTGCATGAAGCTTTGGCTTTCTGTGCAGTGTTAGCCTTCCTTGCTTTCCACTTCTGTTTTATTTTCTCCTTGCTCTTGCTTATAGTGGGTTGGGATGGTCCCCCAACTTCTGGATTGCCATTATTTCCTCTAGCCTCTAGATGAGTAGCTTGTACAGATACCTCATCTATACTAGTGGGATTAAACATGAGGATGGTATGCCTCATGTAGCTATGTAGACCACCAATACTTCAAAAGAGTTTCTGGTGAGTCTAGTGAGATACCCAACGTCAATGCTCTCTTTTTGAACTCTTGATTATACCCTTGTACACTTTTCCCATTCAACTGTCGAAGAGTTTGCCAACTCATCATGGCTTGTTGCATGTAGGCCAATGGATAGAACTGCTTTTTGATTGCAAAAACAAAGTCACTCCAGACAGAGATGGTCTTACCATGTTTTTTCATATCAACTTGGGTTCTACCTTCCCACCAAACCAAGGCAGTGCCTCCTAAGTGTAGGCTTGCCAGCTGAATCTTACTCTTGTCTGAGTTTATGTTCTGTACCCTGCAATACACATCGATTTGTCTAATCCAATTGTCCAATTTTTCAGCATTTAGCTCTCCATCATATATAGGAAAATCAAACATCTAACTTAATCAAATATGCTTTCTTATTATGTACAGGGCTATTAGGAGGTGTGAGAAAGTGTTCCTCTTTTCCCTTTCCTTTGGAGTTGTCATGGAAGTGAGACTCATCTTCTTCTTTCTCTTGCTTAGAGCCTGATGCATCTTCCACCTTTTGCTTTCTAAAGTCTCTGTACATTTCTTCAACCATAGACTTTATAGCTAGGAAACTCTCTATGAATTGAGGGTCTGGCCCCATAGAACTTTCTCCTGACATGGTCTTTCGAGGATAGACTCTCCCAATTTTAGGATTAGTTTCCACCAACTCTCCTTCTCCTAATTTGAACTTTGATCGTGTGAGCATTCACAGCTATACCAACACAAGCTTGTCTAACCTTACAGCCTCGAGCTCTGATACCACTTGATCTGATATTCACCCTATGAGTGACATCAGTTGAAGATTTATTAAACTAAGGTATTACAGACTCATGTGCTGGTGTGTGTTCTGTGTTATTGAAACAACAGATCGATCAGATTGCCAATACACAGACAATAAAATGGAAAGACAACAGAGAAATACAGTAAGCAATCATAAGGACACAAACAATTTTAATAAAGAGTTCACCCTATTCTCCAGGGCTACGTCTCTGGCCCAGCTTCAGTGGCGGCCTTTTTTATTATGTCTTCAAGTAGAGAAATTACAATACAGGGACCCAATATGAGTTCTCTTGAAGCAGATTTTGCTTGGCAGGGTGGTTCTTGGATTCCCCAAGCCACTTGGAGTACACAGACTCTTCTTCTTCCTACCAGCTCTGTGACCTCTTGGTCTACAGTGGAAAGAGCCAAATGTGATGCTCAGTCCAAACAAATTCCTCTATGGGAAGGCTCGAATCTTCAAGCTCTCTAGTGCTCGACGCTGCCTATGGTCAACTCGGCCCTCTGTCTTTTCTGCTTGGCTTTACTGTTCTCTGTGTTTAGTCCTCCTCTTAGGGTTCACTGTTAACTGTCTCTCCCGGTCGCTTGGACTCTTCTCAATTCTGATTCCAACTCAACTCTAACTGATTTGACTGTCTCTGTTCATGGCTTTAGCCATTCGATCCCTATGCCTGTTCGGTTCCCCTTCTGCCTGTCGATTCACCTTCTACAACTGCGCTTGGAGTTCCCAGTGTTCGGCGTCATCATGAACGCTCAGGGAGTGGCCACTTCTCCTCTAAATGGCGCCAGCATGCTTCGTCGGTTCATTTCTTCAGTTATGCCATGGATGCGTTCTTCCTCCACCGTGGCTGTCAAACGGATTCCAAATCCCTTTAGAACACGGCTTAATTCCTTGTCGATTCCACTTCTTTCCATCGGGTGTGATCTCAGCCGTCCGATCTGGGCCCTCCAGATCTGACGCCATACGCACGTTTCATGCGGTTGACTTGTTCGACTGATAGTGCGCGATCAACGACGATTTTCTCTCACCTCTGCCTGCCACGCGTCGATTGGTGTATGGAATCGCTCCGCTCCTATCCAAAACCTCTTACCGTTCAAGGGCGCCCCGATCAATACCGCCGATTTTCCAGTGCGCGGGTCCCGCTTTCGTACACTAGCGTTTTTCACTTTTTCCGCCTGCGGTTTCCTGGCTCCCGATGTGATCGAGTGCTCGGGCTTCCCCTTCAGGGCCCTGTTCGCCTAGCGATGTACGATTCAAAAACCTCTTCCTTTTCCCATTCTGGGGCTCCCAGGGGCTATTTTGGCCTCCTGCGCAGTCTCCATGGGCCTCGGTCAGCGCGCTTTGACCGAGGTCCTCGTCGTCCACATCAGCTGCCATGGCCACTGGTTCAGGGTGTTTTTGATATTGTTTTGGATTTCTTTTGAGATTTGTTCGACCTGATTCAGTCATGGTTCTCGACAGTCTTTCTATGGATCCAATTTCGAATCAGATATGTGCCATGTTGGGTTGGGGATCATAAGGAAAATATCATGTTGAGGACAGGGATGTGTTTCTTGATGTAGTCAAGAATGTTGGCACATTCCAATTTCAACTTTTAGTTTAGATAAATGCCAATTATTTGACGAATAGTTTACACATCAATTGTTTGATGAAATTCTTGTATTCTAAGTCTTAGACAAACCACTTGATTGCTACGTGTTTTACATAATGTCTTTCCAACAACTACTTTCTAAAACCTTTGAATGTAGGAGTTTGATAAAAATCATATTCTAGAAGTGTTTGCTAAACCCTTTGAATGCCAAGTGTTTGATGAAATACCTACTAAACTATTATTTGGTAAAACCATTATTATATTGCAGAGATTTTAGATGTACTTTTGTGCATGAATTCAAATGGATTTATGACACACTTAAAACAATAATTGGAGATTGCAGAGAGTCAAACAACTAGAATACTAATCTTTAATATCTGAATATAACATATTTAATTATTTAATGATCCATTTGGTATTTAAATTAGTGGGACTTGGGGTCACTTCAACTTCAAAGTTGGTATCCTTTAAATATGTGGTGAAAAATAAAAATTCTTCTGCTATAATTGTTTCAACTAGTTTTCCAAGTGGTGCCTATATGGCATATAAAGTGAAAGATGAACCATTGAGGGAAATAATATTACTTGAGGTCACTCAACTACATCAAAATTATGAATTGCATATTTAATAGTCATTATCCTACTTCAATGGATTTATACTATTATAAGAAGAGCTTCGGCGTAAATCACATATAGAAAGACCTTTGTCAATGCGTTTCGAACCAGCAAGTGTGGCTCATCGTTAGGACAAGTTGAGGAAACAGATCCAACTTTGCATGTTAAATAGTCTGAGCAGGGCCTCCAACAGCTATCTAGATCAACGGCTAGCTTTGACTTAGGGACAGTCAAAAAGTCAAATTGATTATCTAAAGGAAGATAGTTAATGAACAAACCTATATATAGATATATAATTATATAAATGGAATAATTTTAGAATGGGTTTACGTTATTAATTAGTTAAAAATGTATAATTTAATAATTAATTATTAATTTTTTTTATTAAATGGGAATTAGTTAAATTGAAGACCTAACTTTTTTATAAATAAGGTAAATGTAAGATGATAGTTAAATAAAATCAATAATAATAATAAAAATCAGCAAAAAATAATAATAATAATATATATTTGTTAATAGATAAATAAATAAATCGATAAAAATATATATAAAATTAAAAATAATAATAATAAATATAAATTAGTTAAAAAAAAAGAAAAATAAATAATAATAATAAAATAAATAATAATAAGAAAGTAAAAATGATAATAATAAATATATATTTGCTAATAAATAAATAAATTATAAATAATAACAATATATAAAAATGAGTTACGAAAAAATTATGCAATAGATAATAATAATAATAATAATAATACATATTCGTTAATAGATAAATAAATAAATAAATTAAAATATATAATAAAATATATATATAAATAATAATAATATATATAAATTAGTTACGAAAAACTAGTAAAATAAATAAATAAATAATAATAATAATAATAAATAAATAAATTAATTAATTAAAATATATATTAAAATATATATAAAAATAATATAAAATAAATAAATAAATAATAATAATAATAAAACTAAGTAAATACTAGTGAATTTATTCAAATGGATATAGAGCTGTAAGATATCTCCTTGTTCCAAATATTTGTTTATGGTTCATCTTTTTTATCATGCTTAATATGAGTAAGTTTTAGGGAGGGCCCCTAGTTTTCAAGATGAGTGGGACTTTTTATAGCTCTTCAATTTCTAGATTTTAATCCAAACTTTATGTCAATTACTTAGATGCCAAATTGGGTTCATCTCCCAAATTTTCACTTACATTTATTGCATATTTCAATTATGGATGACATTGATAATACTTTTGGTAGTTACATAAATGTATTTTGAGAAAGATTTAGCGATATGTTTGCCTATTTGTTGAGATTGACCTAAGGATATTCTAGACAAAATGATCCTCAATTTTACACTTTTATATGGAATTAAGTATTGGATGATGAAAATGCAACATTTTGTTGGAAAAAAAATCATATTCTACGACGT
Organism: Pinus tabuliformis; assembly: GCA_031772625.1. NCBI lineage: Eukaryota > Viridiplantae > Streptophyta > Pinopsida > Pinales > Pinaceae > Pinus > Pinus tabuliformis. The sequence goes on along the minus strand of CM062812.1, from coordinate 717,252,637 downwards.
CTACTAGATTCTTGTCCTCATGAATGAACTCATCCTTCATGGAAAACAGGGCTAAATCTAAATTAAATAGTTGGACATTTTCACTAGTTGAAGAAAAGAAAAAAGTTGATAAGATTTAACAAAGAACATATTCAAAGAAGTTCAATATTTCTTATCTAGAGATGCCAATTGGTAAACCCTATCATGTCTTGGAAGTTCAAGCAAAAGACATGGATATTGGAAATTCATCCTTGAGCATGGTAGTTGAATATATCATCCCTCCTAGTGGAATGAAGTAACTCCATGAAACCGAAACCTCTAATTCTAATAAGGAATTGGTGACCTCTTAAAATCTAGGGCTCTCTCCTTCTAAGTTATAGGCAGCGATTGTGTCTCCTTCTTAAAGGGGAACCATGAGGTTAAAAAGAAGAAGTTGTAAAAGGACAACGTTGATGACCACTTTTAAAATGTTTAAAATAACATGTACATTAATTATGTAATTTTATTCTTGTAATGTAATCTTTAATTCCATCTACAATATATTTGTGAAGGTCATTTTCATTGTAAACTACAACACAAAATTGTGATTCTCTTTGAAAAGAAAAATATCATCTATATTATTTGAAAAGAAAAATTAAACTTTAAATTTTCACTTTTCATTTTATTTTCTCTAACTACCTTAATTCTAATGAGAACACTAACTACCATGATGAGGACAATAACTAGATTATGATGACAACAACCATCACTAGCTACTATTTATGAATACAAATGACTAATTATTATGATTTGAAAAAATCCATAACACTTGAAATAATTTACTAATAGTTTGAAAGAGGATATAGTTTCATTCTTATTAGATATCTCTTAGTCTGGGACTATTCACCTATTTCCTTATGTGCAAGCGATATAAACCCTTAAACAATAAAAAATAATATATATCATATGAACTTATATGTCATATGCGTTTTTTAATAATTATAAATTTTTAAAATATATATTTTTCAATTTTGTAAAAAATTCTCAATTGTGCAATTATGAAATTAACCAATTTTTAAAATCGAAAAGGAAATCACATTGTTAGAGTAAGTCAATTCATGAGTAGTCGAATGTCTTCGAATCCATAATTTTGCTGTCATGGAGTAGGTAAAACTCACCAACATTTTTACTGTCATGAATTCGACCGACCACTCCCTCGGAAGTCACCTTAAATTGGTTGTCAGAGTTTTTGGTCAGTAATGCGGAGTGGTGTCGAGTCTTTGGGAGTCATTGTTGCAGAATTTTGGGTCATGAGGTATATTGTCGAAGGAAAGGTTTGTTAAAGGGGGATGATGCTAAAGGAAACATGATTGTTAAGTATTATACTTCTTCCCCACTTCCAATATCCCTTCTTCCCTTCAATACCTTCCCCATTACCTATCCTATCTCCCTATACCATTAGTCCTTTTCAGATTATTTCCCATCCCTATAATATCCCTTATGTTATCCTAGGCCTAAATTCCCTCTTATCCTAGGCCTAAATCCCCCTTGCAAAAACATAATTTCACATGATGAGTGAACATCACCCACATACCCCATACACGAATCCATTTCATCATACCCAAATCCATTACCTAGATACTATCATGCTCCCATATTAAAACATGATTACTTTTTAGATTGAGCGCCAGTTAAACATCGTGTCTAATCACGTCATGAGAGATTAAGTATCAGTTTCAAATCGCTCTAGGAGACAACCATTTCCACTATTTATGATCGTAGGCGAATTTTTTGGCTTGTCTTACACGAGTTTTCAAGATTGGTTACAGATTGAAAGGCAGATTGCAGAGAGATTCAAAAATTGTGCTACGTTGTTGCTATGCAGTTGCTGTGCAGTGTTTTCCTAAGGCTACTAGCGTCAACACAGATTAATTTCAGTTTTTGGGAGATGGGGGTCAGTTGTTCATTTTATGAATTTTATGTTCAATACTCCAATTGATGAAAATAATACCCTTATTACATTCTCTTTGAAAAATTTGTTGCTTAAAGTTGTGTCTTATAGATGAGAATCATGGTCATTATGCATGCTGAGTGGCTAGGGTAAATTATAGGGTGAAATAGAAATATTTCTCTCTCAGGTTGAATATTATAAACCTGCTCTGTCATCACTGTGTAGTACTGCTGTCTAGTGGAATTTTGCGCTGTCATAATTGTGAAGTCTCTCATTCTCTGTCCTGTACACGTATCCTGCCATAAAGTTCAAGCTAAATTTCCAGGTGTGTTAGGGTTAAATGGCTCTTACTGCTAGTAGAAAGGGAGGGGATGTTGTATGCATCAAGCCCAACACTCTAAACCTAGTGAACTCTTCCCCAACTATCAGAGTCACCTTCGAGAATGCTGATTGCATTGCATTTTTCCAAAAGGTTTAGAAAGTGGGTCATAACACGAGACTGGCTAGTCTATTCACCCTAAACTTCCATGATAATAGAGTCAAGTTGGGAAATGTGGAAATTGTTGTCACAGAGAAGCTTATTGCAGATGCCACAAGCCTCCCTACAACAGGTGAGAAGTGGTTCAACGATGATGAGTTAGATATTTTAGCCTTCAAGCAGTTTGTTAAACCTAAGTTCAACAATAAATTTGCTACAAATTTCCCCACCATGTATCTTCAGGATCATTACAACGAGATTTTGAAAGTTATCCAAAGATATCTTACATGTGAGGGTAGATTTAGCAGGGTGTACCAATATCACTTGAGGCTTCTATGGAATTTCACAGATAAAAACCCCATGAATCTACCTTTCTTCTTACTCAAAAGTTTTGAAAGGATGGCAGCAAAGGTTCAACTTCAGAAGGATAACGACATGTTCAGTCTTTTTCATTTCTCCCTTATTAACATTCTGGTCAAGTTTGAAATAGACAAGAAGAAGATTTATTGGTCTGACTTTCTATCTAACATTGGGTTACTACCCCAAACAGAGTCTTCATCAGTGAAAATCTCGGAGGAGGAAGAAGAAGTGCATGAAAAACGTGAGAAGAAGGTCACCCACACAGTGAAAGAGACAAAGATAGTTAAAGAAAATGATGAAAAACCCAACAAGAAACCCACAGGAAAACTTGGTAAGCATGGTAAGAAGCATATTACAAAGGGTAAGGAGAAAACTCAAGAACCAAAGGTTTAGGTGGCATCATCTCAGACCACCAAGTTTCAAGTTAAAGTAGAAGAGACAGTCAAAGATGAGTTCATGATAAGGCCTAGGACTAGGTCAAGGGCCAAAAATACTGTGGATGGGTCAATCCTTGAGGCAGTTGTTGAAATTTCTGAGGACAAACAAGAAGAAAAACAAGAGGATAGTAAAGAAGAAGAAGTGAAGCAAGATGAATCAATGCAGTTTGAGCAGGAAGAAGATCCAATGTAGTCTAAGCAAGGTACCATGTAGTATGAAGAAGAAAACCCCAAGATGGTTAAAATGAAAGAAGCTCTTTCTGAGTATCAAATGAAGATAACATCCTTGAAGAGGAAAAACAAAGACTTGAAACAAACAACTCAACCAATAGTTGAAAGGGCAGATACACCTCCCAAACCTATTGCTAAGGATAAAGGTAAACATGTTTCATTTGTTGAACAAGCCAAAGAACATGGAGAAGAGTCCAGTGGGCCTACAACTAGAGCAGCAAAGTCAAAACTAAGTTGAGTTCAAAAAATGAAAAAAGTGGCCCAAGCACCTGGTAAGCCACATTTTGACCAATGGAAGGAATACCAGAGGTGTCTAGAAGAGCTTGAGGAGAGTCAGATGTAGGTTAATAGGTTTAGGCAAGAAAATCATAATTATAAGAAATATGTGCAGCATTTACTTGAAAATTGTGATAAAGAAGTACGTGAAGCATCCAAAGCCCTCAATAGAGGTAAACACTTTATCAAATTGTCAATTCCTGTAAGAAGACAACGTAAAAACCTTTATGTTAGAAACTTGGTATTGAATGAAAAGCTGAGGAGTATGAAGAAAAGTTTAGACAAGGCATGGGGACTAGTTAAGAAATACAAAGAGGAAGCCAAAACACCTTAACCTGGAAGAGTGTCAAGGCTAAGATCTAAGGTTTTGTCTGAAACTAAACCTATTCAACAAGTGCCCACTAAGCACAAAGATCATACACCTCAAGCTTCAAAGGTTCAATCTTCCACCAGCAAAACCTCCAGCAAAAGGAAGAGGAGGTAACAGTTCCTTACTTGAAGTTTTGAAATTTTGTTTTTGTCTCAAATTATTTACATTGCATAGGAGGGTTACTTCTTTTTGGGTTCAGTTGCAGTTGGTATGGTTTTGATATTTGGAGCGGCCTATAGTTATATGGTTGTGTTTTGTCAAGACTTGAGGCTGTAAAAGAGGCAATCTTGAAAAGTTCGCTACACAGTTGCTACACAGGCCCTACCCTACAGAGTTGCACGAGCATCAAGAAGAAGCCAATTGTCAGAGTTTAAAGGGGTGAACATGTAGCAGAGGTGGTATCCAAATCAGACCATCAGTTTCTAGCCAGGTGCCATTTTTGGAAGGAAGATGTGCCAACACCATCGCTTCCTAACTGCTACGCAATCATTGCACAGTCAATAGCCAATTGTCCTTTTTTTTTTGTTTATCTTCCATGAAGATATATTTCGAAGATAGACTTTATTTAATAGAGATTTAGTGTTTTTTTTGTATTAAGATAAATTCATGAACACTTTTATGTTTTTTGTTTTATCAGTTGTGGAAAAAGACTTAAACAACAAAAGATTTCCTCTTTTTGGTTTTATTTCGATGCACTGTTTGGATCAATGATGCAATGTATCTAGACACATTATTTCTTGTCATAGGTCTATTTAAGCTGGAAAATATAAATGGAACAGGTTGTTTTTGGTTCGATATTATTTTGAACTGTTGTAGACACGTGTTAATATAAGAAGAGAGGAGATGAACGTCAATGGTGCTGTTAATATTAATATTAATATTTGTAGTCTCTCAGCTTTTTCAAAACGTTGTTCCCGCTTCGTGATTTTAAAGGGAATCATGCCAGCGGGCCTTAATTTGTCTCACTTTAAAAAAGTTGGAATTATTGTACTTTTAACCTTTATAAAATGTTGGGAATTACAACAACGTTGTGTTAAATATTTAGAAATTGTAATAATGACACTTTAAAATATTTGGGTGCGTACAAGGAGAGCCGAACCATGTTGCTTTGCAATGCTGGAATTGTATTTTCCAATCTTTTTGCAGAGAAGACAAATAATATAAGTGTCATCGGTCTTTTGTTCGGTAAGTTTTGATTTTCTGCCTTTCGAAACAAATCACATGGACACTTGGAAAATGTTAGCAAAACCGCGATTGATAGGGTTTAAAATTTGCCATACAGCTGGTGGATGGTCGCAGGGATTTGATGAGGGGTATAATTTACAAAACTCTCTTATCAATGCGACAACAATAATGTTTTTATTGTAATTTCTAGGAAAAAAATGAATCGTTGTTGCAGTGTCAATTTTAATTATTGTTGTACTGGTCTGATTGTAATTTCTCGGAAAAGGTTGATCAGACACAATTATGACTTTAGGGTTATCTTTTAATGATATTGAATCTCGGTTGCAGTGTCAATTTTGTGTCAATTTTAATTTGAGTTGTTTAGTGAAAATTTTTGGAAGCTTTTCTGGTGGGGTTTTCTAGTTTAATTTCTCTAAAATCTGACAGGCGGGGTTTTCTAGTTTAATTTCTCTAAAATCTGACAGGAATTTATTGAAATCACAAGGTTGATGGGTAACTCTTGCACAATCAAAGTGCCCTAGGGATTTTTCAGGGTGTTGAATCCATATATATAGTCAAAAAACCAGTTTAAATAACACAAATCAAGATTTCATCTCAAATTTATCCAACAGATTTTGACACCCGAAAGTCCAAAAAATAGCACTAAAAACAACTCCATTTTAATTATGGTTGTACCAGTCTGTAAACTTTAGTGCAGGGTCCATCCTCCTTTCATTATTATCCTCATGTTTAACTTTTATAAAAAAGTTCTAATTGGAATTCATTTTTAAATTAATTGGTTTATTAATTATTTAAACATTGAAAATTTCTAACATTCATGATCTTAAAAGTTTTATTTAGTTATTTGAACGGTGAACTTTAATAAGTGCCCACAGCTCATCGGGATTCTTCCATTCACCCACGTCAGATCCCAAGCATTTTAAACTACATAACTCACTATGCTTCAAAGTTCTCTTTGAACCAAAGTATTTTCCTTTCAAAGTATCAAGGATATAAGTAGTGATAGCACTCATGTGACCCTACAAGGGTTTTATTATAGCAATCCCTTGTACATGAAATCTCAAAAATCCTCAAAGAAGGGGCCTCTATGTTTCACAAAAACTTATGTGCCCTATGGAGAGGAGGCCTTTTGTTATCATTATAACAATAAGATCAAAGAGCTAAGTGAATGTATGTCTTTAGCACATTTGATATGTACCATTTTGGGTTGGGGATAGAAAGGCAACTTAGATTATGTTGAGGACAAGGATGTGTTTCTTGGTGTAGTCAAGAATGTTATCCTATTGCAATTTCAACTTTTAGTTTAGATAAATGTCGATTATTTGATGACTAGTTTGCAAATCAATTATTTGATGAAATCCTTGTATTCCAAGTCTTAGACAAACCACTTGAACGCCACATGTTTTACATAATTTCTTTTCAACAACTACTTTCTAAAACTTTTCAATGCAAGAGTTTGATAAAATGCATATTTTACAAGTGCTTTCTAAAACCTTTGAATGTCAAATGTTTGATGAAATGCCTACCAAACTATTATTTGGTAAAACCAATATTATATTGCAGAGATTTTAGATGATGGTAAAGTCTCTTAAGGGGAATACCATACTTTTGTGCGTGAATTCAAATGATTTTGTGGCACACTTAAAACAACAATTGGAGATTTACAGTGAGTCAAACAACTAGAATACTAATCTTAATATTTGAATATAGCTTATGCAATTATTCAATGATCCATTTGGTATTGCAATTAGTGAGACTTGGGGTCACTTCAAATCAAAGTTGGTATCCTTTAAAGATGTGGGGAAAAATAAAAATTCTTCTGCTATAATTGTTTCAACTAGTTTTCTACGTGGTGCCTATATGGTAGATAAAGTGGAAGATGAACCATTGAGGGAAATAATATTACTTGAGGTCACTCAACTACATCAAAATTATGAATTACATATTTAATAGTCATTCTCCTCCTTCAATGGATTTATACTAGTGGATTTATTCAAATGGATATAGAGTTGTAAGATATCGCTTTGTTCCAAATATTTGTTTATAGTTCATCTTTTTTATTATATTTATAGTTCATCTTTTTTATCATGCTTAATATGAGTAAGTTTTTACGGAGGGCCCCTAGTTTTCAAGATGCTTTAGCAATATGCTTGTCTATTTGTTGAGATTGACCTAAGGATATTCTAGACAAAATGATCCTCAATTATACACATTTATATGGAATTAAGTATTGGATTATGAAAATACAACATTTTGATGTAAAATATATCATATTCTAGGACGTCTACCAGATTCTTGTCCTCATGAATGAACTCATCCTTCATGGAAAACAAGGTTAAATCTAAATTAAATAGTTGGACATTTTCACTAGTTGAAGAAAATAAAAAAATTGATAAGAATTAACAAATAACATATTCAGAGAAGGTCAATATTGCTTATCTAAAGATGCCAATTGGAAAACCCTATCATGTCTTGGAAGTTCAAGCAAAAGACATGGATATTGGAAGTTCATCCTTGAGCATGGTAGTTGAACATATCATCCCTCCTATTGGAATGAAGTAACTCCATGAAAATGGCACCTCTAGTTCTAATAAGGAATTGGTGACCTCTTAAAATCTAGGGCTCTCTCCTTCTAAGTTATAGGTTGCCATTGTGGCTCCTTCTTAAAGGGGAACCATGAGGTTAAAAAGAAGAAGTCATAAAAGAACAACGTTGATGACCATTTTTAAAATGTTTAAAATAACATGTACATTAATTATGTAATCTTATTCTTGTAATGTAATCTTCGATTCCATTTACAATATATTTATGAAAGTCATTTTCATAGTAAACTATAACACAAAATTGTGATTCTCTTTGAAAAGAAAAATATCATTTATATTATTTGAAAAGAAAAATAAAACTTTAAATTTTTACTTTTCATTTTATTTTCTCTAACTACCTTAATTCTAATGAGAACACTACTTACCATGATGAGAACAATAACTAGATTATGATGAGAACAATCATTTGACTCATTATTAAAATTCCAAAAAATCTATAGCACTTGAAATAACTTACTAATAGTTTGAAAGAAAATAGAATTTCATTTTTATTAAATACCTCTTAGTCTTAAACGATTCACCTATTTCTTTATATCCAAAAAAAATATAAACCTTAAACCAATAAAAAAATAATATATATCATATAAACTTATATATAATTTTTAATAATTATAAATTTTTAAAATATATATTTTTCAATTTTATAAAATTTTCTCGATTGTGCAATTATGAAATTAACCTAATTTTAAAGTTGAAAAGGCAATCACATTAGGGCCATTACCGCAATTATGAAATTAACCTAATTTTAAAGTTAAAAAGGCAATCACATTAGGGCCATTACCGCATTAACGCACAAATTTATATCAACCATGATTTTCAACCCCATCACATTTTATATAGATTTGTTTACATATCATACATACATTGTAAGACATTATAGTTTAAATTTTAAAGTTGAAAAGGCAATCACATTATGGCTATTACCACATTAATGCACAAATTTATATCAACTGTGATTTTCAACCCCATCACATTTTATATAGATTTATTTACATATCATATATACATTGTAATACATTATAGGTAAAACTATAAAAATGGGTAACATATTTTTTAACATTATAAAATGTTATATTCCTTTAACTTCAATTCTTATAAATTTACAATTTTACTTTAAAATTTAGGTGAAGGTAATGAAATTGAATTCTTTTTTAAAGAGGGATAAGAGGGATATTCCTTTTGGAGAAAAATGTAGACTTGCATTACAAATAAATAAATAAATTGTATTAATGTATATTATTTTTATTTTTATTTTTTTGAGAATTTTTTTTATATTTTATATGGACGATATATGTTTTAGTCTTCCAATGATTGCTAAAACAGTAAGGTCAAAGTCATTACAAGAAATACTCATTATAAGCACCTAGGTGTGGAGGATAACAACGTTTCTCCCAACCAGCGAAGTTAAACTCAATCAATTACTATTTTTCATTATTTCTCAAAATAGAGTAAAATGAGAAAAAAAAGGTACCATACCAACACATTTATATGCATACTTGTTTTCTTTTTTATGTGATTATTAACAAGAAAACTAAAACCACCCTTTTGAAGAGGGAAATGAAAGGAAATTTCTATCACCCAAAAATATTCACCTAGCCATTTCTTACTAGGTTGATCGACATATACCATGTAGTATGAGTTTTTACATATTAGGACCCACTTTCAAAAAAAATCCATGAAAATAATAACGTGGTTGATGGGACACTTATTCCAAGCTTAATGTTGGGCAAGGCATCCTAGTGTGGGTGTTCATTGGTTTATTATGGCTAAGGAAATTTGCAAAAGCAATGGCTAAGGCTTTGGAAAGGCAAAATGGAATTTTTGGCACATTTATTTATGAAAATAATGGAATTTTAAGAGAAAAGGAAGGTGAAAGGTCACATGTTGCATGTGAGGAGGAAAATGAAGAAAAATAATGGAAAAATAAAGAAAATAGAGGCCTAATTGATAAAAAGGCTTATGAGGATTAGTTGGTACCTTTCATTAGTTCAGTTTTGGAGCTCTCTCATTATTCTCTCTCTCTCTCTCTCTCTCTCACTCTTGGACACTTAGAGTTTTATTGAATCACTTTGGCATTAGATCAAGAAAGGAAAAGGGGGAAAGAGGAGCGATCAAGCAGCTACAACAAGATTCTTTGTAGGTATCAATTTGTATGTGTTTTTTCCTAGCTAGATTTGGCATGCATGGTATTGTATGTGGTTCTTTGTTGTTATGGTATGGGTTTTGCTAGGTGTGACAATGTTTTCAGCCTAGCCTTTCCATTTCTGGATAGCCATGGTGTGATGGGGTTCTCATGTTTTGGTTGAGATGGATTGCCAAATGGATTTGAAGCTGAGTGAGGTGGATCTATGAAAGAAAGAACACATGACCTAGTGATACTTGAATCGAACAGTGGAATGTGGTAAAGCCACTATCCTAGTGACCCCTGAACTAGATTGTTGGTTGCGGTAAATCTAGGTATTGTGTGCCTCGATGGGCCTAGGAATCCTCAACCGGTTAATGGTGGGATATATAGTAAATCCTAGAGGTGGTTTCCATTGATTAGGCCTACGAATCCTTGCCAGTGAATGGCGGGGTATACGATAAAGCCTAGAGGGTGGAGTCTCGGTTATGGCCTACTGATCCGGTGTGGATTGCGGTAAAGCCTAGAGACTAGGAGACAGGAAAATTCCTCACGGTGTAGGTGGAGAAATCTAGTGGCATCCATTCTTTTTTTGGCCTAGTGATTTAGTGGAGATCATGGTAAAGCCTATTATTACATTTTTATTATGTTAGCCTAGTGATCAAGTGTGAATTGCAGTAAAGTCTAGTTTCTATTGATGAGGGTGAGGTGGTTTAGCTTCAGGATGCCCTAGTTGGTTCTTTTGGTTTATGTCCCACATTCATGCTTGGAATATGGCACAAGGATGATTAGCTGAAGAGAGATTTGGCCTAGCCAATCTATGGTCGAGTGGAACGTGGTAGTCCCATCCTAGGTTGGCTTTTGCATTCATTAATAAGAGGTTCTTTCCTTGACATCTTATGTGTAAATGTATTGGTTTATATATGGATTCTATGGTTGATGTATCCTTGATATTTCTATTGTTATTATTTTGGTTATAAGCATGTATTATGACAGTGATGATGTATGGCTCTCCTCATGTTTTGATTTGTAAATGAATGAACAATGTATCTATGACCTAATAGATGATAATGCAACTAATGATATAAGGGGACAATGTTTCTTAGCGATTATCAGATGAGTATGAGAACCTTATACTCAGATCTGTTGTTTAAACCTGTAGATTAAATAATTGTGACATGTTTGAAGAAATTCTTGTCATGGCTAGTAGGGGTCTAGTCATGTCCTTTCTCAAGTAATTGTATTCATATCATTATTATGTTGTTATCTTTCAGTTCTAAAGGTGTCATGGAGTTTTGTGCAGTGACCTAGGCTTTAGCCCTGAAAAAGTGGCACAAATCCCAGAGTCACAAACACAAGTATGAGGAGAAAAGTCCTTAGGCACACACATGCCTTGTTGTGTGAGCGTTTGGAGCCTCCCGGACACTCCGTTGTCAATATCAAGGGAGCTTCCAAGGTTTTAATGGTCTAAAAACTCAATGGGACCTAGGGACTAGTCCTGGAGATTACTGGGAAGGCTTCTGGGAGTCTTGTAGCAGGTATAGAAGGTATATTTTGTGGGTTTCCGTCGATTCCACTTCCTTAAGGTCACCTAGGAGGTTGAGTCCCATTACAGTGGCCTCTCGTCGCATATTTATCCTAGTTAGCTGGTTACTTGGGTAGATGTGGGAGGAGGGTGTTACATCTACTTGCTTTCTTCAAATTGCATTCTTACTCTTCACACCACATAACCACTTCTATATTTGCAAATCATCGCTGATGTTGTGCATTTTCACACCACTTTCTTTAGCTTATTTATACTTGACTAAATCAAAAAATTCATGCCAAGGCTGACACACAATTCATAAAATTGTATCTCTTTTCATTTTCACTGTTGGAAATCTCATTCAAATGACCCAAATGATTCTTATTTTCATAGCCCATTGGCTCCTCGAGGGCTTACTTTGATATCCATGAAACCTTGCAACATGACCATGGTCCAACAAATCCAAATATGCATCCACTTAAATGTAACAAATTATTGTTCTTCTAGATTTTTGATATACCCAGATTACTAATTCCAGCTCCAGGGGCTTTATCATCATCCCCGGGCCCATTAGTGAACATCCCTTGCTTGCTACACACGAATTCTCTTCATTTTTTGTTGTCTTTCATGAGATTTCGTGAATCATATCCACAAATTCATGGGTCAATATTAAAAACATCTAGAGGAGTACTTTGAGCATATCTTTCGGCGAGGTTTGTATAAATCCCAATGGATCTCATAATTGTAGAGAGTTGGTAGTTCAACTACCAATTCCCATCCAACTAGTTTCTTAGAAATTAGGTGTTTAAATTTTTACATGGAAAGAGAATTATGGAAATGATTATTTTAGTGAGGAACAAGATTCCAACCATCTTGCCTTGTTAGACCCCACTCATGATTCATGTTTCATATAGTTGTTCATCCCTTTTATTAGTTATTTGGCATTTTGTTTAAAACAAATTACAATATATATTGTTGTTTCGTGAACCAACTCAATATTTACATGTCTATACAAACAACATTTATTTCATTAATTACAATATCAACAACGAATTAAAATGGGGGTATTATCTTTTTGTGATTAATATTGTTTAAATAGTGATTTATTTTTAAAATATTTTAATAATACCTTTAAATATAGTGAATGTGTACAAATATCTTTATAAATTCCCATAAATATTGTATATGCATCCCTTTCCACCTTAGCATTGATATAAATTAATATTTACTTATTGTTTCTTTGAAATATATATATATATATATATATATATATAGATATTATATAATGAAAAAAATATCCTACATAGCTTTGGATTGATGGTGAATGGGTGCATTGTTGAGACACTTATTGTGATAGATCACCAGTGCAAACTCCCATTGATATTAGCCTATCAAAAAAAGAGAACATAAATATTGAAAGGCATTATAACAATGCAATTAGTATAAGTTCAATATATTTATATGTCATGAAGTTATGATTCTTTAAGTAATTTAAAATAACAAAGCATATAAATTTTATTTTCTAAAGAAATAGTTTGTCAATATTCAAATAAAAATAACAACTATATATTTTTTATTTTTTTATTATTATCATTTTATATATCATTAAACTTAAAACTAATAATATCTAATTTAAAATTAATAATTATATATTAAATAATAATATATAAATTTTCTTATAAAATATATACAAAATAATAAAGTATAACATTGTCGATGAATACTTCCGGGAACTAGGTGTTGTCTTTAAGGGTTTGCTCAATGTTTTGGGTGAACCCTTCACTCATCTTTAGAGACTTGAAGCTTAACTAATAATGTGAAGAGTACTAGACTCATTTAAATAAAGGAAGGCGATAAAATATAACGGATAGAGGATGTATAAATATTATTGTTAGGGAAGGAAATAATGATGAAAGTAATGATTATTATTGACTTTGATGAAATACTTTCGGAATAAAAGGGTGTAAATTACTAAATAAAGAATTGAATAAATTGACTTCAATAAATTATCAAAAAAGAATTTTGAATAATTTCTATTACGTTAATATAATTATTAAATAAAGAATTGGATAAATTATCAAAAGAGAAATTTGATAAATTCTTCTTCCTTTATTGAAATGGGTAAGTCTAGCACTCTTCACATCATCAGTTAAACTTCAAGTCTCTGAGAAACGGTGAAAAGTTTACCCAAAATGTTGAACAAATCTTTGAAGGAAACATATAGCTCTTGAGAGATATTAATCAACAACAATTTATTAAGTGTAAAAATATACATACGAAAATATAACCTTATAAATTTAAAAAAAAAATCAAATTATATAAAAATAACATTTAAACATCATACTATTTAATCCTGAAATAACATTTAATAACAAGAAGAATTCCAACAGAGTTTGGCCAGTTGAAGGCGCTGAGGGTACTCCACCTCAGCGATAATATGCTTCGTGGTTATATTCCAAAACCTTTGTGTAATTGTACAAAGCCGCAATTTTTCTGACTTTTAATAAACGACTTATAGGAAGTATACCAACAGAATTGGGTCGTCTAGTCCAGTTGGAACAACTCCGCTAGGCAAACAATAGTATTCGCAGAAATATTTTAAAATTTTTAAAATTTTAATTTCATGATTTTATATATCTAAATGTGAAATTTTTAAACTAAAATATAAAACATTGCACATGAATTAATTGAAGTATAAGTTTGCAAATTTTTTAAATTTACGTTATTTTTTCAGAAAAAAATTGAAAAAGCAGTAGGGAAAATGTGATTTTAATATATTTTTAAAATTTTAAATATTTATTATTTATTAAATTGATTATAGTGTTTTTGTTTTTCCAAATTTTTTATATATTTAAGTTAGTTTAGTTTAGTTTTGTTTTCTTTTTATTTTTATTTTATTTTATATGATTATTAATATTGATAAAATGAAAATCATGATAATTAAATCTAAAAAAGTTACATATTTGGTATATGAAAATCAATAATTAATTGAAGTAAGTATATTCTTTCAAATATCTTGGATTTTATATCACATGTTCAACTAAATTTATAATATTGAAAAAATGGTTAAGAGAGTTTCCAAAGTTTATAATGGATTTAGAGGAAGTCTCAAAGAAAGATACAAGAGATTTAAAACAACTTAATTTCAAAATTCTATTCTCTTCATGGAAGCAAAGAAAACCATTTTTCATTAAGAGCATGACTATGGTTGTGTAGGAAATGTATACTAAGAGGTTAAACCACATGGAAAATAAGATTCTATAAAATCATTTCGAAGTCTAGCCAAACCCACCTTTGACTCAAGATGGATGACATAAGGAGGCTTGATCTTGGTTAGACTATGGAAGCATAAAAAAAGATATCATTTTGGGGAATAAGGATAGTATAAAAATTTTGGTGTGATAAGGAGTTCCATTTAAAAAGAATTAAGATATAAATATTGTTAAAATAAGAACAATTTCTCATAAGCTTAATTCACAAAATCTAAGAGTAAATCTAAATTTGTAAAACTTATTTTGTAACATGAATTTTTGATAGGATGTCAATGATGATAAGAAAGTTAAGTTTAATTATGTGATGAGATTGAAAGGGAACACAAAATTATGGTGGGAAGAGGTGCTAGCAGAAAGGGAAAATAGAGGAAAAGAAAAGGTTAAGAACTATGATAGGATGGTACAAAATTGAAAGGAAAATTTAAGCAAAAATATTATTAGTTGAAATTTTTTGGGAAAATGCAAAATCTCAGACAAAAGGCTATTATGGTTAAAGAATATATAGAGGAGTATTATCAGATCAATATTAGAGTAAGTTGTGTGGAAGGGGATGAGGAGAAAGTATCCAGGTACATAAATGGCTTGAGATATGATATCCAACATGAGATAAGCATTCTACCCCTAAAAACAGTTGAGAAGGCATACCAAGTTACTCTTAAAGCAGTGGAAACGTTTGCAAGGAAACAAAGTCAGAGAGGAAGACATAGAAGTTACACAAGGGGTAAAGGACAATAGGAAATAGGGGAAGATTCTAGGTTCAATGAGAGGAAGCAAATAAAAACAACTGAGCCAAGCATATAGAGGAAGTGAGTGTAGACATGGAAGATTATTTTGAATTTGACAAGCATCTCATTTAATTCCTATAATATCTTTTTATTACTTCTCCTTCCCCTTCTCTGATCATCCTTTGATGATTTTATGGGGTCTACGAAAGAATGTAGATTGATGCCTAGATTATGGTTATTAGAGTTATTACATGATGGTTGTTAGGTGTGATGAATATCTCTTTTTAGCAAGGGTCCCTTGAGGATTTGTACATTATGTTCTAAGATCGACTATGGGTCATTTCCCTTCTAAACTACTGCAATGGCATGGATATATAGGGAATATAGATCCATATCTTTTGGGGTTTCTTGAATTCTTGGATTGATCCTTCTGACATAATCACCTGATTGGTAGTGGGTATGTTCTTTTTTGGCTATGAGATTGACTTTGTTAGTTTGGTTTGTTGTGTTTCCTCTAGTTGTTTGTATTAATCCATTGCCACATGGTTGTTGGTTATATTACCTTGCGATACCTCTTTAATGAAGGGATCTTATAAATTAGCTAGAGACTCAAAGCTAATGCGAGTTGAGATTTCTGGATATGTCATGGAAGTTGGTTGTGGTTTGGGTTGTCTATACTAATGATTGGGCTAGACAAAGTCATCCTTGTTCATTTGAGATTTAATTTTTTGAGTAGGCTTTGCTTTTTGTGTGGGATAATCCTTGAAAAGGTGGCCATAATCATGGAATTTTTGGCACTGCAAGGGGATGTTCTCATTATCTAATGATTTCTTCCATACTATATCTTGATACAATATATCAATCAAAGCCAATAAGAGTTGTGATATGTCCATATTCACATAGATCATGGCATATGATGTATATAGTACCCTTTGAGTAACCTTAGAGGTTTTGAAAAAGTGTCCCAACACATTTTCTATGCCCTAAAGAGTTTCTTCCTCCCATACTTCTTTTGGAAAAGAGAAGAGCTAGATCTAGACTAGCATCATTTTGAAATTTTGTTTGTTTGGGCTTAAATTGTCCATCCAAAATTAGAGGTATAGTCCAACAGAATTAAAGAAGTATAATCTTTCAAAGATTCAAGTCCAATTCTCAATATTGGAAAATATTATTAGGAAAAATTCCTTTGCTCCTAACTCCAAATCAATTTTCTCTTTTTGTATCCATATTATCAAGGCTCTTTTTTATGGGCCAAAATCCCATAAACTTATTAATTAAGACATGGTCTTATGTAAAATGAATATATTCCTCAATCCTATTAGATTTAATCTCACATTTAATGCTTGTGTTGCTTTAGACAAATAACGACCTCATCCTCATGATTTCCAGGTAGCTCCTAGTTGTGGATCTCTAGAAGAAGAGATTACCTTCATACATTCCCCTTATCACGAAAATTGAATGGAGAGATTGCACGTGTGGCCCATCATTTTGTGATTCGTGCATTGCCAAAGATCATGTTACTATAAGAGAGAGATGCCCCCTCCCCTTGAGTGCACCATGGTTAAAATAAAGCGAAAAACCCTATAATACAATAAACTAGTTGAGTGAAAAAGAAAATTGAATTCCAATTACATAACTCTAATTAAACTTAGATTCACCATGACTAAAAATCACCCCTCTTATATAGATATCTAATTTATAATTTTTTTTATCAAATATATAATTAATTTATATGTTATATTAATTTCATAAACCTTAACTATATTGTAAAATTTTTAATTAATTGGTATGCTATTTTAATTTCATATATCTTAACTACATTAAAATAATATTATAAATATTATTATTAAGATTTAATATTTGTAAAATATTAAAATTTAAATTTTTTAAATAAACCTTTTAAAAGAAAACCAAAGAATAGTTGACATTGGAACGAGAGAATAAAGATATTACACTCCTAGAAGTGCATCCAACACTTTTTTTGATAGGGTATTATTTTCGAGGATTTTTACATTTTCATGTGTTAATTTAGTATGGGTTATTTTACATATTAATTTAGGAATTTTTAAGGGTATATATTTCTTTTCAAAAAAATTTAATTGAAAAAAAAAATTATTTAAAAAAAAAATCAAAATTATTAAGTGAAATGAGGGAATTTGACTATGGTAAAAACAATATTGTAGTGTGACTTCAACATGGTGCTATCTATTATGGAAAAAATGGGAAGAAGAAAGGTAAGGGATGTATTTGTGCATACCTTTGAATGAGGTTTGTATAAATCCCAATGGATCTCATAATCGCAAAGAGTTGGTAATTCAACTATCAATTCCTATCCAACTACTTTCTTAGAAATTAAATATTTAAATTTTTAAGTGATCTCATAATTGCAAAGAGTTGGTAATTCAACTATCAATTCCTATCCAACTACTTTCTTAGAAATTAAATATTTAAATTTTTAAGTGGCAAAAGAATCATGTTAAATATTATTTTAGTGAGGACAAGATTCTTACTATTCTGTCTTGCTAGCCCCTACTCATGATTCATGTTTCATTACATTTTTGTGATTAATATCTTTTAAGTAGTGAAATATTGTTTAAAACAAAATACAATGCATATTGTGTTGTTTCTTTAACCAGGTTAGTGTTTACATGTCTATACAAACAACATTTATTTCAATAATTACAATATTAATTAGGGATTAAAATGAAAGTATTACATTTTTGTGATTAATATCTTTTAAGTAATGAAATTTTTTAAAAATATTTGAATGATACTTCTGAATATTATGAAAATGTACAAATATCTTTACAAATTCCCATAAATATTTATATAAATTAATATTTCATTATTCTTTTTATTTGAACAAATATTAAAATAAATATGATTTATTTTTTAATTTAAAAAGATAATTTTTTTAATTTAATTATGTATATAATTAGATATAAATATAATTTTGATAAATTATAATGAGAAAAATTAGCTTACTAAGCTTTGGATTAATGGTGAATAGGTGCACTATTAAGGAACTCCTTGGGATAGGTCATTGGTTCAAATCCCTGTTGGTGCTAACCTACAAAAAAAAATTAATATTCAAAATCATTATAACAATATAATTAGTACAATTTCAACATGTTACTAGGGAGAATTGACAATAGATGGGTAGGATATCAATAATTTCTTCTTACCATCCAAAATAAGTCTGAATTGACAATAGATGAGTAGGATATCAATAATTTCTTCTTACTATCCAAAATAAGTCCGAATTGACAATAGATGGATAGGATATCAATAATTTCTTCTTACCATCCAAAATAAGTCCAATTAACTATAATAAAAATGTGACTAGGGAGAATTGACAATAGGTGTGACAATAGATGGATATGATATCAATAATTTCTTCTTACCATCCAAAATAAGTCCAATTAACTATAATGAAAATGTTACTAGGGAAAATTTACAATAGATGTGCAGGATATCAATAACTTCTTCTTACCATCCAAAATAATCCAATCTACTATAATGAATATTCTCTCTTTAATTCAAATAATTTATATATCATGAAGTTATGATTCTTTAAGCAATTTAAAACACTGAAGCATATTGTAATATAATATTCATTACAAAATAAATTTTATTTTTTAAATAAATAGTTTTTTAATTTTCAAATAAAAAAACAATTATATATTTTCAGTATTATCATTTTATATATCATTAAAATTAATAATAATAGTCTAATTTAAAACTAATAATTATACATTAAATAATAAAATGTAAAATTTCTAATAAAATATAAAAATAATATAAAGTATTATTTTGTTTATGAATATTTTTGGAGAATTGTGTGTTGTCTTCAAAGATTTGCTTAATGTTTTGAGTGAACCCTTCACTCATCTTCAAGGACTTGAGGCTTAACCCTTCATCACTCATCTACAATGAAATGAGAGATGTTATATGTATATCTTCGAGTTGGGGCATTGTTTCTTCACTTGACAAAACAGATGATCCCAACATCATGCTTTCTAATTTGCATTGGGTTAGACCGAAAAGTATCAAGCTCTTCAACATTGGAAAGCCCCCGCCTCCTACAATTCTAGGAAGCTCCCTAAGTTGCTCACAATTCCACAATTCTAAAACTCTCAGGTTTTGAAACTGAGGAACACAGTTGGGTAAACTTACCCCCTTATAACTCCATAGTTTAAATTGTTCCAACTTGTTCAGATTATCCATGTTGAAGGGAAAAATATGCTCCTCCCCCACATCATCTCTCAGATACTCCTCCCCCACATCATCTCTATCTGAGAGATCCCACGCATCATATCCACCTGCATGATCTCTATCTGCATCGTAGGCGCACAATACCTCCAACCTTCTTAGGTCAGTCCATGTAGTCATTGTACTTTATTTTTACATTCTAGCCCTGCAATCAGCTCCGTCAGATTCGAGAGATTTGAAATATCCTCCACATTTATAGCACAACTATCGGTCGACCATGGCAAGAACAACTTGTTCAATGAAATGAGGTGAGAGATACCATGTGGAATCGACATTATGCTATGACATCCTTCTAAGCTGAGATGCTTTAGATTTTTGAGATGACCGATGTTGTCCGGCAATGAATATAGAGATACACAATTTTGAAGATTCAAAAATCTCAGATGAGAAATATTACCTGTGCTTTCTGGCAAAGTACCCAAATTGAAGCAGCCAGTCAAATTCAGAAACTCAGGTTGTCCAAGTTGCCCCAGTGATGTTGGCAACGTTGTTATGTTAGTGGGGGAGAGATCAAGAACCTTGAGAGACATGGCAGCTGAGAGAAATCCTTTATTAACCTCTGTAATTTTTGTGCAAGCTAATACCAAACTCTGTTAGCATAATAACGATTCTATAATGCGGAATAAACACTTAAAAAGAATCGAAAACTTTAATGCCCAAGAAATCGTACCTCTGGCCATTGATACTTGCTCACACTCTGTCACTATTTCTCTCTCCCGTTTTGGCACTTCCAAAACTCTACTCACTCTGTTTTGATGGTGTAAGACTGAAGGGAATTGAGTGGTGAGTTTGGGGACCAAATCGAAGTATTTATAGCCAAGCTTCCATCAAGCGATCGGTGGCTACGTGTCAAGTGTTCCACAACTTCAGTTGATCATGGGGAACGTTCCAACTGCCCTATGAACGTGGTAGAGAACTTAAGGGAAGTTATGGACCACTTCAAGAGCTCCCAACAAGAAAAGGAATCCCGCGAGACGGTTTCCGTGAGAACCGGTCGTGGCTTGTTCATGGCCACGACCAGATACAGGGAGCTAACATTCTCCTACTTGGTCCATACTTCTAATCTAACGTCTCATCTTAAAACCCATCGATAATCTGTATTAAGTAATAAATACATGAATCATGGCGATAAGTCCTCTAATGACGAGTATTATCTTCCATGTATTACTATGTATTTATTTTTATTATAATTTATGTGGCAACAATTTCTTAATGAATAAACCCTATGTTTATTCTTGGTCCTACACAAATGAATTTTCTCAAATCAAATTAAGGTGCACATAAATATGAGGAAAACATCACAATAATCAAGAATTTAATTAAAATAACATTGTCCATACAATGAAAAACTACATAATGGAACCAAGTCCCATATTCACTACATGATCCTTGAATTTCAACGGTGGCATTTCATTAATCAAAGGATCAATGATCATCAACTCAGTGCTGATGTGCTCAATGACCACTTTCTTTTCTTTAACACGTTCCCTTATAGCTAAATACTTAATGTCGATGTGTTTACTTCGACTCCCACTTTTGTTGTTTTTAGCCATAAAAACAACAGCTGAATTGTTGCAATACATTCTTAATGGCTTAGAGATAGAATCTATAATTCTAAGCCCAGAAATGAAACTCTTAAGCCATACACAATGTAAAGTAGCCTCAAAATAGGAGACGAACTCGGCTTCCATAGTGGAAGTGGTAGTCAAGGTCTGCTTGGCACCCCTCCATGATACAGCTCCACCGACCATCATAAATATGTATCCTGAAGTTGATTTGCATGAATCAACACATCCAACAAAGTCAAAATCTGAGTAGCAAATTAGTTCCAAGTTGTCCGTCCGTCTATACATAAGCATGTAGTCTTTGGTTCCTTGAAGGTACCTCATTACTTTCTTTGTAGCTCTCTAGTGGTTTAAACCTGGATCACTCTGATATCGTCCAACATTCCCACAAAAAATGCAATGTCAGGTCTTGTGCAGACCTGAGCATACATTAGGCTTCCGACAACAGAAGCATATGGAATGTTCTTCATTTGTTCCCTTTCAAAGTCATTCTTCGGGCATTGGTTCAAATTGAACCTATCACCCTTCACAATGGGAGCTACACTTGGTGAACAATACTTCATCTAAAATCTCTCTAAAACTTTATTAATATAGGTTTCCTGAGACAGGCCCAGGATACCTTGAAATTTGTCTCTATGGATCTTAATGCCAATGACATAAGATGCCTCACCCATATCCTTCATATCGAAATTTTTAGAGAGGAATTTTTTCACCTCATGCAACAAACCATTATCATTGGTTGCTAGCAAAATGTCATCCACATATAGAACAAGAAAATAGATTTTACTCCCACTGACTTTCTGGTATATAAATTGATACATAATGTTTTCTACAAAACCGAATGAAGAAATTACATTATGGAATTTCAAATATCATTGGTGGGATGCTTGTTTTAAACTGTATAAGGATTTCTTGAGCTTGCAAACCAATTGCTCACCATCACTAGAGGGGAATCCTTCAGGTTGTTTCATGTAAACCTCCTCCTCTAGATCTCCATTGAGAAATGCCGTTTTCACATCCATTTGTTGCAAATCCAAGTCAAAATGGGCTATTAATGCCAAAATAACATGCAAGGAATATTTCTTAAATATAGGAGAGAAAGTCTCCATGTAATCGATTCCTTCTTTATGAGTGAATCCCTTAGCAATGAGTCTTGCCTTGTATCTCTCAATGTTGCCCAATGAGTCTTTCTTTGTCTTAAAGACAAATTTACATCCAATGGATTTTGCACCATTAGGCAACTCAACAAGATCCCAGACTTTGTTACTCTTTATAGAATTCAACTCTTCCTTCATGGCATCGTACCATAATTATGATTCTTTGCAACTCATGGCTTGTGAAAAGGACTCGGGATCATTTTCGGCTCTAATGTTATAGTCAGATTCTTGCAGATACACAATATAATCATCAGGAATTGCTGATCTCTTTGGTCTAATAGATCTTATTAATGTTGTACCATCATCTTCCTGAGAAGTATGTGGTTCAACTCGTTGTTCAAAAGTTCTTGGCAACTCTTGAACTACCTGATCTACTGGAATGTTGTCAGCAGCTTGTGGAACTTCAACGATTGGTTGTTCAACACCAGTTTGTACTTGAGGGGTGCTGTGAACAATAACCAATCTATCACTTGAGGTGGAAGGTTGAGATTCTGAATGATCCTTCTCAGAAACTATGTTCCTGGTTTGATCGCTCCCACTGATCAAGTCATTTTCAAGAAACTTGCATTTCTTGATTCCACAATCCTAGTGCTTTGAGATGGACAATAAAATCTGTAACCTTTAGACCTTTCAGCATATCCAATGAAAAACCCACTAATGGTCCTTAGGTCTAGCTTCTTCTCTTGTGGATTATAAATTCTCACTTCAGACGGGCATCCCCAAACGCGCATATGTCGCAAACTCGGTTTCCAACCTTTCCATAATTCAAATGGCGTTTTAGGAACAACCTTGGTTGGAACTCGGTTTAATATATACACTATCGTCTTAAGTGCTTCAGTCCATAAGGATTTAGGAAGATTGGAGCTGCTAAGCATACTCCGCACCATATCCAATAATTTTTGGTTTCTTCTTTCTGCTACACCATTTTGGTCGGGTGAACTAGGCATGGTGTATTGAGCAACAATCCCATGTTCTTGAAGAAATTTTGTGAATGGCCCAAGTGCTTATCCATCCTCTGTGTATCTACCATAATATTCTCCACCTCTATCTGATCTCACGATCTTAATTTACTTGCCGCATTGTTTCTCTACTTCAGCCTTAAAGATCTTAAAGGCATCTAATGCTTCGTTCTTGTTATGAAGCATGTAGAGATACATATATCATGAGTAATCATCTATAATAGAGATGAAGTATCTTTGACCATGTGAGTCCATGTCTGGACTACATATACCAGTATGTATGATCTCTAATATGTCCGAACTCCTATTGGCACCTTTCTTTGACTTGTTGGTCTGCTTTCCCTTTATGCAGTCCACATAAGTCTCAAAATCAGTAAAATCCAGAGTATTAAGTACCCCTTCATTTACTAATCTTTTAATTCTTTCTATGGAGATATGACCTAATCTCTGGTGCTATAATTTAGAGGAATCTTCATTAATAACACATCTTTTAGTGCCAGTGTGAACATGCATTGAATCATAAGTGACATTGTTTTGTAAATTAATGTAGTAAAGACCATCAGACAAAGTACCATTCCCAACACAATCAGATTTATAAAATAAACTGAAAGATGTTTCTGAAAAGTTAAAGGAATATCCAAAAGGTACAAGCCTTGAAACTGAAATCAAGTTTCTAGAAAAACTTGGAACATAAAACGTATTTTCTAATTCTAAAATAAAGCCACTACTTAAAGTTAAATAGCATGTTCCTATAGCTTCCACATGCGAGCCCATCTTGTTTCCTGATAAGATGCTTTGCTCACTTCCCACTGGTTTCCTTAGGTTTTTCAAACCTTGCAAGGAATTCTAAATGTGGATTGTTGATCCAGAATCAATCCACCATGTATTAATATTACATTCATAACAAACAAACGAGGTTGGATTACCTTTGTCCGCAAGCCATTTCTAAAATTTGGTGCATTCCTTCTTCATGTGTCCCTTCTTTTTACAGAAGAAACACCTGGAATCCTTCTTGATATCAGCTTGGGGAGGTACTTTACCTTTCCTTTCTAATTGGCTTGAGATTTACCCTTTCCACGCATTGCCAACATGGCATTTTCGCCCAGTTCCATCACCAGTCTCCCTTCCTCTTGAACACACATGGTCATGAGTTCATTAATTGACCATTTATCCTTATGTGTGTTGTATGAGATTTTGAAGGGTTCATATTGGTGTGGAAGGGTGTTCAGGATGTAGTGCATCAGGAAGGACTCCGATATTTCAACCTCGAGTTTCTTCAATTGAGCCACAGTGTCCCTCATTTGCATGATGTGCTCGCGCACACCTTTCACACTGGTGAGCCTTAGGGATGAGAACTTCATAATTAGGATGCTTGCTAGTGCCTTGTCTGAAGTGACGAATTGATTATCAATGGCTTTCAGCAAGTCTCGGACCTTTTCATGCTGATCAATGGAACCACGAATACCGTCAGAAATTTTAGTCTTAATGAACATCATGCTTAGGTGATTAGATCGCTCCCATCGTTCATAAAGCGTGATGTCTGTTGCAATGCTGGTATCAGTGAGTGTCGGTGGTTCATCTTTCCTAATAGCATAGTCTATGTCCATCCACCCTAAATGAAGGAGAACTCTCTCCTTCCAGACCTTATAGTTATCTCCCTTAAGTTCAAGGATATCACAACGAATATCAGAGAAATTTGCAGGTTGTACAACTGCATAAAATTAAAGATTACATGCTTATGTTAAAATTGAGGCCTAAATAAAATTTCATGCCTTACCAATGTAAATCACACTTAAAATTGAATCTAATGACATAAAAATTGTCTGTGGGCTAAATTTTTAATTCAAGTAGATTCAATTATTCTTTATGATAGAATTTATCAAATTATTCACTTAATTCATAATTCTAAAGGGTATATTATGATTATAATTTGATATAAATTCTATCTTAGATTAAACTTTATGATAAAACTATTAATTCATAATTCCTGTGGGTAAGTTATGAATAATTTGATATTTTATCCTAATTAATTATATAAATATAATAAAAATTCATGTGGGATAAAATTTATTATATTAAGTATAATGAATTACAATTAATGTCTAAATATTCTTTATGTGATCCTAATCAATAATAATATATAATATTATTTAATTAGAGATGTTGTGGCTATTCTCTAATCAATTAAAATTTATATGGATCACTAGACATTATTTCTTTTATGCATAAAAATTAATTTGATATGAGAATAATTATAAATTGCATAAATAAAACTATAACATTCATGCATAACATTCAACAATGGGTCTCGTATACTCATCCAAAATAGCATGCATTAATTAGAGCAAAAATAATCAATTCATGCAAATTAAATATGAGCATAGTTAATAAATTTGCACAACAATTATCCAAATTGCATATAATTAAACCAAATAAATATTATAAGCATAAAAATTGAGCAAAAATTAGACATATTCCAAATAAATGCCTTAATTCAGAAAATTCTCAAAATATGGCATTGAGCCAAACCGATGGCTCAATGGCTCAATGCATGCCTTCATAACCTGATCTAGGGGGCTGGTTCGAGTCCCTACGAAATACCTCTTCAATTTTTATATAAGGAAAGAAAGAGGGTTGGGCCATTGGCCGCATGCATAATACCCTTTTTTTTTACGTCAAAAACCATCGTTTCAGTTGTTATGGTTTTTCGGTTCTGAAACGGGTCAACGGCTGACCCGTCTGGAGGTTGAAGATGATGGCATAAAGAATAATCAAACTTATGGCATTCTAAACAATTAAAGTCTTATGGGCTCCCGTTGGTTTTATAAATTTTTATGGCCCATCTAAACCTGCGGGCTGGTGATCTAACCAATTAGCATAATAACACGAAGACAAACAGAGACAAAACGTCGTTCATAAACACCAAGGCAGACCAAACAGAGCATGTCTATAAACACCAAGGCAGAGATAAAATGCTCCGATACCAAATGTTATCATAATAACAATTCTATAATGCGGAATAAACACTTAAAAAGAATCGAAAACTTTAATGCCCAAGAAATCGTACCTCCGACCATTGATACTTGCTCACACTCTGTCACTGTTTCTCTCTCCCGTTTTGGCACTTCCAAAACTCTACTCACTTTGTTTTGATGGTGTAAGATTGAAGGGAATTGAGTGGTGAGTTTGGGGACCAAACTGAAGTATTTATAGCTAAGCTTCCATCAAGCAATCGGTGGCTACGTGTCAAGTGTTCCACAGCTTCAGTTGATCATGGGGAACGTTCCAACTGCCCTATGAACGTGGTAGAGAACTTAAGGGAAGTTATGGACCACTTCAAGAGCTCCCAACAAGAAAAGGAATCCCGCGAGACAGTTTCCGTGAGAACCGGTCATGGCCTGTTCATGGCCACGACCAGATACATGGAGCTAACAAACTCACTAGTTTTGGGCAAGCCAGACTGGTTGGAAGAACACGAATATCATTATGACCAACTAATATTCGTTTGCAGTCAAATGGGGAAATTTTGTCGATGTTGACCTACGGCAAACAAGCACTTCTCCTTACTTCGGCCAATATAGATTGCCAAGTCGCGCAGCACATCATGAACCTTTACAAACTCTGGGCTATATGGATGCTCCGACCCCTCGTGATCCCTTGCAACATGTTCGAACAAGCATCGATCTACCAGTACATTAATGTACTCGTGCCCCGCATCCATTTGGGTGATCAACTTTTCTGCGCTCCACATTTCTACCAACGTCTCCACAAGAATCTCTGCATCCTCAGGAAACACAACACAATATAAGTCAGAGCCACCTAATTAAGAACACACACCCACCATGCTTCATAGGTCTCTTTCTATCAAAGTATTTTTCTCTCAAAGTATCAAGGATATATGTAGTGATAGCACTCACGTGACCATGTAAGGGTTTTATTATAGCAATCCTTTGTACTTGAAATCTCAAAAATCCTCAAAAGAAAGGCCTTTATGTTTTGCAAAAACTTATGTACCCTATGGAGAGGAGGTCTCTTGTGATCATTATAACAACTAGATCAAAAAGCTAAGTGAATGTGTGCCTTTGGCAGATCTGATATGTGCCATGTTGGGTTGGGGATCATAAGGAAAAGATCATATTGAGGACATGGATGTGTTTCTTCATGTAGTCAAGAATGTTGGCACATTCCAATTTCAACTTTTAGTTTAGATAAATGCCAATTATTTGACGAATAGTTTACACATCAATTGTTTGATGAAATCCTTGTATTCCAAGTCTTAGACAAACCACTTGAATGCTACGTGTTTTACATAATGTCTTTCCAACACCTACTTTCTAAAACCTTTGAATGCAGGAGTTTGATAAAAATCATATTTTAGAAGTGTTTGCTAAACCCTTTGAATGCCGAGTGTTTGATGAAATACCTACTATACTATTATTTGGTAAAACCATTATTATATTGCAGAGATTTTAGATGATGGTAAAGTCTCTCAGTGGGAATAGCATACTTTTGTGCATGAATTCAAATGGACTTATGACACACTTAAAACAATAATTGGAGATTGCAGAGAGTCAAACTACTAGAATACTAATATTTAATATCTGAATATAACGTATTTAATTATTTAATGATCCATTTGGTATTGCAATTAGTGGGACTTGGGGTCACTTCAACTTCAAAGTTGGTATCCTTTAAATATGTGGAGAAAAATAAAAATTCTGCCGCTATAATTGTTTCAACTAGTTTTCCAAGTGGTGCCTATATGGCATATAAAGTGAAAAATGAACCATTGAGGGAAATAATATTACTTGAGGTCACTCAACTACATCAAAATTATGAATTGCATATTTAATAGTCATTATCCTACTTCAATGGATTTATACTAGTGAATTTATTCAAATGGATATAGAGCTGTAAGATATCTCCTTGTTCCAAATATTTGTTTATGGTTCTGTTGATGCCTCGAAAATTGTTGCATCGACATCGGGGAAAACCACCCGGTCCATACCTTAAAGGAAGCTCCTTTTCGTTTGGTGTGGTGGTTCCGACTGGATATAATGGGACCAGTTTCCCAATGATTTGTAAATAGGATGGATAAGTGATTGGTTTTCTAATTTCTAATGGGAATGATAGATGATTTTCTTCCGAAGGCATATGCTGAAACTATGGCACTGGTCCACTGTCAAAACAAAACTAGGAACAGAAAGAACCCCGGAGGGTGTACAGTAATGGTACTATGACCATCAAGATAATGTTCAGAAAGTATCTTCTGTACAAAGAAGATGTCCATATTTACAAGCATTTTGCTGTTATATACATAGTTATTCGGCAAAAAGTTCATATACATATGCTGTGAAATTAGAGGCTGCTGCCTCCCTGTATTTCCCCATCGATATAAGGCCTGTGAAAATATTGGTACGTCCCTGCTGGTGTAAATTCAGCTATCATCCACTCCCCTAGAGGACGACGCGTCACTTCTTTTGATAGTCGGTCAGAAGTTTCATTTCTTTCCCTGTAGATATGAGAAACAGATATTTGGTCAAAAAATGTTTTGAAAAAAACAATTTCTTCCAATATATTCCTCAATGAGTATGCATGCCAGACAGTAGTGTTGTTAAACCAATCAGTCACATTCTTTGAATCTCCAAAAATTTGCAAATTTCTGCAGCTTTTCTTAATGGCAAAGTATAATAGATGTCCGAGAGAAATAAGTTCTGCATTGTTATTTATTCCTGGCCCCAGACCCATACTAATCTAAAATTAATGGGTTTCAGATAAATGGAAATAAATTCCTCCCCCATAGCCATGCTGTTGGGCGGCCCCATCAAAATAGGCCCAAGGAATTGAACTATTGATCTGCCCCTACCGGATAGTCCAAGGTCTCGTGTTGCAGATGTCATTTGGAAGTTCAACATATGCCGCACAGATAATAGGATGGATAAGGTTCCAGTTGACCGGTCTGTCCTCAAAAATAAAAGTATTCCTCTTGATCCAAATATGCCAAGAGACAAGCAGTGGGAGGTTCCGAGGTTTATCCGTAGCCGAGGAACTCCACCAGTGTTCCCAAGCTGAGCTGATGTCCGCCCCCTGCCAGTTTGTATTCAAATTTAGAGTTTGAATGACCTGTGACCAGATGCTCCTGGTAGTAGGACAAGAAAGGAAGAGATGATGGGTCGATTCTTCTTCTTGAAGGCACAACACACATCGGGTTGGACCCAAGAATGCCCTTTTTTTAGATACAATCCAGTGGGGATCTTGTTTTCCAAAATGTTCCACATCAGCAATCTGGTACGCAGAGGAGCTTTTAATTTCCATAATGAATCCCACCAGCTTTTTAAGCATTTTCCATCAGCAATGATTATATCATAACCCAGTTTTGGTGAATATTGTCCAGATTTTGAGAGTGCCCATATAAGTTCATCTTCTGTATTCCTTAATCTGACATGTGATTATGTAAGTTCCTGTATATAATTTTGCCAAGATCTACTCCATTCATTTGGGATATGCCCATGCTGTTCAGTCATCCATGCTTACAAATGAAAAGTAGAGTTCTGCTGGTCCCCAATCTGTCCAAGGTACTTTATACCTCTGCTATTAAGATGATGTATCAAACCGTCTAGTAATTCATGGGAGTTTCCACACCCCGGCCAAGGGTCAATGCCAATTTGGACAGATGCACCATTTCCAATTTTCCATAGTAAGCCTTCTTTAATGATGGGCATAGCATTGAGAATGGCCCTCCATATCACTGAAATACCTCTCCTGTTCCAAAGATGATCTCTGAGTCAGTGATGGTTGAAACATATATTTATGGTGGATAACCTCTACCCTAAAGACTATTGTGTTTCAACAAAAGCCACCCTGTTTGGCCACCAAAGCTTGAGCAAAAGTCGGAGTAATTTGAGCCCCCAACCTCCCCACTTCCTTGGTGTGGCAATTTTGTTCCAATTTACCCAGACAAAAGTTCTGCCCTCCTTTTTACCATTCCAGAGAAATTTGCAACAAATTTGTTGAATTCGGTGGAGTATCCCACGCGGTATCTAGGCAAGTGGGGAATGATAGATGATTTATTCTAAAAGTGCAACAATATAAATAACTAATCTATCCCGGGAAATCTCTGTTTTAGTGCAATTCTTAATGGTTCTTATTGAAAAGTAGGCATGTAGATGACTCTACTTTTAAACAAAAATATTCATTCATATGATAATTACTTTGTTCAAGTAGTTGAACAAAGTAATAATTAAAACATTATTACACTATTCTTTATATACCATTGACATAAATATGAATGAAAAATAACAACCCTTAAACATTCAATAGTGATAAGCCAAAGGACTATTGTGAAAGCACATACATATATCAATGATAGCAAAATGAATAAACGTTGATTCATATAAAAGAATGAAGCAAAGACATAGATAATAGTACCATATGTAATTTGAATCCCCTCGATATCAATCGCATTCAGATTCCGCCTTTCAACTTGGAAATACTCTTACAAAAAGCAATAGTGCATATCCCATAAAAGTACTCTTCATTAAAACTCAGAATTCAGGTCTAGTTTTCATAAAAAATTATATATCGGAAGCACAATAGTGCAACTCCCGATCCAAGTCTTAATACAAAATTTGAGGACCCTTTCTAAAAACATGAAAGGGTCTATAAATACTTTCTAAACTAACTAACTATGAAATAAAAATGCTGTGAGCTGGTATAACCAAATCATAAATATATGAAAATCTCCCCGAAATAGACATGCTTGCAGTCGGTAAGAATGGTTCATTGTTTCGGCTGACTATCCTTTGGCTTGAGCTGGCATATGGCAAGCATCGATTGCAGTTCTGGAGGGTGACTCATACGTGAATGTAGTTGGGTAGTATATGTGGCATCAGTAATTTCAAGAATCATGTAACCGATTGCATTGGTTAGACATTTCATCGCTGTCTTTTGACTATGTGGTTTAACAAGGAAGAACCAAAAGGTCTCCCATGTTAAAGTTTGAATGCCCGCGATCGATCTCTCCCTCTTTTCCAGTTCCTGTTTCCATGTCTACTCCAATGTTTTGATTGATGGCAGTTTCCCTGGAGTGCATTCTGAAATTAAATTTGTCAAATACATAGTATCATTAATTAATTCAATCAGATTACTAGTCGTTGATCTGCATCTTGAAGTTGCCCTCTTTTCTTTCATTAGTTGAGATTACTATTCTAGGAACAGGATTTCCTTATGTGATTCTAGAATTTGGGGTAGATTTGTAGCTTGTCCTTCCTTGGTTTCTTGCCAAGAGAGAAACTCTGTTAGTGTTTCATCTGCTTGCTCCAATTTCTGTCTTGCATCAACTGACTTATCAATCATAGATGAGGAAATTTCACATAGGGGTAGAGCAAGAGAGATATTATGACACAGCAAGTTCAATTGATTAGATAATGCCTTAGTAATCTGGAGAGCTTCTGATTTGAATTCTCCTACTTGAGGAAATTCTTTGAACCTTTCTATTTGCAGTGACAGTTGAGCGATTTGTTCATCTTTTGTTTTGCTCAACTGTTCATTCATTGTCTTCAGCTTGTTCAATGCTTGAGATAGTTCCTTTTGCTTCTGAACTGCATGTTGATCTATTCTCTGTTTCTCTTTGAGCAATTGCTCATTTAATTGGTTGTTTGACTGCTGCTGTGCTGCCAACTACTATTCTAACTACTCTATCCTCTATTGTTTTTCATGTACCTGTGTCTCCAGTGAAACAATTGTTTGATCCTTTTCTTTAAGCAAATTGCTGACTTCCGATGCCTTGTCCATAGTAGCTGCTGTGTATGCTCTAGCATACTAAAGAGTTTAGTAAGGTCTTCGAAAGGGTTGACTTCCTCTCTCCATACCACATTAGTTATTTCCATCTGTGCAGGCAAAAGAGAAGATTGATCAAGTTTTCTCTTTTTTATTTGTCTCTTAATTATAGCCCTATTCTTAGGGCTGTAGAAGACATCCAAAGGTGGTATTTCTTCTATATGTAGAATGATTTCATTGATGGTTTTTTGGAATCATCTCTATATCCTTTTGAGTCATGGGTGGGCCACTGGTTCCTTTAGTCGAAACCGTATTAGTTGCTGTCTTTTGACTAGTTGTTACTTCAGGCGTGCTAAATCCCTGTAGGCTCTCAGTATTGCTTATGATTGAGTTGAACTGTTGCCATTCTTTGAGTAGTTTGGGATCAATATGAATGTTTGTATCAATGAGTTCACTACCTTTTCCCTGTTCCTGTTCCTGATCTGGCATTTTTTCTTTCTCGGAGATCTTTTCCACATCAGGAGTCTTATCAGTAGCTGTTTGTTTAGTTTGACTGGATGGCTGAACTGTAGGGATTGTGGCTAATAGGTCTAAAGGCAGAGTTTGCAACCTCTGTTCTCTAAGCCTATTAAACGTTTCTAGCCCTTCATCTTGATACCTAATTCTAGCCAATCCTTTAACTTGAAATAATGATTCAGCTGAGGCAAATAGATCATTGAAGTCATCCGCTTCATGATCAAATTTAGCAAGTTTGGCTTGAGATGTGACATTGTAAGCAACCTGTCTTGGATCATATTGCCTGTTAGGAATTGTGGCAAGATTCAACATTAGCATCTTTTCTGTCTCCTTCTCTACATGCTTGTAATCATGAAGAGTGAAAATGTTGCATCGTAAAGGGAAGATTGGCCACATGTGTTTCTTTGAATCCTTAAGGGTTCTAGATGTCCCTTCCACTGTTATTTGATAAGCCAATTCCCGAGCTAACAATTTATCAGGCACATACAAGGGGAGAACATGGGGTTTAGTGAGGCTACCAAAAAGCCTTACATAGGTAAATTTTTCCTCCCTGAACCAACTACCTACTGCTATCAAGTCTGTCTCTGCTTCCTGGGATATCCTGGGAGTAGGCTTATTAAAAATAGAATAATATACAGGTAAAATAAAACCATTGCAAATTTTATATAGATGATTTTTGTATTGAGCCTTCCATAACTACTGATGATAAATATGGATTGGATTAGGGTCTTGGGGAGTCCATCTCCATCCGAGTAACAGAAATTCATAATTGAAACAAATAGTATCCATGATGTATGCACTGTAATAGAATGGGGGAGTAGTCCTGGTAGTTTTATGTGCATTTGTTTTGTACTCTAGAATTGTTGTGGCTAATTTATCGGACAAAATATTTCCCAATCCATCACATAACCATTGATTGCAGCTTCCATTAGAGGGACCATTTCTATAGTGAATTTAGCAGAATCATGTATTCCCCACATTCTACACATCATAGCTCCAACATAGTAGTAAGGGGCAACCAATGAGTCAACAGATTATTTACCCAATGACTCGTGCTTGTGCTTTTCCAGGAAATGTCTCCACTGCTTTATCGGGGCTGACGCTGAGTTATTTTCCTTTGCAAATGCTTCTAAGAACGCGTTGTTGTATCGCTTCTCAGGTTGAGGTAAGTGATAGATTTTACTATGATCCTTAAGCTGAAATGAGTTGAATATCCTCCCATCAGCTGTGCAAAAGGTTCTGTTTGAAACTGGAATCTTCTCTACCACCCATCTTACCACATTAGTGTATGACATGATTTTAGCTCGCATTGCTATCCTGTGAATATAAGAACAAGACGATTATTTAAGAGTTCCTTCTGATTTGTTAGCTGAATCGGTTGTGGCCTCCTCTGATAATTCTTCGGGCTCCTCTGCTTCTATTAGATTATAAATGCTCTCCCAGCTAGTGTTTCCCAGACCAAGACACGTCGTATCTGAGATTAATCCTTTTTTGCTTGGTCTTGGATCTTTGACTGCAGGAGTTGCTGTTGTGGGCTTCTTTGATTTCTTCCCCATTTTCTCCAGATTTCTGGTTTCGAAGGAATTCTGCACAAACAGTTGCAAACCGTGATACAGGGAAAGTGTTGTTGCAAGCCAATATGATAATGAATAGAATTACGTCGATTGGCATATGATAAATGAAATATACTTAAGGATTACCACGGATAAAATCTTTTTAAAATATCTACCCTTAACTACATTATTGAATAGCTGTTTAAATTGTCAATCGTGGTAAATAACATCATAAATGCCCATCATGTCACTCATATGCCAAATGATTATTTCAAGCATGCTTTAGATTTCATTGATCGGCGATCGACGATAAATCGCAAATC